>CM046877.1:411103262-413503262 GCA_025667525.1 Glebionis coronaria
CGTTGTCCCAGGGTGTTAGGTGAGTATATTGCCAGTGCCCCTCTTACTCCTTTGGTTAAGCCTGGTGGTCGTATTCGCCCTATTGCTGTGGGTACTGTTTGGAGACGACTTGTTTCCAAGGTATGTGCTTATGAGGTTGGTCACTCTTTGGATGGGTGCTTTGGGGATTTGCAGTTTGGAGTTGGGGTGTCCGGAGGTAGTGAGGCTATTCTTCATGCTGTGAATCGCTTACTTGAGAGGTATGGAGATGATGTTGGTTTTTCTATGTTATTAGTGGATTTTCAAAATGCTTTCAATTTGGTAGATCGAGAGGTTATGTTGCGAGAGGTTCGTCTTCGTTGTCCCTCCATCTCGTCTTGGGTGGAGTTCTGTTATTCTAGCCTGACGAGGTTGTATTATGGTGAGCATGTTTTGCGGTCCTGTCAGGGGGTATAGCAGGGTGAACCTCTTGGCTCGTTACTCTTTGCTCTTGTACTTCACCCATTTATATGCAAGATTTTGGATTCCTTCTCTCTTTCTGTACAAGCCTGGTATTTGGACGATGGTACTATTGTTGGGGATACTTTGGTTGTGGGGAAGGTTCTGGAGTGTATCATGAAGGATGTATCCTGTTGATCCCAAACTTAGATCGATTTAGCTTTGTGTACAAGGCTCCTTAAACCTATAAAAGGAGGCCTTAGGGTTAGACATTAGACACATCTCACATACACCTCTTCCACATATCTCATAACACTTTCATTGTAATCTTTCATTGTTATTATTAATCAAAGTGAAAGTTTGGTATTCATATATTCTGTTTGTTCTTCGTTCTGAGTATTAGTTTCCGCATAATACTTAGATTGTTGAATACACAAAGTTTCTCTACGTGTATAACTTGATCTAATCTCGTATACACAAAGCTAAATCGATCTAAGTTTGGGATCAACAAGTGGTATCAGAGCTTGTTGAGAAACTTTGATTTGAAGAACGAGATCCAATATCGTGAGGTGAACCAGGCTAAGGAAGAAGGTGAAAAAGAATCTGATGATGTTTTCAGTCAAGGCGAAGTCTACTTCAAGTTCCAACTCATCTTCTCATCTGATAATGAGGTATGTGATGACTCTTCTTGTAGGATAAATACTGAAAAACTTAATAAAGAGATTTTAAAATTAAAATCAGATCTTTCAGACGTAAGATGCACGTTATCTAATTATCAAGTGGCACTTGTTCAAACTGAAAAGACTGTTTCTGAGTATAAGAAAATGGAGTTTGATTTAAAAGATAAAATAAATATCTTAAAACATGAGTTAAATCAAAGTAATGATATTAACGATATCGTGAATAGGGTTAATGTTGATTTAATAGCTAAGTTAGATGAGGCTAATAAGAATAAAGACAATGTGAGTCTTAAAATTCAGAGATTTGATAAGGCCACACAAACCCTAGGAGAATGTGTTAATAAACAAAGGGATTCTAAGGATATGTCTGGGATTGGGTTGAAAGAATATGTTGCCGTTCCACCACCTGCTGGGGACTTCTATGGTGTCCATAGAAAGGATCTCTCTTGGACTGGTATTCCAGAACTCCAAGAAGAGGAATTTATTCCTCCACCTAGAGTTCTTTCCCCAGTTGAGGAATATCAACAAAAGGTTACTGACCTAGAAGAATGGAAGAAGGCTAACCCCACTTTGTTTGTTAAGGGTGGGATGCTTAGTGAGATTCCATTCGTGCCTACACCCATTGAGAGTCCAGTAGTATCTAAACCTATCACTGTGACCAATCCCATCACTGGAAAAGCTGTTAATCTTGGCTCCCCAATTAAGAAACAACCTAGTGTTAAATATGCTGAAATGTATAGGAAACCTAGGTCACTCAAAAGCCAAGAAAGTATTAATGGGACAGGGTTTTACCAGTCTAAGCCTAAGTTTGTGTCTAAAAAGGCTTGTTATACATGTGGGAGCTTTTCTCATTTGGCCTATAATTGTGTCAGTGGACACAATTCATTCGCTGGCAATAGGTCATCCAATGTCAATCATAGACCTTTTGTCCACACTAGACCACAGGCTACTAGACCAGCTCCTTTCTTCTCTAAGGCAGCTAATACCCATGGACAAAGGCCCTTTCAAAAGACCAACACTTGGTCAAAAAGACAGTATGTTCCTGTAGCAAACCCTAATTTGGGCACTGACAAGAACAAATTCAGCGCTGACAAGAAAAAATTCAGCGCTGACAGGAACAAATTCAGCGCTGACAGCAATAAATTCAGCGCTGACAGGAACAAATGCAACGCTGACAGCTCCAAATTTGGTATGAGACCTTATTTTAGACCATATAAACAAAGATACTTGGTTAGTAAGGGTCAAGGGTCTAGGGCATCATCCCACATAACTTGGAAACCTAAACAAGAGCAAAACTCTAGTTTTAATGGTATTTCAATGACTTGCAATAGATTTAAATATCTTGAGAAGGTCATTACTAGTCTCATTGGAACAAATTGGGTGTTTAGGTCACAAAAGGATGAACAGGGATTTGTGGTAAAGAATAATACCACTCTAGTTGAACAACTAGACAGATCCAAGTCTGATAAGGCTTGGATCTCCAAAGAAATCTAATTTGTTTTCTTTTTGAGCAGCCTATCCAAAAGCAGGTTAATGATCAAGGATATTGGGATAGTGGATGCTCAAGGAACATGCATTGTTGATCTTTCCACTATATTTGTCTAACGCTGACAAAGTTTATTTTAACGCTGATAAGTGTTATCGTGACGTTGTCAGCAACATGTTAGTTTTTGTGGTTTTTGTCTAACTATGCAGGAATGTGGAGCTACATTTGGATGGATACAGAATTGCAAACTTTTATTTATGATGGTTGGAATGTTTACATTCCTGTCTTGAAATAAATTTTTGCTTCTTCACATATAATGATATGTATGCTTCTGTTAAGGGGAGGTAAACCTCTAGAATTTTGGGTACTCTTAGAGCACTCTTGCACAATTCTAGATTGTGTCCACTGGTGAGTACGATTTAGTTTTCTAATTCGTGAGGCACTGTAGCATGCAAAGATGATATACTGTACATGCTGCCAAGACATTTGACCTAGATTTGGGTTTGGTCGGTTTGGAGACTTTGGCTATATATTTTGGGATTACTTGGGGAGTTGCAAAGGTTTTATATGAGCTAACTTTCTCTTTGGGGCATTTGTGAACAAAGGACTCTAGAGTTCATGTGTGTCTATCATGCTTTTTGCATGAGTGTATGCATGAACAGTGTTTGTCACTCTTGCTTATTAGAGACTAGTTAATTTCCTTAGGATTATTACCTTTGTTTATGTTCAAAAGTTTTCCATTCGTAAGTCCATTTATGCTATGACATCTTAGCTGGTGTCATTTATAAACTTCTTTATAGTCCCAAAACGTTTCATCACCCTCACATTTTTCAAATTTTTGGATATCTGGAAGCCTAATGATCATTGAGATGTTTTTCCTAGTGATTGACATCTAGTAGTAGCAGAGATCACTTTCACAAGGGTGTATAGTGTTATGGAGATGGCTGAGACTATTGGCACTAGCTTTAATGCAGGTCAAGTCAGTCTTATCATCAGTAAGTCCATCCCCATGTCCTATGAATCAACATTGAGGATTCATTTCCCGAATGTGGATGAGGACAGTATGAAACTTTTGACATTAATGGAATTGACGAAAATCTGTATTAGCTTGTAAAAGCATAATACAGAAATGGTACAAATTGTCAAGGATCATTGTTTTGAACTGATAGACTTGTTATTTTGGAAGCTGATGCAAGGAGGATGTTCTTGGTTCCGTCCTTGTATATTGATCTTGGAGAGGAGTCTTAAAAAGGGGAGGAGCAATCGAATTTGAGTGACAAAAGTAATAAAGAAAGCTCCAAAGACTCTACAGGTATTGAAGATGATTAAGATCAAGTGAAGGCTGACTATGCAAGGGATTTGAGTGATTGACTTTTCGAGTTTTATTATTACTCAAATTTAGGGATAAGTATGTTTGTAAGAATCCTCTCTGTATGTTTTATTTTATTCAGAAACTTGATTACTAGAGTAGATATCAAGTTTAGGGGAGGATTGTTGGGAATAAAATTAGCTAAGTCACTGGAACGCTGACAAGAGGAAATTGGACGCTGACAAGAGTAAACAAGGCGCTGACAGGTGAGACGCTGATAAGAATTATCAAGGCGTTGACAAGAAGAATCTTAATACAAAGACAAGGACTAAATCTGCCAATGATGAATTCTTCAAGCTGGTGGACAAAATATGAAGATAAGAATTCAGAATATATTCTTAATGTTTAAAAAGATTTAGTCAATATGTTATTTGAGTATGTTTATATTGTGTCTCTTCCTAAAATAGTTGATCTTAGCTTTTTGTACAAGGCTCCTTAAACCTATAAAAGGAGGCCTTAGGGTTAGACATTAGACACATCTCACATACACCTCTTCCACATATCTCATAACACTTTCATTGTAATCTTTCATTGTTATTATTAATCAAAGTGAAAGTTTGGTATTCATATATTCTGTTTGTTCTTCGTTCTGAGTATTAGATAATGACTTTTTAATGCTAATTAAAGCCCTAAAAATCAAAATTTATTATTAAAAAGCCCTAAACAAGGTTTTATAATTTGTAAACCTCAAAAATACTCTAATTAAGCTAAAAACTATTTTTCAAAATTTTAAAACCAATTAAAACTATTTTTAAATAATTAAAAACTCCTAAAATCAATTAAATCTTAAATTAATTATAACAAATAATTAAAAGTCCTAAAAAATATTTGGAAAGTTTCAAAAATCCTAATTAAGTACTTAGAACCTAGGAAAAATATAAAAACCTAGAAAATCAGACTTTTAATTTTTAATAATAAAATAATATTAAAATAATATTAAAAATCCAAAAATTATAAAAAATTCTAAAAACTTGCAAACTAGCTTAATTTAACCTAAATAACTCAGAAATGAAAGTGAAATTACCTAAATACGCCTATTGGGCCTAGAAAACGGGCCAAACCCAAAACAGTCCCTTATTGGGCTTAACTAAGGCCCAATAAGAAAAAGTGCTCAAAATAAGCTCAAAAAGCACAGGTTGACTCAAAATTTGATTTTAAACAACTTTTTCCAAAGGCCCAAAAGCTGAAAATGTGAAATAAGCTAACTTATAATAAGCAGCTTATTCTTAATGGGCTTTTTGGCCCATTAAGCTATAAGCTGATGCCATAAGCTAAAATTTAACACACAACCTTCTTTTGACCTAATAAAGACTTCTGCAAAAAGAAATTTCAAATAAGACCGCTCAATAAGCCAGAAACAAGTCAACAACTTATTCACAAAACGACAAAATAGTCGTTTTTATGATCTAGACCACCTCAGAAGCTGATGCAAGTTGCAAAATGTTTCTTTTGACAAAACTAAGCTTATAAACCAAAGAACTTTCAAATAAGCACACTCAATAAGCTGGAAAATCAAATAAGCACTTATCTTAAAAGTCAAACAAGTTGGTTTTCTAGTGAAAAGTCAAAGTCAAAGTCTGATAAGCTCCAGTTCACTTAAATGGGTCAAATAATGAAGATCTATTACAAAAAATAAGTTGTTGCAAGTCAGAATAAGCTAGAATAGCTTATTAATAAGCTGATGATAAAATTGCACTAGCAGGGGCTAGTTTTGGATGTTGAGCAGTGGGAACTTTTCCCACTGCTTGACTATTTTGACTTGTTGTCTTTAGTGACTTTTTCTTGGATTCAGTTTTCACAAAGGCACCCAATTGATCTTTGGATCAAAAGGAGTCAATAACAATCAAAATAACACAATCACAAACAGCCAATTGATACAGTTTAATCAATTTATCACCAGATATTGCACAGACATGAACAATAAGCAGTTTAGCATTCAAGAGCAGTTTTAGCACAATTCAGCCAACCAAATTCAACCAAATGCACACACAAGCTATAATAAACTCCAATAAGTAAGTCTAAACAGGTTTCATGCACTGGTTCAAAGAATTAAGCAAGATCCAAGCTATGAAAGTTACTGATGAACACTACACAAGCAGATTTCTACTTTTGCTGATGTATTTGACACACAAGCCAATTTCAACACCTCAAATCTTTCAAACAGGTTATGTTAACTTTGTTTAAACCACTTTTATCCCTAAGCATGCATACACACTAAGTGTTCCCAAAATCCTAGGTCAAAACAGGCAGAAACAAGGCCTATATAGCAAATTGATCAATTCAAGTGTTCAAACCCAAAAACTTGCAGCAAAACACTCTCAAACAAAGGTATATCAGATACAAAGCATAAACAATACTTTCCCTTAACACAAAATCAGATTACAAGCATAAACCAGTAGACCCAAACACCCCTTTAACTTTTTCAAATCAAGATTTTCAAAAGCAAAACAAGATTTCAGGCCAACCAAGCATCAATTAACACTCAACAAGTCTAATAAACAGATTCAAGCAAGAACAAGCCACAAAATTCACAAGAACAACAGTTTCATACAAATATCACCAAAAATCACAATTTATGCAGATTTGGAGATTAAGTAAGCAAACCTCATGGATGTACATCCACACCCACGAATTTTGAGCTTATGTGCTAGCAAGAACAAGCACAAGCTTCCACAAAAGCCTGCTAAGATTCAACAAGGGTTAAGCACAATAACATGAAAAATCAGAAACTTGGAAAAATCTTGATTGATGCAAACTTGTTACCCCACACTTGATTATCCCCAAGTTATAAGCCTCACCACACCTTAACCAACTCAGTTAGGATGCTATGATCAGCCCTATAGCCCAAGAATTCCAAGATTGGAACAAGACTTAGCAAAATATCAAGAAAATGAGGAAAATATGCAAACTTGTGCACACTCCTCTTTTGAAAACAGGTTTTTAACTTCAAAAGCAGTAAACTAAGAACATAAACAACAGAATAAAGATGGCACTTGGTCTTTCTTCAAAGCACTTAACTCAAATTCATTAAACTGAAAAAGGATTTACAAGTGTTTGAACAAAGGAAAAACCAAAAGCAAACGGCTAATGAAGCACCCTAAGGCCTTTATATAGGCATACAAATGACTAAGGAAAGCTGAAAAATACATAAACCCTAGTTGTGAAGTCCCAAAATTGCCCTTGAGGTCTTTGTCTTCTTTGGAGAATCATGTGACTGAATTTGTCATGTAGCTGAGGTGTGAGCTGTTGAAATAGCATCAAGGGCTTAAAATGAGCTTAGGATGCAAGCAGGATTGTGAGGCGTTGGATTGCTGGCACAATCTTGTCTTCTTCCTCAAACGTGTAGCAGGGGAGGCATGTATGGGACAAGTGAGTGATGTGGCAAGTAGTATTAAGGTTGGGTTGTGTTTATGATTAGCTTAATCATAAATCTGGAGCAGATTAGTGTCTAATTACAAGTCATTAATAAAAACCCAATTTGGATCAAGAACATGAATAGTGTATGTTTTAATCCGTTTGCGTTTTTAAATAGGTGTTTAGCGCCCTTAATTAAATATTTAATTAAGGGTTTGTTAATTCAGTTGTGGGTGGATAGCTGAGGTGGACAAAGGGTGGAAGGGGATTGGTGGGTTTGAGTGAGTGGGGCACGTGTCACCCCCTCACTGGCCTAGGTAAGAATCCTGTCTGCCCCTTTTTGGTCCCTCAATTCTTTTCTTCTTGCCTTTTTCTTTGAAAACTCTATCAGCGCCCATTTAAGCCTTGACAACTTTTGCACATTTTGCATTTTTGGCCCAAAAACTTTTATAAAATGAATTCAGGGGTATTTCTTGCTATTTTTGAATTCTTCAAGGGCTGGTTTGGTATTTTCTTCAATGATAATGGTCTAGACTTGTATAATTGACATTTTGGAGGACTGAAATTGCCAAGTCTTGATGATTGAGGGACCATTTTTGCCAATTGTTGAAAGTTGAGGGTCCTTTGTGTAATTTTGGAATTTTCAAAGGACCAAACTTGTCATTTCTTGTACTTTGAAGGACTTCATGATATATTTGACTTTGTGGATGATATTGGTTGACAATTTAGCTTTGTTGAGGGGCTAAACTTGCCAATTCTTCAAAGTTAAGGGCCCTTTTTGTAAATTTGACAAACTTTAGGGACCAAACTTGTAATTATGAGGATACAAGGGTATAAAGTGTCAATTCTTCATAATTGGAGGACCCTTCTTCATAATTCTTCAAATCTTCAAGGGTTGATCTTGGGAAAGTCTTCACTAGGGCTTGGTTCATTGTGCGGCTTCGTTTCCCGTGTTCGTTTTTGCATGATTCTTGTGATCTTTTGTCATTATCTCAATATCCGTACCTAAAATACACAAGCAACAAACACAAGCATATATTTGGGTATTTTGATGATATTTTATGCATTTTAAGCCCTATTTGGAAGATGAGACTATGTATAAAAGCAGTCTCATCACTCCCCCATACTAAACCATTGTCGTGCCCTCACGCAATGATAGAATAAAGTATCAAAGCATCTCTAAAATTCATTTTATTACTTTATTTGAATGATAAACTAGCTACACTACTACTATTACTACTACATGTGTTATAGACATAATGTATGATTTTCATCGCAAAATGGGACGTTTAGGTTCATAGAACAAGAACAAGTGAATGCTTCGTTAGAAATAATTTCATCGTCCTCGATTTTCACTCCAATTCCATGCTAAGCGTGCAACGAGATCATTGTCATTATAAGTTAGTAATGCTAACACTACTCATATGACCTAATCACGTACTTATTCTCCCATTATTCCTAAGTTGTATCTCTTATATTTTATTTTGTCTTGAATGTTTCACGAGGATACATTGTTTGACTTATGCGATAATAGAGATTTAGGTCTAAAAATAGAGTCCTAACGGTGTAACTAAGACCATCAAATCAATAACCCCTCCTAATAGACGACGATGTTAAAAAATTAAGTTGACAAGAAGAATCGATAAACACGGTTTTATAACGGTTTTGAACATGAGACTTATTACCAAGACTTTTATACGCCCCCTAACGGAAGGGCCTTATTATCTTTGGTTTACCTCCATCTTTTATTCAACTTCGCCATGAAGCTTTTATTATGACTTCGGTCTTGCCTTGCCTTTTATTATCCGCCTCATCGGTGGTTTTATTAGCCAAAGACGTATATCCTCACGCTAAGGCGAATTTTGGATCTTTAAAGCTTCGAAGATTAAGGCTTGATTCACTTTCAATTTTGCATAGATTTTAGGCCTTGTGGGGCTTCAAATTGTTTGCTTGATTTAGGTGAGCACTTGAAATCTTATTATTGGGTGAAGCTTTCGATTATTGGGGTGCCAATACTTCAAAACCGTGACGCTAGCGATACCTTAATGTCTTCCCAATTTAATTACACGGAAGCTACTAGAAAAGACTAGAAACCCAACAATCTCAACTAAACCGCTAAGTCAATATTTATTAAGCAAAAAATATTTACATGCGAAGGGAGAATAAGCAAACAATGAGAACACATGAGTTTTTGAAAGAATACGAGTGCTCTACGTTTAGCATAGTAACTTATAATTAACTCTATCATTTCTCGTCCTCATTTAAGAGACTTAGCCTAAAAAGTTAAGGAATCAAAGCTAAGTGCTCAACACACACGGTCGAGTCAAAAATTACTCTTATTCTCGCCATCGGAAAATCTACATTCGTGTCTTCAAACACTTATAAAATATGAGAAAAAATTTAAAATTTGGCCATTTTTAGCCTTATTTTGCAACAAAAAATGATAAACAAAACGATAAACTTTGGAAAGCGTGAAGGTTTGGCAAGGCAAGTATCTATTCACCCCCCCATACTAAAGTTAAACATTGTCCTCAATGTTTCGAGTCTAGGGGTGCAAACACCCCCATACTAGAGACGTAGTCGAATGCCTAATCTAGCATGGAAAGGGTGTAATCATTAAGTAATAGCCGTTTATGAAGTGTGCTATAAACCTAAGGTTAGAACATCAAAGGATACATCATGGATATTGAGAAATGTCTCCAAAGCAAACGATCGAGTGCTCCCTTAAAACGAACACGAGAGGCTCCAATCGTGAAGATCATGATCTAAAAACCACATATCACAAACAACCACGGAACAAAGGTTGGAAGGGCACAAATCCCCACACGTAAGCTACATTAGACTAAGAAAGCTATAATATGTACATAGGATAAGCATGGGACTCCCCCACGAGGCTCCTCGTTTTTGATTACCGAGTCATGAGCTCGACTCGATCCCCTCAACACTAATTATCATTGGGGAAGGTGACTTAGTCGAGGTAGTTCAAGGATGGAACTTCCCCACCAAAGTAGTGCTTCAACCTATGTCCATTCACCTTGAAGTTAGGACCATCATCTTGAGCTAGCTCGATGGTGCCATACGGAAACACTTGAGTCACGGTGAATGGACCGGACCAACGGGATTTCAATTTACCGGAAAATATTTTCAATCTTGAATTAAAAAGCAAAACTTGATCCCCAATGTTAAAAACCCGGTTTTTAATTTTTGAATCATGCAACTTTTTAGTTTTCTCTTTATAAATCAATGAATTTGCATAAGCAATATCCCTTAATTCATCCAATTCATTTAATTGCATTTTCCGGTGTTTTCCCGCGGTCTCCATGTCATCATTACAATGCTTTAGGGCCCAATAAGCCTTGTGTTCTAACTCGATAGGCAAATGACAATTCTTTCCATACACAAGCTTATAGGGAGTGCACCCAATGGGCGTCTTATGAGCGGTCCTAAAGGCCCATAAAGCATCGTCCAACTTATCCGACCAAGATTGTCGGTTTTCTCCTACGGATCTTTCCAAGATCCTCTTCAATGCTCGGTTTGAAACCTCGACTTGCCCACTCGTTTGTGGGTGATAAGCCGTAGAAAGACGATGTGTAACCCCATATTTCCTTAAGACTCTTTCGAATTGGTCATTACAAAAATGGGTTCCACGATCGCTTATGATCGCACGAGGGGTTCCAAACCTAGCAAACAAACTTTTCAAGAACTTAACTACCACACGAGCATCATTAGTGGGCAAGGCCTTTGCCTCCACCCACTTAGATAGGTAGTCAACCGCAACAAGGATGTACTTATTACCACGAGATGATGGGAACGGCCCCATAAAGTCTATACCCCAAACGTCAAAGATCTCACATACTTGAATGATATTTTGTGGCATTTCATCTTTTTGTGAGGTTTTTCCTTGTCGTTGGCATGAATCACAAGACTTCACAAGGATTTGTGCATCTCGGTAAATAGTAGGCCAAAAGAAGCCGGCATCAAACACCTTCTTAGCCGTGAGATTAGCACCGTGGTGACCACCCGTGGGTCCCTCATGGCAAGCTCTAAGGATGTTAGAAGCTTCGGTGCCAAATACACAACGTCGGATGATTTGATCCGCACAAGTTCGAAACAAGTAAGGGTCGTTCCAAAAGTAGAACTTGACATCACGAAAGAATTTTCGTTTTTCTTGAGTTGTCATACCCTTAACGATGAAGTTACCCGCATGGTAATTTGCAAAATCCGCAAACCATGGGGTAGAAGAATCAAGCTTAGAATTCACTACACCAAGTGTCTCGAGCGGAAATGTTTCGGTGATTTCCTTGGGCTCGTAAACACTTTGGTGAGGATCTTCCAAACGAGAGAGATGATCGGCCGCTAGATTCTCGGCTCCTTTTTTTATCAACAATGGTGTGATCAAATTCTTGAAGGAGGAGAATCCAACGAAGTAATCTCGGCTTTGCATCTTGTTTAGCCATGAGATACTTGATAGCCGAATGGTCCGTATACACTATGCATTTTGTCAAGACGAGATAAGGTCGGAATTTCTCAAATGCATACACCACGGCAAGGAACTCCTTTTCCGTTGTAGTGTATTTAAGTTGAGCCTCGGTCATCGTCTTGCTAGCATAGTGGATAGGCAAGAAGTGCTTTTCATGACGTTGCCCCAAAACGGCCCCAATAGCGTAATCACTTGCATCACACATAAGTTCAAAGGGGAGGTTCCAATTTGGAGCAACAAGAATGGGAGCTTCGGTAAGTTTCCTCTTAAGGATCTCAAAGGCTCGTACACAATCTTCGTCAAAGACAAAACGTGCCTCTTTTTCAAGAAGATGTGTAATGGGTCGAGAAATCTTCGAGAAATCCTTGATGAATCGTCGATAAAAGCCCGCGTGGCCTAGGAAACTCCTAACTCCCTTGACGGTTTTGGGATGAGGTAATTTGGCGATGACGTCTACCTTAGCTTGATCTACCTCAATCCCCGCTTTCGAGACCTTGTGCCCTAAGACGATTCCACTTCTAACCATAAAATGACACTTTTCCCAATTGAGCACAAGGTTGGTTTCCTCACAACGTTTTAACATTCTCTCAAGGTTCGACAAACACGAAGTAAAGGAATCACCAAACACGGAAAAGTCATCCATGAAGACTTCCATCGTCTTCTCGATCATATCATGAAAAATAGCCATCATGCATCGTTGAAAAGTTCCCAGTGCATTGCAAAGTCCGAATGGCATTCTACGATAGGCAAACGTTCCATATGGACATGTAAACGTAGTTTTTTCTTGATCACGAGGATCGATGGGAATTTGGAAGTAACCGGAAAAACCATCTAAAAAGCAATAGAAATCGTTTCCCGCAAGACGCTCCAACATTTGGTCCATGAAGGGCAAGGGAAAATGGTCTTTTCGAGTGGCTTCATTCAACTTTCGATAGTCAATGCACACTCTCCATCCGGTCACGAGTCTAGTGGGAATCAACTCGTTGGCATCGTTTGGCACAACGGTCATCCCTCCCTTTTTAGGGACACAATGGATAGGACTCACCCAAGGGCTATCGGAAATAGGGTAAATCATTCCCGCGTCAAGGAGTTTAAGGACCTCCTTTTTGATGACGTCGTGAATTTTGGGGTTCACCCTCCTTTGACTTTGGATTGTTGGCTTGAAATCTTCCTCCATTAAGATTTTGTGGGTACAAAATTTGGGATCGATTCCCTTAATGTTGGATAACTTCCACGCAATCGCCCCTTTGTGAGCCTTTAGAACATCGACAAGTGCGGTTTTTTCATCATTCGAAAGTTCCTTCGCAATAATAACCGGCAACTTTTCGTCCTCCTCCAAATAGACATATTCGAGGTGAGGAGGTAAATCTTTCAACTCGAGAATAGGTGGTTCCTCAAGTGAAGATTTGGGCTCGATACTCATAACCTCCTCGGGTGGAGGAAATGGGAAATCGTTAAGAAAATCCTTGATAATCGAGAAGTCCTCATCGTTGTCGAGGTCTTCGTCACAAGTACGTGGAACATTGCATTCTTCCAACGTAAAACCACCACCTTCAAAAGGAGTGAAGGTTGGTGTCGAGTTATCAAGAATTGGATCCAACATAGTGGGATTGCCACTAGTTTCTTCATCACCAAAACCTAGAACTTCTTGTGAAAATTCCTCGCAAACCACGTCAATCATATCAACGAGGTTTATGGTTGCAACGGAATAAACATGAGAAATTTGAGAGTTTTGAGTTGCGTTTATAACAAGTTCCTCGTCGTTGAAACGTAAGGTGATCTTTCTAGCATGCACATCGATCAAAGCCATAGACGTATCTAAAAACGAACGACCTAAAATAAGAGGAACTTGAGGATCCGTGGGGATGTCAACAACAATGAAATCAACGGGATAGTAGAACTTCCCCACTTTCACAAAAACGTCTTCCGCCAAACCACATGCGGGAATTGTGGAATGGTCGGCCAACTCGATAGACATTAGTGAAGGAGTAAGATTAGGAAGATTGAGCGACTTGAAGATTGCAAGTGGCATCAAGTTAATGCTAGCACCAAGATCGGCCAAGGCGAAGCATTCTTCCATGTCTTGGATTGCACAAGGGATCAAAAATTTTCCGGGATCACCGACTTTTTGAGGTATGCGATTAAGATAAACCGACGAACAACTAGACAATTGGTGTAATTTCTCCTTGTTGTTCAACATACTCTTAAAGTTAGCGGCAAATCGAGGCATCATGACCAAGGCATCGGCGAAACTCACATTAAGGTGCAAATCACGAAACATTTTCATAAAAAGCTCAAATTGGTAATTGTCGCGCTCTTGACGTTTCTCCTTCCTAAGTCTCGATGGATAGGGCAAAGGTGGTGTGGGTTGAGGCATAGTAGGCATAGCCTTTGGAATCTCGGGTTCCAATGATGGTAATGGGTCAACCGTAGGTGTGGTATGAGCGGTACTTCGTGGGATTGGGACATGCTCCTTTTGGACCACCACCTCGGGTTCTTCCTCAATTGCTTCCTCCGTAGGAGCAATTGGTTGAGGAATCGGCTCCTTAAGTGTCTTACCACTACGTGTGGTAATCACTTTCATCTCACCCTTAGGGTTGGATATGGTGTTACTAGGAAGACCACTTGACGACGGTTTACACATTATTGCCTCAAACATAGACGAGATTTTATCTTCAAAATTAGATTGCCTCAATACGGCTTCGGTTTGCCTTTTCTCGGCGTTAAGCATCTCTTGTTTAATCTCATGTTGCCCTTGTTCCGTTTTTTGTTGGTTTTGTTGCAACCTAGTGACATTTCCTTCCATCTTGTTGGTGTGGATTTTAAGTTCATTAGCTAACTCATTTTTCAACTCTTTCTTCAAGTCGTTTTTGAACTCGGATCTTAGGCTAATTATTTCTTTTTGAATGTTGTCAAACCTAGCATCATTACCACTAGCATATTCAACAAACTCACTTGGAAGATCTTTCAATGTTTGCAAACTTTTGTTGTTATTTTGAAAATCATTTTTGTTTGAAACTTGATTATTAGCCCCTTGATTCCCATAATTTCCCTTGTTAAAATTGTTCTTAAAACCAACTTGATTGTTGCGATAGTTGTTAGCATTTTGATTTGATCCAAAACCCGGTGGAGTCATTTGATTAGAGCAGGAAACTTGACCGTTTTGGTTGTAATTTCCCGTGGCCGCAAAGGCACTCGAAGTGTTACCACCGTTGGTAATGCACTCGGAGAAATCATGACCTCCACCACAATACATGCAAGAAACCTCAACCGCTTTAATCGTAGCGGGAGCACTTGGTTCACCAACTTTAAATTCAATCAAAAGTCCTTTCAACTTATCAAAAATCTTGTTTTCCAAGTTCGCCTCAATTTGGCAAGCATCGACGGTATTAGACAAAGAAGGTGAAGCCGAAGACGAAGCCTTACGAACACTAGACGTGCTACGAGGACTATCCACCTTAGATCTATTTTCAATAATCACCAAAGCTTCCTCAACCGTTTTACACAAAAAATTACCACCCGCGGCGGCATTCAAATAATCCCTTTCATGATCATTAAGTCCATTGTAAAACGTGTCGATTTGATGCAAATCGGAAAAACCGTGATGAGGACATTCATGTAACATTTCCTTAAACCTATTCCAAGCCGTTGAAAAACTTTCATTAAATTCTTGTGAAAACTTTGAAATCTCGTTTTTCAAGTGCGTAGTCTTAGAGGGCGGAAAAAATTGGTTCACAAACTTAGACACGAGATCCTTCCACGTCAATATAGAATTGGGTGGCTCTTTCTCTAACCATATTTTTGCGGGCCCCGCTAAGGAATACGGAAAAAGCATCATCTTAATCGAGTCGTTAGATACATCCTTAAACTTGCAAGTAGCGGTAAGACGATTGAATTGGCGGATATGTTTGTGTGGATTGTCCTTCTCATCACCACGGAATTTGTTGTTTTGAATCATGGACAACAAACCCGTCTTAGCCTCAAAATTCTCCGCAAGGATAGCGGGAATCACAATAGCCTCTCCATAACCCTCGGTGGGTGCTTGAAGTAACTCCATCATAGTTTGATTCGCCATGGTTGGTGCTTCTCTTACAATGGGTTCGTCAATAGGAGACTCCTCACTAGAACTGTTTGGAGTGATGGATTTGTTTTTTCATTTACGAGCACGTCTTGCTTGATTTCGAGTTAGCATAAACGTCACGTACAACGAGGGGACGAGCAAAGAAGATTCTTTTTGGTGTTTTGTATTTTTTTTTAATTTTTTTTTGTGGTTTTTGATTGTATTAACCTTTTTGGAACTTGGTGAAATGTATTAGGTAGACAAAAAGTCCACAAATCTCCTCACTAATCAAATCTCTTGATTAACGAAGCCTCAAGGAATGAAAACGAACACGTGGAGTGAACGCCTTCGATGACTTTAGAACGATGGTGGAACACCAAATCGTTCAAGAGGGTTTAATCAATTTGAAACCAAGAAAATATATATAATACTTAGTAATACTTTGGGCGGCAAAACCCTCGATTCACTCTCACAATCAAATACTCACAAGCAAGCGGGGAAACGAGGCGGCGCGAAGCACTTAAGAGCCTTTTTCCTTAGGATATATTTTATAATATCCGCCTTATACCCACCTTATAGTTTGTATTTTCAAGATTAAGCTTCACGAAAGTATTTATCTATTTTTGCCTTTTTCTTTGGTTTGAGATTCGAATACAATGATTGGGTAATGACCTCCCAAGTCAAGGTTGTGATTGCTCACGTATTTGGAGTACTTGTGTATTTATTGTTCTACGTATACAATATAGTAATAATATTCACACAAAAACCGAAAAACGATAATACGTATTAGTAGAGTGCTACTAATACAAATACTAATTATGGTTAGTATAAAAAACAACAATGCCAAATCAAAACACAACACGCCTCCCCGGCAGCGGCGCCAAAATTGATGTAGTGTTTTTGTACACCTTTAGGAAAAGGATGACAAAAGTGGCAAGTAATAAGTGTCGGTTTAGGAAAACCAAGCACTAATGACCAATTAGGTTCAAGTTCGTTCACGAGGAGGCTAGTGTGTTATGTGTGTAATGATTTGGATTAATTTGTGATTATATTTGAGAATAGAAAAGGGATTAAAAGAGAATGACGGTTATGAAAATGGATTAAACTAAGTCTAAAAAGGCGTACACGTAAAGTCGTAAAAACTACCAAAATTAAAATTTATACCTAAAAATTCCTAAAAATCACCAAAAATAATTAATAATATTCTAAGAGTTTACAAAAAATCAAAACTTGCAAAAACCTTTTAATTAATTAAATAATGACTTTTTAATGCTAATTAAAGCCCTAAAAATCAAAATTTATTATTAAAAAGCCCTAAACAAGGTTTTATAATTTGTAAACCTCAAAAATACTCTAATTAAGCTAAAAACTATTTTTCAAAATTTTAAAACCAATTAAAACTATTTTTAAATAATTAAAAACTCCTAAAATCAATTAAATCTTAAATTAATTATAACAAATAATTAAAAGTCCTAAAAAATATTTGGAAAGTTTCAAAAATCCTAATTAAGTACTTAGAACCTAGGAAAAATATAAAAACCTAGAAAATCAGACTTTTAATTTTTAATAATAAAATAATATTAAAATAATATTAAAAATCCAAAAATTATAAAAAATTCTAAAAACTTGCAAACTAGCTTAATTTAACCTAAATAACTCAGAAATGAAAGTGAAATTACCTAAATACCCCTATTGGGCCTAGAAAATGGGCCAAACCCAAAACAGTCCCTTATTGGGCTTAACTAAGGCCCAATAAGAAAAAGTGCTCAAAATAAGCTCAAAAAGCACAGGTTGACTCAAAATTTGATTTTAAACAACTTTTTCCAAAGGCCCAAAAGCTGAAAATGTGAAATAAGCTAACTTATAATAAGCAGCTTATTCTTAATGGGCTTTTTGGCCCATTAAGCTATAAGCTGATGCCATAAGCTAAAATTTAACACACAACCTTCTTTTGACCTAATAAAGACTTCTGCAAAAAGAAATTTCAAATAAGACCGCTCAATAAGCCAGAAACAAGTCAACAACTTATTCACAAAACGACAAAATAGTCGTTTTTATGATCTAGACCACCTCAGAAGCTGATTCAAGTTGCAAAATGTTTCTTTTGACAAACCTAAGCTTATAAACCAAAGAACTTTCAAATAAGCACACTCAATAAGCTGGAAAATCAAATAAGCACTTATCTTAAAAGTCAAACAAGTTGGTTTTCTAGTGAAAAGTCAAAGTCAAAGTCTGATAAGCTCCAGTTCACTTAAATGGGTCAAATAATGAAGATCTATTACAAAAAATAAGTTGTTGCAAGTCAGAATAAGCTAGAATAGCTTATTAATAAGCTGATGATAAAATTGCACTAGCAGGGGCTAGTTTTGGATGTTGAGCAGTGGGAACTTTTCCCACTGCTTGACTATTTTGACTTGTTGTCTTTAGTGACTTTTTCTTGGATTCAGTTTTCACAAAGGCACCCAATTGATCTTTGGATCAAAAGGAGTCAATAACAATCAAAATAACACAATCACAAACAGCCAATTGATACAGTTTAATCAATTTATCACCAGATATTGCACAGACATGAACAATAAGCAGTTTAGCATTCAAGAGCAGTTTTAGCACAATTCAGCCAACCAAATTCAACCATATGCACACACAAGCTATAATAAACTCCAATAAGTAAGTCTAAATAGGTTTCATGCACTGGTTCAAAGAATTAAGCAAGATCCAAGCTATGAAAGTTACTGATGAACACTACACAAGCAGATTTCTACTTTTGCTGATGTATTTGACACACAAGCCAATTTCAACACCTCAAATCTTTCAAACAGGTTATGTTAACTTTGTTTAAACCACTTTTATCCCTAAGCATGCATACACACTAAGTGTTCCCAAAATCCTAGGTCAAAACAGGCAGAAACAAGGCCTATATAGCAAATTGATCAATTCAAGTGTTCAAACCCAAAAACTTGCAGCAAAACACTCTCAAACAAAGGTATATCAGATACAAAGCATAAACAATACTTTCCCTTAACACAAAATCAGATTACAAGCATAAACCAGTAGACCCAAACACCCCTTTAACTTTTTCAAATCAAGATTTTCAAAAGCAAAACAAGATTTCAGGCCAACCAAGCATCAATTAACACTCAACAAGTCTAATAAACAGATTCAAGCAAGAACAAGCCACAAAATTCACAAGAACAACAGTTTCATACAAATATCACCAAAAATCACAATTTATGCAGATTTGGAGATTAAGTAAGCAAACCACATGGATGTACATCCACACCCACGAATTTTGAGCTTATGTGCTAGCAAGAACAAGCACAAGCTTCCACAAAAGCCTGCTAAGATTCAACAAGGGTTAAGCACAATAACATGAAAAATCAGAAACTTGGAAAAATCTTGATTGATGCAAACTTGTTACCCCACACTTGATTATCCCCAACTTATAAGCCTCACCACACCTTAACCAACTCAGTTAGGATGCTATGATCAGCCCTATAGCCCAAGAATTCCAAGATTGGAACAAGACTTAGCAAAATATCAAGAAAATGAGGAAAATATGCAAACTTGTGCACACTCCTCTTTTGAAAACAGGTTTTTAACTTCAAAAGCAGTAAACTAAGAACATAAACAACAGAATAAAGATGGCACTTGGTCTTTCTTCAAAGCACTTAACTCAAATTCATTAAACTGAAAAAGGATTTACAAGTGTTTGAACAAAGGAAAAACCAAAAGCAAACGGCTAATGAAGCACCCTAAGGCCTTTATATAGGCATACAAATGACTAAGGAAAGCTGAAAAATACATAAACCCTAGTTGTGAAGTCCCAAAATTGCCCTTGAGGTCTTTGTCTTCTTTGGAGAATCATGTGACTGAATTTGTCATGTAGCTGAGGTGTGAGCTGTTGAAATAGCATCAAGGGCTTAAAATGAGCTTAGGATGCAAGCAGGATTGTGAGGCGTTGGATTGCTGGCACAATCTTGTCTTCTTCCTCAAACGTGTAGTAGGGGAGGCATGTGTGGGACAAGTGAGTGATGTGGCAAGTAGTATTAAGGTTGGGTTGTGTTTATGATTAGCTTAATCATAAATCTGGAGCAGATTAGTGTCTAATTACAAGTCATTAATAAAAACCCAATTTGGATCAAGAACATGAATAGTGCATGTTTTAATCCGTTTGCGTTTTTAAATAGGTGTTTAGCGCCCTTAATTAAATATTTAATTAAGGGTTTGTTAATTCAGTTGTGGGTGGATAGCTGAGGTGGACAAAGGGTGGAAGGGGATTGGTGGGTTTGAGTGAGTGGGGCACGTGTCACCCCCTCACTGGCCTAGGTAAGAATCCTGTCTGCCCCTTTTTGGTCCCTCAATTCTTTTCTTCTTGCCTTTTTCTTTGAAAACTCTATCAGCGCCCATTTAAGCCTTGACAACTTTTGCACATTTTGCATTTTTGGCCCAAAAACTTTTATAAAATGAATTCAGGGGTATTTCTTGCTATTTTTGAATTCTTCAAGGGCTGGTTTGGTATTTTCTTCAATGATAATGGTCTAGACTTGTATAATTGACATTTTGGAGGACTGAAATTGCCAAGTCTTGATGATTGAGGGACCATTTTTGCCAATTGTTGAAAGTTGAGGGTCCTTTGTGTAATTTTGGAATTTTCAAAGGACCAAACTTGTCATTTCTTGTACTTTGAAGGACTTCATGATATATTTGACTTTGTGGATGATATTGGTTGACAATTTAGCTTTGTTGAGGGGCTAAACTTGCCAATGCTTCAAAGTTAAGGGCCCTTTTTGTAAATTTGACAAACTTTAGGGACCAAACTTGTAATTATGAGGATACAAGGGTATAAAGTGTCAATTCTTCATAATTGGAGGACCCTTCTTCATAATTCTTCAAATCTTCAAGGGTTGATCTTGGGAAAGTCTTCACTAGGGCTTGGTTCATTGTGCGGCTTCGTTTCCCGTGTTCGTTTTTGCATGATTCTTGTGATCTTTTGTCATTATCTCAATATCCGTACCTAAAATACACAAGCAACAAACACAAGCATATATTTGGGTATTTTGATGATATTTTATGCATTTTAAGCCCTATTTGGAAGATGAGACTATGTATAAAAGCAGTCTCATCAAGACTTATTACCAAGACTTTTATACGTCCCCTAACGGAAGGGCCTTATTATCTTTGGTTTACCTCCATCTTTTATTCAACTTCGCCATGAAGCTTTTATTATGACTTCGGTCTTGCCTTGCCTTTTATTATCCGCCTCATCGGTGGTTTTATTAGCCAAAGACGTATATCCTCACGCTAAAGCGAATTTTGGATCTTTAAAGCTTCATAGATTAAGGCTTGATTCACTTTCAATTTTGCATAGATTTTAGGCCTTGTGGGGCTTCAAATTGTTTGCTTGATTTAGGTGAGCACTTGAAATCTTATTATTGGGTGAAGCTTTCGATTATTAGGGTTGCCAATACTTAAAAACCGTGACGCTGGAGATACCTTAATGTCTTCCCAATTTAATTACACGGAATCTACTAGAAAAGACTAGAAACCCAAAAATCAAGACTAAACCGCTAAGTCAATATTTATTAAGCAGAAAATATTTACAAGCGAAGGGAGAATAAGCAAATAACGAGAACACATGAGTTTTTGAAAGAATACGAATACTCTACGTTTAGCATAGTAACTTATAATTAACTCTATCATTTCTCGTCCTCATTTAACAGACTTAGCCTAATGTGTAGTTAAGGAATCAAAGCTAAGTGCTCAACACGCACGGTTGAGTCAAAAATTACTCTTATTCTCGCCATCGGAAAACCAACATTCGTGTCTTCAAACACTTATAAAACATGAGAAAAAAATTAAAATTTGGCCATTTTTAGCCTTATTTTGCAACAAAACGATAACAAAAAGATAAACTTTGGAAAGCGTGAAGGTTTGGCAAGGCAAGTATCTATTCACCCCCCCATACTAAAGTTAAACATTATCGTCAATGTTTCGAGTCTAGGGGTGAAAAACACCCCCATACTAGAGACGTAGTCGAATGCCTAATCTAGCATGGAAAGGGTGTAACCAATAAATTAATAGCCGTTTATGAAGTGTGCTAAAAACCTAAGGTTAGAACATATAAGGATATATCATTTGGATATTGAGAAAGTATTCAAAGCAAACGATCGAGTGCTCCCATAAAACGAACACGAGAGGCTCTAATCGTGAAGATCATGATCTAAAAACCACAATGCACACACAACCACGGAACAAAGGTTGGAAGGGCACAAATCCCCTTACATTAAACTAATTAGAAAGCAATAATATGTACATGGATAAGCATGGGTCTCCCCCACGAGGCACCTTGTTTTTGATAACCGAGTCAAAAGCTCGACTCGAATCCCCATAAATGTGATCATTTAGGGATAATCATGGTGTGGTCAATTTTTGGTGGGACTTACATGTAATCAAGGCCCAAAAGCAACCGGTATTAAGGACTAAGTCCTTTGATGGTGCAAAATACCGGGATCGAAGATGGCGTTCTCGTTTTCATTGGAAAAACAAATCAACGCCACTTCATCGTGTGTTAACACAAACCCAAAGGGTTTCAAGAAAATAGATGAGAAGAAATAGAAGGGTGGGACAATGGATAAGTCATAAAATCATGAGCTACTCGAGGTAGACTCGCACCAATCAAATAGAAAGATTTTCCATTTATTGCATCGGTGGAAGACCGAGATTTCCCTTTATAAGCAATTCCGGGATCAAATATCTCGTCCTCGGTGGAGAAAGGGGAGGGAACATAAGGGGCTTCCCCCACACTAGGTCCACACAAAGCATCGTCAAAAGGAGAAGACGAGCTTGTAGCACTCAAAACATGCGGTGATGACGGAGTTAGCATTATAGAAAAATCTTTTAAATCCAATTTAAAATCTTTCCCTTTTTCATCTTTTAAACTCTCCTTATGAAAACCCGACTTAATTATGTCAAAAATATTTGGTGTTTCTAAAGCAATGTTAGTCACACTAAAAATTCTCACATTTAAAAATCGTTTTGGTTTAGGTGGTGGTAAGTTTTCAAAACGTTTGTCAACAAAGAAAACTTCCCCATCGGGATCAACATATTCATCATCCGAAGAATCATTCGTGATTGGAATCGTAGGCTTAACACTCTAAACCTCCACCGGCGGAGGGGACGGAAAATTGTTTTTATCATCAACTTCTAAAACTCTTTTTGAAATTCTTTTACAAATGTTTTTGATGGGACTAACATTGTACAAAGACGTGATCGAATACACATGAGAAAGCGTGGAGTTTTGAGTTGCATTAATGACGAGTTCTTCCTCATTGAAACGAAGAGTGATTTTCCTAGCATGCACATCGATAAGTGCTCTCGAGGTTTCCAAAAATGATCGACCTAAAATTAGAGGAACTTTAGGATCGATGGGAATATCAACAACAATAAAGTCCACGGGATAGTAGAATTTTCCCACTTTCACAAAGACGTCCTCGGCTACTCCACAAGCTAGAATCGTAGAATGATCGGCCATCTCGATTGACATTCTTGAAGGAGTGAGATTAGGAAGATTGAGCGACTTAAAGATTTCAAGAGGCATCAAATTAATACTAGCACCAAGATCGGCCAAGGCGTAGCATTCCTCCATATCTTGTATTGCACATGGGATTAAAAACTTGTCGGGATCACCGACTTTTTGAGGTATGCGGCTAAGAAAAACCGATGAACAACTAGACGATTTTTGCAATTTCTCTTTGTTATTCAACATACTTTTGAAGTTTGCGGCAAATCGAGGCATCATGACCAAGGCGTCGGCAAAACTTATATTAAAATGCAAGTCACGAAACATTTTCATAAAAAGTTTAAATTGATAATTATTTCGTTCTTGTGCCTTTTGCTTGTCTCGTCTTGAAGGGTATGGTAAAGGTGGTGTGGGTTGGGGCATAGGCAATGGCCTTGTAATCTCGGGTTCCACTATTGGTATTGGTTCAACCATAGGTGTGGTTTGAGCGGTACTTCGTGGGCTTGGAATTTGCTCCTCTTCGACCACCACCTCGGGTTCTTTCTCTTTTTCCTTCTCTGTAGAAGTACTTGGACGAGAAATGGGTTCTTTGAAAGTTTTACCACTACGAGTAGTAATAACCTTCAATTCTCCTTTCGGGTTCACGATGGTATCACTAGGAAGGCCACCCGAAGAAGAGGGTTTACACATGATAGCTTCAAACATTTTTCCCATTCGGTCTTCAAACTTAGATTGCCTAGCATCCGCTTTTAACAATTCTTGCTTAATCTCATGTTGTCCTAATTCCATTTTTTGTTGGTTTTGTTGGAGACGTAGAACATTTCCTTCCATTTTATTAGCATGAGTTTTAAGTTCATTAGCAAGTTCGTTTTTTAGCTCGTTTTTCAACTCGGATCTTAAGCTAACCATTTCACGTTGCATATTATCAAACTTAGCATCGTTTGCCTTAGCATAATTCAAAAACTCTCCTTGAAGATTTTTGGAGTGATCATTTTGAAAACCTTGTGTGGTAGTTTGAAAATCACGGTTTTGGTTTTGGTTTGAAATTTGCCCATTTCCACTTTGATAATTACCCTTGTTGTAATTACGTTGATTTCCTTGATAATTACCACCTTGATTGTTGTTTCGATAGTTGTTAGCATTTTGATTTTGTGGAGCTTGATTTGGACGAGAACCTTGACCGTTTTGGTTATAAGTTCCCGTGGCTACATAAGCACTCGAAGTGTTACCATCCGCGGTAATGCACTCGGAAAAATCATGAGCTCCACCACACGAAATACAACTCTTGGCAACCGCCTTAACCGATGCGGAATTCAAAGTTTCTTGATTTTTCCAATGAGTCATAAGAGTCGAAAACCTATCGAAAAACCGATTCTCCTCATTTGCTTCATCTTGTAAGGCATTAATACTACGAGACGATGACGAGCCCAAATTGGCAACACTCGGTGTGTTACGAGGGCTATAAACCTTAGACCTATTCTCGATGATTATTAATGCTTCCTCGACCGTTTTACACAAAAAATTACCACCCGCGGCAGCATTTAGATAATCTCTCTCGTGATCATTAAGTCCATTGTAAAACGTGTCAATTTGGTGCAAATCGGAAAAACCGTGATGAGGACATTCATGTAACATCTATTTAAACCTATTCCAAGCCGTTGAAAAACTTTCATTAAAACCTTGTGAAAATTTTGAAATCTCGTTTTTCAAATGCGTAGTCTTAGAGGGCGGAAAAAATTGGTTCACAAATTTGGAAACAAGATCCTTCCACGTCAATATAGAATTGGGTGGCTCTTTCTCTAACCAAATTTTAGCGGGACCCGCTAAGGAATACGGAAAAAGCATCATCTTAATCGAGTCGTTAGCAACATCCTTGAATTTGCAAGTGGCGGTAAGACGATTGAATTGGCGGATATGGTTGTGTGGATTGTCCTTCTCATCACCACGGAATTTGTTGTTTTGGATCATCGACAACAAACCCGTTTTCACCTCAAAATTCTCCGCAAGGATAGCGGGAATCATAATAGCTTCTCCATAACCCTCGGTGGGTGCTTGAAGTAACTCCATCATAGTTCGATTCGCCATGGTTGGTGCTTCTTTAACGATGGGTTCGTCAATAGGAGACTCCTCACTAGAAGGAGTGTTTGATTTGTTTCTTCGTTTACGTGCACGTCTTGCTTTGGAGCGAGTTTGCATAAACATCACGTACAACGAGGGGACGAGCAAAGAAGATTCTTTTTGGTGTTTTTAAGTTTTTCAATTTTTTTGGATTTTTGATTGTTTTTACTTTTTTTGGATTTTGGAATTGTATTAGGTAGACAAAAATCTACAAATCTCCTCCTTAATCAAATCTCTTGATTAAAGAAGCCTCAAGGAATGAAAACGATCACGTGAAGTGAACGCCTTCGATGACTTTAGAACGTTGGTGGAACACCAAAACGTTCAAGAGGGTTTAATCAATGAAAACCAAGAAAATATATATGGTACTTAGTAATACTTTGGGCGGCAAAACCCTCGATTAGCTTTCAAAATCAAATACTCACAAGCAAGCGGGGAAACGAGGCGGCGCGAAGCACTTAAGAGCCTTTTTCCTTAGGATATATTTTATAATATCCGCCTTATACCCACCTTATAGTTTGTATTTTCAAAATCGAGCTTCACGAAAGTATTTATCTATTTTTGCCTTTTTTTTCTTTGGTTTGAGATTCGAATACAATGATTGAGTAATGACCTCCCAAGTCAAGGTTGTGATTTCTCACGTATTTGGAGTACTTGTGAATTTATTGTTCTACGTATACAATATAGTAATAGTATTCACAAAAAACGAAAAACCGATAATACGTATTAGTAGAGTGCTACTAATATAAATACTTATTATGGTTATATAAAAACAACAATTCCAAATCAAAACACAACACGCCTCCCCGACAGCGGCGCCAAAAATGATAGTTGTAAATTTGAATACTCTTTAGGAAAAGACTACCAAAAATATAAGGGTAAGCACGACGATTTAGGAAAACCGTGTGTAAATGACCCTAAGTGAGTTCGTTCACGAGGAGGCTAGTGCGTTGTGTGATGAAATGATTAATGGTTTGTGATTATATTGAGAAAAAGAAAAGAAGAAATGAGATGAGAAGAGATTGACGGTTACGAAGACGTATTTAACTAAGACGAAAAAGGCGTTAACGTAAAACCGTAAAAAGCTACAAATTAAAAAAAAATTAAAACCTAAAACCTAAAAATTAATTAAAAGCTAAAAATAAGTCTAAAATAATATAAATAAGAATAAAAATCCAATAAAAATATTTTAAAACCTTTTATTAATTAAATATTCAATTTTAAATGCTAATTAAAGCCCTAAAATTAAATATAATTAATCAAAATGTCCAAAATATTATTTTATTGAACTAATAAGTTAATCATATTATTTAAAGACTAAAAAGTATTTTTCCTAAATTTTAAAAGCTATTTTTCTATTTTTAAATCACTAAAAACTATTTTTAAACTAAAATAATTATAAAAAATAATAAAATAATGCCAAAAATAATTTACCAATTTTAAAAATTCTAAATTACTCTAATGAACAGTAAAATGAAAAAGTTTGAAAAATCAAAAATTTTTCACTAAAAGACAAAACAGTATATAATTTAAAACCTAATTAAACTAAATTAATTCTAAAAAATAAATAAAAAGTGAACAGTAAAAACTTTTTAAACCAAAAATCTTAAAATAATTTTCTAAGTCTATGAAAAATTTTAAAACTGAAAAATAATGATTTTTGTCACTAAAAGACAAAAAACAGAAAATAAAAAGTAATTAAAAATAGCAATTAAACCTAAAAAAAATAGCAAATGAACAGTAACAAAAAATCTAATAAAACTGAAAAATCAAAAATAAAATTAGAAAAATAATGAAACTAATTTGAAACCCTAATTCCTAATTAAGTCCACAGAAGACAAAAAATGTTGAAACTGAAAGTGACATGTGCTTGACTTTTGTCTGTTTGCAAAGCAGTGGGAACTATTGTGCAAGTAGGGGGGACTTTTTTCCCACTGTTAGTGTAATTTCAAGGTCAGTTGACCTTTTGAGCTTAGGAAAGCTTATGGCTTGGTTTTCTTTGGACAAATGGGCACTCCCACAACCAGTTGGGTTGTGGGAAGTCAATAAGAGCAAATAAAACACAAATCCAAGCCAAGAATCACACAAACAAGCTCATGCAAGTTACTGATGAAGCTATATGGTTTCTGATGAACAGTTGACTATATTTTCTTGCACAAACACGAATTTTAAACCCTTGAATCTTGCACACAAATCCACCAAATGATATGCAAGCTATGTCAAACCCTACTTAAACCTATCTCTAACATATAATCAAGATTTAAAGGCAAAATTTCACAAAAATCAGGCAAAAAAATGGATTGACTGTTTTATGTGCTATTTTCCAATTTTTATCATGCAAACTTGATTTTAACTCTACCAAACTGAATACCAACTAACATTCAACCTATTATCAACCTAATGAGTGAGTTGAACAGGTTTTAAAACAAGATTTATGTCAATTATACCAACTTAAATCCTAATCCAAACACCCTTTAAACTACTGACAATGAAAATTGACCAAGCAAACCTATTCTAAACTACACAAATCTGATCCCAATCTATCTAAACATGCAAGTAATCATCAATGGGGCATAAACAAACAACAATCAAAGCCCAATAGCAATTTTCATACACTTCGACCAAATCTCACAAATCAACAAAATCTGAAATCTATAAACAATGTACAAGGGATTTACCTTGTGGGACCCACATCCAGGTCCCACAATGGCTGAAAAGCCACCTCCTACAAGCCCGGGCTTGTGTTGATCCTTGGATAACAGTCAAAAGCTCAAGGATTACCTGCTAAGAACAAAAGCACACAATATCCAACTTTTCTGATTTATTTTTCTCTTTTTAAATCTTTTTCAAATAATTTTCTCCAAATCTTTTCTTAACAAACACTTGAACAAACTAGCTTACAACTTGGAACACCAATCTTGGAACAAGATTTTACCAAAAAATCACTTTTTCAGAAACTTTGAAAATAGGACTGAATTTTGAAAAATCTTGAACTAATATTTAAAATGTGGAACTCAGATTTTCTAGACTCAAATTACCAACTTTTATCAAAATAAAAAGGAATTACAGTTAAAAAATAAAACACCAACTTTTAATTGCATAAAAAGGAATTACACAAGAATTTAGAAAATCTGGAACAAGGGTAATGCACAACCTGCATACTCCTTATATAGCACTTAACAGAACATTCTAGAGCTGCTAAATAAAATATTAATAAGCTAAAACCCTAATAGATGAAATTCCAATGCTGCCCTTTGAAATATTCGGATTCTTGGTCAAAAGTGGTGGCATGTGATGCACAGCTGTAATGAAGTGATCCTGGACGTTTGTTTTGGACTTGGGGTCCAAGGAGTACTTGTGGGGCGTTTATCTGGTCGGGTTTAGGGGTTTGGGAAGAAAGGGACGTTGCAGGGGTGGTCCTACAAGACACATGGGTGTGTCTTGGTCACGTTTTGGGTGTGGGATGGGTTTAGGATGGAGTGAATTAAAGTTCTGGAAAGTTATAACCATAAACCCTTTGTTTTAATCTTTGTTCATCCTGGGGTTTTTTTAGGGTTTAAAGGGTGATTAAGGGGGTGGTTAATCCGTTTTGGGTAAAGGTTTTATTTGAAAAAGTTTTTTAGTGGGAAAAGTAAATAATCAGTTATTACTGATTATTTAAGTTGGGTGGAATGTTGACGTGGGAGGGAGGATGAGGTGGAGTGATGTGAGTGGAGGAGGAGGGTGACATGGAGGGGTGATTGGTGGTGGTGTGTTTGAGTGTTTGACAGATATGGCCCCTAAACTCCCAAGTGTTCTCCATTTAGTAATAATCAGCCAAAAATCCCATTTCCTTTGTTATGAAGTTTCCCCCACTTGCTGAATTTGGCACATCATGTTTTCAAACTTAAAACAAGGACTTTAAATGCAATTTCTTCAATCTTGAAGGGCTGTTCATGTAACATCTTGATAATTTAGTGACCCAAATGCAAATAGAGAGTATTGTAAGGGTATAAATTGCCAAGTCTTCAAAAATGAGGGACCAATGTTGCCAATCTTCAATTCTTTAAGGTCATTTTTGGAAATTCCATTCTTGGGCCCGGTTCATTGTGTGGCTTCGTTTCCCGTGTTCGTTTTTTATTGATTCTTGTGATCTTTTTGTCTTTTCCTCAATATCCGTACCTAAAATACACAAGCAACAAACACGAGCATATATTTGGCAGTTTTAATGATATTTTATGCATTTTAAGCCCGTTTTGGACGATGAGACTATGTATAAAAGCAGTCTCATCAGTTAGAATCTAACTATAATATGGAATTAGCTAATGGAAAGATTGTTAGTACTAGCTCTATAATAAAAGGATGTTCCTTGAAGTTAGGGATTTATGTGTTTGATATTGATTTGATGCCTATAGAGCTAGGGTCTTTTGATGTGATTATTGGTATAGATTGGTTAGTTTTACATGGTGTTGTGATTGTGTATGGAGAGAAATTAGTGTAGATTCCATTTAATAATATAATGTTGTCTATGAAGGGTGATGAATGCACTTCTCGTTTGAGTGTGATATCTTGTCTAAAGATGATGAGATATGTGGAGGAAGGATGTGATGTGTTTTTGGCACAAATAACAAGTGATGGTTTAATTGAGAAGAAATGGGAAGATGTGCCAATAATTTGGGAATATTCAAAAGTAATTCCCGAGGAGTTGCCGGGATTGCCACCATCTCGTGAGGTCGAGTTTCGTATAGACTTAGTGCCTGGAGCTGCATCGGTTTCTCGTGTGCCTTATCGTTTAACACCGTTGGAGCTGAAAGAATTATCAAATCAATTACGAGAATTGATGGATAAGGGATTTATTAGGCCGAGTTCATCGTCGTAGGGAGCGCCTGTTTTGTTTTTTAAGAAGAAGGATGGCCAATTTCGAATGTGTATAGATTATCGTGAGCTTAACAAATTGACTATCAAGAATCGGTATCCACTGACGAGGATTGATGATCTATTTGACCAATTGCAAGGATCAAGCGTGTATTCCAAGATTGATTTGAGATCGGGTTATCATCAACTACGTGTTAGGGAAGAGGATATTACCAAAACATCTTTCCGGACGCTATGGGCATTTTGAGTTCCAAGTGATGCCTTTCGGTTTGACGAATGCATCTACAATATTTATGGATGTGATGAATCGTGTGTGCAAGCCTTATCTGGATAAGTTCGCCATTGTGTTTATCGACGACATTCTCATTTATTCCAAGAGAAAAGAGGAACATGAGAAGCATCTACGGACTACTTTTGAATTGTTGAAGAAGGAGAAATTGTATGAAAAGTTCTCTAAATGTGAATTTTGGTTGGAATTAGTACAATTTTGGGGCATGTGATTGAGAACAAAGGTGTTTGTGTAGATCCTGCTAAGATTGAGGCGATTAAGGATTAGGCTGTACCAACGACGCCGATAGAAGTTCGACAATTTATTTATCTCGTTGGGTATTATTGGAGGTTTATCGAAGGGTTTTCGTTGATTGCTAAACCGTTGTCTAGGCTTACTAAGAAGAATAGGACGTATGAATGGGGACCGTATGAAGAAGCCGCTTTCCGAACACTAAAGGATAATTTGTGTTCTGCACCGATTTTGTCATTGCCCGAAGGATCTGAGGATTTCATGGTTTATTGTGACGCGTCTCATAAGGGATCTGGGGTTGTGTTGATGCAACACGAGAAGGTTATTGCTTATGCGTCGAGGCAATTGAGGAAGTAGGAGGAGAACTATACTTAAAGCTTTGGAGACACTACTTGTATGGAACCAAGTGTGTGGTGTTTACCGATCATAAGAGTTTGCAGCATATTTTGGATCAAAAGGAGTTGAATATGAGGCAAAGAAGATGGGTGGAGTTACTGAGTGATTATGACTGGGAAATTCGCTACCATCCTGGAAAGGCGAATGTAGTAGCCAAGGCACTTAGTAGGAAGGAAAGGGAAAAACCTCTTAGGGTTCGAGCCTTGCGATGACGAAAAGTATTGATTTGACAGAAAGGATATTGAAAGATCAAGCTAACGGCTTTAAGGGTGAAAACGTCAAGGATGATAATTTGGGTAGGATGTTGAAACCGCTCTTTGTGATAAAGTCGGATGGGATGAGATATTTTGAGAATCGAGTTTGGTTATCGTTGTGTCCACCTGAGGAAGGTTCTCAAGGAGTGTGATAATTTGTTATGAATGAGTCTCACAAGTCAAAGTATTCGATAAATCCTGGTTCGGATAAGATGTATCATCATATGAAGAAGGTGTATTGGTGACCGAATATGAAAGATGACATTGCTAGGTATGTTAGTAAGTGTTTGACTTGTGCGAAGGTGAAAGCTGAGCATAAGAAACCGTCTGGGTTATTGGTGCAACCCGAGATCCCTGAATGGAAATAGAAGAAGATCACTATAGACTTCGTAACAGGGTTATCGAGGACTCTTAGTGGTTATGACATGATATGCGTTATCATGGATAGATTGACTAAATTTGCTCACTTTTTACCGATGAAGAAGACGGATAGTATGGAAAGGCTTACCAGTGTGTACGTGAAGGAGATCGTTTGTCGACATGGTGTGCCTTTGTCGATAATTTTGGACCGCGACAGTAGATTTACTTCGGAATTTTGGAGATCTCTTCAACGATCGATGGGAACCGAGTTGAGTTTGAGTACGGCATATCATCCTGAGACTGATGGGCAAAGTGAAAGGACGATCCAAACATTGAAGACATGCTTAGAGCTTGTGTGATCGATTTTGGTAGTAGTTGGGATCGACATATGCCTTTGGTGGAATTCTCGTATAACAATAGTTACCATGCTAGTATCAAGGCTGCACCGTTTGAAGCTTTGTATGGACAAAAGTCTAGGTCGCCTATTTGTTGGAGTGAAGTAGGGGAAAGTCAATTTACTGGACCCAAAATGATTCTGGAGACTACCGAGAAGATCGTGCAGATTAAAAACCGGTTGTTAGCCGCAAGAAGCCGTCAGAAGAGTTACGCTGATCATCGTAGAAAGCCGTTGGAATTTGAGGTTGGAGATATGGTTACACATAAAGTATCGCCTTGGAAAGGTTCGATTCGTTTTGGAAAACGAGGAAAGTTGAATCCGAGGTATATTAGACCGTTTAAGATAATCCAACGGATTGTACCGGTTGCTTATAAGTTGGAATTGCCGGATGAGCTTCGTGCCATTCATAACACTTTTCACGTGTCAAATCTGAAGAAGTGTTTGGCGGATAGGGATTTGGTTATCCCATTAGACGAGATCCTACTCGATGACAAGTTGCACTTTATAGAGGAACCCGTGGAGATAATGGATCGTGAGGTCAAGCGTTTGAATCATAGTAGGATTCCCATTGTGAAGGTACGATGGATTTCTAGGCGTGGACCGGAATTCACGTGGGAACGTGAGAATTTCTTTAAGAAGAGGTACCCTCATATCTTCTAGTGGTACAAAATGTGAGTATAAGAAGAGGCGCACCGGAAAGTAGCTCTTTTAAGAGGGGAGGATGTGAAACCCCCAACCCAAGGTCATTATTTAATCCTAGTTTTACGACTAATTTTAAACTTTTTTGAGAAATTTAAATGCTATTAGTTGAAACCGATGTTTGAGGCTTTATTTTTACCTTTTGACGGTTAAAGAGAACTGTTAGTGATCACAATGCCGATGGATGCCCAAATTTTTTGTTTTATCATCGATTGTCTCGATATTGGAGATTTTTGGAATTTTCATTTCATTACGTATTAAGTCGATTCCGAATCTTATTTATTCGTTTTATTGCGTTTAATCATTGAAATAGTATTTTTATTGAACGTGGTTTTATTTTTAGGAAGCCGGGACGAAACCTGACTCCCTTAAATTTTTAAAAATCGACTAGGTACCATTTCCCGCTCTTTAACTATAACTTTGCAACTAAGGCTAAAATAAGACTAAAATGACACTTTTTACCCTCCCTACCATATAAAAAGAGAAATGGAAACACCTACTCTTCATTTTACATTTCAAAATTTTTCAATCTCTCTCTCTTGCTCTCTTTGAGCACCGACCACTCCACACACCACCGCTATTGCAACCACAACTTTTGGTTTTTGGAAAAATTAAACAAAGACGCACTCTTAAAATCACTTTGTAAGTGTTTGTAACCTCAAAAATCTAACATGCAAACACTTTTTTTTTTCAAGATTTAATTTTTTATTTTTTTTATAAATGTGATGATTTGATCAAACTTAACCATTGCATGTATGTTTTATTGTGTTAGGAACAATAAATTGAAGAAATCAAAGCTTGAATAAATTTTTTCTCTCCAAAACCCACGAACCATAGGGTTTTTGGGTGTTCTTGGATTTTTGATCTTGCTAACTATTTGTAAGGTTCCATTATCATGCTATTATTATTATATCTATTTTTATTTTGAGTCCATGCATTGTTTATAAATTTTAGAAAAATGCACGTGGATCATGCAAGTGAAATGGATGTTAGGATTTGTTGTAGATGATAGATACGGGCTATTTGAGGTGTTGTTGAATTTGGAAATGGGTCAAAATAGGTTTTGGTATGATTTTGAAATAGTCAATTTTGACCAGAACGTTTGAGGACAATTTTCGTGGGTTTAAGTTTGAGTGAAGATTGATATGATAGGATATAGTTATATTGGTTGTCGAGAGCTTCGATTTGATATAAAATGAGAAGATACGATAGTTGAGTTTTCGTGTACCGGGAGATGCGTATCGACACAATATGAAATTGTTGTCGATATTAGGTCAAATCTCGGGGACTATAACTTGAGTTTTACAAATAGTTAGAGGCTGTTCTAAAGGCCCAAACTTAACATTTTGAGTCTACTTTTAAAATTAAGAGTTAGATTTATAAAAGGTATCGTTTAGAAAGGTCAATTTTTTTTACAAGTCAAGTATACATACTGTTTGATTTTTATAGTCTAGAGATGTGTTAAACAGACGGCCTTAGGAGTAAAATCTTTTGATGAAATCCTAGAAGGGTTATACAAATAATAGATGAGTTTTCTAGAAAGTTTCATGAATAATGAGGCTGTCTAAGTATGGGAAATCAGTGGGTACTTTTGGTATGTACCGGCTGAGTGCTTATGGGAACATTTGTCTTGGTGACATAGTTTTGTAGAAGTGTCTACTGGATTCACTTGGGTTGTTTGATAATATGTATGTATTACTTTTTTGAGTTTGTTAAATTTATTATACTAAGTATATTTTAAATACTTGAGTATGTTAATAAGTGTGTGCCTTACTTGATAGGTCACGGCTTTTGATTTGTATTCTCGGCCATCTACTCTTCGACGATCATCACTACTTCTCATATCATCTAAGGTGAGTCTATAGCCTCGATTTTTAATATCTTTTAAATGATTTTACCCGCGAGGGGGATACATGCTATTTGGAATAAAATGAACACAAGTCATGAATGGTTGTTTGGACCCGAATGTTGCCTTGATTGTATTAGGTGTCTTGTTGCCAAAAGTCCCTATTATCATGAACAGTTAACTATTGTCCTACTCTGTGTGGGTTGGAAATAGCCGCTTATCCAATTAATAGTACTATGGCTTGAACACCCGATCTGAGACGAGAGCTAGTACGTTGAGTACCCTCTGCGGACGGATAACTTGCGATAAGAAGTTGAGTATATTGAAACGTATACTAATTTGTAAAGGCATAGATTCCATTTGTTTGGCCACGCCGGCATTTGGCACGGGTGGTAGCTTTAAGGGGTCGGTGTCATGAGCTTAATACAATCACATATCTTTTGCTATTTATACGAGACGCTTGAATAATAGATTGTATGTACAACAATGCTATTGGATAATCATGATTGATTTTATACTTGTGTTCAAACTATGAATTGTTAAACATATAGATTCACTCGACATTATTGTTGACCTTTTTAAGGATGTGTTTCAAGTAATCGAGGTTGATGTTGCGGAGCATGCAAGGGAGGACGTTGGTGCTTTACTTGTCTAAAACTTTATGAATTTTTCCTTCCCTTTTCTAAAACAATTTACTGTTATGTTGATGGTAAAACATGTTGTGGTTGGTTAAGATCTTTGAGGACAAAATAACGCTACTATGATGGTAACTACTTTTGGGGATGGCAAAACTTTAGACAAATGTTTGTAAATTTGTATATATTTATTTTAAACGTCTCTTTTTGAGGTCGTTCAATGTGACTTGTGATAATGATGCTTGTGTTTAGCACCCAAATGTGATATCCTGTTAGCTCAATTCAATGCCTAATGATCTCACTTATGGATTTGAATAACAATCAGCCTAAGTGAAGTATTAACCTTGAACATAATGAAGTCACTGAGTGAATCAGTCACTCAGTGAGTTACCTTCGAGTTCCTAGACTGAGTCTAAAAGAAAAACTCAAGCATTCAGAGAGGCGAAGCTCAATGAATGACTTCTAAGACGAAGAAGAAAAAGGTGATGGATTTAGTGAGTTGTGGCAATAGACTCGCCAGACCCCATACGATCTCCCTGAAGAAACAAGCATCCTCAAAGACTGAAGAAAAAGGCGGGATAAGTTGAATTATGATAAGATGTAGTACATCACACAATTAGCGTGACTTACCCTTTTAGGATAGATAGGGTACTGACAAGTGTAAAAGAACTTATGTCATAATACTTAGAATAGGATAAGACAAGATTGTACACTGTACCAATAAGACAAGAATTGCACATGGGCAATTCTTTGTCTTGTATCTTCCTTTTCTTCTATAAATATGATGCTTGTAAAAGTAGAGAAATAAGTCTGTGCACTAAATGCTTTAGACATTCACAAACGAAGTTTCTCTCCTCCAAATACGACCAAACACTTGAGTTCTAAACTCTCGTTGATAGAATCGTCAAGCTTAGCAATCGTTAGGATTGGAGTATCTTGTTAGTGAGGAGATCACCAAAACACACATTGTCTATTCAATCCCTATTGTAGCTTCGTATACAATAGGGTATAATTCTTTAATAAAGCTAAGAGTTAAACGTTGAAAACCTTTGTGTTATTTAATTTACTTTGTATTGTGTTTATTACATTACTTAACCATGGGTTAGGTCTATACTTAGTATTCTTAAGTATAGCACTAATTACAAGGGACCAACTAGTGGTATCAGAGCGGTAAGATTATAAAACTTTTTAACTACCGTCTCAAAGTTTTTAAAACCTTGATCCATTATGGCTGAAATTAATGTACCCCAACTTGTTAACAAAAAGGGAGCAAGTTACTCTATTAATGATCCCAAGTTAGAAGTTGAAAGATTTAACAAATGGAAGAAAAGAATGATGTGTTATTTGATGGGAATGGAACCTTATTACATCACTTGTATTAAGAATGGTCCATTCAAACCAAAAACAACAGTTGGTGATGACAAACCTAAAAACCAATGGTCTGACGATGAAAGGAGAGTGGTCAATCAAGACCAACGTCTCAAAAGCATCATAATATCTTGTCTTACTGAAGATATTATGGAGGCTATCATCGAGTGTGAGACGGCCAAAGAGACTTGGACAGATCTTGTTCATAGTGTCGAAGGACCATCCGACACTAAGGAAAATCGGATTATGGACCTGAAGTTAGAATATAACACTTTCAGGGCCAAACCATCTGAAACTTCCTCATACTTATACCAGATATAAGACCTTGCTCAATGAGCTATCAAATGACGGGGTGAAACTGTCTAAGCATGAAACCAATGTTGGTTTTGTGAACAGTCTCCCTGAAAAATGGCTTGGTTTTTCTCAAGGACTAAGAAATGCTAATCACATACAGACTCAGGATCTTGCAGACATTTATGGAAGATTTATCTATGAAGATAATCTAATAAATAGAAGCTATCTTGAGTCTAAGAAGGCCTTAATAATAGTCACCTCAGCCAAACCTACCCCAGTTGATCATGGACCCATTACAACTGCTTTTTACTCAAACGCAATTGTTCAAGACTTTTAGAAGACCTCAATGATGAGGTTGATGAAAGATCTAGTACTGAATACATAAGGGATCTAAACAGAGAATATCATGAAAGGGCCATGTTGGAAAATACCAAACGTTATATCAAAAGAACTAGATTTGCTGGAAATCAATCCACTGAGGGAGTGGATTGTTACTAATGTGGTAAAACTGGGCACTTTGCAAAATATTATCTTTCAAAAACTCCATTGGCCTCATATAAAAGTCAAAATTACTCATCGGGCAATGAAAATTTTCAACCTAAGTTTACACCAAAACTGATTCAGGCTTCTCCAATTAACCAAAGCTTTCAGAATAGTAAGAAAACTGAGAAGGATTATAGGTCTGAGTATAAAAAGGTTAAAGCAAAGCTTGCACTCTTAGAAGCTGAACATTCAAGTACTCAGACTCAAAATCCTCTTCAGAACAAAGCCAAAGGTCTGGTAGCTGAAACCTTTGATTGGGATGATGAAGACTTGTCCTCAGAAGGTGAGGAAGTTAGATATCAAGTGTTGATGGATCTAGCTGATGATGAACTATCTGTTGGGAAGATTCATGCTCGAAATGGAGAATGGGTTGACATCACAATGAGAAAGGTAAACATGCTCCTCCTTATGGATGAAGAGTCTGATTGGCAAAGGTTCCTTAAGTATATAAACATTGACCTATCATTTGTTGAAGAGCAGAGATTAAACCTTCTTTCAAAATATAATAAACTTGTTTTTGAATTAAACAAATGTAGAGAAGATCTATTGATTTTGAAACAAGCCAAACTTGAAGCAGTAAGCTGTCAACTTTAGAACACAGAACTTACTAAAATCAATCATGCTCTTCAAGAACAACATAAGGAAGAAAAACGCATCAATGAGAAATGGACCAATAGCTCTACCTTAGCTTCTCAGTGTATAAACAGTCAAATTCCTGCCCAAAAGAAGAAAATTCTTGGGGCATGTCAACTCACTGAAAAGCCATTTACTATGGACATGAGTGAAAAAAGAATTTCTCCCAGCCTTAGTAGGGTTTGATCAAGAAATGATTCCAAAGTCAAAAGACTGGGTTGAAAAATCCTGATATTGTGTTGCCTAACTTTGATACTAGAAAAATATTAATCCCTGAATCTTAGGCTATTAATGAAAAACTTGGTCTTAATGAAGAGACTAATGTCCCAAATAAATCCAGTAACACTAAAACACTTAGTGTTGCTGAGGACATTCAGACTCCTCTGCCTCCTTTGAAAATTCTTCAAGGGGCAAGTCCATGTTATGAACTAATTCCACTATCTTATCAAGAATACTCACCTAGAGGAAGAGTTGGGTTAGGTTATACTAAACAAACAAAGCCTGATTCAAAAGTGACCTCAAATCACACCGAGTCAGGAACTGTCACTAAGAAAACAACCAAACCTATCTCTCCCTCAGGGACTCCTACAAACTCAGTCAACTCTATTCCTGTTGTAAATCAAGAGGAGTTAAGTAGACTGATCCAACTTTTCATGGAAGAGAAGCTGAACTCAGCCTCTAAAACTCAGGGTGAAACATATGTGTCCTCACAGCCTGAATCATCAACAAGTAACAAAACTGAACTTGAGTCTTCCAAGAAAGTTAAAACAAAGAACAATACAAGAATGAAATAAAATTTTGATCTTCAATGGATCTTGAGGTAGACACAACACTTCAAGGATGAAAATGTTCTTCTCTTTGCACTTGAGAGGATAAGAGGGGTGAAGAAAGATTCACTTCTAAACAAGTAGTAATCAACCAAATAACAAAGGTTTTGGTGATTTAAGAAGGTGGAATGAATCTAAAAATTTGTGTGCAAAAGAGGTGAAGAGAAAATCTAGAAATGGTTCACTATTTATAAGACAAGGTTCCAACGACTATGTCTGGGTGCGGTTCTTTATTTAACCTGCATTTCGATATCGATAAGGAACCACATAGGTATTTAAAGAACCGCACTTCCTAGACTCCACTCCTTTTTGTCTTTTAGTGGGTTAGTCACATCTAGTGAAATTTTTATTCTCAAAAGATATTTCTAAACCATAAGAAATATGCCATTTTCAAAATTTCAAATTTCTAATTAATAAAACATTTTCCTACAATTAAAGTTTAATAAAAACTTTTGTCACTAAAAAATAAAGTGAGTTTTAAGAAAAACTAAATCCTTGATCACTTAGTTAGGTTGATAACTTGTTTATTCATACCTTAAGTGATAATGGATGAAATGAAAAATACTTGAACTCAAGATTTCGATTTTCATCATTTTCGTAAATGCTTGTTTTTATATATTGTCGTAATCAAAACTAAGCGAGACCGAAAAATGCAAGTAACGTTTTTAGGCATCATTCTATTAACAATCTCCCCCTTTTTTGATTTGACAATACATAAACTCAAACAAGTATGAAAACAAGATTTTCGAAGACGAGTTTATTTCATTTCTCACCCTTTGTCGAAGCAAAAAGGTAGCAAAAGTCTTGGAGGTAGAGAAGAAACGGAGTTTGCTAATGCTCCCCCTTGGTGCTTACTCCCCTTGCTTGGGGCATCATGGAATCGAGCTATGGTGACAAGCTACATAGAAGGGTTAAAAGAAGAAAAGAAACACCCAACAAGATATATCAATGGTCACACAATAAAAGAAATAAGAAGAGAAGATAAAGAATCCAAGATCCATAAAAATCATGTTAATCCAAAAACATGAAAAGATACAAGGAAATAAATCATACAAATATGTATGAATTACAAGCCAAAAACATAAAAATGAATCTAATCCTAGTTACACTAGAATTCTAAGATTTGCTTAAGTTAGATGTCTTATTAATAAGCAACCCACATGCTTAATTAGAAGATGAAGTAGTAGTGGAATTTGGTGGTGGAGGCTTGGCAATGGTCTCGTAGTCATAATGAAGAGGAGGCTTGGCAATGGTCTTGATGTAATTCAACTTCTCATATATATGAGCCATAGCAAGATGTTGATATTGACAATAATGACAATATGTTCCATGATGCATGACATTATCATGTGAGGGAGGAAGAACACAAAAGGGAAGTGATGAAAAAGAAGAGTTTCCAAAGTTAATTTTCTTAGAAGGAGAAGAAATTTGATTGAATGTGTTCTTGCGTGAATTTGGATTGAAAGAGATTGGGGAAAATGGAGAAGAATCAAGGTTTTCATTCGGTGAATAAGACTGATATTAGGGTTTTTGCTATGGGTTCGGATTTAGTTCTCGGTATCTCCTCGAATTGATCACGGTTCTAATTGGAATGATTTGTTCTTGGTTAATAAAAAGGTTTTGGTTTGTTTATCTATTTTAAACTAATGACAAATAAGTAAGTGTCGAAGAGTAAAATTAATGCTTTGAAAGATTAAACTAGATTGACAAGTTAAAAGTAAATGCTTGAAAACGTAAAGAAAATATTAGACAAATACTTTGAAAACTTAATTGAACTAATACTTAAAAACTTGTTCTATCTGAATGTTGAAAATTATTTCTATCGGAATGCATCAAAAGGCATAAGCATCAAAGGCATAAGCATCGGAATATAACTAAAACTATTATCGGAATGTCAAGGTGGAGTCCATCGGAATGTTCATGTTTGTTACCATCAGAATAATTAAGATCAAGCTGTCGGAATGATGTCTAAATCGGAAAGTCAGATCGGAATATCTAAGAACCCCTTGTCGCAATGTCAGATCGGAATAAGGTAAATAAAAATTGGCCAGAGTTTCGACTTAAAAAGGACTTTAATCCCGTCGGAATGTGCAATCGCAATAAGCAATCGCAATCCCAGATCGGAATAAGGGTGAATGACAACCGATCGCAAAGTAAAACCACAAAGGGTTATTGCGATCAAACCAGTGACCCCGTCGGAATGTGTACAAACCCTACTATTGCGATGGGAGCAATTTTGTTCCGAAATTGGTGGCAACTTAAAAAACTCAATAAGCAAAATCAATAAGCTAAGTAATCCGAAACTTAAATAACTTAAAAAGCTTAAATTCAACAACTTGTAAAACGTAAACAATTATAAATCGTATGAAACGAACTTAAAAATGATTAAAACCCTCGTGAAATCCGAAAAGTAATAAGCTAAACTTGAAATAAGCTACTAAGCATTAAGAGCTTATAGCCTATACACGTAAGAGCTTAACAAGGAGTAAAAAGGCTACCCTTTCAACCTTTAAACACCAAACGAAATCAATCCGTATGGATTATGGTTTTCGGATCAAAAGCAAAGTGAAACCAAGAAATGAAGAAGAAGATTGACGAACACAAACTTAAACTTTTAATTAAGAGAACTCAAAGTACAAAGATTCATGAAAAGCTTAAAATTTGAAAGATGAAAACAAAGAAAAATCTAGTGAGAGAAAGTTTGGAACTTTCTCTCTCTAAAACTAGAGAAATGAAAAAACTAGAACTAAGACTAACTAAGTTCCCCAATTTGTGAAGTAAAGCCCTATATATAGGCATGTCTTGTGGGCTTTGTGAATGGGCTTGGTTTTGGGCTTCTTTTCTTCTTTCTTCTTTAGTCTTTACGTTTCTTCAAAATAAACGTTTCCGACCCAGATTTGAGAAGCCGGTGAATAATTCCAACTCGTCTTATAATCTTTTGTTTAATAGACTCGAGTTCTTCGACATATATGAATCTTCCATCTTTGGCTCTATTCTTCGATAAATCTTCAAATAGGCACAATGACTTCAAATCTTTTGCATCTCTTGGACAATAGACTTCGTCTTGAATCTTTTTCTTCGATAAAACCAGTGAAATCCCATGTTTTCTTCAATATTTATCCAGTTGACTCTGAAAACACAATAAACACAAAAACCACGCATAATTCCAAACAAATGATATTAAATACGTGTTTTGGTCTCGTTTTAGCCAGAAATAAGTGGTAAAAGGATGGGTGTTTTCACACCTATCAAATCCCCTACATTTAACCATTGCCATGCCCTCATGCAATGCTTAGTGACAAAGCAAATTTACACTTTTTTCATAATCAATCAACCTTGGCCTTATTAAAATACTACTAAACAAAAATTAAAGTACTAAGAGAAACTAAAAATTTTAAGTAAACAAAAGGATAGAAAATAGCCACGTGGAAATAACTTGCAAAGAGATCTAAGACTTACATTAGGGCTTTGGTGCTGCGAAGATTTATCACCCTCAAGTTTCACGTTCCCCAAAATAAGCTTAAAAACGAGATCATTGTTATTATAAGTTAGCAAATCAAACACTTACATACATGGCTTAATTATATGCTTAAACTCCCTTATTCCTAGGTGTATCTCTTATATTTTATTTTTGTCTTAGAATGATCATGAAGATGCATTTTTGGACTTATTTCGATAGTTTATTTAGGCTGAAAGCAAAGTAGGACGATTTGATCAATAGTTAGCTAAAGGACAAAATCTCTTAAAACTGCTTCTCGGGATATCAAAAAGTTCATATCTTGGCATAACTCGGTTCACGATTTGAGACCTTTCTCAGGCCGATATTTGGCATGTACTTCATACTTCATATCTTGAGAGACGTGCTTGAGATAATGGTCTTCTCATCGTTAATAAAGTTTCTTCACTTGGAGACTTTTGTGGGGTACTCCAACTTTGTTGACCACGACTTCATGATTATTTCTTCAATCGCTAATTGGGATTTTGAGATACAACGATCCGCCTCCTTTTTGGACTTGGATCTATTTATCCTCATACCTTGTTAGGGTCTTTTCGGATAGACTTCTCCATGATCTTTATGGGAGTTGATTGATTTTCGTCGTGAGTCTTGATCCTTCATATTGATTTTGGGAATAATGCTCTTCACATCATCTTGGATCTTTCGCAATAAAATGGAATCCTCATGCCTTTTTAGGGCCTTTTTGGACTCGCCAATCTTCGCACCCCGCTTCATTAGTTATGCCTTGGCTATGAACTCTTATCATTACCGAGAAACTTTTAAACGATTTTGGGCTAGAAGCTAAGTTATTCAATTAAATCGTACGACCTTACTTATTGCAGATAAGTTATTAGCAAGTGATGGGAGAATAGGCAAATAATTACACCAAGTGAGCTTGTGCAAGAATAACGACTTATAATTGACTCTATCATTTCTCGTCCTCCACAATTTAAAATCTCAAGTAATGAGACTCGTGGATACTTAGCCTAATAAACCAATTAAGGTCTACATGGTTAAGGATACTAGCTAGAATAAACTTGGATAAGTCTATTCGGGTTGAGTCAAAATAATCGCAACGGGCCTAATATGTCAAAGACTTCTAAACTAGCTACACCACTTTATTAATATTTTTGACTTTATTGCGGGATATGTACATATGAAAGCAACGATAAAAATTTAAAAATTACGACTAAATGGCCAAAGTTAATTAAAAATTTGAAAAATGTTGAAAAAGATGATTTTCCGGTTAAATGAAGGCATTTTCATGGAAAAATCCACTTAAAACTTCGATAGAAGTCCCCCCTACACTTAAGATAAACATTGTCCTCAATGTTTAAGCATGTGGGAAAAATCTCCCCTACACTTATGACATTGTGCACGTTGGTTAAATCAAGTTAAGGAAGAGACGACTAACGTGATCAATTTCAAATGTAAGTATGAAGAAAATTGAATCACGATAGTTGAGAGATAGAACCGGATTTCGGATTACACGGGAGCACGGTTCTTCAAAGATTCCAAGAGTGCACTTGCCCCTGTAATCACATCACCACACAAAGACAAACACCTATAGAGGTCCCCCTACACTTAGGAGGTTAAAACATAAAAGGATAGATACTCGGGTTGCCTCCCGAGGAGCGCTTGTTTTTGATAACCGAGTCACGAGCCTGACTCGACCCAAAATTAGTTCATGGGGAACGTGGTGAGGGATGGAATCATCTCATGAGAGATGTCCTCACCAAAGTACAGCTTCACTCGTTGGTCATTCACCTTGAAATTAGGTCCATTAGGTTGAGCGAGCTCGAGAGTACCATATGGAAAAATTTGGGCAATGGTGAATGGGCCGGACCAACGAGATTTCAGCTTGCCCGAAAAGATTTTCAATCGAGAGTTAAAGAGTAAAACTTTGTCTCCAACTTGGAACTCTCGGTTTTTAATCTTGGAGTCGTGAATGAGCTTAGTCTTCTCCTTATAGATCAAAGAATTTTCATAAGCCGCATTCCGGAGTTCATTCAGCTCATTGAGTTGGATCTTGCGTAGGTCACCGGCTTTGTTGATATCAAAATTAGCCCACTTCAAGGCCCAGTAAGCCTTGTGCTCCAACTCAATGGGGAGGTGGCACGCTTTCCCGTACACGAGACGATATGGTGTACAACCAATCGGAGTCTTGTATGCGGTACGAAAAGCCCACAAAGCATCATCAAGTTTATCAGCCCATGAGGCACGATGCTCTCCCACGGTTCTTTCAAGAATTCGCTTTAAGCCTCGGTTGGATATTTCAGCCTGGCCATTAGTTTGTGGGTGGTAGGCGGTGGAAAGACGATGATTTACACCATACTTAGCCATGACTCTTGCGAATTGGTCATTGCAAAAATGAGTCCCGCGATCACTAATAATGGCACGAGGCACACCGAATCTAGCGAACAACGATTTCAAAAAGTTACAAACCACCCTTGCGTCATTAGTGGGTAAAGATTTGGCTTCAACCCATTTGGAGACGTAGTCAACGGCTACAAGGATGTATTTGTTTCCTTTAGATGAAGGAAATGACCCCATAAAGTCGATACCCCAAACATCAAAGATTTCACATTCTTGAATGAAATTCTGAGGCATCTCGTCTTTATGTGTGATCTTGCCTTGTTTTTGGCAAGCATCACAATGTTTAACCATCTCGTGAGCATCATGGTAAATGGTGGGCCAATAAAATCCCGATTCAAACACTTTTTTGGCGGTGTAGTTCGGACCAAAGTGACCACCGGTGGGTCCTTTGTGGCAAGCGTCAAGGATTTCTAAAGCTGCCGGTCCATCAACACATCGGCGAATAATCAAGTCAGCACATTGCTTGAATAGATATGGGTCATCCCAAAAGTAAGTCTTAATGTCGTTAAAGAACTTCTTCTTTTTCTGGGATGTTAACCCGTCAACGAGAATTCCACCCGCCAAGTAGTTTGCAATGTCCGCAAACGACGGGGTTTCATCAGCAGTCGAGTTGATAGACATTAAGGTCTCCAAGGGAAAAGAATCATTGATTTCTTTGTTCGATGATCCCCTTGGTAAGGATCCTCAAGTCTACTGAGATGATCCGCGGCTAGGTTTTTAGCTCCTTTTTTATCGCGAATTTCGATTTTAAATTCTTGGAGTAGCAAAACCCAGCGAAGAAGTCTTGGTTTGGAATCTTGTTTAGTTAACAAGTACTTCAACGCGGAATGATCGGTGTAAACAATTGTGGTGGAAAGGACAAGATAGGGGCGGAATTTTTCAAAGGCATAGACAACAGCAAAAAGCTCTTTTTCGGTTGTCGTGTAATGCAATTGAGCCCCAGTCATTGTCTTGCTAGCGTAATGGATTGGTTGGAAGTGTTTGTTCACTCTTTGGCCCAAAACCGCTCCAATAGCAAAGTCACTAGCATCGCACATCAACTCGAAAGGCAGCTCCCAGTTAGGGGTAACCAAGACGGGTGCCTTAGTTAGCTTATCCTTAAGCGAATTGAAGGCGTCGATACACTCTTTGGAAAAGATAAAAGGAGTATCTTTTTCCAAGAGGTGGGTCATCGGGCGAGCGATTTGAGAAAAATCTTTAATGAATCGATGGTAGAAGCCCGCATGACCAAGGAAACTTCTCACACCCTTCACGGTTGAAGGTGGAGGTAACTTAGCGATAACATCGACTTTAGCACGGTCTACTTCGAGACCGGCTTTGGAGATCTTGTGTCCTAGCACGATGCCCTCTTTTACCATGAAATGGCATTTTTCCCAATTAAGAACAAGGCGAGTGTCTTCACACCGCTTAAGCATACGTTCTAAATTGGCAAGGCAAGCAGAGAATGAATCGCCATAAACCGAGAAATCATCCATGAATACTTCCATAGTTTCTTCAACCATGTCATGGAAGATAGCCATCATACACCTTTGGAACGTCCCGGGAGCATTACATAAACCGAAAGGCATGCGTTTGTAAGCAAACGTTCCGTAGGGACAAGTGAATGTGGTCTTTTCTTGGTCCTTGGGATCGATGGGAATTTGAAAATACCCGGAGAAACCGTCTAAAAAGCAGTAATAGTCATTACCCGCAAGACCCTCGAGCATTTGATCCATGAAAGGAAGAGGAAAGTGATCTTTTCTCGTGGCATCATTGAGCTTGCGATAATCAATACAAACTCTCCACCCAGTAACGAGACGAGTGGAAATCAACTCGTTGTGTTCATTGGGAACAACGGTTATTCCGCCCTTCTTGGGCACACAATGGACGGGACTTACCCACGACGAATCCGAAATAGGGTAAATCAAGTCGGCATCAAGAAGTTTGATAACCTCTTGTTTGATGATGTCATGAATTTAAGGATTAACCCTTCTTTGGCTCTGGATTGTGGGTTTAAAGTCATCTTCCATGAGAATTTTGTGAGTACAAAAGTTCGGATCAATTCCGCGGATATCGGAAATTTTCCAAGCAATTGCCTTCTTATGATTTTTAAGCACGGCGATGAGGCGAGATTTTTCGTCTTCTTTTAACTCCTTCGCGATGATGATGGGTGACTTCTTCTCTTCTTCAAGGAACACGTACTCGAGATGGGGCGGCAACTCCTTAAGTTCTAAATCCGGAGGATTTTCGATGGGAGGCGTTTTCAAAGTCGGAGCATCGATAGCAATAACCGTGGGAGATGGTGGAGAAAGATTGTCTTCTTTGAGAAGGTTTTCAAAGAAACGCATGTCGTCATCCCAATCGGTGGGAGAATCGTCGTTTGGTAAGTTCACATCTCCCATGGTGGCTTCAAGATCTTTCCAAAAGAAATCACTTTCTCCAGATAGAGACAGTGATGAATCAATAGAGGAAATGGTCTCAACATTGGGAAGAGAGGTAGGAATATTTTTACAAGATCAATAAAGTGTTCTTCACAAGCCTCATCCAGAACGTCAATACAATTAACACTCTCGTATGAATAAGGTTGTTTAGACAACTTTCCCATGTTGAAGATGATTGTATCGTCACCCACTCTCATGATAAGCTCACCGGCTTCAACATCGATGAGAGTGCGACCGGTCCTCAAGAATGGACGACCAACGATCAATGGCACACGAGGGTCCATGTCGTAGTCAACGACAACGAAATTGGCAGGAAAAGTGAATTTGTCGACTCCTACAAAGACGTCTTCGGCTATCCCCACTGGATAAGCAACCGTACGGTTAGCTAATTCTAAAGTCATTTTGGTGGGGACTAGCTCAGGGGGAGATAATTGCTTCCAAACGCTTAGAGGCATTAGATTAATACTGGCACCTAGATCGGCTAGGGCCATGCAATTCTCAACTCCCGGGAAGTTACAAGGAATTAAGAAGCGACCCGGATCACCAAGTTTAGTTGGCAATTTCCTTAAGAGCACTGCGGAGCAATTCTCATTAAGTTGGGTGTTAGCAATATCAAGAAGCTTTTCCTTGTCGCTAAGAAGATCTTTGAACATTTTTGCGTACTTAGGCATGTGAGAGAGAGCCTCAGCGAAGGAGATGTTGAAATTCAATTGTTTGAACATTTTAAGAAAGTTCGAAACCTGAATATCATCCTTGCTTTTGAGCTTCTCTTTCCTCAACCTTGAGGGATAAGGTATATCAGAAGACGAGGAAGGCTTTGGGATCGAAGGATCACTCACATCCTTGGGTGGAGGAGGGGTAGATGTAAGAGGCGGAGAAATTGGGGAAGTAGAAGGAGGAGTAATAGGAGCAGGGGACTCGTTCTCCTTAGTCACAAGCACCGGTGGAGGTATAGGAAGCTCGGGTTGCTTGGTACCTTTGCCACTGCGAGTGGTGATTGCTTTCATCTCCCCTCTTGGATTCGTAACGGTGTTACTCGGAAGAGTACCCGAAGAAGAGGGTTGATTACCTTGGAAGAAACTAGCCATCATGTTCTTTAAGTCATTCGTTTGACTATCCAAAGTGTTTCTCATATCAGCTCTCAGATCGTTCCCTTGTTTCACCAGGTCTTCTTTCAAGTTGCGCACTTCCTGTTGGAGATTTCCCACGATCACATCATTGGTCCTCATGTAGGTTTCAACCTCTTGGTGTAATGCGGTGGGTTGGTTGGAAGGAGGAGCATGGTAGGCGGGTGGTTGATAAGCAGGTTGTTGGTAAACTTGGTTGTTTCTTTGAGGTGGATGTTGTTGTTTGTGAGGTGGTATGTATGGTCCACGAGATTGTTGTTGTTGTTGAGGAGGGCGGTTGAGGTTTTGTTGTTGGTTTGGGTTGTTAGGAGTAAAACCAGGTGGTGAGAGATAGTTGTTTGAGCGGTAGCTAAGCAGGTTGCGGTCACCTTGAGGACGAGCTTGATAAGCGGGTTGAGAATAGGTACCGTATGCTGCATTCACATTCTCAGAAGGGTAGTCTTGGGTGGCGGTACAAGTGGTGTAAGAATGAGGACCCCCGCATATTTCACATGGTTGATTAACAGCATTGACTTGAGCGTTTTTAGCATTGATGCTGTTGGTGTTGCTGGCGGTTTGGGTAGCAAGCGATTCAAGAAGCGCAGTGATTTTGTCAATTCACTTGTCGCTGTCACTAGTACTAGCACTAGCGACATTGGTCCGAACACTCTTGGTTTGCACACGAGACTTATTCTCAATGACATCCCAAGCAGCATTGGAAGTCTTAGCCAAAAGATTACCCCCCGAGGCACTGTTTAGTGAATCTTGGTCATTCATGCTTAAACCATTATAAAAAGTGTTAATTTGGTGCACTTTGGTAAAACCATGTTGTGGGCATTTTCTTAAAAGATCTTTGAAACGGTCCCAAGATTCACTAATAGACTCATCGTACTTTTGTTCAAAATTGATAATTTCATTCCGCAAAGCGGTAGTACGAGAGGGTGGGAAAAAGTAGTTGATAAACTTGGTCTCTAAATCCGTCCACGTCAGAATACTTTGTGGCGGTTCCTTAGCAAGCCAATGTCGGGCTTATCCCTCTAAAGAAAAGGGAAAAAGTTGTAAACGGATTACCTCTTGTGGAACACCATTGAATTTGACCGTATTCGTGAGTTGCAGGAATCTTTTGATGTGGTCATGTGGATCATCAATGGTACGCCCCAAGAATGGTTGAGCAGAGACCATCTGGATAAAGCCGGATTTGAGCTCAAAGTTGTTGGCTGCAATCGCGGGTATGACAATTGGATCATCGTTGCCGTCTACATGAGCTTGTAGAAGTTCAATCATCGGGCGATTATCCGGTAGAGGCTCATTGTTGTTGTTATTATTGTTGTTTTGAGGTGGGTTATTGTTGTTGTTGTGTACACCGGCCATGATTAAGTTATTGAGAGTTTCGGGCTCGGGATAAAACGTGGATCGTGTACGCATGCACCTGCAAAAGAACTAACAAAGCAAACAAGAAATATTTTTGGTTTTTATGGTTTTTTTAATTTTTAGGATTTTTGAAGATTTTATATTTTTTTTGGATTTTTGAAAATGTTAATGAAAAAGTAACGTTCACGGTGAACGGATCCCAAAATCCAAGTTCTCACAAAAAACTGTTGATCTTAACGAGAAGAGCCGGCAGCGGCGCCATTTGATATTAGGGTTTTTGCTATGGGTTCGGATTTAGTTCTCGGTATCTCCTCGAATTGATCACGGTTCCAAGTGGAATGATTTGTTCTTGGTTAATAAAAAGGTTTGGTTTGTTTATCTATTTTAAACTAATGACAAATAAGTAAGTGTCGAAGAGTAAAATTAATGCTTTGAAAGATTAAACTAGATTGACAAGTTAAAAGTAAATGCTTGAAAACGTAAAGAAAAGATTAGACAAATACTTTGAAAACTTAATTGAACTAATACTTAAAAACTTGTTCTATCGGAATGTTGAAAATTATTTCTATCGGAATGCATCAAAGGCATAAGCATCAAAGGCATAAGCATCGGAATATAACTAAAACTATTCTCGGAATGTCAAGGTGGAGTCCATCGGAATGTTCATGTTTGTTACCATCGGAATAATTAAGATCAAGCTGTCGGAATGATGTCTAAATCGGAAAGTCAGATCGGAATATCTAAGAACCCCTTGTCGTAATGTCAGATCGGAATAAGGTAAATAAAAATTGGCCAGAGTTTCGACTTAAAAAGGACCTTAATCCCGTCGGAATGTGCGATCGCAATAAGCGATCGCAATCCCAGATCGGAATAAGGGTGAATGACAACCGATCGCAAAGTAAAACCACAAAGGGTTATTGCGATCAAACCAGTGACCCCGTCGGAATGTGTACAAACCCTACTATTGCGATGGGAGCAATTTTGTTCCGAAATTGGTGGCAACTTAAAAAACTCAATAAGCAAAATCAATAAGCTAAGTAATCTGAAACTTAAATAACTTAAAAAGCTTAAATTCGACAACTTGTAAAACGTAAACAATTATAAACCGTATGAAACGAACTTAAAAATGATTAAAACCCTCGTGAAATCCGAAAAGTAATAAGCTAAACTTGAAATAAGCTACTAAGCATTAAGAGCTTATAGCCTATACACGTAAGAGCTTAACAAGGAGTAAAAAGGCTACCCTTTCAACCTTTAAACACCAAACGAAATCAATCCGTATGGATTATGGTTTTCGGATCAAAAGCAAAGTGAAACCAAGAAATGAAGAAGAAGATTGACGAACACAAACTTAAACTTTTAATTAAGAGAACTCAAAGTACAAAGATTCATGAAAAGCTTAAAATTTGAAAGATGAAAACAAAGAAAAATCTAGTGAGAGAAAGTTTGGAACTTTCTCTCTCTAAAACTAGAGAAATGAAAAAACTAGAACTAAGACTAAGTGCCCCAATTTGTGAAGTAAAGCCCTATATATAGGCATGTCTTGTGGGCTTTGTGAATGGGCTTGGTTTTGGGCTTCTTTTTTTCTTTCTACTTTAGTCTTTACGTTTCTTCAAAATAAACGTTTCCGACCCGGATTTGAGAAGTGTCGGTGAATAATTCCAACTCGTCTTATAATCTTTTGTTTAATAGACTCGAGTTCTTCGACATATATGAATCTTCCATCTTTGGCTCTATTCTTCGATAAATCTTCAAATAGGCACAATGACTTCAAATCTTTTGCATCTCTTGGACAATAGACTTCGTCTTGAATCTTTTTCTTCGATAAAACCCGTGAAATCCCATGTTTTCTTCAATATTTATCTAGTTGACTCTGAAAACACAATAAACACAAAAACCACGCATAATTCAAAACAAATGATATTAAATACGTGTTTTGTCTCGCTTTAGCCAGAAATAAGTGGTAAAAGGATGGGTGTTTTCACACCTATTAAAGACATTTTGATTTGAGAAAATGATGCAAAATACTTAGGGTTAAGTAGAGAAAGCACAAGATAATTTTGGGTGGTCAAAGGCTTGAAACAAAGATTCCAAAAAGTATTGGAACAAATTTGGAGTTACAAAAAACTCAAATCTGTAGGCTCTGCCTGCGGTTCTTTATCTCACCATGCGGTTCTTTAAAATTATTGAGTTGTGCTGGAGTTAAGGAACCACCCACAAAGGGTGTGTTTTGGAGGACAAGGAGAATTTTCCAATTCAGCAAATCCTAATTTTCTAGTCTAACTAATCATAAATACATGCTTAAAAGCAATAAAGGACTAAGAAACACACAAGAACTCAACAATCAAGACAAAGACCAAAATACATAGATTTTAAAGTAAAATCGATGTTGGAGGTGTGTTAATCTAGACACATAGTCATGACACAATGATCCTCCATAGTTCAATGTTGTTCTCGCTAAATTTGAGTGACTCATACATATGAATTATGTATGCTCGATAACAATAGCAAGAAGACATGAAAACGTTTTTAGATTAATTTAATAATGCAAAAACATTTCTCGACCATTTTCGAAAGAACTTTAAGATAATTGAAAAGAGAAGAGAAGTTTTTCAAAAAGAGTTTAAGAGACTCAAAACTCAAAGATAGAAAAGACTCAAAAGATAAAAGACTCGATTAAAGAAAATGCTTAATTAAGGTATATGTTCCATTAAACCTAGACCTAGACGCAAGAAATTAAAAGGTTCCCTCCTAAGTGGCTTAGTGAATATGTCGGCTACGTTTTCTACCGAGGGTAACTTCTCAATAGAAATGTTCCCCTTTTGAACATTATCCCTAAGGAAATGGTGGCGAATCTTTACGTTCTTAGTTCGCGAATGTTGCACGGGATTCTTAGTAAGGTCTATTGCACCCTTATTATCACACATGATGGGAAAATCATTGAGTGTAATCCCATAATCAACAAGCGCTTGCTTCATCCATAGAGCTTGTTGACAAGCTTTTCCGGCACTCACGTACTCGGCTTCCGTGGAGGATATAACAAGAGCGGTTTGTTTCTAGGAGAACAAAGAAGTTAAATAACAACCCATGAAGGTACAAACTCCACTAGTGTCGTTCCGGTAGTCTCCCGTATGATCCGAGTCCGCGTATACCATGGTTTCTACGCCGGTCCCTTTAAGATACCATAATCCTAAATGTGCAGTGCCTTTAATGTATAGGAAGATACTCTTAACCGCTTCAAGATGAGAGTTTTGGGAGCCTCTTGGAAACGTGCACAAAGGCAAACACTAAACATGATATCTGGTCGAATTGCCGTTAGGTACAACAAACTACCAATCATACCTCTATATTTGGTGTTGTCTACCGACTCATAATCATCATCTACGGTGAGTTTAGTATACGAGGCCATGAGGGTATTCATAGGCTTAGAGTCCTCTAATCCAAATTTCATTAGCATTTCTTTAACATACTTATATTGATTAAAGAAGTTGCCATCATCCATTTGCCTAATTTGGAGTCCTAAAAAGAAGTTAAGTTCTCCCATCGTGCTCATTTCAAACTCATCATGCATGATTTTGGCAAAGTTATCACACAAACTTTGACAAGTTGAACCAAATATAATGTCATCAACATATATTTGTACGAATATGAGGTGAGAACCTTTCTTCTTTGTAGAAAGTGTATTGTCTACCATTCCCATGGTATACTCATGTTTTACAAGAAACGCTTAAAGTCTATCATACCAAGCTTTGGGTGCTTGTTAAAGAGCATAAAGAGCTTTCTTAAGCTTGTAAACATAATCCGGTTTCTCAAAATCAATAAAGTCGGGAGGTTGAGCCACAAATACCTCCTCATTGATCAAACCGTTAAGAAATGCACTTTTTACATACATTTGTTGAAGCTTAAAATCTAATGCACAAGCATAAGCTAAAAGGATCCTAATGGACTCTAACCTTGCTACCGGTGCGTATGTCTCATCATAATCAATCCCTTCTTGTTGATTATAGCTGTAACACCCCCAAATTTATACAACTCAATACAGCGGAAGACTCGTTGGTGTTACGGGATAGCACATTACTCACATCATTGACAACGCTTAAAAATCGCGTCGTTTAATAAAAAGCATTTCCATTCATAAATATCAATTTTACATAGGTCCCAAGTCATATTATTTCATACAAAGTTTTACAAAGCATTTGAATGGAAATTATTGTTTAAGTGCGGGCCATGAATTCTTGTTGTCTTTCCGAGAATTACCTTCAAGTACCTGAGATAAAACGGTTAAAAGAAAAGGTCAGCGATAACGCCGAGTGAATTCATAGAGTTCAATAAAATCCATCAATATAACATCGGTATAAAATTATTACCGAAAATCATTTTGTACAAATCCATGTAGTAGGCCATAAAATAGCCAAAATCATTTTATACAAATCCTTGTCAAAATCATAATATAGGCTTTCGCCTTCAAAATCATTATACGAACCAATGTCGTAAAAATATCATACAATACGTTTTATAACGTTGTATGGAGTTAAATAAAAACCTTTATATGATTATGGTTATGAAAACCAAAACACAAACATAATATCAATAGTAAGACCCCGTATTGCTAGTCAGGCAATATATCGTAATTTAATGCTTTAAGCAGTAATTCGTTAATTGGATTATTACAAGCCGCATGACATTGTTACCTTACTAAAACAAACAACGGGTAGCTAGCCCGAAACTAAATTTGCCCATCTAAATTAGCGTGTCGTCACAATAATCACGCTTGTGTAAATCTTCTCATACATAAATTCGCTTACCAATCAATGTGACACGACAGGGATCAACCGTCAAGGCGCGAACTGGGGTGATCGTCCCCAAATAGTACTATTATATGCATAAGCGTCTACCAAATCCCGGTAGTTCACAATTCATGCTAATGGTACTTTTAGTGACATAACCTAACTTTAATAATCCATCTCATTTCATCTATCGGGTCATTTAATCATTCATCGGGTCATACAATCATTCGGGTCCAAATCAATAAACAAACAATTGGGACAAAAGGTGTCCTATTTTATCAAAACTAACATGTTATCTCCCTCACGGGTTTATAAAACATTTCATAAAAATATTTAAAAGAGTGCGAGGCTATGAACTCACGTTGATGTGGGAAGGCGGGTTATCGGCAACTCGGATGTACGGTACGTGCTTCAATCACGGAAACCTAGACAAATAATACTCGTCTTAGACTCTTGTCCAATGACTTTATCAAAATAATAATTATGTATACATATGATGATTTTATATATATGATGATGATCAAGTGGGTTTATACATCTTTACTCATTCATTATAGTGTTTATGTATTGGTAACTTTCTACTAGTTTACTAGTTTTACCTATTTACGTGTTTTAGGTCCAATAAGCCTATTATGAATTCATTAACTTGTATTAATCCATTTCATACTTTTATTATCAGTATTTATACTTTACATTTTGGGCCCAAATGGGTTAAGCCTAATAAATAAGTTTATAAGTGTTTTAGCCCATTTTGTTGTATTATTTGTCTAATAACGTTAACTTAGCCCGTTAATGTCCGTATGTTATATAGTTCGGGTTTTATCGGTTTTTACTTGTTATATATGTTTATATATATGAGTTTATAAAAGTTTACATTAGACGGGTCCAACCGTCTAAGTTTTATTTAACAAAAACGTTAATTTTACGGTAATAGCCGAAAAAGTCGTAAAAAATCATGTTTATAGTTTTATAACTTATAATACTTATCAAACTACCATTTTTATAAAATGTTCATTTATTTATCCTTATACATATTTATATAAATGTATTATATGAGTTAGTGGGTTTTAATTCACATTTTTATACTATTTTTATTTGAGTGCCTATATAATACTATTATACTTTAATTTCCAAAATCTGATTTTTACTTTCATGTTTACCAAAACAGCCATATCTAGAGTTCTATATGGAGATAGAAGCTCAAATTTTTATGACATAAACTAAATGATATGTGCTCCATTGAACTCTCTTATAGCTACTGTTGAATCAGCCTCTAAGTATTTTCTAAAAATCGTCCAAAACAGTGAACTCAGATTTGTACTCTAAATTTGTTTTGATCATATCTCACTCATCCTAATGATTCTATTGCATGACCAACTCTCACATGTGTACAAGACATATTACTTACTGTATATCCATTAATCTATGCCATTTTTATCAGTTTATCACATGGTTCTTTACTGTTTTATACAGCCATCATTTTAAGCATGATTTTAACCTTTTTACATATAGTTTTTCATCTTTTTACCCATGATTATCAACACCAAATCCCCACACAATATTTTTATCATCATATACCATCATACATATATACATTTAATAAGAAAATACATGATTACATAATCAAAATTAACAAAAGGATGGGGAGAACAATCTTTATACCACCATGATGATGTAGGTTATGATCAAGACATGGATTTTGATGGAGAAAGTTGTGATAAACCAAGAGCATCTTCAAGACCACCATTCTTCAAGAAATCTTTGTGGAAAATCAGCCCCAAGACTCCATAGAAACTCCTCCTTGGATGTTATAATCACCACCAATCAATAAGGCTTCAAAAGGGCATCATCTTGTGCAAGAATAACATAGGATTTCATGGATAAATTTAGATCAAATGGGGTGTTTAAGGTGGTGGTGGGACGGCAATAATAGAGAGAGATGAGAGGATTTAGTTGTTTTGCATGAGAGGAAATGAGAAGAGTGGTTTAGCTAGTGGTTTTTGATTATGTGTTAGCTTCATTGTTAAGCTAAATGTAACAAGTGTGCAACTTGTATCTTACAAGTTGACACCTCATGGTGTATGGGCTAAGTTATGGCCGGTTTTTAGTGGGGGTGGGGCAAAAGTCATTTTGTCTCATCCCCATTTATTTACGGGTATTCCTCAATTCTAGTTTCCTCGATTTGCGTGCCCTCGGGTCGTTTTACGAAAAACGTTTTTATAAATTATAAATCAACGGCACAAAACGAATCTAATAAAAATTGTCTCATCAAAAACGGAGTTCGAAAACGTAAATACGTAATCCTAAGGTTTCCGGTTTAGTCGTAAAGGACGTTAAATTATAATCGTAAGTCCTAATCTCTTCTCGTAAATTTGTGAGTTTATGAACCAACAAAAATTTAAAATTCCAAAATAATATTCACGGATAAATTTATTTTCTGAAATGTCGGACTGTCACCAAAACGGTGTATGTAAACGTAAGCACGTAACGTAGAATCCTCCGGTTTAGACGTAGTCGATGCTACTTCAAGACGTAAATCCAAATTACTTCCCAAAAATAAGTGAGTTCATAATATCACATTAAAATAATATTTTTAAATAATATCTGAGAATAAAATATCAACCATAAATTGACGGATTGTCACAGCATTTACCCCTAAACAGGATCTTTGTCCTCAAAGATCATCTTACTACTCGCTTCTTATAGAGTTAAAGCCATGTGGGTATTTCCTCCACATTTGGTCTTTTCTCACAAGTGTAATTCATTACAATACGCGAGTTTCATCAAACATAACTACGAGAATAAGATCAGGCTTAATGTTGACTTACTTTCTCTATCCATGATGTTCACGGGTTTTTGATGAATGCAACTTTTCGCCGAGAATAAGATCAGGCTTAATGTTGACTTAGATCCAGCTTATATGCCTTTTAAACCAATCTTTTACATCATCTCAATGGTCCCATACAACGGGGACTTATATCCCATGATCTTTCGGATCATCAATTCATTTTTCCATAGTTAAAATTTTTGGCATAACTTCGCTACCCATCTGGCACTTCAAGATCTACATTTCATATTCACATAACCTCCTGCCCACTACCGGCAGTCAATAATCAGATCCTAATTTCAACAATTCATCTCAGGTTTCACGGGTCGGGTATTTTGTAAGGTTAGGTTTGTCATCATAGGAAACCTTAAACCTAAAAGACATGTCCAACTCACAGTGGGTGTAAGTCGGGTGTCTTCATCCCAACTCCTGCTTATAGATGCTCTAATATTTAGATCCTAACAAGATTCGATCTCGATCCTAATACGATAATTATCGATGATAATTTCTCCAAAGGAAAACGATTATACGGTTTATTACCAAAGGTCAATTATTCAAGCATAAAACAACACTTCTAGTGTTTTGTATCGTTACTTTACCTCGTCCCTTCGATTTGGGGTGGTAAACAGTACTCTCATAAAGGTTCGTTCCCAATGACTTCTGAGCAAATCTCTAGAAATTCGATGCGAAGTGAGGATCTTGATAGAGATGATCGATACAGGCACACTATGTTTACACAACTCCTTTAAATACAAAGAGTCGATTTCTTCATCGAGAATCTATCATTAACAGGAATGATATTAGCAGATTTGGTCAGTCTGTCGACGATGACCCAAATCGAATCAAATTCAGATGATGATCTTTACAATAGTTAGACGTTTACTAATGTATGAGGCGATGTCTGCCTTCATAATTTGCCATCAGTACAACTTCCTCAGATAAAGATACATTTAATCAGAAATGGCATGAATAGAATACTTAGTCTTACGAGATTCCAACATAACTACATCTCACAATCTCCATATTTAGCCAACCACAAGCGGCCTTTTATATATCTAACGCCATCGGCTTCTCAATTCTAATGGTTCATATTTGCCGCGAACCCCTTTTTATTATCTATATTATCCTTTTTACAAACATTGTTTATTTTTATATTGTTCGGCAATTTATTTTGTACCTTCATTATTAAGGAACATGTCCTAATTGGTTCTTTATCTTTTCTATATAATGTGTCAGTAATTACATTCACCTTTCTTTATAAAATAATTATCATGACCGTATTCATTCAAAAATTCCTTTTTTATATTTTCTAAGTTTTAGTTTCGTCTCAACAATCATTTTTATCTGTTTTACTCAATCCGACGTCTAAAGCGTCGATAATTATTACAATTAATTAAATAATAAACATTTAATTTTTGTGAACGTAAACTTAAAAATTTTAAATTTCTCAGTTCATCCAATTATAGAAAAATGTTCAAAAATAAATTGGAATTTAGTTAACACGATTTTTGTTGATTTATCGAAAATAATTAATAAGATTCTTAAATGTTTGAAAAATCTTTGGTTATACTTTGGTCAAAATTTTCTTAGTTGAAAAGCAAAAAGTGTTGTTTCAAATTTTAAGTCATGGTTTAAATGGTTTCCTCAATCCTTCTTAGGTTCTCTTAAGGTTTACACGAACATTTACCCCTAAACAGGAGTTTAGTTAAATGTTCTGGGTATAAAGGAATAATCCCTCAAAAGTTCTTTTCGATAAAACATTTGTCAAAACACATTTGCACTTTCTTTTTGGTAAAACCCAAAGTCTTAAAAGGGCTCTAAATTTTTGAAGAGTCAATATAGATTCCATTATCTTATTAATCACACGGTCATAAAGGATTAAGTCTTTAATCACATGTTAAATACTCAAGGTATAGATTTTCATTGTTCGGCCAATTCAGGGCAATCTGTAAATAATTATTAACTCATTCTTATTCTTTATAAACAAACAAATAGTCCTTAATGATCACAAGCATGAATTTATCAAATTACAGCCTACACACGTGATTCACCAAATTTATGAATGCTACATGTGCATTGGTCAATCCATGCCTTGGATCAAATATTTAGAACATACGCTAGAACCTTTTTCGCGGATGCGAAATTGATGATAACCATGCCTTGGATCAAATCTTTAGAACATACGCTAGAACCTTGTAAATGATCGAACAAATCTTCCATTTCGAGTCATGGATATTGTTTTTGATTGTCAATTTACGCAGTTCACAGTAATCTATAAATATAAGGAATGATAACACCATACCTCTTCATGATGACGAGCTCGGTAGAATAAAATCTTTCTCCGACAACTCTCTCAGTTGTACGGTAATTCCTTTTAATTCAGATGGTGCTGACGTACAGTGCACATGCCACAGGTGTAGCACCGGGAATTTAATCAATACCAATTTCAACTTGCCTTAATGGAGAAAGTCTAGGTAATTTACCAGCAATTATCTCCTAAAGTTTTAGATAACAGAAACATCTTTTAGTACATTTACTTTAAGTTCTTTCTACATTATAATATCTATGACTAATTCACAACCATCCACGGTATAATTTCAAGTCTAAATGCAGGATATGGTCATCCACCAAGAATTATTTAGATCACTTTGGATAATCAACATCTTATCATTTAGGGGAATTCTATTCGAGTTCCCATCAATTAAGACAATGTCTTCATGTCATAATCAATCAATCCATTCTACTGGCACTATCAACTTTCCAGTTTTATTGCCGTCGATAAGATGTGAACTTCTCAAAAGACTAATAATAACTCATAATCCTTCACAAATTCAAGGATATATGGAGACATAACTAACCTTAAAAGAGTAAGGTTAACGCATAATCTATGCGAGAGAATTTCAAATCAGATACAGACGAAAACATTTAATGAATATGAATATATCCCATGTTTTCATAATTTTGAGCACGCATTCGAAAGCTCCTCGGATCGTTACCCAGGTCATTCAAATGAAATCTAATCAAAAGAAATGATAGGAACGTCGATACATCCAATCGGGTATCAACACTCGGTAATCAAATACTTTTCCTAAGAATCTCACTACGGGAGAATTGGACAAGAAGGAAATATCAATTGTCAAATAAGACAAATTCCACAGATGAGTTAATTCGACTCAGAAGAATAAATAGTACGGGCACATATGAAGGTGTCCCTATCAATATGTCCCTATTTTTCACTTCTTGCAGATCTCATAAAATTTAATCTTTCACAATCTTCAAAGAAAATTTAGTGTTTATTAATAATTTCATGGTGACTACTAATCAGCTTTGCATGGTCACTTCCAAATTGTATGTATGCGCGCAACTATATACAATTTCAAGATTACGATGCAATACTCAGTTCGTCAAAATTTTATCATTGTGTTTATAATAAAAACATTTTCATGCTTACTTCTTAAATAAGAATCAAAAATAAATTTACAAAGATTTTCTTTAATATGAAAACAATTAAGTTTTCCAAGGTGTTTTATAAACAACTCCATTTCGATAACAATTACTTATAAATCTCACTTTGAATAATCCTTATAGTGATGAAAATTCAATTTTTCTCAAGGGATACTGTTTTATCTTATAAAAACAATGAGTGATCTGCAAAAGAGTGATGAAAAGTTGTTCACCAAGAACAAACTACAATATGATAGGAAATGAGCTTAGCCAAATAATCATGAGGTTCATGACCTCGATGGCACTCAAAAAGAATAATCCACAACGTAACTCAAATCGAGATGAGTACTTGTTCAATGGTTGCATTACTAATGCGAGCATTAGGATGAAGCAATAAAAGATAGATAACATCGATACATGTAGAATTTAGCAATCAAAGGTAGTCTTTTCATTAATCATAAACAAGTCAAAATTGTACCGTAACACATTACGTGTCACTATGTCATACAATTCCAAGAACTCATCCTACCAACTGATGTCTCAGTTAAGTTAGGGATTATTTTTAAAAGATACCACAATGAATACTAATCTACAAGAGTCATTAGGTGTTCCACATGTCCTGAAAGATCCATCGGTCCCAATTTCAGAAGAGGATTTCTTCAATTTATTTCTTGGACACTGAGCATCCTCGTTAGTGGACAATGGCCTAGGAACAACCCTTAACACGAACCAACAATCAGTTAAAACCTTACAATTCAATCACATAACTTAACGACTTCCTCTTAACAATCTTATATTCCATATAGGTTAAGTTTTATTTCATTCAAGTTTTCAATCAACTTATACTCAATGCGATATCCTACCTCGTTCTCTAATACTTTAAACCTTATTCTTAGACCTTAATAGGGCAATAAAAGCTCGACATGATCAACACTTAATTTCCGATTCTATAACTTCTTCATCAATAGTTATCAAATGAGTCACTAGTATGAAATGACTTGATCATTCAACTAGACTTCTCGGAAAGGTACTAGTGGCATGAGGCTTTTGGGTAATGGTTCCAATGACAGCCTCAAGTGCAACATTCACCCTTTTGATTTCAATTTAAGAATTGGATGACAACGAATCAGATGACATCTTTCTAGGTGGTAACGTTTTGTCAAACTCCACTCTATAAGGAAAGATCGTCATGACATCGATATCAGTTTTAATCTCGCCAATTCTTCTTCAGTATCACAATCAACTAATATCTACATTTCTACGAATATCAACCATTTTGTTGGGATCATAAATATCCACAACTTGGTTTAGATCTGGAATAGCTAGATTTCCTACAGAAATAGGTTAGATTAATTTACTAGGGAATTTAGGGTTCCTTGTGACAATCTACGTCGTATAAATACCTCGTATAAATATTAAAATAATCATCAAACAATCATGTAATCAAATTACATCATATATATATATATATATATATAATCCAAGTTATATATATATATATATTAAAATAACACTTCTCAGTCTGGCCTTGTCGGTAACTCGGGAATTCTTCGGCACTGTTATATTCAAAAGATTTTTAGACATTTTTAGAAAAATGTTTATAGCTAAAAGATTTTGAAATGTTTTATTCAAAACCTTGGTTTTAAAAATCTTTCGTTCTCTATAACGAGAGCTCTGGTACCAAACTGTAACACCCCCAAATTTATACAACTCAATACAGCGGAAGACTCGTTGGTGTTACGGGATAGCACATTACTCACATCATAGACAACGCTTAAAAATCGCGTCGTTTAATAATAAAGCATTTCCATTCATAAATATCAATTTTACATAGGTCCTAAGTCATATTATTTCATACAAAGTTTTACAAAGCATTTGAATGGAAATTATTGTTTAAGTGCGGGCCATGAATTCTTGTTGTCTTCCCGAGAATTACCTTCAAGTACCTGAGATGAAACATGTTACAAGAAAAGGTCAGCGATAACGCCGAGTGAATTCATAGAGTTTAATAAAATCCATCAATATAACATCAGTATAAAATGATTACCGAAAATCATTTTGTACAAATCCATGTAGTAGGCCATAAAATAGCCAAAATAATTTTATACAAGTCCTTGTCAAAATCATAATATAGGCTTTCGCCTTCAAAATCATTATACGAACCAATGTCGTAAAAATATCATACAATACGTTTTATAACGTTGTATGGAGTTAAATAAAAACCGTTATATGATTATGGTTATGAAAACCAAACCACGAACATAATATCAATAGTAAGACCCCGTATTGCTAGTCAGGCAATATATCGTAATTTAATGCTTTAAGCAGTAATTCGTTAATTGGATTATTACAAGCCGCATGCCATTGTTACATTACTAAACCAAACAACGGGTAGCTAGCCCGAAACTCAATTTGCCCATCTAAATTAGCGTGTCGTCACAATAATCACGCTTGTGTAAATCTTCTCATACATAAATTCGCTTACCAATCAATATGGCACGACGGGGATCAACCGTCAAGGCGCGAACTGGGGTGATCGTCCCCAAATAGTACTATATATGCATAAGCGTCTACCAAATCCCGGTAGTTCATAATTCATGCTAATGGGACTTTTAGTGACATAACCTAACTTTAATAATCCATCTCATTTCATCTATCGGGTCATTTAATCATTCATCGGGTCATACAATCATTCGGGTCCAAATCAATAAACAAACAATTGGGACAAAAGGTGTCCTATTTTATCAAAACTAACATGTTATCTCCCTCTCGGGTTTATAAAACATTTCATAGAAATATTTAAAAGAGTGCGAGGCTATGAACTCACGTTGATGTGGGAAGGCGGGTTATCGGCAATTCAGATGTACGGTACGTGCTTCAATCACGGAAACCTAGACAAATAATACTCATCTTAGACTCTTGTCCAATGACTTTATCAAAATAATAATTATGTATACATATGATGATTTTATATATATGATGATGATCAAGTGGGTTTATACATCTTTACTCATTCATTATAGTGTTTATGTATTGGTAACTTTCTACTAGTTTACTAGTTTGACCTATTTACGTGTTTTAGGTCCAATAAGCCTATTATGAGTTCATTAACTTGTATTAATCCATTTCATACTTGTATTATCAGTATTTATACTTTACACGTTGGGCCCAAATGGGTTAAGCCCAATAAATAAGTTTATAAGTGTTTTAGCCCATTTTGTTGTATTATTAGTCTAATAACGTTAACTTAGCCCGTTAATGTCCGTATGTTATATAGTTCTGGTTTTATCAGTTTTTACTTGTTATATATGTTTATATATATCAGTATATGAGTTTATAAAAGTTTACATTAGACGGGTCCAACCGTCTAAGTTTTATTTAACAAAAACGTTAATTTTACGGTAATAGCCGAAAAAGTCGTAAAAAATCATGTTTATAGTTTTATAACTTATAAAACTTATCAAACTACCATTTTTATAAAATTTTCATTTATTTATCCTTATACATATTTATATAAATGTATTATATGAGTTAGTGGGTTTTAATTCACATTTTTATACTATTTTTATTTGAGTGCCTATATAATACTATTATACTTTAATTTCCAAAATCTGATTTTTACTTTCATGTTTACCAAAACAGCCATATCTAGAGTTATATATGGAGATAGAAGCTCAAATTTTTATGACATAAACTACATGATATGTTCTCCATTGAACTCTCTTATAGCTACTGTTGAATCAGCCTCTAAGTATTTTCTAAAAATTGTCCAAAACAGTGAACTCAGATTTGTACTCTAAACTTGTTTTGATCATATCTCACTCATCCTAATAATTCCATTGCATGGCCAACTCTCACATGTGTACAAGACATATTACTTACTGTATATCCATTAATCTATGCCATTTTTATCAGTTCATCACATGGTTCTTTACTGTTTTATACATCCATCATTTTAAGCATGATTTTAACCTTTTTACATATAGTTTTTTATCTTTTTACCCATGATTATCAACACCAAATCCCCACACAATATTTTTATCATCATATACCATCATACATATATACATTTAAGAAGAAAATACATGATTACATAATCAAAATTAAAAAAAGGATGGGGAGAACAATCTTTATACCACCATGATGATGTAGGTTATGATCAAAGACATGGATTTTGATGGAGAAAGTTGTGATAAACCAAGACCATCTTCAAGACCACCATTCTTCAAGAAATCTTTGTGGAAAATCAGCCCCAAGACTCCATAGAAACTCCTCCTTGGATGTTATAATCACCACCAATCAATAGGGCTTCAAAAGGGCATCATCTTGTGCAAGAATAACATAGGATTTCATGGATAAATTTAGATCAAATGGGGTGTTTAAGGTGGTGGTGGGACGGCAATAATAGAGAGAGATGAGAGGATTTAGTTGTTTTGCATGAGAGGAAATGAGAAGAGTGGTTTAGCTAGTGGTTTTTGATTATGTGTTAGCTTCATTGTTAAGCTAAATGTAACAAGTGTGCAACTTGTATCTTACAAGTTGACACCTCATGGTGTATGGGATAAGTTATGGCCGGTTTTTAGTGGGGGTGGGGCAAAAGTCATTTTGTCTCATCCCCATTTATTTACGGGTATTCCTCGATTCTAGTTTCCTCGATTTGCGTGCCCTCGGGTCGTTTTACGAAAAACGTTTTTATAAATTATGAATCAACGGCACAAAACGAATCTAATAAAAATTGTCTCATCAAAAACGGAGTTCGAAAACGTAAATACGTAATCCTAAGGTTTCCGGTTTAGTCGTAAAGGACGTTAAATTATAATCGTAAGTCCTAATCTCTTCTCGTAAATTTGTGAGTTTATTAACCAACACAAATTTAAAATTCCAAAATAATATTCACGGATAAATTTATTTTCTGAAATGTCGGACTGTCACCAAAACGGTGTATGTAAACGTAAGCACGTAACGTAGAATCCTCCGGTTTAGACGTAGTCGATGCTACTTCAAGACGTAAATCCAAATTACTTCCCAAAAATAAGTGAGTTCAAAATATCACATTAAAATAATATTTTTAAATAATATCTAAGAATAAAATATCAACCATAAATTGACGGATTGTCACAATAGCCTTGAGCTACAAGTCTATACTTGTTACGAGACACAAAACCGTTCTCATCTAACTTATTCCTATACACCCACTTAGTTCCTATGATGGTAGTACTTCTAGGTGGAGGAACAAGTTCCCAAACATCATTAGCAATGAATTTATTTAGTTCTTCTTGCATGGCGATAACCCAACTCTCATCCATCAAAGCTTCTTTAAAAATCTTTGGTTCAATCAATGAGAAGAAACAAAAGAAGTTACTTTGATCTTGGACTTGAGATCTTAGGGTCCTTTGATTAAGGAAGCCTATGACGTTTTCAAGAGCATGATCCTTAAAATCCCTAATGTTTACTACCTTTTCAACATTAAGGTCTTCAACCGCTAGTTTTCTAACCTCTTTAGCTTTAACTATGTCTATTTCATCCAAGTCATCATCTACCAAAGGTGGTGTCTTAGATGAAGGAGGAGTATCATCGAATGTCACGTTGAGTGATTCTTCGATTAACCCGAGGTTCTATGAAGGACTATATAGGCTTTACTATTTTAATAATAACCTAAAAAAATACCTTCGTACGACTTCGGGTCGAACTTAGTAAGGTAGTCTCTGGTGTTGAGAATGCAGCACTTGCTTCCAAACACCTTAAAGTATTCTAATGAGGGTTTCTTACCTTTAAGAATCTTATAGGGTGCCTTTCCTAGAAAGGTCGAATAAGAATTCAGTTGAGAATATAGATCGATGTGTCAAAGGCATTGCACCAAAATTTTGAGGCAAAGATTTCTCGTATAGCATGGTCTTACTCATCTCTTGGATAGTAATATTATTCATTTCAACTATCCCATTTGATTGTGGAGTACGAGGAGTCGAGAAGTTATGAGAAATACATGTAGCTTCACAAAAGGCACCAAATTGCACTTTATTATCAAATTCCCTGTCATGATCCGTCCTAATAGAGACAATTGGACATCCTAGTTGATTTTAGATCTTCCGATTAAAGATTTTGAAATGGTCGTAAGCTTCATTCTTATTAGCCAAAAATCTAGTCCAAGTGAATCTAGAATAGTCATCAACTATACCTAGAGTATAAAGGTTACCTCCATAACTCCGTATGGTAGAAGGTCCAAAGAGATCCGTATGTAGAAGCTCTAAGCACCGAGAGGTCGATACCAAATTTTTAGCCTTGTGACTTAAGTGAACTTGCTTCCCAACTTTGCAAGCATCACAAAAGTGACTATCAAACTTCATCTTGGGAATGTCTTACCAACTCCTTAGAGACTAAAGATTGAATTAAACGCATATTAGCATGACCTAATCTCCTATGCCAAAGAGTAGAACTATCATCTAAAGTCGCAAGACATAAGTTGTCTTTAGACTTTCTATTGACCTTCATGACATAAAGCCACGCTTTCTAACACCTTTTCCAATGATCTTTCCATATTTTACGATTTTGCTATCATGTTCGGAAAAGATGACCTTACACTTATTGTCACAAATTTGACCTATACTTAGTAAATTAAAACCTAAGTTATCTACATGTTCAACATTTTCAATGGTCATGGGGTCAAGAGAAACCATGCCTTTGCTAATGATATTACCACATAGTTTACTAGCGAATGTGAAGTTACCTCCATTATATGCTTTGTAAGTAGAGAACAAAGTACGATTACCCGTCATGTGTTTAGAACAACCACTATCCTTAATCCACTCGTCGGGCTCCAAATCAATTCCCAAGCATATCTAGGTAACAATACACAAAATCTAACATTTGGTCCCCAATATCTCATGGGTCCAAAGTTGTTAGTTCCAAACATCCTTTGTATTTTGTTGGGATGCATGAATGGAGGACACATACCCCACGGAGAAAAAAATTGTTGAAAATTAATCCAATTCATATGAGCATTTTAATGTCCGTTGTTTTTCTTAGGAGTCTTTGATCTTGATCTAGAGTTATTTTTGTTTCTAGGTGTTGGTGTATTACTCCTAGGTCCTGACTTAGAGTGGTAATCCCTTTTAGGTGTTGGTGTTATACTTCTAGGCCTTGAATCATTTCGTACTTTTGGAGGAGTAGATGATTGTCTTGATAAATTTCTCATTCACATTAACAGTTTACTCAAAGGCTTGTAGAATTTATCAAGTTCATTGTTATCAATTATAGGTACTTTAACATTGTTAACCACAAGATATTTTGGCCCTTTACCTAAAATAGACTTTTCAGAAAGTTGAGAATTTTCTTCTACATAGGTATTTGTCCGAGGTTACTTATCTAGACCCGCGTTTCCATATATATATGAAACCGCGCCATACTTTGCGAACCGCGACCAGAGGGTCGTTTTTCTGAAAATCTAACTTGTTTTGGTTCACTAGTAGATGCTTCATTAGTGTTAAAACCAAACCCAAGTATTTCCCTGGAATGAATTTGTCTACTTAACATATCAGCAAGAGCACTAGTACTTTTCATGAACTTTTCCAAGTTATTGGAGGTTCTCTTGAGATCTACATTCTCTTGTCTAAGACTTTCACAACTTAGACAACCTAAATCAACTTCTTTATTTTTTTCAAGCTTAGCAAATTTATCTCTTAGCTTACTAATCTCGTTTTCAAGCTTGGTCCTAGATGATTTTAGCAATTTTTTCTTTTCAATGAATTTTAGACTTAGTTTGCATAGGTTATTATATTGACCTTCTAATTCTAAATCATCTAGAGAGGAACTATCATTGCTATAGTATTCGGTTTCAGAATGTACCTCTTTAGAAGAATGAACCGTGAGACATTTCTCGTCTTTAGCATTGTCATCACATTATTCACCACTATCGCTCCACGAACCTCCAACGAACACCATGTGATTCTTGTCACGAGATGGCTTAGGACATTCACCGATGAAATGATTTGGGTCGCCACATCTAAAGCATTTCCTATCACCTTTTTCATTCTTGACAAATCGGTTTTTAGAGAAAGCTTTCTTATCATTTCTTGGTTGTCTCACGTGTTGACTTCATCTCTTGAAGAACTTCTTGAAGTCTCTAACCGCCATAGCATATTCCTCGTCATCACTTTCCAAGGAGGAGCTTCATGGTCACTTTGCACTTTCTTGGCCTTTAGTGCTAGAGAATTTCTTTCACTCTTGGTTTTTAACATTTCTGAGTCCTTCAAGATTATCATTTCATGAACCTTCAAGTAGCCAATAAGTTCATCAAGTGATAATGTGGTCGAGTCCTTTGATTCTTCAATCACCGTGATTTAGCTCTCCTCTTTGGATACAATGCCCGAAGAAACTTCCTAACATTTTTCTTGCAAGGAAAACCTTCATCAAGTGCTTTTAGACTAGTAATAATAGTATTAAACCTAACAAATGCAGTATCATTAGTTTCATCTTCTAAGATGACAAATTGTTCATATTGTTGAACAAGAAGATCAATTTTGCTTTCTTTGACTTGACTATTACCTTGGTGGGTTACTAAAAGAGTGTTCCAAATATCTTTAGCGGTTTTAAACATAAAAATCCTTTCATACTCTTTCTTAGGTAAAGCATTATAAATCACTATTTTAGCCTCATTATTTTTAGCAAGTTTCTTTTTAGTGTCATCATTTGAATTTTCGAATGTAACTAGTTCTTTCGTTTTAGAAACTTCATTATATTGATAAGGCAAAAAGTCACCATTGTTAATAACATGCCAAAGATCTAAATCTTTTGATTTCACATAAGTCTCAAATATATTTTTCCAATAAATAAAACTATCAGTTTTAAAAAGATGTGGTCTTTACATAGATTGCCCTTATAGGTATTTAATGGAATCTATAGATCGATTCAAGTTTTAAAATACAATATTTTTTAAAAACGCTTGAGCAACCACGCTCTGATACCAATTGTAGAAACTAGAAGGGGGGAGTTGAATAGATTCTTATATTTACTTGTTTAAAGATCGGTTTTTAAAAATTCTTTTTCAAAAACTTAGACTTGAGTGATTATGTGAAATCTTCTTATGCACAATATGAACAATAGATAGTGGATCTAAACTAATAATCACAAGTATATGCAAGGAAATAATAATGAATATAAAGAGATAAGGAACTGAAAGATCAAACCAAACACCAAGGATTCATAGTGGTTCGACAACGAAGCTCACTCCTCGTTCCTACTCTACTCCTCGAGTATCCTTAATCGAGAGTTAACTAATCAATAAGCTCCTTAAGGTGGAGAAACCGTATACGTCACTTAACCAATTTCCGACTCTAAACTAAAAGTCGAGCCCTAATCTTAGCTAGGACCAATCTACACCAATATACTTTAAGGACAAAGTATTAACCACAATACATACACTATATACACAATAATTTGGATCTTCACAACAACACAAGAATAAAATAAAAGTTGGATCTTCAATGGATCTTGAGGTAGACACAACACTTCAAGGATGAAAATGTTCTTCTCTTTGCACTTGAGAGGATAAGAGGGGTGCAGAAAGATTCACCTCTAAACAAGTAGTAATCAACCAAATAAGCAAGGTGATAAGTGTAAAAACACTCATCAATTATGATCCAAAAACCACTTAAAACACAGTAAATACATTATATTTAACTGTAAAATATCAGAATTATGCGTGTATTTGTGTTTTATGTGTTTTTAGGTAAAAAGATGCATTTTGTAGCAAACATGCGTTTTCAAGGGATTTATATGAAAAAAGACGAAAAAAAAGACGAAAGATGCTTCAAGGACCTTACTTGCCAAAATTTCAAAGATCGAGGGCTTAAGTTGCAATTTCTTCAAAACAAAGGATGAAAAGGAGATTTGACTTAAAAGTGTTTACCACTTTTGATTAAGAGATGAAAAGTGAAAGGACAAAAAAGAAAAGATGAAAAAGTTTTTAACTCTCATTTAACTTGGTCAAAGTCAGCAAGACCAAGTCATAAACACGTCTTCATCTTCTATGCAACAAAGAGAGAGAAAGAAAGATAGCAGACGGTTCACACTTTTCTCTCACCACATAACTTCAAATCATTTTCGAGTAGAATCCACAAGGTTTCAGACGAAGACTAAAGAAGTAAAAGTGCTTCTCTTTTTCACCTCTACAAGAAGATACTACTTAATTAGATCAAGATCGAAGGATGAAGAAACCCCCAAATCTGGGGATGTGAAGAACCCTAATTAATCTCAACCTCGTATTTTACACATGGCACGACCTGATTGGAGGTTGCACGTCATCTCATCTCCCTCAACGTCTATAAATACCGGTCATCCACCTCAGTTGAAAACGGTTAGCTTAGGAGTAGTTACACATAGTTAATTAGTTAGTAGGAGTATTTAGTTAGCTTTTACACACAAAAGTTTGTTATGTTTCTGTTATTGATGTAATCAGTTTTGATAATTAATGAAAACAAGATTTTACTTTCATAGTTAGTTCATCTTTCATTCTAGATCGATGTTATGCGTTTCTCTTTTCTGTTAGTTTGTTATAACCAACTTCTCCATTAATGAATTTTAAAGTTTTAACTTTCACTTTTCCACTTTAATGTCTATGAATCCGTTACTGTTCATAGAAGTCAGCTAAATGAATCTTGTTTACAGATTTTATGATTGAAGTCTAAGATTTCTGTTAAAAGTTTGTTGTAGGTTTGTTAGTAGTACTAATGAAGTTCCATTAATCAAAGTTTTCATAGCTTCCTCTTTTGAATTGTTCATCTATGAGCTAATGAGTTGCTTAACTCTGATTTTAGCATTCTGTTTTGATTAATCTGATTTATGTTATAGATTCGTTTAATCTTTCTCGTTTACTCTTAAGGATTGTTATCATAGTAGGAAAGTCTACAGTTTTTCAAGATACATAGCTCATAAGCTCTCAAAAGAGCTTATGAGTGTTTTCTGTGACAAACCTAATAAGTTTACAAGTTTGGTGTTTTAAATCAACAATTATTAAGTTTGTTATGGATTGTATAATTTAGAAATAGTATCTAGCATTTGGGATAGTTAAGATCTTACTGATAATACATATTAGTAGAGTAGCGTAAAAGATCTAATGTTTCAGTTCAAGACGTTTGTGTTTCTTGTTATTCATATATGCATGTTTAACATTGATCGTAGTTCAGCCAGTCGTAGTATTATGTTCAGATCGAGTTTCCAGAGTCACAGCTCAGATAGTAGCATTTGGTGTGCTAATTTCATAAGTGTAAGGTTTTAGCCAGTTCAGCGCTGGGCTACGCCAACAATGGTGGCTTCGGATACGCAGGTCACAATTCATTTCCTTTTTCTGCAAACTCTTAGTGTAAACTGAATAGATTGTTATTTGTAGTGTAAAGTCATTTGCAAACTGTTTACATGTCCTTGTTATGTGATTCTTGTTGCTATTATAGGTTTATGCATTGATTCTTGTGATGGTGTTCATTAATTCTTGAATTATAGCTGATATAGTTTTTGTACTTTCTAAACTGTTACATTTGAATCTCAGCAGAATTTTCTATACCTGATTTGGTGAGGATTTTTAGTCATGATTATCATAAGATCAGTTCATATTCTCAGTTAACTTGTAGAAATAGTAGAATTAAACTAGTGTTTGGTTGTATTTGGTTGGAATATGATTTGTGTAGATCAGTTGGATTCCTTGCTTGTAATTAGTTGTAGTTGCCTCGTGTAGGTGTAGGATTCACATAGAAACAGATAGTGAAATCAGTTAGGAGTTAAATTTTTGCTATTGTCTTTGTTTTTAAAGATCTGTAACAAGATTGGTAAATGCAAATTTACATCCTCCATAGTGTAGCTATGCGTTATAGTCACAGTCCTAGGAGGATTAGGTATAAAGGTTATGTTTCAGTAATGTACAGTTTTAGTCCCTGATCTTGTATTATGTTATGCCGCGTCTATGTGTTTAAAGATCTGTAACAAGATTGGTAAATGCAAATTTACATCCTCCATAGTGTAGCTATGCGTTAGAGTCACAGTCCTAGGAGGATTAGGTATAATGGTTAAGTTTCAGTAAAGTACAGTTTTAGTCCCTGATCTTGTATTATGTTATGCCGTACACAGTCCTATTCAGATAGTTCGTTTAACCCTCTGTTAAGTCTTAAATGAGCTGTAGGTCCTGACAGTTAAGAATATCATTAGATCAATCTCAGTGTTAATCCTTTTTCGTTAAGTCTTCAATTTGGTTAACTAGTATTGTTGCCTTGTTGGGCTAGTTGTAGTGAAATTGGGCTATTTTGTTTAACGCAATATCAGATTTAGCTAAAAAATTCATTTGAGATAAATGAAGTTCACATTTTTTAAGTTTTATAAATTATAGCTTTATTTTTATAAATTTTAACTTGTATTTTAGATTTACATTGCATTTTTTGTAATTTTGAATTTGTAGAATAAATGTATATTTTGTTACTTTGTATTTTGTGCATTTTGATGTTGTAAGAAAGTACGTATACGTAGTATAATAGATATTTTTATTTTTTTAAAATGTTTCTTGCCAATTAGACATAGAATACCAATCAATTTGTATTACCAAAAACAATTAAGCCTTACTTGAAAATGTTTAATCAATTCGACAAGACCGAGAGACAACTACACTAAAAAAAAATATTAAATGGCGCCGCTACCGGTTCTTTTCGTGAAGATTAACAGTTTCGAGTGAGACATATTGGATTTTGGGATCCGTTCACATTTTTAACGTTATTTTTACGTATTATAAATCAAAAACATTAAAAAATCAAAAAGATAAAAATATAAAAAATAAAAAATCACAAAATCAATTCTTTTCCTAAAGAATTGAACAAAAAAAACTAAAAAATACAAAAGTAATCTTTTTCCTAAAAGATTACAACAAAAATATATTGTATATATCGTTTTTCATCGTTTTTACGAACATATTATATTTTCTTTAAAAAATCAAATAAATAGAAAAATATTTTTGATATATTATTATATGTAAATAAGTATACGTAGATACGAACAGTTAATATACCTACTTCCATAAGTATTGCCGAGGCAATACACCGTATTTGGGGGCGTTCCGGTCCTAAGTACGTGTATTGATCAAATTTAGTTAAGGCACAATAGAAAAATACCATTATCTACTTGATCTTGAGAAAGAGGCCATTGTGGGGGGGGTATAAGGCGGATGTATTACACATTCTAAAGAAGCAGGCTCTTAAGTGCTACGTGCCGCCTCGTTTCTCCGCTTCCTTGTGGGTCTTTCAAAGGTGATAGTAGTGTGTGGTGTGCTACCGAATTATTATTACATATCTATATATTTTCTTGTGTATATTAATTATTGCACCTCGAGAGAGAAAATCTCTTCTCTCTCAAAAGTCGACGGAGAGCTCCTCTCTCACTCCTCGAGTTTACTTACACGTGTACTCGCACGCGTGTAACGATACCACCTTTGGTGTATTACTTCCTTCCCTGAGGAAGCTTTAGACGGCATTCACTTGTATATACATTCGGCCACTTTGCTACACATGGATACTCGTTCCATGTTGGAGATTTTGCAACAACGATCCGACAACGCTAATTATTCGCCTTGTTCGAATTGTGGTGGACAAAACGATACTTATTTATGTGCTCAAAACAATGACTATTATGGGGAGTCATATGCTTATAATGGAACCGAGAACCCTAATTTTCAACCTAACCTTCACACGGACAACACTTGTAATGACTATATGGGATATTCCGGTTTTTCATCACAAAATCCATCATCATTTCATGATCAACCCTTTGATGAGCCATACCAAACCAAGGATTTTACAATCATGAGAGTTTTCAAAATAATGATAATTTTCAAGGCTATAATCAAGATACTTTTCAAAATCAAGGATTTTCACATTATGAGGGTTTTCAAAATGAATGGAATTTTCAAGGTTATAATCATGAGAACTTTCATAATCAAGACTCTTTTCAAACCTATAATTCCTCTAATTATGAAAATCCACCTCCACTATATTCTTCGACTTATTCATGTGATTTTTGTGGGAACGCACCCCATTATGGTTATGATTGTCGACCGAGGGATCCGTCGTCTTATGCCCCTAATGTTTTCAATAAGCTTTATTCTTTACTTGAGGAAGCACAAAAGAACACCAAAAAAATCATGAAATATTATCGTTATAAAACCATGAGCTTTGAGGAAATAGAAAAGGAGAATTTGCGGATAGTAAGAGAAATAGAATTTGTTCGTAATGAAGGAATGAGGAAACTATCTAATAAAGAGGAAATTTGTGAAGAGTTGAACATTAAATATCATCAACTTCAGCAAGATTTACTTACTTTGCTCTTAGAGAAAGGCAAAAAAGAAGAAGATGAATGCATAGAAGACGAATATCTTGCTACTCGTAGGTCTTATCCATTCCTTTATGACGATGATGACGAACCTTCGATTTGTATGACACTTAATGATGACACACCTTCATCACCTTTACCTCACATGGGACCCAACAACTCTTTAACAATAGGGGTGAGCCTCTTAGCACTAATACAAACACCGATTTGGATGAATTAACCGCCTTTAGTGTTGAGAACCTTATCCCAATCCAAAGAGAGCTTGAAGGTGATTCCGATGAACCATGTGACGCGTTTTGTATTGATACCTCTTCTCCTCACGATCACATTGAGATTTCATCACATGTTGACCTTCATGCTACTACTAGTGATTTTGGTGATTTTGATCTTGATGAATTATTTAAAGAAAAGGATAATGAGATTGAGGAAGAGTTTTTGCAAGACTGACCACTAATGGAGGATGATGATTGTGATTCTAGTGAAGAATCTTATGATATATCATCCGATGACTTTTCATGTCAAGATGACATTCCTAACTTGGATGAAGATGTTGCTCCTATAGAAGAAGTGGAAGATGTTCACATTCTTGAGGTTTTATCAAACGTTTATAATCTTATCTCCTCTATTGAAGCATTGAATGAAAAACGTAATGATGATTCAATAAGAGAAGAACCTTTCATTGATATTTCTTCACCGATTTTTGAGGTTGCACCTATTGATTTTTATGATCATATCATCCCTTTGAGTGATTCTCTCATTAATACACCTTCTTTTGAGCCTTCTATTACCACCCTCCCACCCTTGAAGTTGGTTATTGATGAAGATCCTATACTCTTAGAGATTGATCCTTTTTCACCTAAGGAAACTTTAGAACCCAAAACCTTTGATATGGATTCTCATATGGATATTAATGCAACCATAGAGGCTTATCTTGCTAATACTGATTTAGAGGTTGATGATAGTGATTCTAATTAGGAAGAGGATATCCGTCTTATTGAGAACATGCTTTTTGGGAACTTGGAGCCTACATCTCCTTCACAAGACACTATTACTCTTGATCCTCCTTTCACTATGCCTTCTATGGAAGATTCCCTACCTTTTGATGATGATGAGGAGCACCACATGGATATAATTATTATGAATGTTTTGATTCCTACACCTTCATTGTCTCATGATGCTTTGATAACTAAGGGGGAATCTTATATGGTTCATATGAGCTCATCTTCTTATTTTCCCATGAAGGGAAAGGTTTTTGATCCTAGGATACGTATGTTTGGGAAAAATTGGTTTTCATCTACTCCACTTAAGAGTGTGATTTCGATTGATATGGGCTTCTCGTATGAGCTTACTTTGTTGATGCCACCTATTTTGGAGTTGTTCACATGTAGAGATGGAAACTATGTATTTGATCCTGGTGTGCTTCCTATATGAGAGATTTCGTATGTTGGACAAACTTGAGACACATTGGACAGTTCCATTTATTGAGGAGAATATTGTAAATCTTAGAGTAAATGGCAACGTGCTAAGTTTGAGTGTATCATGTGAGATGTGCTTCAAAGTGGATACCCTTTATTCTCCATGATGGTTTACCCAAGGACAACCTAATTTAGGGCCGAGTCGAGCTAGAGACTTAGGGTTAAAAAAAACTCAAGCATTGAATAATTAGGTTAGAAAACGTAGAGTAGATCTAAATAGGTTAGGTTTACCAAGAGGGTGTTATAGTAAAGTTGAAGTAGAGGTGTGGCCTTTCTTCGTCTTTTGGTGTTTGTTTCAAGGGTTGCTCTCTCTCATTTCATTCTGGAAGCTTATGAAGGAGGCCCGTTGATAGGTGTGAAAACACCATCCTTTTACAACTTAAATATAATAATAACCAAGCCAAAACGTATATTTAATGTCGTTAAAGTCAGAATTATGCGTGGTTTGTGTTTTTATTGTGTTTTAGGACCAAAAGGTGAAAAAGGAAGAAAACACGGGCTTTCACAGGCTTTTATCGAAGAAAAAGACAAAAGACGAAGTCAAAAGATCAAGAGTGCAAAAAGAACGGACGTACAAGGCCTATTCTGAAGATTTATCGAAGAAAAAGTCTAAAGACGGAAGTTTAACAAAGTCAAAGAACCAAGTCTAATTAATGAAGAAATTAGAAGACGAGTTCATTTTATTTATCGACAAATCCTGAGACAAAGTCGTGAATGACGAGTTTATTGTCAAAGACTAAAGACGAGAAGAAAGAAGAAAGCATCAACACATTTTACTCTTCCTATGAATACCCTCCTAATGTGTCATTAGGTGGGGGTTAAATAATTTTTAGTTAGTTTTATTTTGTAAGGTAATTAGGAGTAGCTTAATACTACTTTCTCTCTCTAGCTTTTCATTCATGTTTTAAGCTTTTTACATTAATCTTGTATTTGAATCCTTAATCTTAATCTTAATTTCAAGCTTTTCATTAATCATTCTCATTCTACCTTTCTTTATTTTTAATCTTGTTTAATTTTGATAATCATGTAGTTTGTTAATCATGTTCTTTGTTTGATTGATGATTGTGTTTGATTGTGCTTATTGGTTTTGATGAGTTTGATTTTTATAGCTTATAGTCTTTAGTGCTTATTGTGCCATTTTTCTTATTTTTAATTAAGTGCTTATTAGTTATTTTTATAAAAGTTGATTTTAAATATTTTGATTATTTAGTGTTTTTGAAAGTTTTTAAATTTTGGCTTATTTGCTTTTTCTTAAACTTGATTTGGTTAAATTTTTAGATAAGTGCTTATTTAGTTTTTAGCTTAATTTTCATATTGCTTATTTTTTATCTAATCCGGGTTCCCTTAAAACCCTAGTAACCCGACTTAGGTCTAGAATCACCATATCCCGAACTGAGTGTGGGATCTTTATTCCGACTTAGGTGAAAATTTTGGATTCCGGGTTAAGTGACAAATCTGGATTCCGGATTACATATGCAACTTGGATTCCGGATTAGGTGAGTCTTCTTGATTCCGAATTGAGTGCAGATTGGTGTATTCCGGATTAGATGATGTTTTTGTTTCCCGAATTACATGTACAACTTGGATTCCGAATTAGGTCCATCAAAGGTATTCCAAACTAGGTTGGAGTTCACATTCCGGATTAGGTTTGGATTGTGCATTCCGGATTAGGAAGGGACTATGGATTCCGGATTTAGTACGTGATCCCTTATTCCGGATTAGGTTGAGCATTGGGATTCCGAACTAATTGTGGACTCACATTCCGGATTAGTTCTAGTATTATAGATTCCGACTTAGGTTACGTTTTCGTGTATTCCGACTTATGTATTGATTTAGTTTCCCGACATATTTTTAAATTGTTATTTTTCCCGCCAATTTTCTTCAGTATTATTTTAATTATTGTATCTTAGATTTATTTCAAGTTTGCATTTTTATAAAGTTTTCAAATTTATGTTTTGTCAAGTTTAAGTTTTCGTCATTTATTTTTAAAGCTTTAATTTTTTGTCATTTAAGTTTTTAATCATTTATCACTTTTATTTACGTTGTCATTTATTTAAAAGTTTGCATTTTTAATTTACTCAACGACAACCTATTATTTTATCCACCAAAGACAACTGAGTCGCACTTTAATCCGTGATCAATTCGATAAGACCAATTCAACGAACAATTTTTATATAACAAAATTTCTTGTATTAAATGGCGCCGCTGCCGGCTCTTTTCGTGAAGATTAACGGTTTATTGTGAGAGACACGTTGGATTTTGGGATCCGTTCACTCGTGAATGTTATTTTTCCTGTCAAAATTTTTTTCAAAAATCCATAAAAATTAAAAATTTCAAAAAAAATCCAAAAACATTTGAAAAATCATAAAAAGCATTTCTTTTTCAAAGTTTTGCACCAAAAATATTTTCTTTTTCACGTTAACTTTATTTTTCTATTTCTTTGATTTTCTTTTCTTTTGTAGGTGTATGCGTACTCGGTCACGCAAAAGGAAGTCCAGTCAAGCCGCTATTATTGATCCTCCTCTTGTAGAGCCTCCCGCTGTCAACACAATGGAGAACCGTCCAACGATCGAGCTCTTGCAATCACACGTCGAAGGCAACGATGATGCGATTGTGGTGCCGGCTATTGACGCCAACAACTTCGAGCTCAAGTCCGGTTCCGCAACACCTTTCTTAGGTCGAACTCATGATGATCCACACAATCACATTAAAAGGTTCGTACACTTATCCAATACTGTTAAATACAATGGGGTTTCACAAGAGGCAATTCGTTTGCTCCTTTTTCCTTTATCCCTCGAGGGACAAGCTCGGACTTGGCTTGATAAGGAACCACCCCAGAGTATTGTCACATGGACGGACCTTGAGACGAAATTTATCAATTACTTTTTCCCACCCTCACGTACTACCGCTTTGCGGAATGATATTATCAACTTTGAACAAAAGTACGGTGAGACATTTAGTGAATCTTGGGATCTTTTTAAGGAACTTTTAAGAAAGTGTCCACAACATGGTTTTACAAAGGTACATCAAATTAATACTTTTTATAATGGATTAACTCTGAGTGACCAAGATTCACTAAATAGTGCCTCGGGGGGTAATATTCTTGTCAAGACCATGAATGAGGCTTGGGCTATCATTGAGAACAAGGCCAAAGTCCAAACCAAGAGTGTAAGGGCTACTATGGCTAGTGCCAATGAGAGTGACTTGACCAATCATCTTAAGGAACTTACTTCAGCTGTAAAGCAACTTGTTCTAAGAGATCACCCTCCTAATCAACATGCCCATGCTCTCAATATTGCTTGTGAAACTTGTGGTGGGCCACACTCTTATGCTAATTGTGATAAAGCTTATGATCAATCTCACGGGGAAGTGTATGCTTACAACAACACCGAGAGAGTTCATTTCTAGCCTAATGTCGATGTTAATCACTTGTCTCACAACTCGACAAATTACTTGGCTCCACCCAGGTTCCAACAAAGACCTCACCCACCCACCCATAACAACCAAGGGCCACCAAGAGAAAATGTTCAACAAAATGCTAATGTGAGGGGCTACAATGGAAACCAAGGTAATTATCCAATGCAAAACCGAGGCTTTCAAAACCAAGGTTTCAATCCTCAAGGTTTTCCACCTTATAACCAATACCCAAACCAAGGTTTTCAACAACAAGGGTTCAATATACCTCATCCGCACATGGACTTGATTCTACAAAAATTAACCGATCATGAGAAAACCATGAAGGAAATGCAAGAGTCCATGGATAGGAAATATGTTCAAATGTTTCAAACCCTTCGTCCCCAAGGTGCTCTTCCTTCTACAACCGAAACAAACCCTAGAGCTAATGTGAGTGCTATTACTACACGCAGTGGAGCAACTCTAGTAGGACCTTCTATCCCTCCCCATGTTACTCCATCTACACCTCCTTCACCTCCATTTATCCCTCCTACTTCCACACCTAGTACTAGTTCTCCATTACCGTCTCCACCTCTTACGGAAGAAGTACCCAAGCAAAACCCTTCACCAACCCCACCTACCACCTCTAAACCTTCTACTTCTCACCCTTCAACATCTCAACCTACACCTTCTACACCTACACCACCTAAACCCAATATCCCTTATCCTTCTCGGTTAGACAAGTGCAAACTGCTTACTAAAGAGGATGCTCAAGTTACTTCCTTTTTGAAGATAATTACACAAACGGACTTCAACATTAGCCTCGTTGAAGCACTTGTCCAAATGCTGAAATTTGTGAAAGCATTCAAGGAACTGCTTAATAAGAAGGAGAAGATGGCTGAGTTTGTCAACACACGCTTAAATGAAAACTGTTCTGCAGTCTTTCTTAAAGAACTTCCGGAAAAACTTGGAGATCCCAGTCGTTTCGTGTTGCCTTTCATTTTTAACAACGTTGAAGAATTTACTGCCTTAGCCGATCTCGGGGCAAGCATTAATTTGATGCCTTTAACTGTTTGGAAAAAGCTATCATTACCCGACCTTACACCGACAAAGATGACTCTTGAGCTAGCAAATCGAACTCTCGCTTACACCGTTGGTATTGCTGAAGATGTTTCCGTTAAAGTTGGTACTTTTACTTTTCCGGTCGATTTTGTTGTTGTTGATTATGAAATGGACCCTCATATTCTGTTAATACTTGGACGGCCATTCTTGAGAACCGGAAAAGCTTTAGTCGATGTTGCCAAAGGTGAATTAATCTTAAGGGTCGGGAATGATGCCCAAGTTTTTAAGATGGGGAAGATTACAAGTAAATCAAATGAAAAAGAATCAGTGAAAATGATTGATGTGCTGCAAGAAGAGCTTACTACTACTTTGGAGAGTATAAAGCTTGATGATATTGTTGTATATGATAATCCTCTTTTCGAGTCTTGCTATGATAATCCACATTTCCAAGACGATGTGGATAATTCTAATGATTCTCTCTCCAATATGGATCCCCACCAATTTATGATTCTCCACCGATCTATGATGACTATGATGATGATTCTAGTTCTGATGGGGATGATTATGATAATTTTGCTTCAGAGTATAAAGACATGCCAACTTATGATGATTTTGATGATGTTGATACTCTCTCTAGTGATTCTTCACATGATGACCTTGCTCCTACTTTCGATGAAGATCCTCCACCAACAATGCTTGATCCTACTTTGGATGACTACTCATTTGAGGAAGATTTTGCTACTTTCCTTAATACATACTTCCCCAATGAGAATGATTCTCCTCCTTTGGACTTTGATTTTGGTCTTTATCCTCCTTCGGATATTAAGAAACCCGTTTTAAAGGAGAAGAAACAGGATGACTACTTATGTTTTGACACCTCTCTATCCACCTTTGTCGGATGACATTGTGCGATTTATGAGCGGATCTTCTTCAAATTCTACTGAGCCTGAGTCTTATTTTCCCCTAAAGGAAAAGGTGTTTGATCTGGGTATCACGATTTTCAAGCCATCTCAGTATCCATCTGATGAAATAATTTGGAACTTGTGGAGATATGCTTGCACTTCATCCTACTTTCTACCATCATGCTCAACAACTGCTTAAGGGAACCTTGCCTACTCTTCTTTGGCTTGCCTTGTTCACCTTAAGCTTGTGCTATTTGTTGGACGAAAACCATGTATTTGATCCCGATGGATGTTCTTAAAGCTTCTTACCATTCTAATCAAGGTCGAGTCAGGCTCACGACTCGGTGAACAAAAACAAGCGCCTCTCGGGAGGCAAACCGAGTATCTATCTTTTTTATCCGTTTTTTTAATAAGTGTAGGGGGAGACCCTAGTATGTGTTTGTTATTTTTCTTTCTTATCATGTGCAGGGATTCGAGCTTTCAAAGATCAATTCTTGATGACTTTTGACGACCCGTGATTCCGTGTACCCATCTTCCCGGTTTTATGCTAAACTCTTTTGATTCACTATTTTATATTCTTTAATTTTAAATAGGAATCACTTTAGGTGTCTCTTCCTTAGCAAGATTTAAACTACGTGCACAATGTCCTAAGTGTAGGGGAGTTTACTTTCACATGCTTAAACATTGAGGACAATGTTTATATCAAGTGTAGGGGGGACTTCTATCGAAGTTAAGTGGACTTTCCTTGTATTTGTCCTCATTTTAACTAGAAAATTGATTTTTCGACATTTTTCAAAATTTTTTATCTATTTTGGCCTTGTTATTTTTCCTTTGTTATCGTTATTTTCTTTCATTGCTTGAATAAATTTTAATAAATGGTTTTAATAAGTTTAGATGTCTTTGATATATTAGGCCCGTCATGAATCTTTTGACTCAACCCGACTTTACTTATCCAAGTTTACTCTAGGTAGTATCCTTAACGTGTTTAAGTCAAGTTTTGCTAGGCTTTTATATAGGGAACTTTAAAACACGAAAGTCTTAACTCTTACGGGTTAAGAATAAGAACTTTTCGCAAGTTCCTATAATTGATCCTAGAAAGTCGTTTATCAAGGGAACTTTAAAATGCAAATTCTAAACATGAAAAAGTCTAAGAAGATGCAAGATCCTATAGATGACTTAAAAACCCAAGCATCCACGAGTCTCATTCCTTGAGATTTTAAATTGTAGAGAACGAGAGATGATAGAGTCAATTATAAGTTTGGTATTCTTTCATGAATTTATGTGAGTTAATTATGAGCTTTTTCTCCCATCGCTTGTTAATAAAATTAATTGCAATAAGTAAGGTTGTACGATAAAGCTACTTAGCTTCTAGCACAAGATCGTTTAAAAGTTGCTCGGTATTAATTAGAGTTCATAGCCAAGGCATAACTTATTGAAGCGGGATGCGAAGATTGTCGAGTCCGAAAAGGCCCTAACAAGGCATGAGGGCTACACTTTGTTTCTAAAGCTCCAAGTGATGTGAAGAATCATTATCAAAAATCAATATAAAGGATCAAGACACACGACGAAAAGCAAATACTCCCGTAAAGATCATGGAGATGTCTATTCGAAAATACCCTAGCAAGGTATGAGGATAAATAGATCCAAGTCCTAAAAGGAGGCGGATCGTTGTATATCAAAATCTCAAATAAAGATTGGAGAAAAATGAAGAAGTCGTGGTCCACGTATGAAGAATCTCTCAAAAACTTCAAATGAAGAAATTCCTATTATGAAGAGAAGACCATTATTTCAAGAACGTCTCTCAAGATTCGAAGTATGAAGTCACTGCCAAATATCGGTCCAAGAAAGGTCTCAAATTGTGAAGCGAGTTATGCCAAGATATGAACTTTATGAGGTCCCGATAAGCAGTTTTAAAAGATTTTGTCCGTTAGCTAACTATTGATTAAATCGTCCTACTTTATTTTTAGCCTTAATAAATTATCGAAATAAGTCAAACAATGCATCCTCGTGATCATTCAAGACAATCATAAAATATAAGAGATACACCTAGGAATAAGGGAGTCTAAGTGAATAATTGGGCCACATGAGTTTGTGTTAGTTTGCTAACTTATAATAACAATGATCTCGTTTTTAAGCTTGGTATGGGGAACGTGAAACTTGAGAGTGATAAACATTCATGACATACCAAAGCCGTAATGTAAGTCTTTGATGTTTTTACTTGTTTTCTTCCTTCAAATATTTTGTAAATTTCTATCTCTTTAAATTTCCTTAATGTCTTATGTTTGATAAAGGCCAAGGTGGGTTAGTTATGATGGAAAATGTAAATCTTGCTTTGTAACAAATGTATTGCATGAGGGAATTGTAATGGTCAAGTGTAGGGGATTTGATAGGTGTAAAAACACCCATCCTTTTACCACTTAACTATAATAATAACCAAGCCAAAACGTATATTTAATGTTGTTAAAGTCGGAATTATGCGTGGTTTGTGTTTTTATTGTGTTTTAGGACCAAAAGGTGAAAAAGGAAGAAAACACGGGCTTTCACGGGCTTTTATCGAAGAAAAAGACAAAAGACGAAGTCAAAAGATCAAGAGTGCAAAAAGAACGAAAGTCCAAGGCCTACTCTGAAGATTTATCGAAGAAAAAGTCTAAAGACGGAAGTTTAACAAAGTCGAAGAACCAAGTCTAATTAATGAATAAATTAGAAGACGAGTTCATTTTATTTATCGACAAATCCCGAGACAAAGTCGTGAATGACGAGTTTATTGTCAAAGACTAAAGACGAGAAGAAAGAAGAAAGCATCAACACATTTTACTCTTCCTATAAATACCCATTAGGAGGGGGTTAGATAATTTTTAGTTAGTTTTATTTTTGTAAGGTAATTAGGAGTAGCTTAATACTACTTTCTCTCTCTAGCTTTTCTTTCATGTTTTAAGCTTTTTACATTAATCTTGTATCTGAATCCTTAATCTTAATCTTAATTTCAAGCTTTTCATTAGTCATTCTCATTCTACCTTTCTTTATTTTTAATCTTGTTTAATTTTGATAATCATGTTCTTTGTTTGATTGATGATTGTGTTTGATTGTGCTTATTGGTTTTGATGTGTTTGATTTTTATAGCTTATAGTCTTTAGTGCTTATTGTGCCATTTTTCTTATTTTTAATTAAGTGCTTATTAGTTATTTTTATAAAAGTTGATTTTAAATATTTTGATTATTTAGTGTTTTTGAAAGTTTTTAAATTTTGGCTTATTTGCTTTTTCTTAAACTTAATTTGGTTAAATTTTTAGATAAGTGCTTATTTAGTTTTTAGCTTAATTTTCATATTGCTTATTTTTTATCTAATCTGGGATCCCTTAAAACCCTAGTAACCCGACTTAGGTCTAGAATCACCATATCCCGAACTGAGTGTGGGATCTTTATTCCGACTTAGGTGAAAATTTTGGAATCCAGATTAAGTGACAAATCTGGATTCCGGATTACATATACAACTTAGATTCCGGATTAGGTGAGTCTTCTGAATTCCAAATTGAGTGCAGATTGGTGGATTCTGGATTAGATGTTGTTTTTGTTTCCCGAATTACATGTACAACTTGGATTCCGAATTAGGTCCATCATAGGTATTCCGAACTAGGTTGGAGTTCACATTCTGGATTAGGTTTGGATTGTGCATTCCAGATTAGGAAGGTACTATGGATTCCGGATTGAGTACGTGATCCCTTATTCCGGATTAGGTTGAGCATTGGGATTCCGAACTAAGTGTGGACTCACATTCCGGATTAGTTCTAGTATTATAGATTCCGACTTAGGTTACGTTTTTGTGTATTCCGACTTATGTGTTGATTTAGTTTCCCGACTTATTTTTAAATTGTTATTTTTCCTGCCAATTTTCTTCAGTATTATTTTAATTAATTTATTTTAGATTTATTTCAAGTTTGCATTTTTATAAATTTTTCAAATTTACGTTTTGTCAAGTTTTAAGTTTTCGTCATTTATTTTTAAATCTTTAATTTTTCGTCATTTAAGTTTTTAATCATTTATCACTTTTATTTACGTTGTCATTTATTTAAAAGTTTGCATTTTAACTTACTCAACGACAACCTATTATTTTATCCACCAAAGACAACTGAGTCGCACTTTAATCCGTGATCAATTCGATAAGACCAATTCAACGAACAATTTTTATATAAGAAAATTTCTTGTATTACCCGTGTATCTGGTTCACTTCGATTAATTTTTGCTATTGTGATATTAAACAATTGTGCTTAAAATGACTACACTTTAGTTGTCTCTTCCTTAGCTCGAGTTAAACAAAGTACGCAATGTCATAAGTGTAGGGGAGTTTACTCCAATACTCTTAAACGTTGAGGACAATGTTTATCTTAAGTGTAGGGGAGACTTCTATCGAAGTAACCTTACCTAGATTATTGCCTTAACTTCATGATAACTTGGAAATTAATTTTTCAAACATTTTTCAAATTTTTGATCTACTTTGGCTACCAAAGATATGCGTCCATAATTTTTGCATTAATCATTTTTCATTTGCATAACACATTTGCATTGTATATATTTCTTCTTTTATTTTTCATCAAAATATATAAAAAGAAAAAAATATAATAAAGGATATGGTTTAACAAATTTAGATATCTTTGACATATTAGGCCCGCCATGGATACTTTGACTCAACCCGAGTTTGCTTATCTAAGCATTCTCTAGCTAGTATCCTTAACCATGTAGACCTTCATTGGTTTATTAGGCTAAGCATCCACTAGTCTCATTATTTGAGATTTTAAATTATGGAGAACAAGAGATGATAGAGTTTGAAGTAAGTGTTAAGGGCTAGATAAACCTCATAATAATTAATTGTGCCTTTTATATCCCCTTTCGTAACCTTTACTTTCTTGTCAAAGCATGTATATGTTAATAAATAATCAAGAACGGTTTTAATTGGTTTATAGTCACTTATGCATTTTTGACTAATCATTCGTGGTTGGTATAAGTACGTCTTAAGATTCTAAGTTAGAATGTTTTATGTGTACTAGACTTATGTCATGCTTAATACTTAGCGGGTGTTTTTCCTTTTATTATTTTCAACTTTCTTGTGAGGAATAAACAAAAATAAGAGCGGCTTATGAAAAAAATGAGTGGCTAGAAAAAAGAAAGAGAAAAAGAAAAAAGAAAGAAAAAAAATTAATTATACAAGACTCCCAAGAGGGGCAGTGAAGTGTTAATTATAATAGCTATTGAATTTCAATATTACTCTCACAAGGGTTGCGGGGATTTGATAGTTACTCCAATCCAATATTACCTTGACGGGTTGCGGGATTGAAGATCCAAAGTCTCAAAAAGGCGGAAGATATAAATTATTGCGTGAGTTTTATTTTTCTTTTCTTAGCGAGTGTGTAGCTACTTATTAATGCATGACATAAGGATCTTACACATAAAACGAATGACTTATTATTTTGAGTCAAACTTATATCAATTGTGGGCGGTTTTTCGAGTAATGGATAAGATAGTTACTTAGGATTAATTCCGTGCTTCCTTATTTTGAGATTTTACATTTCTTATATTTCACGCTTTAAATAATGACAAATTTGCCCAATAGCAATTTGCTCAAATAATAACCGGTCTTAGAGGCATAATAAGTGGGGGTATAAGAGTAACACAATTAATCTATATGAATGAGTTGATGTACTTTCACTTATTGATAACAATGATCTTGTTTTTAAGCTTGGTATGGGGAAAGTGAAACTTGAGGATGATAAGTGTTCATGGTACCAAAGCCCTAATTAAAGTCTTTGATTTCTTTATGAGTTATTTCCATTAAAACCATTTCAAGAAAATCCAAAAATATATAAATAAGATTGCTTTCCTTGCATTGCATTGTAAATATTTAAATCATGCATCATGTAGTATAGTATAGTTTATTAAATCATTAAATGGCCAAGGTGGATTAATTATGCGAAAATAGTACTCTAGAGCTTTGAATACTGCATTGCATGAGGCCATGGCAATGGTCAAGTGGAGGGGAGTTGCTCATCAATTATGATCCAAAACCACTTAAAACACAGCAAATACATTATATTTAACTATAAAATATCAGAATTACGCGTGTAGTTGTGTTTTACGTGTTTTCCGGTAAAAAGATGCATTTTGTAGCAAACATGCGTTTTCAAGGGATTTATATGACAAAAGACGAAGAAAAAGACGAAAGATGCTTCGAGTGTTGATCCAAAATTTAGATCGATTAGCTTTGTGTTAACGAGATTAAATCAAGTTTAACATGTAGAGAAACTTTGTTGTTATGAACAATCTAAGTGTTATGCAGAATTAACACTTAGGATAAAGAACAAGCAAACAGCTAAACCAAACTTTCGCTTTAGATTAATAATCAAACTTGCTTACAATGAAAGTTGCGAAAACTGAATAATTTATGTATTATAAACCCTACGACCTCCTTTTATAACATAAGGAGTCGTGTACGAAGGATAACCTATCAACTATTCTAGGTAAAGATAAATATAGAAAATACAACGTTGAGCATATCTTTACTTCAAATAATAAACGTGTTGACTAAGTATTCCTATCAGTGGTTGGACTTCTTTTTGTCAGCGCTTGTATATTTCTTTTTCACTTGTCAGCGTCCAATTTCCTCTTGTCAGCGTCTGAGTGACTTAGCTCATTTTATTCAAAACAATTCTCCCCTAAACTTGATATCTACTATATTAATCAAGTTTCTAAATAAAATCTAAGTACTAGGAGGATTCTTACAAATACAAACTACTTTTTAATTAGATAGTAAACAAATCTAATCAAATCCTTGCTAACATCACTAGTATAGTCCACTTCTAGCTGTGTAGACACCATCTTCTCCAAAACATCCTTGGACATAGGATATTGAGCATCAACAAGAAGATACTCTGAAAACTTTGTAGTGCTTAGATAGTAAACACCAGCTACTGAGTGTAGACGCCATTGTAACCCACTGATATCATCCAGATCCAACCATATTGGATCTGCTTCATTTGGTGTAATCATTCTCTTGAATGTTGTCCAGATCTTTATTCTATTGGCTGAAGTAGGTGCTTCAGCCTCATACTAGGTCTTCATAAATTTCAAAGATCCACCAAGTCTTCTCTGTCCATGCTTACAAACAATGAGATCAAGGTAGTGAAAGTACGTACCTTCTTGCCATATCTGGTGATCATCCAGAACCCACTTGCATCTTCTTCATAACTAACTATCAGGTTTCTGAAATCCAAGGGTACCACCTCTGCAGTATCTGAAGCCTCCAGTGGTGAAAGCTTTATGCTCTTTCTAATCACTGCTTCACTAGGATTCAACTTGTCAAGGACTAGAAATTTAATGGGAGTTCTTTTCTTTACTGGCCTTAGCATGATAGAAGCCCTCTTGATCTGCATATTATCCTCAATCTCTTCTCTCCTTTCTGCTGAGAGAAGCCTCATAGTATTCTCTTCACAAATTCTAAGTAGCATGTAGTATAGCTCTCTTCTATCTCTCTTGAGTTCAGAAAGCACCTTGGTAGCCTTGTGCTTCAAAATTACTTTACAGTCTTCCTGAACTCTCAGCAAAATCTCCAATCCCCAAACCTGTCCAGTTATAGACATATCTGGAGTTTCTTCAATCTTAGACTCCCATGCAAAATACATCCCTGTCACTTCAGGCATGTCAAAGTATACTTTCATCTTTATCTCTCTTAACCTCTCCTTGGCTAAATCATCCTCCCCATACTCCAGTCTCTCTGGCTCCTCTATAATCATCACACTAGAGTCAGAGCTCTTATCACCATCACTACCATCTTTAGCCTTCTTTGTGGTATTCCAATCCTGTTCTTGCAATTGTGCAGCCAAAACTGAATCAAAGTGTACTTGGGCTGCATTCTTTGGCACCTCAACTTCTTCCAAAATCCCTTTACCCTTGTCTTTTGCTCCAATAGTTGGTAAAGTTGGTGTTGGTACCTGTGTAGTTACATCCCTAATGATAACTGGTTTTTGGGATACACCAGTCATACCTGTAGGTCTGTCAGTGCTTGCTTTACTCTTGTCAGTGCTCAAACTCTGAACATCAGCGGCTGACTTTGTAGCTTGTTCCATCATCTCTAAAAATGACAACTTCTTTGGAGTGATCAATAAAACATCAAGAACAGGCTTTTCCTTCAAACTAGTCAAGCTTCATCAATTTCCACGTGTTTACTTCCAAAAGATCCACCTTCTTCTTGTGATCCCTTGTCAATCAAATTGAATGGCTCTATTGGTGCATCCTCCCCTTTGTAAGAATCCTCCCCTGATGAGAGAACCCTAGCTTGCCTTCTTCTAGCTTTGGCAGCCTCCAAAACAACTATCCTCTCCCTCAACGTATTTAGTTCAAGGCCTTGACCTGTGAAAACTTGTACAAGGTCTGCATTTTGCTTTTGCAAGCTAATGCAAACCACCATCAATTCCAAAAGTGAGTAAGGTTCCAATCTGCCCTCCTCTATGATGGGAATTTGACCTCCCAAAAGACATTCATCGGGCATGGATGGGGTCTTAAGGATTTTGGGGCTGCCTTGACCTGCTACGAAGCCAGAATCAATAGTCCCAGCCCCACCCAGTTCACCAGCCACACTTGTGGTGGTGGTTCCCTCTGCTACATGGCTAGGACCACTAGAGGATAACACTCCAACACTCCTTTGGCATTTTTTAAACCTAAAAGCTGATTGTTCAGATGAGGAAGTGGATTGAGGGTCTGTTTGGGTGTGAGGGGGTCTTTGGGTGTGTGGTAAAATGGTCTCAGCGTTTGGATTGGTTGTGTCAGCGCCCACATTGTGTGCGTCAGTGTCGGATGGTTGTGGGTCAACGTCCATGTGTTGGGGTGATGGGGGTTGCACTGGTTGTGGTTGTGGTTGAGGTTGAGGGTGTGTTGCTGCCTCAATGACAACAAGCATGGCTGGGGTGAGTGGTAGGTCTCCATATGGTGGGGAATTCATATTCCCAAAAACCATTTTCTTTTGCACATGGACCTCATAAAAGTGGTCATGGTCCCTATGGTAGTATCCTTGCATATCAAAAACCATTTGTAAGAACCTAGGGTAAGCAAGAGTCATCTTGTTACCCTTATTGTGACACATGCCATCAAAAATCAATTTTGAAAAATTGTACCTTTGCCCAGTTGCAATACACACAATGGCACTCCCAATTGAATGGTTGATTTCATTGTGTGAGGAGCATTTAGGACTCAAACATTGTAGGATGACATGGATAAGGAACTTCCAAGATGGGGGAAATTGTTGTTTGGTATATTTATTTAAATGGCCCAGTGGGGGCAAAGCATAACCCAAAGCTTGGAGTCCTAACTCTCGCTCTGCTAAGGGCAAGGTGGTTATACCATCAGCATCATCAAGATGCAAATCTTGGCGAACCAAAGCTTTAGTAACCACCCATGGAGCCCCATGAACAATAGCAGTCAATGTAATCACTCCTTTAACTGTTGAGGAACTAACTATGTTCGAAAACTGCTTAATGTGTGTGATACGGACAAGAGGAATATGTGAAAGTGCATTCCTTAAAGGGGGCGCATTCAAATACCCAATCATCTGAGTGTATTGGGGATGCAGAGTATTATCAACCTCCAAATAAGCCACCATGTTGTGTTGGCTTCTGAATCCCGATTCCACTTGAGCAGGTTTAAACTTTGGTGCCATGAAGATTGATGATAGAAAACTGATTGATGAAAATAATGGAGATATGAAGGTGTAAAAGATTTTAGTTATACAATAAATAGCAGTTACTCTGTTTTGAAAGAAAATGGGCGTATTTATAGGAGAGGAAAAAACATACTATTGGTTGAAAAATGAGGCAGTTATATTCGAAAAGTAATCATGACAATATTGAAAAATATATAACTTATCTCATTCATTAATTAAAAGTTACCAACTCTCTAAAATTACGGCCCATATTTTCGTCAAAAATAACAACTGGGTAGGACCCAATGTTTTCAATGGTCAAAAAGTAAATGTCAGCGTCTAACGGCTATATTCTTGTCAGCGTTGAAAATTTGCCATGTCAGCGTTTAAATTCGTCTTATCAGCGTTTGTAAAGAAAATATGCCAGCGTCCAAAAATAAAAATAATTAAAAATAAAAAGGACCTTAACAAAGAAGTTTACCCTATTGAAGATAACTCTTAGACTGAAAATGACTATAGGGTGGCAAGCACTGTCTAATCATGCACACTTGCTTAAGCAAGATAGACATAATTGTCCTCAAGTGTCCCATGCTAACCAAAGTTCTTAACAGTGAAGTTACCTCATATAAACCCTTTGTAACTTCCCAGGTAAGCCCAATAAAACGTTACCAAGTCTCCCAACCGACCAAATCCAATTCTAGGACAAAAAGTCTTGGCAGCGTGCATAGTATATCAACTTTGCATGCTACAGTGCCTCACGAATTAGAAAACTAAATCGTACCCACCAGTAGACGAAATCTAGAATTGTGATAAGAGTATTCTAAGAATACCCAAAATCTTAAAGGTTTCCTAAACCTCCCCTTAAACCATGATATACAAAGTTGCCAAAAAAAATATGTAATAAAAATTTATGTCAAGATAGGAATGTGAACATTCCAACCATCATCCATAAGCTTTAACACATTCCTTGTAAGCTCCAAAGGTCCATAAGAAACTTTGTATCTATTTGTACAATGCTCATAATGCCTGCACGATTAGATCAAAAACCACAAAACTAACATATTGTTGTCAACAGCTATTTTAACACTTGTCAGCGTTTAAATAACCTTTGTCAGAGTTAGAAAAATAAAGTGGAAAACCTAATCTTGTACAAAGACTAATAACAGTACACATCCTGTACAAACTATATAATGATATCAAAAACACATTTAGGTGAGATTGATCATCCCAATACTTGTTACCAAGTACTGGAACCTCCCAACATCAAAAGGTTTAGTTAAAAGATCAGCCACATTTTCTTCTGTGTCTACCCTATCTGGATGTATTAAACCTTTTTCAAAACAATCTCTTATAAAATGATGCCTAATTTCTATGTGTTTTGTTTTAGAATGATGTACATGATTCTTAAAAATGTATAATGTACTGTTATTATCTACAAATATCTTGTTATGCATAAAATTATACCCATAATCTAACAGGTGGTTTTGTATCCATAGAACTTATCCACAACAAGCAGTTGTAGCAACATATTCTGCTTCAGTTGTAGAGTTGGCCACCACTGTTTGTTTCTTGCATTGCCAAGATATCAATCTGCTCCCAAGAAATTGGCATCCACCAGTTGTGGATTTCCTATCAAACTTATCACCTCCATAGTCACTGTCTGAATAGCCAATAAGCTCCAATGGAGAATCTTTAGGATACCATAATCCCAAGGTGGGATAGCACCTAAGGTATCTAAAGAACCTTTTGACAGCATGAAGATGACACTCTTTGGGAGTCACTTGATGGCGTGCACATGCACACACAACAAACATGATGTCAGGTCTAGAAGCTGTAAGATACATCAATGACCCAATCATTGATCTATAATGCCTAACATCCACTTATTTTCTATCTCTAGTCTTTCCCCAAGTGTGTTCCCTATCCATGGGTGTGCTAGCCCGTTTTTCATGTGGAGAAAAACCAAACTTCTTCAAGATCTCTGCTACATACTTGTCTTGAGAGATAAAGATACCATCTTCTTTATGTTGGACTTGTAAACCTAGAAAGAAGTTCATCTCTCCCATTGCACTCATCTTGAATTTGTTTGTCATGAGCTTGGAAAAGTCTTAACTCATCTTTGGATTTGATGAACCAAAGATGATATCATCCACATAGACTTGAACAAGAAGAAAATCTTTACCAACCATTTTTGTAAATAATGTCTGGTCTATGGTGCCCCTCTTAAACCCATTTTCCACAAGATAGGTGGACAATGTACCATACCATGCTCTTGGGGCTTGATGAAGTCCATACATTGCTTTCTTGACTCTATACATTTTGTCTGGATGTTCTGAATCTTCAAAACCAGGAGGTTGCATCACATATGATGACGTATAGTCCCCAACCGGGTCATAAACCCGGCCCACAGGTACTACCCGCATCCGGCCCATCACGAATGGGTTAGACTAATATCATTTAAGCTTAGGGGCTTGAATGAACAGTGGCCGCATAAGACGTGTGCGGCCCACGGCCCGGTACGGCCGGTCCATGGTTAGACAGAATCACAATCCTATTAGGATTGGGATTTGCCTCAAAGTATGGGATATACACTCACCATAATTAGAAGATAACAATCAAGCCTATTAGGGTTTCACTGCCTATATAAGAAACCCCCACGGGTTCCACAAAGGTATTACATTATCTCTACTCTCAACCTACAACCGATTTCTAACCCTAAACCGATTACTTACTCTCATGTCGGAGTCTAATCGTGGGATATGTTCCCACGGTAAGTCTAACACGTGTTGTTTTAGTGTGCAGGATCTTAGCAAGCTATTCACTTGGTGCAAGAGCCGGAGCCGAGCCTACCCGGATTAAGCCTAATTCGGGTCAAGCAAGGATCATCCAACTTTTGTATCAACAAGTTGGCGCCATCCATGGGACCCAAACACTAAACTAAACCAAGTCTTCATCTCAATCTCCCTCAATGACGAAGGGACACTTTCAGGGAAACCTCAGGAACACGAATCCGGGGAATCGGAAGTCCGCAGGTGATGGGATAATCACCTCCGCTCAAAATCAGGGTGGCCAAGCAGGAGGGTCTAATAACCGAAACATCTTTCAGTTTCTTGGTAGGGCAGGCACGTCCGATAATACCCTACCACCAACCATCACTTTGGATAACCCCGACCCGGGGGCTGCGCCAAAGGCTCCTACCAAGGAGTCGTAGAGGCCACCACTGGTTGAGACAGAATTGGAGGTTGGTTTGCTCGACGACGAGGACCTCGAGCGTGTCCTCACACGGAACTTTGACATAATCGTCCCGGGCATCTCGTCAAGGCTAAACCTGGGAAGGAACCTCCAATCCAGGCTTAACTTTGGCAGTCCCATGCCTGGTACTTCTCCTCGAACTCAGAAGAGGAGGAGGAGGGTACGCACCCGGGAACAACCTTCCCTTGAGGATACCCCTGGACCTCGTAACGTATTCGAGCACATAAGAGATCGCATCATGCAGGAATTGCAACAAGCCCATGAGGATGGGGATAGGTCCGACGGCTCCACTGGACGCCCGATATTGGAAAATCCCGTGAACAATCGCCGCACTAGTGTGTGGGATAGGGTGGACCCTGGTGGGAAGAAGGCTCCTAACTCTTCTCACAGAAGTGGTCATCGTTGCCACCCAAGGGGCGGGGCACCGCCTCCCTCTCACGACCCTTTGGGGTCTGATTCGGATAACCATCCTTCCAAGCGCCGTCGGCCTAGGTATTCCCCTCCGCCACCATCAGACGATGAAGGATACTACGAGGATCCTTACTATCGTGATGTAGAGGACGAGGGTCTCTCTCGTCCATGGTGCGACGACAGAGAGGACGCCTTCACTCTCCGCATACAGAACTACTCTGAGGACAAGAAGTGCCGTATGTCGGCGTGCGTTAAAACCTATAATGGGTCTGGTGATCCGGATGATCACCTAAAGATATTTGATACGCAGACGAAAATTGAACGTTGGCCAATGCCTATATGGTGCCAGATGTTCAATTCGACCTTGATTGGCAACGCCCGTGATTGGTTTGAAAGGCTCCCTCACCGTAGTATTGATACCTTCGGCGAGCTACGCACCGCGTTCATAAACAATTATACTCAGCGAAAAAAGTATAATAGGGATCCGGTCTCGTTAGCAACCGTCAAGCAAAGGCCCATAGAGTCTACGGAGGGCTTCACGGAACGTTTCAATGACGGTGCACGCGCACAAAAACGTGTCCAGAGCTCCTAAAAATTTCTGATTACATGCATGCCATAACGGACAAGGAGTTAATTAGGCGTCTCAATGACAAACGACCGGAGAGGTACAACGACCTCATGGAAAAGGTCAGAAACTTTGTAGAATAAGAAATCGCGGTAGCGGCGGCGTACCCTACAAAGGGAAATCATAACAATCGGTCGAACGACAAGCCCAAGAGGCAATCAGGTGGTCAAAACACCCAAGGCAACGGAAGGAGCACGGATTACAAGAGCCAGAATAAAGGAGGGTGGTCAGACGACAAATTCACCCCTCTAAAGATGACTTACCGAGATATCTTGTTGACGGAAGGGGCAAACTTCCCAAGACCTCCCCTAATGACAACTCTAGTTGACCGTCGTTAAGGAAATCGCTTCTACGAATTCCACAATGACAAGGGTCATGGCACGGAGGAGTGCATCCAGCTCAAGAAGCACATAGAGTCGCTGATTAAATCAGGCAAACTCAAACACCTGGTCAAGGATTGGAAGGATGGAAAGGAAAACAAAATTTATGACAATAATGACTCCCAAAAAGACAAGCCTTCAACCATATATATGATCCAATCGTGGCAGTGCCGCACAAAGCAGAAAGTTACTCAAAAATTTTCAAGTGGCAGAGAGATCTCATTCCCTCCTATTACGACGAGCAACGTGGTTGATGCACCTCTCACGATTGAGGTAAGCATTAGAACCCACAACGTTCGTCGTATGTATGTGGACGGAGGATCATCGATGGAAGTACTCTACGAACATTGCTTCGTACAGCTACGATCAGAGATAAAAAGCCAGTTAGTGTCGGCCACGTCGCCGCTCGTTCGCTTTAGTGGAGACACTATTTGGCCAATAGGTCAACTGCGTGTACTGGTAACCATTGGGGATAAAGAGCATTCCATCACGGCATGGATGAACTTCATGGTGATACGTTCAACTCTCCATACAATGGTATTATTGGAGGACCAAGCATCCTAGCCATACGGGCAGTCCCGTCCACGGCTCACGGCATGATTAAATTCCCAGCTGAAGGGGGAATTGTTACTATTTACAATTCAATCGCACCGGCATCCGAGTACCACGTCGTGACAACACCAGCCCAGCCAGTTCCCATAAAGGAAGGATCACCACCTCCTAATTGGAAGGTGGTAATCCACCCCATTACCCGGAGCAAGAGGTAGCCATAGGGGGAACACTATCGAAAAAAGGGAAGAAGGCCATGTGCTCTCTCCTAAAGGAAAACCTTGATATATTCGCGTGGGAGCCAAAGCAGATGACGGGTGTGCCATGTTCGATAGCAGAACATAGGCTTCAAATCCGCCAGGGATATCCCCCTGTTAAGCAAAAGAAGATTGGTCAAGCACCAGAACGCAGCCAGGTAATACTGGAGGAGGTACGAAAGCTGGTAGATCTAGGAATTATGCGCAAGGTATATTACCATGATTGGTTATCCAATCCGGTCATGGTCAAGAAGCATGACGGAAGCTAGTGCATGTGTGTGGACTTCACAGACTTGAACAAAGCTTGTCCGCATGACTGCTATACATTACGAGAAATCGATTGGAAGGTGGAATCCTTATGCAGATACCTTTCAAATGTTTTTTAGACGCATACAAAGGATACCATCAGATATAGATGGCGAAAGAAGACGAGGAGAAGACGGCGTTCCACACTAGCCAGGGTGTGTATTGTTACACGAAAATGCCTTTCGGATTGAAGAACGCCGGTGCGACATATCAGCGACTTGTTGATAAAGCCTTCGACTAGCAGATAGGCCGTAACCTTGAGGTCTATGTTGAAGACTTGGTCATCAAGAGCCATACGGAGGAAGCACTTCTCCGTGATATCCAAGAGACGTTTGGCACGTTGAGGAAAATCAACATGAAACAGAATCCAAAAAAATGCACATTTAGAGCAACCGAAGGAATGTTCCTTGGGTATATGATTAATCCAAACGGCATTTAACCTTGTCCGGAGAAGACGGACGCGGTGATACAGCTGCCATCCCCTCGGATACTCAAGGAGGTACAATCACTCAATGGAAAGCTGGCCGGGCTTAACAGGTTCTTGTCAAAGTCCGCGGAGAAGTCTCTCCCTTTGTTTAAAACAATCAAGAAGTGCTTAAAGAAAGGAGACTTTCGTTGGACAAAAAAAGCAGAGGAAGCCTTTGGGCAGCTCAAACAACATCTCGCGGCTCTTCCCATGCTAGTTGCACCCCGACCTAAGGAGGAGCTAATTATGTATCTGTCCGCTACGTATGGAGCAATCAGCGCAGTCCTTATGACTGATCGGGATTCAGTCCAGACTCCGGTTTACTTCATAAGTAGAGCATTGCAAGGGCCGGAGTTAAATTATTCATCAATGGAGAAGTTGGTTTTGTCATTGGTTTATGCCGCGAAAAGGTTGCGCAGGTACTTCCAGGCGCACCCAATTGTGGTTATCACTGATCAACCAATAAAACAGATCATCTCTAAACCTGAGGTGGCCGGGAGATTACAGAAGTGGAGCGTCCTACTAGGAGAACATAACATCTCTTATAGACCACAGACAGCCGTCAAAGGCCAAATTTTGGCAGAATTCCTAATTGAGAAACCGGAGGAGGACGAACCAATGGTGCAAAAAGAAGAAATTCCAACAGAACCATGGGTTTTGTTTACTGACGGATCTTCTTGCATGGACGGATCAGGAGCCGGCCTCATCCTCACAAATCTAGAAGGGATGGAATTTACCTACGCCTTGCGCTTTGAGTTCACAGCCACGAATAATGAGGCAGAATATGAAGCATTGATTGCGGGTTTAAAAATCGCCGCTAGGATGGGAGTCCGCAACCTTGAAGCCTACGTGGATTCACGACTTGTCGCGAATCACATCCTAGGAGGGTATGTAGCTAAGGAGAAAAACATGATCCAATATTTGGGGAAAGTCAAGTCACTCATCACCAGTTTTGGAAAGTTCTCCATCAAGCAGGTACCAAGAGGCGAGAACAAGAAGGCGGATGCTCTTCGCAAGATCGCATCTACAAGCTTTGCCCACCTATCTAAACAGGTGTTAGTTGAAATACTCAAGGAAAATTCCATTACAGGGGGAGAGATAGCGACCATAGTTGAAGAAGAAGGGCCTACATGGATGACCCTGATCATCAACTACCTAACTGATGAGATCCTTCCTGAGGACGAAAAGGCGGCGCGGCGTGTCAAAAGGAAGTCGCAACATTTCGAACTCTGAGATGGTGTTCTATACAAGTGTTCCTTCCTACAGCTATGGCTGCGATCCGTTGAGCCACGTCAGGATAGCTATGTGATTAGTGAGATACATGAAGGGGTGTGCGGCATGCATGCAGGCCCCAGATCACTAGTGGCACGAGCTCTACGTACAGGATACTATTGGCCGACTATGCATCAGGACGCACGGGACATGATTCTTAAATGTAGCGATTGCCAAGTACACAGGCCAGTACCGCGACATCCACAGCAAGAACTGACACCCATCACATCCCCATGGCCATTCTACAAATGGGGGATTGATATCGCGGGCGCTTTTCCTGTTTCCGCAGGGGGCCTTAAGTTCTTGATTGTAGCTATGGACTATTTCACTCGCTGGATAGAAGCTAAGGCGGTCAAAACAATTACGTGCAAACAGGTAAAAAAGTTTGTTTGGGAAAATATTTTGTGCCGCTTTGGTTTGCCAGGCGAGATTACCTCGGATAACGGAAAGTAGTTCTCGGATAATCCGTTTAGGGACTGGTGCGCAGCATTGAACATCACACGGCGTTTCGCATCAGTTAAACACCCACAGACTAATGGTCTCGTGGAGCGGGCGAATAGAAGCCTAGGTGAAGGTATAAAAGCACGCCTAGATGAACGGAGCGCCAAGTGGGTAGATGAATTGCCGCATGTCCTATGGGCACATAGGACAATGATCAAAACAGCCAATGGGGACACTCCATTCGCGCTGGCCTACGGAACCAAGGCTGTTATCCCAGCAGAGATTGGGATGCCAACAATCCGCATGGCGGAGGTTAACGTCGCCACGAACGATGAGCAACTCCGGGTAAATCTAGACTTGTTAGAGGAGAAACGAGAGATAGCAGCCATCAATGAGGCTAAGTCTAAGGCACGTATGAAGGCTTATTACGATTCCAAAGTCAAGGGTGTTTCCTTCCGACCGGGGGATTTTGTCTATCGTGCTAACAAGGCAAGTCGCACGGAGAACACGGGGAAGCTTGGTCCAAAGTGGGAAGTGCCATATGAGGTCACGGAAGCTTTAGGGCTCGGTGCGTACAAGTTACATGATATGGATGGTCGTGACTTGGATCGTACATGGAATATTTACAACCTTAAAAGATGCTACCTCTGAAGGGAAAATAGACAAATAAGTTACTAAAGTTTGCTTAAATGTTCACCTAAGTTATTAAAGTATTTTTTTGTTACAAAAAGGTTACTCAAGTATGCGGGTTAATTATATAAGTTACTGAAGTTTTAAAAAGTTACAATTAGGTTACTCCAATGGTGGGCAACCTGTTGGTAACCTGTTGTTATGGCCACGTCAACACTTTGTGAGACCCACCTCAAACAAGAATGTTGCTGACTCCTCAATGTTCGTTCATCAGCATAATGACCCACCACCACCAGTTCTCACCACCACTGGATCTATAGAAAAAAAAGTTACCACCGAAAAAAGATTGATGTCACTCTCGCCAACCACCACAACCTCCGGCCATCGTAACCGATCTACAACTACAACCACCGTCACCCATTCATCCGTCACACACTCACCATTCTTCCGTCGTCAACCCAATCGAGGTAGTTGCTCATCATGTCTTAGTGAAAAAGTAAAATGAAAGAATTTGAAGATAACTTAGGAGTAGACGGTTTGCTAGGATCATTTTTCTTGAATCATGCATTATTATGATACACATAATTTAAAAATAAAAGAAGATTTACTCTTTAAACAAATAAAAAATAAGTAATTCCACGTTGACACTCACCTAGTAACAAGGGTTAAAACATACAGGGTGACTTATTTAACCTGCTACCTTAACTTTAGTAACCTATTTGTAACGAAAAAAAACTTTAGTAACGTAGGTGAACATTTTGGCAAACTTTGATAACATTTTTGTATATTAGCCTATTAATATTATATGCCACGTCACTTGGTTACCGGTAACAACAGGTTGCAACCAAAAGAGTAACTTATATGACAGGTAAACCAAACATAAGTAACTGATTTGTAACAAAAAATACTTTAGTAACTTAGGTGAACATTTCAGAAAACTTTAGTAATTTATTTGTCTATTTTCCCACCTCTGAAAGGGCTACGGCCTACGCATGGACACTTTGTTGTGGTCAGCTTCCATGAAGATCCATGTATTTTTTGTTTTCATGCTTTCTAGGTTCTATTTGTCTTAGGATTTTAATTCTTTCAAAAAATCATAACCGTTCTAATAAAATGTCGTGGTGCCTAGCTAGCTCCACGGTTTGTTCTTGTGCAAATCATTGTCTTATGTTTTTAGAATTATTTGTTATCTTCTAGTATATTAATACTTGTTCATATGCATTCATTCAACCGTACATGTACTATTCGCTCCCAGGCGGGGTAAGAGGATTAAGTGAACGTAATAATTCAACTTGACGCATAAGAGGGATGCAACCCCAATGACGCGGATCATGTATCCTTAATAGACACCTTATTCACAAGAAATTGTAATAAGTTTCAGCATGTCATACTTACATAGTGCCGGACATGGTAAAGACACACGGTGCAAGTCTAGTAAATTATAGGCTTGGTTTTATTCTTAATCAGCCATGACACGTCATGCAAAACAGATACACGATATCTAAGGAATATAAACAAGTTTCAATTTAAATAAACAAAATTGCCGTGATCACCACGGACACATACATATGATATTCTAAAGTGTTTACACATAGAGTTGCGAATTAAAGCCGTGTACATACACGGACGAATAAATACAAGGTTGTGCAAATTTTTACAACAGTTAAACTACAAAGGAGGCGGGAACTCTCCTACTTCTTTCTTCCCTTCGGCTATCATGGCGCGGAGGGCTTCACCACGAGCGTCCTTTCCACTTTGCGCCCTGGCTATATTAGCTTCTAACGCCTCCGCTAATAACTTTTCACCTTTCACGACCTTCAGACTGGCGTCATATATTGGTAGAGTAAGCTGGATTGGGTCTGGTGTAATCTTCGCCATGATGTCCTAGTTGGAGGCGTCCTTTAGAGCTTCAAGGCCATCTAGGAAGGGGTATTGCATATCTCCAAGAGCAGCCATGGAAGCAGTCATTTTTGCCTCCGCCTCGAGGTTATGATAGGCATGCTGGGAGATGTCTTCTTTTATGCTTATCAGTTCCGCATCCTTGGTCAAGCCTTCATGGCTGCCACGGTCAATACTGTCCGACACGACGTCCGCGAAGGCCTGCACAAACTGTAGAGCCTCCATCACCCTTGTCATGGCTAGGCGCTTCCCTTGGCCCACCATCCACCTCTGACCAGCAATGGCCGTAAGCAGTAGGGGGCACAGCACTTCAGCGCATTCTGTTGCCAGCACGTTCAGTTCTAGCTCCACCTTACCCAATACCTCAGCTGTTCGCTCCTCCATGACTGTCCGCTCTTTGGTAAGTTCTTCCTTTAGCGTGTCACGCTCTTCTACAAGGGCGGATGCTTGGTCCGTTGCGGTTTTAGTGGCTGCTTCAGCTGCGGTTACCAATGGATAAACAAGTGGGGTTACTGCATGGGTGAGAAAGACAAAGGATTATACAAACATTAGATGTAAATATGTAAGGATATGTACCTTGCCGTTGGATAATGCTAGAAGAGCTTCCAGCTCAGCAATACGCTCATCACGGGCATTGGTGTGGCTGGTTTGTTCTTTTATTGTCGATTCAGCCATGACCAAGTCCGCCTGCAGGGAGGCAATTGTCTTCTCGTGCTTCTCCACCATTTCTTCCTTACGAGCAATCCTCCTATCCGCACGGCTCACATTGGATAAAGCTTCCTCTAGGCGACGCCATAAGGAGGCACCAACTGTTACCTAGTGCGTCGTGGCCACGTCATACTGCTCAAGAAGATCCCCATGCTTGATTTCATCTAGATCTTGCGCCAGCACGGGAGGAGTTAGGTGGTCCATAAACTCTTTACACTCGGACTCCGCCTCTAGCCTTGTTAGGCTGGACAAGTTCCATACCGGGCGTAGGTTGGTGTCCGGACCCTCGGCACGAGGATCCTCTTAGTGAATCGGGGGAGGTGATGGTGGCACCACGGATATCATGGGAGAAGGTTCCCTCTTAGCTTCCTTCTCCTGCGGCGTTATCGAAGGGTAAACACTGTTATTTAAAATGAGTATGAGTTTTTGTGATATCAGGGGGGAAACAAATATAATGAAGTATGAAAAGGAACTTACATCGTATTAATCATCGGCTCCGTGATAGTTGGGGCTACGGCGCTCACTGGCGTCGCCTTCCATACATCTCCTTGCGGCGGGGGGTTGTCCTGTGGCAGTGTGGTGCTACTCCCTTCCTGGAACTGCGGATGGTCTTTCCTCAGTTTCTTGGCGGGTGCGTTGTGTTCCCCCGCCTCCGCTTCTACATTCTTCACCACCCGCGTTTTTTGTATGCAGGTTTTGGCTGCTTGGAGGATCTGGCCTCCTGCGGCACTTCCTCCTCCTCATCGTCATCACCAACCACGCGGTTGATGGACGGATCCGTTGTTTGTTCTTCACCTTGGTTAGTGGTGGCATTCTCTAGTAACAACTCACCACCATCTTCATTAGAGAATTTCAGCGGGGACTTCTAGATCACTGGCTCCTGCTCATCAAACCGCGGTTCGTTTGTTTCATCAAGAGAGATGGTCATGGCAGTAGTGGCTTCAAGTAATGGGGGTTCGCCCTCTTTCAGGGGTCTGGATCCCTTCGGAACCTTGCTTAGATCCCCCTGGCATATTAGTCCAAACAACTTCATCTCTGTGGACATAAGCACGTATAAGTGTTAGTAAGTTTCCAAGCATTTTTGACACATTAAAAGGCATATATGTAAGGAGTACGTACCCTGTCTACGATCAGTTAGAAAGCATGGATATCAATCCTCCCTCCCAAAATAATTGCGGCTGATTCCTACTAGGCATAAGAAATGCTCCGGTAGGCCCTTATGGAAGTCTGTGCAATTGGTATCTAACGTTTTCACGTCCCGGCTGCTATAATCCTTGGATGAGGGTGGATAGTCAAAACGTACTTTGGTTTTCAGAACAAAGGGGGTGGGGGGAATACCTTGGCATCTACAAAAAAATAGTGTTTGTACCACTTCTTAAGGGAATCTAAGGGTTTCCTATAACACATGGGGGTGGTCGCGGATCGTTTTTTAAACGACATCCAGCCATTCACTATTTGGGGGACGTAGAAAACCCTAAATAAGCTACGATGGGAGCTATCTCACTGGCGTGGCAGGTAACCTCAACTTGGTTCACCTTGCACGCCCCTATACAGTGGAGCTGGGATATAAGGAAATCATAATACATTAGCAAATCTATGAGAAACTTAGATAGCGAGATACGGTAGTTTACCGAGTCAAATAGGCGTGTGTACACGCCTATTTTCCCAGCAGGAGCGTCCGTGATAGCTTCACCGTCACCTGGATAGGTGGGGTTTACGCTTTCAGGGATGTAATATTCAGACAAAAAGTCCATATATTTCTCCGTGGACATCACGTTAAGAACTTCCGTGATTACAGGGTTATCTTTCACCATGATTTATAGATATAAGTAGGAGGGCATGGTAGTCTAACCTGGTGTGATGGATTTCCGTGGACAAAGAAAGAGAAGAAATGGAGGATTGAGCAAAGGTATAGCAATGGCGGAAATAGAGTTGATAACTGTATGTTTACACAGTTACACGTACCAACTCTTTTATAGGGTTGCCTCGAGTTACGAGGTGCTGTGGATGTTTACCACGTGTAAACCACTACGCCCATCTAACGGATGGGATTTCTGATACTTCTGAACCGTCAGAGGGACCCAGGGGTCACTTCTTGGCAGTTTTACATGGCTCAATAGTGGGCCTGTCTGGGGCACTTTTGTAGACAAAACGTCCGACTAATGACTACCATTAATGCATTCATTAATGCATTCATTATTGTTGTCCCGGTCGGCCTTTTTAGAGTACGGCTATGTTTGCGACAACAATATACAAAGGACATTGATTTGTCTAGAGGTTACGCCTACGGCTGTAACAACTAGACTGGGGGGACATGATGACGTATAGTCCCCAATCGGGTCATGAACCCGGCCCACGGGTACTAACTGCATCCGGCCCATCACGAATGGGTTGGATTAATATCATTTAAGCTTGTGGGCTTTAATGAACTGTGGCCACATAAGACGTGTGTGGCCCACGACCTGGTACGGCCGGTCCAGTGTTAGACAGTATCACAATCCTATTAGGATTGGGATTTGCCTCAAAGTATGGGATATACACTCACCATAATTAGAAGATAACAATCAAGCTAATTACCATGTTTATCTTGTGCTTGGGGCCGAAGTAACAGTGACAGCCCATTAGGGTTTCACTGCCTATATAAGAAACCCCCAAGGGTTCCACAAAGGTATTACATTCTCTCTACTCTCAACCTATAGCCGATTTCTAACCCTAAACCGATTACTTACTCTCACTCCGGAGTCTAATCGTGGGATACGTTCCCACGATAAGTCTAACGCGTGTTGTTTTAGTGTGCAGGATCTCAACAAGTTATTCACTTGGTGCAAGAGCTGGAGCCCAACCTACCCTGATTAAGCCTAATTCGGGTCAAGCAAGGATCATCCAACTTTTGTATCAACAACATACACCTCCTCCACAATTGTGCCATATAAGAAAGCACTCTTCACATCCATCTGATAAACTGTGAAACCCATGCAAGAAGCATAGGCTAGGAAAATCCTTATTGCTTCAATCCTTGCAACAGGTGCAAAAAACTCTTCATAGTCTATTCCTTCTTCTTGTGTATAGCCTTGAGCAACTAAACGTGCCTTGTTTCTTACAACAATCCCTCTTTCATCCTTCTTCTTTCTTAGAACCCAACGTGTCCCAATAGGTCTAACATACCTTGGACAGTCCACTAGCTCCCACACATCCTGAATGGCAAACTGGTGAAGCTCATCCTGCATTGCTTCCACCCAGCTTGGTTCTTTAAGAGCATCAAAAATCTTCTTGGGTTCCTGTTGTGATAGAAAACAAGCAAACAAACATGCATGTACAAGAGGGCTATCAACCTTCTTGTGTATATAGGCAATGAAACCTCCTTGAGTCTGATGAGTCCTCCTTGTTTGAACAGGAGTCTAAAGGTCACCAATTATTTGGGAAGGAGGATGATTTTTGGCCACCTGTGTAAGTATGCCTCCCCCAAATAGTGTATTATCTTCTATATCAAACTCCATGTTGCCAATATCATCTTCATTTCCACTTCCATCTTCACTAGAATGAACCTCTTGATTGAGTATGGAAGGTTCACCATGTTCAAAAGTATTGGAAGAGAATAAATGTCCAAACAGGTTGTCAGCGTATGAGCTATCAGCTTCTGAATTTAACTTGTCAGCGTCTGAATTTAACCTGTCAGCGCTTGAAGATGCATGCATGTTTTTATCAACTAGCCTTTTTTGTGGCCTTTCTTCCTCCTTTGCAGCAGCAACAGAGGCTTGAACAAACCCAGCAGTACATATAGGAATGGTAACATACTCAAGCATGGGGTCTGTCTTAACTATATCTGATCCTTCTTCCTTAACAACCTGTTTACCTATAATTTCAACAATAGGTTCTTCCACAACATTTGAACCCCTTTTCATAATGTCTGGATTAGTGACAGACATATAATTCAAGGTCCTAGATAATGGTTCTAAATCAAAGAACCAGTTTGGTCCACTCTCAGTATCACTAGGTTTACTTTCTAGAAACTTAACATGCACTTTTTCAAGAATGCATTTTTCTTTCTTGTTGTAAACCCTATACCCTCTGCTCTACATAGAATAACCCACAAAGTAGCCTTCATCACCTTTTGCATTAAACTTTCCTAGGGCATCACTAGTATCCATTATCACTACATGACATCCAAAGGGTTTTAGAAATCCTATATTAGGTTTCCTATTCCAAAATAGCTCATAAGGTGTCTTATTATAGATTTTGTTGACCAATGCTCTATTCTGAACATAGCAGGCTGTATTCACAGCCTCAGCCCCAAAAAGCAATGGGAAACTTTGCATCAGCCAACATTGTCCTAGCTGCTTCTATGAGTGTTCTATTCTTTCTTTCAGCCACACCATTCTACTGTGGAGTTCTAGCTAAGCTAAACTCCCTAGTAATCCCTTTATCAACAAAGAAGGTATCTAACAATTTATTTCTAAACTCACCACCATTATCACTTCTAAGTATTTTAACCTCATTACCTGTTTTCTTTTCAATTTGGGTAATAAAGTTAATCAAAACTGTGGTAGTATCGCTTTTTAAGGCCAAAAAGAAAGTCCAAGTAAATCTGGAAAAATCATCAGTTATAACAAAGTAGTAAGATTTAGCATTTAAACTTTCTATATTAGTTGGGACAAATAAATCCATATGTAGTAAGTGAAGTGGTTTAGAACTGGAATGCACAATATTAGACTTAAAGGAGACTTTGTGATGTTTGCCTTTAAGGCATGCAACACAAGAGTGATCATTGTGGAAAGCTTTTGAAGGCAAACCATCAACTAAATCATGTCTCACAAGTCTATTAATATTCTTAAAATTTATGTACCCTAACCTTCTGTGCCATAGATTACTCTTATCTACTGAAGCTCTAGCATAAAGACATGACAGATTTTTGTTCATTTTAATCCCATTTAGATTAACATTATAAATGTCCTTATGCCTAGGTGTTCTAAATTCAATAAAATTCTCATCAGGCATCTTAAAATCTTTACTCACCACCAAGCATTCAGTATCAGCGAAAAGAACTTTATTTTTGTTGCCACACACTTGTGACACACTGATGAGATGGTATTTATACATGATCTCATCATTCTTTTCGGGCATTTAAATGCATAAAATGTCATTAATATACCATATATATGCTTGTATTTGTTTACTTGTATGTTTTAGGTATGGATATCATGAAAAAGACAAAAGATCACAAGAAACAAGGAAAAACGGACACGAGAAACGAAGCCGTACAGAGAACTGGGCCCTAGTTATGGATTTCTCAAAGAAAAACCCTTGAAGATTTGAAGATGTACAAGATTGATCCCTCATTTATGAAGAAATTACACTTAAAACCCTTGTATATTCATAATTACAAGTTTGGTCCCTTTAGTTTATCAAAATTACAAAAAGGTCCTTCAACTTTGAAGAATTGGCAAGTTTGTCCCTCATCAATTCTAAATTGTCAATAATGGTCCCTCATGAAGTCAAAGATACATTGAAGACCTTTGAAGATCAAGAATGTCCAAGATCAGTCCTCAAACTATGCAAAAATGGCAAAAACAACCCTTGAAACCCTTATCACAAAGTTTGGTGGCCAATGTGTGAAGTTTGAAAGTTATTTAACAAAGGAAAAATCGTTTTTGGCTGAATAAACATTGTTTACATACTTTCTCAAAACACAAGGACTACTAATGTCATTTCCCAAACTTCAAATCACAAAAACACGCGCGAAACAACTTTACACCCCCCTTTTTCAGATCAAACGATTTACTGTTTACCCACATGAACCCAGATTTTACTCCACTTAAAACAAAGCGTTAATTTCAATTACCCAGTCCCACGTTTGATTCACACACTTTAAAACCCATCCCACACCAAAAACACTCAAACCCACTCACCAATGGCCCCCACCATTCAACCCGGTACCCAATCATATCACACCCTCCTCTCCAAGTAAAGCTACATGGCCAAATCAATAGCTAACACTCATTGCTTAGCCCCAGAGCTAAAATGAACGTCTCGGATTAATTTGGACAACTCAACAACAAAATGCGTCTAGAAGATTTCAAGGGCATCTTAGGGATTTCATAGTCTAGGGTTTTTCTTATTTGTGCCTTGTATTTGTCTATATAAAGACTCCTCAACATGTGACAGAGCTTTTGTTCCAGATTTTAGCTATCTCTTTGTAATTCCTTTTTATTGAAATAAAATTTGAATTTCTGAAAGTCTTTAATTCTCTTGTGTTATTTATAAAACTTTGGTGATTGAATAGCTGAAATCTGAGTTCCACTTACATGTTTTGTTGGTTTTGAGAAAAGGTTTTAAGGTTTAGAAAACTGGTTTTCAAAATCAAGGATATAATCTGTTTATTGCTTACTTTTCTGTTTGTTCATCTTAGCAGCTTTGGAAGCCGGTGCTTGTTCTCGCTAGCACCTCAGCTTAAACATTCCAAGGCTTGGATGTAAGTCTTGGAGGTTTGCATCTCTTACCCTTTTTCATTTTTCTGAATTTTGTTGAATATTTGGTGATTTTTGCATGATTTATTGTGAATCTGTGAATTTGTGGTTGATTTGAGTTAGTGAGGTTGGATTAGTGTTTTTAGGGTTGATTAGATCTTGTTTGGAAGGTTAAATCATAACAATCCTTTAGAAACTTGAGAAATCAGATTCCAAAGTGGTGTTTGGGTTAACTGATTCAAAGGGATTTAAGGCAACTAGTGTGTTGTTTCTATTTGGTTGGTATCTGGTTATCTGGTGCAAAGGGTTCATTATCTGCAAGTTTTGTGGCTTGAAACACCTAAATCCAACAAAAGGCTATAAAATCTGTTTAACTTGGGTATTTTGGCTAAAATTTTGGGGAAACCTAGATCTAAGGGTAGACTAGGTTAACAAGTGCTAAATTTTGGTTAACTTAATCAGGGAAGGGGATTTGAGGGCTTAAAATTGGATTGGTGGTCAATTAGATCAGCAAAAGGATTTTGGATAATCACTTTTGCTAATCGGTAACTTTTTGTGCTTGAATCTGCTTATTTACTTTGATCCATTGCTTGAAACAAGTTTATTTGTGCTTATTGGACTTTATTATAGCTTGTGTGTGCATTTGGTTTAATTTGGCTGGCTTATTCATGCTCAATCTGCTTATTTGTTCATAATTGCTTATTTTCAAGGTCTGTGGCATATCTGTGAACTGTTTGCTTATTCTGTGCTTATTGAGTGAACCAAATTGTGATTTCTTTGCTGATATTGACTCCTTGTGATCCATTGATTACAAGGGTGACCTTGTTTCCATTAGAATCCAACTGGATCTCTCTAAAAAAGCAAGTCAAATAGTTAAAGCAGTGGGAACTTCTTTCCCCTAATGCTAGCCACTGTTAGTGTTATTTCGACTGGTGCTTATCAATAAGCTATCCTAGCTTATTTTAACCTGCAACCACTTTGAATTTGTAATAGGTGTTACTTATTTGACCCATTTGTTTATTCTGGAGCATTTGAGGGGTTGACTTTGAGGTTTGACTAGAAAACCAAGAACTTTGACTTTTAAATAAGTGCTTATCAGCTTATTGTGCTTATTTGGCTTGGCTTATTGAACTTTTCTTTGTTGATTTGTCTTAATTAAGTTATTTAGAGTCTTTTGCAACTTATTAGAAGGTCCGAGGTGGTCTAGAACTCTAAGTCGACTATTTTGTCTTTTAGTGAAATTCTACTTGGCTTATTTCTGGCTTATTGGGTTTGCTTTTTCAAAATTTCTTTTCACAGATCTCTTAGGCATCTCAAAAGAAGGTTTGTGTTCAATTAGAGCTTATGGCATTGGCTTATTGCTTAATGGACTTATTGGCCCAATAAGAATAAGTTGTTGACCATTTAAGCTGTGATAAGCTCAAAACCAGCTTTTGGGCAGACTTTTGTGTTTAGAATTAAATTTTGAGTCAGATAGGGCTTTTTCACGTCATTTGGGCTTAGTTGAAATTTTTGGGCCAAAAAGCTCATTAGATTGGACTGTTTTCTATTTTAGCCCATTAGGGGTATTTTGGTAATTTCACTTTCATTTTCTAATTATTTAGGTTAAAATAAACTAGTTTGCAAGTTTTTAGAATTTTTGTAATTTTTGGATTTTTAATATTATTTTATTATTAAATTTCAAATTTCACATTTTGTACTTTTTATATTTTTCTTAGGTTTAATACATTAAAATAGCATTTTTGCAACTCTTAGATTAATTTTATCTTCATTTTTTCTAATTTCTAGAATTATTTTAAGTTTTTAATAGTTTTAATCATTTTAAATAGTTTTATTTAGTTTAAAAATTAATAAAATATTTTTTATTCTTATTTAATCATTTTAGAGGTTTACAAAGTGAAAAATCTTTATTTGAACTTTTTAATAATTATTTTGATTTTTAGGGCTTTAATTAGCATTTAAAAATTAATATTTAATTAAAAGGTTTGAAAAAGTTTTGATCATTTGTAAACTCTTAGTTTAATTAATTTGATTTTTGGTATTTTTTTGGGAATTTTTAGAATTTGTTTTTATTTTAGCTCTTTTTACGGTTTTAATTTTAGTCGTCGTAGTAATAATTTTCACGTCTTCGTCATTCTATTTTCTCATCCCCTTCTTTCAAATATTAATCTCAAATCTCATTGCATTTTAGTCACACACATATACCTCCTTGGGAAACGAACTTAATTGGGTCATTAACACTTGATTTTCGTAAGTCATTTGTTTAATACTTACCGCTTTTACGCCTTTTTCCTAAGAGGTCGTATTTTACCACAATCATTTTGACGCCGCTGCCGGGGAGGTGTGTCGTGATTAATTTGTCATTTTGTTTTTAATATTAGCCAAAAATAGTATTTGTATTAGTAGAACTCTACTAACACGTATTATCGGGTTTTTTTTCGTTTTCTTGTGAACTTTGCCTCCTCGTGACTTCATGTTCCACACACTTACGTCTTTTTGTTGGATTCTTGAAAGCTTCAGAGTTTGGTACAGCGGAAGACTTCATCTTGTACTTTCTTGAATTTTTGTTGCAAAAGACATAAGCATGTGGGAACGACTTTTCCAGGTACACCGCAACACCACCGTCTTTACTGGTACTCAGCAACGCCACCGTCTTCAACAGGTACACAGCAACGCCACCGTCTTTAGCAGGTACTCAGCAACGACACGAATAAAATGGCTTTGAACATTTTATTCTAATTCGGTAGCATTTTACCTCCGGTCGGTGAAGACCGTTGGACGATATTAGATATCGTACCCGTGACGGATAGTTTCAATTAAGTAACTTCCTGACAGGATTTCGCGGGTAAACCCGTTCTCTTTACTCGACCGTCCAAAGCTGACTGCGAACATAAAGAGTGAATCACTTGGATAAATTATCCTTGTGATTAAAAGCCGTCAATTCATGAAACCTGGAACAAGTGAATTTCAATTAAGATTTTCACCATCGTTGCTTTCCAGTTGTCACGAGCTCGATTCATAAAGAATCTTGCACGTTACCTACCAAGTGCTGTTTGATGTTGACACTAGAAGGATTTCCACTCGTCACTGTGGTCAATAAAGAGTCACTCTGAGTGTTCTGGCAAGATCATATGATAATGCGAAGAGGCCTGGAACGAGTTTAAGTTCAATTAAGAATTAAACCACTGTTACCTTCCAGTTTTTCACAAGATTGGTTCTAAAAGAACCGCACGTGTAACCTACCATGAGCTTGTTTGATGTTGGCTCAAGCAGGATTTCCATCTTCATTGTAATACTTACGTATTACTCGGATGTTCTGGCAATATTACAAGAATATTGCGTAGGACTCATGAAAATCTCTTACTTTTCACAGTGTGTGAGAAAGCAAGGAATAAATGGAAAGTGTCCTAATGAGACTTTTGATGATCTCTTGGCTCTAGACTCGATTGTGCGTTTTGATTTAGTGAGCGATGGCTGGAGAGGAGTGCCACCTTTTCAATACCAGTTTATTCGGAGTGAATAAACCAATAGATAACGTGTTGATCTCCGTGTGATTAAAACAAATACCTTTTGAGAGATATTTGAGTTAGCTGGGGAAGGGTTGTGCATTGCATCACTGGGTCCATGATGTCTTTCTTCAATACCGAGAATCATTAACAAAAATGACCTCAATAGCATATGTATTGACCCGGTTTCTGCCTAAAGTTGTAAGGAGGGCTTCTTTCTTTACACCCTTTATCTTTACATTTCTTTTTCATTCTTCAACCCCTTCAATGCTTACCAATACGTCATCACTAGCACCTTGTTGTGATTGTTCCAGTGCTAGCTTAAGTACTTGGTCGGCATTCAGCTACGTTCACATTCTTTCTCCATCTTTCCTAGGACTTCTAATTCTAACTAGGGAATTGTCCTTGGGAAGATTCCATCGGCTCTGATGAATCATTGGACTTAACTTATTCCTACCACCCTTTTGTCACCACATCCGTCGTGAATTAAGCGTGTTTTGGGAAGGAATTGCCACCATGAAAACATCATTGAAAATCACCTAAGGTACTTGTGATATTGAAATCAAAAGTTTTGTACCTTAGGTGTTTTGATCATCAAAAACGCTCCCCCTTAACACGTGCTTAACACATATTAAGTTGGATTATCATTAAGTCTTTTTCATCTTTTAGCCAAGTATCACTTACGTCTCCTTAATCCCATTTTCTCCCCTTATCCAAAATGTTAACCATTAATATTTGGGATATTGAATGGATTAACCGGTCTTTGGGTAAAAATGAAATCAATATTTGGCCATAGAACAAGTTATTGCTCCCCCTTAAGTTAATAAGGGATAGTTGTAGTGCTTTAGTATGATATATTTTGAAAGATTTAGAATCTCGTGAGAAATTCTTGAAAAATTATCATACCTTAACACTACACCAAGCCATTCAAGCACATTATTCACAAATTTACATATTCACAATTGAAAACCAATATAAAGTGACCTGAGATGTACGACCCATCAGATGGATCGTTGCAGTAGCTTGTGGTGCACTAAATACGGTCTTCCACCCACGAATCTTTCCAAGCTCCTCATCAATCTACGTTCCCGGAGCTTAAAACCATGGTGAGTGGATTTAGAAACTTGCTTTAGCCTATAGTTGTTGGGTATAAACTTAAGTGTTCGGGCTTTAGCAATATCGGCTTCCCTAGATTCTTGGATAGCTTGTACTGTTGGATTAGTCATTTTATCTGTTTAAGATAAGACATGAAAGGTTGATGCACAAAAACAGATAGATATATATCATTCTACTTCTAAGCATAACACATTTCATAAGATAAAACAACAAGTACATAGATAGCATGCAAACAATAACAATCAAACAACTCATCCGGAACTTTTCCTTATTCGGAACATATTCATCCGGAACTTCCTCATTCGGAACTTCTGCTCATTCGGAACTTCTTCATCCGGAAGTTCTTCATTCGGAACTTCCTTCATCCGGAAGTTCTTCATTCGGAACTTCCTTCATCCGGAAGTTCTTCATTCGGAACTTCCTTCATCCGGAAGTTCTTCATTCGGAACTTCCTTCATCCGGAAGTTCTTCATTCGGAACTTTCTTCATTCGGAAGTTCTTCATTCGGAACTTCCTTCATTCTGAACATTCCTTCATTCGGAACTTCCTTCATTCGGAACTTCCTTCATTCGGAAGTTCTTCATTCGGAAGTTCTTCATTCGGAACTTCTTTCATTCGGAAGTTCTTCATTCGGAACTTCCTCATTCGGAAGTTTTTCAGAAGAAATCCTTCATTCGGAAGTTTGTATCCAGTGTTCATTCGGAACTTTTCAAACGAATCTCAGATGTTTAATCTAACGCGTTTGTGAGTTTCTAAGGCAAACTAAGGCATTTTAAACATCATATCTTACAAATCCGAGCAAAACCCACCACAAATCCTAATCAATTAAGCCTAAATTTAATCATACACCCTAAATGGATTAAACTGATTAATTTGAGCATGTTTAACAGAATAATATGATAAGAACTGTGGATAGGAAGTTAACATGATGATGAATATACCTTAATTTAGCAGATGAACAGTATCTAGATGAATTAAGCAAGAGATTTAGATCGTATGTGTGTGTTTATGCAACAATGGCGGCAAAAGCTCAAGTAAACAGTGATTAGAAAACTTTGGGGGCGGGGGGGTGTGATATTTGACTTAGGTCAAAAACAATTTTACCAAGTTTCAATAAAACACACTTTTAGTCCCTACATTTTCTTAACTTTTCCTTTTTGTTTCTAATTTTTCCAATTCACTTAAACCTTGTTTAAACGTACACACAACTTTAGCAAACGCATCTATTAGCATATCCTCAAAATCTAAAAGCCATGCCTATCACTTAGAACGAACACAAGTCGTTTTCTAAAGCAAAACCACTCAATTACCATGAAGCCCTTAATTTTCACAATCACTTTGGAAAATCCATTTTAATGACGAAGATGATTTTACTATTTTCTCCCCCTTAAACGATGACCCGTTTTCTATTTAAAGAGCTGTAGTCATTGTTTAAAGAGTCAAATAGTGATGAAAGCAAAATTTTGATTCGTGGTTTTAATAAGATTTCTCTTATTTAGACAAATTAATGCACTGAGACGTACACAAATTCGTGTCAGACCAAGGTATAAAGTAACCTTGATCCCTTTGCATGATTTGGCTTGTAAATCACGCCCGAGAAAATTAATTCCCGTTCTGAGCCAACGTTTTCCAAGGAAATACGTGACTTTAATATGAAAACCGGGTTGCAGTCAGAAATAACTACAAGCCATAATGGGCATGTTTTAAAAAATGTACAACTTTTATACGGACTCTATTTATGGCACCGTGTCAATATTAATCGACATTTCTAAGGCCGTAAATATTACCGTACTAAAAGACATGCCCGATTTAAAACAAAAAATATTTTTGGTTTTTCTTGATTTTATACTTTTTATGGTTTTTCTAGGTTTTATATTTTTTATGGTTTTTGTTGGTTTTATATTTTTGTATTTTCTTTTTGTGGTTTATATATTTACGATATAATACATGATCACAACCAAAGGATACTCTGAATAGTTTACCACGACTATTCAGCTGATTCTTCTGCCAACTCTTTGAGTGTCGCTGGAGTGAATGATTTCATGCCAAGCTTGTCGATCAAAAACTCGATTCGTCCTCGATCTAAGGCTTTGGTGAACATATCCGCCAGCTGGTACTCAGTAGTGACAAAATACAGCTCGATCACTCCGTTCTCCACCTGCTCCTTGATGAAATGGTAGCGAATGTCTATGTGCTTGGCCCGGGAATGTTGAACATAGTTGCAGCAAAGGGCAATGGCGCTCTTGTTGTCACAATACATCGGGATTTTGTTAAATCCAAGACCGTAGTCAGTTAATTGTGATCTCATCCAAAGGACTTGAGCACAACAACCGGACATGGCGATGTATTCAGCCTCCGTGCTTGATATTGCAGCGCTTTTCTGCCTTTTTGAAGACCAACTGATCAATCTATCTCCAAGGAGTTGCACAGATCCAGAAGTGCTACGCCTCGTATCTTGACATCCAGCATGATCGGCATCTGCGTATGATATTAAAGCAATCGAGGAATCTTTCGGATACCATAGACCACGATGAAGTGTTCCTTTTAGATACCGAAAGATCCTTTTAACTACATGTAAGTGCTTTTCGGTAGGCCGAGCCTGATACCGGGCACACATGCATACAGCAAATTGCAAATCAGGCCTGCTAGCAGTCAGATAGAGAAGGGTGCCGATCATTCCACGGTAAAGTTTCGGATCGACAATAATCCCATCCCTATCTTCATCTAACTTGGTTTTCTCAACCATTGGAGTGTCTACGGGGTCACAATTCTCAAAATTATATTTCTTAAGTGATTCTAGAGCATATTTGGATTGATTTATAAAGATGCCTCTGGGATTCTGAGAAATCTGTAATCCTAAGAAAAATGATATTTTTCCCATCATCGACATCTGAAAGCGTGTGGACATTATCTTCTCAAATTGTTTAGACAATTCTATGTTAGTGGCAGCAAAAATTATATCATCAACATAAATTTGTACCAGAAGCATGTCGTTGCCGTCTTTGAGAGTGAATAACGTGGGGTCCACTTTGCCTTTGGAGAAGCCTTCCGACATGAGATATGTTGACAGGAGATCATACCACGCGCGTGGAGCTTGTTTCAACCCATAGAGAGCCTTCTTAAGCTTGTACACGTGATTAGGAGACTCCGTACTGACAAACCCATCCGGTTGACTAACATAAACCTCTTCCCTTAGTTCACCGTTCAAGAATGCCGTCTTCACATCCATTTGATAGACGATCATGTTCATATGAGCAGCAAACGCAAGGAATAGTCTAATCGCCTCCAATCTAGCCACAGGAGCAAAAGATTCCTCAAAGTCGATACCCAAGGCCTGTTTATATCCTCTAGCGACCAATCTTGCCTTATTCTTCAATACCGAACCCATCTCATCAAGTTTAACCTTATAAACCCATAACAAAGTAAGGATGTTAACTTTGTCAGGGCGAGGAACCAATTCCCATACTTCTAGTCTTTTGAATTCATTGAGTTCCTCCTGCATAGCTTCGATCCAAGATGATTGGGTCATAGCCTGCTGCCAATTTTTGGGTTCAACTTCAGAGAGAAATGCATCAAAGTAGCAATAAAGTGCACTCTCTTGTAATTGATGGCGAGTAGAGACTGGTCGATCTAGATCTCCAATAACATTCCTAATTGGGTGATCTTTTGTCCATTTAGTACTATGTTTTTCAATCCTTGGTGGTCTGGAGTGAACAATAGATGGAGCTTCTTCTGAGGTAGAGGCGGCTGAAGGGTTTTCAGGGATCGCAACACCAAAGAAAGGAAGCTCTTGCAAGTGAGCATATTCCAGGTCGTGATCAGTAGTATCCTCTTCTACATCATTAGGCACAAGTAGGGGTGATGATTCAGGTGTAGTTTGTGAATCACTTGGTGAAGGTGCATCAGGTTCAACTTGAATTGTAGATGCATTAGATAAAGGTTCATTAACTTGAGCAACCACTTCAGGTATTGGAGCAATTACTACAGGTACTGGAACTTCATCAGTTGGGGGATCGAAGAATTCATCAAACAACGGTTGAAACAATTTATCCCACTCAGGCCTAGTTGGTGGTAAAAATGATGTAGAAGTAGGATTGTTGGGAACTAATCCGGAACTTATAGCACCGGGTCCCATCTCATGAAGCGCGGGTTCAGAGCTGTGTTGCTCAGAAGCCATCGCTGTCAGCTCGTCGAAATCAGCGTCCATAGTTTCTACAATCTTGCCAAGACGACGGTTATAGATTCGGTATGCTCTTTTGGACGGTGAGTAACCAATAAAAATACCTATGTCGGCTTTTGGTTGAAGCTTACCCAAGTTCTCACTATTGATGTTTGGATAACACAGAGCACCAAACACATGGAAAAATGAAACATCGGGTTTGCGGTCATGTAGAAGCTCATAAGGTGTTTTTCCATGGCGTTTCCGAATGATTGAACGGTTTTGGGTGAAACATGCAGTAGAAATAGCCTCTGCCCACAAGAACAATGGAGCGTTCGCATAAATAAGCATGGTCCTAGCAGCTTCCATAAGTGTGCGATTTCGTCTTTCAACGACACCGTTTTGTTGTGGAGTGCGTGCAGCGGATGTTTCATGTGATATACCAACTCCTTCATAATAATCACGAAGAGTCTGGTTGACGAACTCTGTACCATTGTCTGTACGAATACGGCGGACAGTGGTATTCAAACGTACCTGAATGAACTTCAGAAAAGTGATGATAGCTTTCAGAGCTTCATCCTTTGTACGTAGAAATCTAACCCATGTAAACCTTGAGAAATCATCCACAATGACGAGAATGAATTTCTTACCGCTCACACTTTCAGTTCTCATCGGTCCACAAAGATCCATATGCAAAAGATGAAGTTTTTCTTGATTAGTGTCTTCAGCTTTGGGTTTGTAAGATTTCTTGGTGCTTTTCCCTCTTGAGCACGCGGAACATAAATGATCCTTGTGAAATTTAAGCTTGGGAAGACCACGAACTAACTCGTTTTTAGCCAGATGATTAATAGCATCAAAATTAAGATGAGATAATCTGCGATGCCATAACCATGACTTGGTCTTAGAAGCTTTAGAGAGAAGACATACTGGAGAAGCGGCCATCATGTCTTGTAAGGACAAAGTGTAAAGATTTGCACCACGAGATCCCTTCAACAAATCTTTTCCTTCCAAGTTGCGGATGAAACAAGTATGTTGTCGAAAAGCAACCTCAAGGTTGGAATCACAAAACTGTCCTACTGAGAATAAGTTATGACCAAGACCTTCAACATAGTATACCCTAGAAATCGTCACGTTTCCAATCTGATATTCACCATACCCCATAATCTTTGCTATATGATCATTCCCAAATTTAACCGTACCAAGAAACTTGCTGACGAAATTTCGGAGCATCGAGCGATTTCCGGTCATATGTTTTGAACAACCGGAGTCCAAATACCACAGGATGATTTGGACCACCTGAAAATATCACCACACAAAGACAATGTAGAGGTATCGGAATCTGAGTGTTCCTTGTTATTAGCAGGTACAGATTTATTAATCTTAGATTTGCTAATTCTAGGTTTCTTAGATTTCCTAGCCTTCTTCTTCTTAATTGGTGGTGTAGATTCTAATTGGCTCAAATCCTGAGGTATTTCTACACTGATAGGCACTATAGTGGGGGCAGACCTAATTAAAGGGCGCTGTTTCCTTACTTGAGTGCGAGTGTTCCTAACTAAAGGACGCTCAGACCTATCCTCAATGGATGCATTCCTAGTTAAAGGGCACATTTTACCATCGAGAGTAAAGGTCCTACCAGTGGGACGCCATTGCCAGCCAATTTGGGCACGAGTTCTACCCGTTGGCTTCCATTCAAGACCATTCTTAATAGCATTCATTTCATTAACGTGATCAATCAGACACAAATCATGACGCTGTGAAAACATACATTCATTACAATTCCAGCAATTTAAATCAGAATTCACGAATGGTTTAGGCTGCTGCACAGGCGCAGAGCTTTTAGTCTTAACATGATTCGTTTTATTTAAAACTGAACTAGCATTCCTATTGTGGACTCCTACTTTCTTCTTTGTGGCACTACTAGTGGCGGGCTTGATCTTAGCTTTCTTGAGTGGCGATCCTTTAGCCTTAGTAGTCTCTTTTAATCCTGTAGAAGGCAAATTGGGAACATTAGCAGCAGATTTTAAAGGTGTCTTACTTGATTGTGCCAATGACGGTTTCGCTCCTGGAGTCTTATTAAATGGAGTGACAGCAATGGGCCTATTGTTAAGTAGTGCTGAACCTGGTGTACCTATGTATTGTAAATAAGCCAAGCAATATTGAACTCGCTTAACATATTCATGAGCCAAATAATAGTCGCTACTTGAGGGATCTAAGGCATAAAGATCGTCTAAAATATCCCTAAGAAGATCGACATGCTTAATGGCATTCCTCATATAATCATCGTATACAGCCGGGTTTCTCTTATGAAGCGGATTCTTATAAAGCACTACTTTCTTGGTTGTTGGAGCACTAGTGGACGGTGCAGAGTCGGTAGCTAAGTTATCAACTACTTCTTGTCGGGTGAGAAGAAGTGTCTCCTTTAACTCAGCCAAAACCATATTTTTGTCTATGAGCAGGATGTTCAAGTCAGAGATTTCTTCGCACTTTTGGTTCAGTTGTTCAATATAATATTGTTGCTGTGTCGCATTAAAAGCGAATCGATCTTCTAGTGAACCATAAAGAGCGGATAGTCCCTGCCTTGTCCGATCCATCTCCCCTAGAACAGTTGATAGTCTAATTTCTAAGACTTGGTTTTTAGACTCTGCTGCCTCTAGTTCCATTCTTAATGTTTCCTTTGATGATATCTCTCTCTTCAATCTCATGATTTCTTCCTCTAATGTCTTAACAATTGCAATCATCTTGTCACTTGTCTCAACACCGTTTTCACAAACATTTGATATCAAAAGATTTTCATTTTGAGCTTGTTGTTTTAGTTCTAAAGATATACAATGTTGTTCTAGTTGATTAAAGCGTTGAGAAAGTAAATTATAAGAATCTTGTAGCTTTAAAAACTCAGCGTTAGATTCGTGACAAGAATGATTATCTACCTCATTTACAGTTTCAGCAACATTTACAGAAATATCACAAACATCATCACAAATATCCTCACAAATATTCACAGCATCACAATTCATCTGAGGCATTACTGAATTTGGATTCATTTTGTTTTTCTTCAAAGAAACAGAGATTATCGGTTGATCGAGCAGTGAAGTAAAGCTTGTGAATTGTGTTGTGTTTTTGTTGTATGAAACCAAGATTAAATCCTCTAAAAAATCGTCGAAAAAACAAGCAAAATCACCCTTGATTCGGAACTTTCTGTTGATTCGGAAGTTTGATTCGGAAGATTACCTTGATTCGGAACTTTGTGTTGATTCGGAAGATTACCTTGATTCGGAACTTTTGGGTTGATCCGGAACTTCTTGACTCGGAAGTTCTTGGTTCGGAACTTTGGCTTGATCCGGAACTTTTTGACTCGGAAGTTCTTGGTTCGGAACTTTGGATTGATCCGGAACTTCTTGACTCGGAAGTTCTTGGTTCGGAAGTTTCTGATCCGGAACTTCTTGGTTCGGAAGTTTCTTGATTCGGAACTCCTTGACTCGGAACTTCTTGGTTCGGAAGTTTCTTGATTCGGAACTCCTTGACTCGGAACTTCTTGATCCGGAAGTTTCTTGATTCGGAACTCCTTGACTCGGAACTTCTTGATCCGGAACTCCTTGATCCGGAACTTCTTGATCCGGAACTCCTTGATCCGGAACTTTTGCTGAATAAACAGTAAGTGTTCCGATGAACAGTCGAACCCCAAAAAATGAAGATTAAGCCCAGATTTTGACCAAATAACCCAAAAAGTTTTGTGCTTTCGACTAAAATAAGTAACAACTAATACTTATCCACTAATCCCAATCACAAAAACATCAAAAACACCAAGAATCAAGATGATTTTTCTAAAAGAACACTAATACAATCAAAAACTAAAAAACCACACAAATCACCACCTTAAATCACCCCATAGCTCTTGATACCAAATGTAGAATATTGATAATCAATGAATCTATGAAGGGGTTTGTTAACTTCTAGAGAGAGAAAGTTAGAGAGAGAAAGTGAGAGAAACTATGTGAATTTTATTAAGTGGAAATTAAGAAAATGATAACAACCAACCCCTTTCCTTAGTGGAAAGGGGTATTTATAGTTCCAAGTCATAAGTGGACTTGGGCCGGTCCATGACAAGCCCATGGACCGGTTCTTACTTAAGTTAATAAGCAAATAATAACTAATTACTAACTACGAGCTATTACAACATAAATCATATTGTGGAGTGACCGATACTTCTAATATACGTTAAAACGTATTTCTAACAAAAAGTGTGCAAACACAACCTTATTTGGGATTTTATCTCCTAATTGTTGTATTCGAATCTCAAACAAAAAGAAAAAGGCAAAAATAGATAAATACTTTCGTGAAGCTCGATTTTGAAAAATACAAACTATAAGGTGGGTATAAGGCGGGAATTATAAAATATACCCTAAGTAAAAAGGCTCTTAAGTGCTTCGCGCCGCCTCGTTTCCCCGATTGCTTGTGAGTATTTTGAGATTGAAAGCTAATCGAGGGTTTTGCTGCCCAAAAGTATTATTACGTATCATATATATTTGCTTGGTTTTCTTTGTGATTAAACCCTCTTGAACAATTTGGTTTTCACCAAAGTTCTAAAGTCATTCGAAGGCGTTCACTCCACGTGATCGTTTTCATTCTTTTGAGGCTTCTTTAATCAAGAGTTTGATTCGAGGAGAGATTTGGTAGATTGTTGTCTACGAAGATACACAAAATCCAAAAAAAATTAAAAACAATCAAAAACACAAAAAAATTGAAAATCCACAAAACACCCAAAAACAATCTTCTTTGCTCACTTCCCATACTACGTCAAGTTTATGCTAACTCGTAATCAAGCAAAACGAGCTCGTAAACGTCGTCAAAGTCAAGGAAATCAAGAGCCTTTGATTGAAGAACAAACTCCAATTGTCGAACCCGTTGTAGAACCAATAGTCGCCATGGCTAATCGTACTATGATGGAGTTGCTTCAAGCACCCACCGAGGGTTTTGGAGAAGCTATTGTGATCCCCGCCATCCTTGCGGAGAATTTTGAGATTAAGACGGGTTTAATGTCGATGTTGCAAGCAAATAAGTTTAGAGGTCATGAAAAAGACAACCCGCATTACCACATAAGGAATTTTAATCGTCTCACCGCAACAAGCAAGTTTAAGGATGTTCCACATGACGCCATTAAGATGATGTTGTTTCCATACTCGTTAGATGGACTCGCTAAAATTTGGCTCGAGAAAGAACCGCCAAATTCGATTTTGACATGGGGTGATCTCGTCTCTAAGTTTATGAACCAATTTTTTCCACCATCTAAAACAACACATTTGAAAAATGAGATTTCAAGGTTTACACAACGTAATAATGAATGTTTTTCAATGGCATGGGAACGATTTAAGGAAATGTTACATGAATGTCCACACCATGATTTTTCGGAATTACATCAAATAGATACTTTTTATAATGGGCTTAATGATCATGAACGAGATTATTTGAATGCCGCCACTGGTGGTAATTTTTTGTGCAAAACGACCGATGAAGCTTTAAAGATTATCGAGAATAGATCTAAGGTTTATAACCCTCGTAACACACCAAGTGTTGCCAATATGGGTTCGTCATCATCGTCATCGTCTCGTCACATTAATGCCTTACATGATGAAGCAAATGAGGAAAATTGGTTTTTCGATAGGTTTTCAAATCTTATGACTCATTGGAAAGCACAAGATGCTTTGAATTCCGCATCGGTTAAAGCGGTTGATAAGAGTTGTTTATCTTGTGGTGGAGCTCATGATCTTTCCGAGTGCATTACCGCCGGTGGTAACACTTCGAGTGCTTACGTAGCAACGGGAACTTACAGCCAAAACGGCCAAGGTTCCCGCCCAAATCAAGCTCCACGAAATTAAAATGCTAACAACTATCGAAACAACAATCAAAATGGTGGTTATCAAGGCAATTCAAGTAACTACAACAAAGGGAATTATCAAAGTGGGAATGGACAAGTTGCAAAGCAAAACCAAAACCGTGATTTTCAAAACACTACACAAGGTCTTCAAAATGCTCACACTAAAAATCTTAATGGAGAATTTTTGGATTATGCTAAGGCAAATGATGCTAAGTTTGATAATATGCAACGTGAGATGATTAGCTTAAGATCCGAGTTGAAAAACGAGCTTAAAAACGAACTTGCTAATGAACTTAAGACTCATGCTAATAAAATGGAAGGAAACGTTCAACGTCTTCAACAAAATCAACAAAAGATGGAACAAGGAAAACATGAGATTAAGCAAGAATTGTTAAAAGTGGATTCTAGGCAATCAAAATTTGAAGACCGAATGGCTAAAATGTTTGAAGCAATCATGTGTAAACCTTCTTCCTCGGGTGGTCTTCCTAGTGATACCATTGCAAACCCGAAGGTAGAAATGAAGGTTATTACTACACGTAGTGGTAAAACTTTCAAGGAACCTATCTCTCGTCCAAGTACTTCTACGGAGAAGGAAATCGAGAAAGAGCCCGAGGTGATGGTCGAAAAGGAGCATATCACAAGCCCACGAAGTACCGCTCATACCACACCTACGGTTGAACCAATACCAATCATGGAACCCGAGATTCCAAGGCCGTTGCCAAATGTCCAACCCACACCACCCTTACCTTACCCTTCGAGACGAAACAAAGAGAAACTGCAAGAACCTAACAAACAACAAATCGAGCTTTTTATAAAAATGTTTCAACAAGTTCATTTTGATGTAAGTTTAGCCGATGCGTTGTTATATTTGCCTTGTTTCGCTTCCACTTTTAAAAGTAATGAATGATAAGGAAAAGCTTTCAAAGCTTGCTAATTGTTCTTCGGTTTATCTTAACCGCATATCGGAAAAAGTTGGTGACCCCGGAAAGTTTCTCATTCCTTGTGATATACAAGATATGAAAGAATGCCTCGCCTTAGCCGATCTTGGTGCGAGCATTAATTTGATGCCATTTTCCATTTGAAAATAGCTTTTGCTTCCGGCTCTTACTCCTTCGAACATGTCTATCGAGATGGCCGATCATTCTATGATTTTAGCATGTGGAGTAGCCGAGGATGTTTTCGTGAAAGTGGGGAAGTTCTACTATCCCGTGATTTTATAGTAGTTGACATCCCCGCGTATCCTCAAGTTCCTCTAATTTTAGGTCGTCCATTCTTAGACACCTCGAGATCGCTTATCGACGTTCATGCAAGAACTATTACTTTGAGATTTAACGAAGAGGAACTAGTTATAAACGCTACTCAAAACTCGACACCTTCTCATGTTTATGCAATCGCTACCATCAATCACATCGACTTAGTTGATGTGGTTTGCGATGAGTTTTCACAAGAAGTGTTAGGTTTTTCCGATAGTTCGTCAAGTGGCAATCCCACTATTTTGGATCCAATTCTTGCTAATTCTACACCAAATCTCACTCCATTCCAAGGAGGTGATTTTACTTCAAATAAAATCGACAATGAAGATGAGGTGATTATTAGTGATGATACTTCTATTCCACCATTTCTTCCGCCGATGGAAGTTTTGAGTGTTGAGCAAAAATCTTCAATCGAGGAACCGCCTGTCCTTGAATTGAAAGATCTTCCATCTCACCTTGAATAAGCATTTTTGGAAGGTGATGACAAGTTGCCGGTTATTATTGCAAAAGGTCTTACTAATGATGAAAAAACCGCGCTCTTGAAAGTTCTTAAAGCTCATAAAGGGGCAATTGCGTGGAAAATTTATGACATTAAGGGTATTGACCCAAAATTTTGTACTCACAAGATTTTAATGGAGGAGGACTACAAACCCGCAATTCAAAGTCAAAGAAGGGTAAACCCCAAAATTCATGATGTCATCAAAAAGGAAGTTTTAAAACTCCTTGACGTGGGAATGATTTATCCTATCTCCGATAGCCCATGGATGAGCCCAATCCATTGTGTCCCTAAAAAGGGAGGAATGACCGTTGTTCCTAATGAAAACAACGAGTTAATTCCCACTCGTGTTGTGACCGGTTGGAGGGTGTGTATTGACTACCAAAAGTTAAATGACGCCACTCGTAAAGACCACTTTCCTTTGCCCTTCATGGATCAAATGTTGGAGCGACTCGCGGGAAATGAATTCTATTGCTTTTTAGATGGTTTTTCCGGTTACTTTCAAATCCCTATCGACCCTTGTGATCAAGAGAAAACTACGTTCACGTGTCCTTATGGAACGTTTGCTTATCGTAGGATGCCTTTCGGACTTTCCAATGCACCGAGTACGTTTCAATGGTGTATGATGGCTATATTTCACGATACGATCGAGAAGTCGATGGAAGTGTTTATGGATGACTTTTTGGTGTTTGGCAATTCGTTCAAGTCGTGTTTATCTAATCTCGAGCAAATTTTAAAACGTTGTGAAGAAACCAATCTTGTGCTTAATTGGGAAAAATGTCATTATATGTGTAAACAAGGAATCGTCTTAGGACATAAGGTCTCGAAAGCGGGGATTGAGGTCGATAAAGCTAAGGTAGACGTCATCGCCAAGTTACCTCATCCCAAAACCGTTAAGGGAGTTAGGAGTTTCCTAAGCCATGCGGGCTTTTATCGTCGTTTCATCAAAGACTTTTCGAAAATATCTCGACCTATGACACACCTTCTCGAGAAGGATGCTCCTTTTAATTTCAATGAGGATTGTGTTAGAGCTTTCGAAACTCTCAAAAGGAAACTTACCGAAGCTCCCATTCTTGTTGCTCCTAATTGGGAATTACCCTTTGAAATCATGTGCGATGCAAGTGATTATGCTATATAGGCCTTTTTAGGGCAACGTTATGAAAAGCATTTCCGTCCTATCCACTATGCTAGTAAGACGATGACCAAGGCTCAATTAAAGTACACCACAACGGAAAAGGAGTTCCTTGCCGTGGTTTATGCTTTTGAGAAATTCCGACCTTATCTCGTCTTAACTAAAAGCATCGTGTATTAATAAGTGTGTAAACACTTATCCTTTTTGCCACTAAAATCAAGGAAAAACAAGACCTAATCATGTGTTTTATATCATAAAAGTCGGAATTACGCGTGGTTTTGTGTTCTTTTGTTAAAATAGGTACAAATGATCAAAAGGAAAGAAAACACGGGATTTTACGGTCAAAAGTTGAAGGAAAGTCCAAGAAAAGACGAAGACAAAGTCAAAAGACCAAAAGTGTGCCGAAGATCACGAAAACCGGCTGAACTGACACAAGTTTGAAGAAAAGATCAAGAAAACCAAAGTCAAGCTCGTTTTTAGCGGATTTAATATTTATGGAGTTTATCGGGCTTGTGAGTCCCACATTCGGATTAATGGGCTTAAAAGCCCATTCTTGAAACATATTATTCAAAATTTGGATACAAAGCCCTAAAAGCCCAAAATGGACTTCATGAATAAACGGATGGATATGCTAAAACACTTTTGGGCCAAAGGTCCATTTCTCTTGCCAAATAAACGGAAGAAGCAAATATTTGGTTTATAAACTTTTGTCTGGGTCAAACGTACATAGCATTCTTAACCCTGGTCAACCCACACACGGTTTCTACCGTGCACCCTCCCACACTCAATCACACCTCACTCACTCAAACTTCACAAACGGTTTAACACCCTCACACCTCACGTGTTTTTTTAAAACATTTACCCAAGCCCAAATAAATCAAACGGATAAATACATTATTTTTGCTCGGTCAAAGTTATTAAACTTTTATCCCAAATCCCAACTCCACTCAGTCTTTAATAAAACGTATACTTTTTTACCCTACTCTCTCACCCACTTTCTCGATTTAAATAAAGTAAATATCACCCAACCGGTTTTCTCCTATCCCACAAATTAAATAAGTCAAACGTTTTTATTTTATCTTTACCCACTCCCCATTTAAACTTTCGATGTTACCAAAGTTTTCCCATTTACTGTTATTCTTTCTTCCCTTCCCCAAAACACATAGCCTCCCATCTTTACCCTTTTTACCCACAAACCCTAATCCATATACACCAAAAATACTCAGTAAAAATTGGGGGTTTTTACATATATGTTTAATTCACATCAAGAGAAAATAAATCCCCAAGAAAATCGCATCAAGCACCCAAGTGGTCCTCATCTCTAAATCCATCGTGGCCTTCACACTCTCATTTGATTGTTTATGACAACCAAATTCCACCAATCCACCAATAAGATGCCTCCACATCATCATGGAAGAAACACAAGAAACATAACTTCTGCCACTTTGGCAATCCATGTGAATGAAGGAGATTTTCAGCCATTGATCAAGTGAAGATTAAGAGAGAGAAGAATGGATGGCTAGGATTGAAGAACTTGGGCACCAAGGTTTGAGGGTTTCTCCTATAAAAACCCCCATTCACATGTATTTGGCAGCTTTTCTTTATTTTTAGTATTTCAGTAAAATTTGTTTAGATTTAATTTTGTAATCTTTTAATTTTCAGTATTGTACTCTTTTTAATATTAATGAAAAGTTAGTTTTAATTAAATTTGTCTCTCATTTAAAGTTTAATCTGCTTTCTCTCCTTTTTATATATTACTGTTCGTGAGATTTTATATCTGCTTTCTTTTTTTTGATGGTTACTGTTTAAGGTTTGTTTATTCGAAATATATATATATAAAAAAAAATAAAAAAAAATAAAAAGAGAAATATAATAAAGGAAAGTGTATTCAATTTTCCCCTACTGGGAAAATTTTGAAAGATTCTGTTCGAGGCATGTTCGATCGAGGGTTCGAGCACTGCTGATGGATTCAGTTTGATTCGAAGGTGGTGTTTGTTTTGATTCGATCTTAAGTACGCTCAGCGCGTTACTTCGGCTCAACGGTTTTCGACAAAAGGTTCTTTTTAATCTCTTTTAATTATTGTTTGTTTTAATTTTTCTGTTTTATCTGCTTAATTATTGTTTGAGTTTTTAGATTAATCTGCTTTATAGTTTTCAGTTGTTTGATTCTGCTTGGTTTATTTGTTTAAGTTTATTTTTAGTAGCCTTTTTGGATTTGCTTAGTTCTATTTAGTTTTGTTTGAATTGTGTAGTTTTGTTAGATTTGCAGATTATCTCAGTTGATTATTGCTTAGTTTTGTGTAGGATTGTTTACTTTTTTTTTAGTAGCTTATTGGGTTCGGTTAATTGACAGCTTTTGGGTAAGACTGCTTATTATTGTGAACTGGATATTTGGATCTGCTTGATAGTTTATTTGCCTTTTATAGCTTATTTGATTCTGCATTTTAGCTTATTTGTTTCAGCTTTTTGTTCATCTTATTGGCTTATCTTGTTTTCTATTATAGCTTATTTGGTCCTTTCCTTTATTTGCTGATTTATTACTACTCATACAGATCTTTTTGATCTGTATAAAAAAAATCCAAATAAAAAAATAATAATAAGCATAAAAACGTCTGGGGTGGGATTCGACCCCCAGACCTCTCGTCCAACAGTCAAGTGCCCCAACCACTAGATCTAGCAAGTCTTTTGTGTTTGATTTCCTTTTGCTTCATTAATGTAGGATAATTAAATTTGGCAGTTACTTTAAAATTAGTTTAATATAAGTTTTATTAGTTTTAATTTTAATTAAAAAGTTTTATCATTTAATTCAGTTTTTATAAAAATACAAAAAGACAAAAATAATATTTAATTTACTTTATTTAAATTTAAATTAGTTTTAATTTACTTTATTTAAAATAGTTTTACTTTAAATTAGTTCTAAAATTACTTTTAATTAAATAGTTTTATTTTACGTTAAAAACTTAGTTTTACAAAAATAAAAAGATAAGAAAAATATTTTAATTTTATTTACTTTTGGAATTTTAAATTAATTTTCGATTTAGTTTTGTTTTAAAATAGTTTTTATAAAATTTCATTTAAAAGTTCTTTTTAGTTTCAAATTAATTAGATTTAAATTAGATTTATTTTAAAATAGTTTGTTTATTAAAATTAGTTTAAATTAGATTTTTAAATTAGATTAAGTTTAATGCTTAAGTTTTATTAGATTAATTAGTCTTTTAGTTTAAAAAGTCCAAAAATACTTGTCACCAAAAAAAAATATAGTCTAACATTAATTGGAGGTCAAATTCGAGTCGATCCGTGGAACGAAAATTAATTGGACTAAAATTCATAGTTTCAAATGGCGCCGCTGCCGCTTCGCTCGTACGATTGACGATTTTTCGTGAAGACGTTTGGATTTTGGGATCCGTTCTCTTTGAACGTTAATTTTCTTGCACAAAAAATCAAAAATACAAAAAAAATCAAAAACTTAAAAATACAAAAAGATTAAAAAATCACAAAAGCAATTTCTTTCCTAAGAATTGCACAAAAAAAAATTTAAAAAAAATCAAAAGTAATACTTTTTCCTAAAAGTATTACACCAAAAATATTACGTATTAGTGTTAATTTTTAGTTCGATTTCTTTCGATTTTTCTTGTGAATATATATTTTTCTAAAAAATACAAAAAGATTTTTCTTTTACTATAATATATTACGTAGCACAATAATTTACCTACTTTTCAAATAAGCCTTAGTTGGGATTTCATCACCTAACTATTGTATTCGCATCCTTAACGAAATAAAAAGGCAAAATAGATAAATACTAGTAAGACGTTTGAACTCAAAATATACAAACTATAAGGTGGGTATAAGGCGACGCGCTATAAAAGGCCGTCTAAGGAAAAAGGTTTTTAAGTGCTTTGTGTCACCTCGTTTCCCCGCTTGCTTGTGCGTATATTGAGAGGGACGACAGATTATTGGTTTGCCGACTCAATTAGTACTTAAGTATATATTTTTGTAGCTTTTTACTATTGCTCCTCGAGACGGAAAATCCTTTTCCTCTCCAAGTCGACCGAGGTCACCTACCTCATTCCAAAGTTTTAATTGTATGCGCACTCGCGCGCGTACATACATACCGAGTGGTGTACCAAATACTTCTAATTCTTCCAAAAAGAAGAAGAAGAAAAACAAAAAGACCGTCATTCAAGCCGATCCCGAGAATCGAGCTTTCGACATAACGATGGCAACGGATAATCGACCAATGATTGAGATTCTTCAATCTCACGTTGAAGGAAACGATGACGCGATTGTGGTGCCGACCATTGGAGCTAATCATTTTGAACTTAAACCGGATTTTATTCGAATGGTTTCTGCTACACCATTTTTAGGTCGTACTAATGATGACCCACACGCTCATATCAAACGATTCATCCAATTAGCAAATACCGTCAAATACAATGGGGTGCCACAAGAGGCCGCTCGCCTACAACTTTTTCCTTTTTCCCTCGAGGGACAAGCCCGGATTTGGCTTGATAAGGAACCACCCCAAAGTATTACCACATGGATCGACTTAGAGACCAAGTTCATTAATTACTTTTTCCCACCATCACGGACCACCGCTTTAAGAAATGAAATAATCACTTTTGATCAAAAATATGGGGAAACGTTTAGTGAGTCTTGGAATCGATTTAAAAAACTTTTGAAAAAATGTCCACAACACGGTTTCACCAAAGTGCATCAAATTAATACTTTTTACAATGGTTTAACTCTAAATGACCAAGACTCACTTAATAGTGCCGCGGGGGGCAATATTCTTGTGAAAACCATGAACGAGGCTTGGGCCATTATTGAGAACAAGTCTAAAGTACAAACCAAGAGTGTTAGGGCTACTATAGCAAGTGCTAGTGCTAGTAATAATGAGGTGAATAATCAAATTAATAAACTTACTTCGCTTGTTGAAACACTCGCTCTAAAAACCGACGTCCTCACTACACATGTGCATGCCGTGAAAGAAAAAAGTGAAACGTGTGAGACTTGTGGTGGACCACATTCATATTTCAATTGTGACAAGGTTTACGATAATCAACAACAAGTTTGTGCTTTTAATGCTAATGAGAGGGTTCAATTTAAACCTAATGTTGATGTTAACCATTTGTCTTACAAGTCTAATAATTATTTGGCTCCCCCGGGTTTTGTAGCACCTCAAAGACCACCCCCACCCGCCCAAAATACCCAATACCAAAATAGGAACCAAGGTCCTCAAATGGGTAATTTTCAAGGGAACGCTAATCAAGGGAATTTTAATGGTCAAAACCAAGGGTTTCAAAATAATAATCAAGGTTTTTATAATAACGACGTTTTTCAATCTCAAAATCAAGGCTTTCCTAATCAAGGGTTTAATCAAATGAACATGCAAAATCCTCAAATAGACTTGGTTCTACAAAAATTGACCGACCATGAAAGGATTATGAAACAAATGCAAGAATCTACTAGACAAATGCAAGAGTCCAATGATAAGAGATTTTTGACTATGTTGCAAACCCTTAGACCCCAAGGTGCCTTACCATCCAATACCGAGATTAATCCTCGTGCTAATGTGAGTGCTATCAATACTCGAAGTGGAGCCAATTTAGTGGGACCTTCCATCTCTTCGCCCGAAAAGGAGAGACAAGGCCCGGAGGTCATAATGAGTAATCCTACTCCCCCTCCGGTGATTCCTCCCACTACCACTCCTAGTTCTAGTCCTCCATTGCCGAAAGAGCCTATTCCTACGGTTGTTCAAGAAGCGAGTCCTTCTCCTTCTCAACCTAAGCCTAATATTCCTTATCCATCTAGGTTAGGCAAGACTAAAGTGCTCACCAAAGATGACATTCATGTCTCTAATTTTTTGAAAATGATTTCCAATGTGAATGTTAACGTAAGCCTTATTGAAGCACTTGCTCAAATGCCAAAATTTGTCAAAATGTTCAAGGACTTGCTCAATAAGAAGGAAAAGATGGTTGAGCTCGTTAACACCCGTTTAAATGAGAATTGTTCCGCGGTTCTTCTCAAAGAGCTTCCCGAAAAGCTAGGAGATCCCGGACGATTCGTGTTACCTTGCTCGTTTCCTCAAATCGATGATTGTATGGCTTTAGCGGATCTCGGCGCTAGCATCAATCTTATGCCACTTTCGGTTTGGAAACAACTTTCATTACCCGACCTTCTACCGACTCGTATGACTTTAGAGCTAGCTAATCGAACTCTCGCATACCCCGTTGGTATTGCCGAAGATGTTTTTGTTAGAGTCGGTACTTTCACTTTTCCCGTGGACTTTGTCGTCGTCGACTATGAGATGGATCCTCGTATTCCGTTAATACTTGGTAGACCATTCTTAAGGTCCGGAAGAGCCTTAGTTGATGTGGCCGAAGGGGAGTTAATTCTTAGGGTTAGGGATGAACAACAAGTTTTTAAAATGGGAAAAATCACAAATAAATCAAATGGCAAAGAATCGGTCAATATGATTGATGTTCTTAATTATGATAATGATGAGATTTTTATTAATCCTTTTGGAATTGAAAAATCTACTCAAAATGATTTTGTGATAAACTCATCCCTTCCCTTAGAGCCTCAAATTTTTGATACTCCCATTTATGACACCGATAGTGATGACACTTCTTCAAGTGATCACACTATCTTCGGCTTAGACGACTCGACTTTTGACCCACCCACTTTTGACCCACCGATTTATGATACCCCAATCTTTGATACCTATGATGATGACACTTCCTTAAGTGATATCATTACTTTTGATGACCCACCCCATGATCTTAATGCACCTCATATCTCTATAAGTGATTCTTCCATGGAGACTCCTTTTGACTTTTATACTCCAATTTTAGAGGTCATGACTTTTGAGGAGGATCCTCCACTCTTAGAGATCATACCTAATTTAGAGGTTATTCCATTTGAGGAGGATTTAGATATCTTTCTAAATACCTATTTTCCTCACGAGGAAGAGTTTTCTTATGACTCCGACGATACTTATGTTTTCACATCGAGTTTGGAGGAGGATGACCTTCCCACTTTGGATTTTGACGACATTTTGAGCTTAAATGTCGACACCTCTTGCTATTTTCCCATTAAGGAACCGGTGTTTGATCCCGGAATAGAGACTTTTGTGCTTTCATTGCCATATTACCATAGCACCCTTCCTTGTAAGAGACTTTTGCCCAAGGTTACCCCACTTTTCTATGAGTTGCGTACCACCTCGGGGTTTATTTCCTTTGGTGACGGAAATTATATGTTTGACCCGGGTGGATTTTCATGGGGTATGCCTTATATGGTTTTGTTTCACCTTTATCATGGAGAGATTTTCCTCCCTTGGAAATCTCGATTTTCCATGGTTTTCCCATTTGAATGATGATATTCGGGAATTCGAGTCGAGCTAGAGACTCGTGATGAAAAATCAAGCATCGTATAACTAGGTTATATTTTTTACCCTTTTCCACCCTTATTCACCTTCACCCATTTCCACCAATAAGTGTAGGGGGAGCCAAGTAGGTTGTTTGTGTTGTGATGTTGTGTGCAGCGACATGTGCTTAATGATCCACTTTTGGTACTTTTGACGCAACCCGTGTTCCCGTGTTTCCCGTGTACCCGGTTCCTTCGATAAGTTTTTGCTATTGTGATTCACTCTTGTATATAAATAAAACGAATAAATGTAATCACTTTAGTTGTCCTTTCCTTAGCTTGATTTTAAACAACGTACTCAATGTCATAAGTGTAGGGGAGTTTATTCTCCCACATGCTTAAACATTGAGGACAATGTTTATATTAAGTGTAGGGGGGATTTCTATCGAAATTTTAGTGGCCTTTTCCATGAATTTGACCTCATTTTACCGGAAAATTTTAAAAAATTTTCAACGTTTTTCAAATTTTTGATCTATTTTGGCCTTGTAGTATTTTCTTTTATTTTATTTTCTTTTTGTCATCGCATCTTATTTATAATTTCTATTTTAAGAATAAAGTCAAAAGTAAATAATTAAATAAAATGGTTTTAACAAGTTTAGATATCTTTGATATATAAGGCCCGTCGTGAATATTTTGACTCAACCCGAGTTTACTTATCCAAGTTTACTCTAGCTAGTATCCTTAACCATATGGACCTAAATTAGTTTATTAGGCTAAGCATCCACGAGTCTCATTCCTTGAGATTTTAAATTGTGGAGAACGAGAGATGATAGAGTTGATAATAAGTTTAAGGGTTAATTTTTGCTTATATGGTTTTTGTGGCTCTTTCTTCCCGCTTGTATATTTAATTGCTTAATAAATGAGGATTTTTCGGTGTCGATTCGATATCTTAACTCTTAGCCAAATCTTTAATCTCCTTGTAATTAAAGCACAAACACATTGAGGGTGCCAGCGTTGTGGACTTCCGACTAAGGTGGCTCATAACCACTAAGTAGGAGGTATTCAGACCATGGGACCACGGAAATTGGCCTACTATATTATATCATAATAAAAGAATAAGATTAAAACATGACTTCAAGGAGCCTTAGGGTGTGGAGCATGTAGCACGAACCTTGTCATTAGAGCCTTAGGGTGTATGGCATGGTAAGTGTTGAATAAAAATAGATCAATAAAATCAATTCCCTCGTTTATCGTTCAAGGAGCCTTAGGGTGTGGACAATAGACGGGGAGCATTTTTACATCTTAAAGAGCCTTAGAGTATATGATGTGAATTTGCTAAACTCCACATAAAGTCTAAATGACTTTGGAGGAAATAATTAATAAGTAGTACTATTTAGCCAAATTTTGGGCCCGGGAATTTATTCCCCAAATCGTGTTAAATCATCCTTGATGTGGGCTTACTTTAGTAACAACGTTTTTTAGGACAAGGTTAGGTTTTGAGTGTCGGGTTTGCACCGTTTTTCCTTCATTTTTGGAATAATAATTATCAAATAAGTCAAATGAGCCTACGGGTGAATGACATTCAATAAAATCTAGAGATACAAAGTAGGAATTGGAGAAAGAGTTTACACAATTGTCTTATATAAGTGGTTTTAACCTAAGGACTTATGGTAAACAATGATCTCGTTTTTGAGCTTGGTATGGGGAACGTGAAACTTGAGGGTGATTTATATTCATGGCACCAAAGCCCTAATCTAAGTCTTAGATTTCTTTACAAGTTTCTTCCATCGAATAATTTCCAAGTTAATAAATTATTAAAACTTTTGTCTCCTTTTAAGTTCTTATCTTTTTATTGTATTAGTAGTAGTAATAATAATAAAGGCCGAGATTGATTGATTATGAGAAAAATGTAACTTATGCCTTAAAATAATGCATTGCATGGGGTCATTGCAATGGTCAAGTGTAGGGGATTTAATAAGTGTGTAAACACTTATCCTTTTTGCCACTAAAATCAAGGAAAAACAAGACCTAATCATGTGTTTTATATCATAAAAGTCGGAATTACGCGTGGTTTTGTGTTCTTGTGTTAAAATAGGTACAAATGATCAAAAGGAAAGAAAACACGGGATTTTACGGTTAAAAGTTGAAGGAAAGTCCAAGAAAAGACGAAGACAAAGTCAAAAGACCAAAAGTGTGCCGAAGATCACGAAAACCGGCTGAACTGACACAAGTTTGAAGAAAAGATCAAGAAAACCAAAGTCAAGCTCGTTTTTAGCGGATTTAATATTTATGGAGTTTATCGGGCTTGTGAGTCCCACATTCGGATTAATGGGCTTAAAAGCCCATTCTTGAAACATATTATTCAAAATTTGGATACAAAGCCCTAAAAGCCCAAAATGGACTTCATGAATAAACGGATGGATATGCTAAAACACTTTTGGGCCAAAGGCCCATTTCTCTTGCCAAATAAACGGAAGAAGCAAATATTTGGTTTATAAAATTTTGTCTGGGTCAAACGTACCTAGCATTCTTAACCCTGGTCAACCCACACACGGTTTCTACCGTGCACCCTCCCACACTCAATCACACCTCACTCACTCAAACTTCACAAACGGTTTAACACCCTCACACCTCACGTGTTTTTTTAAAACATTTACCCAAGCCCAAATAAATCAAACGGATAAATACGTTATTTTTGCTCGGTCAAAGTTATTAAACTTTTATCCCAAATCCCAACTCCACTCAGTCTTTAATAAAACGTATACTTTTTTACCCTACTCTCTCACCCACTTTCTCGATTTAAATAAAGTAAATATCACCCAACCGTTTTTCCCCTATCCCACAAATTAAATAAGTCAAACGTTTTTATTTTATCTTTACCCACTCCCCATTTAAACTTTCGATGTTACCAAAGTTTTCCCATTTACTGTTATTCTTTCTTCCCTTCCCCAAAACACACAGCCTCCCATCTTCACCCTTTTTACCCACAAACCCTAATCCATATACACCAAAAATACTCAGTAAAAATTGGGGGTTTTTACATATATGTTTAATTCACATCAAGAGAAAATAAATCCCCAAGAAAATCGCATCAAGCACCCAAGTGGTCCTCATCTCTAAATCCAACGTGGCCTTCACACTCTCATTTGATTGGTTATGACAGCCAAATTCCACCAATCCACCAATAAGATGCCTCCACATCATCATGGAAGAAACACAAGAAACACAACTTCTGCCACTTTGGCAATCCATGTGAATGAAGGAGATTTTCAGCCATTGATCAAGTGAAGATTAAGAGAGAGAAGAATGGATGGCTAGGATTGAAGAACTTGGGCACCAAGGTTTGAGGGTTTCTCCTATAAAAACCCCCATTCACATGTATTTGGCAGCTTTTATTTATTTTTAATATTTCAGTAAAATTAGTTTAGATTTAATTTTGTAATCTTTTAATTTTCAGTATTGTACTCTTTTTAATATTAATGAAAAGTTAGTTTTAATTAAATCTGTCTCTCATTTAAAGTTTAATCTGCTTTCTCTCCTTTTTATATATTATTGTTCGTGAGATTTTATATCTGCTTTCTTTTTTTTTTGATGGTTACTGTTTAAGGTTTGTTTATTCGAAATATATATAATATATATAAAAAAAGAGAAATATAATAAAGGAAAGTGTATTCAATTTTCCCCTACTGGGAAAATTTTGAAAGATTCTGTTCGAGGCCTGTTCGATCGAGGGTTCGAGCACTGCTGATGGATTCAGTTTGATTCGAAGGTGGTGTTTGTTTTGATTCGATGTTAAGTACGCTCAGCGCGTTACTTCGGATCAACGGTTTTCGACAAAAGGTTCTTTTTAATCTCTTTTAATTATTGTTTGTTTTAATTTTTATGTTTTATCTGCTTAATTATTGTTTGAGTTTTTAGATTAATCTGCTTTATAGTTTTCAGTTGTTTGATTCTGCTTGGTTTATTTGTTTAAGTTTATTTTTAGTAGCCTTTTTGGATTTGCTTAGTTCTATTTAGTTTTGTTTGAATTGTGTAGTTTTGTTAGATTTGCAGATTATCTCAGTTGATTATTGCTTAGTTTTGTGTAGGATTGTTTGCTTTTTTTAGTAGCTTATTGGGTTCGGTTAATTGACAGCTTTTGGGTAAGACTGCTTATTATTGTGAACTGGATATTTGGATCTGCTTGATAGTTTATTTGCCTTTTATAGCTTATTTGATTCTGCATTTTAGCTTATTTGTTTCAACTTTTTGTTCATCTTATTTGCTTATCTTGTTTTCTATTATAGCTTATTTGGTCCTTTCCTTTATTTGCTGATTTATTACTACTCATACAGATCTTTTTGATCTGTATAAAAAAAAGAATCCAAATAAAAAAATAATAATAAGCATAAAAACGTTTGGGGTGGGATTCGACCCCCACACCTCTCGTCCAACAGTCAAGTGCCCCAACCACTAGATCTAGCAAGTCTTTTGTGTTTGATTTCCTTTTGCTTAATTAATGTAGGATAATCAAATTTGGCAGTTACTTTAAAATTAGTTTAATATAAGTTTTATTAGTTTTAATTTTAATTAAAAAGTTTTATCATTTAATTCAGTTTTTATAAAAATACAAGAAGACAAAAATAATATTTTATTTACTTTATTTAAATTTAAATTAGTTTTAATTTACTTTATTTAAAATAGTTTTACTTTAAATTAGTTCTAAAATTACTTTTAATTAAATAGTTTTATTTTACGTTAAAAACTTAGTTTTACAAAAATAAAAAGATAAAAAAAATATTTTAATTTTATTTACTTTAGGAATTTTATATTAATTTTCGATTTAGTTTTGTTTTAAAATAGTTTTTATAAAATTTCATTTAAAAGTTCTTTTTAGTTTCAAATTAATTAGATTTAAATTAGATTTATTTTAAAATAGTTTGTTTATTAAAATTAGTTTAAATTAGATTTTTAAATTAGATTAAGTTTAATGCTTAAGTTTTATTAGATTAATTAGTCTTTTAGTTTAAAAAGTCCAAAAATACTTGTCACCAAAAACAAATATAGTCTAACATTAATTGGAGGTCAAATTCGAGTCGATCCGTGGAACGAAAATTAATTGGACTAAAATTCATAGTTTCATGTATACCGACCATTCGGCTATCAAGTATCTCTTAGCTAATCAAGATGCTAAGCCGAGATTGCTTCGTTGGATGCTCCTCCTTCAAGAATTTGATGTCACCGTGCTTGACAAAAAAGGAGCCGAGAATCTAGCGGCCGATCATCTCTCTCGTCTAGAAGATCCTCACAAAGATGTTTTCGAGAACAAGGAAATCACCGAAACATTTCCTCTCAAGACTCTCGGTGTAGTGAATTCTAAAGACACCACCCCATGGTTTGCTAACATTGCAAATTACCATGCGGGCAATTTCATAATCAAGGGTATGATGACACAACAAAAGAGAAAATTCTTTCGTGACGTCAAGTTCTATTTTTGGGACGACCCTTATCTCTTTCGGGTTTGTGCGGATCAACTCGCTCGACGTTGTGTTTTTGGTGCCGAAGCTTCTAACATCCTTAGAGATTGTCACGAGGGACCCACGGGTGGTCACCATGGTGCTAATCTCACAGCTAAGAAAGTGTTCGATGCCGGCTTCTTTTGGCCTACTATCTATCGTGATGCACACGCACTTGTGAAGTCGTGTGATTCGTGCCAACGTCAAGGAAAATCGTCTCAACGTGATAAAATGCCGCAAAATATAATTCAAGTGTGTGAGATTTTCGACATTTGGGGCATAGACTTTATGGGGCCGTTCCCATCATCTCATGGTAACAAGTATATCCTCGTCGCCGTCGACTACCTTTCTAAGTGGGTTGAAGCTAAGGCTTTACCTACTAAAGATGCTCGTGTGGTAGTGAAGTTTTTGAAGCAACTATTCTCTCGGTTTGGAACCCCTCGTGCTATTATAAGCGATCGTGGAACCCATTTTTTTAATGACCAATCCGAGAAGGTCTTAAAGAAGTATGGAGTTACTCATCGTCTTTCTACGGCTTATCACCCGCAAACGAGTGGGCAAGTCGAGGTTTCAAACCGAGCTTTGAAGAGGATTTTATAGAGGTCGATTGGAGAAAACCGTGCTTCATGGTCCGACAAACTCGATGACGCTTTATGGGCATTTAGGACCGCTTATAAGACACCTATCGGTTGTACTCCTTATAAGTTTGTTAATACAGGGTTTTATCCAAGTATAAAAATTTTATCGTCCGATCTTTTCGAATTGATTACAAGTAATTAGTGCGACTCAGTCATTCTTGGTGGAAAATAAAATGGTTTGGTTATCTATTTTAAACTAAAAGTAAATATGAAAATGTCTTTGAGTAAAATAAAAGCTTTAAAAATAAAACTAAAAATTACTAGAAAACAAATAAAAATAAACAAATAACCCTGTTGGAATCCCAATCTGAATCCCCGTCGGAATGTGATCGGAATATCAAAGTAAATCACTCGGAATGCACCAAAAGGAATGTTATAGGAATGCACCAAAAGGAATAGGATCGGAATGTCTTAATCGGAATAATGGAAAACAGGTCCAATAGGAATATCAAAAGAAACACCCCTGATCGGAATCCAAATCGGAATAGCAATCTGAATCTAAAACCCTTTTCCGATCCTTGTGATCGGAATAATAGTGAGCTGATCGAAATACAAAGCCCAATCGGAATGATTAATCGGAAAACGGTTTACCCTTTCCGATGACTTGCAATTCATGATAAGCTAAGTTTAAAATATACTTTTTAATAAGCTCAAACCAAAACTTAATCGAATCTATAATGAAACAAACTAAATAAGCACGAATAAAAACTTTTTAAAACTTTAAATAAGCAAACTTTTAAATCAAACTTTAAAAAGACGAATACTTTAAGAAAACTTTAAAACAAATAAGCTGAATACCAAATAAGCCAATAAGCATGTCAAGCTCAAAGCTTAAGTTGTATAAAAACTTAAAGATTGATAAAAAGATAAACTTTTTAATCAATCAAACATCAAGATTAAGCAAAATCAAAGATTATCACTAATCATGATCAAAATAAAGAAAGGTAGAAGAAAATTAAAGATAAGAAACTTAACTTGAACTTATAGATTAATGATTCCAAAATACAAGATCAAATCAAAGCTTAAACATGAAAAGAAAGAAAAGATGAAGTTCTAGTGAGAGAAAGTTAAACACTTTCTCTCTCTAAAAATTAAACTGCTAAAAATTGAAAAATAAACTAATTAACTAACACCCTCCTAATGTGTCATTAGGAGGGTATATATAGGAAGTGGGGAGGTGCATGTGTTGCTTCCTTCTTTCTTTCTTCTCGTCTCGACTCGATTTAAATTCTTTGTCTTTCTTGACGTCGTCTCGGGATTTGTCGATATAAATTGAACTTGTCTTATAATTTTCTTCTTCTATTAGACTTGGGTTCTTCGACTCCATTAAACTTCCGTCTTTAGACTTTTTCTTCGATAAATCTTCAGAATAGGCCTTGGACTTCCGTTCTTTTTGCACTCTTGATCTTTTGACTTCGTCTTTTGTCGTTTTCTTCGATAAAAGCCCGTGATAGCCCATGTTTTCTTCCTTTTTCATATTTTTATCCTGAAACACAATAAAGCCACAAACCACGCATAATTCCGACTTTTACGACATAAAATACACGTTTTGGTCTTGTTATTATTGGAAATAAGTGGTAAAAGGATAAGTGTTTTTACACTTATTATTAGTCTATGGGAAGAATTGTCATTTGCCCATTGGATTGGAGCATAAGGCATATTGGGCCCTTAAGCATGCTAATTTTGACTTGAAGACCGCGGGGGATCACCAGAAAATACAATTGAATGAATTGGATGAATTAAGAGATAATGCTTATGAAAATTCATTGATTTTCAAAGAAAAGACTAAAAAGTTTCATGATGCAAAGATTAAAAACTGGGGTTTTAACGTTGGTGATCAAGTGTTACTTTTTAACTCTAGATTAAAGATATTTTCTGGGAAATTGAAATCTCGTTGGTCGGGTCCTTTCACCATAACACAAGTGTTTCCTTATGGGACCATCGAGCTATCTCAAAATGATGGTCCTAACTTTAAGGTGAATGGACATAGGCTTAAGCACTACTTTGGTGGGGAAGTTCCTTCATTGGATGACCTCGACCAAGTCACCTTCCCCAATGATAATTAGCATTGAGGGGATTGAGTCTAGCTTATGATCGGTAATCAAAAACGAGGTGCCTCGTGGGGGAGATCTCATGCTTATCCCTTTATGCTTTCTAATAAATAATGAGAGGGGATTTGTGCCCTTCCAACTCGTTGTCTCGTGGTTGTTTGTGAATGTGTTATCTAGATCATCATCACTACGATTGAAGACTCTCGTGTTCGTTTACGTGAGCCTCGATCTTTTGCTTTAAGAAGCTTTTCACGAATCCATGACATATCCTTTATTGTTCTAACAATTATCTTTTAGCATAATTCATAAACGGCTTTAGATATATTGTTGATCACCCTTTCCATACTAGATCCTAAGCATTCGATTCTTCGTCTCTAGTATGGGGGTGCTCCACCTTTAGACTCGAAACATTGAGGACAATGTTTAATTTTAGTATGGCGGGGTGAATAGTTACTTGCTTTGCTACGTCCTCACATTTTCCAACTTTCAACGTTTTGTTTTATTTTATTGTTAATAAGGCTAAAAATGGCCAAATTTTAAAATTTTTTCTTAGTTTTAATAAGTGTTTTTAAGACACGAATGTATATTTTCCCATGGGTAGAATAAGAGCTAATTTTTGACTTGATGGGCATTTGGAGCCCTTTACATTCCTTAACCCGCTCAATTCAAGTTTTGCTAGACTTTTATATATGGAACTTTAAAACGTGAAAGTCTTAGCTCATTTGGGTTAAGAACAAGAACTTTTCGTAAGTTCTTATAATTGATCCTAGAAAGTCACTTATCAAGGGAATTATAAAATGCATTCTCTAAACTTGAAAAATTCCAAGAAAGTGCAAGATCCTATAGGTGGCTTGAAAACCCAAAACTTCGATTTGATATAGTCTTAATGAAAGCTAATCAAAATTTGGCTTAATTTTGACTTGCATGGCTAAGTATTCACGAGTCTCTTTAATTAGAGGTCTTTAAATAGTGAAGAACGAAAAATGATAGAGTTAGACAAGTGATCATGCTAAACGTAGAACATGAAAATGTTCTTTCAAAAACTCATATGTTTTTAGTTGTGGCTTTTTCTCCCATAAGATCAATGCATTAGGAATAAAAATAATTGCAATAAGTAAGGTCGTACGATTTGAAAGGTTACTTAGCTTCTAGCACAAGATCGTTTAAAAGTTGCCCGGGGTTGAATAGAGTTCATAGCCAAGGCATAACTTATTGAAGCGGGACGCGAAGATTGGTGAAGATCCAAAAAGGCCCTAACAAGGCATGAGGAGCTCTATTTTGTTGCTAAAGATCCAAGATGATGTGAAGTATCATTATTCCTAAATCAATATGAAGGATTGAGACACACGACGAAAAGCAATTACTCCCCTAAAGATCATGGAGAAAGTCTATCCAAAAAGACCCTTACAAGGTATGAGGATAAATATATCCAAGTCCTAAAAGAAGGCGAATCGTTGTATATCAAAGCCCAAAATAAAGATTGAAGAAAAATGATGAAGTCGTGGTCCAAGTATGAAGAATCTCTCAAAAACGTCAAGTGAAGAAATTCCAAAATATGAAGAGAAGACCATAATTTCAAGAACGTCTTCCCAAGATTTGAAGAATGAAGTACATTCCAAATATCGGTCCGAGAAAGGTCTCAAATCGTGAAACGAGTTATGCCAAGATATGAACTTAAGGAGATACTCGAGAAGCTGTTTTAAAAGATTTTGTCCTTCGGCTAACTATCAATTAAATCATGCTACTTTACTTTTGGACTAATAAATACTCCAATAAGTCAATATAAATCACTTGTGATCCATGACAAGTAGTTAAAAAAAATTCTAGAAACCCATTTCTTTTCATAATAACTAGGATTACGGGGAGAAAAAGTATTACACAATCTGGACGTATGAGTAGTGTTAGCATTGTGACTTGTACCAACAATGATCTCGTTTTTTCACTTAGCATGGAATGTATGACAATCAAGAATGACAAAATTTACTCTATGGGACATTTACTTGTTTCTATTCATTGACCCTAAAAGTCAACACGTGATGAAAATCACACATTATGTCTTTACACATCTTCGTAGTATTGTTGCAAGTCTTTTACTTTTCAATAAAGGATAATAAAAATGAATTTTGGTAATGCTTAGATACTTTATTCTAGTATTGCGTGAGGGCACGGCAATGGCTTAGTATGGGGGAGTGATGAGATGGCATTTATACATGATCTCATCATTCTTTTCGGGCTTTTAAATGCATAAAATGTCATTAATATACCATATATATGCTTGTATTTGTTTACTTGTGTGTTTTAGGTATGGATATCGTGAAAAAGACAAAATATCACAAGAAACAAGGAAAAACGGACACGAGAAACGAAGCCGTACAGAGAACCGGGCCCTAGTTATGGATTTCTCAAAGAAAAACCCTTGAAGATTTGAAGATGTACAAGATTGATCCCTCATTTATAAAGAAATGACACTTAAAACCCTTGTATATTCATAATTACAAGTTTGGTCCCTCAAGTTTTTCAAAATTACAAAAAGGTCCTTCAACTTTGAAGAATTGGCAAGTTTAGTCCCTCATCAATTCTAAATTGTCAATAATGGTCCCTCATGAAGTCAAAGATACATTGAAGACCTAGATCAGTCCTCAAACTATGCAAAAATGGCAAAAACAACCCTTGAAACCCTTATCACAAAGTTTGGTGGCCAATTTGTGAAGTTTGAAAGTTATTTAACAAAGGAAAAATCGTTTTTGGCTGAATAAACATTGTTTACATACTTTCCCAAAACACAAGGACTACTAATGTCATTTCCCAAACTTCAAATCACAAAAACACGCGCCAAACAACTTTACACCCCCTTTTTCGGATCAAACGATTTACTGTTTACCCACATGAACCCAGATTTTACTCCACTTAAAACAAAGGGTTAATTTCAATTACCTAGTCCCACGTTTGATTCACACACTTGAAAACCCATCCCACACCAAAAACACTCAAACCCACTCACCAATGGCCCCCACCATTCAACCCGTTACCCAATCATATCACACCCTCCTCTCCAAGTAAAGCCACGTGGCCAAATCAACAGCTAACACTCATTGCTTAGCCCCAAAGCTAAAATGAACGTCTCTGATTCATTTGGACAGCTCAACAACAAAATGCGTCTAAAAGATTTTAAGGGCATCTTAGGGATTTCATAGTCTAGGGTTTGCTTATTTGTGCCTTGTATTCGTCTATATAAAGACTCCTCAACATGTGAGAGAGCTTTTGTTCCAGATTTTAGCTATCTCTTTGTAATTCCTTTTTATTGAAATAAAATATGAATTTCTGAAAATCTTTAATTCACTTGTGTTATTTATAAAAGTTTGGTGATTGAATAGCTGAAATCTGAGTTCCACTTACATGTTTTGTTGGTTTTGAGAAAAGGTTTTAAGGTTTAGAACACTTGTATTCAAAATCAAGGATATAATCTATTTATTGCTCACTTTTCTGTTTGTTCATCTTAGAAGCTTTGGAAGCTGGTGCTTGTTCTTGCTAGTACCTCAGCTCAAACATTCCAAGGCTTGGATGTAAGTCTTGGAGGTTTCCATCTCTTATCCTTTTTCATTTTTCTGAATTTTGTTGAATATTCGGTGATTTTTGCATGATTTATTATAAATCTGTGAATTTGTGGTTGATTTGAGTTACTGAGGTTGGATTAGTGTTGTTAGGGTTGATTAGATCTTGTTTGGAAGGTTAAATCATAACAATCCTTTGGAAACTTGAGAAATCAAATTCCAAAGGGGTGTTTGGGTTAACTGATTCAAAGGGATTTAAGGCAACTAGTGTGTTGTTTATTGTTTCTATTTGGTTGGTATCTGGTTATCTGGTGCAAAGGGTTCATTATCTGCAAGTTTTGTGGCTTGAAACACCTAAATCCAACAAAAGGCTATAAAATCTTTTTAACTTGGGCATTTTGGCTAAAATTTTAGGGACACCTAGAAAGGGTAGACTAGGGTTAACAAGTGCTAAATTTTGGTTAATGATTGCAGTAAATTACAACTCTTGTTTAGGAAAACAAAGAGCGTAAAATAGGGAAAAGTATTAAGTGATGATTTAGGAAAATCAAGCACTAATGACCCTTATGATGAAGTTCGTTTCCCAAGGAGGTATATGTGTGTGAATAATTCGTAATTGATTTGAGATTAATATTGGTTTAGAAGGGGATGGGAAAAGAGAGTGACGAAGACGTGAAATTAATTACTACGACGACAAAACGTAAAACCGTAAAATAAGCTAAAATAAAAATTAATTCTAAAAATTACCAAAAATTCACCAAAAATCAAAATAAATAAACTAAGAGTTTACCAATGATCAAAACTTTTCCAAACCTTTTAATTAATTAAATATTCAATTTTTAAATGCTAATTAAAGCCCTAAAAATCAAATTAATTATCAAAAAGCCCAAATAAAGATTTTTCAATTGGTAAACCTCTAAAATGACCTAAAAAGATTAAAAACTATTTTTAGAAATTTTTAAACTAATAAAAACTATTTAAAATGATTTAAAAACTAATAAAACTTAAAATAATTATAAAAATTAATCTAAAAGTTATAAAATTAATCTAAGAGTTGCAAAAATCCTATTTTAATGTATTTAAGCTAAGAAAAATATAAAAAGTGCAAAAATGTGAAATTTGAAAAATAATAATAAATAATATTAAAATAATATTAAAAATCCAAAAATTATAAAAAATTATAAAAACTTGCAAACTAGTTTATTTAAACCTAAATAAACAGAAAATGAAAGCAAAATGACCAGAATACCCCTATTGGGCCTCCAAATGGGCCAAAACCCAAAACAGTCAACTCTAATGGGCTAAATGGGCCCAAAAAGTCAAACTTGGCCCAATGGACTTGGAAAAGCCTAATCTGACTCAAAATTTAATTCTAAATACAAAACTCTGAAGGCCCAAAAGCTGAAAGTGAGCTTATCACAGCTTAATAAGCAAACAGCTTATTCTTATTGGGCCAATAAGCCCATTAAGCAATAAGCCAATGCCATAAGCTCTAATTTAACACACAACCTTCTCTTGGGATACTAAAGAGATCTGTAAAAAGAAATTTTGAAAAAGCACACTCAATAAGCCAGAAATAAGCAAAGTACAATTTCACAAAACGACAAAATAGTCGGGTTTGAGATTTAGGGCACCTTAGAAGCTCTAGTTTGTTGCAAAAGCTCACAAATAACTAAACTAAGAATAATCAATCAAGAAAAATACAAAAAGGCAAGTAGAATAAGCTGTGAGAACCAATAAGCACTCTAAAAAAGCCAAATAAGCTAGTTTCCTAGCAAAAGCTTAACCAAAAGACTTGTAACCTTCCAGACTTGATATTAAGCTGAGAAAAATGAATTCTATTACAAAAACTAAGTTGTTGCATGTACCAATAAGCAAAACAGATTCAATAAGCTTTGTGACCAAGTTTGACCAAAAGTCAAATGCTGACAGGAACAAAATGGACGTTGACAGACTTAATGAAGTGTTTAGACTTGTTTTTCACCCTGCTGGTCAAGGTTTGAGTGCAAACCTTGTGAATCAAGGCCTACCAGTTGAGTAGTCTTGACAAGTTTTGGCACAAATAAGCCAATAAGCCAGTAGGCTTATAAGCTATCAACAAATAAATCCAAGTAGCCAAATAACCTCACAAGCAGCACACAAGTAGAATCCAAGCAACCAAACAACAATCCTTATACTAGAAATCACAATGCAACACCAAATGAGGTGGTCAGTTTGCTGATGCAAATGACCACTTCAGCCAACTTTGATAAGCTATAACAAACACAATAAGCCACCAATTTCAACAACCAGATAATCAATAGATAGCTTATCACCCAAACTATTCCCAAAACCTGATTTCAGACCTTAGATCCAAGTAACAAAGAAGTTATTGGATCTGATGTGTTTGACCAATCTCAAAAGCACTTTTATCAGATTTTAGCAAAACTTCCAATCCTTTTTCCAAACTTTCAGAAACTTAACCAATGACTAAAACTTATTCAAAATGACTTGTTTAGACTTCCCAATCCCTAAGAACCAAGGGCACAAGGCCACAAGGCCTTATGAACCAGTAATCCCAAACAGTCCTTAATCCACCACTTTTCAAAGCAACTTGTGATTTTTAAACAAAACCTACTGATTTTATCATTCAAATAGCTACACTAGGTGACAACTAACAGATTCAAACACAAAAATCACCACCTTAAACAATCAATCACAAAATCACAGTCCAAAATCAAAAACAGATAATAACATGAAATTTTTAGAGGAAACATAATCAAGGGATTATACCTGCCCTCCATAACATCCTAGGAGGGCCAGCTATGCTCCTTGGACCCTGTTCAACAACTAGAACAAGACCAAGGTCCTTCAAAGAAGAAGATCAAATCCTGCTGATGTTCAAAGTAGAAAAAGGATTTGATTATGATATATCTTCAACACAAGTGAGCAAACAACTCAACCAAGAGCTCAAAACTCTTCTCAGGCTTGGTGTCAACAAGCTTGAAGGAGCTTAAGGCCTTTGGCTAAGGGTTAGTACACAATAATAAGCAAATTCAGAAACCTCTTTTCAAGCTTTTTCAAACTTGAAAAACCTTACCAAACATAAACGTCCTTGAACCAAATGATTCAAGCACACTTATAACAACAAATGGAACTCAGAATCACCCTTAAACAACACCAACTTTAAAAAATATAAAAAGGAATTACAATTTTTCTCAAAATACCAACTTTTATAAATTTCAAAAAGGAATTACAAGTTTAAAAGGTAAAACTGGAACAAAAGCTCTCTCACATGTTGAGGAGTCTTTTTATAGGCAAATGCTAGCTAATCACTATTCACAAACCCTAGAAGTGAAATTCCAATATTGTCCTCAAATGCTTCTAGACGAATCCTTGGTATATGCTATCCAAAATGATCCTGAGTGTTCATTTTAGCTTTGTGATGAAGAAATGACTCTCAGCTGTTGATCTTGACACGTGGCTAAGCTTGGAGAGCAAGTTGTCACATGATTGGTGGACGGGTTTGAATGGTGGGGCCTCTTGGTGAGTGGGAGTGAGGGTTTTAAGGTTGGGATGGGTTTCTGGGCGTGTGAATCAAGTGTGGGTAAGGGTAATTGAAAATTACCCTTTGTTTTAAGTGAGGTAATTTTGGGTGGGAAGAATGGTAAACAGTAATGTTTTTGATTCGATTTTGGGGGAGAAAAGGTGTTTGGCGCGTGTTTGTGGTGTTTAAAGTTTGGAAATGGTAACTTGGGTCCTTGTTCTTTGGCAGAAAGTGTATAGCAAGTTTATTTTCCAAACAAACTCGTTTCCTTTGTTATTTAACTTTCCAATTTCATACTTTTGCCACAAAACTTTGGCAAAAGGGTTACAAGGGTTGTTTTTGCCATTTTTGAATAGTTCAAGGACTGATCTTGGACATTGCTGATCTTCAAAGGTCTTTAATGCATATTTGAATTCATGAGGGACTATAATTGACAAATTAGATTTGATGAGGGACTAATCTTGTCATTTCTTCAAAGTTGAAGGACCATTTGTGTAATTTTGACAAACTTAAGGGACCAAACTTGTAATTATGAATTCACAAGGGTTTTAAGTGTCATTTCTTCACTGTTTGAGGATCAATCTTGCATATCTTCAAGTCTTCATGGGTAAATCTTGGATATTTCATGAATTAAGGCCCGGTTCTTTGTACGGCTTCGTTTCTCGTGTCCGTTTTTCCTTGTTTCTTGTGATCTTTTGTCTTTTTCACGATATCCATACCTAAAATACACAAGAAAACAAATACAAGCATATATATGGTATTTTATGATATTTTTATGCATTTAAAGCCCGAAAAGAACGATGAGATCATGTATAAATGCCATCTCATCACTCCCCCATACTAAGCCATTGCCGTGCCCTCATGCAATGCTAGAATAAAGTATCTAAGCATCACCAAAATTCAATTTTATTACCCTTTATTGAAAAGTAAAAGACTTGCAACAATACTATAAAGATGTGTAAAGACATAATGTATGATTTTCATCACGAATGTGACTTTTATGGTCAAAGAATAGAAACAAGTAAATGTCCCTTAGAGTAAACTTCGTCATCCTTGATTGTCATACATTCCATGCTAAGTGCAAAAACGAGATCATTGTTGGTACAAGTCACAATGCTAACACTACTCATACGTCCAAATTGTGTAATACTTTGTCTCCCCGCAATCCTAGTTATTATAAAAGGAAATGGGTTACTAGCATTTTTTAACTATTTGTCATGGATCACAAGTGATTCATATTGACTTATTTGAGTAGTTATTAGTCCGAAAGCAAAGTAGCATGATTTAATCGATAGTTAGCCGAAGGACAAAATCTTTTAAAATGGCTTCTCGTGTATCTCCTTAAGTTCATATCTTGGCATAACTCGTTTCACGATTTGAGACCTTTCTCGGACCGATATTTGGCATGTACTTCATACTTCAAATCTTGGGAAGACGTTCTTGAAATTATGGTCTTCTCTTCATATATTTGGAATTTCTTCACTTAACGTTTTTGAGAGATTCTTCATATTTGGACCACGACTTCATCATTTTTCTTCAATCTTTATTTTGGACTTTGATATACAACGATCCGCCTCCTTTTCGGACTTGGATATATTTATCCTCATACCTTGTTAGGGTCTTTTCGGATAGACTTTCTCCATGATCTTAAGGGGAGTAATTGCTTTTCGTCGTGTGTCTCGATCCTTCATATTGATTTTGGAACAATGATACTTTACATCATCTTGGATCTTTAGCAATAAAATAGAGCTCCTCATGCCTTGTTAGGGCCTTTTTGGATCTTCACCAATCTTTGCATCCCGCTTCAATAAGTTATGCCTTGGCTATGAACTCTATTCAACCACGAGCAACTTTTAAACGATCTTGGGCTAGAGGCTAAGTAACCTTTCAAATCGTACGACCTTACTTATTGCAATTATTGTTTATTCCTAATGCATTGATCTTATGGGAAGAAAAAGCCACAATTAAAGACATATGAGTTTTTGAAAGAACATTTTCATGTTCTACGTTTAGCATGATCACTTGTCTAACTCTATCACTTCTTGTTCTTCACTATATAAAGACCTCTAATTAAAGAGACTCGTGAATACTTAGCCATGCAAGTCATAATTAAGCCAAATTTGGATTAGCTTTCATTAAGACTATATCAAATCATAGTTTTGGGTTTTCAAGCCACCTATAGGATCTTGCACTTTCTTGGACTTTTTCAAGTTTAGAGAATGCGTTTTATAGTTCCCTTGATAAGTGACTTTCTAGGATCAATTATAAGAACTTGCGAAAATTCTTGTTCTTAACCCGAATGAGCTAAGACTTTCGCGTTTTAAAGTTCCCTATATAAAAGTCTAGCAAAACTTGAATTGAGCGGGTTAAGGAATGTAAAGGGCTCCAAATGCCCATCAAGTCAAAAATTAGCTCTTATTCTACCCATCAAAAAATATACATTCATGTCTTAAAAACACTTATGAAAACTAAGAAAAATTTTAAAATTGGGCCATTTTTAGCCTTATTAGCAACAAAAACAAAACATATGAAAGTTGGAAAACGTGAGGGCGTAGCAAAGCAAGTATCTATTCACCCCCCATACTAAAAGTAAACATTGTCCTCAATGTTTCGAGTCTAAAGGTGGAGCACCCCCATACTAGAGACGAAGAATCGAATGCTTAGGATCTAGCATGGAAAGGGTGATCAACAATATATCTAAAGCCGTTTATTAACTATGCTAAAAGATAATTGTTAGAACAATAAAGGATATGTCAATGGATTCGTGAAAAACTTCTTCAAGCAAACGATGGAGGCTCACGTAAACGAACACGAGAGTCTTCAATCGTAGATGATGATGATCTAGATAACACAATCACAACAACCACAAGACAACGAGTTGGAAGGGTACAAGTCCCCTTATTAGTGATTAGTAGCATAAAAGGATAAGCATGGGATCTCCCCCACGAGGCACCTCGTTTTTGATTACCGAGTCATGAGCTCGACTCGATCCCCTTAATGTTAATTATCATTGGGGAAGGTGACATGGTCGAGGTCAACCATTGAAGGAATTTCCCCACCAAAGTAGTGCTTAAGCCTATGTCCATCCACCTTGAAATTAGGACCATCATCTTGAGCTAGCTCGATGGTCCCATAAGGAAACACTTGTGTAACGGTGAAAGGACCCGACCAACGAGATTTAAATTTCCCGGAAAATATCTTAAGTCGAGAGTTAAAAAGTAACACTTGATCACCAATGTTAAAAACCCGGTTTTTAATCTTTGCATCATGAAACTTTTTAGTCTTTTCTTTGAAAATCAATGAATTTTCTAAGCATTGTCTCTTAGTTCATCCAATTCATTAAATCGTATTTTCCGGTGATCTACCGCGGTCTTCAAGTCAAAGTTTGAATGCTTAAGGGCCCAATATGCCTTGTGCTCCAATTCAATGGGCAAATGACAATTCTTCCCATACACTAACTTATAAGGAGTACAACCGATAGGTGTCTTATAAGCGGTCCTAAAGGCCCATAAAGCGTCATCAAGTTTGTCGGACCATGAAGCACGGTTTTCTCCAATTGACCTTTCTAAAATCCTCTTCAAAGCTCAGTTCGAAACCTCGACTTGCCCACTCGTTTGCGGGTGATAAGCCGTAGAAAGACGATGAGTAACTCCATATTTCTTTAAGACTTTCTCAAATTGGTCATTACAAAAATGGGTTCCACGATCGCTTATAATAGCACGAGGGGTTCCGAACCGAGAGAATAGTTGCTTCAAAAACTTCACTACCACACGAGCATCATTAGTAGGTAAAGCCTTAGCTTCCACCCACTTGGAAAGGTAGTCCACCGCGACGAGGATATACTTGTTACCATGAGACGATGGGAACGGCCCCATAAAGTCTATTCCCCATATGTCAAATATCTCACACACTTGAATTATGTTTTGCGGCATTTCAGCACGTTGAGATGATTTTCCTTGACGTTGGCACGAATCACACGACTTCACAAGTGCGTGTGCATCACGATAGATAGAAGGCCAAAAGAAGCCGGCATCGAACACTTTCTTAGCCGTGAGATTAGCACCATGGTGACCACCCGTGGGTCCCTCGTGACAAGCTCTAAGGATATTAGAAGCTTCGACACCAAAAATACAACGTCGAACGATTGATCCGCACAAACCCGAAAGAGATAAGGGTCGTCCCAAAAATAGAACTTGACGTCACGAAATAATTTTCGCTTTTGTTGTGTCGTCATACCCTTGATTATGAAAATCCCCGCATGGTAATTTGCAATGTCGGCAAACCATGGGGTGGTGTCTTTAGAATTCACTACACCGAGAGTCTCGAGAGGAAATGTTTCGGTGATTTCCGTGTTCTCGAAAACATCTTTGTGAGGATCTTCTAGACGAGAGAGATGATCGGCTGCTAGATTCTCGGCTCCTTTTTTGTCAAGCACAGTGACATCAAATTCTTGGAGGAGGAGCATCCAACGAAGCAATCTCGGCTTAGCATCTTGCTTAGCTAAGAGATACTTGATAGCCGAATGGTCGGTATACACGATGCTTTTAGTTAAGACGAGATAAGATCGGAATTTCTCAAAAGCATAGACCACGGCAAGGAATTCCTTTTCCGTTGTGGTGTACTTTAATTGAGCCTCGGTCATCGTCTTACTAGCATAGTGGATAGGACGAAAATGCTTGTCATAGCGTTGCCCTAAGACGGCCCCTATAGCATAATCACTTGCATCGCACATGATTTCAAAGGGTGATTCCCAATTAGGAGAAACAAGAATGGGAGCTACGGTAAGTTTCCTTTTGAGAGTTTCGAAAGCTCTAACACAATCCTCATTAAAATTAAACGGAGCATCCTTCTCGAGAAGGTGTGTCATAGGTCGAGATATTTTCGAAAAGTCCTTGATGAAACGACGATAAAAGCCCGTGAGGCCTAGGAAACTCCTGACTCCCTTAACGGTTTTGGGATGAGGTAACTTGGCGATGACGTCTACCTTAGCTTTATCGACCTTAATCCCCGCTTTCGAGACCTTATGTCCTAAGACGATTCCTTGTTTACACATGAAATGACATTTTTCCCAATTAAGCACTAGATTGGTTTCTTCACAACGTTTTAACATTTGCTCAAGATTAGATAAACACGACGTGAACGAATTGCCAAACATCGAAAATTCATCCATAAACACTTCCATCGACTTCTCGATCATATCGTGAAAAATTGCCATCATACACCGTTGAAACGTACCTGGTGCATTACAAAGTCCGAAAGGCATCCTACGATAAGCAAACGTTCCATAAGGACACGTAAACGTAGTCTTCTCTTGATCACGAGGGTCGATAGGGATTTGAAAGTAACCGGAAAAACCATCTAGAAAGCAATAGAATTCATTTCCCGCTAGTCGCTCCAACATTTGATCCATGAAGGGCAAAGGAAAGTGGTCTTTACGAGTGGCGTCATTTAACTTCCGGTAGTCAATACACACCCTGCAATCGGTTACAACACGAGTGGGAATTAACTCGTTGTTTTCATTAGGCACAACGGTCATTCCTCCCTTTTTAGGGACACAATGGATTGGGCTCACCCATGGGCTATCGGAGATAGGATAAATCATTCCCGCGTCAAGGAGTTTAAGAACTTCCTTTTTAATGACATCGTGAATTTTGGAATTCACCCTTATTTGACTTTGAATTGCGGGTTTGTAGTCCTCCTCCATTAAAATCTTGTGAGTACAAAGTTTTGGGTCAATACCCTTAATATCGGAAATTTTCCACGTAATTGCCCCTTTATGAGCTTTAAGAACTTTCAAGAGCTCGGTTTTTTCATCATTAGCAAGACCTCTTGCAATAATAACCGGCAACTTGTCATCACCTTCCAAGAATGCGTATTCAAGGTGAGATGGAAGATCTTTCAATTCAAGGATAGGTGGTTCCTCGATTGAAGATTTTGGTTCAACACTCATAACTCCCATCGGCGGAAGAAATGGTGGAATAGAAGTATCATCACTAATCAATACCTCATCTTCATTGTCGATTTCATTTGAAGTGAAATTGCCTCCTTGGAATGGAGTGAGATTTGGTGTGGAATTAGCAAGAATCGGATCCAAAATAGTGGGATTACCACTTGACGAGCTATCGAAAAAACCTAACACTTCTTGTGAAAACTCATCGCAAACCACATCAACTATGTCAATGTGATTGATGGTAGCGATTGCATAAACATGAGAAGGTTATGAGTTTTGAGTAGCGTTTATAACAAGTTCCTCTTCGTTAAATCTCAAAGTGATAGTCCTTGCATGAACGTCGATAAGCGATCTCGAGGTGTCTAAAAATGGACGACCTAAAATTAGAGGAACTTGAGGATCCGCGGGGATGTCAACTACTATAAAATCAACGGGATAGTAGAACTTCCCCACTTTCACGAAAACATCTTCGGCTACTCCACATGCTAAAATTGTATAATGATCGGCCATCTCGATAGACATGTTCGAAGGAGTAAGAGTCGGAAGCGAAAGCGATTTCCAAATGGAAAATGGCATCAAATTAATGCTCGCACCAAGATCGGCCAAGGCGAGGCATTCTTTCATATCGTGTATATCACAAGGAATGAGAAACTTTCTGGGGTCACCAACTTTTTCTGGTATGCGGTTAAGATAAACCGAAGAACAATTAGCAAGCTTTGAAAGCTTTTCCTTATCGCTCATCATCCTTTTAAAAGTAGAAGCAAAACGAGGCATATATAACAACGCGTCGGCTAAACTCACATCAAATTGCACTTGTTGAAACATTTTTATAAAAAGCTCGATTTGTTGTTTGTTACGTTCTTGCATTTTCTCTTTGTTTCGTCTCGAAGGGTAAGGTAACGGTGGTGTGGGTTGGACATTAGGCAACGGCCTTGGAATCTCAGGTTCCATGATTGGTATTGGTTCAACCGTAGGTGTGGTATGAGCGGTACTTCGTGGGATTGTAATGTGCTCCTTTTCGACCATCACCTCGGGCTCTTTCTCGATTTCCTTCTCCGTAGAAGTACTTGGACGAGAGATTGGTTCCTTGAAAGTTTTACCACTTTGTGTAGTAATAACCTTCATTTCTCCCTTCGAGTTTGCAATGGTATCACTAGGAAGACCACCCGAGGAAGAGGGTTTACACATGATTGCTTCAAACATTTTTGCCATACGGTCCTCAAATTTAGATTGCCTTAAATCCGCTTTTTACAATTCTTGCTTAATATCATGTTGTCCTTGTTCCATCTTTTGTTGATTTTGTTGAAGACGTTGAACATTTCCTTCCATTTTATTTGCATGAGTTTTAAGTTCATTAGCAAGTTCGTTTTTAAGCTTGTTTTTCAACTCGGATCTTAAGCTAATCATCTCACGTTGCATGTTATCAAATTTAGCATCATTTGCTTTGGCATAATCCAAAAATTCTCCTTGAAGATTTTTAGTGTGAGCATTTTGAAAACCTTGTGTAGTGTTTTGAAAATCACGGTTTTGGTTTTGATTAGTGACTTGTCCATTTCCACTTTGATAATTTCCTTTGTTGTAGTTACGTGAATTTCCTTGATAATTACCACCTTGGTTGTTGTTTCGATAGTTATTAGCATTTTGATTTGGTGGAGCTTGATTTGGGCGGGAACCTTGGCCGTTTTGGTTATAAGTTCCCGTTGCTACGTAAGCACTCGAAGTGTTACCATCCGCGGTAATGCACTCGGAAAGATCATGAGCTCCACCACAAGACAAACAACTCTTAGCAACCGATTTAACCAAAGCGGAACTCAAAGCTTCTTGAGCTTTCCAATGAGTCATAAGATTAGCAAATCTATCAAAAAACCGATTTTCCTCATTAGCTTCATCATGTAAGGCATTAATGCTACGAGACGATGACGACGATGATGAACCCAAATTGGCAACACTCAGTGTGTTACGAGGGCTATAAACCTTAGATCTATTCTCGATAATCTTTAAAGCTTCATCGGTCGTTTTACACAAAAAATTACCACCCGCGGCGGCATTCAAATAATCTCGTTCAGGATCATTAAGCCCATTATAAAAAGTATCAATTTGATGCAATTCCGAAAAATCATGGTGTGGACATTCATGTAACATTTCTTTAACGCGTTCCCATGCCATTGAAAAACTTTCATTATTACGTTGCACAAATCTTGAAATCTCATTTTTCAAATGTGTTGTCTTAGATGGTGGGAAAAATTTGTTCACAAACTTAGAAACGAGATCACCCCATGTCAAAATCGAATTTGGCGGTTCTTTCTCAAGCCAAATTTTAGCGGGTCCATCTAACGAGTATGGAAACAACATCATCTTAATGGCGTCATGTGGAAAATCCTTAAACTTGCTAGTAGCGGTGAGACGATTAAAATTCCTTATGTGATAATGCGGGTTGTCTTTCTCATGACCTCTAAACTTATTAGCTTGCAACATCGACATTAAACCCGTCTTAATCTCAAAATTCTCCGCAAAGATAGCGGGAATCATAATGGCCTCTCCAAACCGTCGGTGGGTGCTTGTAGCAACTCCATCATAGTACGATTAGCCATGACAAATTCTTGTTCTACAATAGGTTCCACAATTGGAGTTTGTTCTTCAATCAACGTCTCTTGATTGGCTTGCTTTTGAAGACGTTTACGAGCTCGTTTTGCTTGATTACGAGTGATCATAATCTTTACGAAGAATGGGAGGTGAGCAAAGAAGATTTTTTTGGGTGTTTTGTGGATTTTTATTTTTTTTTGTTTTTGATTGTTTTTAATTTTTTGGATTTTGATGTATCTTCGTAGAACACAATCTACCAAATCTCTCCTCGAATCAAACTCTTGATTAAAGAAGCCTCAAAGGAATGAAAACGATCATGTGGAGTGAACGCCTTCGAATGACTTTAGAACTTTTGGTGAAAACCAAATTGTTCAAGAGGGTTTAATCACAAAGAAAACAAGCAAATATATTATACGTAATAATACTTTGGGCGGCAAAACCCTCGATTAGCCTTCAATCTTAAAATGCTCATAAGCAAGCGGGGAAACAAGGCGGCGCGAAGCACTTAAGAGCCTTTTCCCTTAGGGTATATTTTATAATACCCGCCTTATACCCACCTTATAGTTCGTATTTTTCAAAATCGAGCTTCACGAAAGTATTTATCTAATTTTGCCTTTTTCTTTTTGTTTGAGATTCGAATACAATAATTAGGAGATGAAATTCCAATTAAGGTTGTGTTTTCACACTTTTGGAGATATTGTATATTGTTTGTGATACTTAATACAATATAGTAATAATAATTTCACAAGAAAAACCAAAAAACCCGATAATACGTATTAGTAGAGTTCTACTAATACAAATACTATATATGGTTAATATTAAAAACAAAAATACAAATTAATCACGACACACCTCCCCGGCAGCGGCGCCAAAATGATTGCAGTAAATTACAACTCTTGTTTAGGAAAACAAAGAGCGTAAAATAGGGAAAAGTATTAAGTGATGATTTAGGAAAATCAAGCACTAATGACCCTTATGATGAAGTTCGTTTCCCAAGGAGGTATATGTGTGTGAATAATTCGTAATTGATTTGAGATTAATATTGGTTTAGAAAAGGGATGGGAAAAGAGAGTGACGAAGACGTGAAATTAATTACTACGACGACAAAACGTAAAATCGTAAAATAAGCTAAAATAAAAATTAATTCTAAAAATTACCAAAAATTCATCAAAAATGAAAATAAATAAACTAAGAGTTTACCAATGATCAAAACTTTTTCAAACCTTTTAATTAATTAAATATTCAATTTTTTAATGCTAATTAAAGCCCTAAAAATCAAATTAATTATCAAAAAGACCAAATAAAGATTTTTCAATTGGTAAACCTCTAAAAAGACCTAAAAAGATTAAAAACTATTTTTAGAAATTTTTAAACTAATAAAAACTATTTAAAATGATTTAAAAACTAATAAAACTTAAAATAATTATAAAAATTAATCTAATATTGATAAAATTAATCTAAGAGTTGCAAAAATCCTATTTTAATGTATTTAAGCTAAGAAAAATATAAAAAGTGCAAAAATGTGAAATTTGAAAAATAATAATAAAATAATATTAAAATAATATTAAAAATCCAAAAATTATAAAAAATTCTAAAAACATGCAAACTAGTTTATTTAAACCTAAATAAACAGAAAATGAAAGCAAAATGACCAGAATACCCCTATTGGGCCTCCAAATGGGCCAAAACCCAAAACAGTCAACTCTAATAGGCTAAATGGGCCCAAAAAGTCAAACTTGGCCCAATGGACTTGGAAAAGCCCAATCTGACTCAAAATTTAATTCTAAATACAAAACTCTGAAGGCCCAAAAGCTGAAAGTGAGCTTATCACAGCTTAATAAGCAAACAGCTTATTCTTATTGGGCCAATAAGCCCATTAAGCAATAAGCCAATGCCTTAAACTCTAATTAAACACACAACCTTCTCTTGGGATACTAAAGAGATATGTAAAAAGAAATTTTGAAAAAGCACACTCAATAAGCCATAAATAAGCAAAGTACAATTTCACAAAATGACAAAATAGTCGGGTTTGAGATTTAGGGCACCTCAGAAGCTCTAGTTTGTTGCAAAAGTTCACAAATAACTTAACTAAGAATAATCAATCAAGAAAATTACAAAAAGCCAAGTAGAATAAGCTGTGAGAACCAATAAGCACTCTGAAAAAGCCAAATAAGCTAGTTTCCTAGAAAAAGCTTAACCAAAAGACTTGTAACCTTCCAGACTTGATATTAAGCTGAGAAAAATGAATTCTATTACAAAAACTAAGTTGTTGCATGCACCAATAAGCAAAACAGATTCAATAAGCTTTGTGACCAAGTTTGACCAAAAGTCAAACGCTGACAAGTGAAAATCAAACGCTGACAGGAACAAAATGGACGTTGACAGACTTAATGAAGTGTTTAGACTTGTTTTTCACCCTGCTGGTCAAGGTTTGAGTGCAAACCTTGTGAATCAAGGCCTACCAGTTGAGTAGTCTTGACAAGTTTTGGCACAAATAAGCCAATAAGCTAGTAGGCTTATAAGCTATCAACAAATAAATCCAAGTAGCCAAATAACCTCACAAGCAGCACACAAGTAGAATCCAAGCAACCAAACAACAATCCTTATACCATAAATCACAATGCAACACCAAATGAGGTGGTCAGTTTGCTGATGCAAATGACCACTTCAGCCAACTTTGATAAGCTATAACAAACACAATAAGCCACCAATTTCAACAACCAGATAATCAATAGATAGCTTATCACCCAAACTATTCCCAAACCTTATTTCATAACTTAGATCCAAGTAACAAAGAAGTTATTGGATCTGATGTGTTTGACCAATCTCAAAAGCACTTTTATCAGATTTTAGCAAAACTTCCAATCCTTTTTCCAAACTTTCAGAAACTTAACCAATGACTAAAACTTGTTCAAAATGACTTGTTTAGACTTCCCAAACCCTAAGAACCAAGGGCACAAGGCCACAAGGCCTTATGAACCAGTAATCCCAAACAGTCCTTAATCCACCACTTTGCAAAGCAACTTGTGATTTTTAAACAAAACCTACTGATTTTATCATTCAAATAGCTACACTAGGTGACAAGTAACAGATTCAAACACAAAAATCACCACCTTAAACAATCAATCACAAAATCACAGTCCAAAATCAAAAACAGATAATAACATGAAATTTTTAGAGGAAACTTAATCAGGGGATTATACCTGCCCTCCACAACATCCTAGGAGGGCCAGCTATGCTCCTTGGACCCTGTTCAACAACTAGAACAAGACCAAGGTCCTTCAAAGAAGAAGATCAAATCCTGTTGATGTTCAAAGTAGAACAAGGATTTGATTATGATATATCTTCAACACAAGTGAGCAAACAACTCAACCAAGAGCTCAAAACTCTTCTCAGGCTTGGTGTCAACAAGCTTGAAGGAGCTTAAGGCCTTTGGCTAAAGGTTAGTACACAATAATAAACAAATTCAGAAACCTCTTTTCAAGCTTTTTCAAACTTGAAAAACATTACCAAACATAAACTTCCTTGAACCCAATGATTCAAGCACACTTATAACAACAAATGGAACTCAAAATCACCCTTAAACAACACCAACTTTCAAAAACATAAAAAGGAATTACAATTTTTCTCAAAATACCAACTTTTATAAATTTCAAAAAGGAATTACAAGTTTAAAAGGTAAAACTAGAACAAAAGCTCTCTCACATGTTGAGGAGTCTTTTTATAGGCAAATGCTAGCTAATCACTATTCACAAATCCTAGAAGTGAAATTCCAATATTTTCCTCAAATGCTTCAAGACGAATCCTTGGTATATGCTGTCCAAAATGATCCTAAGTGTTCATTTTAGCTTTGTGATGAAGCAATGACTCTCAGCTGTTGATCTTGACACGTGGCTAAGCTTGGAGAGCAAGTTGTCACATGATCGGTGGACGGCTTTGAATGGTGGGGCCTCTTGGTGAGTAGGAGTGAGGGTTTTAAGGTTGGGATGGGTTTCTGGGCGTGTGAATCAAGTGTGGGTAAGGGTAATTGAAAATTACCCTTTGTTTTTAGTGAGGTAATTCTGGGTGGGATGAATGGTAAACAGTAATGTTTTTGATCCGATTTTGGGGGAGAAAAGGTGTTTGGCGCGTGTTTGTGGTGTTTAAAGTTTGGAAATGGCAACTTGGGTCCTTGTTCTTTGGCAGAAAGTGTATAGCAAGTTTATTTTCCAAACAAACTCGTTTCCTTTGTTATTTAACTTTCCAATTTCATACTTTTGCCACAAAACTTTGGTAAAAGGGTTACAAGGGTTGTTTTTGCCATTTTTGAATAGTTCAAGGACTGATCTTGGACATTGTTGATCTTCAAAGGTCTTTAATGCATCTTTGACTTCATGAGGGACTATAATTGACAAATTATATTTGATGAGGAACTAATCTTGTCATTTCTTCAAAGTTGAAGGACCATTTGTGTAATTTTGACAAACTTAAGGGACCAAACTTGTAATTATGAATTCACAAGGGTTTAAGTGTCATTTCTTCATTGTTTGAGGATAAATCTTGCATATCTTCAAGTCTTCAAGGGTAAATCTTGGATATTTCATGAATTAAGGCCCGGTTCTTTGTACGGCTTCGTTTCTCGTGTCCGTTTTTCCTTGTTTCTTGTGATCTTTTGTTTTTTTCATGGTATCCATACCTAAAATACACAAGGAAACAAATACAAGCATATATATGGTATTTTATGACATTTTTATGCATTTAAAGCCCGAAAAGAACGATGAGATCATGTATAAATGCCATCTCATCAGTTAACTTAATCAGGGAAGGGGATTTGAGGGCTTAAAATTGGATTGGTGGTCAATTAGATCAGCAAAAGGATTTTGGATAATCACTTTAACTAATCGGTCACTTTTTGTGCTTGAATCTACTTATTTACTTTGATCCATTGCTTGAAACAAGTTTATTTGTGCTTATTGGACTTTATTATAGCTTGTGTGTGCATTTGGTTCAATTTGGCTGGCTTATTCATGCTCAATCTGCTTATTTGTTCATAACTGCTTATTTTCAAGGTTTGTGGCATATCTGTGAACTGTTTGCTTTTATGTGCTTATTGAGTGAACCAAATTGTGATTTCTTTGCTGATATTGACTCCTTGTGATCCACTGATTACAAGGGTGCCTTTGTTTCCATTTGAATCTAACTGGATCTCTCTAAAAAGGCAAGTCAAATAGTCAAAGCAATGGGAACTTCTTTCCCCTGATGCTAGCCACTGTTAGTGTTATTTCAACTTATGCTTATCACTAAGTTATTCTAGCTTATTTTAACCTGCAACAACTTTGAATTTGTAATAGGTGTCACTTATTTGACCCATTTGTTCATTCTAGAGCATTTGAGGGGTTGACTTTGAGGTTTGACTAGAAAACCAAGAACTTTGACTTTTAAATAAGTGCTTATCAGCTTATTGTTCTTATTTGGCTTGGCTTATTGAACTTTTCTTTGTTTATTTGTCTTAATTAAGTCACTTAGAGTCTTTTGCAACTTATTAGAAGGTCTGAGGTGGTCTAGAACTCTAAGTCGACTATTTTGTCTTTTAGTGAAATTCTACTTGGCTTATTTCTGGCTTATTGGGTTTGCTTTTTCAAAATTTCTTTTCACAAATCTCTTAGGCATCTCAAAATAAGGTTGTGTGTTCAATTAGAGCTTATGGCATTAGCTTATTGCTTAATGGGCTTATTGGCCCAATAAGAATAAGTTGTTGACCATTTAAGCAGTGATAAGCTCAAAACCAGGTTTTGGGCCTTCATACTTTTGTGTTTAGAATTAAATTTTGAGTCAGATAGGGCTTTTTTAGGTCATTTGGGCTTAGTTGAAGTTTTTGGGCTAAAAAGCCCATTAGATTGGACTGTTTTCTATTTTAGCCCATTTGGAGGCCCATTAGGGGTATTTTGGTAATCTCACTTTCATTTTCGGATTATTTAGGTTAAAATAAACTAGTTTGAAAGTTTTTAGAATTTTTTATAATTTTTGGTTTTTAATATTATTTTAATATTATTTTATTATTAAATTTCAAATTTTACATTTTTATACTTTTTATATTTTTCTTAGGTTTAATACATTAAAATAGGATTTTTGCAACTCTTAGATTAATTTTATCTTCATTTTTTCTAATTTCTAGAATTATTTTAAGTTTTTAATAGTTTTTAATCATTTTAAATAGTTTTATTTAGTTTAAAAATTAATAAAATAGTTTTTATTCTTATTTAGTCATTTTAGAGGTTTACAAAGTGAAAAATCTTTATTTGAGCTTTTTAATAATTATTTTGATTTTTAGGGCTTTAATTAACATTTAAAATTAATATTAAATTAATTAAAAGGTTTGAAAAAGTTTTGATCATTTGTAAACTTTTATTTTAGCTCTTTTACGGTTTTAATTTTAGTAGTCGTAGTAATAATTTTCACGTCTTCGTCATTCTATTTTCTCATCCCCTTCTTTCAAAATATTAATCTCAAATCTCATTGCATTTTAGTCACACACATATACCTCCTTGGCAAACGAACTTAATTGGGTCATTAACACTTGATTTTCCTAAGTCATTTGTTTAATACTTACCGCTTTTACGTCTTTTTCCTAAGAGGTCGTATTTTACCACAATCACACACTAAACAAATTATAGTCAAGTTCTTTTACCAGAAAAACGTCCTCAAAACGCAAATTGTTGGTGATAAGAGTGCCTTTGCCTGAAATAGTTCCATAACCTCCACCAAAGTACACTTTGTCACCATCTTTAATGGGTATAAAATTTGACAAATAATCTCCATTCCCCGTCATGTGCCTAGAGCATCCACTATCCCAATATCCATGATCATTAACCTGCTTTTGAATGCCATGCACATAAAGAAAACAAAGTAGTTTTCTTTGGGAACCCAAGTGTGAGCAGACTTGGATTCATGTGGTTGTTCAACAAGAATAGACTTAGTCCTTATAACAACCCCTTGTTCATCCTTTTGTGGCATGAACACCCAGTTTACCCGAATTGGTTTAGTAATGACCTTTGAAAGATAATGAAATCTATTACAGGTCATAGAAATCCCATCAGAATTAGGGTTTTGGTCTTGTTTAGGTCTCCAAGTCAAACTAGATATGGCTTTAGACCCCTTTCCCTTAGGCTGTAAATACCTATCGTTACTAGGTCTAACCCAAGATCCAACACCAGCTTGTTGTGGCATTTTTATGCCAAACTTAGAGCTGTCAGTGTTGGAATTGTTCTTGTCAGCGTTGAATTTGTTACTGTCAGCGCTGAAATTGTTCTTGTCAGCGCCCAAATTAGGGTTTGCAACAGGAACCCATTGTCTGTTAGACCATGTGTTGGTCTTTTGAAAGGGCCTTTGTCCATGAGTATATATCCCTCTAGTGAAGAAGGGAGCTGGTCTAGTGACTTGTGGGCTTGTTTAGACAAAAGGTCTGGGTTTGACCATGGTTGACTTATTTTCAGCGTTGACTTTGAGGCACTGACACATTTATAGACCAAGTGAGAAAAACTCCCACATGTATAACAAGATTTTCTAGACATAACCTTAGGTCTAGATTAAAAGAAACCTGTCCCATTAACACTAGCTTGGCTTTGTGATGACCTAGGTTTTCTATACATTTCAGCATATTTAACACTAGGTTTTCTCTTAACAGGTGAGCCAAGGTTAACAGGATTTCCAGTAGTGGGTTGGTCACAGTAATGGGTGTAGGCACAAATGAACTCTCACTAAGCATTCCACCCTTAACAAAGAAAAAAGGGTTGTCTGCTTTCCATTTCTCAATGTCAGTCACTTTTTGTTGATATTCCTCAACTGGGGTGAGCACTCTAGGTGGAGGCATAAATTCCTACTCTTGGAGTTCTGGAATACCAGTCCAAGAGAGATCTTTTCTCTGAACACCATAAAATTTCTCAGCAGGTGGAGGAACAGCAACATATTCATTCATCCCAATCCCAGACATATCCCTAGTATTTCTTCGTTCACTAACACATTTTTCTAGGGTTTGACTGGCTTTATCAAAAAATTTAATTTTAAGCCCTACATTTTCTTTATCCTTAAAGGCTTCATCTAACTTAAGTTGCACCTCAAGTCTGGATCTCATCAGAGTGTCCCTAAGTTCAACACTAACTTTAAGATCATGTGACAAAACATTAATTTGATCTTTTAGGTCAAATTCCATTTTCTTATATTCCTCAACAGTCTTTTCAGTTTGTGTAAGTGCCATTTTATAATTTGATAGCCTACATTCTACATCAAACACATCTGATTTTAACTTTAAATTTTCTTTGTTAAGTTTTTTAGTGTTTAATCGACACCCTTTACTACAGTAAGCATCAGCATATACCTCATTATCTGATGAAGACGAGGAGTTGGCCATAAGAGCAAAGCAAACATGCTCTTCTTCTTCCTTCTCAGCAATCAAAGCATGATTCTATTCCACCTCCTTTGCCATAAAGCTCCAGTCCCATCCAACACCATTAATGTCTTGCATGGCAACCATAGCCTTTGGCTTATCATCTTCAACCTTAATGATTTGGCTTGAAGTCTTTCCAGTATCACACCTTCTTGGAGATCTGCATTCCCTCATAAAATGACCCATCCTATGGCAGTTGTAACACTCAACCTTGGATTTATCAAATCCAGCTGTATCTTTAGTATTGAAGGTCATTTTCCTTCAAAATCTCCTATTCCATCTGTTGTCCCTTATGCTTGCAAGTGCCATATTCCATTTTATATCCATCTCTTCCAAATTCTCATCACTGATTTACTCAAGATCCTCATAAGTAATCAAAGAACCATTTGGCAATGCAACAATGTATGCACATACTATATCCAAATCAATTCCAGCAGGTTTAAGCTTTGGTGAGTCAACATTGTATGTGTCAGCGACAAAATGTGAGGCGCTGACAAAGGTGGATTCACCACTGACACAAGGTGATCCAGTAACGGGATGTACATATGACTCTCTTTCACTGGTTTGAGTTCCACTATGTGAGATAAAAGCCATGTTTCCAGATGTTGACTTGCTTCCATGATCAAGTAAGATTTCACTTTCCACAATCTTTAGCTTATTGTAGACGTCATCAAAGGTAGAACTCTTATGGGCATTGGTAGCAATGATTGACCTAGCCTTAATTTTCCACGCATCACCAAGACTTCTAAGAAAATTAGTAATGATATCAACATCATCATGTTCAGTTCCCATGAAGGACAACTTGCTTGTGATGTCCAGAAGCCTGCTTCTCACCTCATTTAGCTTCTCATTGGGAAGAGCTTTAAATACAGCATATTTATGCAAAAGTTGCTTCTTCCTTTCTTTGGCAGTATCTTCATTACCACCATAGGTGACTTGAAGGGCTGCCCAAAGTTCTTTGGCAGACTCAAAACTCCTATACTTGTGTTGATTCTTTGGACCCAAAGAGAGTTTAAGAATTGTCATAGTCTTCATGTCATTCCTGCTTGCAGCTATATCTGTAGTTGAGGTAGCTCTTCCATCTTTTGGTCTTTCTCTTCGCTCTTCAGCAGAGGAACCATCATTGGTTCTTGTTGCAATTGCAGCAGCAATCCTAGCAACTTTATTAAACTGATTCCCAAATTCAATAATCTCCCAAAGAGTATGATCATAAATTTGAAGATGTTGTTAAAAATTGAACTTCCATTGTTCAAAGTTGTCAGGGTCGAGCATAGGGATTTTTAGGTTATGATTTGACGAGGAAGAGGATTATGTAGCAGACATCTTGTCTAGTTTTAGGGTTTCTAGTGTTTCTAGGGTTTACTGTTCTTCTAGATCAAAGTTCCTCAACAAGCTCTGATACCACTTGTTGATCCCAAACTTAGATCGATTAGCTTTGTGTTAACGGGATTAAATCAAGTTTAACATGTAGAGAAACTTTCTTGTTATGAACAATCTAAGTGTTATGCAGAATTAACACTTAGAATAAAGAACAAGCAAACAACTAAACCAAACTTTCACTTTAGATTAATAATCAAACTTGCTTACAATGAAAGTAATGAAAACTAAATAATGTATGTATTATAAACCCTACGACCTCCTTTTATAACATAAGGAGTCGTGTACAAAGGATAACCTATCAACTATTCTAGGTAAAGATAAATATAGAAAATACAACGTTGAGAATATCTTTACTTCAAATAATAAACGTGTTGACTAAGTATTCCTATCTGTGGTTGGACATCTTCTTGTCAGCGCTTGTATATTTCTTTGTCATTGCTTGATCTGTCAGTGCTTGATCTGTCAACGCTTCATTTTCACTTGTCAGCGTCCAATTTCCTCTTGTCAGCGTCTGAGTGACTTAGCTCATTTTATTCCCAACATCAAGGACCTTACTTGCCAAAATTTCAAAGATCGAGGTCTTAAGTTGTAATTTCTACAAAAACAAAGGATGAAAAGGAGATTTGACTTAAAAGTGTTTAACATTTTTGATTAAGAGATGAAAAGTGAAAGGACCAAAAAGAAAAGAATGAAAAAGTTTATTTAACTTTCATTTAACTTGGTCAAAGTCAGCAAGACCAAGTCATAAACACGTCTTCATCTTCTACGCAACAAAGAGAGAGAAAGAAAGATAGCAGACGGTTCACACTTTTCTCTCACCACATAACTTCAATTCATTTTCGAGTACAATCCACAAGGTTTCAGACGAATACTAAAGAAGCAAAATTGCTCCTCTTTTTCTCCTCTACAAGAAGATACTACTTAATTAGATCAAGATCAAAGGATGAAGAAACCCCCAATTTGGGGATGTGAAGAACCCTAATTAATCTCAACCTCGTATTTTACACATGGCACGACCTGATTGGAGGTTGCACGTCATCTCATCTCCCTCAACGTCTATAAATGCCGGTCATCCACCTCAGTTGAAAACGGTTAGCTTAGGAGTAGTTACACATAGTTAATTAGTTAGTAGGAGTAGTTAGTTAGCTTTTACACACAAAAGTTTGTTATGTTTCTGTTATTGATGTAATCACTTTTAACCATTAATGAAAATAATCTTTTACTTTCATACTTAGTTCCTCTTTCATTCTAGATCAATGTTATGCGTTTCTCTTTTCTGTTAGTTTGTTATAACCAACTTCACCATTAATGAATTTTAAAGTTTTAACTTTCACTTTTCCACTTTAATGTCTATAAATATGTTACTGTTCATAGAAGTCAACTAAATGAATCTTGTTTTCAGATTTTATGATTGAAGTCTAAGATTTCTGTTAAAAGTTTGTTGTAGGTTTGTTAGCAGTAGTAACGAAGTTCCAATAATCAAAGTTTTCATAGCTTCCTCTTTTGAATTGTTCATCTATGAGCTAATGAGTTGCTTAACTCTGATTTTAGCATTTTGTTTTGATTAATCTGATTTCTGTTACAGATTCGTTTAACCTTTCTCATTTACTCTTAAGGATTGTTATCATAGTAGGAAAGTCCACAGTTTTTCAAGATATATAGCTCAAAAGCTCTCAAATGATCTTATGAGAGTTTCCTGTAACAAACTTAATAAGTTTACAAGTTTGGTGTTTTAAATCAGCAATTATTAAGTTTTTTATGGATTGTAGAATTTAGAAATAGTATCTAGCATTTGGGATAGTTCAAGAGGTTTGCGTTTCTTGTTATTCATATATGCAGGTTTGACATTGATCGTAGTTCAGCCAGTCGTAGTATTCTGTTCAGATCGAGCTTCCAAAGTCACAGCTTAGATAGTAGCATTTGGTGTGCTAATTTCATAAGTGTAAGGTTTTAGCCAGTTCAGCGCTGGGCTACGCCAACAATGGTGGCTTCGGATACGTAGGTCACCATTCATTTCCTTTTTCTGCAAACTGTTAGTGTAAACTGAATAGATTGTTATTTGTAGTGTAAAGTCATTTGCAAACTGTTTACATGTCCTTGTTATGTGATTCTTGTAGCTGTTATAGGTTTATGCATTGATTCTTGTGATGGTGTTCATCAATTCTTGAATTATAGCTGATATAGTTTTTGTACTTTCTGAACTGTTACATTTGAGTCTCAACAGAATTTTCTATACCTGATTTGGTAAGGATTTTTAGTCAGGATTATCATAAGATAAGTTCATATTCTCAGTTAACTTGTAGAAATAGTAGAATTAAACTAGTGTTTGGTTGTATTTGGTTGGAATATGATTTGTGTAGATCAGTTGGATTCCTTGCTTGTAATCAGTTGTAGTTGCCTCGTGTAGGTGTAGGATTCACATAGAAACAAATAGTGAAATCAGTTAGGAGTTAGATTTTTGCTATTGTCTTTGTGTTTAAAGATCTGTAACAAGATTGATAAATGCACATTTACATCCTCCATAGTGTAGCTACGCGTTATAGTCACAGTCCTAGGAGGATTAGGTATAATGGTTAAGTTTCAGTAATGTACGGTTTTAGTCCCTAATCTTGTATTCTGTTATGTCGTTCACAGTCCTATTCAGATAGTTCGTTTAACCCTTTGTTAAGTCTTAAATGAGCTGTAGGTCCTTACAGTTCAGAATATCGTTAGATCAATCTCAATGTTAATCCTTTTTCGTTAAGTCTTCAATTTGGTTAACTAGTATTGTTGCCTTGTTGGGCCAGTTGTAGTGAAATTGGGCTAGTTTGTTTAACGCAATATCACATTTAGCTAAAAAATTCATTTCAGATAAACGAAGTTCATAGTTTTTATATTTTATAAATTGTAGCTTTATTTTTATAAATATGAACTTGTATTTTAGATTTACATTTTTGCATTATTTGTAATTTTAAATTTGTAGAATAAATGTATATTTTGTTACATTGTATTTTTTGCATTTTGATGTTGTAAGTGGAATATGTTGGTAGAATAGTACGTATACGTAGTATAATAGCTATTTTTATTTTTTTTAAATGTTTCTTGCCAATTAGACATAGAATACCAATCAATTTGTATTACCAAAAACAATTAAGCCTTACTTGAAAACGTTTTAAGAAGGTGGATTGAATCTGGAAATCTGTATGCAAAAGAGGTGCAGAGAAAATCTGGAAATGGTCCACTATTTATAAGACAAGGTTCCAACGGCTATGTCTGGGCGTGGTTCTTTATTTAACCCGCGGTTCGATATCGATAAGGAACCGCATAGGTATTTAAAGAACCGCACTTCCTAGACTCCGCTTATTTTTGTCTTTTAGTGGGTTAGTCACATCTGGTGAAGTTTTTATCCTCAAAGGATATTCCTAAACCATATGGAATATGCCATTTTTAAATTTTTAAATTTCTTATTTAACAGAACATTTTCTTAAAATTAAAGTTTAACAAAAACTTTTGTAACTAATAGATAAAAGGGAGTTTTAAGACAAACTAAATCCTTGATCACTTAGTTAGGTTGATAACTTGTTTATTCATACTTTAAGTGATAATGGATGAAATGAAAAATACTTGAACTCAAGAATTAGATTTTCCTCATTTTCGTAAATGCTTGTTTTTATATATTGTCATAATCAAAACTAAGCGATACCGAAAAATGAAAGTAACGTTTTTAGGAATCATTGCATTAACACACCCTATTCACCGGATCTTCAACCAATGGATGGCCTCTCTCTACCATCGGGGGAGTCTCCATATATTCCCTCTTTCATAGGAGTACAAAACTCACCATGGTTTGAGTCGTCACCAATAGAACCGTCCATTCCCACCAGTCACTCACCTTGCTCACCCACGAGTGTGCTTCCGCCCCCTCAACAAGGGCAAGCTCACATTCATGAGCTTAACCATCTCTATACCTTCAATGACATGATCAACAAACACCTACATGAGGCCGAACGCCTCAGAGATCTAACCAATACCTCTACTTACAACACTCATCATGATATCCCTTCCACCAACACACCTTGTGTATGCGACCATTATCATTTTACACAAACCATTGTCATGGAACTCCGTGATGAAATGAGGTTCATTATCACCAACATTTTTCAAAGTTTAATGCATTCCTGCACCCCCCCCCCTTCTCAGTAAAACACTCACTCCACATACACTCCTGGGAACTTACTATTTTTTCTGTTTCTTTTTCTGTCTCTAGAGTACCCGGACCCCGTCGGACCCTTTCTCCCAAGGGTACGAAACCCTGACGGGTCCGTGGATCTTACTGTTTAATTTTATTTTTCTTTGTCAAATTATAATCCATTATCTTCCCAAATGTTTCAAACGCTTTTATCTGTATTTTTACTTTGGGGCAAGATGAATGAACCCTTGTTATTCCAATTATTATTTGTACAATTATGACAAATGTGTGTGAATGTTATGTGCTCATACTTTATCTCGAGTTTGGTCTCGAGAATACTAACTTTCTATTTCATGAATTTTAAACATACGGGCAAAAATCTAAGGGGAGAATCAAATCTTCGAGAGATTCATTTACATTTTTTATCACCTCTTGTATAAAAAAAATGTGTGTAAATTCATATAGTCCAATAATAGGCTACCACATGTAAATGTAGCCATGTTGTGTATCTTTCTAACCTTTTTCTTGCAGGATTTTTAAAATCCATGGCTCTCGGTTCTCCAATATAGGGGGAGTTTTGAACCGAGGGGGAGTCATGGAAAAATTGTTTGCTATCTATCTTGCTTATATCGCGATAACGCAACATCTTTCTCAAACTCTTTTTCCACTTAAAACCTTACCTTTTTCTTTCAACAAAAAGGGGGAGAAGAGAAATATAAGTCCATATTTCTAAAACGAACTTATATGTTGATGTAAAATCAAACTAAATATAAGTTAATGTTTTATCTTCAACAAAAAGGGGAAGATTGTAAATGCAAATATCGCACTAAAACGATATTTATGTTTTAATCATACTTAACGTTTTGTCAATGACAAAACATCAAACATATTTTTATGTTTGGATTATAAACAACACATAAGTATTTTTAGTCCATGAACTTATACTTAAAGCTTTATAAAAATATACACAAATAATGTAAGCATAAAACAAAAAAGCAAAATGGACTTTGTATGTTGACTTTGACTTTTTTTGTCAGATATATAAAGTCAAACTAGGCAAGATTTGATAGTTGCTTATGATCTTGGACAAACATTTATGAGGCAACAAAATTCAGACCTACCGAACCCCGATGAACCCATTGGTGAAGGGTCTGACAGGTTCTATGGGGTTCTGTCATGTGCCTATAAGTAACAACCTTGTCCAAGCTTAATCCTCACCCATTTTCTCTCTAATCTCTCTATAATCTCAGTACATTCTAATCTTCTAACCTATCTTGTCTATTCTCTTCTTACTTGTGAATTTAGATCTTTGCTCATATCAAGATCGGTCACGAGAAATCTCAACTCTAAGCTTTGATCCTTCAAGGCTTCACCTTGCGCGAATGTGTTAAGTGTTACCTACACAATCACCATTGTTGTACCCATCCATCCATCTACTTGTGTAATATTATGGTCGTTGTTGTAAGCCACAAAGTGTATAAGTGTATAAGCCGTTGTTGTGCCTTTGTAAAAGATGAGACATCTTAGCTTAGGTGTCGTTAAAGATTGTAAACTAAAGTGTGAAGGTTTCTCCACCGGTGTAAATGAGATTCATTTACTAGTGAAGTAGAACTTTTGAGTGGATACTCGAGGAGTGGAAGTAGGGGCAAGATAAGTGAGATCTTGCTAGGTCAAACCACTATAAATCATTGTGCATTGTGGTTTGTTTCTTTATTACTTCAAGTCATTTACTTTATTCACACTTCGTCTATATCCATTCACGTTCACGAAAAAGTTTCTAGATAATTAAAACTAATCGGTAAAAACTATTCAACCCCCTTATAGTTTTCTACAAGGAGGGTCACTTTGCTTGCCTAACGAAGTCGGTTTTTTAATATGCTTCGCGTTGACCCGACTTCTCCACTTATTTATGTGTTCGATGAGCTACCGAGAACTTTTGATAGGATGATGTCAATATTAAAAGTATTAATTATAAATACTAAACCAAAATTCTTGTTTTAGATATAAAAATGTGAATAGTATATTAACTTATGAAAACCTCACATCTCTCATATGGTTGTTAATGGCATGTGTGTGGTTTACAGACACAATTAGAGAACATAAGTGAGAGGTGATGTAGGACTCACGATTCTTGTGGTGGTTCAAGTCAGTTACCACAGTTTTCATGGTTAAGTTCATCATCTTGTTCATGATCCTTGGCATTCAATCGTGAATAAGAATGTGGAAAACTAGAAGGGGGAGGTTGAATAGTTTTACTGGTTAGGTTTGCTTATTTGAAACTTTATACGTGATTATTAAGGATATATGAATCGAGTGTGATTGAGTTATACTAATGTATGTAATAGGGATAAGGGAGAGTAAATCAAACCATAATACCCAAGTGATTTATAGTGGTTCGGCCTAACAAGATCTCACTTATCTTGCCCTTACTTCCACACCTCGAGTATCCACTCGAGAGTTCAACTTTCACTAGTCAACAACCTCCTTTATATTGGTGGATAAATCCTTACACGTTGCTTACAATATTTACCAACACATAAGCTAAGATGTCGTGTTCTTTCACACTATTATACAAGTTGTAGATGAATGGGTACAACAATGGTAATTGAATAGGTAACACTTAATACAATCACACAAATAAACATTGAAAGAACAAATCTTGGGTATAGAGTTCTTGTTTGTGATCTTCAAAAATAGCAAGACCTATACAACAAGAGACAAGAATGAAAGTGAGATTAGAGGTTAGAGAGTAAGAATATAATAAGAGATTAGAGAGATTGTAAAGAAGATAGGTGAGGAGAATGCTTGGTATTTATAATCAACAAGTCCAGCTAACCACGGACCCCATGGACCCAAGTCATTTGGGTCGGTCTTCACCACATTTGGGTCTGTGGGTTTTGATTTTTGTTTCCTCATAACTACATCACATATTTTGTTCAACATCACACACAATCATAATTACATTGTAGGTATGACTTTTCTATTAGATATATAGTGTATGTGTAAGATGTATTTTGTACATTTTAAGTTTATACAAAGTCTTATAAATGTAGAGAAGTTATTATAAAAGTTTGAAACATAAAAACATTGATCTAAAGATTTACTGTTGTTTTTAATACAATCTTAAAAATAGATTCGATCTTTTGTCGTTAGCAAAACTTGAGAGGAATTTAAAAATATAAACATCGTTTAATGCGATATTTATATTAACAATCTCTCTTTTTGTTGAAGACAAAATATAAACTTATTTTTAAGTTTTGATTAGAAATAACACATAAGTTTTAGAAATATGTTGTTATATTTCACTTTTCCCCCTTTTTGTCGAAATAAAAAGGGTGTTTTGGAAAAAAAAAATTAGAGAGAGATGTAGAAACTATAAGGGGGGTGAATAGTTTCTTAAATTTGTTTGTTAAATAAGGGGTTTCAAAAATCATTTTCAAAAACTTAGACTTGAGCAAATATGTGAAATATTCTTATACACAATATGTGAAACTTTATGGACTTATATTTAGTAGTCGTGTGATAGGATCGAACTCGAGATTACGAGATTGCACACAATAAGTAAAGAGTTAATTTATTAAATAAATATATTTATTATATTTATTAAATCGAGCTATAACTTTAACGATCGTTAAATAATTAAGAGTTAAGTATTAGCGAGCGTTGTGGAATAATAAAAAGAGGAATACATAGAAAGAAGAATGGAAGGTTCCAGAACACCCCTAAGGGGTGTTTGGGCCGTCGGTTATGGAGGGGAAAAGGGAAGGAAAAAACTTTCCTTATATTTGTTTCTTAAGCTACACGGATTTAGCCTATATAAACACTCTCTTACCCTCATAATTCAACACATAATTTCTCCCTCTCTTTCTCTTGGGTCGATCGTAACAAGAAACCACAAAGGGGTTTCGGTTGGTTTTTTTGTTCTTTCGATTTTGCTTAAAATCTAGTCCTAGCCCCTCTCTAGGGTTGTTGGGTAGATTTTCCACAAGCGTTGAAGCTCAATTTACACGTGCTAGAATCACGGTTAGCTCGTTGTATTACGTGTGTACAAGAACGTAATATAGTCTTACTTTAGACTATATCTTGGTGGAGTACGTTATAAACCCGTATTGGTGATTCGTTCTTTATCCTATGGATTTGCTTTAGCGAAAAGGTATGTAACCCTAATTAGATTAATTATAATTGTATTATTATGATCTTGTTAAATCGCTTCCGCTATATATGTGCTTTGATCTCGTTTAGGGTTTTGTGTAATTGTTATGAACTATACAAACCTTCAGTGGCATCGAGAGCCGTTTTAACATGTTATAATTATCGAAAATCTAAAGTTTTTAACTAATAATTGTTTTGAGATAAAACACATGTTTCTTTAGGTTTTCTTAAAAAAATAGGGTTTTGTTTTTTAAAAATTAGTGTTTGGCCGATTTTTATAAAAAAAAGAACTGTTTTTTGAAGCCCTAAATTACATGTTGGATAATTTTAGATTAAGCTGTATGATTAATTATTATGTCATGTAAATTAAAGGTTACGATCCGAACAGATTTAATTGTTGAGATTTGAGGGTGGATCCCATGATGAACGTGCATGTTTTCATGGATCCTAAAATCGTATGTTTATATGATTTTATGTGCTACTTGCTTTATTTGATTCAATAAATCTTGAATTAGGGAATACTTTTATATAAATATAAAACCTTGATTTAAAGGTTATTGAATAAATCGTATGCATGTGGCTATTTGATTTATTTATCGCACATATAAATTGTTATTATGTGTTTATGATTTAGTTTTTTTTTACTTGTTTATGTTAAAAAAATTGTACTAATTGTTGTAAACAAGGGTTTTTTAAGAAAAAAATATGGACTAAATCATATTAAAAATTAAGATTTGTCTGAGATCTAAATTGCCTAGAACTACGTTGATTGGTGAATTGCAATAATGATCTAATGGTCTACTCCTTTTGACAAACTATAAAGTGGGTATAACGCATCGCTGGTCATGTACCCGGTTAAGGAAGGAGGTGTTAAGCCATTAGTCGCTGACCAAATTCTCGGCTCGCCTGTGCGTCAAAATTGAAATTACCTATGATTATTATTTGAATAACACAGGTTAATTTACCACAAATTCACATCCGAAATCACAATGAATAAGGTTATTGCTTTGTGCTTTAGCCATAAGTACGTTGTGAATAGTTGTGGGTAAATTCTTGGATTGGTTAAACCAATATCTCAATATAATTTATGTAGAAATTTGGTCTCATGAAAAGTTTATTAATGTGTTTATTAAACTTATAGTATGGAGTTGTGTGCATGCTTCTCCATACATTGATTTGACATCAAATTTATACCCTTAAAATTTAAGTCGAATGCTATCTAATTGACGAACATTTGAAGTTACTACGTCATCAAATGAGATTTTTGGATGATGTTGTAATGGAGAGAAAACATTCATAGAATGAGAATTCGTATGATGGTTTTACGTTATTCAGATTAGACGACTTAATTAAGTTACTCAGTGAGATCTGGAAACTTAAGGCATTCAGAAGGGATGAAACATGTTTACAATGCAAAACGTTTTTGGCAATGTAAATCCCTTATATATCTAGAAATTGAAAATTGTTTGTCAATTGAATTGTTCGAAAAGTCACTATATTGAGTACATTCATTACTAGCAGATCAACTGATGTAATAGATCTATGTCAATATATTTTCTAGGATTCAAGGAAAATACTACGGTTTATATACGGGGGTAATTTTATTTTCTTGAAAGTATTTTATTATCGAAAATACTAATATTTGAACTTATTTCTTTAGAAATGGCTCAACCCGACAATAACACTATAAGTTCTGCGTTCAAAGCGTTTTTTGATCGTCCTGAACTTACTGACCCAAACTTCAATGATTGGTATCACTCACTAAGAATTGTCTTGAGAGTAGCGGGTAATATTGATATCTTGACCACTCCTTATCCGGAGGATCTTACTGAATGAGCTTCTGAAGCGCAAAGGCTTGAACACACTATTAATGTTAAGAAGCACTCGGAGTTACTTTCGCCTAAGCGTATGCTTGATGAACTCAAGGCTATGTTCGAGAAGCCGCAAGCTGTGGAGATCTACGACTTAGTAGATGCTTTGCATAGCTGCAAGAAAACTCCTGGAAAGTCTGTTAGTGCACATTACATGGATATGAGGGGTTATCGGGAACAGCTCATTGCACTAGGAAAACCCTATGATCATAATATGGCTATCAACTTGATCAATAGGTCCCTTAACAAGGACTTTAATGATTTTGTTAGAAACTATAATATGCATTGCACAGGGAAGACAGTTAATGATTTGCATGAAATGCTCATTGAATATGGAAAGGGTTAAAGGACAAGGTGTCTACCTCTACTCCTCATGTGCTAACAATACAAAAGGGTAGAGTGAGTAAGCCAAAACCGCAAGCGAACAAGAAGAAAGGCAAAGGCAAGGGTGATAAGGGCAAGCATGTTGCGACTTATTCGAAACATAAGCAGAACTTTGTCAAGAAGAATTAATCTCAGAAGGATGAGACTTGTCACCATTGCAAGGCAAGTGGTTACTGGAAGAGGAATTTTCCTCTTTACCTCGATGAGTTGCGAGAAATAAAGAAGAAGGCTGAGCAGAGCGCTGCAGCTTCAGGTACTTTATTTATGATCGAATTATTTAATTTGACATACAAATTAAATTCCTGCGTATATGATACGGATGCGGTATTAACATTTGTAATACACTATAGGGATTTAATCTGGAAAGGAAGCTATCCTATGAGGAATAATTTTTGCAAGTGGGCAATGGCGCGCAAGCAGCGGTTGAAGCTATAGGAACATTTAATTTAGTTTTACCTTCGGGTTTAGTATTGATTTTAAATGATTGTCATTATGCACCTACAATGGTTAGGGGTGTTATTTCCTTTTCTTGTTTGTTAAATACTAGATTTGTTCACACTATTGATAATAATGGAACTTTTGTTTAGAAAGATGGTATTTTCTATTTTAATGCAATTTCTGTGAATGGTGTTTTTGAAATATACATGCCTGAAAATGGATCCAAGTATTTTAATAATTCTGTTTTTAGCATGAATAAGAAGAGAAAGTTTGACAAGAACTCTTCTTATATAGACTTGCCCATATTAGGAAGACTCGTATACAAAAGCTTCAACGTGAAGGTCTTTTGGAAAATATCAATGATGAATCATTTGATAAATGTGAGTCTTGTATCTTTGGAAAGATGACAAAGAAACCTTTTAATAGAAATATTGAAAGAGCTACTGATCTACTTGGTTTGATACACACTGATGTGTGTGGACCACTTAGACATGTGTCAAGGATAGGTGCTAGCTACTTCTTAACATTTACGGATGATTATAGCTGTTATGGTTATGTTTATTTACTTAAACATAAACATGAGGTATTTGAAACATTCAAAGTGTTTAAAGCAGAAGTAGAATTGCAACTAGGAAAGAAGATTAAAGCTCTTCGTTCTAATAGAGGTGGTGAATATTTAAGTCAAGAGTTTAAAGATTATTTAAGTGAGAATGGAATTGTTTAGCATCTTACTTCTCCCTATACTCCACAACAAAATGGTGTATCCGAAAGGAGAAATCATACATTATTAGATATGGTGCGATCTATGTTCAATCTAACAACTTTACCATTATCCTTTTGGGATTATGCTTTAGAATCTGTTGTTCGCATTATAAATATGGTTCCCACGGAGAAGGTAAATAAGATACCATGTGAACTATGGCATGGCAAGAATCCATATTTGTCTTATTTAATGGTCTGGGGTAGGGAGGCGTATGTGAAACGTGACTCGGGTGACAAACTCCAACAAACGATCTCTGAAATGTATCTTTGTAGGATACCCTAAGGAAACTATGGGTTACTACTTTTATTATCCACCTGAGAACAAAGTGATTGTTTCTAGGTATGGAGACTTCCTTGAATGTGATCTTGTAAATCAATAATTCAGTGGGAGGAATTATGATCTTGAAGAGAGTCATATAGATACATTACCTTCTGAAAACACTAGCGAAATAATTCCTGTAGAACCAGAAAGTCTGGTGGTTCCACCAGAATTAGTTCCTCTACGTAGATCCGAAAGGATTAAAAACGCAAATAGAAATATATGTCTTAATATAGAGGATGATGATAAAGTAGGGGATCTTGGAGAACCTGCTAATTATAAATCCGCCATGCTTGATCCTGAGAGGGATAAGTAGATGGTTGCTATAGATGAGGAAATGAAATCCATGAAAGTTAATGATGTTTGGATTCTTGTAGATCCACCACCCAATGCTAAAGTAATGAGACAAAAGTGGATATACAAAAATAAAACTGAAATGGACGAAAAAATACAATCCTATAAAGCTCGTTTAGTAGCTAAAGATTTTACTCAAACTTTTGGCATAGACTACGAGGAGACATTTTCTCCTGTAGCAGACTTAAGAGCCATTAGGATTCTCATAGCTATAGCAGCATACTATGAGTATGACATATGGCAAATGGATGTGAAAACTACCTTCTTGAACGGTCGCTTAGATGAAGACATTTATATGCAACAACCGAAAGGGTATGTTGATCCTAAAAATCCAAAACACGTGTGTAAACTTCAAAGATCTATTTATGGTTTAAAGCAAGCATCACGTCAATGGAATAAATGATTTGATAAAGAAATCAAAAAGTTCGGATTTATTCAAAATCGTGATGAGCCATATGTATATCGCAAAGCTAGTGGGAGTGATGTAGTATTTCTAGTCCTACATATTGATGGTATATTAATCATGGAAAGTAACATTCCAAGACTTAAAGATGTTAAGGATTATCTCGGTAAATGTTTTTCTATGAAGGATTTAGGAGAAGCTGCATACATTCTGGGATTTAAGATCTATCGAGATAGGAAAAGACGGTTAATTGGTCTTAGTCAAGATGCTTATATAGATAAGATATTGAAGAAGTATAATATGCATAATTCTAAGAAAGGTTTTCAACCTATGGAAGTTAAGCATAATCTAAGTCATGAGATGGATGCATCAACTCTTGAAGAGGAGGCATACATGCATAAGGTGCCTTACGCTTCAGTTGTAAGATCTATTATGTATGTTGTAAGATGCATAAGGCCTGATGTGGCATTTGCTCAGAACTTGGTCAGTCGTTACCAACAGAATCCAGGGAAGCTCCACTGGACTGCTGTTAAACATATTCTAAAGTATTTGAGGAGTACGAAAGATATGTTTTTAGTATTTGGAGGGAAACCCGACACAGAACTGAATGTGACAGGTTTCTGTGATGCGTCCTGGAAATGTGATAAAGACGATACGAAGTCTCAGACGGGTTACGTGTTTGTTATCAATGGAGGAGCAGTTGACTGGAAGAGCAAGAAACAGACAATGATTGCAATGCATGCTACTCAATCTGAGTACATGGCTGCTTCAGAAGCTGCGATGGAAGCTGTCTAGATTAGGAAGTTTATTGAAGATCTTGGAGTGATGCCTCCAATTAAAGAACCTATTGATATATATATTGCGACAATTCTGCTGCAATAATATTCGCCAATGATTCTAGAGTCATGAAATGCGCCAGACACTTTAAGCGTAGACATCACTACGTCCAAGAACAAGTAGAAGCTCGTGAAATCAAATTAATAAAAGTTTACACATATGATAACGTAGCTGATCCTTTTACTAAGGCTTTGCCTAGACCAAAGGTAGTTAAGCATGCCAAGGCTATTGGGCTGCAACTAGCTAGGGAACTCATGCAATAAATCTGTGATTAGTATTTAGATAAGGATGTTAAGATATTATTATTTATTGAAATAAAGATGGTTTTCGTTTATTTAAATTACTTAATTTTGTATCCTATTTTACATGTTTGAATTTATGAATAAATTGTTATGCTAAATCTCCGTTTTCAATTAATAATATTGGAACGTTATTAAATTAAGACAAATCAAAATTGCCATAGAGTATACTTGAAAGTATATTGATCGATTTTGGATGATATTCGATGAATCGGATATTGGACTTATCCCAACTATATGATTTTACTTTGTGGATCTTTGTCATCAAGTAATTCATAAATAGTTATCCTTAGACCTGAGATACCAGAAAAGTGTTTTGAATCTAGTGCATTTTTGTGGAATAATCTAACGCTAAACGTAACTGTTAGCTATAAGGATTATTTTCAAAAGTGTTGCAAAATTCATTGGTTTTTCTTGTAGTCAATATTGGATTTATTTCCTCCAATTTTGTTTTGGATTTTTAATACAGCTGGGGCCCACGTGGGATTAGTAAGATGTCTGTGTGGCCACACCCAAATTTGTTTTGGTAATTTTGCTGAATCTGTGAACGAGAAACAAAATGGTTAATAAAAAGGAATGACTGAGATCCATATCCTTATTAACCTTATATTAGAAATAAAAGGATAATAATAATGATGAATCATTAAAAGGTTTTATCCAGGAGACCTTACTCGATTTGTACTGAGACATTGCTAGTGTAACTAGACGCTAGTCAATGTAATCATGATATTCGAAATATGTCCAAATGGGAGCTAAACGTTTATGGACTTATATTTAATAGTCGTGTGATAGAATCGAACTCGAGATTACGGGATTACACACAATACGTAAAGAGTTAATTTATATAATAAATATATTTATTATATTTATTAAATCGGGCATAACTTTGATGACCGTTAAATAATTAAGAGTTAAGTATTAATGAGCGTTGTGGAATAAATAGAAAGAGGAATAAATAGAAAGAAGAATGGAAGGTTCCGGAACACCCCTAAGGGGTGTTTGGGCCGTCGGTTATGGAGGGGAAAGGGAAGGAAAAAACTTTACTTATATTTGTTTCTTGAGATACAAGGATTTAGGCCTATATAAACACTCCCTTACCCTCATAATTCAACACACAATATCTCCCTCTCTTTCTCTTGGGTCGATCGCAACAAGAAACCACAAAGGGGTTTCGGTTGGTTTTTTTTATTCTTTTGATTTTGCTTAAAATCTAGTCCTAGCCCCTCTCTAGGGTTGTTGGGTAGATTTTACACAAGCGTTGAATCTCGGTTTACATGTGCTAGAACCACGGTTAGCTCGTTGTATTACGTGTGTACAAGAACGTAATATAGTCTTACTTTATACTATATCTTGGTGGAGTATGTTTAAACCCGTATTGGTGATTCGTTATTTATCCTTTGGATTTGCTTTAGCGTAAAGGTATGTAACCCTAATTCGATTAATTATAATTGTGTTATTATGATCTTGTTAAATTGTTTCCGCTATATGTATGCTTTGATCTCGTTTAGGGTTTTGTGTAATTGTTATGAACTATATAAACCTTCAATATGGAGAAAGGATAGTGCAACTAAACTAATGATCACAAGTATATGCAAGTAATGAATAAAGAATATAAAGAGATAAAGAAAAGAAATATCAAACCAAACACCAAGGATTTATAGTGGTTCAGCAACGAAACTCACTCCTAGAGTACTCATTGCTCGAGAGTTCACTAATCAACAAGCTCCTTAAGGTGGAGAAACCGTACACGTCGCTTAACTAATTTCCGACTCTAAGCTAAAAGTCGAGCCCTAATCTTAGCTAGGACCAATCTACACCAATATACTTTAAGGACTAAGTATTAACCACACAACATACACATCTTCCAAATAGACATAACTACTTGTATTTTCACAACAAGACAAGAATGAAAAATAAATGTTTAATCTTCAATAGATTTTTGAGGTAGACACAACACTTCAAGGATGAAAGTGTTTTTCTCTTTTCACTTGAGAGGAAGAGATGAGAGGAGAAAGATTCACTTCTAAACAAGTAGTAATCAATCAAATAACCAAGGATTTGAATGATTTAAGAAGGTGGATTGAATCTAGAAATTTATGTGCAAAAGAGGTGAAGAGAAAATCTAAGAAGGTCTGCTATTTATAAGACAAAGCTCCAACGGCTCTTTTTGGGCGCGGTTCCTTAAAGGTGACCGCGGTTCCTTATCAATAAGAAATCGCATAGCTATTTGAGGAATCGTCGGAGTAGACTCTGCTCCCTTTTGTCTTTTAGTGGTGCAGTCACATCTGGTGGAATACTTATCCTCAAAGGATATTCCTAACTCATATGGAATATGCCATTTTCAAATTTTCAAATATATAATTTAAGAAAAACATTTTCTTATAAATAAAGCTTAATAAAAACTTTTGTCACATTTAATAAAAGGTGAGTTTTAAGAATAATTAAATCCTTGATCACTTAGTTAGGTTGTAAACTTGTTTGTTCATACCTTAAGTGATAATAGATGAAATGAAAAATACTTGAACTCAAGAATTCGTTTTTTGTTGTTTTCGTAAATGCTTGTTTTTTATATTGTCGTAATCAAAACAAAGCGAGACCGAAAAATGCAAGTAACATTTTTAGGCATCATTGCATTAACAATCTCGCCCTTTTTGATTCCGAAATACATAAACTCAATCACATGAAAAACAAGATTTTCGAAGACGAGTTTATTTCATTTCTCCCCCTTTGTCGAAGCAAAAAGGTTGCAAAAGTCTTTGTAGAAGAGATGAATCAGACTTTGCAAATTCTCCCCTTTGGTGCTTACTCCCCATTGCTTGGGGCACCAAGGAATCGAGCTATGGTGACAATCTAAATAAAAGGGTTAAAAGAAAAAAACACCCAACATAGATATAGCAAAGGTCACACAATAAGAGAAATAAGAGAAGAAAAAGAGAACCAAGATCCATAATAAGTCATGTTAAAAGAAAACATGAAAAAGATACAAGAAAATAAGTCATACAAAGATGTATGAAAAACAAGACAATAGAAAAGCATAAATCTAATCCTGGGTAAACTAGAACTCTAATATTTGCTTGAATTAGATGTCTTGATAGTAAGAAATCCACATGCTTAAATAAGAGACAAGATGGTGGCGGAAGGAGGTGGTGGCTTGGTAATGGTCTCATAGTCATAGTGAAGAGGAAGCTTGACTAGGGGACTTTTGATGTAAATCAACTCCTTGTAGATATGAGCCATAACAAGATGTTGATATTGACAACATTGGCAATATGTCCCATGATGCATGACATTATCATGTGAGGGAGGAAGAACAGGTGGAAAAGAAAAAGTCCCACAATCAATATTCTTAGAAGAAGAAATATTATTTTGAGTGTTCTTCGGTGAATTTAGATTGAAAGAGATTGGAGAAAATGGAGGAGAATCAAGGCTTTCATTGGTGAATAAGACATATTGATTTGAGAAAGGATGCAAAATGCTTAGGGTTAAGTAGAGAAAGCACAAGATAATTTTAGGGTGGTCAAAAGATTGAAATAAAGATTTGTTGGGTCAGTATTTACTGACCCTGAAGCAACTCTAGGATTTGAATATAAAATCCCCCTAAGTGTTTCATGCTCGGCAGTAAGGACAGTCTGCTGAAGGATGACCAGAGGAACAAAGTTCCTACTGAAGACTTTGAAGCTGAAGAAAGTTCAGCACTCCCTTCCAGTTAACTTAGAAGACAAAGGAGTCTTCGCTTCTAGTACTAGGCGGTCTAGTTGCTGAAGAACAAGGACTGAAGAAGGTCTTTCAGTTCAGTTTGGCTTGACAATACCAAACTGAATGATGTCGATCTCCTCTAGGATACTGAAGACTCTTTAGTATTCTAATAGTTTGCATTAGGCGGGAAAAGATAACTTTAAGTCAAAGTAGGTTGCTTGTATACTTAGATATAAGTACAACCTTTATCTTTTCTAGAATAGCTTAATATGTACTTTGTACTGTTTATCCAGCATGGCCATCAACCACCCACTGGATAAACCCATGCATTGAAACATGCAAAATGCAAACCCTAATTTGCACTGCCTATATAAGGAGTGTACATTGGGAGAGAAAGGGTTAACCAATACAATAGCTTAAACTCCGCAAAACCTTTCTCTCTCGATACCAACTAAACCATATAGCCAAGATGCATATGAACATTTAGATTGGAGCTTAGACTTTAACTTTGGTTAGACGTTTAAGTAGAGGAGATCACAACCCATTGTCATTCAACCACTTTGTTATTCCATAAACAAAGTGGGTTATAGATTCTTTATTTGATTCTAATAAAAGTCTATACGTTGAAAAGTATATTGGTATTGTTGTTTTAATCTTTCATAGTTCTTATCTATTGTTAAAACAACACACTTGAGTCGAAGTAAAGAGTTATTACTTAAGTTAATAAGTAATAACGAATTACAATGGACCAACAAGCTTACAAAAAGGGTTGGAGCAAATTTGGAGTTACAGAAAATTCAAATTCGTAGGCTGCTGCCTGCGGTTCTTTATCTCCACCCGTGGTTCCTTATTGATAGAGAACAACGGGTTATTTAAATAACCGCCCACAGAGGGTTGGTTTTGGGGGATAAGGAGAATTTTCGAATTCATCAAATCCTAATGTTCTAGTCTAACTAATCACAGAGACATGCTAAAAGCAATAGTAGACTAAGAAACACACAAGAACTCAACAAACACGATTTGACCAAAATACATGGATTTAAAACAAAATCGATGTTGGAGGTGTGTTAACCTAGACACAGAGTCATGACACACTGATCCTCCATGGTTTAATTTTGTTCTTTCTATATTTTAGAGACTCGTACATATGAATTATGTATGCTCGATATCAATAGCAAGAAGCCATGAAAAACGTTTTTAGATTGAATTAACAATGCAAAAATATTTCTCGACCATTTTCGAAAGAAATTTGAGATTTTTGAAAAAGAGAAGAGGAATTTTCAAAAAGAGTTTAAGAGACTTAATAACTCAAAGAAACAAAAGACTCAAAAGAGAAAAAGACTCGAGTAATAAAATGCGCAATTAAGGTATATGTTCCATCAAACCTAGACCTAGACGCAAATAATTAAAAGGTTCCCTCATAAGTGGCTTAGTGAAGATGTCGGCAAAGTTTTCTACCGAGGGCACCTTCTCAATAAAAATGTTCACCTTTTGAACATTATCCCTAAGGAAATGGTGGCGAATCTCTATGTACTTAGTTCGCGAATGTTGCACGGGATTATTGCTAATGTCTATTGCACCCTTATTATCACACATGATGGGAACATCATTGAGTGTAATCCCGTAATCAACAAGCGCTTGCTTCATCCATAAATCTTGTTGACAAGCTTTACCGGCACTCATACTCGGCTTCCATGGTGGATATAGCAAGAGTGGTTTGTTTCTTGGAGAACCAAGAAGTTAAACAACAATCCATGAAGGTACAAACTCCACTAGTACTCTTTCGGTCCACATAGTCTCACGCATGATCCGAGTCTGTGTATACTATGTTTTCTACGCTGGTCCCTTTAAGATACCATAATCCTAAATGTATAGTGCCTTTAATGTATCAGAAGATACGCTTAACCGCTTCAAGGTGAGGGGTTTTGGGAGCCTTTTGGAAGCGAGCACAAAGGCAAACACTAAAATGTATACGGTCGACTTGTCATAAGGTACAACAAACTACCAATCATACATCCATATTTGGTCTTGTCTACCGACTCACTATCATCATCTACAGTGAGTTTAGTATCCAAGGCCATAGGGGTCTTCATTGGTCTAGATTCCTCTAATCTAAATTTCTTTAATATACTTAGATTGATTAAAGAAAATACCATCTTCCATTTATCTAATTTGGAGTCCTCAAAAGAAGTTAAGTTCTCCCATCATGCTCAATTCAAACTCGTCATGCATGATTTTGGCAAAGTCATCACACAAGCTTTGACAAGTTGAACCAAATATAATGTCATCAACATATATTTGTACGATTATGAGGTGAGAACCTTCTTCTTTGTAAAGAGTGTATTGCATACCATTCCTATGGTATACTCATGTTTTACAATAAACACTTAAAGTATATTATACCAAGCTTTGGGTGCTTGTTTAAGACCATAAAGAGATTTCTTAAGCTTGTAAACATGATTCAGTTTCTCAAAATCAATGAAGCTGGGAGGTTGAGCCACATATACCTCCTCATTGATCAAACCATTAAGAAACACACTCTTTACATCCATTTGTTGAAGCGTAAAATCTAATGCACAAGCATAAGCTAAAAGGATCCTAATAGACTCTAACCTTGCAACTGGTGCATATGTCTCACCATAATCAATCCCTTCTTGTTGATTATAGCTTTGAGCTACAAGTCTAGCCTTGTTACGAGACACGACACCGTTCTCATATAACTTATTCCTATACACCCACTTGGTTCCTATGATGGTAGTACTTCTAGGTGGAGGAACAAGTTCCCAAACGTCATTAGAAATGAATTGATTCAATTCTTCTTGCATGGCGATGACCCAACTCTCATCCATCAAAGCTTCTTTAACATTATTTGGTTCAATCAATGAGACAAAACAAAAGAAGTTATTTTTATCTTGGACTTAATATCTAAGGGTCCTTTGATTAAGGTCGCCTATGACGTTTTTGAGAGCATGATCCTTAGACTCCCTAATGTTTACTCCCTTTTCAACATTAAGGTATTCTACTCCTATTTTTCTAACATCTTTAGCTTTAACAATGTCTATTTCATCTAAGTCATCGTCTACCAACGGTGGTGTCTTAGATGAAGTTGGGGTTTCATCAAATGTCATGTTGAGTGATTCTTCGATTACACCCGAGGTTCTATTGAGGACTATGTAGGCTTTACTAGTTTGAGAATAACCTAAAAAGATACCTTCGTATGACTTTGGGTCGAACTTAGTAAGGTAGTCTTTGGTGTCGAGAATGAAGCACTTGCTTCTAAACACCTTAAATTATTCCAATGAGGGTTTCTTACCTTTAAGAATCTCATAAGAGGTCATACCTAGGAAAGGTCGAATAAGAATTCGATTGAGAATATAGGTCGATGTGTCAACAGCATTGCACCAAAATATTTTAGGCAAAGATTGCTCATTTAACATGGTCCTACTCATCTCTTGGATAGTCCTATTCTTTCTTTCAACTACCCCATTTGATTGTGGAGTGCGAGGTATGGGTAATCCCATGAGCTTCACAAAAGGCACTGAATTGTACTTCGTTATCAAATTCCCTACCATGATCCGTCCTAATAGAGACAATTAAACATCCTAGTCGATTTTGGATCCTTCGACTAAAGGTTTCGAAATGATCGAAAGCTTCATTCTTAGTAGCCAAAAATCTAGTCCAAGTGAATCTAGAATAGTCATCAATTATAACTAGGGTATAAAGGTTACCTCCATAACTTCGTATGGCGAAAGGTCCAAAGAGATCCATATATAGGAGCTCTAGGAACCGAGAGGCAATGTAGCACCAAAACAGGAACGACACGAGGATACGGGAACGGGAAACAGAAAAAATAAAAAAATCAAGATACGGGAACGGCATGGATACGACAATAAAAATATATAAAAAATAAATATATTAAAAGTTATAACATGTGAGATATTCTGCGGACCTTCAATAAAGTGAACCTAGTTTTCTTAAAACAAAATAAAATTATTGTATATAATATTTTATTTTCAACCAGATAAATGTTTGAGCAATGTATATAAGATTGGGGTTAATCTTGTCAAGAATTAAAATTAAAAGGGCTACAAATTTTAAAGTTTCATTTTGGGCCCACAAACAAACACATTTCAGCCTCTTGGTCGTTTTCTCCATCCAAAAGAAACATATAACCGCCATTACTAAAAACCCTAAAAAAGCAAGATACAGGCTGGATACGGGCTTAGAATACCTAAACAGATCCAGAATCGGTCAAGAAATGGTTCCTTGTATTAGGAATCAGTCAAGAAATGGTTTCACATTGTTTCGTAGGCGAATCCGCTCCCGGTCTGATCCCAATTGGGCACGCCACCCTAAATGGCGATTGCGTGCATCATTGTCGAGAGGTCGAAACCAAATTCTTGGCCTTGTGACTTGAGTGAACTTGCTTTCCAACTTTGCAAGCATCACAAAAGTGACTATCAAACTTAATCTTGGGAGCTGTCTTACCAACTCCTTAGAGACTAAAGATTGAATTAAACGCATATTAGCGTGACCTAATCTCCTATGCCAAGGAGTAGAACTATCATCTAAAGTCGCTATACATAAGTTGTCCTTTGACTTCCTATTGACCTTCATGACATAAAGCCCATGTTTTCTAACACCTTTTCCAATGATCTTTCCATCTTTTACGATTCGCTATCATGTTCCGAAAAGATGACCTTACACTTATTGTCACAAATTTGACCTATACTGTAACACCCCCAAATATACACAATTCAATACAGCGGAAGACTCGTTGGTGTTACGAGATAGCACATTACTCACATCATAGACAACGCTTAAAAATCGCGTCGTTTAATAATAAAGCATTTCCATTCATAAATATCAAATTTACATAGGTCCCAAGTCATTGTGTTTCATACAAGTTTTACAAAGCATTTGAATGGAAATTATTATTTAAGTGCGGGCCATGAATTTTGTTGTCTTCTCGAGAATTACCTTCAAGTACCTGAGATAAAACATGTTAAAAGAAAAGGTCAGCGAAAACGCCGAGTGAATTCATAGAGTGTAATGAAAACCATTAATATATCATCGGTATATATTTATTACCGAAAATCATTTTGTACAAATCTTTGTAGTAGGCCATAAAATAGCCAAAGTCATTTTATACAAATCCTTATCAAAAATTATAATATAGGCTTTTGCCTTCAAAATCATTATACGAACCAAAGTCGTAAAAACATCATACAATACGTTTTATAACGTTGTATAAAGTTAAATAAAAACCGTTATATGAATATGGTAACGCAAAACCAAAACACTAACATAATACCAATAGTAAGACCCTGTATTGCTAGTCAGGCAATATATCGTAATTCAGTGCGTATAGTAGTATTTCGTTATTTGGATTATTATAAGCCGCATGACATTGTTACCTTACTACAACAAACAACGGGTAGCTAACCCGAAACTCATTTGCCCATCTAAATTAGCGTGTCGTCACAATAATCACGCTTGTGTAAATCTTCTCATACATAAATTCGCTTACCAATCGATGTGGCACGACGGGGATCAACCGTCAAGGCGCGAACTGGGGTGATCGTCTCCAAATAGTACTATTATATGCATAAGCGTCTACCAAATCCCGGTAGTTCACAATTCATGCTAATGGGACTTTTAGTGACATAACCTAACTTTAATAATCCATTTTATTTCATACATCGGGTCATATAATCATTCATCGGGTCATACAATCCTTCGGGTCCAAATCAATAAACAAACAATCGGGACAAGTAGTGTCCTATTTCATAAAAACTAACATGTTATCTCCCTCGCGGGTTTATAAAACATTTCATAAAAACATTTAAAAGAGTGCGAGGCTATGAACTCACGTTGATGTGGGAAACCGGGTTATCGGTAATTCGGATGTACGGTACGTGCTTCAATCACGGAAACCTAGACAAATAATACTTGTCTTAGACTCTTGTCCAATGACTTTATAAAAATAACAATTATGTATACATATGATGATTTTATATATATGATGATGATCAAGTGGGTTTATAAATTCTCATTTACTCATTTTATTGTTATGTGTTGGTAACTTTTATACTAGTTTACTAGTTTTACTTATTTACATGTTTGAGTCCCAGTGGGCCCATTACAAGCCCAATATATTATATTAGCCCAATTACACTTTTATTATCAGTCATTTGCTTACATGTTGGGCCCAAGTGGGTTAAGCCCAATTAAGCAAGTTTATTAGTGTTTAGCCAAATTAGTTGGATTAATAGTCCAATAAGGCTAATTTGGCCCGTTAATGTCTGTATGTTATAAAGCTCGGGTTTTATCGGTTTTGACTTGTAATATGTACGTATATATCAGTATATGAGTTATATAAAGTTCAGATTAGACGGGTCCGACCATCTAAGTTTTAATTGACGAAAACGTTAATTTTACGGTTTTAGCCGAAAAGACGTAAAAATCATGTTTCTAGTTTTATAACTTATAAAACTTATCAAATTGCCATTTTTATAAAATTTCTCATTTGTAAATACTTATATAAATGTTATATATAAGTTAGTGGGTTTTAAGTTTACATTTTATATATTATTTACTTGAGTGCTATTATAATACTATATACTTTAATTTTCACAAATCTGATTTTTACTTTCACTTTCACTATTTTTACCATATCTTGAGTTCTACAAGGAGATAGAAGCTCAATTTTGGATGATATAAACTCCATATTATGTGCTACAAATAAGTTAGCTATAGCTACTGCTCAATCCATGTCTAAGTATCCTTAACAGTCCCTACAAAACAGACTATTCAGATTGGTATACAAATTTTGTTTTGATCATATCTCACTCATTTTGATGATTCCATTGCATGGCCAACTCTCACATGTGTATGACATCTAATACTTACTGTAAATTGATTCCACTATGCCATTTTATCAGTTTATCATTTGGTTACTTACTGTTTTTATACATACATCACATTAAGTAAGATTTTAACCTTCTTACCTATGGTTTTCCATCTTTTTAACCATATTTATCAACACTTGATCCCCACACAACATTTTTATCATCATATATTCATCATATACATATACAATAGGAAATAAAATACAAAATTACATAATCAAAATAACAAGAGGATAGGAAGAACAATCTTTATACCACCAAGATTAAGTAGTTTATGATCAAGGCTTGGATTTTTAATGGCTAAACTTATGATAGATCAACACCAATCTTCAATACCACCAATACTTGTAAACTTCTTATAGAAATCAGCCCTTGGACATCACCAAATCACCTCCTTGGATGTTAGAATCACCTCCAATCTTCAAGGCTTCAAAGGGGCATCATCATGTGTATGAATAACACGTGATTTTATGGCTAAAATAGATCAAATGGGGTGTTTATGTGATGATATGGGACGAATTTTTAGAGAGAGAAAAGGGAGGATGAGATTGGTTTGCATGTATGTGTTTTGGAGAAAATGGTTTAAGTGTTTAGTGGTTTTGCTAGTTAGCTTGTTTGTGTAAGTAGCTAGGACAAGTGTCCTAGCTTACTTAGTAAGCTTTGACACATGTTAGATGTGTTGGTGGATACTTGTGGCCATCCCATGTGTGGGGGTGGGACAAGTTTATCTTGTCTCATCCCCATTTAATTACGGGTACTCCTTGATTCTAGTTTTCTCGATTTGCGTGCCCTCGGGTCGTTTTACGAAAAACGTTTTTATAAATTATGAATCAACGGCACAAAACGAATCTAATAAAAATTGTCTCATAAAAAAACGGAGTTCAAAAACGTAAATACGTAAACCTAAGGTTTCAGGTTTAGTAGTAAAGGTCGTTAAATTATAATCGTAAGTCCTAATCTCTTCTCGTAAATTTGTGAGTTTATGAACCAACACAAATTTAAAATCCCAAAATAATATTCACGGATAAATTTATTTCCTGAAATGTCGGACTATCATCAAGGACAGTGTATGTAAACGTAAGCACGTAACGTAGAATCCTCCGGTTTAGACGTAGTTGATGCTAATTCAAGATGTAAACCCAAATTTCTTCCCAAAATAAGTGAGTTCATAATATAACATTAATAAAAATGTTTTTAAATAATACTTGAGAATAACATATCAACCATAAATTGACGGATTGTCACAGCATTTACCCCTAAACAGGATCTTTGTCCTCAAAGATCAATTTATCTTACTACTCGCTTCTTATAGAGTTAGAGCCATGTGGCTGTTTCCTCCACATTCGGTCTTTTCTCACAAGTGTAATTCATTACAATACGCGAGTTTCATCAAACATAACTACGGGAATAAGATCAGGCTTAATGTTGACTTACTTACTCTATCCATGATGTTCACGGGTTTTTGATGAATGCAACTTTTCACCCATCTAAACTTCATCAAAAAGAATTCAAATTTTCACTTGATAGATATTTCATCAAGTTAGATACACGAAACATAATTCACGCATCCCTTGAAGTCCTAGGGTAGATCCAGCTTACATGCCTTTCAAACCAACTTTGATATCATCTCAATGGTCCCATACAATAGGGACTTATTTCCCATGATCTTTCAGATCATCAATTCACTTCTCCATGGTTAAAATTTTTGGCATAACTTCGCTACCCATCCGGCACTTCAAGATCTACACTTCATATTCACATAACCCCCTGCCCACTACCGGCAGTCAATAAACAGATCCTAATTTCAACAATCAATTCAGGTCTCGCGGGTCGGGTATTTTGTAAGGTTAGGTTCGCCATCATAGGAAACCTTAAACCTAAAGGACATGTCCAACTCACAATGGGTGTATGTCCGGTGTCTTCATCCCAACTCCTACCTATAGATGCTCTTATATAGATCCTCACAAGATTCGATCTTCATCCTGATACGATAATTATCAATGATAATCTCTCCAAAGGAAAACGATTATATGGTTCATTACTAAAGGTCAATTATTCAAGCATAAAACAGCACTTCTAGTGTTTTGTATCATTACTTTACCTCGTCCCTTCGATTGGGGTGGTAAACAGTACTCTCATCAAGGTTCGTTCCCAATGACTTCTGAGCAAATCTCTAGAAATTCGATGCGAAGCGAGGATCTTGAAAGAGATGATCGATACAGGCACACCATGTTTACACAACTCTTTTAAATATAAAGAGTCAATTTCTTCATCGAGAGTCTATCATTAATAGGAATGATATTAGCAGATTTGGTAAGTCTGTCGACGATGAGCCAACTCGAATCAAATTCAGATGATGACCTTTGCAATAGTTAGATGTTTACTAATGTATGAGGCGATGTATGCCTTCATAATTTGCCATCAGTACAACTTCTTCAAATAAAGATACATTAAATCAGAAATGACAGGAATAGAATACTTAATCTTATGAGATTCCAACATAACTATATCTCATAATCCTCCATATTTAGACAATCACAAGTGGCCTTTTAATCATTTAACGCCATCGGCTCTTATTACTAATGGTTCACATTAGCCGCGAACCCCCTTTTTATTATTTATATTATCCTTCTTTTCAAGCATCGACTATTATTAAATTGCCCAGGCAATTATTTTGCACAATCATTACTAAGGAATATATCCTAATTGATTCTTTATTTTTACATAATGTGCCAGTAATTACGTTCACTTTCCTAGATGGAATAAATATCATGACCGTATTTATTCGAAAATTCTTTCTTCACATTATCTAAGTTTTAGTTTCGTCTCAACTATTATCTTTATTAGTGCTCAATCCGACGTCTAAAGCGTCGATAGTTATTACAAGTAATTAAATAATAAATATTCAATTTTTATGAAACGTAAACGTAAAAAGTTTTTAAAATTTCTCGGTTCGTCCAATTATAGGAAACTGTTCAAAAGAATAAATTTGAATTTAATTAACACGATTTTTGTTGATTTACCGAAAATAATTAGTGAGATTTGTAGATGTTCGAAAAATCTTTGTTTATACTTTGGTCACAATTTTCTTAGTTGACAAGCAAAAATTGTCGTTTCAAATTTCAAAGTCATGGTTTTAATGGTTTCCTCAATCCCTCCTAGGTTGTCTTGAGGTACACACAAACATTTACCCATAAACAGGAGTTTAGTTAAATGTTTTGGGTATAAGGGAATAATCCCTCAAAAGTTCTTTTTGATAAAACATTTGTCAAAACATATTTGTACTTTCTTTTTGGTAAAACCCAAAGTCTTAAATGACTTCTAATTTTTGAAGAGTCAATATATATATATATATCTTACCATCATTAATCAAACGGTCATTTTATGTAAAGGATCAAGCCTTAAATCACATGTTAAATATTCAAGGTACAAGTTTTCACTACTCGGCCGATTCAGGGCATTCTACAAATAATTATTAACTCATTCTTATTCTTATAAACAAACAAATAGTCCTTAATGATCACAAGCATGAATTTATTGAATTACAGCCTACACACGTGATTCACCATATTTATGGATGCTACATGTGCATTGGTCAATCCAAACAACATAACATGAAACTCATAATGTTTATTACAAGTTCTGGATGTAGTAATTTGAATAGATAATCTTTTTCGCGGACACGAAGTTGATGATAACCATGCCGTGAATCAAATCTTTAGAACATACGCTAGAACCTTGTAAATGATCGAACAATCTATCATCTTGGGTAGTGGATATAGATTTTAACTCGTCAATTTACTTAGTTCACGGTAATCAATAAACATAAGGAATGATAACACCATAGCTCTTCATGATGACGAGCTTGGTAGAATAAAAGCTTTCTCCGACAACTCTCTCAGTTGTACGGTAACTCTTTTAATTCAGATGGTGCTGACATAGGGTGCACACGCCACAGGTGCAACACCGGGAATATAATCAATACCAAATTCAACTTGCCTCAATGGCGGAAGTCTAGGTAATTTACCAGCAAATACCTCCTAAAGTTTCAGATAACATATTCATCTTTTAATAAATTCATATTAGGTTCTTTCTAAATTATAATATCTATGACTAATTTACAACCATTCACGGTATAATTTCAAGTCTAAATACAGGATATGGTCATCCATCAAGAATTATTTAGATCACTTTTGATAATCAACATCTTATCATTTAGGGGAATTCTACTCGAGTTCCCATCAATTAAGACAATGTCGTCATGTCATAATCAATCAATCTACTCTACCGGCACTATCAACTTTCCAGTTTCATTACCGTCGATAAGATGTGAACTTCTCAAAAGACTAATAATAACTCATAATCCTTCACAAATTCAAGGATATATGGAGACACAACTACCATTAAAAGAGTAAGGTCAACGCATAATCTACGCGAGAGAATTTCAAATCAGATACAAACGAAAACATTAACGAATATGAGTATATCCCATGTTTTCATGAATTGAGTACGCATTCGAAAGCTCCTCGGATCGTTACCCAGGTCATTCAAATGAAATCTAATCAAAAGAAATGATAAGAACGTCGATACATCCAATCGGGTATCAACACTCGGTAATCAAATATTTTTCCAAAGAATCTCACCACGGGAGAATTGGACAAGAAGGGAATATCAATTGTCAACTAAGACAATATCTATAGATGAGTAAATTCGATTTAGAAGAATAAATGGTACGGGCACATATGTAGATGTTTCTAACAATATGTACCTATTTTTCACTTCTTGCAGATCTCATAAACATTCAATCTTTCACAACTTCAAAGAAAACGTAGCGTTTATTAATAATTTCATGGTGACTACTAATCAGCCTTGCATGGTCCCTTCCAAATTGTATGTAGGTGCGCAACTATATACAATTTCAAGATTAAAGATGCAATACTCAGTTCGTCAAAATTTTATCATCATGTTTATAATAAAAACATTTTCATGCTTAATTCTTAAATAAGAATCAAAAATAAATTTACAAAGATTTTCTTTGTTATGAAAACAATTAAGTTTTCCGAGGTGTTTTATAAACAACTTCGATTCGATAACAATCACTTATAAATCTCACTTTGAATAATCCTTATAGTGATGGAAATTCTATTTTTCTCAAGGGATACTGTTTTATCTTTATAAAAACAATGAGTGATCTGCAAAAGAGTGATGAAAAGTTGTTCACCAAGAACTAACTACAGTATAATAGGAAATGAGCTTAGCCAAACAATCATGAGGTTCATGATCTCGATGGCACTCAAAAAGAATAATCCACAACGTAACTCAAATCGAGATGAGTACTTGTTCAATGGTTGCATCACTAATGCGAACATTAGGATGAAGCAATAAAAGATAGATAACACCGATACATGTAGGATTTAGCAATCAAAGGTAGTCTTTTCATTAATCACAAACAAGTCAAAATTGTACCGTAACACATTACGTGTCACTATGTCATACAATTCCATGAACTCATCCTACCAACTGATGTCTCAGTTAAGTTAGTGATTTTTAAAAGATACCACAATGAATACTAATCTACAAGAGTCATGGGGGTTCCACCTATCCTGGAAGATCCATCGGTCCCTATTTAGAAGAAGATTTCTTCAATTTATTTCCTGGACACTGGGCATCCTCATTATTGGACAATGGCCTAGGAACAACCCTTAACACGAACCAACAATCAATTAAAACCTTATAATTCAATCACAGGAATTAACGACTTACTCTCAACAATCTCATATTCCATACGAGTTAAATTTTACTTTATTCAAGTTTCAACCAAATCATACTCAATGCGATATCCTACCTCATTCTCCAATACTTTCAACCTTATTATTAGACCTTAAAAGGGAAATAAAAGCTCGATATGATCAACACTTAATTTCCAATCCTATAGCTCTTACAACAACAATTATCAAATGAGTCACTAGCATGAGATGACTCACACATTCAATTAGATTTCTCGGAAAGGTACTAGTGGCATGAGGCTTTTGGGTAAAGGTTCCAATGACAGCCTCAAGTGCAACATTCACCCTTTCGATTTCCAAATTTAAGAATTGGGTGACAACGAATCAGATGACATCTTTCTAGGTGGTAATGTTTTGTCAAACTTCACTCTATAAGGAAAGATCGTCATGACATCGATATCAGTTTTAATCTCGCCAATCCTTCTTCAATATCACAATCAACTAATATCTACATTTCTACGAATATCAACCATTTTGTTGGGATCATAAATATCCACAACTTGGTTTAGATCTGGAATAGCAAGATTTCCTACAGGAATAGCTTAGATTAATTTACTAGGTTCCTTGTGACAATCTACGTAGTATAAATACCTCGTATAAATATTAAAATAATCATCAAACAATCATGTAATCAAAGCACATCATATATATATAATCCAAGTTATAGATATATATTAAAATAACACTTCTCAGTCTGGCCTTGTCGGTAACTCGGGAATTCTTTGGCACCGTTATAGTCAAAAGATTTTTAGACATTTTTAGAAAAATGTTTATAGTTAAAATATTTTGAAATGTTTTATTCAAAACCTTAGTTTTAAAAATCTTTCGTTCTCTATAACGAGAGCTCTGGTACCAAACTGTAACACCCCCAAATATACACAATTCAATACAGCGGAAGACTCGTTGGTGTTACGGGATAGCACATTACTCACATCATAGACAACGCTTAAAAATCGCGTCGTTTAATAATAAAGCATTTCCATTCATAAATATCAAATTTACATAGGTCCCAAGTCATTGTATTTCATACAAGTTTTACAAAGCATTTGAATGGAAATTATTCTTTAAGTGCGGGCCATGAATTCTTGTTGTCTTCCCGAGAATTACCTTCAAGTACCTGAGATAAAACATGTTAAAAGAAAAGGTCAGCGAAAACGCCGAGTGAATTCATAGAGTTTAATGAAAACCATTAATATATCATCGGTATATATTTATTACCGAAAATCATTTTGTACAAATCTTTGTAGTAGGCCATAAAATAGCCAAAGTCATTTTATACAAATCCTTATCAAAAATCATAATATAGGCTTTTGTCTTCAAAATCATTATACGAACCAAAGTCGTAAAAACATCATACAATACGTTTTATAACGTTGTATAAAGTTAAATAAAAACCATTATATGAATATGGTTATGAAAAACCAAAACACAAACATAATACCAATAGTAAGACCCCGTATTGCTAGTCAGGCAATATATCGTAATTCAGTGCGTATAGCAGTATTTCGTTATTTGGATTATTATAAGCCACATGACATTGTTACCTTACTACAACAAACAACGGGTAGCTAACCCGAAACTCATTTGCCCATCTAAATTAGTGTGTCGTCACAATAATCACGCTTGTGTAAATCATCTCATACATAAATTCGCTTACCAATCGATGTGGCACGACGGGGATCAACCGTCAAGGCGCGAACTGGGGTGATCGTCCCTAAATAGTACTATTATATGCATAAGCGTCTACCACATCCCGGTAGTTCACAATTCATGCTAATGGGACTTTTAGTGACATAACCTAACTTTAATAATCCATTTTATTTCATACATCGGGTCATATAATCATTCATCGGGTCATACAATCCTTCGGGTCCAAATCAATAAACAAACAATCGGGACAACTAGTGTCCTATTTCATAACAACTAACATGTTATCTCCCTCGCGGGTTTATTAAATATTTCATAAAAACATTTAAAAGAGTGCGAGGCTATGAACTTACGTTGATGTGGGAAAGCGGGTTATCGGCAATTCGGATGTACGGTACGTGCTTCAATCACGGAAACCTAGACAAATAATACTTGTCTTAGACTCTTGTCCAATGACTTTATAAAAATAACAATTATGTATACATATAATTATTTTATATATATGATGATGATCAAGTGGGTTTATAAATTCTCATTTACTCATTTTATTGTTATATGTTGGTAACTTTTATACTAGTTTACTAGTTTTACTTATTTACATGTTTGAGGCCCAGTGGGCCCATTACAAGCCCAATATATTATATTATACCAATTACACTTTTATTATCAGACCTATGCTTACATGTTGGTCCCAAGTGGGTTAAGCCCAATTAAGCAAGTTTATTAGTGTTTAGCTAAATTAGTTAGATTAGTAGTCCAATAAGGCTAATTTGGCCCGTTAATGTCCGTATGTTATAAAGCTCGGGTTTTATCGGTTTTTACTTGTAATGTGTACTTATATATCAGCATATGAGTTATATAAATTTCACATTAGACGGGTCCGACCATCTAAGTTTTAATTGACGAAAACGTTAATTTTACGGTTTTAGCCGAAAAGACGTAAAAATCATGTTTCTAGTTTTATAACTTATAAAACTTATCAAATTGCCATTTTTATAAAATGTCTCATTTATTTATTATTGTACATACTTATATAAATGTTATATATAAGTTAGTGGGTTTTAATTTTATATTTTATATATTATTTACTTAAGTGCTATTATAATACTATATACTTTAATTTTCACAAATCTGATTTTTACTTTCACTTTCACCATTTTTACCATATATTGAGTTCTACAAGGAGATAGAAGCTCATTTTTGGATGACATAAACTTCATATTATGTGCTACGAATAAGTTAGTTATAGCTACTGCTCAATCCATGTCTAAGTATCCTTAACAGTCCCTACAAAACAGACTATTCAGATTGGTATACAAATTTTGTTTTGATCATATCTCACTCATTTTGATGATTCTATTGCATGGCTAACTCTCACATGTGTACGACATCTAATACTTACTGTAAATTGATTCCACCATGCCATTTTATCAGTTTATTATTTGGTTACTTACTGTTTTTATACAGACATCACATTAAGCAAGATTTTAACCTTGTTACCTATGGTTTTCCATCTTTTTAACCATATTTATCAACACTTGATCCCCACACAATATTTTTATCATTATATATTCATCATATACATATATAATAGGAAAGAAAATACAAGATTACATAATCAAAATAACAAGAGGATAGGAAGAACAATCTCTATACCACCAAGATTAAGTAGTTTAGGATCAAGGCTTGGATTTTTGATGGCTAAACTTATGATAGATCAACACCAATCTTCAATACTACCAATACTTGTAAACTTCTTATAGAAATCAGCCTTTGGACATGACCAAATCACCTCCTTGGATGTTAGAATCACCTCCAATCTTCAAGGCTTCAAAGGGGCATCATCATGTGTATGAATAACACATGATTTTATGGATAAAAAATAGATCAAATGGGGTGTTTATGTGATGATATGGGACGAATTTTTAGAGAGAGAAAAGGGAGGATGAGATTGGTTTGCATGTATGTGTTTTGGAGAAAATGGTTTAAGTGTTTAGTGGTTTTGCTAGTTAGCTTGTTTGTGTAAGTAGCTAGGACAAGTGTCCTAGCTTACTTAGTAAGCGTTGACACATCTTAGATGTGTTGGTGGATACTTGTGGCCGTCCCATGTGTGGGGGTGGGACAAGTTTATCTTGTCTCATCCCCATTTAATTACGGGTACTCCTCGATTCTAGTTTCCTCGATCTGCGTGCCCTCGGGTCGTTTTACGAAAAACGTTTTTATAAATTATGAATCAACGGCACAAAACGAATCTAATAAAAAAACTGTCTCATAAAAAAACGGAGTTCAAAAACGTAAATACGTAATCCTAAGGTTTCCGGTTTAGTAGTAAAGGACGTTAAATTATAATCGTAAGTCCTAATCTCTTCTCATAAATTTGTGAGTTTATGAACCAACACAAATTTAAAATCCCAAAATAGTATTCACGGATAAATTTATTTCCTGAAATGTCGGACTGTCATCAAGGAAGGTGTATGTAAACGTAAGCACGTAACGTAGAATCCTCCGGTTTAGACGTAGTTGATGATAATTCAAGATGTAAACCCAAATTTCTTCCCAAAATAAGTGAGTTCATAATATAACATTAATAAAAATGTTTTTAAATAATACTTGAGAATAACATATCAACCATAAATTGACAGACTGTCACATATACTTAGTAAATTAAACCCTAAGTTATCTACGTTCTCAACATTTTCAATGGTCATGGAGTCAAGAGAAACCGTACCATTGTCAATGATATTACCACGTAGCTTACTAGCGAAAGTGACGTTACCTCCATTAGATGCTTTGTAAGATGAGAACAACTTCGATTACCCATCATGTGTTTAGAACAACCACTATCCTTAATCCACTCATCGGGCTCTAAATCAATTCCCAAGCATATCTAGGTAACAACACATAAAATCAAACATTTGGTCCCCAATATCTCATGGGTCCAAAGTTGTTAGTTCCAAACATTCCTTGTATTTGGTTGGGATGCATGAATTGAGGACACATACCCCACGGAGAAAAACATTGTTGAAATTTATTCCAATTCATATGAGCATTTTGATGTCCATTGTTTTTCTTAGGAGTCTTTGATCTAGACCTAGAGTTATTATTGTTTCTAGGTGTTGGTGTTTTACTCCTAGGTCATGACTTAAACTGATCATTTCTTTTAGGTGTTGGTGTTCTACTTCTAGGCCTTGAATAATCTCGTACTCTTTGAGGAGTAGATGATTGTCTTGATAAATTTCTCATTCCCATTAAAGGTTTACTCAAAGGCTTGTAGAATTTATCAAGTTCCTTTTTATCAATTATAGGTAATTTAACATTGTTAACAACAAGATGTTTTGGCCCTTTACCTAGAATAGAATTTTCAGAAAGTTATGGATTTTCACCAAAATCATATTCTGTCAGCGGTTCCTTATTGGAACATGCGGTTCCATATTGATATGGAACCGCCCCATATATTGGAGAACCGCGGGCAGTGGAACATTTTTCTGAAAACCTAAATTGTTTTGGTTCACTAGTAGATGCTTCATTAGTGTTAAATCCCAATCCAAGTATTTCCCTGTAATGAATTTGTCTACTTAACATATCGTCAAGAGCACTAGTACTTTTCATGAACTTTTCCAAGTTATTGGAGGTGCTTTTGAGATCTTCATTCTCTTGTCTACGACTTTTACAACTTAGACAACCTAAATCAACTTCTTTATTTTTCTCAAGCTTAGCTAATTTATCTCTTAGTTATAATCTCATTTCAAGCTTGGTCCTAGTTGATTTTAGCAATTTGTTCTTTTCAATGAATTTTAGACTTAGTTTGCATAGGTTATTATATTGACCTTCTAATTCTAAATCATCTAAAGAGGAACTATCATTGCTATAGATTCGGTTTCAGAATGTACCTCTTTGGAAGAATGAGACACTTTTCGTCTTTAGCATCGTCATCACATTCTTCACCACTATCGCTCCATGAACCTCCAACGCAAGCCGTGTGATTCTTGTCGTGAGATGGCTTAGGACATTCACCAATGAAATGATTTGGGTCACCATATCTAAAGCATTTCCTATCACCTTTGTCATTCTTGACAAATCGATTTTTGGAGAAGGCTTTCTTGTCGTTGCTTGGTTGTCTTACGTGTTGGCCTTGCCTTTTGAAGAACTTCGAGTCTCTAACAGCCATAGCATATTCCTCATCATCACTATCCGAAGAGGAGCTATCATGGTTACTTTGCACTTTCTTGGCCTTTAGTGCTAGAGACTTTCTTTCACTCTTGGTTTTCATCATTTCTGAGTCCTTCAAAATTATCATTTCATGAACTTTTAAGTTGCCAATAAGTTCAAGTGATAATGTAGTAAGGTTCTTTGATTCTTCAATCGTTGTGACTTTAGCTCTCCACTTTGGATGCAACGCCCTAAGAAACTTCCTAATATTGTTCTTTGTTGATCCATGTGATTGGATCTATATTCTGTTAGAACTAGTATAGTAGTTTGTAATTAAATTAAAACATTTTAAGAACTCTTACTCAAGTAAATAAGTTATGCGGAATCTAACTTATAAAGCACAGAAGAACAGAATTACTTTTAACTATTCGATTCTCTTATTAATCGACTTGAATGAGGTACATGAATGTCATCGTACCTGTGTTCCTTTTATAGAGTAAGGAACCCTAGAAACCTTAGAATATTCTATAAAGATAAGTATATCACAAACGAATATTATCAATATTCTAACTATAAAGTATATCACATAAGATATACTCTAAATATAACTATGACATATCTTATACAAAGATATATTCGTCCTAATCAATATAGCAGTACTTGTAATTAACACTAACAGTATTTGCTATGTACCACGTTAACACTAAGGTACTTGCTAACACTAATAGTACTTGTACTTACACTAACAGTACTTGGTACTTTACAAATAGTTCCCAACAATCCTCCCCTAAACAAGAATGACAACTTGTTTTCTTCTTGTTTCTCTTTGTACTGAATGTATTTAGAATACATGTCTTCAGTCTTCTCTTCAAATTTGGATTGAGCTTGGTAATTTGTACTTGTATGCAACTGAATGTTGCCAAACACTTTTATGCAGATCTTCTTCTGATAAGATAACCTTCAAGTCTCATGAACATCATCTTTGTCTTCAAATTATGATCTTCTTGTGTCTTGTAAACATCCATTTTATTCTGCAGCAACAGTAATTGTCTTCATGAGTTAAATCTATGAACTCTTGATCATGGACTTATGTCTTGATTTGATGAGACAAAACCTTCTAAGTATTTTTTTTTCTTTTCTGAGAAACTAATACTCATTTGCTTGCAGCTCCATACCTGAAATAAAACAGTTAACAACAAAAACCAATCTGTATTCGCTTCATGATTTTTAGCAAATCATCAGCTATCAACGGATTTGATTTATTCTTTACTAGTTAGTCGTACACTCTGGAATAGCCAATACTTTATTCATAAAGAATAAGGTGTACTGATAACCCTAAATTCTTGGTAAACTGTCAAACATCAACGGATTTGAGAAGTCTTTACTACAAACTGTTTGCTTATGGACTAGCCAGTTCTTATGTGTGTTAGACATGGTGAACTAAGAAATATTTGGGAAGTGTGATTGTAAATCAAACACTTAAGGCTCTTTCTCAGCTTCTTCCTCTTGCTCCAAATCCTTGATTTGTTGTTTAACCATTCTGATCAACTCCAAAGCACTAGCCGATTCTTCTGAAACTTCCAATTGTTGTTCTAACATTCTTTCCAACAATCTTCTTCCAAAAGGATATCTCTTTTCTTGAAGCATGTAATAGGTTATGTCATTTACATCTAATGTATGTAACCCACATGATCTATAATATCTCTAGTAACTAGGAACCTGATTTTCTAAGTCCTTCAATATTCTTTGATCCCAAGTATGTGGCTCATACATAAATTTCAGCTCATTCCTCAATAGTGTGACTATTGCTTGACCTTCACTTCCACCTTCAACAAATCTGTTAAGGTCTTGAATGTCTTGTCTGTCAAGGATGTGTAGAATCTCTTCAAGTAGTCTAAACATTTTGAATGTTCCATCTGACCTAGTAATTCCATGAATTTCCAATCCATCCTTCATAGCACTTGTCCATCTTATGATATCTGACTTCTTTCTAAAGATCTCTGTGTCAATGCACTGATCTTCAAAGTTCACTATCTTTAAGTGCTTTCTACAGCTTTCATCATCATCACTATCTTGTTCAGTAGACTTCACCTTTTTCTTAGCTTCTTGCTTCTTCTTTGTTGATCTTTTCCTCTTAACACCCTTAGAGGTTCCTTCAAACTCTATTGAACCCTCCTCCAAATCTATGTGTACTGTTTCCTTAAGTACTGTTGACTGTGTATGTACTGCTTGTACATTTTCAGTCTTTTTGTTAACATCTTGAGTTGTATCCCCTTTATCTATTTCTTGATTGATATCTGCTCCCTTTGAAACTTCTATCACCCTTTTCTTCTTCCTAACATGGGTAGTTTTTATGGGTGGAGATGCTTCCTTTTGTCCAGCAATACCTGCATCAAGTCTAGGGGTACTTCCAAATTGTCTTTGTTGTTGAAGATGCTTCCTTACATCTTCAATATCTTGCTTGTCCTTTTCAGAACCAATCTCAACAACATTCAACTTGGTCCTCTTGTGTTGTTCATACAAAGCCTTGATTTCTTCAAAAGTCTTTCTGACTAATTAAGCATGGGTAAAATGCTTGACTTTCTTGAGGTAGGACATCATTTGGTTTCTGATTTGCATAGTGGTTGGAGGCTTAACCTTTTCTTTTCTTCTCACTTCTGCAAAGAATCTTTGTTTCTCCCTCACTAAATCATCAATTAGTTTGTCTTTCTCCTCTTCATCATAAGCATCCCTTTCTTCAGCTATCAATGATTCTGCAAGAAGCTCATTTGCTTTAAGTTCAGCTTGAATTCTATCATACTCTTCAATATTCCACTCTTGTTGCACTCTTTGGGCTTCAAGCATCTGTTGCTTAGCTGCAAGATCTTCTTGTAGCTGCTCTTCATGCATTTGAGCTTGCAATCTGAAAGCTAACTCTTTATCATGCTCCAGTTGGTTGAATCTATTCATGACTTTGCTAATGTCATCATCTGAATCACTTTCTTCCTTAGATTCAGATTGTAACACTTTCTTGCCTTTATCCTTTGGATTGATTTTAGGTAGTTTCTTCTTTAGCTTTGAAGATCTTCTCTCTTCATCTTCATTTGATTGTTGTTGAATGACAACACCTTTGATGAGATGTGAAGCTTGAATCTTCTTGCCTTTAGCTTTTCCTTTCTTAGCAAGAATTTTTTGTTGTGCCTTTAACTCTACTTCTGCTTGTCTTGCTTTTTCAGCTGAGCTCTTCTCCCTTAGATCAAGCAGTACTTGTGCTAAAGTCTCATCATCTCCAAAAGGAGTTTGACTTTATGCAGAAGAATGTAATGAAGGTTGTTCACCAGTGGTACTTGCAGTCGGCTTAGTTGGCTTAGCAGTACTTGGCTCTTCAACAATGTTTACTTCATCAGTGTAAGACACACTTTTTTCTTGAATCACCAAAGTATCTCCAGATACCTTTTCTTCTTGTGAAGCTGTCTTCTCAATTTGTAGCTCCTCAGTCTTGTCTGATCCATAACTCACTCTTGATCTTGACAGTACTTGGAAAGACTGTTTCTTGTGAAACTAGAATTGCCTTTGAGGTGGAGTTGAAGACACAGGAAATTAAACATTGATTTCCTCCAGCTTCTCATAGAAACTACTCCAATTCACTTGTAGTTGTGGTGATTGTGGTTGTGGCTGAGTCGCCAAAATCTCTTTAGTTTGTGGTTCCTCATGAGTAGGTTGTGGTTCTTCTTGTTGAAGCTCCATGTTTGTAGGCTCCAAGTTATCGTTTTCCACACTATTCTCTATGCCATTGCCATCTTCAAAATTTCCAATAACATCATCAGCTTCAAAATTAATGTCATTCCCAGAGACCCTAGTATGAATTTCAGAAGAAGGTCCTTGTTCTTCATAATTCCTCCCCTGTTTGGTTGCATTCAGTTGCCTTTTCTTAAGGTTCCTGAATCTTTGCTTCTTAAGAGCAGCTTTCTGAATTGATATGTTCTGCCTCATCCAAGGAGGTACTATAACACCCCATTTTGGTAAATGGAATGTCACGTGTGATTATGGCGTGTCATCAAAGCATACAAGGATAAATGTATTAAACATTACATGACCATAAAGGAAATACTGGAAACAAACATCGGTACCCCAAAGTAAAGCTCATCACACACAAACATAAGTAATATTAAATGAAAAGGACTAAACAATGTCCATGGAAATAAGTAGCAAAAGTATGATGATAAGCATAAAGTAACGAAGGCTAGAAAGCTTCCAATCCATATGCACGTACGCTTCTACGAGCGTCCCTAAGTACCTGCCGTTTTGGGAACATGAAAGGAAAACGACTGAGCATAACGCTCAGTGCACGGATATACAAGCATAGAATGAATAACATAAGCATATACAACATATAGCAGCGGAATTGATTAAGTCCTGGAAAACCTAGTATAACTTAGTAAAACTAGTTTTATAGTTTGAAAAACCTTATGTTTATCTTATAAAAACTGTTTAACATGTTTAATATAGGTCATGAAATATCAACGTGCATGAATACTTAGAGGGGTGACCTCGTCATTCAATTAGAGTGGCTGCCTCTAATTAATATAAGTTTGGGTAGGATGGATCAGCTCCTTGTGAAGGATGCAAGGCACATACCACATTCACCTGAATAATCAGAAAAACATGTAACCTAGGATGCAACCATACGCCCCACATGATAATAATAATATGGCCAAAAGTTGAAAGGGACGCCACAAGCTATGACTCCGCCGTGGTGAAGTCATAACACTGGTGCCTCTAGTGTTATGGTTATGGTACCTCCATAACTAGGTGAAACTGGTCATGCATGTATATGGCTTAGGCACTTAATTAAACATAAGAAAATCAAAACATATAAAACATATACTGGAAAACAGTTGGCTGCATACGGGGAATCCTAATAAGGAAAGAATGTCCATACTGAAAGGACAGAGAATCCGTACCTTGTGTCCAGTGAACGTAGAAGACGAACGAAAGAGATTCCTACTTCGATATCACTAATGCTACATAAATAATATACGTGTATAAGTATTCTGATTACTGGGTACGTAACTGGTTTTATTTCATGTTTTAGCTTGTTTTATATGTTCATGTCTTGTTTTACTGATTTTATCGTTATGCTGTGTTTATCATGTATTCTGGATATTCTGATTAAGTATTACTTGTATTTCCTGTATTATTATACTTGTTGTGTAATAATAAGTAACTTTCAAAAAATAGCAGGTTTCCTAAAATAGAAAGTTTCCAAAAATAGAAAGTTTCCAAAAATAGATTAGTTGCTTAAAATAAATAAGTTTCTGAAAATAGAAAGTTTCCATAAATAGATTAGCTGCTTAAAATAGATAAGTTTCTAAAAATAGAAAGTTTCCATAATTAGAAATAAGCTGGATTATTAAGCTAATAATATAAGCTTAAGTTTTATTGATTAATATTCTAAGTCATGTGATTAATAGTATAGTTTATTAATTAATACATGTAAATTAATTAAACTATATGTTATAAGATTTAATTAAATATAGCATGATTTAATTAAATTTAAGTGTAAATAATACTTAGGTTAAAACATGTATTAATATTTGTTATTAATATAACCTAAGTCATGGAAATTAATTAATTATATGTCATGTTTTAATAATTAATTAATTACTTAGTCTAAATTAAACCATAAAATACTTAGGTTATAATCATGTATTATTACTAATAATAATTAACCTAAGTCATGACTAAATTAAATTAATTATATAGCATGTTAAATTAATTTAATAAATCTTGTAATTATTTATCTTGTAAAAATAATTAACTTGTAAAAATAAATCATGAACCGAACCCGTGTTTTAAATCTAAACATGTCGTGAACCGGTCCGTGTAACCCCTTGAACCGGACCAAACAAACACACCCTTAACAGTGGCAAACCGGCTTGGCCGGTTGCCACTGTTTTCGCAAAATAGCCACCGGCTTAAGCCGGTGGTTCCTTGGTTGCTCGGCTAGCCGTTGCCACGGCTGAGTTCCCCCTGCTTGTTCGATTTAGCCACCGGCTTATGCCGGTGGTGCTTGTTTGTTTTCAGCCGAGACCCCCAAAGACCAAACCACACCCCGACATGCGTCGCGGTCCTTTGTTCTTGCTGCCGAACCACCAAGACCACACCGAGACCACTTGGTCTCGGCTGTTGGTACGAAACAAACCAAGTCGAGAGCCTGGGGCTCTCGGTTGTGTGTGTCGGCCGAACCAAAACACCCCTAAACCACATGTTTTTAACCCCCATGATTTAATTAACATGTTAATTAATAGTTTCTAATAAACCCTTGATTCATGTGTTCTTGATATAACAAATAACAAAAAAGAAAAAGGTTTAAGGTTTACCGCATGCGTGAAACAAAAAGGAATGATAACCCGAACGATCTTGCTAGAATTGGATCACCAAAAATCAAAGAACACCCCTTCCTTGTGTGTTCTAACCGGCGGCCAAGAGGGGAGGGAAAAGAAGGCTAAGGTTTTGTGTTTTTCTAACTTTTCTGTAATTATGAAAAATATGTTTCCCTTCTTTTTCTATTTTAGTTAAAACAAAAGTTGGCTTGGCCCATTTGTTTGTTCATGCCGCGGCTAGGTGGGGCCCACAAGAGGAAACCCGTTGTTTTCCGTGTTCTAATTATTTACGTGTTCTCGTGTCGTGTTTACGTGATTTAATTATCTATTGTTCGTGTTATATATATATATATATATATATATATATATATATATATATATATATATATATATATATATATATATATATATATATATATATATATATATATATATATATATATATATATATATATATATATATATATATATATATATATGTATATATATATATATATGTATATATATATATATATTTATACGTGATCGTAATAATTATTACGTAAATACATAATAATAGGTTCGTGTATTTACGTTCATGATTTCATGTTCGTGATTATAATTATTGTTGATAATAGTTATCGTGTATTAATATGCTTAAGTACTTATCGTGTAATACACGTACGTAATACTTGTATATAATATTCGTGAAACGTAAACATGTTATATTAGGAAGGTTTTAATCATGTACGTACGATTATATATGTACTGTTCATGGCAAAAGCATGAAGGTTTTACAACTCTTCCCCCCTAAAAATAATTCGTCCCCGAATTATAGATAACGTAAACTGGAAAAGAAGAACATACCCGAATTCAAAATATGAAATGAGGGTAAGAAGCCCGGATAGACTCCTCTGTTTCCCAAGTGGCTTCCCGCTCGGTATGATCCCTCTAAAGGATTTTGATGAATGGAATCGTCTTCCTCCTCATGACTCGTTCTTGTCTGTCAAGAACTCGTTCGGGTTCTTCTATGAAGGTAAGATCTTCACGAATCTGTTCCAGTGGAGACTGAACCATGTGAAGGGGATGATACTTGTACCCTCTGAGTAAGGACACATGGAAAACATCGTGAACATGAGAAAGCTGCGGAGGTAACGCTAAACGATAAGATACTTCACCGACTCGCTCAATGACATCAAACAGTCCGATGAATCGAGGACTGAGTTTCCCTTTGATTCCAAAACGTCTAACACCACGTGCCGGTGATACCTTAAGGAAGACGTGATCTCCTACGTTAAAATGTAAGTCCCTACGATGCTTGTCGGCGTAACTCTTCTGACGTGACCGTGCTTCTTGCTATTTCTGCTTAGCTACTGTGACCTTCTCGTTGGTCAACTCTCTCATTTCTGGTCCTTCAAGTGTTCGCTCACCAACCTGATCCCAGCAGATTAGGGCACGACACATTCTGCCATACAACATCTCGAACGGAGCACACTTGATACCTGCGTGCCAACTATTGTTGTATGCAAACTCTACCAAACAGATGTAATCGTCCCAATCACGCGTCCATTCCAACGCACATGACCTCAACATGTCTTCTAATGTCTGAACCATTCGCTCCGATTGCCCGTCTGTTTGAGGATGAAAAGCCGTGATAAGCGTAAGTTTTATACCCCCAAGCTTTTTGTAGACTCCTCCAAAATCGCGAAGTGAAACGAGGATCTCTGTCTAAGACGATGCTGGATGGAGCACCATGAAGTCTCATGATCTCCTTCTTGTAAGTATCGGTGAGTTTACTGACCGAATCTTCCTTGCGGATCGGTAAGAAATGAGCTGACTTAGTAAGTCGATCAACGATAACCCAAATCTCATCGTGCTTCCTCTTTGTCTACGGAAGACCGGTAACAAAATCCATGGTGATCTTGTCCCACTTCCACTCTAGAATATCCAACGGTTGTAGAAGACCGCTAGATCGCTAATGCTCGATCTTAACCTGCTGGCAGGTAAGACATTTGGAGACGTAAGTCGCAACATCATGTTTCATACCACTTCATCAAAAGTATTGCTTGATGTCATGGTACATCTTGGTCGAACCAGGATGAATAGAGAATGGGGAGCTATGAGCCTCAGCTAACAATGCTTCCCGGAGTTCTTGGTCATCAGGAACACAAAGTCTCGTGCCCTGCCATAAGACACCGTTTGCGTCTACTCGAAATTTTGTTTGCTTCTCCAAATTCTGAATTATCGCCCAGATTTCACCATCATCCTTCTGAGCTTCCTTGATCCTAGAGAGTAACTTAGGTTCCACTCTAAGATTATCCCAGTAACCGTGCTGTCCACGTACCATGATCTTAATGTCTAGTCGCTCCAAGTCTCTTATAATTTCCTCCTCAATTTTAATGCCGTTTATCATTCCGTACTTTCTGCTAAGTGCATCTGCCACTACATTTGCCTTGCTAGAATGATACTGCAGATTAATGTCATAATCCTTCAACAGCTCTAACCATCTCCTCTGTCTCATGTTCAATTCATGTTGAGTGAAGATGTACTTCAAGCTCTTGTGGTCCGTGAAAATGTCACATGATTCTCCATACAAGTAGTGCCTCCATATCTTCAATGCAAACACAACTGCTGTAAGTTCCAAGTCATGCGTAGGGTAATTTTCCTCATAAGGCTTAAGCTGTCGTGAAGCGTATACGATCACTTTCCAATGTTGCATGAGAACACAACCAAGTCCTTTCCCCGATGCATCACTATAGATCTGAAATCCACCTGTACCAAATGGGAGAGTAAGAATCGGTGCAGATACTAACTTCTGCTTTAGGTCTTCAAAGCTCTTCTCTCTTTCTTCAGTCCAGACGAATTTCTCCCCTTTCCGCATCAGTTTGGTCAGTGGTATGCTAAACGGGAAAAGTTCTCCACGAACAGTAACCAGCTAAGCCTAGGAAACTGCGAACTTCAGTCGCTGATGTCGGTCTTGGCCACTTGGTAATAGCCTCAACCTTTGCTGGATCCATAGTGATTTCTTCTGCTGATACAATGTGACCTAAGAACGTCACCTTGTCTAACCAGAACTCACACTTGGAGAATTTAGCATACATCTGCTTCTGGCGAAGAATCTGTAACACTGTACGAAGATGGTCTTCGTGTTCCTCCTTGGACTTAGAGAATATCAGGATGTCGTCAATGAAGATAATGACGAACTTGTCCAGAAATTCATGGAAGATTATGTTCATCAAATCCATGAACACTGCTGGAGCATTGGTAAGGCCAAATGGCATGACTAAAAATTCGTAGTGGCCATAGCGTGTACGGAAAGCAGTCTTGGCGATGTCCTGCTCTTTAACCCGTAGCTGATGATAGCCCGACCTCAAATCAATCTTGGAGACAAATCGTCAATGCGTGGTAGAGGATACATATTCCTGATGGTGATCTTGTTGAGCTTGTGATAATCTATGCAAAGACGCATACTGCCGTCTTTCTTCTTCACGAATAAGGCTGGTGCGCCCCATAGAGATGCGCTCGGTCGAATGAAGCCTCGTTCCAGAAGTTCTTGCAATTGATCCTTTAGCTCCTTCAACTCTATGGGATCCATGCGATAAGGATCCTTGGAAATTGGCTCTGCTCCTAGGATGAGCTCGATATTAAACTCTACTTCACGTGCAGGTGGTATGCCCGGAAGTTCTTCTGGAAATACATCTAGAAATTCTGGCACTATCGACCGATTCTGAATTGATGGGGATTCAGCATCCATGTCATGAACAATAGCTAGATAGCCCTCGCAACCATGTGAAAGTAATGCACGTGCTTGCAGGGTTGATATGATTTGTACAGACCTTCCGGGTACGAACCCATTGTGAATGTACTCTGGTGCGTTAACATCACTGAAGATGACTCGATATGAATGGCAGTCTATGGTAGCATGATGCTTGGATAGCCAGTCCATTCCCAACATCATGTCAAAATCATTCATGTCCAGCGGAAGTGCGTCAACAGGACGAATCTTGTCATCAAACTCTAGGGGGAAGGCTCTTGTACACATGGGTTATGCGTACGGAGTCTCTTAAAGGCGTGGGAATGTTCAGTATATTCTCTAGTGGCATGGGGGATATCCTAACGTTCTTAGCATAAGCAGTAGAAATGACCGAATGAGTAGCACCCGTGTCAAATAAAACACATTCAGCTTGACCATACATATACAAGATTCCGGTGATAGTACTTGTAGACTTGTTGGCCTGATCGCGAGATGTCGTTTAAACGCGTCCACTTGTAGGAGGCGGTTTGGTATCAGCATGTCCAGATGTGCCCTCCATCTCGCCCTTGTGGTAGTCCTTCATGTGATGGCCAGGGAGGCCACACTTGTAGCATGTGTCGATTTCGCGGCGAAATGGCCTTGGGTGCCTACGGTTGCAGGTAGTGCAAAGAGGATGAGTATATCCTCCAGCAGGTGTCCTTGCTGGCTGAGAGCCAGTGATAGCTGGACGGTTAGGCTGTGAACCTCTTTGGTTCTGGTCCCTCCCGTTACCATGATTCCTGCTGCTGTTGGAGTTTCCTACGTTATTACGGTAATTATCATTACCGCCACGCCTATCCGTAGCAGAACGGTCGTGAGTCTAACAGTTTCCCTTAGGCTGAGTAGGCTGTTGCTGAGTAGCCGGCTGAGACCGGTCCCCAGTCTGCTGCCTGGAAGATACAGTTTAAAAGAGATGTAAATATGGACATATACTGAAAGAATACGGTTGGTCACCGCTGAGTAACGAATGTTTACCTCTTCTCGGGTCTCTCTGCTTCCCCGAACTCTTCTCTTTCTTGCAGCATCTATAACTTACGTGCTGCATCGGCCACTTGTGCCACTGTGTTGAACGTAGCACACACCAAGTTGTGTGCGACCGATGTACGAAGAGCCCATCGAAAGTGGTATGCTTGCTCTTCGGGAGTACCTACTGCTGCACAAAGAAAACCAGCCAAACGAAGAAAGCCTACATGAACTCGTTGTTGTTCTCTCCAGCTCTCTGTCTGATTCCAGTACTCTCTCTTCAGCTTGTCTTGCTCAGCCTTGGGAAAGAACTGTCCCATCACCAAATCCCTGAACTGAGCCCAAGTCAAACCAGCCACCTAATTATCACCTCCCTTAGACTGCTTCAGTGCCTTCCACCATGATAGCACATCACCTTCGAACCGGTAACAGGCCAACCTCGACTTGAAGATGGGGTCACAGCCCATTGCATCAAAGATCTTCTCAATGTGAGCCAACCAGCTTTCAGCTTCGCTGGGGCTATCTGTTTTCTCGAAGGATCAAGGGCGTGGCTTATTGAATCTCTCCATCCATGTGACCAATGTTGCTGGAGGAGGAGGAGGAGGCACTGGGTGTTGTTGCTGATTGTTGGCAACCTGCACCTCAGCCCTGATTTCGTTCCTTAGTTGAGGAAGCATAGCTTGCATTGCAACTTGGACTGCTGCATTGAGTTGTTCCTGCTCGCGTGTGAGAACCATCTGACAGTATAACATAAAAATACATGATTAAACTGATTAAAACATAAAATATATACATGAAAAAAAATTATACCCATAAATCATGAGAAAAAATTTATGCAGGAAAACTAGTACATGAATGCATGATGCAGTTTTATGAAAACTTTTATATGAACGAGAGTGAACGCCTATGATCAGTTCACTCAAAACAAAATACATGGCGAGGGGACGCCAATGGGTCGGTCCCAAAGTTAAAAGTTTCGATAAAAGTACATGCGACTAAATAGGGCTAGTCCTGTACCAATCATTACTTAGTCATAAACCTACGAAAATGACATATATATATATAAATGCATGAAAACAATGAATGCATGAAAACCGACTGTCAGTTCTAGGAAGACCATAGTGACTACCCACTAATCACAGGTCGTGTTTTGAGAGCCTACAGGTCGAAGCCTTGGCTCTAATACCATAATTGTAACACCCCATTTTGGTAAATGGAATGTCACGCGTGATTATGGCGTGTCATCAAAGCATACAAGGATAAATGTATTAAACATTACATGACCATAAAGGAAATACCGGAAACAAACATCGGTACCCCAAAGTAAAGCTCATCACACACAAACATAAGTACTGTAAATGAAAAGGACTAAACAATGTCCATGGAAATAAGTAGCAAAAGTATGATGATAAGCATAAAGTAATGAAGGCTAGAAAGCTAGAAAGCTTCCAATCCATATGCACGTACGCTTAAAGTCTACGAGCATCCCTGAGTAACTCCCGTTTTGGGAACATGAAAGGAAAACGGCTGAGCATAACGCTCAGTGCACGGATATACAAGCATAGAATGAATAACATAAGCATATACAACATATAGCAGCGGAATTGATTAAGTCCTGGAAAACCTGGTATAACTTAGTAAAACTGTTTTTATAGTTTGAAAAGCCTTATGTTTATCTTATAAAAACTGTTTAACATGTTTACCATTAGCCAATATAGGTCATGAAATGTCAACGTACATGAATACTTGGAGGGGTGACCTCGTCATGCAATTAGAGGGGCTGCCTCTAATTAATATAAGTTTGGGTAGGAGGGATCAACTCCTTGTGAAGGATGCAAGGCACACACCACATTCACCTGAATAATCTGAAAAACATGTAACCTAGGATGCACCCATACGGCCCACATGATAATAATAATATGGCCAAAAGCTGAAAGGGACGCCACGAGCTATCACTCCGCCGTGGTGAAGTCATAACACTGGTGCCTCCAGTGTTATGGTTATGGTACCTCCATAACTAGGTGAAAGTGGTCATGCATGTATATGGCTTAGGCATTTAATTAAACATAAGCAAATCAAAACATATAAAACATATATTGGAAAACAGTTGGCTACATACGGGGAATCCTAATAAGGAAAGAATGTTCATACTGAAAGGACGGAGAATCCGTACCTTGTGTCCAGTGAACGAAGAAGACGAACGGAAGAGAGTCCTACTTCGATATCACTAATGCTACATAAATAATATACGTGTATAAGTATTCTGATTACTGGGTACGTAACTGGTTTTATTTCATGTTTTAGCTTGTTTTATATGTTCATGTCTTGTTTTACTGATTTTATCGTTATGCTGTGTTTATCATGTATTCTGGATATTCTGATTAAGTATTACTTGTATTTTTTGTATTATTATACTTGTTATGTAATAATAAGTAACTTTCTAAAAATAACAGGTTTCCTAAAATAGAAAGTTTCCAAAAATAGAAAGTTTCCAAAAATAGATTAGCTGCTTAAAATAAATAAGTTTCTAAAAATAGAAAGTTTCCATAAATAGATTAGCTGCTTAAAATAGATAAGTTTCTAAAAACAGAAAGTTTCATAATTAGAAATAAGCTGGATTATTAAGCTAATAATATAAGTTTAAGTTTTACTGATTAATATTCTAAGTCATGTGATTAATAGTATAGTTTATTAATTAATACATGTAAATTAAATAAACTATATGTTATAAGATTTAATTAAATATAGCATGATTTAATTAAATCTAAGTGTAAATAATACTTGGGTTAAAACATGTATTAATATTTATTATTAATATAACCTAAGCCATGGAAATTAATTAATTATATGTCATGTTTTAATAATTAATTAATTACTTTAGTCTAAATTAAATCATACAATACTTAGTTTAAAATCATGTATTATTACTAATAATAATTAACCTAAGTCATGACTAAATTAAATTATTTATATAAGCATGTTAAATTAATTTAATAAATCTTGTAATTATTTATCTTGTAAAAATAATTAACTAAAAATAAATCATGAACCGAACCCGTGTTTTAAATCTAAACATGTCATGAACCGGTCCGTGAAACCCCTTGAACCGGACCAAACAAACACTCCCTTAACAGTGGCAAACCGGCTTGGCCGGTTGCCACTGTTTTCGCAAAACAGCCACCGGCTTAAGCCGGTGGTTCCTTGGTTTCTCGGCTAGCCGCTGCCACGACTGAGTTCCCCCTGCTTGTTCGATTTAGCCACCGGCTTATGCCAGTGGTGCTTGTTTGTTTTCAGCTGAGACCCCCAAAGACCAAACCACACCCCGACATGCGTCGGGGTCCCTTGTTCTTGTTGTCGAACCACCAAGACCACACCGAGACCACTTGGTCTCGGCTGTTGGTGCGAAACAAATCAAGCCGAGAGCCTGGGGCTCTCGTTTGTGTGTGTCGGCCAAACCAAAACACCCCTAAACCACATGTTTTTAACCCCCATGATTTAATTAACATGTTTATTAATAGTTTTTTATAAACCCTTGATTCAGGTGTTCTTGATCTAACAAATAACTAAAAAGAAAAAGGTTTAAGGTTTACCGAATGCGTGAAACAAAAAAGAATGATAACATGAACGATCTTGCTACAATTGGATCACCAAAAATCAAAGAACACCCATTCCTTGTGTGTTCTAACCGGCGGCCAAGAGGGGAGGAAAAAGAAGGCTAGGGTTTTGTGTTTTTCTAACTTTTCTGTAATTATGAAAAATATGTTTCCCTTCATTTTCTAATTTAGTTAAAACAAAAGTGGGCTTGGCCCCTTTGTTTGTTCATGCCGCGGCTAGGTGGGGCCCACAAGGGGAACCCGTTGTTTTCTTTGTTCTAATTATTTACGTGTTCTCGTGTCGTGTTTAAGTGATTTGTTTATCTATTTTCGTGTTATATATATATTTATACGTGATCGTAATAATTATTACGTAAATACATAATAATCGGTTCGTGATTATTTACGTTCATGATTTCATGTTCGTGATTATAATTATTGTTGATAATAATTATCGTGTATTAATATGCTTAAATACTTATCGTGTAATAACACGTACGTAATACTTGTATTTAATATTCGTGAAACGTAAACATGTTATATTAGGAAGGTTTTAATCATGTACGTACGATTATATATGTACTGTTCATGGTAAAAGCATGCGGGTTTTAGAGGTACCTTATTCCTTAGTATGATTAAATTGGCCTCTAATTCAACAATTTTCTTGCCTTGAGCAAGCTTCTCCTTTTGCAATACATGTACCTGTTTGGACAAGCTAGTGCACAAAGCAGTTAAATTGGCAACACCCACCACCTATGTTGCTTGTGCTTATGGTAAACCACTAGCAGCAATTGAAGCAGCATGTGTGTGGATCATCTCATCTGAGTTTGGTTAATTACCAACATTATGAGAAGAAGATTGGGTATCTTCAGAAGAATGGGGACTCTGGTGAGAAGGAGTTTGTTGAGAAACACTAGCTGAGCTAGGTTCCTCACCTTCTAGGTTGGCTGGTTAGGCTAACATATTGTCAAATAAAGGTGTGACAGTTCATGTAAAGGCATTGCCTTGTTTGGTCAAGAAAGAGAAAGTTCTCTTTGTAAATGTAGGAACATCCCATGTATTTGTCAACTCTAGTAGGTTAGGGATTTGGTCATTAATTAAAGTCTGAATGAATCTAGGATACATCAAAAACTTTTCAACTCCTTCCAAATTCCTAGTCATGCCTTCAAAAATTAATCTTGAAAAATAAAAAACACTGTCATTTGATAGACAAATACCAGCTGATGCCAATGCAGCAGGGATTTGATCAAAAGAAGTACCTTTGGAGCTTAAACAGTGAATAATGGCATGAAAAAGCAATTTCCATTATGGTGAAAATAAAGCTTTAAAGAAAGTAAGACTTTCCCTACCACCCTAATTGTAACACCCTTTTTAATAGGATAGAGTGCTCCAGTAAATTATGGCGTATCATCAAAGCATGCAAGGTAAATTTCTAAACATTCATGACCATAAATAGAAATACCAGAATCAAACATCGGTAGTCTAGTAACTCACAAACAAGCAATATAAGTACCGTAAATGGAAAGGACTAAAAAATGTCCCAAAAGATGTAAAGTATGATAAAGTAGGAATAAATGCATAAGGAAAAAGAGGTCGGATAGCTTCCAATCCGAATGCACATACTTTGGAGTTCCTACTAGCGTGCTTAGGTACCTACCGTTTGGGAACATGGAAAAGTAGACAGCTGAGCATAACACTAAGTGCACGGATATACAATAAAGCATGGAAAACATAGGATGTGGAAGCATATAAAGAATATAAGCCATGAATGGCAGCGGAAATGAATAAGTCCTGGAAAACCTAGTTGTCTGTCATGTTAACTGGTTTTAGTTCTGAAACTTATGTTACTTATGAAAATCTGTATTAGTTAATGTACCATAATAGCCAATATAGGTCATGAGGTCAACAACGTGCATGAATACTTGGAGGGGAGACCTCATCATGCAATTAGAGGGGTTGCCTCTAATTAACTGGTAAGTGGGTAGGAGGGATCAGCTCCTTGTGAAGGATGCAAGGCACATACCACATTCACCATGAAATCCTGACTGAAACATGTAACTATGATGCACCCATACGCCCCACATGATAATATAATAATAAAATGGCCAAATAACTGAAAAGGGACGCCACGAGCTATCACTCGGTCGTGGTGAAGTCATAACACTAGTGCCTCTAGTGTTATGGTTATGGTACCTCCATAACTAGGTGAAACTGGTCATGCATGTATATGGCTAAGGTAACTAATAAACATAAGCATTTAAATCTGAACTACTGGGGAAAACAGTTGGCTGCATACGGGAAATCCTAATGAAGGAAGAGATTGTCCTTACTGAAGGACGGGAAATCCGTACCTTATGTCCAGCAGAAGCTAACAGAAACGATGAAGACTAATCCGCCTTGACGGATAACACTACATAAGAGATATGGACGTGTATCAGTTGTCTGAATTACATGTGTTTTACTGGTTCCGTGTGTTATAAGTTTGTTATACGTATTCCGTCATGTTTTACTATTTACTGTGTTAACTGTAGTTATTCTGATGTTCTGTTGTGTATTATTCATGTATTAGTGTATTATAATACTTGTATTGTAATACTAAGTAACTTTCTATAAATAGCAGGTTTCCATTATAGTAAGTTTCCAAAAATAGAAAGTTTCCAAAAATAGAAAGTTTCCAAAAATAGTACGTTTCCATAATTAGAATTAAGCTGAGTTATAAATAATATGTGAAGTTAAATTAGTACAATACAAGTCATGGTTATAGTTGGTTAATTAACTAACTGGTTAATTTAATTAAACTATACGTAATATGATTTAAATTTACATGTTTAATTAAAATGACTAAGTATAAATACCTTAGGTTATACATGAATTAATTTTAATAAATTAATTAACCTAAAGTTTAATATAACAAGCCTTATAAAAATAGTTTTTATAAAAACCCGAACCCCGAGCCCGTGTTTTAATTAAGCCGAACCCAATAAGCTATAAACAAGTCCCACCGAGACCTTGGAGGGGTCCCGGTTGACACTACTTAATCAACTAAACATGTAAACATACCCCGACTCGAAGTCGGGGTCCCTTTGGTCTCGTGTCTGATCAAACAAAACCAACCGAGCCCCTTAGAGGTCTCGGTGGTACCTCGGTTACGCCCACCCGAACAAACAAACCCACACCGACCCTTTGGTCGAGGTTCTTGTTGTGTCCGAGCCACAACCAAGCCCAACCGAGACTTTTATGGTCTCGATGGTGGTGTTTAAAAACAAGCCGAGCACCCCCCCTTGGGGTCTCGGTTGTCTCGGCCGAACCAAAACACAAACCAAACGCACCCTTGACAAATTAATTAAATCCTAGGTTATTCCTTTTCATGTTCATGTGATTAATTATTTTTAAAACATGAAATCATAAGAAAAATAAAATGAAAAGAAAAGGTTTTTAAATATACCAATGCGTGTAGAATAATAAGGTGATAACGAATAATTAAACAAACACAAAAATTGTCCGGGTTTGCCTTTTTCTTGATGGTGGCCGGTGGCTATGGAGAAACAAGGAGGAAGAAGACAAAATTTTTTGTAAACCTAAAATATGAGAAAAAAGGTTTCCTCCAGAGGTTTTATTAAAATTGGTTTTGGGCCAAAAGGCCCACTTGGCCTCCCTCTCTTGTCTTGTCGCGGCATGTGGGGCCCACATGGGGTAAACCGTAGTTTTTCGTGTGTTAAATAATTTACGTGCGTATTCATGATTTATTATTCGTGATTTCGGTATTCGTGATCGTGTCACATTTATAATATTCATGATTGTTCGTTATTTATCGGCGTGACAATATTAATATTATAAATGGAAAGTTTAAATTTTACCGTGTTTTCGTAAGTTACTGTTCACGTACACTGTTTATAGGTTTTTAATGCGGGTTTTACAACTCTTCCCCTCTAAAAGAACAATTTGTCCTCGAATTGGAGAAACGTAAACTAAACGAAAATATACCCGAATTAGAACTGGAAATGAGGGTAAGAAGTTCGTATAGACTCCTCCGTCTCCCAAGTGGCTTCCCGCTCCAGATGATCCCTCCAGAGGATTTTGACGAAAGGGATCTTCTTCCTCCGCATGACACGATCTTGTCGCTCAAGAACTCTCTCGGGTTCTTTGACATATGAAAGATCCTCTCGAATCTGATCAAGTGGATACTGGACAACATGAACGGGATGATAGTTGTATCCTCTGAGTAAGGACACATGGAACACGTTGTGAACGTGTGATAGCTGAGGAGGTAAGGCTAAACGGTATGACACTTCACAAACGCGTTCTATAATGTCGAACCCGGTCTGATGAAGCGAGGACTGAGCTTCCCTCTGATTCCATAATGTTTAACTCCTCGTGTAGGTGATACCATGAGGAAAACGTGGTCACCTACGTTGAAAGACACATCTCTACGACGTTTATCAGCATAGCTCTTCTGACGAGAACGAGCTTCCTGAAGTTTTTCCTTGGCGACAACGACCTTCTCATTGGTCACTTCAATCATCTCTAGACATTCAAGCAGTCGTTCGCCCACTTGATCCCAACAGATTGGGGCGAGACACTTTCTACCATACAACATCTCAAAGGGAGCACACTTGATGCTAGCGTGCCATCTGTTGTTGTATGCGAATTCTACTAGGAATATATAATCATCCCAACTTCCTGGCCATTCTAGAGCACACGATCGCAGCATGTCCTCCAATGTCTGAATGGTACGTTCCGACTGTCCATCGGTCTGAGGATGAAAGGCAGTGCTAAGCTTAAGTCTGGTTCCCCAAGCTTTCTTCAAACTCTGCCAGAATCGTGATGTGAAACGGGGATCTCTGTCAGAGATGATTTCTGATGGAGTACCATGCAGTCTCATGATATCCCTCTGGAATGTGTCTGCTAATTTTCTGACCGGATGCTCCTTGCGAATCCACAGAAAATGAGCAGATTTAGTCAACCTATCCACAATGACCCAGATAGCGTCATTCTTCTTCTGAGTAACCGGAAGACCAGTAACAAAATCCATGGAGATTTTGTCCCACTTCCATGCTGGAATGTCTAATGGTTGTAGTAAACCACTAGCTCGCTGATGTTCGATCTTCACATGTTGGCAGATCATACACTTAGAAACGAAGGTGGTAAGATCCTACTTCATACCGCTCCACCAAAAGTGTTGCTTGATGTCGTGGTACATATTGGTAGAACCAGGATGTATGGTAAATGGAGAACTGCGAGCCTCAGTCAACACAGCTTCCCTGAGAGTAGAGTCATCAGGAACCACTAGTCTAGTGCCCTGCCATAAGATACCGTCGTCGTCAACACGAAACTCCGTCTGCTGATCAAGGTTTTGAATGATAGCCCAAATCTCACCATCGTCCTTCTGAGCTTCCTTGATCCTATAATGTAAGTCTGGTTCCACTCTAAGATTAACCCAGTAACCGTGTTGTCCTCATACATAAAACTCAATGTCAGTCATCTCTAGGTCACGAATGATCTCCTTTGCAATCCAAATTCCAGCAATCATACCCGACCTTCTGCTTAGAGCATCTGCCACCACATTCGCCTTACCAGGATGGTACTGAATGTTGGTGTCATAATCCTTCAATAGCTCTAACCATCTCCTCTGTCTCATGTTCAGTTCCTTCTGGGTGAAGATGTACTTGAGACTCTTGTGGTCGGTGAATATGTCACATGATTCACCATACAAATAATGTCTCCAGATCTTCAACACGAAAACAACTGCTGCAAGCTCTAATCGTGATTAGGATAGTTTTCTTCATAATGTTTCAGCTGTCGTGATGCGTATGTAATAACCTTCCCATGTTGCATGAGAACGTAGCCTAAACCCTTTCCTGAAGCGTCACTATATATCTGAAATCCACCTGAGCCAGATGGGAGAGTAAGAATAGGTGCAGTCACTAACTTATGCTTAAGATCTTCAAAGCTCTTCTCTCGCTCTTTCGTCCAGACGAATTTCTCTCCTTTCCTCATCAGCTTAGTCAAAGGTAAGGCTAACCTTGAAAAGTTCTCTACAAACCTGCGGTGCCAGCTAAACCCAGAAAACTTCTAACTTATGTTGCAGATGTAGGTCTCGGCCATTTAGTGATAGCTTCAACCTTGGTAGGATCCATGGTGATCCCCTCTGCAGATACAATATGGCCCAGAAATGCCACCTTGGTTAACCAGAACTCACACTTAGAGAACTTGGCGTACAACTGCTTCTGACGAAGAATCTGTAAGATTGTACGAAGGTGTTCCTCATGTTCCTCCTTGGATTTGGAGAAAATCAGGATGTCATTAATGAACACAATAACGAACTTGTCCAGAAACTCATGGAAGACACGGTTCATCAAATCCATGAAGACAGTTGGAGAATTAGTGAGTCCGAATGGCATGACTACGAACTCGTAGTGCCCATACCGTGTACAGAAAGCAGTCTTGGAGATATCCTGCTCTTTAACCTGTAGCTGATGGTAGTCGGACCTCAGATCGATCTTGGAGAAATGCATGGCGCCCTGAAGTTGATCGAATAGGTCATCAATTCGCGGTAAAGGATAACGATTCCTGATCGTGATCTTGTTCAGCTCACGATAGTCTATACATAAACGCATATTGTCGTCTTTCTTCTTCACGAACAGTACCGGCGCACCCCATGGCGATGCACTGGGACGGATGAAACCTTGTTCCAGAAGCTCTTGCAGCTGATATTTTAGTTCCTTAAGCTCTATAAGAGCCATACGGTAAGGAGCTTTGGAAATTGGCTATGCACCTGGTATGAGCTCGATTCCGAACTCGACTTCACGAACAGGTGGTATGCCCGGAAGTTCATCTGGAAATACGTCACGAAACTCTGACACAACAGGCCGATCTTGGATCGATGGAGACTCGGCATTAATGTCATGAATATTGGCTATGAAGCCCTAACAGCCGTGTGATAGCAATGCACGCGCCTCCATGGATGAAATAATCTGTACTGACCTCCCTGGCAGAAAACCATGGTGTATGTACTCTGGAGATTTAACATCACCGAAGATAACCCGATAAGTGTGGCAGTCAATCATGGCCTGGTGTTTGGATAACCAGTCCATGCCCAAAATCAAGTCAAAATCGCACATGTCCAAAGGAGTGCGTCAACTCTACGGATCTTGTCATCAAATTCTAGGGGAAGATCTCTGTACACTTGAGTGATTCGTACAGATTCCCTAAGTGGCATGGAAATGCATAAGGCATTATCTAATGGCATCGGGGAAATCCTAACACGTACAGCAAAAGTAGTGGACACGACTGAATGCGTCGCTCCAGTATCAAATAGAACACATGCTGCCAAACCATTCATAAAGAGATTTCTGGTGATGGTACCTGAAGTCTTGTTCGCCTGATCTCGAGTAGTAGTGAACACGCGACCAGAAGTAGGAGGTGGCTTGGTGTCGGCGTGTCCAGAGGTACCTTCTATCTCACCATGGCGACAGTCCTTCTGCTGATGGCCTTGTTGGCCACACTTGAAGCAACCACCAGTTCCTCGGCGACAAATACCAGAGTGTCTGCACGAACAAGTAGGACAGACAGGATGCGTGAATCCTCCAGCAGGCGTCCTAGTTATCTGATAGCCTGTTTAAGGATTACATGCATGAGACATGATCGTGGAACATAAACATGATTACATAGAAGGTGTAAAATTTAACAGATGAGGTAGAACGGTTAGGCTGTGAACCCCTACGGTCCTGATCCCTGCCGTTACCGTTGTTCCTGAATTAACAATTGTTGGAGTGTCAGAATACCATAACATAAAATAGTTGAACATGAAATAAGGTTAATCTAGGGACCTGCTGTTGTTCGAGTTGTTAGCGTTGTTATGGTAACTATCATTATCGCCACGCCTCTCAGAACCAAAACGGTCGTTAGTCTGACCGTTTCCCTTGGATGCTTGCTGCTGAGCGGCCACAGGCTTACGGTCGTCAGTCTTCTGCCTTGAATATATATATTGTTGAACAGAGGATTATATGAATGAAAATTACAGATGGAAATGAATTTTTACAATTGGTGATTGAAGATACCTCTTCACTGCTTTGTCATCACTGAAATCCTCTCGTTCCTGAAGCATCTCGAGCTTACGGGCTGCATCGGCCACCTGTGCCACTGTAGTGAAAGTAGCACAAAGCAGGTTGTTGGCAACCGATGTGCGAAGTGCCCAGTGAAACTTCTCAGCCTGCTCAGCAACAGTTCCTGCGGCTGGACCCAAAAAACCTGCTAACCGGAGAAACCTTTGCATGAATTCATTGTTGTTTTCACCAGCAATCTGCCGAATGTTGTGGTAGTCCCTCTTGAGCTTCTTTTGCTCAGCATGTGGAAAGTACTGATTAAGGAAGAGCTCCTTAAACCGGTCCCATGTCAGCTGTGCAACCTAATTGTCACCACCGTTGGACTGCTTGACCGATTTCCACCACTCCAGCACATCACCTTCAAACATATAGCAAGCCAGTCTTGCCTTGTAAACACCATCACAACCCATTGCATCAAAATTCTTCTCGATGTGAGAAATCCAAGCTTCAGCCTCGTTGGGGCTGTCAGTCTGCTCAAACGAACGGGGTCGCTGTTTGTTGAATCTCTCCAACCAAGTCACTACAGTAACCGGTGGAGGAGGAGGAGGGTTGTTGTGATTACCATGAGCCTGGGATTCCGCCTGAATTTCATCCCTGATTTCATTGTGAAGTTGGGGAAGGAGGGCTTGCAGAGCTGCATTGACAGCTGCTGTCAAATCTAGAGTATTACGATTGTTCACGATCTGACAGTTTAAACAACAAAATGCAACATAAATCATAAATCTGAATGAGATAACATAAGAATGTATGAACAATGTATAAATCAAAGAAGCAGTTTATAATGCATGAAACAATGTAAAAATGCATGATGCAGTTTATAAAACTTTTATATGAATGGGAGTGAACGCCTATGGTCAGTTCACTCAAAACAAAAGACATGGCGCAGGGACGCCAATGGGTCGGTCCCAAAGTTAAAAGTTTCGATAAAAGCACATGCGACTAAATAGGGCCAATCCTGTACCAACCATTACTTAGTCATAAACCTGCTACAATGATACGAATGCATGAAATAAAAATGAAAATGAATGAATGCAAGAAAACCAACTGTCAGTTCTAGGAAGACACTGGTGACTACCCGTAAGTCACAGGTCATTTTTACAGAGCTACAGGTCGAAACCTTGGCTCTAATACCATAATTGTAACACCTCATTTAATAAGATAGAGTGCTATAGTAAATTATAGCGTATCATCAAAGCATGCAAGGTAAATGTCTAAACATTCATGACCATAAATAGAAATATCAGAATCAAACATCGGTAGTCTAGTAACTCACAAACAAGCAATATAAGTACTGTAAATGGAAAGGACTAAACAATGTCCCAAAATATGTAAATTATGATAAAGTAGGAATAAATGCATAAGGTAAAAGAGGTCGGATAGCTTCCAATCCGAATGCACATACTTTGGAGTTCCTAATTGCCTCCTTCGGTACCTGCCGTTTAGGGACATGGAAAGGTAGACGGCTTATCATAACGCTCAGTGCACGGATATACAATAAAGCATGGAAAACATAGGATATTAAAGCATATAAATAATATAAAGCATGAATGGCAGCGGAAATGAACAAGTCCTGGAAAACCTAGTTGTTTGTCATGTTAACTGGTTTTAGTTTTGAAAACATAGCTTATGTTACTTATGAAAATCTGTATTAGTTAATGTACCATAATAGCCGATATAGGTCATGAGGTTAACAACGTGCATGAATACTTGGAGAGCAGACCTCATCATGCAGTTATAGGGGTTAACTCTAATTAACTGGTAAGTGGGTAGGAGGGATCAGCTCCTTGTGAAGGATGCAAGGCACACACCACATTCACCATGAAATCCTGACTGAAACATGTAACTAGGATGCACTCATACGCCCCACATGATAATATAATAATAAAATGGCCAAATAACTAAAAAGGGACACCACGAGCTATCACTCCACCGTGGTGAAGTCATAACACTAGTGCCTCTAGTGTTATGGTTATGGTACCTCCATAACTAGGTGAAACTGGTCATGCATGTATATGGCTAAGGTAACTAATAAACATAAGCATTTAAATCAGAACTACTAGGGAAAACAGTTGGCTGCATACGGGAAATCCTAATGAAGGAAGAGATTGTCCTTACTGAAGGACGGGAAATCCGTACCTTATGTCTAGTAGAAGCTAACAGAAACGATGAAGACTAATCCGCCTTGACGGATAACACTACATAAGAAATATGGACGTGTATGAGTTGTCTGAATTACATGTGTTTTACTGGTTCCGTGTGTTATTAGCTTGTTATATGTATTCTGTCATGTTTTACTATTTACTGTGTTAACTGTAGTTATTCTGATGCTTTGTTGTGTATTATTCATGTATTAGTGTATTATAATACTTGTATTGTAATACTAAGTAACTTTCTAAAAATAGAAGGTTTCCATAAATAGTAAGTTTCCAAAAATAGAAAGTTTCCAAAAATAGAAAGTTCCTAAAAATAGTAAGTTTCCATAATTAGAAATAAGCTGAATTATAAATAATATGTGAAGTTAAATTAGTACAATACAAGTCATGGTTATAGTTGGTTAATTAAATAACTGGTTAATTTAATTAAACTATACGTTATATGATTTTAATTAAAATACATGTTTAATTAAAATGACTAAGTATAAATACCTTAGGTTATACATGAATTAATTTTAATAGATTAATTAACCTAAAGTTTAATATAACATGCCTTATAAAAATAGTTTTTATAAAAACCCGAACCCCGAGCCCGTGTTTTAATTAAGCCGAACCCAATAAGCTATAAACAAGTCCCACCAAGACCTTGGAGGGGTCCCGGTTGACACTACTTAATCAACTAAACATGTAAACATACCCCGACTCGAAGTCGGGGTCCCTTTGGTCTCGGGTCCGATCAAACAAAACCAACCGAGCCCCTTGGGGGTCTTGGTGGTGCCTCGGTTACACCTAACCGAACAAACAAACACACCCCGACCCTTTGGTCGGGGTTCTTGCTGCGTCCGAGCCACAACCAAGCCAGCCGAGACCTTTAGGGTCTTGGTGGTGGTGTTTAAAAACAAGCCGAGCACCCCCCCCTTGGGGTCTCGGTTGTCTCGGCCGAACCAAAACACAAACCAAACGCACCTTTGACAAATTAATTAAATCCTAGGTTATTCCTTTTCATGTTCATGTGATTAATTAATTTTAAAACATGAAATCATAAGAAAAATAAAATGCAAAGAAAAGGTTTTTGAATATACCAATGCGTGTAGAATGAAAAGGTGATCACGAATAAACTAACAAACACAAAAATTGTCCGGGTTTGCCTTTTTCTTGATGGTGGCCGGCGGATATGGAGAAACAAGGAGGAAGAAGACAAAATTTTCTGTAAGCCTAAAATATGAGAAAAAAGGTTTCCTCCAAAAGGTTTTATTAAAATTGGTTTTGGGCCAAAAGGCATGAACAATGTATAAATTAAAGAAGCAGTTTATAATGCATTAAACAATGTAAAAATGCATAATGCAGTTTATAAAACTTTTATATGAACGGGAGTGAACGCCTATGGTCAGTTCACTCAAAACAAAAGACATGGCGCGGGGACGCCAATGGGTCGGTCCCAAAGTTAAAAGTGTCGATAAAAGCAAATGCGACTAAATAGGGCCAGTCCTGTACCAACCATTACTTAGTCATAAACTTGCTACAATGATACGAATGCATGAAATAAAAATGAAAATGAATGAATGCATGAAAACCAACTGTCAGTTCTAGGAAGACACTGGTGACTACCCGTAAGTCACATGTCATTTTTATAGAGCTACAGGTCAAAACCTTGGCTCTGATACCATAATTGTAACACCCCATTTAATAGGATAGAGTGCTACAGTAAATTATGTCGTATCATCAAAGCATGCAAGGTAAATGTCTAAACATTCATGACCATAAATAGAAATATCGGAATCAAACATCGGTAGTCTAGTAACTCACAAACAAGCAATATAAGTACTGTAAATGGAAAGGACTAAACAATGTCCCAAAATATGTAAAGTATGATAAAGTAGGAATAAATGCATAAGGTAAAAGAGGCCGGATAGCTTTCAATCCGAATGCACATACTTTGGAGTTCCTACTTGCGTCCTTGGGTACCTGCCGTTTGAGAACATGGAAAAGTAGACGGCTGAGCATAACGCTCACTGCACGGATATAGAATAAAGCATGGAAAACATAGGATATGGAAGCATATAAAGAATATAAAGCATGAATGGCAGCTGAAATGAATAAGTCCTGGAAAACCTAGTTGTCTGTCATGTTAACTGGTTTTAGTTCTGAAAACATAGCTTATGTTACTTATGAAAATTTGTATTAGTTAATGTACCATAATAGCCAATATAGGTCATGAGGTCAACAACGTGCATGAATACTTGGAGAGGATACCTCATCATGCAATTAGAGGGGTTGCCTCTAATTAACTGGTAAGTGGGTAGGAGGGATCAACTCCTTGTGAAGGATGCAAGGCACACACCACATTCACCATGAAATCCTGACTAAAACATGTAACTAGGATGCACCCATACGCCCCACATGATAATATAATAATAAAATGGCCAAATAACTGAAAAGGGACGCCACGAGCTATCACTCCTCCGTGGTGAAGTCATAACACTAGTGCCTCTATTTTTATGGTTATGGTACCTCCATAACTAGGTGAAACTGGTCATACATGTATATGGCTAAGGTAACTAATAAACATAAGCATTTAAATCTGAACTACTGGGGAAAACTTTTGGCTGCATACGGGAAATCCTAATGAAGGAAGAGATTGTCCTTACTGAAGGACGGGAAATCCGTACCTTATGTCCAGTAGAAGCTAACGGAAACGATGAAGACTAATCCGCCTTGATGGATAACACTACATAAGAAATATGGACGTGTATGAGTTGTATGAATTACATGTGTTTTACTGGTTCCGTGTGTTATTATCTTGTTATACGTATTCCGTCATGTTTTACTATTTACTGTGTTAACTGTAGTTATTCTGATGCTCTGTTGTGTATTATTCATGTATGAGTGTATTACAATACTTGTATTGTAATACTAAGTAACTTTCTAAAAATAACAGGTTTTCATAATTAGTAAGTTTCCAAAAAGAGAAAGTTTCCAAAAATAGAAAGTTTCCAAAAATAGAAAGTTTCCAAAAATAGAAAGTTCCCAAAAATAGTAAGTTTCCATAATTAGAATTAAGCTAAATTATAAATAATATGTGAATTTAGATTATTGCAATACAAGTCATGGTTATAGTTGGTTAATTAAATAACTGGTTAATTTAATTAAATTATACGTTATATGATTTTAATTAAAATACATGTTTAATTAAAATGACTAAGTATAAATACCTTAGGTTATACATGAATTAATTTTAATAGATTAATTAACCTAAAGTTTAATATAACATGCCTTATAAAAATAGTTTTTATAAAAACCTGAACCCCGAGCCCGTGTTTTAATTAAGCCTAACCCAATAAGCTATAAAAAAGTCCCACCGAGACCTTAGAGGGGTCCCGGTTGACACTACTTAATCAACTAAACATGTAAACATACTCCGACTCGAAGTCAGGGTCCCTTTGGTCCTGGGTCCGATCAAACAAAACCAACCGAGCCCCTTGGGGGTCTCGGTGGTGCCTCGGTTACACCTAACCGAACAAACAAACACACCCCGACCCTTTGGTCGAGGTTCTTATTGCGTTCGAGCCACAACCAAGCCTAGCCGAGACCTTTAGGGTCTCGGTGGTGGTGTTTAAAAACAAGCCGAGCACCCCCCCCCCCTTGGGGTCTCGGTTGTCTCGGCCGAACCAAAACACAAACCAAACGCACCCTTGACAAATTAATTAAATCCTAGGTTATTCCTTTTCATGTTCATGTGATTAATTAATTTTAAAACATGAAATCATAAGAAAAATAAAATGAAAAGAAAAGGTTTTTCAATATACCAATGCGTGTAAAATGAAAAGGTGACCACGAGTAATTAAACAAACATAAAAATTGTCCGGGTTTGCCCTTTTCTTGATGGTGGCCGGCGGCTATGGAGAAACAAGGAGGAAGAAGACAAAATTTTATGTAAACCTAAAATATGAGAAAAAAGGTTTCCTCCAAACGTTTTATTAAAATTAGTTTTGGGCCAAAACGCCCACTTGGCCTCCCTCTCTTGTCTTGTCATGGCATGTGGGGCCCACATGGGGTAAACTCGTAGTTTTTCATGTGTTAAATAATTTACGTGCGTGTTCGTGATTTATTATTCGTGATTTTGGTATTCGTGATCGTGTCGCATTTATAATATTCATGATTATTCGTTATTTATCGTCGTGACACTTGTATTAATATTATAAATGGAAAGTTTAAATTTTACCGTGTTTTCGTAAGTTACTGTTCACGTGCACTGTTCATAGGTTTTTAATGCGGGTTTTACACTGATAACCCATGGTTGTAAGGCCATCATGTATCTCTATATTATTTAACATACTTAGTCCATTTTCATCATTTTGTCTTAAACTAGCCCTTAGCAGTACCTTAATTACATAAATATTTCTATCATTCACCCTAGCCCTAATGCAAGGTTGATTGTAACGAGTACCTAACACAGCAGTATTCCATAAGTGTTGTTCAACAATAGGAATAGAGACAATGGGACTTACAGTAACCGCAAAACGAATATGACTTCGAGATAAAAATCAAAGTATCTCGTGGAAACCAAGAGAATCATTATTTTGAGCAAGGTTCGCAACCAAATTGTGCTTAGAGATCACTTGTAAAGCAGCCATTAGTATTTTGATGATCGAAAAAGTAGAGAGAAGGTTATAGAATTAAGAGATAAGAATAAAAGATTAGGTGAATCAATTCTATAATTGGAGTAAGTATTTATGTAAATAACAAACCCAAGCGCGAAGAAACTGCCAAATTTTCAAAAGAGACCCTCAACAGTACAACAGATATGTAGCGGTACATGGAACATACTTGGTACTTGGATTTGTGCTAGAGGTACTTGGATCCATAACGGTACCTCACAAATTTGACCAGTTCATGCATTCCACTATCAATATAACCTCTTTTATCTTATTCTATCAACCTGCAATCACATCAAAAACACAAAACAAACACTATACAATTAAAAAATATATCATAAAAATTGTATAGCTAATACCTCCCCTTAACATATGCAGCAGGTAATTGGTTGAGCATACCAATATGTGTTACCAAGAATTCAAATCTCTTTGCATCAAATGCCTTGGTCAATAAATCAGCTACATTGTTGTCTGTATGAATCTTCAAGACTTGAATAAGCTTTTTGTCATATGCATCTCTTATGAAGTGATGTCTTATCTCAATATGCTTGGTCTTGGAATGAAAGACTGGATTCTTGACAATGCATATAGTACTTTCATTATCAATGTATATCTTGGTGTTCATGTAGTTGAACCCATAGTCTAACAAATGATTTTGAATCCAAAGTACTTGTCCACAGCAATGAGTAGCAGCTACATATTCAGCTTCAGTTGTAGAAGTAACAACAATGGTTTGCTTCTTACACTACCATGATATGAGTCTTCTGCCTAGGAATTGACAACCTCCTGTTGTGGATTTCCTATCATGATTGGCTCCAGCATAATCACTATCTGAGTAAGCTTCCAAATCAAAAGTTGAATCTCTAGGATACCATAATCCTAAATTAGGTTGACTTTTAAGATACTTAAAAATCCTCTTCACAGCATGTAGATGTGACACCTTTGGATTGACTTGGAATCTTGAACATGCACACACGACAAACATAATATCTGGTCTTGAAGGATTAAGATACATCAATGAACCAATCATTGACCTATATAGGTGAATGTAGAATCAAGATAATCTAAGATCTATCAAGAGGGTTGTTGTTTCTAGAGAAAGAAACTAGAGAGAGAGATGAGAGAAAAGTATGTGTAAATTATATGAAAATTGAAACAACCAACACCCTTTCCATCAAAGGAAAGGGTTTATATACCCAAGCCTAAGTGGGCTTGGGCCTTCCAACCGATGGACATTCCCATGGGCTAGGTGATTAATACAAATAAACTAAATTACTAACTACGAGCCTACAACGTTTAATAATATTGGTGGAGCGACCGATACTTTTAATATACGTTAAAAACGTATTTCCAACAATCTCCCCCTAAGGGAGGTCACTCCAAATTACAATGTCCTAAACCTAGCATACTATACAAAGTCTTCGTCTTGAGCTCGTAGTTGTTTTCTCTTTTCTTCTTTTCTTTTCATTTTGTGAATATGTTTGATAACCATAGGGCTTTAGCTTGAGCATGTTCTTTTGGCCTTTCACGTGCAGTCTTTGCCTCCTTGTTATATTTGCCTCTTCGTGACTTCATGTCCCACATACCTATCCTTTGTTGAATTCTTAAAAGTTTCAGAGTTGATACAGCGGATGACTTTTAGGTCATACTTTCTTGAATTTGCTGAAATATTTGATGCAGAAGGAATAAGTATGTGAGGACGACTTCAGCTGGTACACCGTAACGCCACCGTCTTCAAATGCAGCAACATAATAAGACACGAATAAAATGGCTTTGACATTTTATTCTAATTTGGTAGCATTTTACCTCTGGTCGGAGAAGACCGTTGGACGATAATAAATATCGTACTTGTGACCGGTAGCTCTAATTAAAGATCTCCTTGACAAGATTTCGAGGGTAAACCCGTTCTCTTTATTCGACCGTCCAAAGCTGACTGCGAACATAAAGAGTGAATCATTTGGATTATAAAATCCGCATGATTGAAGCCGTTAATTCATGAATCCTAGAACAAGTGAATTTCGGTTAAGATTCCACCATCGTTGCTTTCCAGTTGTCACGAGCTTGATTCTGATAGAATCTTGCTTGTTACCTACCGCAGTGCTGTTTAAGGTTGACACTGGAAGGATTTCCACTCTTTACTGTGAACACTAAAAAGTGTCACTCTGAGTGTTCTGGCAAGATCACTTGGATAATGCGTAGAGGCCCTGGAACAAGTTTAAACTCAATTAAGAGTTAAACCATTTTTTCTTTCCAGTTATCACAAGATTAGTTCTTAAAAAACCGCACGTGTCACGTACCATGAGCTTGTTTGATGTTGGGTCAAGCAGGATTTCCATCTTCATGGTAATACTTTTGTATCACTCAGATGTTCTGGCAATATTACAAGAATACTGGGTAGGACTCATAAAAAATCTTTCTTTTTAAAATTGTGTCCTAATGAGACTTTTGATGATCTCGTGGCTCTAGACTCGATAGTGCGTTTTGTTTTACTGAGCGGAGGCTGGAGAGGATTGCCACCTTTTCAATATCAATTCATTCGGTGTGAATAAATCGAAAGATAATGTGTTGAACTTCGTGACATTAAAACAAATATCTTTTGAGAGATATTTGAGTTAGCTGGGAGGGGTTGTGCATCGCATCACTGGGTCCATGATACTTTAAAGTCTTCAAGATGTGTTGACCCGGTTTCTGCCTAAGTTGTAAGGAGGGCTTCTTTCTTTACACCCTTTATCTTTACAATTCTTTTTCATTCTTCAACCCCTTCAATGCTTACCAATACGTCATAACTAGCACCTTGTTGTGATTGTTCTAGTGCTAGCTCAAGTACTTGGTCCGCATTCTGCTACGTTCACAATCTATTCCCCATCTTTCCTAAGGACTTCTATTTCTAGCTATGGGATTGCCCGTGGGAAGATTCCTCCGGTTCTGGAAGAATCATTGGACTTGTACCTAATCCTACCACCCTTTTGTCATCATAATCGTCGTGAATCAATAGTGTTTTTGGTAAGTACATGTCACCATGAAAATTCCTTTGAAAAAACTCACTAAGGTACTTGTGATATAAATATCAAATGATTTTGTACCTTAGTGTTTTTAGGCAACAAAAACGCTCCCCCTTAACATGTGTAATACACATATTAAGTTGGAAATTTGTTAAGTACTTTTTGATCTTTAGCCAAATATATTAACAAGTCTCCTTAATCCCATTTTATCCCCTTATCCAAAATGTTAACCATCAATATTTTGGATATTAATGGATTAACCGGTCTTTGGGTAACCAAATGAAATCGATTATTGGCCATAGAACATATTAATGCTCCCCCTCAAATTAATGAGGGATAGTTGTAGTGTTTGAGTACGATATGTTTTGAAAGATTTAGAATCTCGAGAGAAATTCTTGAAAAATATCATACTTTCACACTACAACACACCACAAAAGCCTATTTTGTACATATATTGACATATTCACAGTAATAGACATATGGATTTGACCTGATAGAAGACGATCTATAATTAAATAGATCGTTTCGTTTGCCTGTGGTGAGCTCCATATGGTCTTCCACCTACGAATCCACACTTCTTATTAACCGACGCTTCCGTAATGTTGCCTCGATCTTCTTGATCGCGTAGTTGGCACTTATCTTGCATTGATCTGTCCATATGTACGTGACGACTGGAAGTGGTAGTTTTGCATTGAGAACTAGTAGGTCATCACGAACATGTTTTAGTGTTCCATCACTAGATTTATGCAGTTCAGAAAATCTCATATATTGCATCACTCCTGTCACGTTCGGATAAAAAATTCCTGCTTCCGGTTTTAGAGTCCCCATGTAAGGCAATTTACCCTTGTGGTATTGATTGAGCGGGTTGTGTGAGGACGTTGCAAGTTTAGTTACTGTTGGTAACTCTCCACACCCAGTTGAAGATCTTCTACCCGGTTTTTGATGATGATCTTGCGTGTAAATTGACGAATGTTGGAACTTAATGCTATGACTTCGTCAGTGTCCAAGTGAGCAACCTTTTCTTGAGCCAGTATCAGAAGAAAGTCTTCAATGTCTTCAAGGAGAAGGTACTGTAGGTCGCTTTCTTTGATGCTGTATTGTTTCTTGTCAGTACGTTTGAACCAGATTTGAGTTAAGTACTCATAACCGAGTATCTTCCTAGTGGTGACTCCTTGGATTCTCATGATTCTATGATCTAAGATGATAAGAGACCCGGGTGTTTCTTTATTGATGTGTTTGTACGCTAATCGCTTCTTTGAATTCCAATGAGAAACTCCAAGTTCTTTGTAGGGGTCGTAGACTTCTAACAACTCTCTTCGCCATATAGCATCAGGTATGTCTTCAATCCACGGTACATTCTCCAGATTAATAGCCTTAACCATGGTAAGTGAGGTAGGAATACAAAATGTTCCATAGGAATACTCGTAGAACCGGCAATAACTGTAGGTGTGAGAGGCTGTAATACTGGAGTCTGAATCCCGGTAGTTGTCGCTTTCATGGCCTTTGTAAGCTCATTGATGTGATATTCAGCCTCATTGTTGTTGATCTTCATTGAGCCAAAGAAATTCACATATGCGGCTGTCATTGTGAGAAGATTCAGAGTCATTGTAGATTTCCCGTGAGTGTGCCTTAGAAAAGCTGAGAAATCGATTGGATTGTTGAGGAAGTTAGTAAGCTCGATCTCTATTTCTGAATCGAAAGGATGTTGTGGAGCTGCATTGGTAAGCCATAGTTGCTCCTGTACACTCTCGTCTATCATAAGAGATTCAGCAAAATTCGGTTCTGGTACACTGAAGTCCTCAACTTCCATGTCGGAAGAATGCTGATCTACAGGAGGTGTGGTTGGTTGTGCTTCTGACACTGGAATTTCTTCTTCAGGCATAGACATTGTAGGTTCGTCTTCATGCATAGGTTCTACATGTTCTATAAGAGAGACAGTAGTAGATACCGGTTCAGTAGACATACCTATGTCTGTATTCTGAGGTTCTAAGACAGTAGCATCCCCACAGTCTTTTCTTTTGTTCCACCAATGCTTTGTTCTTCTTCCTCATCACCTTTCTCAGTTTCTTTATCACCTTCACCCTTTTTAGACTCATCACCACTTTTACCATATTGTCAATCTTATCACCCTTTCTAGTTCCATTCCCGTCACTATCATCATCATCATCATCATCATCATCATCCTCATCCTCATCCCCATCAGTATCTTCATCCTTGTCGTCGTCCTCCCTGTTTTCCTCATCCTCTTCGTCATCGTCCTCTTCCTCTTCTTCATCCTCATTCTCTACCTCTTCTTCATATTCATCCTCTTCGTCATCCTCTTCTTCTTCATTCTTATCGGAGTGTTCTTCCTCCTCCTCATTCTCTTCCTCTTCTTCCTCATTTTCTGCCTCATCTTCATTTTCAGGCTCCTGACGTTGCCTTTCCTTTAAAGATTGGGGAACTTCAGAGTCTTCTAATGGTGATGTGTTAGAAGCTTCCATTATGACTTTAACAATAGCTCTTTGCAATTTGCGTTGAGCTTTTGTTATTGGTGACTCACTGTTGGTTAATCGAGTCTCCAAAGTCTGCATTAACTGTAAGTTAGTAAGGCCTTTCGTGAATAATGTTGGAAGCTCCTGATGTACACATGACCTAACTTCACGCTGAATGATGTTAGTCATCGTATCATTGATGGAATTGAGGAATGCAGCATTTTCTTTGTCACGTGCTTCCTTTTCGGAAATAAACTCTTTGTGCTGCTTTTGAAGTTTTAAGACACTTTTGTATATTTCTTGAAGTTTGGAGTCATCACGTTTCTATGCTCTGACTGAACGTGTATTATTAGGAGTTATCCTTCCCTTCAGTAAATCAATCTGTTTTGCCTGATCCTCCAATTGTTTTTGGAGGTGCTGATGAGTGGATCATTGATTGTGAGAAATGGATTGGAAGTGGATGGTACTTGTTGTACTGTTGTTGTTGGTGGAGGAGTTACCACCAGTGCTAGAGAGGTTGTGGATTGGATGGTGGTTTGTACGGGTTGTTCGAGGATAGGTGGCGGTATAGGTTTAGTCATTGGGGCGGTAGTTGGTACAGGTTATTTAAGAAGTTCAGGTGTGGGATCTGGTGTGATGACATTGGTGATGACCGGGGGTTAATGGTGGAATGGTAGTTGTTGTGACTATAGTTATAGGAACATCCACCATATTTTCATTTGTCGATGGATCAGTATTTGAGACTTCGATGCCCTTTGATAGGTGTGAAAACACCCATCTTTTCTACCACTTAATTATATTAAAACGGGACCTAAACGTATATTTTATGTCGTAAATGGCGGAATTATGTGTGGTTTGTGTTTTTATTGTGTTCCAGGGTCGAGACGGTGAAAAGTTGAGAAAACACGGCTTTCACGGGCGTTTATTGAAGAAAAAGACAAAAGATGAAGTCGAAAGATCAAGAGTGGAAAAAGAACGGAAGTCCAAGACCAATTCTGAAGATTTATCGAAGAAAAAGTCAAAAGACGGAAGTTTACCAAAAGCCAAAGAACTCAAGTCTAATTTATTGAAGAATACAAGACGAGTTTGAAGAAATCCCAAGAAAAAGTCCAAGTATTAAGAGATTAACAAAAGATTAAGAAGATCAAGGACTTAAGAGTGCAATTAAGAGAAAGAAGAAAGAGGGAGGAAGCTTCCTAAGGTCCTCCCTAATTCCCCTATATATAGATCTCCTTCATTTTTGTTTAGGTTGTTGGAGGCTTGACAAGCCTCTCTTCCCCATTTTTCATTTTTCTTGTTCTTTAAATTTATGCATCTTAATCTTCATGTATCGCACCTTTAATCTTCTTTTAATACCAAGTAAGTTTACCTTTAATTGTTGTTAATCTTTATCTTATAGCCAATCTCCTTCTACCTTTCTTGTTTGATTTGTTCTTTATTTTGATTGTTCATGTTCTTGAGTTTTTATGATTTTGACCAAGTGGGTTTTGATTGATTTGGTTATGTTTGTTAGTTTTGATGATTTGTTTTGATTGATTATTGTTAGTTGATGCTTTTTGGTTGTTTTTGGTTTAATCTTTCGTTTGATTTTGATTAGATTAAGGATAAATTATGGTTACTGTACATCCCCTGTTCTTCGGATTTGTTGTTTCTGTATTTTATCATTCCCAGGTAAGCTTCATCCGGAACTTGAAAAGTTCCGAATGAAGCAAGCTTCATTCGGAAGTTTGTTGCTTCATTCGGAAGTTTGAAGCTTCATTCGGAAGTTTGTTGCTTCATTCGGAAGTTTGAAGCTTCATTCGGAAGTTTTGGGCTTCATTCGGAAGTTTGAAGCTTCATTCGGAAGTTTGAAGTTTCATTCGGAAGTTTGTTGCTTCATTCGGAAGTTTATCCTTCATTCGGAAGTTTGTTGCTTCATTCGGAAGATTGAGTTTCATTCGGAAGTTTGTTGCTTCATTCGGAAGTTTGTCCTTCATTCGGAAGTTTGTTGCTTCATTCGGAAGATTGAGTTTTATTCGGAAGTTTTGAACTTCCGAATGAAGAGGTCTGTCAGTCCTTTTGTTTGTTTTTCCTTTAAAGTTTTTGTCTTTTATTTTCAAGTTTCATTTTTCCTCCCTTTTTCTTTATTTGAATTTTTATTTACTTTCCTTTTAGTTTAAGTTTTGATTTGCATCATTTACTTTTTGTTAAGTTTTAATTTTACTTCTTTTCATTTCTCGTCATTTATTTTTAAAGTTTTAAATATCGCACTGTTTACATTTTAACTTGTTTTAGTGTTAATTTCTCGTCAATTATTATTTAATCTTGCTCATTTATTTTACCAAAACCAAAAATATTTGTTTCACCAAGAACAACTAATCTCACACAATTAACCGGAAATCAATTCGAAGAGATACCGAGAACGAACTTTCAAACTAGCAAAAACTTGTTATTAAAATGGCGCCGCTGTCGGCTCTTTTCGTGAAGATCGAAGGTTTTTTGTGAGTGACGCGTTGGATTTCGGGATCCGTTCACTTGTGAACGTTATTTTTCTTGTCAAAAATTTTCAAAAATCCAAAAACATTTGAAAAATCATAAAAAGCATTTCTTTTTCAAAGTTTTACACCAAAAATATTCTTCTTGCTTATCTATCTTTCTTTATGGATTTTTATGTCCATTGCGTCCGGTGTGGGAAACAATTATCTGGGAACAACTCTTGTCAATGGTGTACATGTGAGCGGTGCGGAAATGATATCGACTACACACAATTCGGATTTTGTCCCTTGTGCAACTCGACTAATTCACTCTTTTTGAACCCACCTCCTGTTCCCCCGTGCATCTATTGTGGAAGCGATTCTCATTGGCATGTTTCGTGCCCGGTTCAATACCCGTCTAGACACAGGCAAGAACCGGGGTACAATTATGACAATGATAATAGCTATCCACAAGATGCACTTGATTTTTCTCCATACCCGGTTTGCAACAACTGTGGGGGTCCTCACGATACCTATTATTGTCAACCAATGAATTGTTATGAGCCAAATCCGTGTCCTCAGTTTTCTTCACCTATGGATTATTATGAACCAACCCCGGTTTCTAATTATTCTCCACCGATGAACAACTATGAGCCACAACCATGCTATAATTCCGGTTTTCAAAATCTTGAGCCCCCACCGCACTCACTCGATCATCAGCCTCGTCACGGGATGAGTTACCAAGAACCAATTGTCGATCTTGCCACAGCTTTTCAAGCGCAATCAAAAGAGCTTTTACACACGCTGTGAACTTGTATGGAGTCATTTTTACAGCAGCAAGATCAGACGAGTACCCATATCCCTGAGCATATTATTGGCCCTATAAATAATGAGGAGAGTGATGACGATATTGAGGTTATTTTCGACGAGGAGGAATTTCTAAAGCAAAATACTTCACTCCTTAGTGATGATGGTTTTCACATTCCTGAGATCGATGAGTTTCTTGATATTGATACACCCATGGAATACATATCCGGGTATTCTGATGTGGAAGGAGATATACTTTTTCTAGAGGATTTATTACACGATGACACTACACCTTCTATCCCAGAGGTGAAAAGATGTGAATCTTCTGAAAAAGGGACGCAGGTGGAAGGTAATTGTTCTCATACTTCTCATATTATATTGCCACCTCATCCTCCCACGTGCACACCCAAGCGGGTGATGTATCACTTTTACTCTACTCGTTTTATACCGGGAAATGAGGATGAGTGCTTTGACCCGGGAGGTGACATTGATTATGCTATGATTGATACCATCACGGCTTTGCCGTTTGCTCAGCTTCCATTGTCTTTGGGGGAGGATAATGTGCTCACTATACCCAACCCACCTCCCGTGGATCTTGAATTCACATACTATACGTATGTTGAAAGGACCTTTCTCCCTTTCACGACTTATTCCCCCGCCTCTCCTTTATTAATGTCCTCCGGGAACGAGGACAAGGTCTTTGATCCCGGTATCACATTCGAGGCTTCCCCATGGACCATTTAATTCATGGACGAGTCAGGCTCGTGACTCGGTTAATAAAAACAAGCGCTTTTTGGGAGGCAACCCAATTATCTATCTTATTTCACCATAAGTGTAGGGGGGAGCCCCGTTGGTGTTTCTTGTTCTCTTTCTTATCATATGCAGGGATTAGAGCTTCAAAGACACACTCTTGATGACTTTTTACGAACCGTGATTCCGTGTTCCTTTCTTCCCGGTTCTATCCTACACTCTTTTCGATTCTCTATTTTTATATTTCTCAATATTCAAATAGGAATCCCTTTAGTTGTCTCTTCCTTAGCGAGATTTAAACAACGTGCACAATGTCCTAAGTGTAGGGGAGTTTACTCCCACATGCTTAAACATTGAGGACAGTGTTTATATTAAGTGTAGGGGGGACTTCTATCGAAGTTAAGTGGTCTTTTCCTTGTATTTGCCCTCATTTTAACCGGAAAATCAGTTTTTCGACATTTTCAAAATTTTTAATCTATTTTGGCCTAGTTGTAGTCTCCTCTATTTTTGTTATTTTCTATTATTTTAAAAAAATGGTTTTAGCAAGTTTAGATATCTTAGATATATTAGGCCCGTTGTGAATATTTTGACTCAACCCGAGTTTACTTATCCAAGTTCACTCTAGCTAGTATCCTTAACCATGTAGACCTTAATTGGTTTATTAGGCTAAGCATCCACGAGTCTCATTCCTTGGGATTTTAAATTGTGGAAAACGAGAAATGATAGAGTTGGTTACAAGTTTGGTATTCTCTCATTAACTTATGTGAGTTAATTATGATCTTTTTCTCCCATCACTTGCTATTAAATTATTTGCAATAAGTAAGGTCGTACGATTTGAAAAGTTACTTAGCTTCTAGCCCAAGATCGTTTAAAAGTTGCTCGGTAATGATAAGAGTTCATAGCCAAGGCATAACTTATGAAGCGGGGCGCGAAGATTGGCGAGTCCGAAAAGGCCCTAACAAGGCATGAGGATTCCATTTTATTGCTGAAGATCCAAAGTGATGTGAAAAGCATTATTCCTAAAATCAATATGAAGGATCAAGACTCACGACGAAAAGCAATCAACTCCCATAAAGATCATGGAGAAGTCTATCCGAAAAGACCCTAACAAGGTATGAGGATAAATAGATCCAAGTCCGAAAAGGAGGCAGATCGTTGTATCTCAAAATCCCAATTAGAGATTGAAGAAATAATCATGAAGTCGTGGTCAACAAAGCTGGAGTACCCCTCAAAAGTCTCCAAGTGAAGAAACTCTATAACGAAGAGAAGACCATTATCTTAAAAACGTCTCTCGAAGATATGAAGTATGAAGTACATGCCAAATATCGGCCCGAGAAAGGTCTCAAATCGTGAACCAAGTTATGCCAAGATATGAACTTTTTGATATCCCGAGAAGCAGTTTTAAGAGATTTTGTCCTTTAGCTAACTATTGATCAAATCGTCCTACTTTGCTTTCAGCCTAAATAAACTATCGAAATAAGTCCAACAATGCATCTTCATGATCATTCTAAGACATCAATAAAATATAAGAGTGATACAAGGATTTTCAATGGGGTTCAAAATATAATTCTCGGAATCCTCTCGAATTGATCTCAGTTTAAAGTGGAATGATTTGTTCTTGGTGACAAAAAGTGGATTTGGTTTTCTATTCTACTCAACAGGTAAATGAATAAAATAGTAATGAAATAAACTTAAAACAAGCAACAAATAAAAAACAAAACTTGAATTAATACTGGAAAAATACCCTTACAGAAAAATACCCTATGCGGAATGTAAGTCTTATGCGGAAAGTATGGCCATTCGGAAAGACAGCTCTATTCGGAAAGTTGACATCTATGCGGAATAATTGTATTATTCGGAAAAATTGCCTTATGCGGAAAATGATCTCTATGCGGAATATCAAGGCCTATGCGGAAAATTTGCTTATGCGGAAAATCTGCTTTATTCGGAATAAAATGCTCTATTCGGAAAATATTGCCATGCGGAAAAACATACCCTATTCGGAAAATCACCTCTATGCGGAAAATAATGCTATTCGGAAAGCTGACCCTATTCGGAATAACTTGGACTATGCGGAAAAAGTAAGCTGTTCGGAATATGTGAAATATTCCGAGTAAGGAAATGACAACTTTGGCTATGCGGAAAATTATTCCGAGTAAAGGAAATAAAAACAACCCTATTCGGAATATCCAGGATTCCGAATAAGGGAGGTATAAAATCGTCTGTTCGGAAAGTTCAGGAATGAAAGAACAGTGACAGTAGCGAAGAACAAGGGACACGTTTTAAATCCAAAATCAACTCCAATACTTAAAAAGGTTTTACCAAACTAACCAATAATCATTAACATACCATAAGAAACAAATCCCACCAATAAAAACACTAAATCAACAACTTTTTAAAATCAAACTTGAATCAAATAAGAAACTTAAAAACTTGCAATGAAAATGGAGATGAACAAGATGAATGAAAAGATGGAATAGATTGATTAATATAAAAATAACAAGAGTGATGATCAAGAGTTACAAGATTAAAAGAAAAGATGAAAATCACCAAACACCCTAATGGTGTTTGTGATGCTACGAACCACAAAGAACTGGAGAAAGAAAAATGAACTAACTCCCTAATTGTGTGAAGGGAGTATCTATTTATACTCCTAGTGGTTGGTTGGTGAGTGGGCTTTCTCCCTTCCTTCTTGTCTTCTCGTCTTTTCAGAAAAGTTGACGTTTTTGATTCTGATTCGGGATTTGTCGTCGATTAAATCCAACTCGTCTTTTAATTTCTTCGTTAAATAGACTCGAGTTTCTTCAACTTATGGAAATCTTCCGTCTTTAGTCATTTTCTTCGATAAATCTTCGAATAGGCCTAGTGACGTCAAATCTTTTGCATCTCTTGGACAATAGACTTTATCTTGAGTATTTTTCCTTGATAAAACCCGTGCAATCCCATGTTTTCTTTAATATTCATCCGGTTAGCTCTGAAATCACAATAAACACAAAAACCACGCATAATTCCAAACAAATGATGTTAAATACGTGTTTTGGTCTTGTTTTAGCCAGAATTAAGTGGTAAAAGGATGGGTGTTTACACACCTATCAAATCCCCTACAGTTAACCATTACCATGCCCTCATGCAATGCTTAGTGATAAAGCAAATTTACATTTTTCTCATAATTAATCAACCTTGGCCTTATTCAAATATTACTAAATAAGAATCAAATTACTAAGAGAAATAAAAACTTTAAGATAAACAAAAAGAATGGAAATAAATTGTAAAGAAATCAAGGACTTACATTAGGGCTTTGGTGTTGCGAAGATTTATCACCCTCAAGTTTCACGTTCCCCAAACTAAGCTTAAAAACGAGATCATTGTTATTATAAGTTAGTAAATCAAACACTTACACACATGGCTTAATTAAATGCTTAAACTCCCTTATTCCTAATTGTATCTCTTATATTTTATTTTTGTCTTAGAATGATCATAAAGATGCATTTTTGGACTTATTTCGATAGTTTATTAGGGCTGAAAGCAAAGTAGGACGATTTGATCAATAGTTAGCTAAAGGACAAAATCTCTTAAAACTGCTTCTCGGGATATCAAAAAGTTCATATCTTGGCATAACTTGGTTCACGATTTGAGACCTTACTCGGGCCGATATTTGGCATGTACTTCATACTTCATATCTTCGAGAGACGTTCTTGAGATAATGGTCTTCTCATCATAATAGAGTTTCTTCACTTGGAGACTTTTGAGGGGTACTCCAACTTTGTTGACCACGACTTCATGATTATTTCTTCAATCTCTAATTTGGATTTTGAGATACAACGATCCGCCTCCTTTTCGGACTTGGATCTATTTATCCTCATACCTTGTTAGGGTCTTTTCGGATAGACTTCTCCATGATCTTTATGGGAGTTGATTGCTTTTCGTCGTGAGTCTTGATCCTTCATATTGACTTTAGGAATAATGCTTTTCACATCACTTTGGATCTTCAGCAATAAAATGGAATCCTCATGCCTTGTTAGGGCCTTTTCGGACTCGCCAATCTTCGCGCCCCGCTTCATAAGTTATGCCTTGGCTATGAACTCTTATCATTACCGAGCAACTTTTAAACGATCTTGGGCTAGAAGCTAAGTAACTTTTCAAATCGTAAGACCTTACTTATTGCAGATAAATTATTAGCAAGTGATGGGAGAATAGGCAAATAATTACACCAAGTGAGCTTGCGCAAGAATACCGACTTATAATTGACTCTATCATTTCTCGTCCTCCACAATTTAAAATCTCAAATAATGAGACTCGTGGACACTTAGCCTAATAAACCAATTAAGGTCTACATGGTTAAGGATACTAGCTAGAATAAACTTGGATAAGTCTTATTCGGGTTGAGTCAAAATAAACGCAACGGGCCTAATATGTCAAAGATATCTAAACTAGCTACAACACGTTATTAAAATTTTGACTTTATTGCGGGATATATACATATGAAAGCAACGATAAAAATTGAAAAATTACGACTAAATGGCGAAAGTTAATAAAAAATTTGAAAAATGTTGAAAAATAGGATTTTTCCGGTTAAATGAAGGCATTTTCATGGAAAAGTCCACTTAAAACTTCGATAGAAGTCTCCCCTACACTTAAGATAAACATTGTCCTCAATGTTTAAGCATGTGGGAAAAATCTCCCCTACACTTATGACATTGTGCACGTTGGTTAACTCGAGTTAAGGAAGAGACGACTAAAGTGATCAATTTCAAATGTGAGAATGAAGAAAATTGAATCACGATAGTTGAGAGATAGAACCGGATTTCGGATAACACGGGAGCACGGTTCTTCAAAGATTCCAAGATTGCAGTTATCCCTGTAATCACATCACCACACAAACACAAACGACCAAAATAGGTCCTCCCCTACACTTAGGGGGTTAAAGGGATAGATACTCGGGCTGCCTCCCGAGGAGCGCTTGTTTTTGATAACCGAGTCACGAGCCTGACTCGACCCAAAATTAGTTCATGGGGAACATGGTGAGGGATGGAATCACCTCCTGAGAGGTGTCCTCACCAAAGTACAACTTCACTCGTTGGCCATTCACCTTAAAATTTGGTCCATTAGGTTGAGCGAGCTCGAGAGTACCATATGGAAAAATTTGGGCGATGGTGAATGGGCCGGACCAACGAGATTTGAGCTTGCCCGAAAAGATTTTCAACCGAGAGTTAAAAAGTAAGACTTTGTCTCCAACATGGAACTCTCGGTTTTTGATCTTGGAGTCGTGAATGAGCTTAGTTCGTTCCTTATAGATCAAAGAATTTTCATAAGCCTCATTCCGAAGTTCATTGAGCTCATTGAGTTGGATCTTGCGTAGGTCACCGGCTTTGTTTATATCAAAATTAGCCCACTTCAAGGCCCAATAAGCCTTGTGCTCCAACTCAATGGGGAGGTGGCATGCTTTCCCGTACACAAGACGATAAGGCGTACAGCCGATCGGGGTCTTGTAGGCAGTACGGAAAGCCCACAAAGCATCATCAAGTTTATCAGCCCATGCGGCACGATGCTCTCCCACGGTTCTTTCAAGAATTCGCTTAAGTCCTCGGTTGGATATTTCAGCCTGGCCATTAGTTTGTGGGTGGTAGGCTGTGGAAAGACGATGATTTACACCGTACTTAGCCATGACTCTTGTGAATTGGTCATTGCAAAAATGAGTCCCACGATCACTAATAATTGCACGAGGCACACCGAATCTAGCGAAAAGAGCTTTCAAAAAGTTACAAACCACCCTTGCATCATTAGTAGGTAAAGCTTTGGCCTCAACCCACTTAGAAACGTAGTCAACGGCTACAAGGATGTATTTGTTTCCTTTAGATGAAGGGAATGGCCCCATAAAGTCGATACCCCAAACATCAAAAATTTCACACTCTTGAATGAAATTCTGAGGCATCTCGTCTTTATGTGTGATTTTGCCTTGCTTTTGGCAAACATCACATCGTTTGACCATATCGTGAGCGTCACGGTATATGGAGGGCCAATAAAATCCCGAATCAAACACTTTCTTTGCGGTGTAGTTGGGACCAAAGTGACCACCGGTGGGTCCTTTGTGGCAAGCATCAAGGATTTCGGACGCTGCCGGTCCATCAACACATCGACGGATAATCAGGTCGGCACATTGTTTGAATAGGTAAGGGTCGTCCCAAAAGTAAGTCTTAATGTCGGTGAAGAACTTTTTCTTTTGTTGAGACGTCAACCCTTCCTTGAGAATTCCACCCGCCAAGTAGTTTGCAAAGTCCGCAAACCACGGGGTTTCATTCGACTTCGAGTTTATAGACATTAAGGTCTCCAAGGGAAAAGAATCATTGATTTCTTTGGTCGGATGATCCCCTTGGTAAGGATCCTCAAGTCTGCTGAGATGGTCCGCGGCTAAGTTTTCTGCTCCTTTTTTATCGCGAATATCGATTTTAAATTCCTGGAGCAGCAAAACCCAGCGAAGAAGTCTTGGTTTGGAATCTTGCTTTGTCAACAAGTACTTCAGCGCGGAATGATCGGTGTACACAATGGTGGTAGAAAGGACAAGATAGGGGCGGAATTTTTCAAAAGCATAGACAACAGCTAAAAGCTCTTTTTCAGTTGTCGTATAATGCAATTGTGCCCCAGTCATTGTCTTGCTAGCGTAATGGATCGGTTGGAAGTGTTTGTTCACTCTTTGTCCAAGAACCGCTCCAATAGCAAAATCACTAGCATCGCACATCAACTCAAAGGGTAGCTCCCAATTAGGGGTAACCAAGACGGGTGCCTTAGTTAGCTTATCCTTAAGTGAGTTAAAGGCTTCAAGGCACTCTTTGGAAAAGATAAAAGGAGTATCTTTTTCCAAGAGGTGGGTCATCGGGCGAGCGATTTGAGAAAAATCTTTGATGAATCGACGATAGAAGCCCGCATGACCCAGAAAACTTCTCACACCCTTCACGGTTGAAGGTGGAGGCAACTTTGCGATAACATCGACTTTAGCACGGTCAACTTCAAGACCGGCTTTCGAGATCTTATGTCCAAGCACGACGCCTTCTTTTACCATAAAATGGCATTTTTCCCAATTTAGAACAAGGCGAGTGTCTTCGCACCGCTGTAGCATACGTTCTAAATTGGCAAGGCAAGAAGAGAAAGAATCCCCGAAGACCGAGAAATCATCCATGAAGACTTCCATGGTTTGTTCAACCATGTCATGGAAGATAGCTAACATACACCTTTGGAAAGTCCTGGGCGCATTACATAAGCCAAAAGGCATTCTTTTGTAAGCGAAAGTGCCATAGGGACAAGTGAATGTAGTCTTTTCTTGATCTTGGGGATCGATGGGTATTTGAAAATAACCCGAGAAACCATCAAGAAAGCAGTAATATTCATTTCCTGCTAAGCGTTCAAGCATTTGGTCCATAAAAGGTAGAGGGAAATGATCCTTTCTCGTGGCATCATTGAGTTTGCGGTAGTCTATACAAACTCTCCACCCAGTAACGAGACGAGTGGGAATCAACTCGTTGTGTTCATTGGGAACAACGGTTATTCCGCCCTTCTTGGGCACACAGTGGATTGGACTAACCCATGGTGAATCCGAAATAGGGTAAATCATACCCGCATCAAGAAGTTTGAGAACCTCTGTTTTGATGACTTCATGGATTTTTGGATTCACCCTTCGTTGGCTTTGAATAGTGGGCTTGAAGTCGTCCTCCATGAGAATTTTGTGTGTGCAGAAGTGAGGATCAATTCCACGAATGTCAGAAATCTTCCAAGCAATAGCCTTCTTGTGATCTTTCAACACAGCGACAAGTTGGGCTTTCTCTTCATCCTTCAAATCCTTAGCAATGATGACTGGCGACTTCTTCTCTTCTTCAAGGAATACATACTCAAGATGGGGCGGCAACTCCTTAAGTTCCAAATCCGGAGGATTGTCGACGGGAGGCGTATTCGAAGTCGGAGTCTCGATAGCAATAATAGTGGGAGATGGAGGGGAAGGATTGTCTTCTCTGAGGAGGTTTGCAATGAAACTGAGATCGTCATCCCAAGTGGCAGTAGAATCGTCATTGTTTTGCTTCACATCTTCCAAGGTGGCTTCCAAATCTTTCCAAAGGAAATCACTTTCTCCAAATAGAGATAGTGATGAGTCGATAGAGGAAACGGTCTCAACATTGGGAAGAGAGGTAGGAATATTTTTACAAGCATCCTTGAAGTGTTCTTCACAGGCCTCATCAAGAACGTCAATACAATTAACACTCTCGTAAGAATAAGGCTGTTTAGAAAGCTTTCCCATGTTGAAGACTACTTTATCGTCACCCACTCTCATGATAAGCTCACCGGCTTCAACATCAATGAGAGTGCGACCGGTCCTCAAGAATGGACGACCAACAATGAGTGGCACACGGGGGTCCATCTCGTAGTCGACGACAACAAAATCGGCAAGGAAGGTGAATTTGTCGACTCCTACAATGACATCTTCGGCTATCCCCACAGGATAAGCAACCGTACGGTTAGCTAATTCCAAAGTCATTTTGGTGGGGACTAGCTCTGGGAGAGATAATTGCTTCCAAACACTTAGAGGCATGAGATTAATACTGGCACCTAGATCGGCTAGGGCCATGCAATTCTCTACTCCCGGGAAATTGCAAGGGATAAGAAAACGACCCGGATCACCAAGCTTGGTTGGCAATTTCCTTAAGAGCACTGCAGAGCAATTCTCATTAAGTTGGGTGTTGGCAATATCGAGGAGCTTTTCCTTGTCGCTCAAAAGATCTTTAAACATTTTCGCGTACTTGGGCATGTGAGCGAGAGCCTCAGCGAAGGAAATATTGAAATTCAGTTGTTTGAACATTTTAAGGAAATTCGAAACCTGAATATCATCCTTGCTCTTTTGCTTCTCTTTCCTCAACCTTGAAGGATAAGGTATATTGGAAGAAGAGGAAGGCTTTAGAGGAATAGGGTCACTCACAACCACGGGTGGAGGAGGGGTAGAAGGAAGAGGTGGAGAAATTGGGGAAGGAGAAGGGTGAGGAATAGGAGCAGGTGACTCGTTCTCCTTAGTCACAACCACCGGTGGAGGTATAGGAAGCTCGGGTTCCTTGGTACCTTTGCCACTTCGAGTGGTGATTGCTTTCATCTCCCCTCTTGGATTAGCAACGGTGTTACTCGGAAGAGTACCCGAAGAAGAGGGTTGACTACTTTGGAAAAAACTAGCCATCATATTCCTCAGATCATTAGTTTGGCTATCCAACGTATTTCTCATGTCTGCTCTCAAATCGTTTCCTTGCTTGACCAAGTCGGCTTTCAGGTTGAGCACTTCTCTCTGAAGATTTCCCACTATCGCATCGTTAGTCCTCATATAAGTTTCCACTTCTTGGTGAAGAGCGGTGGGTTGGTTGGGAGGAGCATTGTATGCAGGTGGTTGGTAAGCAGGTTGTTGGTAGACTTGGTTGTTACGTTAAGGCGGTTGTTGTTGCTTGTGAGGAGGGATGTATGGTTGACGAGGTTGTTGTTGTTGTTGAGGAGGGAGATTAAGGTTTTGTTGTTGGTTTGGGTTGGCAGGAGGGAAACCAGGTGGTGAAAGATAGTTGTTGCTGCGGTAGCTAAGCAAGTTACGGTCACCCTGAGGTCTAGCTTGATAAGCAGGTTGTGGATAGGTGCCATATGCCGCATTCACATTCTCAGCAGGGTAGTCTTGGGTGGCGGTACAAGTTGTGTAAGAGTGAGGACCACCGCATATCTCACAAGGTTGGCTGACAGCGTTCACTTGTGCGTTTTTGGCGTTGTTGCTGTTGTTGTTGCTGACGGTGTGGGTGACAAGCGATTCAAGAAGCGTGGTGATTTTGTCAAGTCGCTTGTCGCTGTCATTAGTGCTAGCACTAGCAACATTGGTCCTAACACTCTTGGTTTGCACACGAGATTTGTTCTCAATGATATCCCAAGCAGCATTGGAAGTCTTAGCCAATAAATTACCCCCTGAGGCACTGTTCAGTGAATCTTGGTCATTCATGCTTAAACCATTGTAAAAAGTATTAATTTGATGTACTTTGGTAAAACCATGTTGTGGGCATTTTCTTAAAAGATCTTTGAAACGATCCCAAGATTCACTGAACGACTCATCGTACTTTTGTTCAAAGTTTATAATCTCATTCCGCAAAGCGGTAGTACGAGAGGGTGGAAAAAAGTAGTTGATAAACTTTGTTTCCAAATCCGTCCACGAGAGAATACTCTGTGGCGGTTCCTTAGCAAGCCAATGTCGGGCTTGTCCCTCTAAAGAAAAGGGAAAAAGTTGTAACCTTATAACCTCCTGTGGAACCCCATTGAACTTGACCGTGTTGGTGAGTTGAAGAAATCTCTTGATGTGGTCGTGTGGATCATCAATGGTTCGTCCCAAAAATGGCTGAGCGGAGACCATCTGGATAAAGCCTGATTTAAGCTCAAAGTTGTTGGCAGCAATTGGTGGTATAACAATTGGATCCGTGTTGCCATCTACATGAGCTTGTAGCAATTCAATCATCGGGCGATTATCCGGAAGGGGCTCATTGTTGTTATTATTCATATTGTTGAAAGGTGGGTTGTTGTTGTTATTATTGTTGTTCGGAGGTGGTATGTTATTGTTGTTTTGTACACCAGCCATGTCTAAGTTATCGAGAGGCTCGGGCTCTTGATAAGACGTGGATCGAGTGCGCATACACCTGCAAAATAACGAACAAAGAAAAAGAAAGCAAAAATATTTTTTGTTTTTATGTTTTTTACTTTTTAGGATTTTTGAAAATTTTATATTTTTTAGTGTTTTTGAAAATTTCTATGAAAAAGTAACGTTCACGGGGAACGGATCCCAAAATCCAAGTTCTCACAAAAAACTTTTGATCTTAACGAGAAGAGCCGGCAGCGGCGCCATTTGATACAAGGATTTTCAATGGGGTTCAAAATATAATTCTCGGAATCCTCTCGAATTGATCTCAGTTTAAAGTGGAATGATTTGTTCTTGGTGACAAAAAGTGGATTTGGTTTTCTATTCTACTCAACAGGTAAATGAATAAAATAGTAATGAAATAAACTTAAAACAAGCAACAAATAAAAAACAAAACTTGAATTAATACTGGAAAAATACCCTTACAGAAAAATACCCTATGCGGAATGTAAGTCTTATGCGGAAAGTATGGCCATTCGGAAAGACAGCTCTATTCGGAAAGTTGACATCTATGCGGAATAATTGTATTATTCGGAAAAATTGCCTTATGCGGAAAATGATCTCTATGCGGAATATCAAGGCCTATGCGGAAAATTTGCTTATGCGGAAAATCTGCTTTATTCGGAATAAAATGCTCTATTCGGAAAATACTGCCATGCGGAAAAACATACCCTATTCGGAAAATCACCTCTATGCGGAAAATAATGCTATTCGGAAAGCTGACCCTATTCGGAATAACTTGGACTATGCGGAAAAAGTAAGCTGTTCGGAATATGTGAAATATTCCGAGTAAGGAAATGACAACTTTGGCTATGCGGAAAATTATTCCGAGTAAAGGAAATAAAAACAACCCTATTCGGAATATCCAGGATTCCGAATAAGGGAGGTATAAAATCGTCTGTTCGGAAAGTTCAGGAATGAAAGAACAGTGACAGTAGCGAAGAACAAGGGACACGTTTTAAATCCAAAATCAACTCCAATACTTAAAAAGGTTTTACCAAACTAACCAATAATCATTAACATACCATAAGAAACAAATCCCACCAATAAAAACACTAAATCAACAACTTTTTAAAATCAAACTTGAATCAAATAAGAAACTTAAAAACTTGCAATGAAAATGGAGATGAACAAGATGAATGAAAAGATGGAATAGATTGATTAATATAAAAATAACAAGAGTGATGATCAAGAGTTACAAGATTAAAAGAAAAGATGAAAATCACCAAACACCCTAATGGTGTTTGTGATGCTACGAACCACAAAGAACTGGAGAAAGAAAAATGAACTAACTCCCTAATTGTGTGAAGGGAGTATCTATTTATACTCCTAGTGGTTGGTTGGTGAGTGGGCTTTCTCCCTTCCTTCTTGTCTTCTCGTCTTTTCAGAAAAGTTGACGTTTTTGATTCTGATTCGGGATTTGTCGTCGATTAAATCCAACTCGTCTTTTAATTTCTTCGTTAAATAGACTCGAGTTTCTTCGACTTATGGAAATCTTCCGTCTTTAGTCCTTTTCTTCGATAAATCTTCGAATAGGCCTAGTGACTTCAAATCTTTTGCATCTCTTGGACAATAGACTTTATCTTGAGTATTTTTCCTTGATAAAACCCGTGCAATCCCATGTTTTCTTTAATATTCATCCGGTTAGCTCTGAAATCACAATAAACACAAAAACCACGCATAATTCCAAACAAATGATGTTAAATACGTGTTTTGGTCTTGTTTTAGCCAGAATTAAGTGGTAAAAGGATGGGTGTTTACACACCTATCAAAGAGATACCCATAGGAATAAGGGAGTTTAAGTGATTAATTGAACCGCATGAGTAAATGTTTGTTATGTTAACTTGTACTAACAATGATCTTGTTTTTAAGCTTGGCATGGGGAACGTGAAACTTGAGGGTGATAAACATTCATGACACACAAGCCCTAATGTAAGTCTTAGATTTCTTTACATGTTTCTTCCTTGATTGCATCTTGTTATTTTCTATCTTTTTTATTTTCCTTAGTTGTTTAATAAAGGCCAAGGTAGGTTGATTATGATGGAAAGTGTAAACCTTGCTTTATCACTGAGCATTGCATGAGGGCATTGCAATGGTTAAGTGTAGGGGATTTGATAGGTGTGAAAACACCCATCTTTTCTACCACTTAATTATATTAAAACGGGACCTAAACGTATATTTTATGTCGTAAATGGCGGAATTATGCGTGGTTTGTGTTTTTATTGTGTTTCAGGGTCGAGACGGTGAAAAGTGGAGAAAACACGGCTTTCACGGGTGTTTATTGAAGAAAAAGACAAAAGATGAAGTCGAAAGATCAAGAGTGGAAAAAGAACGGAAGTCCAAGACCAATTCTGAAGATTTATCGAAGAAAAAGTCAAAAGACGGAAATTTACCAAAAGCCAAAGAACTCAAGTCTAATTTATTGAAGAATACAAGACGAGTTTGAAGAAATCCCAAGAAAAAGTCCAAGTATTAAGAGATTAACAAAAGATTAAGAAGATCAAGGACTTAAGAGTGCAATTAAGAGAAAGAAGAAAGAGGGAGGAAGCTTCCTAAGCTCCTCCCTAATTCCCCTATATATAGATCTCCTTCATTTTTGTTTAGGTTGTTGGAGGCTTGACAAGCCTCTCTTCCCCATTTTTCATTTTTCTTGTTCTTTAAATTTATGCATCTTAATCTTCATGTATCGCACCTTTAATCTTCTTTTAATACCAAGTAAGTTTACCTTTAATTGTTGTTAATCTTTATCTTATAGCCAATCTCCTTCTACCTTTCTTGTTTGATTTGTTCTTTATTTTGATTGTTCATGTTCTTGAGTTTTTATGATTTTGATCAAGTGGGTTTTGATTGATTTCGTTATGTTTGTTAGTTTTGATGATTTGTTTTGATTGATTATTGTTAGTTGATGCTTTTTGGTTGTTTTTGGTTTAATCTTTCGTTTGATTTTGATTAATTTAAGGATAAATTGTGGTTACTGTACATCCCCTGTTCTTCGGATTTGTTGTTTCTGTATTTTATCATTCCCAGGTAAGCTTCATCCGGAACTTGAAAAGTTCCGAATGAAGCAAGCTTCATTCGGAAGTTTGTTGCTTCATTCGGAAGTTTGAAGCTTCATTCGGAAGTTTGTTGCTTCATTCGGAAGTTTGAAGCTTCATTCGGAAGTTTTGGGCTTCATTCGGAAGTTTGAAGCTTCATTCGGAAGTTTGAAGTTTCATTCGGAAGTTTGTTGCTTCATTCGGAATTTTATCCTTCATTCGGAAGTTTGTTGCTTCATTCGGAAGATTGAGTTTCATTCGGAAGTTTGTTGCTTCATTCGGAAGTTTGTCCTTCATTCGGAAGTTTGTTGCTTCATTCGGAAGATTGAGTTTTATTCGGAAGTTTTGAACTTCCGAATGAAGAGGTCTGTCAGTCCTTTTGTTTGTTTTTCCTTTAAAGTTTTTGTCTTTTATTTTCAACTTTCATTTTTCCTCCCTTTTTCTTTATTTGAATTTTTATTTACTTTCCTTTTAGTTTAAGTTTTGATTTGCATCATTTACTTTTTGTTAAGTTTTAATTTTACTTCTTTTCATTTTTCGTCATTTATTTTTAAAGTTTTAAATATCGCACTGTTTACATTTTAACTTGTTTTAGTGTTAATTTCTCGTCAATTATTATTTAATCTTGCTCATTTATTTTACCAAAACCAAAAATATTTGTTTCACCAAGAACAACTAATCTCACACAATTAACCAGAAATCAATTCGAAGAGATACCGAGAACGAACTTTCAAACTAGCAAAAACTTGTTATTACCCTCCCCTTCAATATTAAGATATTTCATAACATCATCAGAATCAGAAGTAGACTTACTTTGGAGTTGAGTTCCTGGAATGAGAGTTGCATGAGCATCGTCGTTGATCACAGTGTAAGTTGGTTCCGGTAATGATGTGGTGATATTGACATCCCGGTATAGTGTTTCTATCTCTGTATTGTCACTGCCACCACTTCCCTCAGTATACTCACTGGTTTCAAAGCTGAATGGTTCAACGTGTTCATCATTAGGGTCTTGATAGGTTTCAAGGCTTGTGATTCCTTGGGTTTTTTCTTCCTCAGTTGTAGTAGTAATTATATCAAAAAGATGGATGTCTTCATTAGGTTCACCAAATTCATCTAAGTCGTCTGCTGGTTTGGAACCGGAGTCCTTGGATTTCGAGAGAGACTCCTTTTTGCTTTTCCTAAGGATGAGTCGCAGTTGTTTGGCTTGAGAGATATTTTCTAGAGTAGGTTCATTCTCATCAACAAGTGCTTCTTTACCTTTATCTTTCTTTGCCTTCTTTACAGGTGACTTTGACTCAATCTGTTTAGATGATCTCTTCTTCCTTTTGCCTTTAGGTAGGTCAGAAAAATCTCCAGATGCAACTCTTTTCCTCTAAATTTCAATTCTCTCAAGACTTCATGATATGCGTCACTGTCCTTAACACCGTCATTCAACATGCATTCTGGAATAAGAGCGGGAACCTTCTTATATTTACCCATTGTTTCTTGCTTCATGGTGTCCAAGATGTAATCATGATCTACAGTGTGGTAATAAAAATCTCCACGTCGACTAATGGTTGAGGGATTTGCCTTCATGAAATGATCTATGATCAGCTTAGTGAATCTTGGAAAGATCAAATGATTAGACTTTCTTCTTTTGTTTTTGAAACCTTGAAAGTAAAATTCTTCCCATAGAAAACTACCATAGTCAATTGGTTGTCTATTGACAATCCCCCAGAGGATAGAAGCTTGAGGAGGTCTAAATGTGTCTGCTCCCCTTGACTTTGCATTTTACATCGAGTGATGATGCTAATAATTGCTTTCCAAGGTTGTCCAATGTATGATGTATGAAATGAAGACAGGTTGGATAATTCGCCATCATACCCAAGGTTTATTATCAGCTCGATCAGTTGTTCCTTAGTAGGAGGGGTAGTGTAAAACCCGCATGCTTTTACCATGAATAGTACCCTTTAGATCGTACGTACAAGATTAGAACTTTCCTTTTATAGCATGTTTACGTTCACGTATAAGAATTTTAAGTATTACGTACGTGTTAGAACACGATAAGTATTTGTTACGTATGAACACACGATAATTATTCCAACAATAATTATAATCACGAACATGCGATCATGAAATCATGAACGTAATTTAATCACGAGCTAATATTATTTACGTATGTATATTTATTACGAACACGAATAAATATATTAAGTCACGATTAATAATTAGTTAGAACACGTAAAACACGAACACGATAAAACACGAGAACACACTATAATATTTAGACTCGAGAAAAGTACGGGTTACCCCATGTGGGGCCCTCTACCCGCGGCATACATAGAAGCATGGGCTTAGCCCATGCAAAATTTAACTAATTAGGAAAAAGGGGTAAAACATGTTCATTATTCACAAAATATTGAAAATAGAAAAAACCCTAGTTCTTCTTTTGGTTCCTCTTTGGCCGCCGGATATACAACACCACAAGGGGGTGTTCGGGTTGATTTTGATCTTGGAAATTGTGCAAGCATTAGTGTGTGTTCATCCTTAATTGTTTCACGTAATCGGTATAACCTTTTTAACCTTTTCTTTTATGTTTTGATTTAATGAATCACATAAAATCACGGTGTTTTTAATTAAACTAATTAAAAAACAATTATTGTAAACATGTTAAGGATCATGGGGAAATCAAACAAGGGTTTTAGGGGTGTTGTGGTCTAGCCGACGCCTAACCGAGCCCTTAAGGGGTCTCGGCTTGGCTTATTACCCACCACCGAGACCATATGGTCTCGGTATAGTGGTGGTGGTCCCACGGCAGCAGCAAGCAAGGGGGAACCCCGACCTTGGTTCGGGGTATGATGTTAGTTACGGGTCTGGTTCATGGTTTTTAGTCACGGGTCCGGTTCTTGAATCATTTTTTTAAAGGTTTATGATTTTTATGTTTTAGATTAAAATTAAATTAATAAAACATGACATGATTAATTTAATGTACATGACTTAGGTTATAAATTAAATTATTAGATCATGAATTTTAACCTAAGTATTTATATTTTATTAGACTTTATAATTAATTAATTATTAAAACCATGACTATAATTAATTAATTAACATGACTTAGGTTATATTATTATCAGTTAATAATACATGTTTTAACTTAAGTATTTTTACCTTTTATTTAATTAAAAACATGATATATTTAATTAAATACTTTTAACCTATAGTTTATTTAATTTACATGTAATAATTAATAAACTATACTTTATAACTACATGACTTAGAATAATAATCAGAAAACACTTAAGCTTATATAATTATCTTATTTAACCAACTTATATCTATTTATGGAATCTTTCTATTTTTAGAAACTTATTTAATTAAGGCAGCTAATCTATTTATGGAAACTTTCTATTTTTAGAAACTTATCTATTTTAAGCAGTAATTCTTTTTGGAAACTTTATATTTTTGAAAACTTTCTATTTTTGGAAACTTTTTATTTTTGGAAACTTTCTATTTTTGGAAACTTTCTATTTTTTGTAACTTTCTATTTTTGAAAACTTTCTATTTTAGGAAACCTGCTATTTTTAGAAAGTTACTTATTATTACACAACAAGTATAATAATACATGAAATACAAGTAATACTGAATCAGAATAGACAGAATATAAGATAAACACAATATAAAGCTTAAAACAGTAAAACATGACATGAACGTATAAAACAAGTTAAGACATGATATAAAACCAGTTATGTATTTAGTAATCAGATACTTATACACGTATGTATTTATGTAGCATTAGTGATACCGAAGTAGGACTCTCTTCCGTTCGTCTTCTTCGTTCACTGGACATAAGGTACGGATTCGCGTCCTTTCAGTATGGACATTCTTTCCTTATTAGGATTCCCCGTATGCAGCCAACTGTTTTCCCATAGTATAAATTTATATGTTTGATTGCTTATGTTTAACTAGAATACCTAAAGCCATATACATGCATGACCAGTTTCACCTAGTTATGGAGGTACCATAACCATAACACTAGAGGCACTGGTGTTATGACTTCCCCATGGCAGAGTGATTGCTCGTGGCGTCCCTTCAGCTTTTGGCCATATTATTATATTTATCATGTGGGGCGTATGGGTGCATCCTAGTTACATGTTTTTCAGCAGATTACTTAGTGTGCATGTGGTGTATGCCTTGCATCCTTCACAAGGAGCTGATCCCTCCTAACCCAAAACCAGTATAATAAATTAGAGGCAGCCCCTCTAATTTACATGATGAGGTCACCCCTCCAAGTATTCATGCACGGTGGATTTTCATGACCTATATTGGCTAATGGTAAAATATGTTAAACAGTTTTTACAAGATAAACATAAGGCTTTTCAAACTATAAAACCAGTTTTACTAAGACTTAACCGGGTTATTCGGGACTTAATTTCTTCCGCTGTCATATGCTTATATGCTTATATTATTCATGCTTTATTATACATCCGTGCACTGAGCGTATTGCTCAGCCGTTTTCCTTTTCATGTTCCCAAACAGCAGGTACTCAGGGACGCTCGTAGACTTTAAGCGTACGTGCATATGGACTGGAAGCTTTCTAGCCTTTCTTTACTTTATGCATTATCTATACTTTGATACTCTTTCCATGGACATTTTTTAGTCCTTTCATTTACAGTACTTATGTTTGTGTGTGATGAGCTTTAATTTTGGACTACCGATGTTTGATTCCAGTATTTCCTTTTTATGGTCATGTAATGTTTTAGACATTTATCCTTGTATGCTTTGATGACACGCCATAATTACGCGTGACATTCCATTTATCAAAATGGGGTGTTACAATTATGGTATCAGAGCCAAGGCTTCGACCTGTAGGCTCTCAAAACATGACCTGTGATTATTGGGTAGTCACTATGGTCTTCCTAGAACTGACAGTCGGTTTTCATGCATTCATCGTTTTCATGCATACATATATATGTCATTGTCGCAGGTTTATGACTAAGTAACGGTTGGTACAGGACTGACCCTATTTAGTCGCATGTGTTTTATCGAAACTTTTAAATTTGGGACCAACCCATAGGCGTCCTCTTGCCATGTCTTTTATTTTGGGTGAACTGACCATAGGCGTTCACTCTCGAGCATACAAAAGTTTTCATAAAACTGCATCATGCATTCATGTACAAATTTTCTTGCATAAAATTTTTTCTCTTGATTTATTGGTATAAATTTTTTTCATGTATATATTTTATGTTTTGATCAGTTTAATCATGTATTTTATGTTATACTGTAAGATGGCAAACACAAACAATATTCGGGAGATGGTTGCAGCTGCCAATGCAGATTTGCAAGACATACTTCATTAGAACAACAACTATCCTCCCCCACCTAGCATTTTCCCCACGGAAGGAAGGAATCGGCTCATGAGAGAATACTATACCATTAGACAGCGACCTGAGGAAGACAGCAATGACTTCATGCAGCGTTTTCTTCGATTTTTCGGTGTCCTGAGAGCAGCTGCGGGCACCACTGAAGAACAGGAACAACATTTTCGTTGGGCCCTTAATCCAATGATTGCCAATAACTTAGAAGGTTCTCCGTTGGACACGGTAGCACAAGTGGCCGATGCAGCACGTAAGCTAGAGATGCTGCAGGAGAGAGATGAGTTCGGGGAAGCTGAGAAACCCGACAAGAGGTAAACATTCGTATTCAAGCGGTGATCAATCCGTATTCTTTCTATATATGTCAATTATTCATCTCTTTAAATTGTATCTTCCAGGCAGAAAACTGGGGACCGGTCTCAGTCGGCTACTCAGCAGCAGCCTAATCAGCCCAAGGGAAACGGTCAGACTAACGACCGTTCTGCTACGGATAGGCGTGGCGGTAATGAGAATTACCGTAACAACGCTGGACACTCCAACGGCAGCAGGTCCTAATACTTATGCATTTTCTTATGATTTCATGTTATAACTCATAATTCTGACACTTTAGCAAATCTTCTACCAGGAACCATGGAAACGGTAGGGACCAGAACCAGAGAGGTTCACAGCCTAGCCGTCCAGCTATCACTGGTATTCAATCTTACGATTATTCGCATTGTCCTTTGTACCCTATTATCATGTCTCATGTAAAATGTTTTATCAGGTCCTCGGCCAGCCAGAGCACCTGCTGGAGGATATACTCATCCTCTTTGCTCTACTTGCCACCGTAGGCACCCAGGGCCATGTCGTCGTGACACCGACGCATGCTTCAAGTGTGGTCTTCCTGGCCGTCGCATGAAGGACTGCCGTAAGGGCGAGATGGAGGGCACATCGGAACATGCTGATACCAAGCCGCCTCCTACCACTGGACGTGTCTACACGACATCTCAAGATCAGGCCAACAAGTCTACAGGTACCATCACTGGAATCTTTTATATGTATGGTCAAGCTGCGTGTGTTCTATTTGATACGAGTGCTACTCACTCGGTCATTTCTATTGCTTATGCCAAGAACATTAGGATGCTCCCCATGCCACTAGATAATATACTGAGTATTTCCACGCCTTTGAGAGACTCTGTACGCATAATCCATGTATACAAGAGTCTTCCCCTAGAGTTTGATGATAAGGTTCGTCATGTTGACGCACTTCCGCTGGACATGAATTACTTTGACATGATTTTGGGCATGGATTGGCTATCCAAGCATCATGCTACCATAGACTGCCATTCATACCGAGTCATCTTCGGTGATGTTAATGCACCAGAGTACATTCACAACGGGTTCGTACCCGGGAGGTCTGTACAAATCATATCTACCCTGCAAGCGCGTGCACTACTATCACATGGCTGCGAGGGTTATCTAGCTACGGTTCACGACATGGATGCTGAATCTCCATCAATTCAGGATCAGCCAATAGTGTCGGAATTCCAAGATGTATTCCCAGAAGAACTTCCGGGCATACCACCTGCACGAGAAGTGGAATTCAATATCGAGCTCATCCCAAGAGCTAAACCGATTTCCAAGGCTCCTTATCGCATGGCTCCCATAGAGTTAAAGGATCTGAAAGATCAACTGCAAGAACTTCTAGAACGAGGTTTCATTCGATCGAGTGCATCTCCATAGGGCGCACCGGTCTTATTTGTTAAGAAGAAGGACGACAATATACGTCTTTGCATAGACTATCGCAAGCTCAACAAGATTACTATCAGGAATAGGTATCCACTGCCGCGTATAGACAATCTGTTTGACCAACTCCAAGGGGCCAAACACTTCTCCAAGATTGATCTTAGGTCAGGCTATCATCAACTACGGGTGAAGGAGCAGGACATCGCCAAGACTGCTTTTCGTACCCGCTATGGCAACTACGAATTTGTAGTCATGCCATTCGGCCTGACCAATGCTCCAGCAGTGTTCATAGATTTGATGAACAGAATCTTCCATGAATTTCTGGACAAGTTCGTCATTGTCTTCATCGATGACATCCTGATTTTCTCAAATTCCAAGGAGGAACACGAAGACCATCTTTGTACAGTACTACAGATTCTTCGCCAGAAGCAGTTGTATGCTAATTTCTCCAAGTGTGAGTTCTGGTTAAACAAGGTGGCATTCTTAGGTCACATTGTGTCAGCGGAAGGAATCACTATGGATCCAGCGAAGGTTGAGGCTATTACTAAGTGGCCAAGGCCGACATCAACGACTGAAGTTCGCAGTTTCTTAGGCTTAGCTGGCTATTACCGTAGGTTCGTGGAGAACTTTTCTTGCTTAGCACTACCATTGACCAAACTGATGCGGAAAGGGGAGAAATTCGTCTGGACTGAAGAACGAGAGAACAGCTTTTTTAGACCTGAAGTAGAAGCTAGTATCTACACCTATTCTTACTCTCCCATCTGGTACGGGTGGATTTGAAATCTACAGCGATGCATCGGGGAAGGGACTTGGTTGTGTTCTCATGCAACATGGGAAAGTGATCGGGTACGCTTCACGGCAGCTTAAGCCTTATGAAGAAAATTACCCTACGCATGACTTGGAACTTGTTGCAGTCGTGTTTGCATTGAAGATATGGAGGCACTACTTATATGGAGAATCATGTGACATTTTTACGGACCACAAGAGCGTGAAGTATATCTTCACTCAGCGTGAACTGAACATGAGGCAGAGGAGATGGTTAGAGCTGTTGAAGGATTATGATATTAATCTACAATATCATCCTGGAAAGGCGAATGTAGTAGCAGATGCACTTAGCAGGAAGTCTGGAATGATCAACGGCATTAAGATTAAGGAGGAAATCTTAAGAGACTTGGAGTGACTAGACATAGAGATCATGGTACGTGGACATCACGGTTACTGGGCTAATCTTAGAGTAGAACCCGAGTTAATCTCTAAGATCAAGGAAGCTCATAAAGATGATGGAGAAATCTGGGCGATAGTTCAGAATTTGGAGAAGCAGACGGAATTCAGAGTAGATACAGATGTTATCGTATGGCAGGGCACGAGACTTTGTGTTCCTGATGATCAAGAACTCCGGGAAGCATTGTTAGCTGAAGCTCATAGCTCCCCATTCTCTATACATCCTGGTTCGACTAAGATGTACCATGACATCAAGCAGTACTTTTGGTGAAGTGGTATGAAACAGGATGTTGCCACTTACGTCTCCAAATGTCTAACCTGCCAGCAGGTTAAGATCGAGCATCAGCGATCTGGCGGTCTCCTTCAACCGTTAGATATTCCAGAGTGGAAGTGGGACAAAATCACCATGGATTTTGTTACTGGTCTTCCGCCAACCAAGAGGAAGCACGATGCAATTTGGGTTATCGTAGATCGACTTACCAAATCAGCTCATTTCTTACCGATCCGCAAGGAAGATTCGGTCAGTAAACTCGCCGATACGTATAGAAGAGAGATCATGAGACTCCACGGTGCTCCATCCAGCATCGTCTCAGACAGAGATCCTCGATTTACTTTGCAATTTTAGAAGAGTCTGCAGAAAGCGTGAGGTACACAACTTAAGCTTAGCACGGCTTTTCATCCTCAAACAGACGGGCAGTCGGAGCGAACGATTCAGACATTGGAAGATATGTTGAGGTCGTGTGCGTTGGAATGGACGGGTGATTGGGACGAATATATCTGTTTGGTGGAGTTTGCATACAACAACAGTTGGCACGCAAGTATCAAGTGTGCTCGTTTCGAGATGTTGTATGGCAGAAAGTGTCGCGCCCCTATCTGTTGGGATCAGGTTGGCGAGCGAACACTTGAAGGACCAGAGATCATAGAGATGACTAATGAAAGGGTCGCAGTAGCTAAGCAGAAACTTCAAGAAGCACGGTCACGTTAGAAGAGTTACACCGATAAGCATCGTAGGGACATACATTTTAACGTAGGAGATCACGTCTTTCTTAAGGTTTCGACGACACGTGGTGTTAGATGCTTCGGGGTTAAAGGGAAGCTCAGTCCTCGTTTCATCGGACCGTTTGATATCATTGAACGAGTCGGTGAAGTATCTTACCGTTTAGCGTTACATCCGCAGCTTTCGCATGTACACAATGTGTGTCATGTGTCCTTACTCAGAGGGTACCAGTATCATCCCCTTCACATGGTTCAGTATCCACTGGAACACATACGTGAAGATCTCACCTTCATAGAAGAACCCGAACGAGTTCTTGACAGACAAGAACGAGTCATGAGAAGGAAGACGATTCCATTCGTTTAAATCCTTTGGAGGGATCATACAGAGCGGGAAGCCACTTGGGAAACAGAGGAGTCTATCCGGGCTTCTTACCCTCATTTCATATTTTAAATTCGGGTATGTTCTTCTTTTCCAGTATACTTTATCTATAATTCGGGGACGAATTATTCTTTTTAGGGGGAAGAGTTGTAAAACCCGCATGCTTTTACCATGAATAGTACCCTTTAGATCGTACGTACAAGATTAGAACTTTCTTTTTATAGCATGTTTACATTCACGTATAAGAATTTTAAGTATTACGTACGTGTTAGAACATGATAAGTATTTGTTACGTATGAACACACGATAATTATTCCAACAATAATTATAATCACGAACATGCGATCATGAAATCATGAACGTAATTTAATCACGAGCTAATATTATTTACGTATGTATATTTATTACGAACACGAATAAATATATTAAGTCACGATTAATAATTAGTTAGAACACGTAAAACACGAACACGATAAAACACGAGAACACACTATAATATTTAGACTCGAGAAAAGTACGGGTTACCCCATGTGGGGCCCCCTACCCGCGGCATTCATAGAAGCATGGGCTTAGCCCATGCAAAATTTAACTAATTAGGAAAAAAGGGTAAAACATGTTCATTATTTACAAAATATTGAAAATAGAAAAAACCCTAGTTCTTCCTTTGGTTCCTCTTTGGCCGCCGGATATACAACACCACAAGGGGGGTGTTCGGGTTGATTTTGATCTTGGAAACTGTGCAAGCATTCGTGTGTGTTCATCCTTAATTGTTTCACGTAATCGGTATAACCTTTTTAACCTTTTCTTTTATGTTTTGATTTAATGAATCACATAAAATCATGGTGTTTTTAATTAAACTAATTAAAAACAATTATTCAAAACATGTTAAGGATCATGGGGTAAATCAAACAAGGGGTTTAGGGGTGTTGTGGTCTAGCCGACGCCTAACCGAGCCCTTAAGGGGTCTCGGCTTGGCTTATTACCCACCACCGAGACCATATGGTCTCGGTATAGTGGTGGTGGTCCCACAGCAGCAGCAAGCAAGGGGGAACCCCGACCTTGGTTCGGGGTATGATGTTAGTTACAGTCCAGTTTATGGTTTTTAGTCACGGGTCCGATTCTTAAATCATTTTTTTAAAGGTTTATGATTTTTATGTTTTGGACTAAAATTAAATTAATAAAACATGACATGATTAACCTAAGTATTTATATTTTATTAGACTTTATAATTAATTAATTATTAAAACCATGACTATAATTAATTAATTAACATAACTTAGGTTATATTATTATTAGTTAATAATACATGTTTTAACCTAAGTATTTTTACCTTTTATTTAATTAAAAACATGATATATTTAATTAATTACTTTTAACCTATAGTTTATTTAATTTACATGTAATAATTAATAAACTATACTTTATAACTACATAACTTAGAATAATAATCAGAAAACACTTAAGCTTATACAATTAGCTTATTTAACCAGCTTATATCTATTTATGGAAACTTTCTATTTTTAGAAACTTATTTAATTAAGGCAGCTAATCTATTTATGGAAACTTTCTATTTTTAGAAACTTATCTATTTTAAGCAGTAATTCTATTTTTGGAAACTTTCTTTTTTTGGAAACTTTCTATTTTTGGAAACTTTCTATTTTGGAAACTTTCTATTTTTGGAAACTTTCTATTTTTGGAAACTTTCTATTTTTGGTAACTTTCTATTTTGGAAACTTTCTATTTTAGGAAACCTGCTATTTTTAGAAAGTTAGTTACTATTACACAACAAGTATAATAATACATGAAATACAAGTAATACTGAATCAGATAGACAGAATATAAGATTGATGAGACTGCTTTTATACATAGTCTCATCGTCCAAAAAGAGCTTTAAATGCATAAAATATCATAAAAATACCCCAATATATGCTTGTGTTTGTTGCTTGTGTATTTTAGGTACGGATATTGAGAAAATGACAAAAGATCACAAGAATCATGCAAAAACGAACACGGGAAATGAAGCCGCACATTGAACCAAGCCCTAATGAAGAATTTCCCAATAAAACTCTTGAAGATTTGAAGATTTATGAAGAAGGGTCCTCCAAAATTGAAGAATTGACACTTTATACCCTCGTATATTCATAATTACAAGATTGGTCTCTAAAGTTTGTCAATCTTGCAAAAAGGGCCCTCCACTTTGAAGAATTGGCAATTTTAGTCCCTCAACAAAACTAAAATGTCAATATTAGTCCTTATCAAAGTCAAACATGCCATGAAGAACTTCACGTTACAAGAAATTACAAGTTTGGTCCTTTAAAAAATGTCAAAATTACCAAAAGGACCCTTGACTTTGAAGAAATGGCAAAAATGGTCCCTCATTAATCATGACTTTGCAAATTCAGCCCTCCAAGAAGTCAACAAGACAAGTCAAGACCATTATCTGTGAAGAAAATGCCAAATCAGTCCTTCAATAATCAAGAATTGGCAAGAAATACCCAGAAATCATTTTACAAAACCTTTTGGGGCAAAAGTATGAAAATGAAAAGTTTGTTAACAAAGGAAAATAGCTTTAAAGGGATAAAACTTCAAATGGCAAGTTAATGAAAGATAGGGGTTTATTGTGGCAGACATGAAAACAAACCTAGACCACTCTCCTTGCGCCACCTGTCCCACTCATCCAAACCCTCCAATGAGCTTCCACCATTACTCCACATCACCAATCCACTCACACTCGTTTATTTAACTAACTTAATTAGTTATTAAATAATGCGGTTAACATGTTTTTGAATCCTTAAACAGATTAAACATACAACTATTCACCTCAAGAACAAATTTGGGTTTTTCTAATCCTGTTGTAATTAGGCCACCAAATGCTCCAGATTTATGATTAAGCTAGTCCTAATCATATCCCAACTCTCAAAACCCTTGCCACATCACCCCATTGTCACATGATAAACCCTCTTGTCCCACCCTTTGAAGAAGAAGCCAAAAACCCTGCCACATCCAACGTCCAAGATTGAAGCTTGAAACTTAAGCTTCTTTTGAGCCTTTGATGCAATTCCAACAGCTCATACATCAACAAACTGCCAAAATTTCATCACATGATTCCAAGATATTCAAACTTTCGAAGGGCATTTTGGGGACTTCATCAAGCTTAGGGTTACGTTTTTTTAGCTTCTTAGCAAGTAGTTTGTAGCCTATATAAGGCATAGGACTCAGTACATTTACCTTTGCTCTTGAATTTTCCATTGTTCACAAATCTGTAAATCATATATTCAGTAATGAAATATGTTTGAATTTGGTGAAGAAAAATCAAGTGCCAACCTTATTATCTATGTGTTGTTGTTTGATGTTTACTAGTCTTTGATCTTAAAACCTGTTTTCAAAAGGAGTGTGCAAAAGTTTGCACATTTTCCACTTTTCTTGATATTTTGCTAAGTCTTGTTCAAACCTTGGAATTCTTGGGCTATAAAGCTGATCATAGCATCCTGATATTGTGTTATCAAGGTGTGGTGAAGCCTATAACTTGGGGATAATCAAGTGTAGGGAACTAAGGTTGCATTAATCAAGAATTTTCAGTTTTCTGATTTTGATATTTTGCTCTTAACCTTGTTGAATCTTAGCAGGCTTTATTGTGGAAGCTTGTGCTTGTTCTTGCTTGCACATAAGCTCAAAATTCGTGGGTGTGGATGTACATCCATGAGGTACACACCATTCTACTCAAAATCTGTTAAAAATTTGGATTATTGGTGAATTTGTGTGTTGCTTGTGTTCTTGCTGATTTTGTGGTCTAATCTTGTTCTAATCTGCATATTATATCTTTTATTGTGTTGATTTGGGCTTGGGTAACCTTGGAATGCACTTTTAATTTGAAAATCTTGATTTGAAAATTTAAAGGGGTGTTTGGGTTAACCTGTTGTGAATCATAAGTTGTTATTGTGTTTTTGGAAAGTGTTGTTTGTGCTTTGTATCTGCTATCTACTTGGTTGAGTGCTATTTGCTGCAAGTTTTTGGTCTTAAACCCTTGAATCAAACATTGTGCTATATCTCATTGATTTTGACTGTTTTTGACCTAAGATTTTGGTAATATCTAGAATATATGCATGCTTAGGGTTAAAAGTTGCTTAATCATTGATAATACAACATATGTGATAGATCTGAGTGTTTGAATTTGGCTTGTTGGTCAAGTGCATCAGCAAAGTAAAAATCTGCTTGTGTTAGTGTTCATTAGTAACCTGTTTGTTCTTGAATCTTGATTTAGGCTTTGAACCATTGCATGAAACTTGTTTAGACTTGTTCATTTAAGTTTATTATAGATTGTGTATGCATTTGGTGAAGTTTGGCTGGCTGATTTGTGCTAAAAGTGCTTATTGAACCTTAACTGCTTATTTGTTCAAGTCTGGTGCATATCTGGTGATTAATTGAATTAAATGTACTAATTGGCTGATTGTGATTGTGATTTCTTTGTTGTTATTGACTCCTCTTGATCCACTGATCATTTGGGTGCCTTTGTGTAACTTGAATCTCCAAAAAAGTCACTAAAGACAAAAAGTCAATTAAGTTAAGCAGTGGAAACTTTTCCCACTGCTCAGACACCAAAACTAGCCCCTGCTGGTGTTAATTTTCAATTAGCTTATTAATAAGCCTTATTGGCTTATTTATACATGCAACAACTTATTTTTTGTGATCAATCTTCCTCATTTGACCCATTTGTTTGAACTGGAGCTTATCAGACTTTGATTTTGACTTTTTGCTAGAAAACTCATAAAGTTGACTTTTAAGAAAGTGCTTATTTGCTTATTCCAGCTTATTGAGTAGACTTATTTGAAAACTTTTTGTTGATTAAGCTTAGTTAAGTCATTTAAAAGCTTTTGAAACTTGAATCAGCTCTTGGGACGGCCTAGAACTCGAAAACGACTATTTTGTCGTTTTGTGAAGATAGCTTATTGCTTTTTCAGGCTTATTCCTTGGACTTTTTTCAAATTTCTTTTTACAGAAGTCTTAAGTAACTCAAAAGAAGCTTGTGTGTCTAATTTGAACTTATGGCATCAGCTTATAGCTTAATGGGCCAAAAAGCCCATTAAGAATAAGCTGTTTGAAATAAGCCAGCTTATATCACATTTTCAGCTTTTGGACCTTTGAAAAATTGTGTTCAGAATCAAATTTTGAGTCAGATAGGAGCTTTTGGGCCATTTTTATAGATATTTTTCTTATTGGGCTTATTTTGGCCCAATAAGGGTCTGTTTTGGATTTTGGCCCATTTGAAGGCCCATTAGGGGTATTTTTGGTATTTCAAGTTTATTTTCTGTTTAACTAGGTTAAAATAAACTAGTTTGCAAGTTTTTATAATTTTTTATAAATTTTGGATTTTTAATAGTATTTTATTATTATTTTATTATTAAAAATTAAAATTTAGATTTTTCAAGTTTTTATATTTTTCTTAGGTTAAATACATTAAGTTAGGAATTTTACAATTTTTAGAATATTTTTATTATTCTTAGATTAATTTTTATAATTATTTTAAGTTTTAATAGTTTTTAAATAGTTTTTATCAATTTTAAAATTTCAAAAATAGTTTTAAATTAAGTTAGGGTATTTTAGAGGTTTACAAAGTGATAAATCTCATTTTGGGCTTTTAGTAATTATTTTGATTTTTTGGGCTTTAATTAGCATTAAAAATTATTAGTTAATTAATTAAAAGGTTTGAGTGAATTTTGAATTTTTGTAAACTCTTAATACATTATTTAGGATTTATTGCCATTTTCTAGGAATTTTTAGAGTAAAATTTTAATTTTGGTACTTTTTACGGTTTTACGTGTACGCCACTTTCGTCTTTGTTTAATCCATCATCGTAACCGTCATTCTCTTCTTATCCCATTTCTATTTTCTTTTCTCATCATAAATATAATCACAAAGTTAATCACCTCTCTACACAACACACAAGCCTCTTTGAAAACGATCTCCACTTTGGGTCATAACTTGTGGTTTTCCTAAATCACTTGTTAACGCTTACCCTAATTTGCCCTCTTTTCCTAAAGAGTGGTAAAAACTCAACTATCATTTTGGCGCCGCTGCCGGGGAGGCGTGTTGTGTTTTGATTTGGCAATTGTTGTTTTTGTATATAACCATAAATAGTATTTGTATTAGTAGCACTCTACTAATACGTATTATCGGTTTTTCGTTTTTTTTGTGTGAATATTATTAATATATTGTATACGTAGAACAATAAATTCACAAGTACTCCAAAAGTGTGAAAACACAAACTTGATTGGGAGGTCATTACTCAATCATTGTATTCGAATCTCAAACAAGAAAGAAAAGGAAAAAATAGATAAATACTTTCGTGAAGCTCGATTTTGAAAAATACAAACTATAAGGTGGGTATAAGGCGGGTATTATAAAATATACCCTAAGGAAAAAGGCTCTTAAGTGCTTCGCGCCGCCTCGATTCCCCGCTTGCTTGTGAGTATTTTGAGATTGAAAGCTAATCGATGGTTTTGCCGCCCAGAGTATTATTAAGTATCATATATACTTTCTTGGTTTCATTTGCTTAAACCCTCTTGAACGTTTTGGTGTTCCACCAACGTTCTAAATTCATCGAAGCGTTCACTTCAAGTGATCGTTTTCATTCCTTGAGGCTTCTTTAATCAAGAGATTTGATTAAGGAGGAGATTTGTAGATTTTGTTCTACTTAATACAATCACAAAATCCAAAAAAAGTAAAAACAATCAAAAACCACAAAAGAATTGGAAAAATACAAAACACCAAAAAGAATCTTCTTTGCTCATTCCCTCGTTGTACGTGACGTTTATGCGAACCCGCAACCAAGCAAGACGTGCACGTAAACGAAGAAACCGAAAGGAAACCACTCCTAATCTTTCTAGTGAGGAGTCTCCTATTGACGAATCCATTGTAAGAGAAGAACCAACCATGGCGAATCGTACTATAATGGAGTTACTTCAAGCACCCACCCAGGGTTATGGAGAGGCTATTATGATTCCCGCAATCCTTGCGGAGAATTTTGAAGTGAAAACGGGTTTGTTGTCGATGATCCAAAACAACAAATTCCGTGGTGATGAAAAGGACAACCCGCACAACCATATCCACTAATTCAATCGTCTTACCGCCACTTGCAAATTTAAGGATGTTGCTAATGACTCGATTAAGATGATGCTTTTTCCGTATTCCTTAGCGGGGCCAGCTAAAATTTGGTTAGAGAAAGAGACACCCAATTCTATATTGACGTGGAAGGATCTCGTTTCAAAATTTGTGAACCAATTTTTCCCGCCCTCTAAGACTATGCATTTGAAAAACGAGATTTCAAAATTTTCACAAGAATTTAATGAGAGTTTTTCAACGGCTTGGAATAGGTTTAAGAAAATGTTACATGAGTGTCCTCATCACGGTTTTTCTGACTTGCATCAAATTGACACGTTTTACAATGGACTTAATGATCATGAAAGGGATTATCTAAATGCCGCCGCGGGTGGTAATTTTTTGTGTAAAACGGTTGAGGAAGCTTTGGTGATAATTGAGAATAGATCTAAGGTGTATAGTCCTCGTAGCACGTCAAGTGTTCGTAAGGCTTCGTCTTCGGCTTCACCTTCTTTGTCTAATACCATCGATGCTTGTCAAATTGAGGCGAACTTGGAAAACAAAATCTTTGATAAGCTTAAAGGAATTTTAATTGAATTCAAAGTTGGAGAACAAAGTGCTCCCGCTACGGCTAAAGCGGTTGAGGTTTCATGTATGTATTGTCGTGGAGGTCATGATTTCTCCGAGTGCATTACCAACGGTGGTAACACTTCGAGTGCCTACGCGGCCACGGGAACTTACAACCAAAACGGTCAAGTTACCCGCTCTAATCAATTGACTCCACCGGGTTTTTCTCCTAATGCAAATGCTAACAACAACTACCGAAACAATCAAGTTGGTTTTAAAAGCAATTACAAGGGAAACTATGGTAATCAAGGGGCTAATAATCAAGTTTCAAACAAAAATCAAAGTGATTTTCAAAACAACAACAAGAGTTTGCAAACTTTGAAAGATCTTCCAAATGAATTTGTTGAATACGCTAATGGAAACGATGCTAGGTTTGACAACATTCAAAGAGAAATCATTAGCCTAAGATCCGAGTTTAAGACCGACTTGAAGAACGAGTTGAAAAATGAGTTAGCAAATGAGCTTAAAATCCATACAAACAAAATGGAAGGAAATGTAACTAGGTTACAACAAAACCAACAAAAAATGGAACAAGGCCAACATGAAATTAAGCAAGAAATGATTAAGGCTGAGAAGAGGCAATCCATGTTTGAGGACAAAATTTCATCTATGTTTGAGGCAATTATGTGCAAACCGTCTTCGAGTAGTCTTCCTAGTAACACCATATCGAACCCTAAGGGTGAGATGAAAGTGATTACCACACGTAGTGGTAAGACACTAAAGGAACCGACTCCTCAACCAATTGCTCCTATGGAGGATGCAATTGAGGAAGAACCCGAGTTGGTGGTCGAAAAGGAGCATGTCTCAATCCCACGAAGTACCGCTCATGCCACACCTACGGTTGACCCATTACCAACATTGGAACCCGAGATTCCAAAGGCTATGCCAATGCCTCAACCCACACCACCTTTGCCCTATCCATCGAGACTTAGAAAGGAGAAACGTCAAGAGCGCGACAATTACCAATTTGAGCTTTTTATGAAAATGTTTCGTGATTTGCACTTTAATGTGAGTTTCGCCGATGCTTTGGTCATGATGCCTCGATTTGCCGCTAACTTTAAGAGTATGTTGAACAACAAGGAGAAATTGCATCAATTGTCTAGTTGTTCTTCGGTTTATCTTAATTGCATACCTCAAAAAGTCGGTGATCCCGGTAAATTCTTGATTCCGTGTGCAATCCAAGATATGGAAGAATGCTATGCCTTGGCCGATCTTGGTGCTAGCATTAACTTGATGCCACTTGCTATCTTCAAGTCGCTCAATCTTTCTAATCTTACTCCTTCACTAATGTCTATCGAGTTGGTCGACCATTCCACGATTCCCGCATGTGGATTGGCGGAAGACGTTTTTGTGAAAGTGGGAAAGTTCTATTATCCGGTAGACTTTATCGTTGTCGATATTCCCATGGATCCTCAAGTTCCTCTCATTTTAGATCGTTCGTTTTTAGATACGTCTATGGCTTTGATCGATGTTCATGCTAGAAAGATCACATTACGTTTCAACGACGAGGAACTTGTTATAAACGCAGCTCAAAATTCTCAAATTTCTCATGTTTATTCCGTTGCAACCATAAACCTCGTTGATATGATTGACGTTGTTTGCGAGGAATTTTCACAAGAAGTTCTAGGTTTTGGTGATGATGAAAATAGTGGCAATCCCACTATGTTAGATCCCATTCTTGATAACTCGACACCAACCTTTACTCCATTTGAAGGTGGTGGTTTTACGTTGGAAGAATTTGATGTTCCACGTTCTTGTAACGAAGACCTCGACAATGATGAGGACTTCTCGATTATCAAGGATTTTCTTAACGATTTCCCATTTCCTCCACCCGAGGAGGTTATGAGTATCGAGCCCAAATCTTCAATTGAGGAACCACATATCCTCGATTTGAAAGATTTACCTCCTCACCTCGAATATGTCTTTTTGGAGGAGGACGACAAGTTGTCGGTTATTATTTCGAAAGAACTTTCAAATGATGAAAAACCGCACTTGTCGATGTTCTAAAGGATCACAAAGGGGCAATTGCGTGGAAGTTATCCGGCATTAAGGGGATCGATCCCAATTTTTGTACCCACAAATCTTAATGGAGGAGGATTACAAGCCCGCAATCCAATGTCAAAGGAGGGTGAACCCCAAAATTCACGACGTCATCAAAAAGGAAGTCCTAAAACTCCTTGACGCGGGAATTATTTACCCTATTTCCGATAGCCCTTGGGTGAGTCCTATTCATTGTTCCCCTAAGAAGGGAGGAATGACCTTTGTGCCAAACGATGCCAACGAGTTAATTCCCACTAGACTCGTGACCGGAGGGAGAGTGTGCATTGACTATCGTAAGTTGAATGAAGCCACTCGAAAAGACCATTTTCCCTTGCCCTGCATGGACCAAATGTTGGAGCGTCTTGCGGGAAACGATTTCTATTGCTTTTTAGATGGTTTTTCCGGTTACTTCCAAATCCCCATCGATCCTTGTGATCAAGAAAAAACTATGTTTACGTGTCCATATGGAACGTTTGCCTATCGTAGAATGCCATTCGGACTTTGCAATGCACCGAGAACCTTTCAAAGGTGCATGATGGCTATTTTTCATGACATGATCGAGAAGACGATGGAAGTTTTCATGGATGACTTTTCCGTGTTTGGTAGTTCGTTCACTTCGTGTTTGTCGAATCTTGAGAGAATGTTGAAGCGTTGTGAGGAAACCAACCTTGTGCTTAATTGGGAAAAATGTCATTTTATGGTTAAAGTGGAATCGTCTTAGGGCACAAGGTTTCGAAAGCGGGGATTGAGGTAGATCAAGCTAAGGTAGACGTCATCACCAAATTACCTCATCCCAAAATTGTTAAGGGAGTTAGGAGTTTCCTAGGCCACGCGGGCTTTTATCGTCGATTCACCAAGGATTTTTTAAAGATCTCTCGGCCTATTACACATCTCCTTGAAAAGGATGCACGTTTTGTCTTTGACGAAGATTGTGTACGAGCCTTTGAAATCCTTAAGAGGAAACTTACCGAAGCTCCCATTCTTGTTGCTCCCAATTGGAACCTCCCCTTTGAGCTCATGTGTGATGCTAGTGATTACGCTATTGGGGCCGTGTTGGGGAAACTTCATGAAAAGCACTTCTTGCCTATTCACTATGCTAGCAAGACGATGACCGAGGCCAACTAAAATACACTACAACGGAGAAGGAATTCCTTGTCGTGGTGTATGCATTTGAGAAATTTCGACCTTATCTCGTCTTGACGAAATGCATAGTGTATACGGATCATTCGGCTATCAAGTATCTCATGGCTAAACAATATGCAAAGCCAAGATTACTTCGTTGGATTCTCCTCCTTCAAGAATTTGATCACAAAATCGTTGACAAAAAAGGAGCCGAGAATCTAGCGGCCGATCATCTTTCTCGTTTGGAAGATCCTCACCAAAGTGTTTACGAGCCCAAGGAAATCACCGAAACATGTCCGCTCGAGACACTTGGTGTAGTGAATTCTAAGCTTGATTCTTCCACCCCATGGTTTGCGGACTTCGCAAATTACCATGCGGGCAACTTCATCATTAAGGGTATGACGACTCAAGAAAAACGAAAATTCTTTCTTGACATCAAGTTCTACTTTTGGAACGACCCTTACTTGTTTCGAACTTGTGCGGATCAAATTATTCGACGTTGTGTCTTTGGTACCGAAGCTTCTAACATCCTTAGAGCTTGTTACGAGGGACCCACGGGTGGTCACCATGGTGCTAATCTCACGGCTAAGAAGGTCTTTGATGCCGGTTTCTTTTGGCCTACTATTTACCGAGATGCACATGAACTTGTGAAGTCATGTGACTCATGCCAACAACAAGGAAAAGCCTCACAAAAAGATGAAATGCCACAAAATATCATCCAAGTGTGTGAGATCTTTGACGTTTGAGGCATAGACTTATGGGGTCGTTCCCATCATCTCATGGTAATAAGTACATCCTTGTCGCGGTTGACTACCTATCTAAGTGGGTGGAAGCTAAGGCTTTGCCTACCAATGATGCTCGTGTGGTAGTCAAGTTTTTGAAGCAATTTTTTTCTCGGTTTGGAACCCCTCGTGCGATCATAAGCGATCGTGGAACCCATTTTTGTAACGACCAATTCGAAAGGGTCCTAAGGAAATATGGAGTTACACATCGGCTTTCTACGGCTTATCACCGACAAACGAGTGGGAAAGTCGAGGTTTCAAACCGAGCGTTGAAGAGGATCTTGGAGAGATCCGTTGGGGAAAACCGACAATCTTGGTCGGATAAGTTGGACGATGCTTTATGGGCCTTTAGGACCGCTCATAAGACGCCCATTGGGTGCACTCCCTATAAGCTTGTGTATGGGAAAAATTGTCACTTGCCAATTGAATTGGAACACAAGGCTTATTGGGCCCTAAAGCATTGTAATGATGACATGGAGACCGCGGGAAAACACCGGAAAATGCAATTAAATGAATTGGATGAATTAAGGGATATTGCTTATGAAAATTCATTGATTTATAAAGAAAAGACTAAAAAGTTGCATGATTCAAAAATTAAAAACCGGGTTTTTAACATTGGGGATCAAGTTTTGCTTTTTAATTCTCGTTTGAAAATCTTTTCCGGTAAGTTGAAATCCTATTGGTCCGGTCCATTCACCGTGACTCAAGTTTTTCCACATGGGACCATCGAGCTAGCTCAAAATGATGGCCCCAATTTCAAGGTGAATGGACATAGGTTGAAGCACTACTTTGGCGGGGAAGTTCCATCCTTGAACTACCTCGACCAAATCACTTTCCCCAATGATAATTAGTATTGAGGGGATCGAGTCGAGCTCATGACTCGGTAATAAAAAATGAGGTGCCTCGTGGGGGAGTACCATGCTTATCCTATGTACATATTATCGCTTTCTAATGTAGTAACGTGTGGGGATTTGTGCCCTTCCAACCTTTGTTCCGTGGTTGTTTGTGAATTGTGGATTTTAGATGATCATGATCTTCACGATTGGAGCCTCTCGTGTTCGTTTTATGGGAGCACTCGATCGTTTTCTTGGAAGACTTTCTCAATATCCATGATATATCCTTTGATGTTCTAACCTTAGGTTTATAGCACACTTCATAAACGGCTTTAAATTTTACGGTTACACCCTTTTCATGCTAGATTAGGCATTCGACTACGTCTCTAGTATGGGGGTGTTTGCACCCCTAGACTCGAAACATTAAGGACAATGTTTAACTTTAGTATGGGGGTGAATAGATACTTGTCTTGCCAAACCTTCACGCTTTCCAAAGTTTATCTTTTTGTTTATCGTTTTGTTGCAAAATAAGGCTAAAAATGGCCAAATTTTAAAAAATTTATCATGTTTTATAAGTGTTTGAAGACACGAATGTAGGTTTTTTGATGGTGAGAATAAGAGTAAGTTTTGACTCGACCGTGCGTGTTGAGCACTTAGCTTTGATTCCTTAACTTCACATTAGGCTAAGTCTCTTAAATGAGGACGAGAAATGATAGAGTTAATTATAAGTTACTATGCTAAACGTAGAGTACTCGTATTCTTTCAAAAACTCATGTGTTCTCGTTGTTTACTTATTCTCCCTTCGCTTGTAAATATTTTTTGCTTAATAAATATAGACTTAGAGGTTAGTCTTGATTGTTGGGTTTCTAGTCTTTTCTAGTAGCTTCCGTGTAATTAAATTGGGAAGACATTAAGGTATCGCCAACGTCACGGTTTTGAAGTATTGACACCCGAATAATCAAAAGCTTCACCCAATAATAAGATTTCAAGTGCTCACCTAAATCAAGCAAACAATTTGAAGCTCACAAGGCCGAAAAATCTATGCAAAATTGAAAGTGAATCAAGCCTTAATCTTTGAAGCTTTAAAGATCCAAAATTCGCCTTAGCGTGAGGATATACGTCTTTGGCTAATAAAACCACCGATGAGGTGGATAATAAAAGGCAAGGCAAGACCGAAGTCATAATAAAAGCTTCATGGCGAAGTTGAATAAAAGTTGGAGGTAAACCTATGATAATAAGGCCCTTCCGTTAGGGGGCGTATAAAAGTCTTGGTAATAAGTCTCATGTTCAAAACCGTTATAAAACCGTGTTTATCGATCCTTCTTGTTGACTTAATTTTTTGACATCGTTGTCTATTGGGAGGGGTTATTGATTTGATGGTCTTGGTTACACCGTTAGGACTCTATTTTTAGACCTAAATCTCTATTATCGCATAAGTCAAACAATGTATCCTCGTGAAACATTCAAGACATAATAAAATATAAGAGATTTAGGAAAACGGGAGGATAAGTACGTGATTAGGGCATATGAGTAGTGTTAGCATTACTAACTTATAATGACAATGATCTCGTTGCACGCTTGGCATGGAATTGAGGTGAAAATCGAGGACGATGAAATTATTTCTAACGAAGCATTCACGTGTTCTTATTCTATGAACCTAAACGTCCCATTTTGCGATGAAAATCATACATTATGTCTAAAACGCAAGTAGTAGCAATAGTAGTAGAGTAGCTAGTTTATCATTCAATAAAGTGAATAAAAATGAATTTTAGAGGTGCTACGATACTTTATTCTAGCATTGCGTGAGGGCACGGCAATGGATTAGTATGGGGGAGTGTTGAGACTGCTTTTATACATAGTCTCATCGTCCAAACAGGGCTTTAAATGCATAAAATATCATAAAAATACCCCAATATATGCTTTTGTTTGTTGCTTGTGTATTTTAGGTACGGATATTGAGAAAATGACAAAAGATCACAAGAATCATGCAAAAACGAACACGGGAAACGAAGCCGCACATTGAACCAATCCCTAATGAAGAATTTCCCAAGAAAACCCTTGAAGATTTGAAGATTTATGAAGAAGGGTCGTCCAAAATTGAAGAATTGACACTTTATACCCTTGTATCTTCATAATTACAAGATTGGTCCGTAAAGTTTGTCAATCTTGCAAAAAGGGTCCTCCACTTTGAAGAATTGGCAATTTTATTCCCTCAATAAAACTAAAATGTCAATATTAGTCCTTCTTAAAGTCAAACATACCATGAAGAACTTCAAGTTACAAGAAATTACAAGTTTGGTCCTTTAAAAAATGTCAAAATTACCAAAAGGACCCTTGACTTTGAAGAAATGGCAAAAATGGTCCCTCATTAATCATGACTTGGCAAATTCAGCCCTCCAAGAAGTCAACAAGACAAGTCAAGACCATTATCTATGAATAAAATGCCAAATCAGTCCTTAAAGAATCAAGAATTGGCAAGAAATACCCCTGAAATCATTTTATAAAACCTTTTGGGGCAAAAGTATGAAAATGAAAAGTTTGTTAACAAAGGAAAACGGCTTTAAAGGGATAAAACTTAAAATCGCAAGTTAATTAAAGATAGGGGTTTATTGTGGCCGACATGACAACAAACCTAGACCACTCTCCTTGCGCCACCTGTCCCACTCACCCAAACCCTCCAATCAGCTTCCACCGTTACTCTACATCACCAATCCACTCACACCCGTTTATTTAACTAACTTAATTAGTTATTAAATAACGCGGTTAACATGTTTTTGAATCCTTAAACAGATTAAACATACAACTATTCACCTCAAGAACAAATTTGGGTTTTCCTAATCCTGTTGTAATTAGGCCACCAAATGCTCCAGATTTATGATTAAGCTAGTCCTAATCATATCCCAACTCTCAAAACCCTTGCCACATCACCCCATTGATACATGATAAACCCTCTTGTCCCACCCTTTGAAGAAGAAGCCAAAACCCTGCCACATCCAACGTCCAAGATTGAAGCTTGAAACTTAAGCTTCTTTTGAGCCTTTGATGCAATTCCAACAGCTTATACATCAACAAACTGCCAAAATTTCATCACATGATTCCAAGATATTCAAACTTTGAAAGGGCATTTTGGGGACTTCATCAAGCTTATGGTTATGTTTTTTTAGCTTCTTAGCAAGTAGTTTGTAGCCTATATAAGGCATAGGACTGAGTACATTTATCTTTGCTCTTGAATTTTCCATTGTTCACAAATATGTAAATCATATATTCAATAATGAAATGTGTTTGAATTTGGTGAAGAAAAATCAAGTGCCAACCTTATTATCTGTTTATTGTTGTTTGATGTTTACTAGTCTTTGATCTTAAAACCTGTTTTCAAAAGGAGTGTGCAAAAGTTTGCACATTTTCCACTTTTCTTGATATTTTGCTAAGTATTGTTCAAACCTTGGAATTCTTGGGCTATAAAGCTGATCATAGCATCCTGATATTGTGTTATCAAGGTGTGGTGAAGCCTATAACTTGGGGATAATCAAGTGTGGGGAACTAAGCTTGCATTAATCAAGGATTTTCATTTTTCTGATTTTGATATTTTGCTCTTAACCTTGTTGAATCTTAGCAGCCTTTATTATGGAAGCTTGTGCTTGTTCTTGCTAGCACATAAGCTCAAAATTTGTGGGTGTGGATGTACATCCATGAGGTACACACCATTCTACTCAAAATCTGTTAAAAATTTGGATTTTTGGTGAATTTGTGTGTTGCTTGTGTTCTTGCCGATTTTGTGGTCTAATCTTGTTCTAATCTGCATATTATATATGTTATTGTGTTGATTTGGACTTGTGTAACCTTGGAATGCACTTTTGATTTGAAAATCTTGATTTTAAAATTTAAAGGGGTGTTTGGGTTAACCTGTTGTGAATCATAAGTTGTTATTGTGTTTGTGGAAAGTGTTGTTTGTGCTTTGTATCTGCTATCTACTTGGTTGAGTGCTATTTGCTGCAAGTTTTTGGTCTTAAACCCTTGAATCAAACATTGGGCTATATCTCATTGATTTTGATTGTTTTTTACCTAAGATTTTGGTAATATCTAGAATATATGCATGCTTAGGGTTAAAAGTTGTTTAATCATTGATAATACAACATTTGTGATAGATCTGAGTGTTTGAATCTGGCTTGTTGGTCAAGTGCATCAGCAAAGTAAAAATCTGCTTGTGTTAGTGTTCATCAGTAACCTGTTTGTGCTTGAATCTTGATTTGGGCTTTGAACCATTGCATGAAACTTGTTTAGACTTGTTGATTTAAGTTTATTATAGCTTGTGTATGCATTTGGTGAAGTTTGGCTGGCTGATTTGTGCTAAAAGTGCTTATTAAACCTTAATTGCTTATTTGTTCAAGTCTGGTGCATATCTGGTGATTAAGTGAATTAAATGTACTAATTGGCTGATTGTGATTGTGATTTATTTGTTGTTATTGACTCCTCTTGATCCACTGATCATTTGGGTGCCTTTGTGTAACTTGAATCTCCAAAAAAGTCACTAAAGACAAAAAGTTAATTAAGTCAAGCAGTGGAAACTTTTCCCACTGCTTAGACACAAAAACTAGCCCCTACTAGTGTTAATTTTCAGTTAGCTTATTAATAAGCCTTATTGGCTTATTTAGACCTGCAACAACTTATTTTTGTGATCAATCTTCCTCATTTGACCCATTTGTTTGAACTGGAGCTTATCAGACTTTGACTTTGACTTTTTGCTAGAAAACTCATAAAGTTGACTTTTAAGAAAGTGCTTATTTGATTATTCCAGCTTATTGAGTGGACTTATTTGAAAACTTTTTGTTGATTAAGCTTAGTTAAGTCATTTAAAAGATTTTGAAACTTGAATCAGCTCTTGGGGTGGCCTAGAACTCGAAAATGACTATTTTGTCGTTTTGTGAAGATAGCTTATTGCTTTTTCAGGCTTATTCCTTGGACTTTTTTCAAATTTCTTTTTACAGAAGTCTTAAGTAACTCAAAAGAAGCTTGTGTGTCTAATTTAAGCTTATGGCATCAGCTTATAGCTTAATGGGCCAAAAAGCCCATTAAGAATAAGCTGTTTGAAATAAGCCAGCTTATATCACATTTTCAGCTTTTAGGCCTTTGAAAAATTGTGTTCAGAATCAAATTTTGAGTCAGATAGGAGCTTTTGGGCCATTTTTATAAACATTTTTCTTATTGGGCTTATTTTGGCCCAATAAGGGTCTGTTTTAGATTTTGCCCATTTGAAGGCCCATTAGGGGTATTTTTAGTATTTCAAGTTCATTTTCTTTTTAATTAGGTTAAAATAAACTAGTTTGCAAGTTTTTAGAATTTTTATAAATTTTGGATTTTTAATATTATTTTATTATTATTTTATTATTAAAAATTAAAATTTAGATTTTTCAAGTTTTTATATTTTTCTTAGGTTAAATACATTAATTTAGGAATTTTACAATTTTTAGAATATTTTTATTGTTCTTAGATTACTTTTTGTAATTATTTTAAATTTTAATAGTTTTTAATTGTTTTTATATAGTTTTTATTAATTTTAAAAATTTCAAAAATAGTTTTAAATTAAGTTAGGGTATTTTAGAGGTTTACAAAGTGATACATCTCATTTTGGGCTTTTTATTAATTATTTTGATTTTTTGGGCTTTAATTAGCATTAAAAAATTATTAATTAATTAATTAAAAGGTTTGAGTGAATTTTGATTTTTTGTAAACTCTTAATACATTATTTAGGATTTATTATCATTTTCTAGGATTTTTAGAGTAAATTTTTAATTTTGGTACTTTTTACGGTTTTACGTGTACGACACTTTCGTCTTAGTTTAATCCGTCATCGTAACCGTCATTCTCTTCTTATCCCATTTCTATTTTCTTTTCTCATCATAAATATAATCACAAAGTTAATCATCTCTCTACACAACACACAAGCCTCCTTGAGAACGATCCCCACTTTGGGTCATAACTTGTGGTTTTCCTAAATCACTTGTTAACGCTTACCCTAATTTGTCCTCTTTTCCTAAAAAGTGGTAAAAACTCAACTATCAAAGATAAACACAGTATAAAGCTTAAAACAGTAAAACATGACATGAACGTATAAAACAAGCTAAGACATGATATAAAACCAGTTACGTATTTAGTAATCAGATACTTATACACGTATGTATTTATGTAGCATTAGTGATACTGAAGTAGGACTCTCTTCCGTTCGTCTTCTTTGTTCACCAAAATAAGGTACGAATTCCCGTCCTTTCAGTATGGACATTCTTTTCTTATTAGGATTCCCCGTATGCAGCCAACTGTTTTCCCATAGTATAAATTTATATGTTTGATTGCTTATGTTTAATTAGAATACCTAAAGCCATATACATGCATGACCAGTTTCACCTAGTTATGGAGGTACCATAACCATAACACTAGAGGCACTGGTGTTATGACTTCCCCACGGCGAAGTGATTGCTCGTGGCGTCCCTTCAACTTTTGGCCATATTATTATATTTATCATGTGGGGCGTATGGGTGCATCCTAGTTACATGTTTTTCAGCAGATTACTCAGTGTGAATGTGGTGTGTGCCTTGCATCCTTCACAAGGAGATGATCCCTCCTAACCTAAAACCAGTATAATAAATTAGAGGCAGCCACTCTAATTTGCATGATGAGGTCACCCCTCTAAGTATTCATGCACGGTGGATTTTCATGACCTATATTGGCTAATGGTAAATTATGTTAAACAGTTTTTACAAGATAAACATAAGGCTTTTCAAACTATAAAACCAGTTTTACTAAGACTTAACCGGGTTATTCGGGACTTAGTTTCTTCCGCTATTATATGCTTATATGCTTATATTATTCATGCTTTATTGTACATCCGTGCACTGAGCGTATTGCTCAGCCGTTTTCTTTTTCATGTTCCCAAAACGGCAGGTACTCAGGGACGCTCGTAGACTTTAAGCGTACGTGCATATGGACTGGAAGCTTTCTAACCTTTCTTACTTTATGCATTATCTATACTTTGATACTCTTTCCATGGACATTGTTTAGTCCTTTCATTTACAGTACTTATGTTTGTGTGTGATAAGCTTTACTTTTGGACTACCGATGTTTGATTCCGGTATTTCCTTTTTATGGTTATGTAATGTTTTAGACATTTACCCTTGTATGCTTCGATGACACGCCATAATTACGCGTGACATTCCATTTATCAAAATGGGGTGTTACAGGTAGCATATTCAGCACCACTTACAGGAGGAGGGAAGCCCAATATAGTCCGAAAAAGATCGAGACTAAGTGTCATTCGTTGACGATCAAGGGTGAAATCAATCGTACCGACTGAGGTGGAAACCGCTGATTTCCATAATTCATGCAAGTATATTTTTGGTACTGATGTTGTGACCCTAATAATTTTGCTGATTGGTGAGTTGTCGAGGAGATCCATTGCTAATTTGAATGCGGGCTTAGGTGGATCCAAATCTTCCCTTAGTCGGAAATTATTCTCTGCGAATGGAAATCGTTCTTCTTTTGGGACAAGTGCTTCATCAAGTGCTTTTTGTTTCTCTTTGGTAATCGACATAATTCCTGCTTAAGATAACACAGACACAATTTGATATATACAAACATATACATCTCCTTATCCATAGAAATCCATAGCATAGCAAATATATCACAACAAATGTCACCACATTTAATTAAACATAGCAAGATAATACAAACAAACGTCATATAAAATACAAACGTACATGCAGATGAAATTCTAAACATATGGTAGTTTAACACTAACATGACGGCCTAGAATAATATGAGAAAGCATTTAAGACGAATGTATTGGAACTGAAGGTATAATCTTAACTAAATTCTAATTCTAAAGTTGCAAGGTGGACAAAAGTAGATAACCTACCCTAAGAATGGAATTATATGATTCCTCAAACGCAAACCCACATGATTTTACAATCACACCAAGTATATAATTACACAATCATATTAGGTATATAATCCCTCAATCACATAAACACAATGATTTTGTAATCATATAGAGTATATGATTTCGCAATCACATAACCAACATAATTCCGCAAACTCCTAATGTGTATAATTACGCAATCTAAGAATCGATATCATTTCGCAATCAAATACTTGAAATGATTACGCAACTAGTCTAAACTTATAATTCCACAATAGTCACATATACTAATTCCGAAACTAGAGTAAAAGGGTAATTCCATAATTTAATCTAAAACGACATGATTCCGTAACTCATAGACATGTATGATTCTGCAGTGAGTCAAAAGATATAATGCCGCAACTTAATCATAAGACATAAATACGCAACTAGTCACAATGTTCATAATTTCGCAACTGCCTAATGGAAATAAATTTACAATCACACACTTGTCATAATTCCGCGATCGACCAAACGGATATGACTTCGCAACTTTTCTAAGGTTATGATTCCGCAACTATGTGATGGGCAAGATTCCGCAACTCAAAGACAGTTATGATTCCGCAACTTTTTGGAGTGCAAGATTCCGCAACTTATCAAAATGTCATGATTTCGAAACTTTTCAAAATGTCATGATTTCGCAACTTTTTGGTGTGCAAGATTCCGCAACTTATCAAAATGTCATGATTTCGTAACTTTTTAGTGTGCATTATTCCGCAACCGGCGGATAAAACAAGAAACATTTGGGTTGTATGATTTCGCAACTAGGCAAGATTCCGCAACAATGGCGGATTAACCAAGAAAATCTGGGTTTTGCTTAATTTGCTATGTCTGAGCGTTTTTAACCAATACTATATCAAGTCCTATGATTCTAAGCCCTAGGGAATCAAAAACGTACCATCCAATTACCAGCTATTCGTAACCCACGATCAATCGAACCCTAATCATCAAGACTGGTAATCGGGGTTTATTAATTAAGTATAGATCAAGATATAATGAACATGTTTTAAATAAACAATAATCTAATAACTTTTAAGCAGATTGAATCCTAAAGCGTGATGAATCAACTGGGTAAGCTTTTATCAATGGCGGCAGATTTTAGGGTTTGTGAGTTGTATGTGTTTGTTTGGAACGAAGGAGAGAAAGAGAGGTCAAGGAAGAACTTTGACCCAGTCATTGTACTTTGACGAATTTCCAAATACCCCCCTCCATTTTCTACTTGTTCTTCCATTTTCCTTAAAGTTAAACTACAACACACTAACGAACGAACCTCTAACAAACGTTAACTACTCTTTCATAACAAGCATTTTAGGCATACCCGTCACACAAGCAACATGTCCTAATATCACCTAGATCACATAGCATTAAAGATATCTGATAGCATGAAAACCGTTTAATTTTTCTTGAAACCCTTTGAAGACTGATTTTCTTTTGAGAACGATTTAATTTTTTGCTCCCCCTTAAACACAGGCCCGTTGTCTATTTAAAGAGCTGTAGTTGATGTTTCAGGAAGTAAATACCCTTGAAAACATTTGCCGGTTTTATGTTTGTGAAACGATTCTGGTGGCAATAAGATTTCTCTTATTTTTACAAATAAATGCACTGAAACGTACACTAATTTGTGTTAGACCAAGTTATAAAGTAAACTTGATCCCTTGTATGATTTTAAAGTAAATCATACCCGAGAAAATTAATTCCCGTTGTGAGCCAACGTTTTCCAAGGAAATACGTGACTTTAATGTAAAAAGCGGGTTGCAGTCAGAAATAACTAGAAGCCATACGGGCATGTTTTAAAATATATACAACTTTCATACGGACTCTATTTATGGCGCCGTGTCAATATTAATCGACATTTCTAAGGCCGTAAATATTACCGTACTAAAAGACATGCCCGATTTAAAATGAAAAATATTTTTGGATTTTCTTGATTTTATAATTTTTATGGTTTTTGTATGTTTTATATTTTTGTATTTTTCTTTTTATGGTTTATATATACGATAATATACAAGATCACGATAAAAGGATACTCTAGAATAGTTTACCACCGCTATTCTACAGATTCTTCTGCCAACTCCTTGAGTGTTGCTGGTGAGAATGATTTCATACCCAGCTTTTCGATCAAAAACTCGATACGTCCTCTATCTAAGGCCTTGGTGAATATATCAGCCAGCTGATACTCAGTGTTGACAAAATACAGCTCGATTACTCCATTTTCCACTTGCTCTTTGATGAAATGTTAGTGTATGTCAATGTGCTTCGCCCGGGAATGTTGAACGTAGTTGCAGCAAAGGGCAATGGCGCTTTTTTTGTCATAGTACATCGGGATTTTGTTGAATCCAAGACCGTAGTCAGCTAATTGTGATCTCATCCAAAGAACTTGAGCACAACAACCGGACATAGCAATGTATTCAGCCTCTGTACTGGATATCGCAGCGCTTTTCTGCCTTTTGGATGCCCAACTAATCAGTCTATCTCCAAGAAGTTGCACACTGCCAGAAGTGCTACGTCGAGTATCTTGACACCTAGCATAATCCGCATCTGCATATGATATTAGTGCAATAGAGGAATCCTTCGGATACCACAGACCACGATTAAGTGTTCCTTTAAGATACCGAAAGATTCTTTTCACAACATGTAAGTGCTTTTCGGTAGGCCGAGCCTGATACCGGGCACACATGCATATAGCAAATTGCAAATCAGGCCTGCTAGCAGTCAGATAGAGAAGGGTGCCGATCATTCCACGGTAAAGTTTAGGATCGACGGCAATCCCATCCCTATCCTCCTCTAACTTGGATCTCTCCACCATTGGAGTATCCACGGGGTCACAGTTTTCAAAATGATATTTTTTTCAAAGATTCTAGAGCATATTTGGATTGATTAATGAAGATGCCTATGGGATTTTGAGAAATTTGCAACCCTAAGAAAAATGAAATTTTTCCCATCATCGACATCTTAAAACGTGTGGATATGATTTTCTCAAAATGGTCAGACAGTCTTTGAGTCATGGCAGCAAATATTATATCGTCAACATAAATTTGTACCAGTATCATGTCGTTGTCCTCCTTGAGAATGAATAATGTTGGGTCCACAATGCCTTTGGAGAAGCCTTCCGAGATGAGATAAGACGATAGGAGATCGTACCACACGCGTAGAGCTTGTTTCAACCCATAAAGAGCCTTCTTGAGCTTATACACGTGATTAGGATACTCCGAGTTGACAAATCCATTCGGCTGGCTTACGTAGACATCTTCCCTTAATTCGCCATTAAGAAATGCCGTCTTGACATCCATTTGATAGACGATCATATTCATGTGAGCAGCATAAGCGAGGAATAGTCTAATCGCCTCCAAACGTGCAACGGGAGCAAATTATTCTTCAAAGTCAATACCCAAAGCTTGTTTGTAACCTCGAGCAACCAATATAGCTTTGTTCTTTAACACACCACCTAACTCATCGAGTTTAACCTTATATACCCACAACAAGGTAAGGATGTCAACGTTGTCGGGTAGAGGAACTAATTCCCATACTTCAAGGCGTTGAAATTCATTAAGTTCCTCTTGCATGGCTTCAACCCACGATGATTGTGTCATAGCTTGTTGCCAATTTTGAGGTTCAATGTCAGAAAGAAATGCATCAAAGTAACAGTATAATGCATGTTCTTGTAGTTGATGGCGTGTTGAAACTGGTCGATCGACTTCACTAATAATATTACGGATTGGGTGATCCTTTTTCCATTTTGTATTGTGATTTTCAATCCGTGGTGGTCTGGAGTGAACAATTGCAGGAGCTTCCTCTGAGGTAGACACACCGATAGGGTTTTCGGGTATTTGTGAACCAAAGAATGAAAGTTCTTGTAGGTGAGCAAGTTCCCGATCGTGATCATAGAAATCCTCTTCAACATCATTAGGAACGAGTGGGGGTGATGATTCGGGTGTTGCTTGAGAATTGGTGGGTGATGGTGCATCTGGTTCAATAGTAACAGTAGATGCATCGGACTGATTTCCATTAACTTGAGCAACAACTTCTGGAATCGGAGCTACTGCTGCAGGTGCTGGAGAATCATCACTAGGTGGATCAAAGAATTCATCAAACATAGGTTGAAATAACTCATCCCAATCGGGCCTTGTAGGTGGTGTAAATGATGGAGAAGTAGGATTGTTGGGAGTTAATCCGGAACTAATAGTACCGGTTTCCATCTCATGAAATGCGTGTTCAGAGCTATGTTGCTCAGAAGCCATTCCTGTCAGCTCATCAAAATCGGCATCCAAAGTTTCTACTATCTTGCCAAGACGACGGTTATAAATCTGGTAAGCTTTCTTTGCGGGTGAATAACCAATGAAGATTCCAATATCAGCCTTCGGTTGAAGTTAATTCTCACTATTAGTATTTGGATAACACAGTGCACCAAACACACGTACAAAGGAAATATCGGGTTTATGTCCATGAAGTAGCTCATATGGGGTTTTTCCATGGCGCTTACGAATGATGGAGCAGTTTTGGGTATAACATGCAGTTGCCACTACTTCAGCCCATAAGAATAAAGGAGCATTCGCATAAATCAACATAGTTCTAGCAGCTTCCATTAGTGTACGGTTACGTCTTTCCACGACACCATTTTGTCGTGGAGTGCGAGCAACTGAAGTTTCGTGTGAAATACCGACCTCTTCATAATAGTCTCATAGAGTCTGATTAACGAACTCAGTTCCATTATCAGTTCGAATGCGGCGAACAATAGCATTAAGACGCACTTGGATCATCTTTAGGAAAGTAATAATATAATTTGGTACTTGATCCTTGGTTGCTAAAAACTTTACCCATGTAAACCTTGAGAAATCATCCACCATGACGAGGATGTATTTTCTGCCACTCATACTAGCCGTACGCATTGGCCCGCAAAGATCCATGTGCAAAAGATACAGTGGTTCTTGGTTGGTGTCTTCAGATTTAGGTTTGTATGATTTCTTGGTGCTTTTCCCCAAAGAACACGCGGAACATAAATGATCCTTGTCGAACTTATGTTTCGGTAGACCAGGAACAAGCTCGTTTTTAGCCAAATGGTTAATAGCATCACAGTTAAGATGAGATAATCGGCGATGCCACAACCATGACTTAGTCTTAGATGCTTTGGAGAGAAGGCATACAGGAGAGGCGGCCATCATGTTTTGAATGGACAATGTGTAGAGATTATCCCCTCGAGAACCTTTTAACAAATCATTTCCTACAAGATCATGAATGAAGCAAGTATTTTGTCGAAAAGCTACCTCAAGGTTTGAATTGCAAAATTATCCCACTGAAAATAAGTTGTGACCAAGTCCCTCCACATAATACACCCTTGAAATTGTAACATTCCCAATTTGATATTCACCATAACCCATTATCTTCGCAATATGGTCGTTGCCAAATTTAACCGTTCCTAGAAACTTGGCGACGAAATTTTTGAGCATCGAGCGGTCTCCGGTCATATGCTTTGAGCATCCAGAGTCCAAGTACCAGAGGATGATTTGGACCACCTGAAAATATCACCAGACGAAGACAATGTATCGGAATCTAAATGTTCCGCTGTGTTAGTAGGTACAGATATATTTATCTTGGATTTGCTATCAGAAGGATTCTTAGGCTTCCAAATTTTCTTACTAGATGTTGGCTTAGATTCTAGTTGTCTAATATCCTGAGGTACTTCTTCACTGGTAGGCACAATAGTGGACGCAGACCTAGTTAAAGGGCGCTTTTTCCATTTCTTAGTGTTGGATTTCCTATTTAAAGGATGCTGAGACCTAACTTCCGTGGATGTGATCCTAGTTAAAGGGCACTTAGTTCCATTTGCGGTAAAGGTCCTACCAGTAGGTTTCCATTGCCAACCAACTTGGGTGAATTTCTTCCCCGTTGGAATCCATTCAAGATTGTTCCTAATGGCATACATTTCATCCACATGATCAACAAGGCATAAATCATGACGCTGAGAAAACATGCATTCATTACAATTCCAACATCTCAAATTCGAATTCACATTTTGCTTAGGCTTCTACATAGAGGTAGATCCTTTTGTCTTAGGTACATGATTCTTTTTATTTGAAACTGAAATAACATTCCTAGGGTGAACTTCTACTTTCTTTTTGCAGTCCTACTAGTGGAAGGCTTGATCCTATCTTTCTTGTCTTGAGATCCTTTAGCCTTAGTAGACATAATTACTCTTGTAGAAGCCAAAAGAACATTAGTGACAGATTTGGATTTAGCCTTGATGGGTGTGTTTAAAACAGGCTTAGTTTCTGGAGTTTTATTGAATGGAGTAATGGCAATGGTGGGGGTTTGTTATTTAGGTGGTGCAGAACCCGGTTGTCCTATGTAATTCAAATGCTCTAAGCATTGTTGTACCTTCTAAATGTAAGCATGAGCAGAGTAATAGTGACTATTTTAAGGATCTAGTTCATAGAGATCATCTATAACATCCCTAGCAAGATTTGCATGCTTAACTGCATGCTCCATATAGAGCTTATATGATAGTGGATTGTTCTTATTATAGGGGTTCTTAGTGATCACCACCTTGTTGGTTTTTGGAGCACTAGAGGTCGGGGCAGAGATTGTAGCTAGATTATCAACAACTTCTTGTCCTTTGAGTTGAAGTGTCTCCTTTAATTCAGCCAAAACCATGTTTTTGTCTATGAGTTGAATATTTAAGTCAGAGATTTCCTCACACTTATGGTTCAGTTGGTCAACAAGTGACTTTTGCTCTGCCGCATTAATAGCGAAGCGTTCTTCTAACGAACCATAAATTTGTGAAAAACCCTGCTTTACTTTATCAAACTCCCCTAGCATAGAAGTAATTCTATCTTCTAGGCCATGATTTTTAGTCTCTGCAGCCTCTAGCTCCAATTTTTCTGCTAATGATTCTCTCTTAAGTCTCATAATTTCTTCCTCTAATGCTTGAACCACCTGAATCATCTTGTCACTAGTCTCAACAGAGTTTTCACAATCATTTGTTTTTGAAAGAGTTTCATTTTTAGATTGATTTTCAATTTCAAGAGATATACAATGTTGTTGAAGCTCATCAAAACGTTTTGAAAGTGAGTTATAAGAATCTTGAAGCTTTAAAAATTCAGCGTTAGATTCGTGACAAGAATGATTATCTACATTATTCACAGGTTCAACAATATTCACAGATATATCATGCACATCATCACATTTATTCATAGCAGATGTCATCTCAAAAGCATATTCAATAGTAACAACTTGCATCACTTCGAGAGACACTATATGTTCCAAGAATCGGTCATATTCGGACTAAATCTTTTCTTTCTCAATTAGATGTTGCTCATAAGCATCATCCATTTCATAGAAAACTTTTCGAACTTCACCCACTTCAAAGTTAAGATTGTCCCCAAGATCTAGAAGACCTTCTTTAACATTGTTTACAAATGGAACGATAATCTAATTAAGATCTATCAAGAGGGTTGTTGTTTCTAGAGAGAGAAACTAGAGAGAGAGATGAGAGAAAAGTATGTATAAATTATATGAAAAATGAAACAACCAACACCCTTTCCATCAAAGGAAAGGGTTTATATACCCAAGCCTAAGTGGGCTTAGGCCTTCCAACCCATGGACATTCCCATGGGCTAGGTGATTAATACAAATAAAGTAAATTACTAACTACGAGCCTACAACGTTTAATAATATTGTTGGAGTGACCGATACTTCTAATATACGTTAAAAACGCATTTCCAACAGTGAATATCAACATTTTCATCATGTTCATCTTTTAACAAAGACTTCTTAGCTTCAAAAGGTGTACTTGTACTCCTTGTATCCATACATGAAAATTTCTTCAAGATTTCAGAAACATATTTATCTTGGCTGATAAATATTCCATCCTTCCTCTGTTTGACTTGTAGTCCCAAAAAGAAGGTAAGTTCTCCCATAGAACTCATCTGAAATATTCCTTTCATCAAAGCTTCAAACTCTTCACACCATGATTTCTTGGTTGAACCAAAAATAATGTCATCAACATAGACTTGTGCTAGGATAATATCCTTAGCATTCTTTTTTATGAATAGAGTTTTGTCAATGGTTCCTCTCCTATATCCATGTTCTAACAGAAAAGTATATAAGGTTTCATACCAAGCCCTTGGAGCTTGATGTAGACCATAAAGTGCTTTGATAACTTTGTAGACTATGTTGGGGAACTTAGGATCTACAAAACCTGGAGGTTGTGAAACATATACCTCCTCTGAAAAAGTACCATAGAGAAAGGCACTTTTCACATCCATCTGATAGACTATAAAACCCATATATGGCGCAAAGGTAAAAAATAACCTATTGGCTTCTATTCTTGCCACTGGTGCAAAAACCTCATCATAGTCTATCCCTTATTCCTGTCTATAGCCTTGAGCAACAAGCCTTGCCTTGTTCCTCACAGCAACTCCTCTTTCATCCTTCTTATTTCTGAAAACCCACCCAGTACCAATAACCCTTTTACTTGAAGGAAGATCCATAAGAATCCAAACCTTTTGTAGTTCAAATTGCATTAATTCTTCTTGCATGGCATCTACCCAAATTTCTTCATCAAGAGCTAGAGAAATGTTTTTAGGCTCTACTTGTGATAAGAAACAGGCAAACAAACAATGCTGAGTATCCTTATGATTTGTTCTCTGCTATTGTTTGACATAACTCACAAGTGCATGATTTTCAGTATTTGCTTGAGTTGTCTTCTGGTTTGCACAGCAGACTTAGGATTTCCAATAATTTGAGCAATAGGATGGTTGTTGTTGACTTTATTAGTGGGAATAGAACTGATTGGAATTTGAATTTCCAAATTATTGAAATCAGTTACTGCACCCTGCTCATCATAGGAAGCTTTGGAGAAGATTCCTTCATTTCGACTAGCATAAGCATCTTCATCGTCCATAGCTTGTAGAATATCTTCTAATGAATCAACAGACTTTGCATAATTTGACTTAGCAGTACTTGCAGATGAGGTACCGCTAGGTGTAATATGTACCGCTGAGTGTTGTGATTCCAAAGATTCTTCTCCTAAATGCTCATTAGCAGATGTAGCATTCTTTTCTTGATCTTGAAGCCCTTGAAGCTCTTGGGAGGCTTGATAATCAGTTGATGGCATTGTTTGCTTCTGGGGAGTAGCATTTATAGGAGAAACAGTAGGAATACTTGTTACATAGATGTGAACATCATCATCCTGAGAATCTGATGAAGAAGGTTCTCCTTGAGTACCTAACTTAATCTCCTCACCTGCATTGTTAGTTTGACAATCCTTTTGCACAGAATAGTAATCCATGGAGTTAGTTAGATAATCCAAATGAAACATCCAACCATAACCTATTCCTAGGACATTGGGTTTATTTTCTAAGAAATTAACATGGGCATTTCAACCTTTTTAGATGCCAAGTTATAAACCCTATATGCTTTACTTTGCAATGAATATCCTAGTCAACAGTTCTGAATATTTATCATGACAGCCAAGAGGGCAATTTTTTACCTGAGGCGAAATTACCATAAGAGCAAATTCTTCGGCTTCCTCAGCATCAGATATATTCCCAACAATCATAGCAAATACATCAGTAGAAGCTTCAGCTGATTCCAAGGTAGCAGTCTGATGATCACTCCAGTTAACCATAGAGTCAACAGACACCAAAGCTTTCTTGTCATCCTTGAGCTCTTGAACCTTGAAGGCTGAATACCTGTTCTTCTCCTGGTCAGTTTTGTTAGCGCATTCCCTAGCAAAATGACCTTGCTGTTGGCAGTTATAGCATCTAACCTTGCTTCTATCAAATCTGGCTGGCTCTCTCGGCTTTCTTTTCAAACTTATAAACCCGGAGAGTGAGCATAGCCATCTGCCATTTTAGATCCATTTCATCCAAGCCAAGTTTATCAACCTGTTTGAAATCATCAAAAGCAAGTTGTTGTTGTGGATCAACATCAGCAACAAAAGAGTGAAGAACAGCTTCTACCATGCTACCAGTCTTGGCTTTTGGTTCAGGAGTAGAAGTATGTTGAGATGACAAAGTATAGCTTGGTCTACTAGCATAAGACATTGGACTAGATCCCATGGAACTCATAAAAGCAGAGGTAGCATGAGTAGGAAAGGAATCACTTGAGTATCCTCTCACATGAGGCTCAAAGGTTTTGAGTTTATAAAACAGGTCATCAAAATTAAGATAGTCAAGGCCACCTTTTGCTTTGAGAGAGATGACTACCTAATTCCATGAGTGAGGTTGTAATAACCTGAAATTTAAAATCAACATTTAAACTGAGATCTAATCTTATTCCTAGTAGTCGGATCAATATTTATAACCCGACTTTTATTTATCATGTTTGTCTCTACGAAAAATATTTAATTATTGACTTGCCGACATGGTTAGGGATTTAACGTATTGAATACGTGTCATAATTATTTATCGTCAAAGTCAATGTTTGTCATCTATCATAAATTTATGACATATAAATATTTTCTATTGTCGGCATTTTAATTTATCGCTTTACGAGCATTCTTCCTAATTTATGTTAAACCTTTTGGTATCATTCGTTTATACGACGGTTAACATTTATTAAATTATAAGTCCTCATTTATTAATTTAAATATCAACGTTCTCCGATTGACGACGTTTTCATTTCATATTGAGCGTTTATTTTTCGTGATTTACGCGTATCTTTCAAATCGCATAACTTTTAAAATATCGGTTATCGATAATACCCGCTTTAATAAATCATACTAAAAATTTATTATATAAAAACACCTCTCATTTCGATTGTACACGTCTCTTTCTATCCATCATACATCTGTCCAACCATGCACATGAGTGTGTTATATTATCATACAGAGAAACACAAATCTCAAATTTTCATTACAAAGTCAGACGCACACATTTTGTTGATTCTTTCTTGCCATTCATTAAATCCAACAACAACAACATCATACCATATTATTTTTGTTAGACATTTTGTATAGCCTTTGGAAGATTTTACATCTTAGCTTAATTCTTTCATTAAAACATCACTAATTCATTAAACCTTTGAGTTTAAAGGCTGAGATAAAATACTATTTGAAGTATTATTAGTTTGGTGGGAAGTTATTATGGGTTTGATTATGAGTTGATCTTGGAGGCTCGGTGGTGATGCTTATTTGTGAAACTATTGTCGTAGTAATTTCCTGCATCTTTAAAGGTTTATACTCTTTTCTTTTAATTTTAATTTTATATTTTTGTTTTGTAATTGTATGTATCATTTTGCTAAAGAGATTGATGATTTTAATAGTTATATGGGGTATTTGGACATTGTATATATATATTTTTTATAATTGGAAATCTAGCCAAAACAAGCTTTAAGTGTCGGTTGTGAAAACTGTTTTAGATCAGTTGCAAAAACGAAACCTTTGCTCTTGATCAGTAGGTTTTGAAGTTTGTTTAAGTTACTAGGTGGGTAGATAGATGTTTTGTGGTGATTTGGCCGGGTCGCTCGTCCCGTGGCGATTCCCTAAAAGTGAAATAGGATCAAATAGTTAAGCAAAGTCAGATCTGATCATACTGTCAAGACGGGCAGAAAACTCATAGAAGCACTCCGAACCAATAAAAAATATAAAACTATGGGTTGTAGCTAAACTTATGTAGAACACACACGAATCGGATAGTTTTCTACGGATAAACGGTTTGGAAATGGCGGCCAAAACGGTGAAACTGAAGTTGGCTGCGAAAAACAGCCAACTCTTCTGAGTGAGGAAATGAGCAATTGAGCTATGATAAGTATATTTTAGGGGTAATTAAACTTATAATCAGTAAAGTATACAAGTTAATAATAATTTTGATATAAATAGCTCGCCTAGATGATTTACGGTTCAGGCGATATGATCTATTTAGCAACACATGTCGGGTAAATTGTAAGAATTGGGTTATAGTTAATTAACGTAAAACGTGATGATTTTTATTAACACCGAAATGGTATGAGCCGTTTTTTTGTAAATATAGACTTGTTTATTTATTTATAACTAGAATACCCGAGATCTGAACATCGTGGACATTAAGTTGACATCGTTATGAGGCGTTTTATAACCCGTAACGCATATAAAGTGGATTTGGGCCACAAAAGCCCAACTTACACTTGTAATTGCTATTGGGCCATTATTGGACATGAGATTAATAATGTATATGGAGATCAATACTGAGTTTGAAATGGACTTAGGTTATATAAATGAGTAATGGGTCACTGATGGGCTTAGTTATCACAATGAGAAAATATACGGTAAATTATTATCAAAAGTCTTGTGAAAAGTTTTATAAAACTTATACAATGTCCAAACTTACTAAAGTAAAATATTTACATATATGTATGATTTATTTCTCGTCTCGATCCTAAGACGCGTCTCGTCATGATTAGGTCTGGTTCGGTCATATGTTGACCGTTGGGCAACTCGTTCTCGATCAATGAGCGATTGATATCTCGTGAAGTCCTGTATCGTCTATTGGATGTTTGTTCCTCGATAAATGTGTGATAGCTATATCAGGTGAGTCTATAGCCTCGCTTTTATATTATCTTGTAAATGATTTTTAACCCGCGAGGGGGAATACATGTTGTTTTATAAAATGAACACAAGTTGTTTTCGGTATGCTGGACCCGAATATGATGATAAATGCCTAAGTACCATTGTCTTATGAAGTCCCTGAATTTCATGAACTGTTAATTACCTTGCGAGGTAAACGCTAATACATATGATAGATCTATTTGGTTTGACAGCCTTATCCTAGGGTATGTATCCTTGTGATCACCTGAGAGGGATATTATGTATAAGAGGTCGCTGTTATATGACAATATTACCATTCAGTAAGGGCGCCGTAAGTGACTCGGTTTGACGTGTTGGTTAACGTTCAGTTGCATGAGCTTAAGGCATTTATCTATATATATATGACTTGTCTGTGTGACAAGCCTGAGATGATTAAAAATTCTTGTGTTCAAATGATGATTTGCAAAACCTATAGATTCACTCAACCGTTGTGTTGATGATTTTAAGCATGTATTTCAGGTAATCAAGATGGATAGCAGTGGAGCATGCAAGGAGGGAGTTGGTGCTTACTTGTCTAAAGTTATATTATTTTCCATCCTTTGAAATGAACTAAATGACTTTTATAGTCTTATATGAATGTGATGTGTTGGTAACGATTTATGGGACTAAACGCTACTCTGATTTAATATATATTGGGATGGGAAACTTTTTAGACAAGGTTGTATATTATTTTAACGTCTCTTTTGAGATCGTTGTCTATGATTGTGTGTGATGTGCTACGAGTAGCGCCCCAATGTTGATATTCTGCTGCCTTATGAAATTGGGGGTGTTACAGATTGGTATCAGAGCCACAAGTTATAGAGAACTAGGTCGATTTTGAAAATGTCCTAAACTATAACTTTTGGTGTGTTCTAAAAATTTTTAAGCACGCAACTACTCCGCATGGCTCCGGTAAGGCTATTCTTGCATTACTTTAAGTTTGGTTGTGATTATGTGAACCTATGTGTATATAGGAATGGTAGTATGTATATGTATGTATATACTATGGTATTTAAAGGCATTGCGCGAGGAGAAATGGTCCTCGAATGATTGTCGTATATTTTATAATGCGTTTTTGTATGAGATTTGGCCTCACCGCAAATCACCGATCTTGATGATTATGTATTATCTGAATACGAGTATGAAACTCAATTGATACTTTGAGTATGTATATACTGGTTCGTAATCTATCGCATATCGACTTGTTTAAGTTCGATTGTTATCATCGCATCGTGATGTGCCATTTTAGGACATCTTATTTTGAAACGTAATTGATTAATGTGATGTTCGTGTTTCTGCTACTTCTTATGATTTTCAAGAATCATTTATCCGAGGTGACATCTTCTATGTAATGCGACGTGTGAATTGATTTTATATGACTACGTTTTATTGGCGAAAAGGAGGATGCCAATGCTGGACCTAAGATATATATATCCTAACCAAATATATATAGTTTGGGTACAACAAAGATATGCTCGTAGTAGTCATTCGGTTGAGTGACTTAATATCTTGTATCTAAATGGAATGGGATATTTAGATATAGAGATTTTAACTCGCCCAACTATGAGTCGTTTAAGGTTGTCTTATTGAAATGGGTTGGGACATTTGAATAAGAAAATTTTAAACCACTAGACCTTAGATTGTTGGGTTTTCCTTAATCAAATGGAATGGGACGTTTAAATACGGAAATCATGATGTAAGTTTATTGACACCTTGTACTTACTATGGTATTTGGATATGATATCGTGTTGAGAGATAGTAATACTTGAGTAGGATGACTTATAATCGTCTCGTTGAAATGGATTGGGACGCCTTTTCATTTGAACAAGAAAGTTATAAGTTCCCGAACCGTAAATTTATAAACTCTTGTATACATGAAAGGGGACGCCTTTTGATGTAGATAAGGAGTTATAAATGAGTGGGCTCAAGTATGTCTTGATTTGTGGATGTTTGGTGTGCGTACGTCTTCCTTCGAATCATGTTTCGTTGGTGTGAATCGTTCAGTGCCGTCGTCATTATGATGATCGTCGATTATCATCTATGTATGAGTAACCCGTTGGACTTCTCTCGAGTTGCGATTTATTTCGATGGGCCATTTCCAATGTGTCTCGATGATCGCGAGCTTTATAAGCTAATCGTTAAGAACCGTTGACCGTTCCGAGAATAGGAGACTTGTTTAAGCGTCACTAGGATTTATGCGTGTACTTGTGAATTGACTGAGGATCAAGTTATCAACGACGACTTATCGTGGATGTGAAAATTTTGTAATTTTACTTGCTATTATCGAAGGGTTCATTCAAGGTTTTCTCGATAATCAACAGTGGAGATTTATATTCGATGTTTATGTTCGACCTTTGCTTTTTAGGTACTTATATGGTATGTGATCCAGTCCAATGATTGTAAGTTGTGAGAACTTGAGATGGCATTTTCCAATGACGTCCGATCATGGAGAACGTGTACCATATAATATCTTTTGACCTTCCTTGGAAACCTAGACGATGACTTGATTGTTTTTTTCACTCTTCACTGTTAGACTGAAGACTATTGAGACGAATTAAGCGCCGTGACGTCGCTTCCTAAAGGGTTAGATGATGTAATAACCTAAAATTTAAAATCAACATTTAAACTGAGATCTAATCTTATTCCTAGTAGTCGGATCAATATTTATAACCCGACTTTTATTTATCATGTTTGTCTCTACGAAAAATATTTAATTATTGACTTGCCGACATGGTTAGGGATTTAACGTATTGAATACGTGTCATAATTATTTATCGTCAAAGTCAATGTTTGTCATCTATCATAAATTTATGACATATAAATATTTTCTATTGTCGGCATTTTAATTTATCGCTTTACGAGCATTCTTCCTAATTTATGTTAAACCTTTTGGTATCATTCGTTTATACGACGGTTAACATTTATTAAATTATAAGTCCTCATTTATTAATTTAAATATCAACGTTCTCCGATTGACGACGTTTTCATTTCATATTGAGCGTTTATTTTTCGTGATTTACGCGTATCTTTCAAATCGCATAACTTTTAAAATATCGGTTATCGATAATACCCGCTTTAATAAATCATACTAAAAATTTATTATATAAAAACACCTCTCATTTCGATTGTACACGTCTCTTTCTATCCATCATACATCTGTCCAACCATGCACATGAGTGCGTTATATTATCATACAGAGAAACACAAATCTCAAATTTTCATTACAAAGTCAGGCGCACACATTTTGTTGATTCTTTCTTGCCATTCATTAAATCCAACAACAACAACATCATACCATATTATTTTTGTTAGACATTTTGTATAGCCTTTGGAAGATTTTACATCTTAGCTTAATTCTTTCATTAAAACATCACTAATTCATTAAACCTTTGAGTTTAAAGGCTGAGATAAAATACTATTTGAAGTATTATTAGTTTGGTGGGAAATTATTATGGGTTTGATTATGAGTTGATCTTGGAGGCTCGGTGGTGATGCTTATTTGTGAAACTATTGTCGTAGTAATTTCCTGCATCTTTAAAGGTTTATACTCTTTTCTTTTAATTTTAATTTTATATTTTTGTTTTGTAATTGTATGTATCATTTTGCTAAAGAGACTGATGATTTTAATAGTTATATGGGGTATTTGGACATTGTATATATATATTTTTTATAATTGGAAATCTAGCCAAAACAAGCTTTAAGTGTCGGTTGTGAAAACTGTTTTAGATCAGTTGCAAAAACGAAACCTTTGCTCTTGATCAGTAGGTTTTGAAGTTTGTTTAAGTTACTAGGTGGGTAGATAGATGTTTTGTGGTGATTTGGCCGGGTCGCTCGTCCCGTGGCGATTCCCTAAAAGTGAAATAGGATCAAATAGTTAAGCAAAGTCAGATCTGATCATACTGTCAAGACGGGCAGAAAACTCATAGAAGCACTCCGAACCAATAAAAAATATAAAACTATGGGTTGTAGCTAAACTTATGTAGAACACACACGAATCGGATAGTTTTCTACGGATAAACGGTTTGGAAATGGCGGCCAAAACGGTGAAACTGAAGTTGGCTGCGAAAAACAGCCAACTCTTCTGAGTGAGGAAATGAGCAATTGAGCTATGATAAGTATATTTTAGGGGTAATTAAACTTATAATCAGTAAAGTATACAAGTTAATAATAATTTTGATATAAATAGCTCGCCTAGATGATTTACGGTTCAGGCTATATGATCTATTTAGCAACACATGTCGGGTAAATTGTAAGAATTGGGTTATAGTTAATTAACGTAAAACGTGATGATTTTTATTAACACCGAAATGGTATGAGCCGTTTTTTTGTAAATATAGACTTGTTTATTTATTTATAACTAGAATACCCGAGATCTGAACATCGTGGACATTAAGTTGACATCGTTATGAGGCGTTTTATAACCCGTAACGCATATAAAGTGGATTTGGGCCACAAAAGCCCAACTTACACTTGTAATGGCTATTGGGCCATTATTGGACATGAGATTAATAATGTATATGGAGATCAATACTGAGTTTGAAATGGACTTAGGTTATATAAATGAGTAATGGGTCACTGATGGGCTTAGTTATCACAATGAGAAAATATACGGTAAATTATTATCAAAAGTCTTGTGAAAAGTTTTATAAAACTTATACAATGTCCAAACATACTAAAGTAAAATATTTACATATATGTATGATTTATTTCTCGTCTCGATCCTAAGACGCGTCTCGTCATGATTAGGTCTGGTTCGGTCATATGTTGACCGTTGGGCAACTCGTTCTCGATCAATGAGCGATTGATATCTCGTGAAGTCCTGTATCGTCTATTGGATGTTTGTTCCTCGATAAATGTGTGATAGCTATATCAGGTGAGTCTATAGCCTCGCTTTTATATTATCTTGTAAATGATTTTTAACCCGCGAGGGGGAATACATGTTGTTTTATAAAATGAACACAAGTTGTTTTCGGTATGCTGGACCCGAATATGATGATAAATGCCTAAGTACCATTGTCTTATGAAGTCCCTGAATTTCATGAACTGTTAATTACCTTGCGAGGTAAACGCTAATACATATGATAGATCTATTTGGTTTGACAGCCTTATCCTAGGGTATGTATCCTTGTGATCACCTGAGAGGGATATTATGTATAAGAGGTCGCTGTTATATGACAATATTACCATTCAGTAGGGGCGCCGTAAGTGACTCGGTTTGACGTGTTGGTTAACGTTCAGTTGCATGAGCTTAAGGCATTTATCTATATATATATATGACTTGTCTGTGTGACAAGCCTGAGATGATTAAAAATTCTTGTGTTCAAATGATGATTTGCAAAACCTATAGATTCACTCAACCGTTGTGTTGATGATTTTAAGCATGTATTTCAGGTAATCAAGATGGATAGCAGTGGAGCATGCAAGGAGGGAGTTGGTGCTTACTTGTCTAAAGTTATATTATTTTCCATCCTTTGAAATGAACTAAATGACTTTTATAGTCTTATATGAATGTGATGTGTTGGTAACGATTTATGGGACTAAACGCTACTCTGATTTAATATATATTGGGATGGGAAACTTTTTAGACAAGGTTGTATATTATTTTAACGTCTCTTTTGAGATCGTTGTCTATGATTGTGTGTGATGTGCTACGAGTAGCGCCCCAATGTTGATATTCTGCTGCCTTGTGAAATTGGGGGTGTTACAGAGGTAGGGCTCTAATAAACCTGGCATTGATGTCTCCATTATCAGGTTTGGACCTGAGTTGATTCAACTGGCTAAGTATCTTTTGGAACCTATCATACCTTTGATGAATACCTTCAGTCTCAGAGATCTTGAATTATGTGAATTCATCTCTCAGCATGTGAATTCATCTCTCGGCATGGATAAACGTCACGTACAACGTGGAGACGAGCAAAGAAGATTCTTTTTGGTATTTTGTGTTTTTCAATTTTTTTTTTGTGGTTTATGATTGTATTAACCTTTTGGAAATTGGTGAATGTATTAAGTAGACAAAAAGTCCACAAATCTCCTCCTCAATCAAATCTCTTGGTTAAAAAGGCCTCAAAGAATGAAAACGATCACGTGGAGTGAACGCCTTCGATGACTTTAGAACGATGGTGGAACACCAAATCGTTCAAGAGGGTTTAATCAATATGAAACCAAGAAAATATATATGATATGTAATAATACTTTGGGCGGCAGAACCCTCGATTCACTCTCAAAATCAAATACGCACAAGCAAGCGGAGGAAACGAGGCGGCGCGAAGCACTTAAGAGCCTTTTTCCTTTAGGTCGTGAAATACAACCGCCTTATACCCACCTTATAGTTTGTATTATCAAGATTAAGCTTCACGAAAGTATTTATCTATTTTTGCCCTTTTTTTTGGTTTGAGATTCGAATACAATGATCGAGTGATGAAATCCCGAATCAAGGTTGTGATTGCTCACGTATTTGGAGTACTTGTGATTTTATTGTTCTACGTATACAATATATTAATAATATTCACATAAAAACCGAAAAACGATAATACGTATTAATAGAGTGCTATTAATACTAATACTATTATGGCTAATATAAAAACAACAATTGTTCAATCAAAACACAACACGCCTCCCCGGCAGCGGCGCCAAAATGATAGTTGTAAATTCACACTTGTTTAGGAAAACAAGGTAAAAGCGGTAAGCGTTAAGTGTACGTTTAGGAAAACGTAAACACTTATGACCCTATGTGTGGGTATCGTTCTCTCGAGGAGGCACGTGTGTTGTGTTAAGAATTGATTTGTTTTTGATTATTAACAAGAAAAGAAAAGATGACGAAGATGAAAAAATAGAAAAATAGGCAAAAACACTACTAGAAAGTTAAGACGTAGAAACGTAAAAAACGACAAAAATTAAAATTTTAACCTAAAAATTTCTAAAAATTACTAAAAATCCACAATAAAATTCTAAGAGTTTACAAAAAATCCAAACTTGCTAAAACCTTTTAATTAATTTAATAATGACTTTTTAATGCTAATTAAAGCCCTAAAAATCACTTTTAAATATTAAAAAGCCCTAAACAAGATTTAATAGTTTGTAAACCTCAAAAATGACCTAATTAAGCTAAAAACTATTTTTAAAAATTTTAAAACCAAATTAAACTATTTTTAAACTCCTAAAAACTATTAAAATCTATTAAATCTTAAATTAATTCTAAAAATTAATTGAAAAGCCTAAAAATTAATTGGAAAGTGAAAAAGTTCCTATTTTAATGTCTAGAATCTAGGAAAAATGAAAAAAAGTTAAAAATAAAACTTTGAATTTTTCTTAATAAAATAATATTAAAATATTCCAAAAAATAAAAAGTTCAAAAATAAATTCTAAAAAATTCTCAAAAATCCTAAATATTCTAACTAAGAAGAAAATGCAAATTAAAGCTCCTAAAACCTTTTAATTAATTTTATATTAATTTTTAAATTTTAATAAAAAAACCTAAAATCAAATAAAATTAAAAATTAAAGTTTTTGAAAACTTTTTTGAATGTAAACCTTAAAAATATAAATTAAAACCTAAAAACTATTTTTTTGGATTTTTTAATTACTGTTTACTATTTTTTAATTACTTTCTAAAAATGAAACTAAAAATAATCCTAATAATTAATTAAATAAAAGGAAAAATAATATTTTTAAACAGAAAAATCTAAAAACTATATTAAGCCCTAGGAAAAATAAGCTATACCCAATAAGCTTAACAAATAAGCTGAGAATAAAGGAAATAAGCTACGGCTTATTAAACAAAAGCCAAAACAAACATACCATATGTACTTACTGAAATGAAAGGAAAACGTAAAAGGTCCATCTAGATCACTGGTTAACACGTACAATCCCCCAGCGAGGGGTCCCGTGTTCGAGTCCAGGCAGGGTGGACTTTTTACAAAAATTTTCTTTTTTTTTTCTTTTAAAACTTAAATAGTAGCACTTGTAAAGCTCAAAAACACAAACACAATCTAATTATGACCAAGATTAAGCCAAATTGTAAGCAAAAAACGTGCCCAGTTGGGCTTGGTGACTGATGAACAAGTGAAATTTTGCTTGTGCAGTTTGGAGCCAAGAGGAGCTTAGCTTATGGATTCTAGTGGTGTTTTGTTGGCAAATCAGGCACCCTTGTACTCAGTTGAGTACAAGGAGTCAGTATAAACAAGAAAACACAAACACTTAGCAAGAAAAAGCACAAAATCAAGCACTCAAGCTAAAAACAACTTGCTGATATACTTTGCTAGGTTGTGATGAACAGAATGCCTTCTACAAGCTCAAAAATGAACTTTAACTCCTAAAATCTTGCAAACAAAGTGATGTCAAGGCAAACCAGCAACTCACAAGCCTTAAACACCCTTACTTCTAACAGATTTAACAACTTGGATGCACAAAAATCACCAAATGAGCAGAAAACAGAACTTGCTGATTTTAAGTTTCTATTTCAACATTTTAGCATGCAATGTGCTCCAAAACTTGTCCAAACTGATAAACAAACTGATAACAATCCTATGCTATCCTATAAAGTGATTCTGAACAGACCTTAACCAAGATTAAAACCTTTTTAATCCTTACAAACTCTTATCCCAAACACTCCTTTAAAAACTTAAAAACGATTTTAACACTTCAAATCTTTTTCAAACTTCACCAAACTGATTCAAAAAGCCCAAAACATGCATAAACTCCCAAATAGACTTCAATCAAACATATAAAAACACTTTTCATGCAGTTTCAATCAAATCACATAAAACACTTATAAAACTAAAAAATTAAAAGGGAAAAGGATTTTTTACCTAAGGGACTTACATCCAAGCCCCTTTGTGACAGCTTTGTCACCTCCTTTCAGGCTGGGGCCTGAGCTGAACTTAATCAACAAACAATCAACCAAAAACCTGCAAAAATCAAACAAGAACACACAAGAAATATTCTTCCTGATTTTCTGAAAACTCAAAACCTTGGAACCACTTGACTTAACACGTTTTAAAAACACTTATAAATCACAAATCAAGGACTGTTAATCCACTTTCACTTCTTAACACCCTATGATTTCTGAATTTTATAAATTATTTTCAAAACCTTTTATAAACTTTTTGAAAATCAAACACACTCTTTTTAAATTGGAACTCAGTATTAGCAATCCAAACACACAACTTTTTATAATTGATAAAAGGAATTACAATTTATATCAAAAAACACCAAACTTTATAAATATATAAAAAAGGAATTACAATGTGATTGCTAAAAAACTGGAACAAGGGATATGAACAAGCTTCATTCTCCTTTTATAGACTAAAAAACTATCTAGAATAAAAAACTAAAGCTAAACCCTAATGAATGGAATCTCAAAAATGCCCTTGGACGAATTTGTCTTCAACTGGTCAAATGCACCCATGTGATTGACAGCTTTCTTCTTTTGATTTTGGACGTTGGATTGAACTTGGGGACAAAGGATTTGCATCTCACCGTTCAAATTGTCCCCTCCTAGGGTTTTGTGGAAAATGACTTGAGCAGGGGACCATGGGGAAGGCACATGGGGTGAGTGTGAGTGGAATCTGGTGAGTGGGTTTTGTTTAGGCTCGGCTTAATCAGAGATCTGGAGAGATTAAGCTAATACCCCTTTGTTTTGCTCTCAATTGATCCTGGGGGTTTAGGGTTTAAAGAAGGGAGTTTAATCCGTTTTTGGAAATAAAACTTTTTAAATTGTTGTTAGGAGGGAAATGGGGGGATTAGTGGGATGTGTTTGACCAAGGTTTGACTGGGATTAAATAAAACCGGATGTGGATGTGGGTAGGGTCGGGTTTATGGGTTGGTGGGTGGGTTTTGCTGAGGTGTCACAATGTGACTGGTGGTGGGGGTTTGTTGGTTTGGCAGAAACAGTCCCCAAGCTATCATACTTCTTCCACTTTGTTAAAAATCCCATCAGCGCCTGTTTTTCACTTGACAACTTTTGCCAAGTTGTCATTTTTGGCACAAAACCTTTTAAAACTTTATCCAAGGGTTTTAAATGTATATTCTTGATTCTCCAAGGACTGTTCTTGTAATATCTTCAAACATCAAGGACCATTCTTGTACAATTGACATTTGGAGGGTCAATTGTGACAAGTTCTTCAAAGATGAGGGACCAAAGTTTCCAATCTTCAATTCTTCAAGGGTATTTTTGCAAAATCCAAACTTGGGCCCGGTTCATTGTGCGGCTTCGTTTCCCGTGTTCGTTTTTGATTGATTCTTGTGATCTTTTGCCATTTCCTCAATATCCGTACCTAAAAATACACAAGTAACAAACACGAGCATATATTTGGCATATTTGATGATATTTAATTGATTTTAAGCCCGATTTGGAGGATGAGACCATGTATAAAAGCAGTCTCATCACTCCCCCATACTAAACCATTGTCGTGCCCTCACGCAATGCTAGAATAAAGTATCGTAGCATCTCCAAAATTTAATTTATTCAATTTATTGAAATGATAAACTAGCTACACTACTACTACTACTTGTGTTATAGACATAATGTATGATTTTCATCGCAAAATGGGACGTTTAGGTTCATAGAATAAGAACACGTGAATGCTTCGTTAGAAATAATTTCGTCATCCTCGATTTTCACCTTAATTCCATGCCAAGCGTGCAACGAGATCATTGTCATTATAAGTTAGTAATGCTAACACTACTCATATGCCCTAATCACGTACTTATTCTCCCACTATTCCTAAGTTGTATCTCTTATATTTTATTTTGTCTTAATGATCACGAGGATACATCATTGACTTATGCGATAATAGAGATTTAAGTCTAAAAATAGAGTCCTAACGGTGTAACTAAGACCATCAAATCAATAACCCCTCCTAATAGACAATGATGTTAAAAAATTAAGTTGACAAGAAGAATCGATAAACACTGTTTTATAACGGTTTTGAACATGAGACTTATTACCAAGACTTTTATACGCCCCCTAACGGAAGGACCTTATTATCTTTGGTTTACCTCCATCTTTTATTCAACTTCGCCATGAAGCTTTTATTATGACTTCGGTCTTGCCTTGCCTTTTATTATCCGCCTCATCGGTGGTTTTATTAGCCAAAGACGTATATCCTCACGCTAAAGCGAATTTTGGATCTTTAAAGCTTCGAAGATTAAGGCTTGATTCACTTTCAATTTTTGAATAGATTTTAGGCCTTGTGGGGCTTCAAATTGTTTGCTTGATTTAGGTGAGCACTTGAAATCTTATTATTGGGTGAAGCTTTCGATTATTAGGGTGCCAATACTTCAAAACCGTGACGTTGGCGATACCTTAATGTCTTCCCAATTTAATTACACGGAAGCTACTAGAAAAGACTAGAAACCCAACAATCCTAACTAAACCGCTAAATCAATATTTATTAAGCAAAAATATTTACATGCGAAGGGAGAATAAGCAAACAACGAGAACACATGAGTTTTTGAAAGAATACGAGTACTCTACGTTTAGCATAGTAACTTATAATTAACTTTATCATTTCTCGTCCTCATTTAAGAGACTTAGCCTAATGTGAAGTTAAGGAATCAAAGCTAAGTGCTCAACACGCACGGTCGAGTCAAAAATTACTCTTATTCTCGCCATCGGAAAACCTACATTCGTGTCTTCAAACACTTATGAAATATGAGAAAAAAATTAAAATTTGGCCATTTTTAGCCTTATTTTGCAAGAAAAACGATAAACAAAACGATAAACTTTGGAAAGCGTGAAGGTTTGGCAAGGCAAGTATCTATTCACCCCCCCATACTAAAGTTAAACATTGTCCTCAATGTTTCGAGTCTAGGGGTGCAAACACCCCCATACTAGAGACGTAGTCGAATGCCTAATCTAGCATGGAAAGGGTGTAACCATTAAATTAATAGCCGTTTATGAGGTGTGCTAAAAACCTAAGGTTAGAACATAAAAGGATATATCATATGGATATTGGGAAAGGCCTCCAAAGCAAACGATCGAGTGCTTCCATAAAACGAAACACGAGAGGCTCCAATCGTGAAGATCATGATCTAAAAACCACAATGCACAAACAACCACGGAACAAAGGTTGGAAGGGCACAAATCCCCTCACGTTACACTAATTAGAAAGCAATAATATGTACATGGATAAGCATGGGTCTCCCCCACGAGGCACCTTGTTTTTGATAACCGAGTCAAAAGCTCGACTCGAATCCCCATAAATGTGATCATTTAGGGATAATCATGGTATGGTCAATGTTTGGTGGGGCTTACATGATAAACAAGGCCCAAAAGCACGTGGAGTACTTTAAAAATCCGATAAACGTATACCGGGGTCAAAGATAGCGTCCTCGTTTTCGGATGAAAGACGAAACAACACTACTTCAACACAAACCCCAATGGGGTAGAAGAAAATAGGAGAGAAGAAATAGAAGGGTGGGACAATGGGTAAGTCAAAACATTGAGCTACTCGAGGTAGACTCGCACCAATCAAATGAAAAGCTTTTCCATTTATTGCATCGATGGAAGACCGAGATTTCCCTATATAAGCAATTCCAGGATAAAATATCTCGTCCTCGGTGGAGAAAGGGGAGGGAACATAAGGGGCTTCCCCCACACTAAGTCCACACAAAGCATCGTCAAAAGTAGAAGACGAGCTTGTAGTACTCAATAAACGCGGTGATGACGGAGTTAGAATTGTAGAAAAATCTTTTAAGTTAAATTCAAAATCTTTTCCTTTTTCATCTTTAAAACTCTCTTTGTGAAAACCCGATTTAATTATGTCAAAAATATTTGGTGTATCTAAAACAATGTTAGTCACACTAAAAATTCTCACCTTTTGAAATCTTTTTGGTTTAGGTGGTGGCAAGTTTTCAAATCTTTTGTCAACAAAGAAAACCTCCCCATCGGGATCAACGTATTCATCATCCGAAGAATCACTCGAGATTGGAATCATAGGCTTAACACTCTTAACCTCCATCGGCGGAGGGGATGGAACTTCATTTTTCTCAACAACTCCTAAAACTCTATTTGAAATCTTTTTGCAAATGCTTTTGGTGGAATTGACATTGTACAAAGATGTGATGGAATACACATGAGAAAGAGTGGAGTTTTGGGTTGCATTAATGACGAGTTCTTCCTCATTGAAACGAAGAGTGATTTTTCTTGCATGCACATCGATAAGTGCTCTCGAGGTGTCCAAAAAAGATCGACCTAAAATTAACGGAACTTTAGGATCGATGGGAATATCAACAACAATAAAGTCCACAGGATAGTAGAACTTTCCAACTTTCACGAAGACGTCCTCGGCAACTCCACAAGCTAGAATCGTAGAATGATCGGCCATTTCGATTGACATTCTTGAAGGAGTGAGATTTGGAAGATTGAGCGATTTAAAAATCTCAAGAGGCATCAAATTAATACTAGCACCAAGATCGGCCAAGGCGTAGCATTCTTCCATGTCTTGGATAGCACATGGGATTAAAAACTTTCCAGGATCGCCGACTTTTTGAGGTATGCGGCTTAGAAAAACCGATGAACAACTAGACGATTTTTGCAATTTCTCTTTGTTATTCAACATACTTTTGAAGTTCGCGGCAATCGAGGCATCATGACTAAGGCGTCGGCAAAACTTATATTAAAATGCAAGTCACGAAACATTTTCATAAAGAGTTCAAATTGATAATTATTTCGTTCTTGTGCCTTTTCCTTGTCTCGTCTTGATGGGTAGGGTAAAGGTGGTGTGGGTTGGGGCAAATTAGGCATAGGCATAGGCCTTGGAATCTCGGGTTCCATGATTGGTGTAGGTTCAACCGTAGGTGTGGTTTGAGCGGTACTTCGTGGGCTTGCAATTTGCTCCTTTTCAACCACAACCTCGGGTTCTTTCTCTTCTTCCTTCTCCATAGAAGTACTTGGACGAGAAGTGGGTTCTTTGAAAGTTTTGCCACTACGAGTGGTAATAACCTTCAATTCTCCTTTCGGGTTCACGATGGTATCACTAGGAAGACCACCCGAAGAAGAGGGCTTACACATGATAGCTTCAAACATTTTAGCCATACGGTCTTCAAACTTAGATTGCCTAGCATCCGCTTTTAACAACTCTTGCTTAATCTCATGTTGTCCTTGCTCCATTTTTTGTTGATTTTGTTGGAGTCGTGTGACATTTCCTTCCATTTTATTTGCATGAGTTTTAAGTTCATTAGCAAGTTCGTTTTTAAGCTCGTTTTTCAACTCGGACCTTAAGCTAACCATTTCACGATGCATATTATCAAACTTAGCATCATTAGCCTTAGCATAACTCAAAAACTCTCCTTGAAGATTTTTGGTGTGATCGTTTTGAAAACCTTGGGCATTGTTTTGAAAATCACGGTTTTGGTTTTGGTTTGAAATTTGCCCATTTCCACTTTGGTAATTACCTTTGTTATAATTTCTTTGATTTCCTTGGTAATTTCCACCTTGGTTGTTGTTGCGATAATTATTAGCATTTTGATTTGGTGGAGCTTGATTTGAACGAGAACCTTGACCGATTTGGTTATAAGTTCCCGTGGCTACAAAAGCATTCGAAGTGTTACCATCCGCGGTAATGCACTCGGAAAGATCATGAGCTCCTCCACACGACAAACAACTCTTAGAAACCGCTTTAACCGAAGCGGAAGTGGAAGCTTCTTGAGCTTTCCAATAGGACATAAGGTTAGCAAATCTATCGAAAAACCGGTTTTCTTCATTTGCCTCATCATGTAATGCATTGATACTTTGAGACGATGATGAGCCCCTTTTGGCAACACTCGGTGTGTGACGAGGGTTATAAACTTTAGACCTATTCTCAATTATGACCAAAGCTTCTTCAACCGTTTTACACAAAAAATTACCACCCGCGGCGGCATTTAAATAGTCTCTTTCATGATCGTTAAGTCCATTGTAAAACGTGTCGATTTGATGCAAATCGGAAAAACCGTGATGAGGACATTCATGTAACATCTCCTTAAACCTATTCCAAGCCGTAGAAAAACTTTCATTTGATTCTTGTGAAAATTTAGAAATCTCATTTTTCAAATGCGTAGTCTTAGAGGGCGGAAAAAATTGGTTCACGAACTTCGAAACGAGATCCTTCCACGTCAATATAGAATTGGGTGGCTCTTTCTCTAACCAAATTTTAGCGGGCCCTGCTAAGGAATACGGAAATAACATCATCTTAATCGAGTCATTCGAGACATCCTTAAATTTGCACGTGGCGGTAAGACGATTAAATTGGCGGATATGGTTGTGGGGATTGTCCTTCTCATCACCACGGAATTTGTTGTTTTGGATCATCGACAACAAACCCGTTTTCACCTCAAAATTCTCCGCAAGGATTTCGGGAATCACAATAGCTTCTCCATAACCCTCGGTGGGTGCTTGAAGTAACTCCATCATAGTTCGATTCGCCATGGTTGGTTCTTCTCGTACAATGGGTTCGTCAATAGGAGACTCCTCACTAGAATGAGTTGGAGTGGGAGTTTTGTTCTTTCGTTTACGTGCACGTTTGGCTTGATTACGAGTGAGCATAAACGTCACGTACAACGTGGAGACGAGCAAAGAAGATTCTTTTTGGTATTTTGTGTTTTTCAATTTTTTTTTTTTGGTTTATGATTGTATTAACCTTTTGGAAATTGGTGAATGTATTAAGTAGACAAAAAGTCCACAAATCTCCTCCTCAATCAAATCTCTTGATTAAAAAGGCCTCAAAGAATGAAAACGATCACGTGGAGTGAACGCCTTCGATGACTTTAGAACGATGGTGGAACACCAAATCGTTCAAGAGGGTTTAATCAATATGAAACCAAGAAAATATATATGATATGTAATAATACTTTGGGCGGCAAAACCCTCGATTCACTCTCAAAATCAAATACGCACAAGCAAGCGGAGGAAACGAGGCGGCGTGAAGCACTTAAGAGCCTTTTTCCTTTAGGTCGTGAAATACAACCGCCTTATACCCACCTTATAGTTTGTATTATCAAGATTAAGCTTCACGAAAGTATTTATCTATTTTTGCCCTTTTTTTTTGGTTTGAGATTCGAATACAATGATCGAGTGATGAAATCCCGAATCAAGGTTGTGATATTTGGAGTACTTGTGATTTTATTGTTCTACGTATACAATATATTAATAATATTCACACAAAAACCGAAAAACGATAATACGTATTAATCGAGTGCTATTAATACTAATACTATTATGGCTAATATAAAAAACAACAATTGTTCAATCAAAACACAACACGCCTCCCCGGCAGCGGCGCCAAAATGATAGTTGTAAATTCACACTTGTTTAGGAAAACAAGGTAAAAGCGGTAAGCGTTAAGTGTACGTTTAGGAAAACGTAAACACTTATGACCCTATGTGTGGGTATCGTTCTCTCGAGGAGGCACGTGTGTTGTGTTAAGAATTGATTTGTTTTTGATTATTAACAAGAAAAGAAAAGATGACGAAGACGAAAAAATAGAAAAATAGGCAAAAACACTACTAGAAAGTTAAGACGTAGAAACGTAAAAAACGACAAAAATTAAAATTTTAACCTAAAAATTTCTAAAAATTACTAAAAATCCACAATAAAATTCTAAGAGTTTAAAAAAAATCCAAACTTGCTAAAACCTTTTAATTAATTTAATAATGACTTTTTAATGCTAATTAAAGCCCTAAAAATCACTTTTAAATATTAAAAAGCCCTAAACAAGATTTAATAGTTTGTAAACCTCAAAAATGACCTAATTAAGCTAAAAACTATTTTTAAAAATTTTAAAACCAAATTAAACTATTTTTAAACTCCTAAAAACTATTAAAATCTATTAAATCTTAAATTAATTCTAAAAATTAATTGAAAAGCCTAAAAATTAATTGGAAAGTGAAAAAGTTCCTATTTTAATGTCTAGAATCTAGGAAAAATGAAAAAAAGTTAAAAATAAAACTTTGAATTTTTCTTAATAAAATAATATTAAAATATTCCAAAAAATAAAAAGTTCAAAAATAAATTCTAAAAAATTCTAAAAAATCCTAAATATTCTAACTAAGAAGAAAATGCAAATTAAAGCTCCTAAAACCTTTTAATTAATTTTATATTAATTTTTAAAGTTTAATAAAAAACTTAAAATCAAATAAAATTAAAAATTAAAGTTTTTGAAAACTTTTTTGAATGTAAACCTTAAAAATATAAATTAAAACCTAAAAACTATTTTTTTTGATTTTTTAATTACTGTTTACTATTTTTTAATTACTTTCTAAAAATGAAACTAAAAATAATCCTAATAATTAATTAAATAAAAGGAAAAATAATATTTTTAAACAGAAAAATCTAAAAACTATATTAAGCCCTAGGAAAAATAAGCTATACCCAATAAGCTTAACAAATAAGCTGAGAATAAAGGAAATAAGCTACGGCTTATTAAACAAAAGCCAAAACAAACATACCATATGTACTTACTGAAATGAAAGGAAAACGTAAAAGGTCCATCTAGATCACTGGTTAACACGTACAATCCCCCAGCGAGGGGTCCCGTGTTCGAGTCCAGGCAGGGTGGGCTTTTTACAAAAATTTTCTTTTTTTTTTCTTTTAAAACTTAAACAGTAGCACTTGTAAAGCTCAAAAACACAAACACAATCTAATTATGGCCAAGATTAAGCCAAATTGTAAGCAAAAAACGTGCCCAGTTGGGCTTGGTGACTGATGAACAAGTGAAATTTTGCTTGTGCAGTTTGGAGCCAAGAGGAGCTTAGCTTATGGATTCTAGTGGTGTTTTGTTGGCAAATCAGGCACCCTTGTACTCAGTTGAGTACAAGGAGTCAGTATAAACAAGAAAACACAAACACTTAGCAAGAAAAAGCACAAAATCAAGCACTCAAGCTAAAAACAACTTGCTGATATACTTTGCTAGGTTGTGATGAACAGAATGCCTTCTACAAGCTCAAAAATGAACTTTAACTCCTAAAATCTTGCAAACAAAGTGATGTCAAGGCAAACCAGCAACTCACAAGCCTTAAACACCCTTACTTCTAACAGATTTAACAACTTGGATGCACAAAAATCACCAAATGAGCAGAAAACAGAACTTGCTGATTTTAAGTTTCTATTTCAACATTTTAGCATGCAATGTGCTCCAAAACTTGTCCAAACTGATAAACAAACTGATAACAATCCTATGATATCCTATAAAGTGATTCTGAACAGACCTTAACCAAGATTAAAACCTTTTTAATCCTTACAAACTCTTATCCCAAACACTCCTTTAAAAACTTAAAAACGATTTTAACACTTCAAACCTTTTTCAAACTTCACCAAACTGATTCAAAAAGCCCAAAACATGCATAAACTCCCAAATAGACTTCAATCAAACATATAAAAACACTTTTCATGCAGTTTCAATCAAATCACATAAAACACTTATAAAACTAAAAAATTAAAAGGGAAAAGGATTTTTTACCTAAGGGACTTACATCCAAGCCCCTTTGTGACAGCTTTGTCACCTCCTTTCAGGCTGGGGCCTGAGCTGAACTTAATCAACAAACAATCAACCAAAAACCTGCAAAAATCAAACAAGAACACACAAGAAATATTCTTCCTGATTTTCTGAAAACTCAAAACCTTGGAACCACTTGACTTAACACGTTTTAAAAACACTTATAAATCACAAATCAAGGACTGTTAATCCACTTTCACTTCTTAACACCCTATGATTTCTGAATTTTATAAATTATTTTCAAAACCTTTTATAAACTTTTTGAAAATCAAACACACTCTTTTTAAATTGGAACTCAGTATTAGCAATCCAAACACACAACTTTTTATAATTGATAAAAGGAATTACAATTTATATCAAAAAACACCAAACTTTATAAATATATAAAAAAGGAATTACAATGTGATTGCTAAAAAACTGGAACAAGGGATATGAACAAGCTTCATTCTCCTTTTATAGACTAAAAAGAACTATCTAGAATAAAAAACTAAAGCTAAACCCTAATGAATGGAATCTCAAAAATGCCCTTGGACGAATTTGTCTTCAACTGGTCAAATGCACCCATGTGATTGACAGCTTTCTTCTTTTGATTTTGGACGTTGGATTGAACTTGGGGACAAAGGATTTGCATCTCACCGTTCAAATTGTCCCCTCCTAGGGTTTTGTCGAAAATGACTTGAGCAGGGGACCATGGGGAAGGCACATGGGGTGAGTGTGAGTGGAATCTGGTGAGTGGGTTTTGTTTAGGCTCGGCTTAATCAGAGATCTGGAGAGATTAAGCTAATACCCCTTTGTTTTGCTCTCAATTGATCCTGGGGGTTTAGGGTTTAAAGAAGGGAGTTTAATCCGTTTTTGGAAATAAAACTTTTTAAATTGTTGTTAGGAGGGAAATGGGGGGATTAGTGGGATGTGTTTGACCAAGGTTTGACTGGGATTAAATAAAACCGGGTGTGGATGTGGGTAGGGTCGGGTTTATGGGTTGGTGGGTGGGTGTTGCTGAGGTGTCACAATGTGACTGGTGGTGGGGGTTTGTTGGTTTGGCAGAAACAGTCCCCAAGCTATCATACTTCTTCCACTTTGTTAAAAATCCCATCAGCGCCTGTTTTTCACTTGACAACTTTTGCCAAGTTGTCATTTTTGGCACAAAACCTTTTAAAACTTTATCCAAGGGTTTTAAATGTATATTCTTAATTCTCCAAGGACTGTTCTTGTAATATCTTCAAACATCAAGGACCATTCTTGTACAATTGACATTTGGAGGGTCAATTGTGACAAGTTCTTCAAAGATGAGGGACCAAAGTTGCCAATCTTCAATTCTTCAAGGGTATTTTTGCAAAATCCAAACTTGGGCCCGGTTCATTGTGCCGCTTCGTTTCCCGTGTTCGTTTTTGATTGATTCTTGTGATCTTTTGCCATTTCCTCAATATCCGTACCTAAAAATACACAAGTAACAAACGCGAGCATATATTTGGCATATTTGATGATATTTAATTGATTTTAAGCCCGATTTGGACGATGAGACCATGTATAAAGCAGTCTCATCACTATTAATATCATATTAATAAAGAAGAATAAATAAAAACATGTTCTCTAAGAGCCTTCGGGTGGGAGTCATGTAGCACTAACCTTGTCATTAGAGCCTTAGGGTGTATGGCAAGGGGACGTGTTGAATAAAAATTGCTTCATCATCATGAGCCATAAGGTGGGATGGTGAATGTCAATTCCCTTATTTTTGTCCAAGGAGCCTTCGGGTGTGGATTTTAAATAAGGAGCACAATTGCATCTTAAAGAGCCGCAAGGTGTTATGATGTAGTTGTTGCTAACTCCATTAATAGGTCATATTGACTTTGGAGGTTTTATTGTTTCTTTTAAGTAGCCATATTAGCCAAATTTCGGGTCCGGGGATTTATCCCTAAAATCGTGTTAAGTTATCCTTGATGTGGGCTTTCTTTAGTGACAACGGTTTTTGGAAGTCGAGGTTAGGTTTTGAGTGTTGAGTTTACACCGTTCTTGCCTTCATTTTTGGACTAATAAATATTAAAGTCAAATGAGCCTTTGGATGAATGACAAATAAAATCTAGAGATACAATTAGGAATAATAGGAGATTGAGTTTAACACAAATTACTTGTATGAGTTGGTTTAATTTTGGGGCTTATGATTGACAATGATCTTGTTTTTGCACTTGGCATGGAAAAGTGAAAAGTCGGGAACGATGAATCTATTTGAGTTTTATGATCCTTAAAGTTATTTTTCAAATAATGAAAGCAATACATTATATCTTTGCAAAATAAAGTGTCAAAAGTTAAATAATAGTGTAGATAGTGTTTTATTTTATCATTGCGTGAGGACACGACAATTGCTTAGCAAGAGGGAGTTTGATATGAGCTTAAATACTCATATCAATTGTATCTAAAAAAAATCAATAAATGCATAAATATCATGATTATTGCCTTGTATATGCGTGTTTTGTTGTTTGGTGTGTGTAGGTACCAAGTTCACGAAAACCGGCAAGAACGACACGAGATTGATGAAAAAGATCAACAAAGCCGATAACTAGTCGTTTATTCACGGATTTATCATGTTTGACAACAAGTGGGGCCCACATTTGGGAAAATCGGCTTAAAAGCCCATTTGAAATTCAATAATGGTTTATCACTTGCTTTAAACCCAAAAAAAATTGGCCCATGAATATTTACATTGAGACGGATTGGGCAAATTTGGGCCAAAAGCCCATTCACACAAAAGAAACAAACGAAAGAATAAAGATTGGGGTTTGGGTCCAATTTCAACTAAAAAGGCCCAAGAAGGATGTGACGGTGGTGGAGTATGGGTTTAAAGCCCATTAGGTCAAATAAATGAACGATTTGTGTTTATTAAACACATCACTTGGTCAAAAACCACACAACTTCTCACACGTTTTATTACTCATACACACAATTAAACTACCATTTTCGATAACTTCTATGTATCCTTCTCTCCCAACCCAAAACCTGTAAAAAATTACTATTCCTATCCAAACCCTAATAAATAAATCATCACAAAACTTGGGGCTTTCACTTGGCAAGTGTGATTCACACGGTGAGAAATAAAACCCCCACAATTTCGGATGTTGAAGATGGGTAAACAATGAGACGTGGCAGCATATCATTGGAGACAACACCTCATTCTACTCAATCCACCAATGAAGAGTGGTCACATCAGCAATCAAAGTAGCACAACTAGCACAACGGATGCCACGTTGGCAATCCGTGTGCTAGTGTGCGAATATCCACCTTAGGATGAAAACAACCAAGAGAGAGAAGACGAATAAGATGGATTGGATGGCTAGGATCAACTCCTCATCACCAACAAACCCACCCCCACTCCCTCGGGTTCTTCTATAAAACCCCATCATTTTACTGTATGTGGTATCCTATTTTTTACTTTAATGTTATGATGCAAAAATAGATTTAGGTTAAATTGTATTTTCATTTTCATAGTCTTGTAATCAGTTTTTAGTTATTAATAAAAATTTTATTTTGAGTTGAATATTGCTTCGATTTACTTGCTGTTGAACTTTAATTGCAATTTTTCCTTTATAAATCTATATTGTCATAATATGAAAGTTATTTGATTAAGCTAATTTAATAGCTTTAGCCGAATAATAAAGGTGAAATTTGGGGAAAACTTTTCCCTACTGGAAAAGTTCACATTTAAATTGATGTTGGTTCGACAATCAATGAGGATTTGGTGGTTCGTTTGAGGTTATCTGGTGGTATAGATTCGGTTTGACAAGACGGCTCAGCGCCGCTCTTCTTCCCAAAGGATGTCTTCAAAAGGTTTTATCTACTTTTTATTTTATGTTGTTCATATGTTTTACTAATATGTGTTTGGATTAATCTATTTAGTGAGTAACTGTTTAATATAGGATTGGTTTTTGCATTAAGTCTGATGGATTGATTTATCTGCTTGTTATTGTTTACGGTTCAGTATTTTGTTTGACTGTTAAGATTTCAGTTATAAATGTAGATTATATGTGAGTCATGAATTGTTTATCTGAGATTTTAATGAATTTTGTTTAAGGTAGTTTTAGTGTTCTGATCTGGCCTGCCAGTTGCTTTTTAATTTCACTAATATATGGAGTTATAGTGTCTGTGGCTGTTAGAGTTATTTATTTTGCTAGTATTTTAGAGGTTATCTTATTCGAACTTTATTTAAACGGATTGCTGTAGATGAAACATTTGCTTGCTGAAAAGTTGATTTATCTGTTTTTATTTTTGGCTTTTGAGATTTGTCACTCTGCTGAATTATCGAGGTTTTTGTTCATTATATTTGATTAAACTGTTCTGATTTAGTCTTTTGAATTCATTCTGAGTTGTAGCTAATAAGGTTTACAAATGCTTATTATTCTAGTAACTGTTTTAGGTTAACTGATATTGGTTTAATTAAGCTAATTTTCTGATTAAGTTTGCTTGATTGGTTTTGAGTTGCTTTTGTTTTTTTTTTTGCTTAGTATAAGAGTTCTGTTTGCTTATTTTGCTTAGCTTATGAATTTACTTGTGGTGTGCTTTCATTGCTGATATAGATTTCGATTGAATTGCTGCTTGATTTGTTGTCATATTTTGTTGTTAAGCTTTTTGCTATCAGATCCAACTTATATGATAGCTTATAGCTGTTCTCATAAGCTGTTGAATATAGCAACACCAAACAAGTCACCTCCTGTGACGTTTTATAATTTTCTTCATCAAAAAATATAATTCTCCAAAAATGTCCTCTACAGGATTCGAACCTGTGACCTCACGGGTAGCTGCATAGTGTGATAACCATCTGAGATGCAAGCTCTTTTGATTGTACTCTCAGTTAATTAATTACAGTAGTAATATTGTTCTGGCAGTTTTGTCTTAAGTAGAATTTAAATTAACTTCCGGTTATATAATTGTAGTTAATATTTTTATTAAAGTCATTTTGAGTTTTAAAAAAAATATTAAATAGTTTCAAAATAAAATAAAATAAAATAAAATAAAATAATAATAAAAAAAATTTTTATTAATTATAAAAGTTTAATTAGATTTTTAAATAGTGTTAAAGTTTTTTTTATAGATTAATTTTTATAGATTTTTAAATAGTTTAAATTTTATAATAGTGTTAATTTTTAAGTAATTGATTTAGATTAAAATAAATTTGGGGTTTACGATTCATGCACTTTAGGATAAAATATAGATTTAAATTTGTAGAAATTAATTTTAGTTTAAAATCCGAAAACCAATTCGAATCAATTGTCCAAATCGATACAAAACGTCTCAAATTCATAAGATCTTCGTGTACAACGAACTTGGTTCATCACGCGTTTAATTGAATTCGTCTTTGGTAATTTTAGTTTATTACTTTTTCCTAAAGGTAATTTTCTAATTTACCCTATAACGTATCTAATTATCACTATACTATCACGATCACATCAGTAGTCTATGCACACGGTTCCATATAGGGTCCAACGGTTCGATATATATCGAACCGTTATAACAATAAAGAATCGTGACCAGACTAGCCATTGGCCTATTGTCTTTATAAATAGTGTAGATCATTTTTCATTCCCCTCGACCTTTTTGGACTTTTCTTTTCTACTTCTAAATATCTTTTTCAAACATTAGTAAATAATCACTTAATTTGTTAAGTATGTTTACTTATGATTATCTCATTGATCCCCTTCTTAATATGTCAAAACATAAGATCACTCACATATGTGTGAAGTGTTAAAAGGTGAAGCCTTGATGAAGATCCCTCTTCTATAGATCTAGTCATGTTCATTACTTTTATTATTTTATGTCTTGTGAAAATCTAAGTTATGTGTATGCTTGGTAATCTTGTGTGTCTAAGTTCTCACTTGGCTTTAAAGTGATGTGAGTATGAGTGTTGTATGTCTAAGTTCTCACCTGGCTTTAAAGTAATGTAAGTATGAGTGTTGTGTGTCTAAGTTCTCACTTGCCTTTAAAGTGATGTAAGTATATGTTGATATTAAATCAGAATATGATGATTATTAAGTGTTACAAAACCATGGGTTGGTCATATATGATTCACCATGAATCATATATCATTCACCATGAATAATATATCATTCATAGTGAATCATATATGATCCATCATTCATTTTAAATTAGGTAAAATATAAAACATAAAAACAAAAAAAGTTAAAAAAAAAAGGGATTGAGACTTACAATCAAAAAAATACAAGGGCTATGTAAAAGCCACTGAGAGTATTAGGTTCTACACTTGTTTCGAGAACACTGTGAATGAAACTACACCAGTTAACTCTAGCAATATCCGTCTCTTCATAAATATGACGAACAACAGTAAGGTTATAGAATGTTTTCATAGTATCGGCTTTACCCATTACAGTTGCAAACAGTGTCAGAAAGTTGACTTTAAACATAAAGTCAACTTCCATGTCGCTAATAAACTTCTTAGCGATATGATTAGCACATATGTCTTTCAAACGCTTTGGCGCAAACTGATGTAGCCACAACTTCACAAAACTGTCATTAGATGGTCTCTCCAGTAAATCAAAAAGGGGAAATTCCACCAATAGTAATTCCTATAATTTCATGAATCTTCTCAAGTGTGACATGAACATTTCCTTTTCCAAGCTTAAGATTGAAGGTGGAATTCTTGAAAGCTCTCACGACAAACCTCGTTAAATGATTTAGCAACGAATCAACCAGCAAGAAAAACCAATCCCTTCTAAAAACTGTTCCATGTCAACTTTATCCTCTCGTATCGCATGAAAAAATGAAGACTGTACAATTTTAGAAAGAAGATGTGGAAACTTACTCATGTACTTTTGCCTCCTAAGCTGATCCGCACTAGGAGCTTTGTTCTTGACGTTTTTTGAAACCACCATCTTCTTCGTAGAAGGTGTTTCATCCTCATAGCAAACCAAGTCATTTTCTTTCTTGCTTTTCTTATCAATCTTATCTTTGGGCTCATTACACGCAACAACCTCATCCTTCATAACCTTTGTCTTTTTCCCTTACCAACATTGGCAGCGGCCTTCCTACAACGTTACTTAGGCAATCTCTTACTCACCTCTTCAACTTTAACAACAACCTCATCTTCAACCTCGTCGGAATCCTCATCCTCATCCTCTACATCATCATCACCTTTAGTGTTAATTCGCTCATCAAGCTTCCCCTCACTACCATCGATTGCCCTCACTACCACTGGCCGCCTCCTCACTACCAATGACCATTATCAGCTTGTCCCACTGGATTAGATGATGTTTCGATCTTAGGCTTGTTAGCAACAACATATTTGTCTCGAATATCCATTTAGCTATAAAAATAGGGTTAGGGTTACGATTAGATCTACAAAAAATATGGTGGATCGTATGTGTGAAATTAGATCAGAAATAAGTTGGTGTTAGATCCGATATACGATGGTCTTATGTGGTTGCGGTGGTTGGAATTGTGGTTACGGTGGTTGGGATCAAAAGTATAAGTGTGTGTGTGTGTGTGTGTGTGAAAAACAAAGGGTAGGGGGTAATGTAGGTTTTTTTTAATTGAAATGAAAAAACATGAGTCGTAGATGTGTGATGAAATGGAGGGCCAAGATCGCTTATCGGGGTCTATTATATTTTTCTTGTCTATATAAAACTTTTGTCATTAAGTAATAACGAGGGTTTAAGAAGAATGATATTTTTGTCTTTTTTTCTTTTACATGGATGTATTTTTCAAGTTATTCAAATAAATTAATTTTTTCCACAAAAAAGTTTTAATTTTAAATTTAATCTTTTTTCAAAAAGGAAAAAACTTTAATTTCAAATTTAAGAAAATCTAACTATTTTTTTATGTTTTTCTTCGAAAAGCTCATAATAACTAAACGTTTCTTTAAAAAAATTAATTTTTTAAATAGTTTTGAATGTTTTAAAAAATTTTTACGTTTTCTTAAGATAAAAAGTAATTTTCGTGAAGTTAAAAAGGTTTCATTTATTTTATATTTTTCTTCCAAAAAAAAGTACTCAGAATTTTTTTAAAACAACTTTATGTTTTCGTAAGATAAAAGATATATTTTTTTTACTGTTAAAAAATTCAGAATTTAAAACGTAAAAACAACTAACAAATTTTAACGTTTAAAAAAGTTTTATTTTATCTTAAGAAAATATAAAAATGCACAAAGACTTTTAAATTTTTTTTTGGAAGAAGAATATTTAGTTATTTTTCTTTTTAAATTTTTCTGAAGAAAAACATAAAAAAGTAAACTTTTTTAACTTTTTTGTTTTTAATTTTACTTAAAAAGAAAATGTAACTTTTTCCTAAAAACGGTTTCGAAAAAAGTAAACTTATTTTTTCAAAAAAATTTAAGCTTCTTTTTTAGAAAAATATAGAATTACTTCTTTTATAAAACTAAAACATTTTTTTGAAAGTAATTTTTTTAGTAAAGAGCAAAATACGTGTATTCATATGTAAAAAGACATGACTACTCTCTTTCTTCTAAACTCTCTTTGGTACTTAGCATGAACTTATTTGTACAATTCGTCCGAAATATGTATCGTGCACCAATTATATCTAACGGTTGGATGAATATGAGTAAAATATAGAAAAACAATGTAAATCATAGTTTTAGCATAATGGTTTTTACATCTCTCTTATATATAACTTGCAGCTTATTTAGCACCCAAAATTATGAAAATATTTTTTAAAAAGTATTTAAAATATAAGTCCTGTATGAACTTATAATAGATTATGAAAAAATAATCTTACATAACTTTTTAAATATTAGACAAGTATGTGTATATCAATAAAATTTCATAGGGCGTATAATGATAATGGCAAAAATATATATGTGCTTCGACTCGACTCGACCGACTCAATCAATTGAATGAGTTCTGATGGAAAATTAGTCAAATTAAACTAGGTTTTATATTTTTGAAACTCGTTGAATTTGAAGTGACTGGGTTGATTTTATGATCGAACTGATAACTCGCTGACTCGACCAAGTTGACTCCATTACCAAACCAGTAATTTGATGATTAGTTAAAACCATTTTTATATACATTACACGAGGCGTGCAGACCCGTGCGATGCACGCGGGTTGGGGCCATGGTTAACTTAAAATTAGATAAGCTATCAAGTATTTGTAATTTTGTTTAGAATGTCTCGTAGCATGTATGTTGATCATGTTATACGAAGATGGGTCAATTTATCTAATGTTTATAGTGTGTCGAATATGTAATAGTAACATGATAATATAAAACTTTAAATATTTAATGAAGATTCATTTGCCATTCTTCACTATTTTATAATACGAAAACGTTTATGTTAGAGTCGTGGTTTAAAATATCTTGCTAATGTTGAGACACTTTTGTTTGATTTTTGTATTTGAGGGACCAATTGTGTTGTTTTACAAATATGTTTTGAAAACGTTTACATTGACCCTGGTAACAGTGTTTGCCTCTTCATTTTCATTTCATTGGTAACCGAAACATGAATACCGGCCACAAACCTCTCAATATATATATTCCCCCTTGGTTGTATCTACCAATCATCATAGGTTATATACTTAATCCAAATCCTAATTACGTTCTTAACCCACCATGACGAAGCGTAAGATTAATCCGATCATCAATGAAATAAAGGAAGTCACTGGTGTCAGCAGCATCGGGCGTTATTTGGCGTTTTACTTTAACCAAATGCAGGTGGAGGAAGAAAACTATGCTAATGTTATTCGGGGGCAAGCTAAAATGGTTAGTGCTTTTATTTCGAACCTTGGAATGATGATTGGGGAATTGGAGGATCTAGAAGAGGAGACAGAAGAGGTCGAGGAGGGGTGTGGGCATTTAAGAGACATTCGGGCAAGGGAGGTCGAGAAGCTTGCCGCTTTGAATGATTTGTTAGCATCTGCTAGTGCGGGAAGGACTATGAAAGGCACAGCTGCTGAATTGATGGAGGACCGTGATCCTTAGTGTTCTGGTGATAAGCTTGTGAAGCTTTTTTTTGTAATTAATGTTTATGAAGACTACCTTATATTTTAAGTTTTATGTTTTTGAATGATGATTTACGGTGAAGCTCTTTGTTATATTTGTCTATTAATCATGAACAATGGGGTGTAAATTTGGCTATGAACCACGAACAATAGTCTGTAACTTTTGGGGGTATTTGATTGTGATGTTTAAGATATTAATCTTTATTGTTTGTTATTTTTAATTATGAATTTTGGATATGCGTATTAGATGCTTTAGTGATGTTAGATTATCTATATACTTTCATTATAAAGTGTAGGTTAATTTAGTTGTGATTATCTATTATGTGATTTACAGTCTGTATATGAGTTGATAGTAACATTTTTGAGTCCATAAAGTGTTTTTGGTATGGTAAGTGTTTTGTTCTTTACTTTGAAGCTGATAAGTTCTTATTCTGTAATCACAAAATGATATAAGTATTGTGTGTTATGCAGATTATGTATGACGAAAGTAGCAAATATGTACAATGCATTTTTCAGCAACACAGTTTCGTTGTCCTACTCATTGAAGGTATTACTGTTAAATTTATATTGTACATGTTTTCGTTGTTCAGAAATATAGGATGCGCACAACATGAATTTGGTTCAGTTTCGTTTCTAAGTCTAACGCAAAATTACATTTGCAGTTTTATTATCAATATTAGCCATAGATATAGGTTGGTCTTTCAAGGTTGATAATGGAATTGATACGAATCCATGAAATTTTCATAAAATGTATCATAGTACGTTTCTCCATAGCAAAATGTATCTAACTATGTTCCAGTTTTAAATCTGTAGTGCCAAATAATTTGTATATTTAACTTACAAGAAGCATCTGAGGGGGCAAGTGTAGCATTCGTGCTCGATCAGTAGTACTAAATCATCGATTTATGCAGCCTTGTTAGGTCAAGGAAACCCTTTGTGATAGAGTGTCTAAATTACTCTTAGAATGGGCAACTGTACTATGAAAATAAAAAACCTTGAAAATTTTTTAAACATATATCTAAATCTAAGCTGAACTGATCACTTACAGAAAGTCTAAACGTCAAAAATACATAATCGTGTATGTTACATGAACACAGATTCATTCCATTGTGATTCTCCAGTATTGTAGATCTGTGATGGTTTTGAAATGGACTACAAAACATAGATGCATTGTGCATGGGCAAAGCTAATGATACCGGCTACAACAAAAAATACACTTGACCTAATAAATTGTTTTTGTGGCAAACATCATGTCCTCGTAGAGCATCCTGCTAATATGTATGTTGTAAATGGTGCTGGTCTGGTTTGGCAGAAAAAGGTCTTTTTGATATCACTAACGAACTCGTTACAAAGGTAAGTAGAGCTTCTTGTTAGCGCTTTCTGATCTAAAGAGTATGTTTTCTAACTTTTTATTATGGCCCTTATAATTATAGGTTCAAGAGGTTACAAGAGGGGGTGTTTTTGTTCAAATGTCATATGTGTGGATAAATTTGGATCATGTTCATTCCAATCAAGGTAATTTCCTGTTGAGTATTAAAAGGGTACCACGCACTTTACTCAACATGTTATTTACTACAGTACTTGGGGGAGTTTGTGTCTGCGTTTGAATGGTGATTATCAAATTATTTCAGTTTTAAAAGACAAATAATCATAAAAGAGTGTTTGGGTAATATGTGTATGTGTTTCAGGGTGAGATTGTGTGATATGGAAATTTGGTCACTCATAACATGTTTTAGGTGGACTTCAATCCATGTGAGTTAAACCGACGTTGCACACATATGTGGTGCTAACATGTATGTTTTAAGCTTTAATGTAGAGAACTAAACACATGGAAATCAAAGATGGTTTTATTCATTTCAATTGCTTAATGACATTAAAAGTTATGACAGTGGAAGAATGGAAATTTATGGGTTGTATTTGGTTTTTTTCCTTGGTGCCTTAGATGTTATGTCGTTTAACACGTACCACTTGGATTCTATTTCTTCAAGTAATCTCTTATATGCGGACCCATCTTTTTGTGATGCTGGTAGAATAATTTGTTCGCCTCTTGGTTGATCTATTTCTTCAAGTACTCTCATATATGTTGATCCCTCTTTTTGTGATGATGGTAGAATAATACGTTTGCCTGTTGGTTAATTATCATGTTTGTGGTTAAAGTTGATTTTACAATGACTATTATTTTGCCTAGCCATAGTAGGAGATTTATGTATGTAGGTTGTGATTGACCTTTGTTATTAGGATTTCATTATATAGGCATGAGTATGACTGTCATTGCCAGTTTAATGTGAGGATGTGAATGGGATGGGAGTTACAAATATGAGTTGGTAAGTTAGTCTATTTAGTGACTTTATTGAATTATTAGCAGTTAGAAAGTAAGGGTTAATTAAGTAGTTTTATATGATATTAATCCTATATAAGTTAGTTCTAATTAAGCTTCACCTATATTTCTGTCATGGGTGATACTTCTATTCCCACATCTTTAACAACTGACCTTCAAAGACTGGTGATAGTAATAGTCCAACGAATATGCTAATAGAGGCTTTAAAAAAGAAATGATACATGTAGGGATGGCAACGGGTCGGGTTTGGGTCGGGTTTTAGTGAACCCGCACCCGTACCCGTTTATAATATCCGTACCCGTATCCGCTCCATCACCCGACGGGTACCCGATTAGTATTATCCATCGGGTTTTCGGATTTTACCCGCGGGTATCGGTATCCATAATTAAATTTTCGTCGGACATTATTGTGCGTATAATGTTAATAAAAAACACTCGAAAACAACCAAAATACCCCAATATATTTTTAAATGTTTAGAAGATAAAAAAACATACTTTTTAATATTATTCACGCGATTTAATATATCGAATAAATCATAGTTTATATTTTAAAATTACAAGATCCAAATATACTTGATCACAAACATGTTAATGCACAAAATGTAACTAATATGATCATTCAATTCGTTCAACAATCTTTGTCTACTATTTCACACAAATGTAGAACTTATATTATTATATAAAATAGCAAAAAAAGCGGGTACGGATTCGGGTAAACGGGTACGGATTCAGATACGGGTAAACGGGACGGGTATTAGTAGAACCCGTACCCGAACCCGTACCCGTGAAAAAAAGAATATTCAAACCCGAACTCGTATCCAAACCCGCCAACCCGACTCGGAACCCGACCCAACCGGTTCGGGTTTCGGTTTTCCCCATCGGTTTCGGGCGCTTTTGACATCCCTAGATACATGACGATAAGGTGGCTGATAGTTTAGAAGCTTTGTGTATTATGTTAAAAGAATCTGCTTCCAAGAGAGCTATATACGTAACTCGGTTTAAGAAGGTAAGTGGTGATTTGGAAATGCAGCAAGGAATCGAGTTGTTAGCACAAATTCATAGGGACGATGTGGCCAAGTGTATTGCTTTGCAATTAATGTCTAAGGATACTCATCGGAAGAATCATGATAAGTCTGGGTTTATTTCTAACTTGAAGGATCTTACTGGTTGAATCTTAGTCGCAACTTGAAGGAGTTAAGGGGTGGTCTGATAATGCTTGTCATGTAGTGTTTTGTTGGTCACTTATAGTTCTTCAGATTTATGTTCATTTGTTAGATGTGAATTATGTTATATGTTATAAAACGTTTCACTTAAAATTGAAAGTAACATACTCTTAATAATTGAACATCTGTTACACAGTTAGTGTTCAGCTGTTGAATTTTTAGTCTCATATTAAGATCAGTGACTAAACGTTTCTTTAAAGACCAAACATTCATTTAAAATTGAAAGTAACAACACACAATTAGTGTTCAGCTGTTTCAGTTTTGGTCTAACATAAAGACAAGTGACTAAAGGTCTCTTTAAAGACTATGCTACGGTTGTGACGCCTTAGCTTGATAGTGCCACGTAAAGTTGTACATGATTGAAAACCGGGTTAGGTAAGTATAACCGAACATAGTTTAGAGACTGTGGCCAATCTCTAAAACCCAGTTATTGTAATCGTGCTTTTTAGTGACAATTTGACCATGATGTCCATACAACCTGAAGTCACCACCTAGCAAAACTGTTATCCCACTAAATAACTTGTTCAGCTTATCAAAGTTTTCAAATCCCAATATGTTTTATCCAATGTCGGGGCTACTACACTGTGCTCGTCTGACATTTGAATTAGGCTTGCTATAATATTTCTATCAACACCTTGGCCTTTCTGTTTATTAATGTAAGTGCCCATCCTGTTTTCTATCTCATTTTGTGTGTCAAAGAAGTATAGTTGTGCATATCTTGGTTGAAATTGTTCCTGAGGTAATAAAGTTCTATGATATTTTTGGCCATTTATTCTAAAAGTATATGGGCCCCTACCTGTATTGATAAAATGATTTATTATAAATTTTGATGTTGCAAGAGTATTATAATCTAGAAGATGGTCTAACGGTGGAGGTGAGGGTACGATGGAGCACCAACATCATAGTAAGTGACATCAACACCTTACAAATATGTTGTCCGTATTAAAACAATTTAACTTATATTAACTAATTTAAAACTCTGTACAGTTGAACTTTATTCAATCACATATAGTAAGTCTTCCTTTTGTTGACTTTCATAAAGTGTTTACCTACCGACTTTTTTCTTCAACGTTTTGATATAGCCTTTGATTATTCAGCTGGTGGTCTGAAAAATGGAAACAATCATTGGTCAACTTCACATAGTAAGTCTTACTTTTGTTGAGTTTCATAAAGTGATTACCTTCCGAGATTTTATTTACACGCTTTGATGCTACCTTTGATGATTCAGCTGTCGGACCTGCAAAATGGAAACAATCATCAGTCAACTTCACATAGTAAGTCTCTCTTTTGTTGCGTTTCATAAACTGATTACCTGCTGAAATTTTCCATCCAAGTTTGGATGCTACCTTAGACGATTAACCTGTTGTGTCGTATCCTGTTAATTGCAACTTCACATAGTATGTTTGATATACCATCATTTTCTATAGGACCACTTATTTTCTGTTATGCAAAAATTATCAAAGGATTCTATTTATGAAGATAGGGACTTAAATTGTGAAACTGATAAGGCATAACCATAAATCTATAATAAATAAGTAGTTAAATTAATTAACTGGCAAACAACTTAATAGGTAAGTCATTAATAGAGCACTTAAGGCTATCATTTGATGTTTCAAACCAAAAAATACAACTGATATAGGTTTAAGAGAGGCTATATTTAAGATGAATTCAAGGTTACAGTTTAATTCAACCCTAAAATTGTAGGTCTTATAAATAATCAACAAGATTTAGTACTTAAATATTAAAAAGTTCATGCTTGTTATTGTTATGTGTAATGTGTGTGTCAACAGAATTAAAGTGTGGTTGGTTACAAATTTTGTGGATATAATTTATAAAAATATTGGGTAAGTAAGCCAATGTAATTTGCACCAAAATTAAGAAAACCAAAATGATAATAATACATGTTCTTCTATTTTATTCATAAAGGAAAAAACAAAAAAAAAAGTGGCTACTAAAGCTTAGGTAGTTGATCTTGCTTGATTAGTAGCTCATTTCTCCAGCCCTTGTGTTTTATAAACCCTCTTACTCCGAGTCGGAACCTGTTGCTACATAACTGTAATTGATGGTTTATAAACATCATAACAATTATATAAAACCCTAAACGTGATCAAAACGTACATAGCGGAAGTGATTTAACAAGATCATAATAATAACACAATTATAATTAATCGAATTACGTTTACATACCTTTACGCTAAAGCAAATCCACAAGACGAAGAACGAATCACCAATTCGGATTAATAACGAACACCACCAAGATATAGTCTAAAGTAAGACTATATTACGATCTTGTACACACGTAATACAACGAGCTAACCGTGATTTTAGCACGTGTAAACCGAGCTTCTACGCTTGTATAGAATCTACCCAACAACCCTAGAGAGGGGCTAAGACTAGATTATAAGTAAAATTGATCAACCAATAAAACCAACCAAAACCCCTTGTATGGGTTTCTTGCGAACGACCAAAGAAAGAGAAAAAGGAAGAGATTTTTGTATGTCTTGAATTATGAGGAGAAGGATCGTTTATATAGGCCTAAGATTGTAACCTAAAACAAATAAAAGGGAAGTTTTTCCCCTTCCTTTTTCCTCCATAACCGACCGACCAAACACCCCCTTAGGAGTATTCCGGAATCTTCCAAACTTCTTTCTTTTTATTTACTTACTATATATTTATTTAACACTTGTTAATACTTAACTCTTAATTAATTAACGATCGTTAAAGTTATGTATCGGTTTAATTTAATAAATACATAAATATATATTTAATAAATAAATTAATAAATACAATAAATATATTTATTAAATAGATTAACTGTTTACGTATTGAGTGCAATCTCGTAATCTCGAGTTCGATCCTATCACACGACTATTAAATATAAGTCCATAAACTTTCAGCTCCCACTTGGACATATTTCCAATATCGTGATTACATTGACTAGCGTCTAGTTACACTTAGCAATGTCTCTAGTACAACTCGAGTAAGGTATCCAGGATAAAAACCTTTTAATGATTCATCGTTATTATCATCCTTTTATTTATAATACAACGTTAATAAGGATATGGGTCTCAGTCATTCCTTTCATTAACCATTCTGTTTCTCGTTCACCAATTCAGCAAGATTACCAAACAAATTTGGGTGTGGCCACACAAACATCTTACTAATCCTACGAGGGGCCCAACTGTATTAAACTCAAAAACGAACTTGGAGGAAATAAATCACATACTGACTACAAGCAAAACTTATGAATTTTACAACACTTTTGAAAATAATCCTTGTAGCTACCAGTTACGTTTAGCGTTAGATTATTCCACAAAAATGCACTAGATTATCGAATATCATCCAAAATCGATCAATATACTTTCAAGTATACTCTATCGCTATTTTGATTTGTCTTAATTTAATAATATTTCCATATTATTAAACGACAACGGACATTTAGCATAACAATTTATTCATGGATTAAAACATGTAAAATAGGATACACTATTAAATAATAAGAATAAACGAAACTCAATCTTTATTTCATTATATAATAATGTCATAACATCCTTTATCCAAATACTAATCACAGATTTATTGCATGAGTTCGCTAGCTAGTTGCAGCCCAATCGCCTTGGCATACTTAACTACCTTTGATCTAGGCAAAGCCTTAGTAAAAGGATCAGCTACTGTTAGCCTCAAAATATTGAGTCAATCAAGAATGATCGGTCATAGGTTTATTATGTATTGATTATTAGAACATTGTAATACGTAGTCTAGTAGTCGTAACAATACGGGCTTGATGGTTATCTTAAAAGGCCTCTTTCAAGGTACTAAGCATTTTATTCAAGCCCGGCCCAATCGATATATCCCATAAAAGCCCGCATATGGGTCGACTATATAAACTTCCCTCCTAGCATGTTAGGAGGGTTGGTTGTTCATTTTTCTCACACTTCTCAATCAAATATTCCCCAAGTTTCCAACCGCTCTCTCTCTCGTTTCTCTCTCTACTTTCTCTCTATAGAATTCATCTACTTTCATCTATTTTTCTTCTATAATTCGTGTTTAATCATCATATATTAAGGGACAACAATTGGTATCAATCGCCACGGGGTAGATTATTGATTGGTTTTGGTTTATACTACATTTCGTGAGTTTTTCTTGATTTTCATCTCGATTCTCCAAAAAAAAATCGTATTTTTTTATGGTTTGATCTTTCCCAATATCTCCTGCATAGTTGTGGTAGGGATTTGGTCATTCTGGATCGTCCAAAAATACGAAAATTTGGGGCGTTTGGCTCGATTTTGGCAAAAAAACACGTTTTTTCATCATATTGCAGAATCTTCACTAGTTATCGCGGAATCTTTACCTTCACATCTCGCAACAATTAGGGTTTCAAAAATGGTTATTGCGAAATCTTGATTATTGCGAAATCTGGGTTATTGCGAAATCTGGGTTATTGTGAAATTTGGTTATTGCGAAATCTGGGTTATTGCGAAATATGGTTATTACGAAATTTGGGTTATTGCGAAATCTGAGTTATTGCGAAATTTGGGTTATTGCGAAATCTGAGTTATTGCGAAATCATTGCAAAATTTTAAACACTGAGAAATCTGCTTTAGATTATTCTGAAATTATTTTTTACGAGATTTTTGTTCGAGTAATTTCTAGACTTAGCCACTATCTAGACCAGTTTCGGAACGTTGTTTCCAAAAAAAAAGAGTTCTTTGGCGGGAAAACCCAGGTAAAATTTATTTTTTCCTAAACCATTTTTAGGTCATTTAAGCTTCGATTTCAAAGTTTGGCGATACGAAAAAAATTTCGACCAAAAAATTCAAATTTTCGGACCAAAATTCAAATTTTTAGGCCATTTTAGGTTTTATTTTCCGTCCAAAATTTTCATATTTCAAATTTTTTTCCTAACTAGTTTTTGGCTATTTCTAACTTGATTCAAAAGTTGCTGACTGAAAATTTTCTCGGTTACCGTTATATCGGACTGAAGATTTTATTGTCGGAGTGAGAAAAATTCCCAATTTTTTGAATTTAAACCATAACCCAATCACACCATATCTATTTAAGATCCGAAGTCACTTCATCACCTGAAACGCCCATTATGGATTCCGTAACACAAGATGTGCATGTACTCAAATGTAAGATGTCGAAAGCAAAAGAACGATGCATGACACACTTTAGATCACTCATGTCACACCTTCAAATTCTTTCAAATGACGATTTAAGTGGCACTCGCGTTGAAATTTTATTCAAACCGGTATTCATGTCACTATTTGGTCAAGATGTTGAGACCTTTACACGCATAATGCTATTCAATGCGGATAAACTTCAACAACAACTTGCCAATGATGATTTTCGAGAGGGTGAATCCATAGATACCGTTTTGATTCTCGAAAATCAGTTTTAACACTTCATTGATACAACAGTCTCTGTAAACTATGATCGAGAGTTCACAAACAAATACTTCTTTGAATACACTCGATTCGAAATTCAAGAGTTCAAAGAGACATTTCTTCAACACATGAGTAATGTAATGAAGTTCATTGCTGAAAGAACACGTCATCAACAGAAAATTGAAACAAGGGTGAATGAAAGACTGATGCAGACGAATGAGATCAATGTCGATGATAGTTAAACATTGGATGCTTGTTCGATTGTCACAGAAAGCAGCGGGACAGAATCAGAAAAGCAGCATACCAACAACTGCTCAGGGAATGATCAAACATCCGATGATGAATATCAGAATCAAATATGATGATGAGCCAATGGCTGAGGTACAATTAACTACTGTGTATGATTCTAAGATTCATGAGCTCGAATCTGTGTTAGCTCAAAATACAAAAGATTTTAATGATGCCAAACTCGATTTTAAAAGAAAAATGACAAATTTGAGGTTTACTTTGAAAAACTTGAAAAAGAAATTGTTGTTCTTGAACAAAAACTATATCGTAGGATTCAAGAATCTAATGCGGAAAAAGAACATTTTGTGAAACAAATAAATTTGTTAGAATCAAAGTTGGCTTCTCAAAATCCAAGTCTTCCGCCTGCTTCTTTAAGTGAAATATCTGTGCAACCTATCAACACTATAGATAGCAATGATGCGAATGCTGATAACGACATATTTGATAATATGAACATTAACTTAGAACAACGTGTCGCTCAATTACTTCTACAAAATGAGCAATTAAAAGCTCAGATTCAGGAAACGTTTTTTGCATTGACAGCGGTGAAAAATGAATTAAGGAAGCTAAAAGGAAATAATGTGGATACTAAGTTAGCAAATCAGCCAATCTTGGGGAAACCTCCTACTCAACCATTCAGAAACCGCTCAGTTGCTAGACAACCGAATGCGCTTAAATCTGAACGACCCAAAACGTCAAACCCGAGGTTTGCATCCCAAGTTGACGTGCGTATCAATTTGCCAAAAACAATCACTCCACCTTCTATATCCTCCTTAAGAAATTATGCATATGCAAAACCCGATCACATGAATGCTTCAAGCAACTCTAGAAATAGATCCAAGAACATGCCTAGGCGTAGTACAAATCATAAAACCTATCTAGAGGATGCTAAGATAAATACACAAGCAAAATATATGACCAAATCTAACCCTAAGAGCGTTATTCACTCATCTAGGAATTCTAGACCCTTCTCAGATGTGCTCAAATCCTCCAACCCTAGGAACACTATATCTTTCTCAGATGCTAAGCACTTTGTTTGCACGAAATATAACAAATGCGTGTTTAATGCCATTCATGATGATTGCATCACAAAAGTCCTGAAAAATGTGAACCAAAAAGCTAGAGCATCTCAAAGACGAAACCCTGTAGGAAATAGATTTTCTTCAATTAAGCCTTCAGATGTGCATGAGAAAACTACGTTTCCTAGACCTAGTCTTAAGTGGATACCAACAGGTAGAATCTTCAATACAATGGAACTTAAATGGGTTCCTATTGGAAAAATGTTTCTGATATGAGTGTAATTACTCATATCATTTGTAGCTAAAAACAATGAAATAATGCATTAAATATTACAAATATGCCTTGGATATGCTTGTTTCTTGTTTGAATGTGTGTAGGTACCCAAGTTCGCGAAAACCGACGAAAACCGGTACGAGTTTGAAGAAAAAGATCGAAGAAGCCAAAATCAAGCTCGACTTGAGTGGATTTAATAATTTTGCAAGTATTTTGGTCAAGTGGGGCCCACAATGGGGTAAATGGGCTCAAAAGCCCATTTATAATTCAAGTTGTTAGTTTGTGTTGTTTGGAATTCAAAATGGCCCAATGCAAGGCCCAAAATGTTTATATTCGGATGGAGTGTCTAAGGCCCAGGCCCAAATTGGAAATTAAAGAAGTAAATGGGCTTTAGGGTTTGATTTTTTGTGATCAGTTTCATTCTCACCAAACTTCCAAATAAATAAAAACAGTCCACCCACTTGTTTTCTTTTTACCACACGTTTTTATAAGTACATAATAAATAAACGTCCCATTACTCCACTCACATTAAACCGATCCATTTTTTTCACACAGTTAAACCATTCGATAACTTCTATGAGAGTTATCTCTCACCTTTCTTCCCCACTTCACAAAACCTAAAAATAACCAGTAACTATTAGTTACTATTTACAAAACCCTAAATCGATTGATCACAAAATTAATAAAGGGGTTTTAGTTTCACATGTAATTCACGTGAGGGGAAATTAATTCCCCCAATTTTAAGGAAGAGACTATGGGGAATCAAGAGGCTACGTGGCAGATCATCATTGGAGAAGACACATCATTTTCCCAATCCACCAATCAGAGGCCTCAAAAGAAGCACAAGAAGCATACATCTTTGACAGCTTGGCGATCTGTGTGATCAAAGCCCATTTTCAGCCATAGGATCAAAACAGAAAAGAGAGAGAGGCGATCTAAGGGCTGATATCAAAGAAGAATATACCCAAGAATATGCAAATATCCTCATCATCAAGCCCTTGGGGGGGCTATAAATACCCCCAATTTATTCTGTAATTTCATCCTTCTTTTACTTTAATTTTATGTTGTCGAAATAGTTGTAGGTTTTAATTTTGTATTTCTTTTTTAAAGCTTTGTAATATTTGCTGAGAATTAATAAAAGTTTAGTTGATTTGGTTCTGAATCGTGTCTCACTTTAATCTTTCTTCACTGCTTTAATTTGATATATGAATTAATAGCTATATACTATTTCACATTATAATATTTGATAAATTAAGTTTAATCCAATCAATGGATTAGACTTGATTTTGGAAGTTTAAGATTGGATAAAATCTTTCCCTACTGGAAAGGTTTAAAATAAATCTGTTGGGCTCGATTGGAGTTCGTGGTGTTGTTTGATGGCGAATGGTGGTGATGGTTTTAAGTATTAATGGTGGTCGATTTGGTTAAGTTGGCTCAGCGCCACACTTCTTCCCAATGGATTCTACAAAAGGTGAGTTTCATTCTTAATTTTTGTGTAATTCATATTATTTGAGTTTATCTTTGTTTGATAATGATTTTAATGCTTAAAGTGTGTCTGATATAGTAGTTTAATTGTTTTAAGTTTCAAGTTTCTGTGCTTACTGTTTGTATGAAAATCCTGTATTTTTTATGTGGAATCGAAATTATTACTTTCAAGAATAATGATTTTAGGATTTGTTAGTTTGCTAGGATTAATTTAAGTGTTAGATTATTAAGTCCAATATCAGCTTATATTTTGTGCAATTGAGTTATTCATCTAACAAGCTTTAATACTTAGCTCAAAGTTTAGTGCGAATTTGATCTACGTGACTTGTATTTTTGTCACGAATCTGATAAGTTGAATCTTTGATATGTATGTTAAGAGGAGTTTTAAGAATCTGCTTGTTGAGATGTTAAGAAACTGAGCATTGGTACCTGCTGCTTAATCAGTTTGCTTAAGTTTATTTTGATCTGATTTAGGGGCTGTTTTGTTGCTATCTGTGTTAATCCTATGGTAACTGGGTATCTGAAATCTTTGCTATATCTGGATTGATTTTATTCAGTTTGAATTTGGTTTATGTTTGCTGATATCATGCTTATTTAGGTTGTGTAATATGCTCAGCTATTTCGTAATTGTTATTGGTTTGTTTCTGGTTGTGATTAGATGATTATCCTACTTTGCTTGATTATGTCGATTTTGATTGCTGATATTTCTGCTTAATTGGTTACTTTGCTTACTGAGTCATCCTCTTCAATTGTTTGTTTGTGTTATTATGCGATATTGTTCAAATATGGCTAATCAGTTCAGTTAACTGATTAAGCTCAAATAAGCTGTGACCTCTCAGCTTATCAAAATAAGCTTCAAAAGTCTTTCCTAAGACTTGTTTCTTTCATAATCTGTCAAAAGAAATTAATTGCAAAAATATGTCCATGCTGAGGTTCGAACCTGTGATCTCCTGGTTACAGGCTTAGTGTGATAACCATCTGGGCTAGAGGCCTATTTGATTTTATTCTCCTCTGTTAAATTAATGTAGTGTATTTCAGATTGGCTGCATTTGTTTTTATTAGTTCATATAAGTCACGTTTCATTTTTTTTATATAAGACTTGTAATTTTAAGGTAAAATCTAAATAATAAGTAGTTTTTAACAAATAAATAAAATAAAAATAAAAAATATATATATATAAAAATGTTTTTACTTAAAAAGTTTAATTAGTTTAACTAAATAGTATTATTTTAGAATTAGATTGATTTAAAAATAGTTTTTTTTTAAGTGGAATTTTAATTTAGCTTATTAGAATTTTAAAAGTAGATTAGTTTAAAAGTTGTTTTAATTAAATAGTTTTATTTTTATTAGATATTTTAATAGATTAAATTTTTAAGATTTTAATTAGTTTAAATTTTAAATTAGTGTGTTTATTTTAAGTAATTGTCTAGATTTATTTTAAATAGGCGGGGTTTAACGATTCATGCACTTTAGGGTAATTTTAAATAGATTAGAATTTGTAGATTCTAATTGTAGTTTAAAAACCGAAAACCAATTCAAATCAATTGTCCAAATCGAAACAAAACGTCTCAAATTCATAAGATCTTCGTGTACAACGAACTCGACTCACTCACGTGTTTAATTGAATTCGTCATTGGTATTATTAGATTATTACTTTTTCCTAAAGGTAATTGTCTAATTTACCCTATAACGTAATCTTAATTAAATTCACATATACTTATCCACTCACATCAAAAATTTTGGCGCCGCTGCCGGGGATCTTGTGTACGATTCGCTTGTGGAGATTTGTTGATCGTGGATTTGAAGACCCTTTCCGTCCTCGGAAAGTTTTGTTATTTTTCTATTACGTAGTATGTATCGTTTTTCTCGTTTTTTGTGAATATTACGTAGAACAATAATTTTAAATACTTTTCAAATAAGCCTTAGTTGGGATTTCATCACCTAGCTATTGTATTCGAACCCAAAACAAAAATAAAGGCAAAATAGATAAATACTAATAAGAAGTTTGAACTCGATTTATACAAACTATAAGGTGGGTATAAGGCGACATGCTATAAAAGGCCGTCTAAGGAAAAAGGTTTTTAAGTGCTTTGTGCCACCTCGTTTCCCCGCTTGCTTGTGCGTATATTGAGAGGGACGACCTATTATTGGTTTGCCGACTCAAGTATAATAAATCTTATTTTTGTTGTTTACTTATTGAACCTCGAGACCTTTAGGTTTTCACCTATCGTTTCAAAGTCGACCGAGGGTAATTTACTTCCATAGTAGTTATCCTTATTCCTTGTTTTTTATCGATCATTTTTTATTGAGCAATACCAAATAAAAACCAAAAATAATCTTCTTCTTGTCTAATTTCTTTTCTTCAATCCTCTAAATTCTCGTCTTTTGTAGTGTATGCAATTACGTTCTTCTCGTCTTGTAATTGATTTTAATAGGCTTGAAAATATTCCTCGTAGAAATAGAAATCGTCAACAACGAATAGTGGAACCCGAGCTTCCACCTATTGTTGTAGAGATGGCCGATAACCGTACAATGGAATAATTGCTCCGTGCACCCACCGAAGGGTATGGGGAAGCAATCATTGTGCCGGCTATTTTGGCGGATCATTTTGAGATTAAGACGGGTCTTTTATCGCTCATTCGTGCCGACCAATTTCGTGGCAATGAGACCGATAGTCCGCATTCTCACATACGGAATTTTAATCGAATTACCTCGACTCTCAAGTTTAGAGATGTGCCGAATGACGTGATTAAGCTCATGCTTTTTCCGTACTCGCTCGAGGGTAATGCTAAGGGTTGGTATGAGAAAGAACCACCGGGTTCGATTTTAACTTGGGATGATTTAGTGTCTAAGTTCATGAATTACTTCTTTCCACCGTCTAAGACAACACATTTTAAGAACGAGATCACTAGATTTGAACAAAAAGTGCATGAATCGTTTGGGGTAGCTTGGGAGAGATTTAAAGATTTGTTAAGACAATGCCCACACCACGGTTTCTCGGAATTGCACCAAATTAATACTTTCTATAATGGGCTTAATATGATTGAACAAGATTCTTTAAATGCCGCTGCGGGTGGTAATCTTTTAAGAAAAACTCCGAGAGACGCGTGGGGAATAATTAAGGATAATTCTAGAGCACAATATTCACGAAACACACCGGGTGTTTCCAATGTGAATTCATCTAATCCCGAGATTTCTAGATTGGACTCTAAGATTGATAGTGGATTTGCGACTTTGTTAAGTGATATTAGGAAGAATCCTCATGGATCGATTAATATGGTTGAGAATGTTTGTGTATCATGTGGTGGAGCACATCTTAATTATGCTTGTTTAAACGCGGGGTTTGATCAAGCTAGTGCTTTTGCCGCGACGGGAACTTATGGCTCCAACGGTCAAGTTCCTCGTCAAAATCATGTTGCTCCACCGGGTTTTCCACCGGTTCAAAATAGGTACAACAATGGAAACAATGGGAATAATTTTAACCGTGGTAACCAAGGGAATTTCAATCAAGAAAATGGTTTTCAAAACAATCAAAACAATCAAGGTTTTCAAGGGAATAATCAAAATGATTTGTCAAGCTACATGAAATCAAATGAGGCAAACATGAAAGCTTTTCAAAATAACATCCAAGGGAAAATTAATACTTTGAGACTTGATTTTCAAAATACGATTAAAGGGCAAAATAATAAGATTGAGCTTAATCAACAAAGGTTAGAACAAAGTCAAAATCGTATGCACCAAAGTTTGGAACAAAGTCAAAATAAGTTGCTTACGATGTTTGAGGGATTTATGTCTAAACCGTCATCTTCTTCGGGTTGCTTGCCTAGTAACACCATTCCAAACCCGAAGGGAGAGCTTAAGGCCGTAACCGTTTATGATGATTGTGAGGATTTAGATGAAGTTGAAGTGATTGAGTTTAAACCTCCACCTAAGGAAACTTTTCTAGAAGTCACCAAGGCTACTTTGAATGTGATTAGTACCTCGGTTTTCTTTGATTTCTTCCCCGAGAAATATAAAGATCCGGGTCAATTCTTGATACCTTGTGTTTTCAATGAGCTTGGGGTTTGCAAAGGCCTAGCCGATCTAGGAGCTAGCATTAACATCATGCCCCTAGCCCTTTGGAAGACAATTGACTATGCACCTCTTAGTACCACTCGTATGATCATCGAGCTTTCTAATGGAACCACCACTCGACCGGTTGGTATAGCGGAAAATGTCATAATGAAAGTGGGGAATTTCTTGTACTTAGCCGATTTTGCTATAGTCGATTATGAGACCAATCCTCGTGTGCCAATTATTTTAGGAAGACCATTTTTGTGCACGGCTCAAATTCAAGTTGATATGAGGAAAGAGGAAATTAAATTGTTTTATGGAGATAAAAGCATTGTTTTTAAACCGGAAAGGATTCCAAGATTTGTTGCTAAGAAAATTGAAAGTGTTAAACTTGTTGAAACAATTGAAAATGATAAAAAAGCTCTTTTTGATAAAGGTGTTTTTCCAATTTTGGAAACTTCTAATTGTGATAAAGGAAAGTCAAAATCAAATGAAGAAGCTTGCTTTGTTGAAACTTGTTGTAACCTTTCTTCGTCTTCACTCACTCCACACGAGGATGATAGTGCTAAGATTGAAAAACAAATTGATGAATACCTTAGTGAGCCATTTGATGCTAGTGAGTTTAAAAGTGAGAATTTTGATCCCGAGAGTGATATTGCTTTAATTGAACAATCTTTGAAAATGGACTCATTTTCACTCTCTTCTATGGATCATGTTGATGTTCCCAAGGCACACTCTTCAATTGAAGAGCCTTTGATTCCTAACTTCACATCGAGTGAGGTTAGTGACTATTCATGTGATAAGTTCATCGATGAACTTTTTGCTATCCTTGATCCACTTCCACGGGGAAGTGAAGACGTTTCCGATCTCGAGATCGAACGTGATTCTTGTGTTTTACCTACCATTCTCGAGGAATTCGCCGATGAATTGCCTTCAAATGAGAATGATGATCTAGAATCCGAATGTGACACACTCGATACTTTGTCGGATATTTCTTGTGATGACAAGATTGACGACACTTTCGTGACTTACTCAAATCCTCTCTTTGAACCTTCATTGAACAATAATCCATTGTTTCAAGAGGATTTTGAGAACATCATGCCTCCTACATCTCACAACCGTTGTGATGATGAGATTTTCTTTAAGGAGGTTGATGAGTTTCTTTATATAGACATTCCTTCAGAATTTGAGAAAGAGTCTAATGAAGGTGATGAAGACTCTTGGTTTGATCACCCGATTTATGATGATGACAATGTTGACCCGGAGGGAGAAATTACTTTTGATCCAATTATCCTTCCCACTCGATTTGATCTTAATGTGCGGGTTTTTCATGCGACTCGATTTGAGTACCATGACCCTTTTATTCACATTCATAAGAGTGAAAAGGTCAACAAAGTCATGCAAGTTGAAACCACTTTGGTTGAAACTTTTGTACCACCATTAGTATGTGCTTCATATGACTTAGGATTAGCATGGGGGGAAGACACCTTGTTGTCTATTCCTTTCTCCACCGAGGAAGAGGTATTCGACCCCGGAATCGTTGATTTAGGGAAATCTCGGCCTTTCACCGATGCAATAATTGAAAGATTTTTCGATCATCTTGGTGCGAGTTTATCTCGTGGAGCATGCTACATCCATACCATTAGTTGTGACTACCATCTCTTTTTAGAGATTCGTGTTAGAGTTTTATCCTTTCGTTTGTCATCCGACAACGAGGATATAATCTTTGACCCCGGCATCACGCTTTATGTTGGTTTCTACTCCAATATGCCGGTTTTCACCATTTTCCCTAAGGACAATGAATGCGAGGATCGAGTCGAGCTCATGACTCGGTGAACAAAAACGAGGTGCCTTGTGGGGGAGTCCCATACATTCTATCTTCTTCCTATTTTCTAACACCTAATAAGGCTTGATCTTTCAAGCTCGCGCTCGTGTTTTGTTGTTTTGTGAATCTTAGGTATGACCCTAATATTTGAAGACTCTCGTGTTCGGTTTTTGCCGGTCCACTTGATCTTCCATTCTTTGAATGCCAAAAAGGGGCACACTTTCTACCCTTGATTTTTATCGACTAACGTTTTATCTTGAGGCATAATTAATAAACGGCTTATAGATTTGCGTGCTCTTTCCATGCTAGGAATTTACATTAGACTCTTCGTGTCTTAGCATGGGGGTGTCACTCTTGAGCTAAGAAACATTAAGGACAATGTTTGGTTTTAGCATGGGGGAGTCAATCGATATAATCGCTTGCAATTGCTTTTGTCGTGTCCAAACGTGTTGTTTTTCTCATTTTTCAATAAAATTTTAAATTTTTAGTGTTATTTTTAAGTTTTTAATAAGAAAATAAGTGCTTTTGACACGAATGTAGGCTTTCCGTTGGTGAAAATAAGAATAGTTTTTGACTCGACTTGGTTTTTAACCTTAGCTTTTCCTTAACGTATTTGAATTAAGTTTTGCTAGGCTATTATATAGGGAGCTTTAAAACGCGAAAGTCTTAATTCATACGAGTTAAGAACAAGAACTTTTCGCAAGCTCCTATAATTGATCCTAGAAAGTCGTTTATCAAGGGAACTTTAAAACGCAAATTCTAAAACTTGAAAAAGTCTAAGAAGATGCAAGATCCTATAGATGACTTGCAAACCCAAAACTTTGATTTAATAGGCTAAGTATCCATTGATTTCACATTTTTGGAATTTTACAATATGGAGAACAAGAGATGATAGAGTTCAATCATAAGTTTCTAGAATTAGATCTTCTTTGTGCAAGTATTTTTGTGTTTGATTTAATCTCCTCGTACTTACTTTCCACACTTGAATAATAATTGCTTAATAAGTGAAGTTTTTAGCGGTTTAGGCTTGATATCTTAACTCGTAACTCCTTCTTTTTCTTCCCTTGTAATTAAAGTGAGAACACATTGAGGGTGTCAGCGTCATGGACTTTTGATCATGGGATTGCGGAAATTTGGCTTACTATAAATATCATATTAATAAGAAGAATAAATAAAAACATGTTCTTTAGGAGCCTTCGGGTGGGAGTCATGTAGCACAAACCTTGTCATTAGAGCCTTAGGGTGTATGTCAAGGGGCGTGTTGAATAAAAATTGCTTCATCATCATGAGCCATAAGGTGGGATGGTGTTGTCAATTCCCTTATTTTTGTCCAAGGAGCCTTAGGGTGTGGATTTTAAATAAGGAGCATAATTACGTCTTAAAGAGCCACAAGGTGTTATGATGTAATTGTTGCTAACTCCATATAAAGTCATAATTGACTTTGGAGGATTTTATTTTTGTTTTAAGTAGCCATATTAGCCAAATTTCGGGTCCGGGATTTATCCCTAAATCGTGTTAAGTTATCCTTGATGTGGGCTTTCTTTAGTGACAACGGTTTTTGAAGTCGAGGTTAGGTTTTGAGTGTTGAGTTTACACCGTTCTTGCCTTCATTTTTGGACTAATAAATATCAAAATAAAGTCAAATGAGCCTTTGGGTGAATGACAAATAAAATCTAGAGATACAATTAGGAATAATAGGAGATTGAGTTTAACACAAACTACTTGTATGAGTTGATTTAATTTTGGGGCTTATGATTGACAATGATCTTGTTTTTGCACTTGGCTTGGAAAAGTGAAAAGTCGGGGACGATGAATCTATTTGAGTTTTATGATCCTAAAAGTTATTTTTCGAATAATGAAAGCAATACATTATGTCTTTGCAAAATAAAAAGTCAAAAGTTGAATAATGGTGTAGATATAGTTTTATTCTATCATTGCGTGAGGACACGGCAATTGCTTAGCATGGGGGAGTTTGATATGAGTGTAATTACTCATATCATTTGTAGCTAAAAACAATGAAATAATGCATTAAATATTACAAATATGCCTTGGATATGCTTGTTTCTTGTTTGAATGTGTGTAGGTACCCAAGTTCGCGAAAACCGACGAAAACCGGCACGAGTTTGAAGAAAAAGATCGAAGAAGCCAAAATCGAGCTCGACTTGAGTGGATTTAATAATTTTGCAAGTATTTTGGTCAAGTGGGGCCCACAATGGGGTAAATGGGCTCAAAAGCCCATTTATAATTCAAGTTGTTAGTTTGTGTTGTTTGGAATTCAAAATGGCCCAATGCAAGGCCCAAAATGTTTATATTCGGATGGAGTGTCTAAGGCCCAGGCCCAAATTGGAAATTAAAGAAGTAAATGGGCTTTAGGGTTCGATTTTTTGTGATCAGTTTCATTCTCACCAAACTTCCAAATAAATAAAAACAGTCCACCCACTTGTTTTCTTTTTACCACACGTTTTTATAACTACATAATAAATAAACGTCCCATTACTCCACTCACATTAAACCGATCCATTTTTTTCACACATTTAAACCATTCGATAACTTCTATGAGAGTTATCTCTCACCTTTCTTCCCCACTTCACAAAACCTAAAAATAACCAGTAACTATTAGTTACTATTTACAAAACCCTAAATCGATTGATCACAAAATTAATAAAGGGGTTTTAGTCTCACATGTAATTCACGTGAGGGGAAATTAATTCCCCCAATTTTAAGGAAGAGACTCTGGGGAATCAAGAGGCTACGTGGCAGATCATCATTGGAGAAGACACATCATTTTCCCAATCCACCAATCAGAGGCCTCAAAAGAAGCACAAGAAGCACACATCTTTGACAGCTTGGCGATCTGTGTGATCAAAGCCCATTTTCAGCCATAGGATCAAAACAGAAAAGAGAGAGAGGCAATCTAAGGGCTGATATCAAAGAAGAATATACCCAAGAATATGCGAATATCCTCATCATCAAGCCCTTGGGGGGGCTATAAATACCCCCAATTTATTCTGTAATTTCATCCTTCTTTTACTTTAATTTTATGCTGTCGAAATAGTTGTAGGTTTTAATTTTGTATTTCTCTTTTAAAGCTTTGTATTATTTACTGAGAATTAATAAAAGTTTAGTTGATTTGGTTCTGAATCGTGTCTCACTTTAATCTTTCTTCACTGCTTTAATTTGATATATGAATTAATAGCTATATACTATTTCACATTATAATATTTGATAAATTAAGTTTAATCCAATCAATGGATTAGACTTGATTTTGGAAGTTTAAGATTGGATAAAATCTTTCCCTACTGGAAAGGTTTAAAATAAATCTGTTGGGCTTGATTGGAGTTCGTGGTGTTGTTTGATGGCGAATGGTGGTGATGGTTTCAAGTATTAATGGTGGTCGATTTGGTTAAGTTGGCCCAGCGCCACACTTCTTCCCAATGGATTCTACAAAAGGTGAGTTTCATTCTTAATTTTTGTGTAATTCATATTATTTGAGTTTATCTTTGTTTGATAATGATTTTAATGCTTAAAGTGTGTCTGATATAGTAGTTTATTTGTTCTAAGTTTCAAGTTTCTGTGCTTACTGTTTGTATGAAAATCCTGTATTTTTTATGTGGAATCGAAATTATTACTTTCAAGAATAATGATTTTAGGATTTGTTAGTTTGCTAGGATTAATTTAAGTGTTAGATTATTAAGTCCAATATCAGCTTATATTTTGTGCAATTGAGTTATTCATCTAACAAGCTTTAATACTTAGCTCAAAGTTTAGTGCGAATTTGATCTACGTGACTTGTATTTTTGTCACGAATCTGATAAGTTGAATCTTTGATATGTATGTTAAGAGGAGTTTTAAGAATCTGCTTGTTGAGATGTTAAGAAACTGAGCATTGGTACCTGCTGCTTAATCAGTCTACTTAAGTTTATTTTGATCTGATTTAGGGGCTGTTTTGTTGCTATCTGTGTTAATCCTATGGTAACTGGGTATCTGAAATCTTTGCTATATCTGGATTGATTTTATTCAGTTTGAATTTGGTTTATGTTTGCTGATATCATGCTTATTTAGGTTGTGTAATATGCTCAGCTATTTCGTAATTGTTATTGGTTTGTTTCTGGTTGTGATTAGATGATTATCCTACTTTGCTTGATTATGTCGATTTTGATTGCTGATATTTCTGCTTAATTGGTTACTTTGCTTACTGAGTCATCCTCTTCAATTGTTTGTTTGTGTTATTATGCGATATTGTTCAAATATGGCTAATCAGTTCAGTTAACTGATTAAGCTCAAATAAGTTGTGACCTCTCAGCTTATCAAAATAAGCTTCAAAAGTCTTTCCTAAGACTTGTTTCTTTCATAATCTGTCAAAAGAAATTAATTGCAAAAATATGTCCATGCTGAGGTTCGAACCTGTGACCTCCTGGTTACAGGCTTAGTGTGATAGCCATCTGGGCTAGAGGCCTATTTGATTTTATTCTCCTCTGTTAAATTAATGTAGTGTATTTCAGATTGGCTGCATTTGTTTTTATTAGTTCATATAAGTCACGTTTCATTTTTTTATATAAGACTTGTAATTTTAAGGTAAAATCTAAATAATAAGTAGTTTTTAATAAATAAATAAAATAAAAATAAAAAAAATATATATAAAAATGTTTTTATTTAAAAAGTTTAATTAGTTTAACTAAATAGTATTATTTTAATTTTAGATTGATTTAAAAATAGTTTTTTTTAAGTGGAATTTTAATTTAGCTTATTAGAATTTTAAAAGTAGATTAGTTTAAAAGTTGTTTTAATTAAATAGTTTTATTTTTATTAGATATTTTAATAGATTAAATTTTTAAGATTTTAATTAGTTTAAATTTTAAATTAGTGTGTTTATTTTAAGTAATTGTCTAGATTTATTTTAAATAGGCGGGGTTTAACGATTCATACACTTTAGGGTAATTTTAAATAGATTAGAATTTGTAGATTCTAATTGTAGTTTAAAAACCGAAAACCAATTCAAATCAATTGTCCAAATCGAAACAAAACGTCTCAAATTCATAAGATCTTCGTGTACAACGAACTCGACTCACTCACGTGTTTAATTGAATTCGTCATTGGTATTATTAGATTATTACTTTTTCCTAAAGGTAATTGTCTAATTTACCCTATAACGTAATCTTAATTAAATTCACATATACTTATCCACTCACATCAAAAATTTTGGCGCCGCTGCCGGGGATCTTGTGTACGATTCGCTTTTGTGGAGATTTGTTGATCGTGGATTTGAAGACCCTTTCCGTCCTCGGAAAGTTTTGTTATTTTTCTATTACGTAGTATGTATCGTTTTTCTCGTTTTTTGTGAATATTACGTAGAACAATAATTTTAAATACTTTTCAAATAAGCCTTAGTTGGGATTTCATCACCTAGCTATTGTATTCGAACCCAAAACAAAAATAAAGGCAAAATAGATAAATACTAATAAGAAGTTTGAACTCGATTTATACAAACTATAAGGTGGGTATAAGGCGACGTGCTATAAAAGGCCGTCTAAGGAAAAAGGTTTTTAAGTGCTTTGTGCCACCTCGTTTCCCCGCTTGCTTGTGCGTATATTGAGAGGGACGACCTATTATTGGTTTGCCGACTCAAGTATAATAAATCTTATTTTTGTTGTTTACTTATTGAACCTCGAGACGTTTAGGTTTTCACCTATCGTTTCAAAGTCGACCGAGGGTAATTTACTTCCATAGTAGTTATCCTTATTCCTTGTTTTTTATCGATCATTTTTTATTGAGCAATACCAAATAAAAACCAAAAATAATCTTCTTCTTGTCTAATTTCTTTTCTTCAATCCTCTAAATTCTCGTCTTTTGTAGTGTATGCAATTACGTTCTTCTCGTCTTGTAATTGATTTTAATAGGCTTGAAAATATTCCTCGTAGAAATAGAAATCGTCAACAACGAATAGTGGAACCCGAGCTTCCACCTATTGTTGTAGAGATGGTCGATAACCGTACAATGGAGGAATTGCTCCGTGCATCCACCGAAGGGTATGGGGAAGCAATCGTTGTGCCGGCTATTTTGCCGGATCATTTTGAGATTAAGACGGGTCTTTTATCGCTCATTCATGCCGACCAATTTCGTGGCAATGAGACCGATAGTCCGCATTCTCACATACGGAATTTTAATCGAATTACCTCGACTCTCAAGTTTAGAGATGTGCCGAATGACGTGATTAAGCATATGCTTTTTCCGTACTCGCTCGAGGGTAATGCTAAGCGTTGGTATGAGAAACAACCACCGGGTTCGATTTTAACTTGGGATGATTTAGTGTCTAAGTTCATGAATTACTTCTTTCCACCGTCTAAGACAACACATTTTAAGAACGAGATCACTAGATTTGAACAAAAGGTGCATGAATCGTTTGGGGTAGCTTGGGAGAGATTTAAAGATTTGTTAAGACAATGCCCACACCACGGTTTCTCGGAATTGCACCAAATTAATACTTTCTATAATGGGCTTAATATGATTGAACAAGATTCTTTAAATGCCGCCGCGGGTGGTAATCTTTTAAGAAAAACTCCGAGAGACGCGTGGGGAATAATTGAGGATAAGTCTAGAGCACAATATTCACGAAACACACCGGGTGTTTCCAATGTGAATTCATCTAATCCCGAGATTTCTAGATTGGACTCTAAGATTGATAGTGGATTTGCGACTTTGTTAAGTGAGATTAGGAAGAATCCTCATGGATCGATTAATATGGTTGAGAATGTTTGTGTATCATGTGGTGGAGCACATCTTAATTATGCTTGTTTAAACACGGGGTTTGATCAAGCTAGTGCTTTTGCCGCGACGGGAACTTATGGCTCCAACGGTCAAGTTCCTCGTCAAAATCATGTTGCTCCACCGGGTTTTCCACCGGTTCAAAATAGGTACAACAATGGAAACAATGGGAATAATTTTAACCGTGGTAACCAAGGGAATTTCAATCAAGGAAATGGTTTTCAAAACAATCAAAACAATCAAGGTTTTCAAGAGAATAATCAAAATGATTTGTCAAGCTACATGAAATCAAATGAGGCAAACATGAAAGCTTTTCAAAATAACATCCAAGGGCAAATTAATACTTTGAGACTTGATTTTCAAAATACGATTAAAGGGCAAAATAATAAGATTGAGCTTAATCAACAAAGGTTAGAACAAAGTCAAAATCGTATGCACCAAAGTTTGGAACAAAGTCAAAATAAGTTGCTTACGATGTTTGAGGGATTTATGTCTAAACCGTCATCTTCTTCGGGTTGCTTGCCTAGTAATACCATTCCAAACCGGAAGGGAGAGCTTAAGGCCGTAACCGTTTATGATGATTGTGAGGATTTAGATGAAGTTGAAGTGATTGAGTTTAAGCCTCCACCTAAGGAAACTTTTCTAGAAGTCACCAAGGCTACTTTGAATGTGATTAGTACCTCGGTTTTCTTTGATTTCTTCCCCGAGAAATATAAAGATCCGGGTCAATTCTTGATACCTTGTGTTTTCATTGAGCTTGGGGTTTGCAAAGGCCTAGCCGATCTAGGAGATAGCATTAACATCATGCCCCTAGCCCTTTGGAAGACAATTGACTATGCACCTCTTAGTACCACTCGTATGATCATCGAGCTTGCTAATGGAACCACCACTCGACCGGTTGGTATAGCGGAAAATGTCATAATGAAAGTGGGGAATTTCTTGTACTTAGCCGATTTTGCTATAGTCGATTATGAGACCAATCCTCGTGTGCCAATTATTTTAGGAAGACCATTTTTGTGCACGGCTCAAATTCAAGTTGATATGAGGAAAGAGGAAATTAAATTGTTTTATGGAGATAAAACCATTGTTTTTAAACCGGAAAGGATTCCAAGATTTTTTGCTAAAAAAATTGAAAGTGTTAAACTTGTTGAAACAATTGAAAATGATAAAAAAGCTCTTTTTGATAAAGGTGTTTTTCCAATTTTGGAAACTTCTAATTGTGATAAAGGAAAGTCAAAATCAAATGAAGAAGCTTGCTTTGTTGAAACTTGTTGTAACCTTTCCTCGTCTTCACTCACTCCACACGAGGATGATAGTGCTAAGATTGAAAAACAAATTGATGAATACCTTAGTGAGCCATTTGATGCTAGTGAGTTTAAGAGTGAGAATTTTGATCCCGAGAGTGATATTGCTTTAATTGAACAATCTTTGAAAATGGACTCATTTTCACTCTCTTCTATGGATCATGTTGATGTTCCCAAGGCACACTCTTCAATTGAAGAGCCTTTGATTCCTAACTTCACATCGAGTGAGGTTAGTGACTATTCATGTGATAAGTTCATCGATGAACTTTTTGCTATCCTTGATCCACTTCCACGGGGAAGTGAAGACGTTTCCGATCTCGAGATCGAACGTGATTCTTGTGTTTTACCTACCATTCTCGAGGAATTCGCCGATGAATTGCCTTCAAATGAGAATGATGATCTAGAATCCGAATGTGACACACTCGATACTTTGTCGGATATTTCTTGTGATGACAAGATTGACGACACTTTCGTGACTTACTCAAATCCTCTCTTTGAACCTTCATTGAACAATAATCCATTGTTTCAAGAGGATTTTGAGAACATCATGCCTCCTACATCTCACAACCGTTGTGATGATGAGCTTTTCTTTAAGGAGGTTGATGAGTTTCTTTATATAGACATTCCTTCAGAATTTGAGGAAGAGTCTAATAAAGGTGATGAAGACTCTTGGTTTGATCACCCGATTTATGATGATGACAATGTTGACCCGGAGGGAGAAATTACTTTTGATCCAATTATCCTTCCCACTCGATTTGATCTTAATGTGCGGGTTTTTCATGCGACTCGATTTGAGTACCATGACCCTTTTATTCACATTCATAAGAGTGAAAAGGTCAACAAAGTCATGCAAGTTGAAACCACTTTGGTTGAAACTTTTGTACCACCATTACTATGTGCTTCATATGACTTAGGATTAGCATGGGGGAAGACACCTTGTTGTCTATTCCTTTCTCCACCGAGGAAGAGGTATTCGACCCCGGAATCGTTGATTTAGGGAAATCTCGGCCTTTCACCGATGCAATAATTGAAAGATTTTTCGATCATCTTGGTGCGAGTTTATCTCGTGGAGCATGCTACATCCATACCATTAGTTGTGACTACCATCTCTTTTTAGAGATTCGTGTTAGAGTTTTATCCTTTCGTTTGTCATCCGACAACGAGGATATAATCTTTGACCCCGGCATCGCGCTTCATGTTGGTTTCTACTCCAATATGCCGGTTTTCACCATTTTCCCTAAGGACCAATGAATGCGAGGATCGAGTCGAGCTCATGACTCGGTGAACAAAAACGAGGTGCCTTGTGGGGGAGTCCCATACATTCTATCTTCTTCCTATTTTCTAACACCTAATAAGGCTTGATCTTTCAAGCTCGCGCTCGTGTTTTGTTGTGTTGTGAATCTTAGGTATGACCCTAATATTTGAAGACTCTCGTGTTCGGTTTTTGCCGGTCCACTTGATCTTCCATTCTTTGAATGCCAAAAAGGGGCACACTTTCTACCCTTGATTTTTATCGACTAACGTTTTATCTTGAGGCATAATTAATAAACGGCTTATAGATTTGCGTGCTCTTTCCATGCTAGGAATTTGCATTAGACTCTTCGTGTCTTAGCATGGAGTGTCACTCTTGAGCTAAGAAACATTGAGGACAATGTTTGGTTTTAGCATGGGGGAGTCAATCGATATAATCGCTTGCAATTGCTTTTGTCGTGTCCAAACGTGTTGTTTTTCTCATTTTTCAATAAAATTTTAAATTTTTAGTGTTATTTTTAAGTTTTTAATAAGAAAATAAGTGCTTTTGACACGAATGTAGGCTTTCCGTTGGTGAAAATAAGAATAGTTTTTGACTCGACTTGGTTTTTAACCTTAGCTTTTCCTTAACGTATTTGAATTAAGTTTTGCTAGGCTATTATATAGGGAGCTTTAAAACGCGAAAGTCTTAATTCATACGAGTTAAGAACAAGAACTTTTCGCAAGCTCCTATAATTGATCCTAGAAAGTCGTTTATCAAGGGAACTTTAAAACGCAAATTCTAAAACTTGAAAAAGTCTAAGAAGATGCAAGATCCTATAGATGACTTGAAAACCCAAAACTTTGATTTAATAGGCTAAGTATCCATTGATTTCACATTTTTGGAATTTTACAATATGGAGAACAAGAGATGATAGAGTTCAATCATAAGTTTCTAGAATTAGATCTTCTTTGTGCAAGTATTTTTGTGTTTGATTTAATCTCCTCGTACTTACTTTCCACACTTGAATAATAATTGCTTAATAAGTGAAGTTTTTAGCGGTTTAGGCTTGATATCTTAACTCATAACTCCTTCTTTTTCTTCCCTTGTAATTAAAGTGAGAACACATTGAGGGTGTCAGCGTCATGGACTTTTGATCATGGGATTGCGGAAATTTGGTTTACTATAAATATCATATTAATAAGAAGAATAAATAAAAACATGTTCTCTAGGAGCCTTCGGGTGGGAGTCATGTAGCACAAACCTTGTCATTAGAGCCTTAGGGTGTATGTCAAGGGGCGTGTTGAATAAAAATTGCTTCATCATCATGAGCCATAAGGTGGGATGGTGTTGTCAATTCCCTTATTTTTGTCCAAGGAGCCTTAGGGTGTGGATTTTAAATAAGGAGCACAATTACGTCTTAAAGAGCCACAAGGTGTTATGATGTAATTGTTGCTAACTCTATATAAAGTCATAATTGACTTTGGAGGATTTTATTTTTGTTTTAAGTAGCCATATTAGCCAAATTTCGGGTCCGGGATTTATCCCTAAATCGTGTTAAGTTATCCTTGATGTGGGCTTTCTTTAGTGACAACGGTTTTTGAAGTCGAGGTTAGGTTTTGAGTGTTGAGTTTACACCGTTCTTGCCTTCATTTTTGGACTAATAAATATCAAAATAAAGTCAAATGAGCCTTTGGGTGAATGACAAATAAAATCTAGAGATACAATTAGGAATAATAGGAGATTGAGTTTAACACAAACTACTTGTATGAGTTGATTTAATTTTGGGGCTTATGATTGACAATGATCTTGTTTTTGCACTTGGCTTGGAAAAGTGAAAAGTCGGGGACGATGAATCTATTTAAGTTTTATGATCCTAAAAGTTATTTTTCGAATAATGAAAGCAATACATTATGTCTTTGCAAAATAAAAAGTCAAAAGTTGAATAATGGTGTAGATATAGTTTTATTCTATCATTGCGTGAGGACACGGCAATTGCTTAGCATGGGGGAGTTTGATATGAGTGTAATTACTCATATCATTTGTAGCTAAAAACAATGAAATAATGCATTAAATATTACAAATATGCCTTGGATATGCTTGTTTCTTGTTTGAATGTGTGTAGGTACCCAAGTTCGCGAAAACCGACGAAAACCGGCACGAGTTTGAAGAAAAAGATCGAAGAAGCCAAAATCGAGCTCGACTTGAGTGGATTTAATAATTTTGCAAGTATTTTGGTCAAGTGGGGCCCACAATGGGGTAAATGGGCTCAAAAGCCCATTTATAATTCAAGTTGTTAGTTTGTGTTGTTTGGAATTCAAAATGGCCCAATGCAAGGCCCAAAATGTTTATATTCGGATGGAGTGTCTAAGGCCCAGGCCCAAATTGGAAATTAAAGAAGTAAATGGGCTTTAGGGTTCGATTTTTTGTGATCAGTTTCATTCTCACCAAACTTCCAAATAAATAAAAACAGTCCACCCACTTGTTTTCTTTTTACCACACGTTTTTATAACTACATAATAAATAAACGTCCCATTACTCCACTCACATTAAACCGATCCATTTTTTTCACACATTTAAACCATTCGATAACTTCTATGAGAGTTATCTCTCACCTTTCTTCCCCACTTCACAAAACCTAAAAATAACCAGTAACTATTAGTTACTATTTACAAAACCCTAAATCGATTGATCACAAAATTAATAAAGGGGTTTTAGTCTCACATGTAATTCACGTGAGGGGAAATTAATTCCCCCAATTTTAAGGAAGAGACTCTGGGGAATCAAGAGGCTACGTGGCAGATCATCATTGGAGAAGACACATCATTTTCCCAATCCACCAATCAGAGGCCTCAAAAGAAGCACAAGAAGCACACATCTTTGACAGCTTGGCGATCTGTGTGATCAAAGCCCATTTTCAGCCATAGGATCAAAACAGAAAAGAGAGAGAGGCGATCTAAGGGCTGATATCAAAGAAGAATATACCCAAGAATATGCGAATATCCTCATCATCAAGCCCTTGGGGGGGCTATAAATACCCCCAATTTATTCTGTAATTTCATCCTTCTTTTACTTTAATTTTATGCTGTCGAAATAGTTGTAGGTTTTAATTTTGTATTTCTCTTTTAAAGCTTTGTAATATTTGCTGAGAATTAATAAAAGTTTAGTTGATTTGGTTCTGAATCGTGTCTCACTTTAATCTTTCTTCACTGCTTTAGTTTGATATATGAATTAATAGCTATATACTATTTCACATTATAATATTTGATAAATTAAGTTTAATCCAATCAATGGATTAGACTTGATTTTGGAAGTTTAAGATTGGATAAAATCTTTCCCTACTAGAAAGGTTTAAAATAAATCTGTTGGGCTCGATTGGAGTTCGTGGTGTTGTTTGATGGCGAATGGTGGTGATGGTTTCAAGTATTAATGGTGGTCGATTTGGTTAAGTTGGCTCAGCGCCACACTTCTTCCCAATGGATTCTACAAAAGGTGAGTTTCATTCTTAATTTTTGTGTAATTCATATTATTTGATTTTATCTTTGTTTGATAATGATTTTAATGCTTAAAGTGTGTCTGATATAGTAGTTTAATTGTTTTAAGTTTCAAGTTTCTGTGCTTACTGTTTGTATGAAAATCCTGTATTTTTTATGTGGAATCGAAGTTATTACTTTCAAGAATAATGATTTTAGGATTTGTTAGTTTGCTAGGATTAATTTAAGTGTTAGATTATTAAGTCCAATATCAGCTTATATTTTGTGCAATTGAGTTATTCATCTAACAAGCTTTAATACTTAGCTCAAAGTTTAGTGCGAATTTGATCTACGTGACTTGTATTTTTGTCACGAATCTGATAAGTTGAATCTTTGATATGTATGTTAAGAGGAGTTTTAAGAATCTGCTTGTTGAGATGTTAAGAAACTGAGCATTGGTACATGCTGCTTAATCAGTCTGCTTAAGTTTATTTTGATCTGATTTAGGGGCTGTTTTGTTGCTATCTGTGTTAATCCTATGGTAACTGGGTATCTAAAATCTTTGCTATATCTGGATTGATTTTATTCAGTTTGAATTTGGTTTATGTTTGCTGATATCATGCTTATTTAGGTTGTGTAATATGCTCAGCTATTTCGTAATTGTTATTGGTTTGTTTCTGGTTGTGATTAGATGATTATCCTACTTTGCTTGATTATGTCGATTTTGATTGCTGATATTTCTTCTTAATTGGTTACTTTGCTTACTGAGTCATCCTCTTCAATTGTTTGTTTGTGTTATTATGCGATATTGTTCAAATATGGCTAATCAGTTCAGTTAACTGATATTTCTGCTTAATTGGTTACTTTGCTTACTGAGTCATCCTCTTCAATTGTTTGTTTGTGTTATTATGCGATATTGTTCAAATATGGCTAATCAGTTCAGTTAACTGATTAAGCTCAAATAAGCTGTGACCTCTCAGCTTATCAAAATAAGCTTCAAAAGTCTTTCCTAAGACTTGTTTCTTTCATAATCTGTCAAAAGAAATTAATTGCAAAAATATGTCCATGCTGAGGTTCGAACCTGTGACCTCCTGGTTACAGGCTTAGTGTGATAACCATCTGGGCTAGAGGCCTATTTGATTTTATTCTCCTCTAATAAATTAATGTAGTGTATTTCAGATTGGCTGCATTTGTTTTTATTAGTTCATATAAGTCACGTTTCATTTTTTTTATATAAGACTTGTAATTTTAAGGTAAATCTAAATAATAAGTAGTTTTTAATAAATAAATAAAAAAAAAATAAAAAAAAAATAATAATATAAAAATGTTTTTATTTAAAAACTTTAATTAGTTTAACTAAATAGTATTATTTTAATTTTAGATTGATTTAAAAATAGTTTTTTTTTAAGTGGAATTTTAATTTAGCTTATTAGAATTTTAAAAGTAGATTAGTTTAAAAGTTGTTTTAATTAAATAGTTTTATTTTTATTAGATATTTTAATAGATTAAATTTTTAAGATTTTAATTAGTTTAAATTTTAAATTAGTGTGTTTATTTTAAGTAATTGTCTAGATTTATTTTAAATAGGCGGGGTTTAACGATTCATGCACTTTAGGGTAATTTTAAATAGATTAGAATTTGTAGATTCTAATTGTAGTTTAAAAACCGAAAACCAATTCAAATCAATTGTCCAAATCGAAACAAAACGTCTCAAATTCATAAGGTCTTCGTGTACAATGAACTCGACTCACTCACGTGTTTAATTGAATTCGTCATTGGTATTATTAGATTATTACTTTTTCCTAAAGGTAATTGTATAATTTACCCTATAACGTAATCTTAATTAAATTCACATATACTTATCCACTCACATCAGTTTCCCTCTAGCACGACAAAGGTTCACTGTGAACCCCCACATGGTTCTCACAAAGATATCACTAACCAATATGCAAGCATATAAACTACTGATGCAAGTGCATGTACAAACGTCAAGGCTCAACGGGCACCCAAAGGTCCAATCTTTGAATACCGTTAAACAAAAGACACACTCATAGTTTGGTTGCTGAAGAAGCAGATATATGAGAGACAAGTGTCTCAGTGGTTTCACAACTAAGATCGAGATGATTTATAATTATCTCAGATTGTGACTCTTGCTTCAAAGAAAGGAAAGTTGATAACGGTTGATAACTTATCCTCAACAACGGGAAAATAAAATTTCTCGGTCATGGGCTTTCGTTAAAAACATTCAAAGTTTTTAAGCTCATGAACACGACTTATAGTTAAATGTCAGACTGTAACTCGAACTTCAAATAAAGGAAAGTGTATCTTTAAAGATAACTTATCCTAACAATGGGTAGAGCAATCTATCATCGGTTGAGCTTGTCACAAAACATTCAACATTTTGAGCTCAACCCAATGGCTTGTAATCACATTCAGATTGCAACTCGGATCTATATTCACGGGGGAGTGTACGATTTTGTGCTCTTACCCTCAGCAAAATAAGAGAAATCTTCTTACACTTGAGTGGATTCGTCAAGACATTCACAGTCTATGAACTCAAGTTTATGCTTTAGAAAAACCATGTCGCAAAAACGAATGGATTTTTTCAGTAAGCGTTGAACATAATTTTTTCAAGAATTTATCAATGATTATTCATAATCTCTCAAAAATTGTGTGTTCAACAACTCCTATCCTCAAAAAGTAAAATGTGGATCACATCCTCACAATGACAATTCAATTGAATCAATTTTTGAGGGGGAGCTATCCAAAATCAAAGTTTTAATGTTGTTGAATATATTATGTCAACATAATTTTTTATGTATCCATCACATTGTGTGTAAGTATCATTTGGTATTATTCACATGAAAAATCTTTGATGTTCGTGAGCACATTCTTCAACGACAATCTTTTATGTGTTCATGGACATGTAGTGTTCGAGTACAATTTTTTCAAGAGTTTTTCAATGATTGTTCAAAATATTTCAAAAATTGTGTGCTGGACACTACACAAAATGTTCCAATAATTCATGCAAGTATGACACATTTTTCTCTCGAAAGTTTTCAAGACTATTTTTTCGTGATATATTTTAATCAAATTTGGTATCTCTAATATCAAACGATTTTATATATTAGAGATAGGGGAGAAAATGTGATTAAAATGTAATATAATGTATGAAACATATATTTAAGACTCAAGCACTTTAACTCTTACCCACATGTGCAAAACACTTTCGATTATCGATGCACATGTGAAGACGGAGCATTTCTGAAATGACAAAACTATCAAAGTGTTAAATGTTTTTCAAACACCTTGTTAGACATTTGAAGTGGTTTTTATGGTTACGATCTCACACCCACAACATTTTTAGTTCACGACATTATTGGTGTCAAAAGGGTGGTTAGGTATAAGTCCTATGATCTAACCAGAATCGGAGGGATCTTCCCAGGGACAATTCAATAAATTATTAGAAGTCCTTAGGAAAGATGGAGTAGAATGTGAACGTAGCTGAATGCCGACTAAGTATTGATGCTAGTAATATTTGTCTCTTTTTATAGTTCGTTATTCCCAACTCAATATGAATTGATTGTCCAATAGAAATCAAGTTGACTAATTGTTTTTGGTGTTAGATTTTATAAAATTTTAGTAATCTAGGTCTAATTATCACAAAGCACGTAAAAATGTAAAAATATTATCTCTACGTAACCGTACTAAGCTACAACATATTGTAATTACCACAAATAAATTTATAGGTACAAGTAAATCCAAGCACAAGTAACTAATCAACAAATTTAACTAATTAACAAATCAAGAAAAATGTAACTAATTTTCTAACAAAATTACAACTAACTTTTTTATCAAATCTAACAAACTTTTTATAAAATTCCTAACTAACTTTTTAACAACTATTTTTTATAAAAGTAAAAATTCCAAATTTAACAAAGTCTAATTTTATAAAAGTAAAAATGAATTTTTATAAAATCTAAATTCCAAAATAACGTACAACTTTTATAAAATGGAAAATCCTAAAATCCTAATTTTTGAAATCTGCCACATGCACTCATCCTCATTAAACAAGCCCAAAAGTCTTAATAAGCCCAGTTGGATCAGTCTTATACTCAATCAAATGAGACTGTTACTTTTAACCACTTAGACCAAAACAAATCAGACTGAAATTGTTACCACTACAGTTATAGCTAAATCAACATATTTTACAACTAACAGATTAATACAATTGCAATCAGTAACCCAATATTAAGCAAATATATTCGTAAAAATTAACATGAGCTTAACTGTATCGAAGTTTAGGATCTGTTGTCGCCGAAGCGTAGCGCTGAGCTAGCTTATCTCGAACACTACCACTCACCGAGACTAACAACTTCAATCAATCGACACTCTTGTGGACCTAACAACTCGAACTGCAACAATCTTTAGAAACTAAAGATTATCCATCTCGTCTTATCTAAACTCAAACAGTAGTCGTCAACAGTAACACGAATCTGAAACCTCTCGATCCAACTCTACTCCTTGCTATTGAAAACAATGAGCCAATCGTCTCGAGCTACGCTTAACCGACATGAAAATATCAACAGCAACTGGACGATCTACTTCTTTCAAGCTTGAACGCACAACTGAATCACAAAACTCCTTTAAGCTACTCCTTTCTTGTTTGAACGCGAAACTGAATCACCTATGTTCGCGTATGTCTCCGGCACCTGGCCGAAGGCACGCCACACGAGCCGAGGCGACCGCCACGTAAGAAAGAGAATATAGACAAGATCCCCCAAATCGTGGGAGACTCTGTTTTATCCAACAAGGCAAGGTTTTACCCAGCAGATCCAGCCATGGTACGCCGCCTGCTTTAATATTGTGCCTGACACTAGAACACTGTTCAAGAGGTGCGCGTCTCAATGATGTGACTACACATCCAGGTATCCCCTAAGCTTTGGGTATAAATACCCCAAAGCATTTACTACACAACAACACACAGTACACAGCATTTACTCTCACTTAATAATATATCCCCGGTATTCCGCACCGGATACCACTCTTGTGATCGTTACTTACTTTCACGCCGGAGCTTGGTCTCAGGTTCACACCTGGGGCGAGTTAACGTGCGTTCTATCATTGCAGGGTAGGCCTATCTTACAAGCATACTGTACACGAGACCGAAGCTAAATATCCAAGGGCCTCGTTCCTGCGGAAATTTGTTTCAACATTTGGCGCCATCCGTGGGACCCTAAACTCGAATCTCCAATTAGCTAACAATGGCGGGGGTTTCGGGGAGCGGGTCTCCTTTAACCATTTCACCAGAACGTGACAACACCACCGGTGGGGGAGAGACAGAAACACCTTCCTCCTTACAACAAAAGATTCTTGATAACATGAGTGAGCTGCGGAACTTGGTCGGACGATACAATGCCGTCGGGCAAGAACCTCTCATACCAATGAAGTTGGTCTTCGAGGACGAGACGCAGGATACGCACAAGGAAAGACCAACAATGACGCAAGCTCGCGGATCTGCAGATATGTCGGCCGAAGAACTACAGAAACCATTCAAGGATGTTGTCTCTTCACCTTTCACCAGAAAAATCATTCAGTTTTCATCACCGAAGCACATCCTTCCGGCAACGCTGAAGTTGTATACCGGAGCGACAGATCCCAATGATCATATTACGCGCTTCGCCGGTGCAGCTAACTCGGGAGAGTGGCCTATGCCAGTGTGGTGTAGATTTTTCCAACAGACGCTGGATGGAGCAGCTGGAGGATGGTTCGAAAGATTACCGCCAGGAAGCATAGGACATTGGGACGAATTGAGAGATCAATTCCTAGAAAGGTTCGCCTTGAGAAGAAAAAGCCATAGAAGCCCTATGGAAATCACTAGCATCGTGAGGAAGGCTAACGAGTCACTCTTGGTATTTAAAGAAAGATGGACTGACGAAGCCAGTTACATACAAGGTGTGCCCGAACTCATGAAAATCTCTTCCTTTACCGCCGGGGCTAAATGTCCAGAGTTGTCTCGGCGCTTCTCCGATGACGAACCAAAGACGGTAGCCGAAATGTTTAGAAGGGTGGACGATTTCGCAAAGTCTGAAGAGGCTTATAGGAATACAGAGCTACCACAGGGAGAGGGAAGCGATAGAGGAGGAAAGGGCACAAAGGATGACAAATACTTCACAGGGAAGAACTTCAATCGCAACAAGAACAAAAATGACTACAGGCCAAAACCTGCGTACTCACCATACCTCCCACCAGTTAACCCAAGGAAAAACCAATATCAACGATCCGGGTTAGAGACGTTGACCAAGTTTCCCAAAGAAATTTTAGCCACGGAATTACAACTCCAGTTACCTCAGCCACCTCCCACAAAGGGCATGGTACGCCCAGAAAACATGGATAAATACTGTGACTACCATAGGGAGAAGGGTCATCTCACGAACGATTGTCATCAATTAAGAAAGCAGTTGGAGGCTGCACTTGAGTCTGGAAAGCTAAATCATTTGATCAAAGACTTGAGGGGAAAAGTGAACAAGGGCAATCAAGGAAGGGGAAATGGAGGAGGTGACTACAAAGATAAGACAATACACATGATAGGCAGCAGGTACCGTGGTGAAAAGAGAAAGGAAGTATGCCATGTGGAAGTTGATTAGATGAATGTTCCAATATACTTCCCTCCTTTAACCGAGGCCGAGGCCTCAGATGATCCTTTGATATTCGAAGCAGAAGTAGAAGGTTATTGGGTGAAGCGTGTATTCGTCGATGAAGGAGCGGCCATGGAGGTAATGTTTGAGCATTGTTTCATGAATTTGGATCCGGACATAAGGCGAAGGTTAACTCCCGATCCCGTTAAAGTCCTAAGTTTCTCGGGAGAAGAAACTCAGCCGATGGGAAAAATCGAATTGGAGGTCACTTTTGGAGCACATGGTATGGAGAGGAAAACAATAATGACCTTTTGTGTGATCAAAGCACCATCTCCTTACAACATCATCCTCGGCCGAACTGGGATCAAGAAGTTAAGAGCCGTCCCTTCAACGATACACTCTGCAATGAAGTTTCCCACTCCTGGTGGCATCGCCACGCTGAAGACCACCGCCAGATCTATTTTTGAATGTAGGGTAATTGAAGATGGCCAAAAAATAGCAAAGGAAAAGGCTACGGCCGTAGGCAAAGAGTTAGACAAATGGGTCGCCTTTGAAAAATTCAATGAACAAGAAAGAGTTGAGGGAGGAATGACAGAGCAAGTCATCATCCATCCCGGTTATCCAGAACAATTGGTAACCATTGGGAGACTCTTCACAAAGAAGTGTAGGCTACAACTCATAGATCTATTGAAGAAAAGCACAGACGTGTTCGCTTGGGAACCATCAGATATGACGGGGGTCCCTAAAAGAATCATCAAACATTCATTGAATGTAGATCCGTCCAGAACGCCGGTAGCCCAAAAGAGGAGGACGTTAGGGGAAGAAAAAAGCCGAGCTGTTCAAAAGGATGTCGCGGATCTTCTAAAAGCCGGTATAGTAAGACCAGTCCGATATCCAACATGGATCTCTAACCCTGTCCTCGTCAAAAAGCCGGATGGTGATTGGCGAATGTGTGTGGATTTCAAAAACCTTAACTCAGCTTGTCCCAAGGACTACTATCCGCTGCCCGATATTGACGTAAAGATTGGCTCAGTTATGGGCTTCAAGTTCAAATGCTTTCTCGATGCATATAAAGGATATCATCAAGTACTCATGGACAATGAGGACGAGGAAAAGACGGCCTTCTATACAGACGAAGGCACTTATTGCTACACCAAGATGCCCTTCGGACTTAAGAATGCCGGAGCCATATACCAACGGCTGGTAGACTCAGCATTCCGGTCTCAAATAGGAGCAAATCTGGAAGCATACGTTGATGATCTAATGATAAAAAGCAAAACTGAAGAAAAAATGATCGAAGACATCAAGGAAACGTTTGATAACTTGAGAAAAATCAACATGAAGCTTAACCCAAAGAAATGTTCTTTTGGGGTTGAAGAAGGAAAGTTCCTGGGGTACATGGTAACTTCGGAAGGAATCCGGGCGAACCCCAAGAAGACAAAAGCTATTGCTGAAATGTGTTCACCTAGGACTTGGAAGGAAATGCAATCCCTCAGCGGAAAGCTGGCAGCTCTAAATCGCTTCTTGTCCAGATCAGCCGAACGATCACTTCCATTCTTCGAAACCCTGAAAACATAACGAAAGAAAATAAGGAAGAATACCAGTGGACGGAGCAGGCGGAAAAGGCTTTTCAGGAACTGAAAAAGGTGATCATGGAGCTTCCCTCATTAGCATCTCCATATAAGAATGAGGTATTATATGTATACTTAGCTGCATCCAAAGAAGCAATAAGTGGAGTTCTTTTGGTTGAAAGGGAAGGTATTCAAAAACCTGTTCGGTACGTTAGTAGGACGCTGCATGATGCCGAGACAAGGTATTCAACGTTAGAAAAGTTGGCCTTCGCCTTACTTCACCTTTCGAGAAGACTCCGCAGGTATTTCGAAGCACATGACATTCATGTCATAACTGACCAACCACTGAAGCAAATATTGGGAAAATCTGAATCATCCGGAAGGTTGGCAAAATACTCTGTGGAGTTGGCAATGTATGAAATATTCTATGTGTCACGGAATTCAGTCAAAGGCCAAGTATTAGCAGATTTTCTTAATGAGGCCCCTTTGGGACAGGAAGGAACAATGGAGATATATGAGATCGATGAACAAGCAGAGCCAGAAATAGCATGGACGCTATACACTGACGGAGCATCCAGCTCCAAAGGAGCCGGAGCCGGTTTAGTGTTGACTAACCCAAAGGAGATGGAATTCACTTACGCCCTAAGATTCAATTTCAATTGCTCCAACAATGAAGCAGAATACGAGGCATTGCTGGCCGGCCTTCGACTAGCAAGGAAAATGGGAGTCAAAGTGTTAGAAGCTAAAGTGGATTCCAAGCTAGTAGCCTGCCAACTAAACGGGGAGTTTGTCGCCAGTGACGATAGAATGATGAAATATTTGTCCAAGGCCAGAGAGATTATCACATGTTTCACAAAATTTAACATCACTCATGTGGCCAGAACAAAAAAATCAGAAGGCAGATGTGCTCAGCAAGCTCGCATCAGTGACGTTCAACCACCTCACCAAAGAAATCCTGGTAGAAATCTTAGAGTCTCGGTCCATAGACGCACAGGAAGTAAATGACATAGTACAAGAAGAAGGGGACAATTGGATGACACCGATCCGGAAGTGTTTGGAGGAAGGCATATGGCCACAAGACCATAATGAAGCCAGAGCAATGAGAATGAAAATAAACCAATATGTCATAGAGGATGGGGTGTTATTCAAGAAGTCCTATTTGTCTCCCATGCTAAGGTGTGTAGGTCCGACTCAAGCCAACTACATTGTTAGAGAAGTCCATGAGGGATCGTGTGGAATGCACTCCGGCACAAGGTCAGTAGTGGCAAAAATCATGAGGCAAGGGTATTATTGGCCCACTATGCATCAAGATACATGGGAAGAAGTCTCGAAATGTGAAGCATGTCAGATACATGGGCCAGTCCCGAGGCTTCCAAAAACAAATCTGACCTCCGTCATGTCACCGTGGCCATTCTATCAATGGGGAATGGACATCTTGGGGCCAATTGAAGGATCTCCAGGAAATGTGAAGTTTGTAATCGTGGCAATTGATTACTTCACAAAGTGGATAGAAGCCAAGCCCCTAGCACGAGTCACCGGAAAGGAAGTAAAAAAGTTTGCCTGGCAAAACATTGTGTGTAGGTTTGGACTACCTAGGGTCATTGTGACAGACAATGGAAAGCAGTTGGTGGAAGGAACGTTAAGGAAGTGGTGTGAAAAATGGGGAATAAAGCAAATGAACACCGCCATTGCACATCCGCAAGCCAACGGTTTGGTTGAAAGGGCCAACAAATCACTAATGCATGGCCTCAAGGCTCGGCTAGGAAGGAATCTGACGGGATGGGTAGATGAGCTCCCTCACGTGCTATGGGCCCACAGGACAATGCTGAAAACAAGTAATGGCGAAACACCATTCAGCCTCACGTATGGAAGTGAAGCGGTGATCCCGGCCGAAATGGGAGTCTCGTCCGCAAGAACCCTTCTGTTTAATGAAGACAACAATGAGGAGGAGCTCCGGTTAAACCTAGACCTATTGCAGGAGCGGAGAGAGGCCGCAGCCATTGAAGAAGCAAAGTACAAAAAGAAGGTTGAGCAGTATTATAACAAGAGAGTAAAACTTTGCAACTTCAAGGTTGGTGATTTTGTCTATCGGCGAAATGAAGCTAGCAGAGTAGAGAAGGTGGGAAAGCTTGGTCCTAACTGGGAAGGCCCTTACAGAGTCAAAGAAGCATATCACAATGGCTCCTACAAACTGGAGACCATGAACGAACGGGAGGTACCAAGAACTTGGCATGCAATCAACCTCCAGAAATGCTTTATGTAAGAAAACAATGTAACAAATGATCGAATGAATGAATGAAATTTTCACGTTGTTTTGGGTAACACAATTGTCATTACATTTGCAAAATCCTCGGAGTAGCTAACCGAAGGACTGTAAACTTGTAAAACACTAAGTGTTGGATGCGCCCGAAGGGCAATCCGGAGGACAAAGTAAAAGCGGCTATGTGCCGATGTCCTCCCATATAAACCATACATAAGGAACACGTTAAGTGTTGGATGCGCCCAAAAGGCAATCCGGAGGACAAATCAAAAGCGGTCAAGTGCCGATGTCCTCCCATATAAACTATATCTAAGGAACACGCTAAGTGTTGGATGCGCCCGAAAGGCAATCCGGAGGACAAATCAAAAGCGGTTAAGTGCCGATGTCCTCCCACAAGTTATGAGGAACATTCTAAAAGGTCTAAATGTTTCATAATAGGGTAAACCTTGCCATATAAATTAACCTTTTGATCCGGCATGAAAATACAATATGTAAAGACTTATACGAAGTAAAGGGAATACATAATACATTTTATAAAACAATAAGTCAAGAGTACACATTTGTTGCCACATAATTAGGGTACCAAATATCCAACGTACGAAAGATAGTGTGAAAAAGGGAATTATTACAAAACGTAAAGTAATTGTTCAAATCACAAGCCCCTTCCGGCATTCCGGAGGCAAATAGAGAATTTAAAGCACAGATGTATCAACTTCAGAATCAGTTTTCTTCTCAGCATCCTTCTCCGTGGCATCAGAAGTCACTCCTGACGGGACCTCGCTTGCTTCCAAGGAAGAACACCCACCTTCCGGTTCTAGCAGCAACAACTCTCCAACGGGTAGCGAGTGAGAAGAGGAAATCTTGTCAATAAAGGGATAGGAAGTATGAAACAAGGCGTCACAAGCAGGAACCCAAGTCTTCAAGGCGTCTCTATTGATGTTCTTGACTTTGGATAAGACTAGTTGAACTTGCGCCGGTGTCCTGCCGAGTCCGGTAGATTTCATGAAACCTGCAGAAAAAGCAATACTACATGCTCCATCAAGGGCTTTGCGATACTCCCGACTCTCGATCAATCTCTGGAATAAACAAGGGATCCCGTCTCTAACCAACACTTGCTTGTCATGCTCAGCCTGGCTGAGAAGAACCGTGAGATGCTTGTTATTTGTCTCAGCGGTGGAAAGCTTCCCCGAAACATCTTGGAGTTCATGACTTTTCAAGGAAAGTTGGTCAGTTGCTTCTGCCGCGGTCTTCTTAAGAGCTTCGTTCTCCTCCATAAGCTTTCGAATCCGAAGGTTCAATTCATCCTCTTTTGCAGCACAGTTGGAGTGAGAATCTTTAAGCTTTTGATGGGAAACTTGCAATTTACCCAACAACTCTTGCCCTTGGCTGAAGGACTCCTTTTCAGCGAAGTGAGAATTAGCCATATCCACGTATTCACTGTTCAGCTTCTCATATCGCTTCATCAGCTCTGCTGCAGCTATAGTACTCTGAGCAATTGACCGGCAGCTATGACGGAGGATATCATAGTTAGACATTGCCTTCAAGTGTTGATCGTCAGCAGGAGTGGCAAGGTTGTATAAGAATTCCTTAGCGGCATAGTTGGAGTTAACCCTTACATCTTCGTTCAGCCTCCAGTTCGGGACATGCTTTGGGGGGTCAAATTCTTCATCTGAGGAAAACGGAGGGACCAATGTAAACACATACGAATATGCAAGGAAGTGACAATAAAGAAAACATAATAGAAAAGAAAGAGACTAACCAGCCTGTTGCGAGTTCTGTTCAGGTTCAGCATGAGGGGAAGATTGATCACTCACTTGAATAATAGAAAGAGACTTTTCCTTCACACCGGAACTTCCAGCCAAAACCTGAGAGTCAGGTTTAGCAACACTGATAGGTTGTGTGGAATGAGTTCGCTGGGAATCTGCTTCGGATTCGGAAGGAATGAGTTGACGGCCTTTTCTCTTTGCTTTCTTGTTAGAAGTGCTACCCTCGGCAAGCGAAGGAGCTTTCCTCACCTTTTGCTTCTTTTCTTGCCTCTGTTTGGCCTCAAGTATCCGGGATGAAGGTTTCTCAACCAATTGCTGGACGGGTGTCAGCTTGGGGATCTCCTGACCAGTAGGTAGAGGTTCGGTCACACGAGGGGTGGGTTTCTCATTTTCAGCATAAGGTTCACCAATGTCGACTAAACCTTCGTCGAAAGAAGGAAGGTCCAAGAAATCTAGGAAGCTCATTTCTGAAAAAGGGGAAAATAAAGGCAAGGCAAGCATAAGCAAGCCCGCGTGAGTAATAAAGTAACAAGAACTAGCAAGAACAAAGTATACCTTTCTTGTCAGCATCTAAGAGCAATCGCCGCAGCCCCGGATGACTATATTGGAAAGAAAGACCAGCGAGGAAGAGTAGAACCTCAGGAGGAGGACGACACAAAATAGGTTTTTTCCCGAGAGCTTTGGCATGTTCAGCGTTGTATGAGCAAGGCATATCATCAGTAATAATCGACTCACGATGTCTCCAAGGCATAGCAAAAGGAATCGCTCGACGGTCTATCAGAAAGAACTCAGTTTTCTACTTCTTAAGGCTAGAAGTAGTCTCAATCAAACACTTACCATATTCTCCCTCTCCTCGGCTCTCGAAGGAGAACCAATGCCCTTGCTTACTTAACCTATAGAATACTCTAAATAATGTTACGGACACAGGAATCTTCGAGCCGAAGCAATGTAGCTCAAACATTACCACTCTGTTCATACCTATGGGCACAAGCTGGGAGATATGTACTTTGAAATATCTAATCACGTTTAAAACAAATGTGGAAAAGGGGATCCGAAGGCCAGAATGGTCGAGAAACTGACGATAAATTCCAATCTTAGATTCGGGTAAACGGTCCATGGTCAGGTCAGGATCCGGAAGGCAAGGTCTTAATAGAGAAGGAATGTTGTACTTACATATCACCACCTTTAAATCATCCTCGGTCATACCAGACAAGCGTATATGCATATCACATTTTGGGTCACGCTTCACCGGCGGAGCCACTCTCGACTGAGCAATCTCTTTCCCAGTCATCCGGAACAGGCAGATGTACAAATATAAAAGATAAGGAAAGAATAAGAATTATACCTTCAGATGATGCGAAGGAAGATAAGGTGAAGAAATGAAGAAAACAATAATGGTGGAAACGATGCAAAATAAAATGAATAAACACACATATATAGGGGTCATGGGCGAAGATATCGAGGAAACACTGTTCGTTTGCGAATCGCGAGGATAAGGATCCACCGTTGAATTCGAAACGGCTAGACACGTGTCAAGTTCTCGTCCACCACCAAAAGAAATAAGGTCCAAAATAGGGAATATAGTCGAATCGGTTCAAAAGACGAAACAGTCCAAAAATCATCCCCAGACGGAGAGTAAGAATCGTTTTAAGTATCAGTCCATTATAGGGATAATGAACTAATACTTGGGGGGGACATGTTCGCGTATGTCTCCGGCACCTGGCCGAAGGCACGCCACACGAGCCGAGGCGACCGCCACGTAAGAAAGAGAATATAGACAAGATCCCCCAAATCGTGGGAGACTCTGTTTTATCCAACAAGGCAAGGTTTTACCCAGCAGATCCAGCCATGGTCCGCCGCCTGCTTTAATACTGTGCCTGACACTAGAACACTGTTCAAGAGGTGCGCGTCTCAATGATGTGACTACACATCCAGGTATCCCCTAAGCTTTGGGTATAAATACCCCAAAGCATTTACTACACAACAACACACAGTACACAGCATTTACTCTCACTTAATAATATATCCCCGGTATTCCGCACCGGATACCACTCTTGTGATCGTTACTTACTTTCACGCCGGAGCTTGGTCTCAGGTTCACACCTGGGGCGAGTTAACGTGCGTTCTATCATTGCAGGGTAGGCCTATCTTACAAGCATACTGTACACGAGACCGAAGCTAAATATCCAAGGGCCTCGTTCCTGCGGAAATTTGTTTCAACAACCTACTACTTTCAATCACTATTTAAATCATCACAGCAAAGATCTTGAACGAAGATTAAACTTGTTTCACTAAGCACTTCAACCAATCACCATCAATCAATCACACTTATTTCTGATATCAGTACAGAATCAACATAATATTGCATGCATGAAGTATCCAATGACATCACTAGGTAAGTGAAAAGTAACGTGGGAAATTGAAATGGATTTATTGCATGAAATGAGAATCTGTTACACTTTCAGTTACAACAAATGTAACTGTTTAACTACACTAATGGTGTGATACTGTGTGTGAAACACACAGTAAAAGAATGGAGGGAAAAATGAAAGCTAAATTCTATCTATGATGTGTGTGTAAAATACACACTAAAGTCTACGTACTACAAATGAAAAGAAACAGATATATATATAGACTGAGAAGAGCAGGGGTGGATTGATGAGGTGTTGTGGCCAATGAAGGCTTGCCACGTTGCGAGTAGTGGTTGGCCTGTAAAAGTGTTGATCCGGATTAACAAATATATGATGCGTTGAGAAGAGCATGGGATGTTATGGGATTCGGGTCTATTAAATGGTGAGTGGAATACTGGGTTTTAAATGCCCATAATTGGCATTAACAGTTGGTTGCTTTAGGATTCATAAATGTGCTGCATGAAATTGCTTCCCATGAAGATTCGATTGTAAATAATACAGTAGCAATGATTGTTGTGTATATTCTCGTCCATTATTGTTGTTTTGACTGCATTTATGGAGACTCTCCCATTATTGGTCTAATAACTCTCGGATTCTTTAATTGCAATAATTGTTTGTTGAATGCTGAGTAGATGACCTCGGCCTGCATTGATGGCAATAAGTTAAATACCTCAGGTTGTATTAATGGTTGATAGTTGACTGCTTGTTTAATACTGCTGCCAATGATTATTGTTGTGATACTTTTTTTTTTGGAAACGGCAAATATTATTAAGATATAAAAGCGCCACACCTTAGCAAGAAACTAAGGGAGGGCTATGAGAAGGAGAGATTACAATACGGATAAAAGAGGATTACACTCCCAATCTATCCTATTACATGAGAACTTGCTCCTATGTTTGATCCAAAGAAATGTCGTGGATATAATCTCTCCTGCTATAACCGAATAAGACTTGTGAATCCTGTTGAAGATAAGATCGTTTCGCGCCTTCCAAATGCTCCAAATGGTGCCAAGTATTATGGTTAATAATACCTTTCTTTTTTTGGGGCAATTACCCCATTTGCTTCCAAAATCAAGGATTTCATTTGCAGATGAAAACATAGGAGTCGGAATTTTGCACCATTTAAAAATCCATCTCCAAGTGTCGATTGCCTTGGGGCATAAGACAATCGCATGATTGACGTTCTCCTCTTGACTCAAACATACCTTGCATTGAATATTGTCCATATGGACGCCCCTATCATTGAGGTTTTTGGCGACGGGAATGCGCCCTAAACCAACTCGCCAAACGAAGCAACTGACCTTGGGGGGTACGGTATTAATCCAAGGCATATGAGAGATCCCCGTATATGTATTATTCTCGTCCATAAGCCTTCTAGCATGCTGCACCAAATATTTGCCATCTGGGGACAAGTTACAAATAAGCTTATCCGGATGATGCTGCAGTTTAATGTCCGCAAGGGTGTGAAGTAAGATGCAGAATTCGTTGATCACGATTGGATTATTGAAACTGCTGGTCCAATTCCAGTGGAAGCCGTGGTGAGTGATGCGGTCTTTGATAAGGCAGTCACTGTTGGCATCCATAGAGAATAATGAAGGGAATCTGTCCTTAAGAGGTGTATTTCCAAGCCATCGATCTTTCCAAAATAAAAACGTGCCACCATCTCCAACTGCCAATGAGAATATATCTGCAAACATCAACCCAAAATCATTCAAAGTAACCTCGACTTTAGCTATGTTATTCCAAGTCCCATTCAAGTTAGGATTCATAAGACAATGAGCAGCTCTATGTTGGATGCTATGAATCATTCTGATAACTTCTTTCCATAAGATGTTGTTGCTTCCATCATATAATTTCCACCACCATTTTAAAAGAAGTGCGCAGTTATGGGCGATCAACGATCCGATACCGAGCCCACCATTGTCCTTAGAGGCAATAACAGTAGGCCACGCGACCCAATTGATTTTACTGGTGTTGTGAGCGCCACCCCATAAGAATCTCCTACGTATCTGCTCAAGTTTATCAATCACACCCTTCGGAGCCTTAAATAACGAGAAGTAATACAATGGGAGGCTGTTTAAGACAGATTTAATGAGAGTCAAGCGCCCACCAAAAGATAAGTATCTCGCTTTCCAACCCGATAGCTTAGAATTGAACCTGTCAATAACCGGTTGCCAATGTCTGATAAGGTTCATGTTTGCTCCCACAGGAACTCCAAGATAATTGAATGGAAATTTCCCAGGAAGACAGCCAAGAAGAGCAGCCCAGTTTTCAACGAGCGAATTGGAAGAATCGATGCTGAAAACTTTCGATTTATGAAAGTTAACTTGCAAACCTGACGAAGCATGGAAGCACTTGAGAATTCTGGCAAGGTTTCTCAAGTTGGTTTCAGAACCTTCCCCAACAAAGATTGCGTCGTCAGCGTAAAAAAGGTGCGAAACAGAAGGACCACCGTTTCCAACCTGTTGACCGCGAAACAACCCTTTTTCACAAGCCGATTTCATTGCTACATTAAGACCCTCCATTGCTATGATGAATAGGAACGATGAGAGTGGATCACCTTGTCTAACTCCTTTAGTGATGTGGAATTCGCTTGTCGGGGAGCCATTGATTAAAACCGAAGCATAAGATGAGGATAAGCAGCCTCGAATCCAATTTCTCCATTTGACCCCGAAATTCATTTGTGACAAAACAGAATCTAAGTATCCCCAATTTAACGAATCAAAAGCTTTTTCAAAATCGACTTTGAAAATGAACATGTTCTTCTTCTTCTTTTTCGCCCACGAGCAAAGTTCGTTAATAATGAGGGGGCCTTCCAATATATTGCGACCATTAATGTACGCAGATTGTACATCACCAACAACGGTCCCAATAACCTTTTTAATGCGGAACGACAAGGCCTTGGATACAATTTTATACAAGCAACCAATTAGAGATATAGGACGGTAATCGCTGAGAGTAATGGGGTCTTTGATCTTGGGGAGTAGCGTGATGAATGATGAATTGCACCCCCTGCCAATGACACCAGTAGCTTCAAAGAATCTGATGAAATTCATAACATCGTCGATAATACAATCGAAGTGATGTTTGAGAAACTTGAAGGTAAACCCGTCAGGCCCCGGGGCCTTATCACCACCACAGGCCCATATAGCCTCTTTGATTTCCAATACAGAGAAAGGGACTTCAATGGACTGCTGTTGTTCAGAGGTCAGCCTGCGAAAAAGGGGGTTAATGAGTGGAGGACGAACCGGCCATCGATCACAAAATTTTGATGAGAAGAATCTGTAAGCTTCTTCTTTGATACGCCCAGGGTCCACGACCCATTCGCCATTGATAGTAAGACCATGGAACCTGGTCTTCCTACTCTTGTTCTTGAGAGTTCCATGAAAGAAAGCGCTATTTTCATCACCATCGACAGCCCACTTGATGTGAGAAATTTGTTTGAGGTCGAGCTTCTGAATAAGCTCCAATTCAGCAATTTTTGTTTTCCCATCATTAATTTCCAAAACTTCCAAATCAGAGAGTGGCCGAGATTCAGCAATTAAATCTAAATCATTTAAGCGATTGCGCAAAACTTTGAGATCCTTGTTTTCTTTGGCAGCATCCAAAGCTCTCCATCTTTTAATTGCGGTTTTCAGAACTTTGTTAACAAATCTAGATTGTTGTGATACTCTCAGATTACTTAATTGTTGGAGTATATCAGGCTCATTAACAACTTCATTAATATCCCATTAACCAAAGTCCTCCATCCATTCTTCATAATACTTGACTATGATTGGTCAAAATTTGATCACATGGATCACCAAACTTTCATTGTTGGCAGCATTAGTCCTTGAGGTTCCAAATCTTGGCAATTCATTTTGTGGCTTGTAATTACTTTGACAAATGACTATGTTAATCTTTGAACTTTGCCTTCAACTTCTTCAAGTCCTTTGATCTTCATATACTTGGCAAGTTAGGCCCTTGATGTCTTGTTTTGTCCTTTTCTTCGTCTTTTCTTCAAATAAAATCCATAAAAGATTGTGTTTGCCTCGATCGTATATTTTTACCTACACATTCAAAAACAACAGAGAATACCCCGTAATTCCGTTTTATCATAATAAAGCTTGGTATTTTCCTTGTGTTTTAAGGGTTTTATGGATTTAATTGATATGAGATTTCACTCATATCAAATTCCATACACTTGATCATTGCCATGACCTCATGCAATGCCACATTTCAAAACACCAAATTACACTTTTCTCATAATTAATCCACCTTGGCCATAATGAAATGCTTTTACACGACACTACACTATATGATGCATGATTTTGATTTTTACAATGCAATGCAAAGGAAAAAAAATTCTATTTATATATTTTTTATTTTTCTTAAAATTGTTTTAATGGAAATAACTCATAAAGAAATCAAAGACTTTAATTAGGGCTTTGGTACCATGAACACTTATCATCCTCAAGTTTCATTTTCTTCATACCAATCTTAAAAACGAGATCATTGTTATTCATAAGTAAAAGTACATCGACTTATTCATAAAAAATAATTGTGTTACCATTATACCCCCACTTATTATGCCTCTAAGACCGGTTATTATTTGAGAAAATTGCTTTTGGGAAAATTTGTCATTATTTAAAGCGTGAAATATAATAAGTGTAAAATCTGAAAATAAGGAAGCACGGTTATAATCCTAAGTAACCATCTTATCCATTACTCGAAAAACCACCCACAATTAGTATAAGTCCGACCCCAAATAATAAGTCATTCGCCTTATGTGTAATATCCTTATGTAATGCATTAATAAGTAGCTACACACTCGCTAAGGAAAGAAAAATAAAACTCACGCAATAACTTATATCCGTCGCCTTTTTGAGACCTTGGATCTTCAATCCCGCAACCCGTCAAGGTAATATTGGATTGGAGCAACTATTAAATCCCCGCAACTCTTGTGAGAGTAATATTGGAATTCAATAGCTACTATAATTAACACTTCACTGCCCCTCTTGGGAGTCTTGTATAATTATTTTTTTCTTTTTCTATTTCTCTTTTTTTTCTAGCCACTCATTTTTTTCATAAGCCGATCTTATTTTTCTTTATTCCTCACAAAGAAAGTTGAAAAGAATAAAAAGAAAAACACCCGCTAAGTATTAAGCATGACATAAGTCTAGTACACATATAACGTTCTAACTTAGAATCTTGAGACGTACTTATACCAACCACGAATGATTAGTCAAAAATGCATAAGAGACTATAAACCAATTAAATTTGTTCTTGATTATCTATTAACAATATACATGTGTTGACAAGAAAGTAAAGGTTACGAAAGGGGATATAAAAGCCACAATTAATTAATATGAGGTTTATCTAGCCTTTTACACTTACTTCAAACTCTATCATCTCTCGTTCTCCACAGTTTAAAATCTCAAATAATGACACTAGAAGATGATTAGCCTAATAAACCAATAAAGGTCTACATGGTTAAGGATACTAGCTAGAGTAATCTTGAAAAGCAAAGTCAGGTTGAGTCAAAGTATTCATGGCGGGCCTAATATGTCAAAAAAGTCTAAACTTGTTAAACCATATCCTTTATTATATTTTTGTCCTTTTTTTATATATTTTGATGAAAGATAAAAGAAGAAATATATACAATGCAAATGTGTTATGCAAATTAAAAATGATTAATGCAAAAATTATGAATGCATATTTTTGGTGGCCAAAGTAGATCAAAAATTTGAATAATGTTTGAAAAATTAATTTTCCCAATTATCATGAAGGCAATGACAATGTTCTAGGTAAGGTCACTTCGATAGAAGACCCCCTACACTTAAAATAAATATTGTCCTCAATGTTTAAGAGTATTGGAGTAAACTCCCCTATACTTATGACATTGATAACTTTGCTTAAACCAAGTTAAGGAAAGGTCTACTAAAGTGAATTCATGTTAAGCATAATGTTTTGAATATCACAATAGTATCAAAGTGAACCCGATACGAGGGCCTACTCCATAAGCTCCAATGCATGAAATGAGAGAGAGCAACCCTAAAAACACGAAGAAGACAAAAGATAGGCACCCCCTACACTTTATCTCGACTATATTACCCTTTTAATAAGCCCAGTTGGATCAGTCTTATGCTCTATCAAAATAGACTGTTACTTTTAACCACTTATACCAAAACAAATCGGATTGAAATTGTTACCACTAAAGTTATAGCTAAATCAACATATTTCACAACTAACAGATTAATACAATTGCAAGCAGTAAACCAATATTGAGCTAAGATATTCGAAAAAATTAACATGAGCTTAACCGTATCAAAGCTAGCTTATCTCGAACACTACCATTCACCGAGACTAACAACTTCAATCAATCAACACTCTTATGGACCTAACAACTCGAACTGCAACGATCTTTAGAAACTAAAGATTATCCATCTCGTCTTATCAAACTCAAACAGCAGTCGTCAACAGTAACACGAATCTGAAACCTCTCGATCCAACTCTACTCCTTGCTACTGAAAACAATGAGCCAATCGTCTCGAGCTACGCTTAACTGACATGAAAATATCAACAGCAACTGAACGATCTACTTCTTTCAAGCTTGAACGCACAACTGAATCACAAAACTCCTTTAAGCTACTCCTTTATTGTTTGAACGTGAAACTAAATCACCTACTACTTTCAATCACTATTTAAATCATCACATCAAAGATCTTGAACGAAGATTAAACTTGTTTCACTAAGCACTTCAACCAATCACCATCAATCAATCACACTGATTTCTGATATCAGTAATGAAATCAACATAATATTGCATGCATGAAGTATCCAATGATAGATATATCACTAGGTAAGTGAAAAGTAACGTGGGAAATAAAATGGATTTATTGCATGAAATGAGAATCTGTTACACTTTCAGTTACAACAAATGTAACTATTTAACTACTCTAATGGTATGATATCGTGTGTGAAACACACAGTAAAAGAATGGAGGGAAAAATGAAAGCTAAATTCTATCTATGATGTGTGTGTAAAATACACACTAAAGTCTACGTACTACAAATGAAAAGAAACAGACATATATATAGACTGAGAAGAGAAATGGTGGAGTGATGAGGTGTTCTGGCCAATCAAGGCTTGCCACGTGGCGTGTAGTGGTTGGCCTGTAAAAGTGTTGATCCGGATTAACAAATATATGAAGCGTGATTGGGTGGCATGGGATGTTATGGGATTCGGGTCTATCAAATTGTGAGTGGAATACAGGGTTTTAAATGCCCATCATTGGCATTAACAGTTGGCTGCTTTAGGATTCATAAATGTGCTGCATGAAATTGCTTCCCATGAAGATTCGGTTGTAAATAATAGCAATGATTGCTGTGTATATTCTCGTTCATTATTTGCTGTTTTGACTGCATTTATGGAGACTCTCCCATTATTGCTCTAATAACTCTCGGATTCTTAAATTGCAATGATTGTTTGTTGAATGCTGAGTAGATGACCTCGGCCTGCATTGATGGCAATAAGTTGATTACCTTGGACTGTATTAATGGCTGATAGTTTACTGCTTGTTTAATACAGCTGCCAATGATTATTGTTGTGATACTCTCGGATCACTTAATTGCTGGAGTATATCAGGCTCATTAACAGCTTCATTAATATCCCATTAACCAAAGTCCTCCATCTATTCTTCATAATACTTGACTATGATTGGTCAAAAGTTGATCACATGGATCACCAAACTTTCATTGTTGGCAGCATTAGTCCTTGAGGTTCCAAATCTTGGCAATTCATTTTGTGGCTTGTAATTACTTTGACAAATGACCATGTTAATCTTTGAACTTTGCCTTCAACTTCTTCAAGTCCTTTGATCTTCATATACTTGGTAAGTTAGGTCCTTGATGTCTTGTTTTGTCCTTTTCTTCAAATAAACTCCATAAAAGCTTGTGTTTGCTTCAATTGTATCTTTATACCTACACATTTAGAAACAACCAAGAATACCCCGTAATTTTGTTTTATCATAATAAAGCTTGGTATTTTTCTTATATTTTAAGGGTTTTATAGATATAATTGATATGAGATTTCACTCATATCAGCTAGCACTGGAACAATCACAACAAGGTGCTAGTAATGATGTCTTGGTAAGCATTGAAGGGTTGAAGAATAAAAAAAATGTAATGATTAAGGGTGTAAAGAAAAAAGCCCTCCATACAACTTAGGCAGAAACCGGGTCAACACATCATGAAGATAACGCATCATGGACCCAGTGATGTAATGCACAACCCCTCCCCAGCCGACTCAGGCTTCTCTCAAAAGAAGTTTGTTTTATTGTCACGGAGAACAAAACGACTTCTATTGGCTTTCTCACTCCGAGTTAGTTGATATTGAATAGGTGGCATATGCTTCAGCCTCCAACCACTAAAAGTGCACAAATCGAGTCTAAAGCCTAGAGATCAATCAAATCTCATTAGGACACACAGAATGACGATAAAGAGAGTCCTACGCTATATCCTTGCGATATTGCTAGAACACTCAAAGTGATACTACCTAGTATTCACAATGATGAGTGGAAATACTTCCAGTGTTAACATCAAACAGCACTGCGGTAGGTCATGTGTAAGATTCTTTATGAATTGAACATGTGCAAAACTGAAAAGCAACAGTGGTTTGATTCTTAATCGATTCAAACTCATTTCAAGTTTCTACGATATATCTTTATGGTCTTGCCAGAACATTCAGAGTGATGTTCATTAAAATTCACAGTGACGAATGGAAATCCTTCTAGCGTCAACCTCAAACAGCGCTACGGTAGGTGACTTGCGAGATTCTTATGAATCAAGCTTGTGTCAACTGGAAAGCAGCAATGGTAAGATTCTTTATGAATCAAACTTGTTCCAGGAATTTGAATTGACGACTTTAATCAAGCGGATCCAATTGATTTACTCTTTATGTTCGCAGTCTTGCTTTGAGACAGTCGAGTAAAGAGAATGGCTAGTACTGCCGCGAAACCCTGTCAAGGAGGTTCTTAATTGAATCTACCTTATCACAGGTACGGTATTTGATATCGTATAAGGGTCTTCACCGACCGGAGGTAAAATGCTACCGATTTAGGATGAATGTCAAAGCCATTCAGTCCGTGTCTATGTTTTGTATCGAGAAGGTGGCGTTACGGTGTACTCAGCAATGTCGGAGATTCAAAACCACATACTCATGCCCAAAGACACATTCAACAATCAAGAAAGCAAAAGTCTTCCGCAACTCTGATGTTCAAAATCTTCCTTAACAATTAATGTAGAGGAATGACCTCTCTTCAAAGGAGATTGTCAACAAGCTTTCAAGATGGTGCATAGTGTGAGCATGTGGATGAAGACACAAGATCGTAAGATGGTAAAGAAAAGTCAAGGATGGTGGCCAGCAAGAATGAAACAGTTATTTTGAAGATCTCAATACTAAAGATTAATTATCTCCATCAATACTCACATGTCGTAGAGGAATGACCTCTTAGTGAGTGAGATATTAGTCTCAAAATATTGTATCGTCAAGAATGATTCGGTCACAGATTTGAAGATCTCAAGTTTAAAGACGAAGAAGATAACGACAAACGCTCAAAGATCACAGCATGAAGGACAAGACTACTATTACACGTTCAAGACTCATTTATGGCGAGATTAGTAATCTCTATAAATCTCCAAATGTCGAAGAGGAATGACCTCTCATTGGGGGAGATTGTTAACCTCAAAATATTGAGTCAAACAAGAATGATCGGTCATAGGTTTATTATGTATTGATTATTAGAACATTGTAATAGGTAGTCTAGTAGTCGTAACAATACGGGCTTGATGGTTAGCTTAAAAGGCCTCTTTCAAGGTACTAAGTATTTTATTCAAGCCCGGCCCAACCTATATAGCCCATAAAACCCCGCATGTAGGTGGACTATATAAACTTCCCTCCTACCATGTTAGGAGGGTTGGTTGTCCATTCTTATCACACTTCTCAATCTAATATTCCCCAAGTTTCCAACTACTCTCTCTATTTTCTCTCTCTACTTTCTCTCTCTATAATTCATCTACTTTCATCTATTTTTCTTATATAATTTGTTGGAAATACGTTTTTACGTATTTAGGAAGGTTCGGCCACTCCAACAATATATACATAGTATGGGCTCGTAGTCATAGTCTAAACATATAACCCACAAAGCCCACATGTAGGGTGGGCTATATGAACCCCCTCCTAGCATGTTAGGAGGGGTGGTTGGTGGTTGGTCATTCTCTAATCTAATATTTCTTTCTTTCTCTCCACCTTCTCTCTACTTTGTCTCTCTAGTTCTTCATCTATCTCTTTCTTTATTAATCATTCGATCAATAGTATAATCTAAGGGTTACGATAAACTCTCAATTGGTGTCAAGATCCATGGGATGATTGTTTTGTTTTTGTGTTTGTGTTCTTGATTTTCGTGCCTATCTTGATCAAAAACATTCGACTCAAATTTTTTTATGTTTTTTACGGTTTAATCTTGATACAAATCATCTATATAGTTGTGGTAGTGATTTGGTATTGTTACTTTGGTTAAAAACACAAAAAAAAATTGGGTGTTTGGATCATTTTTTGGCTTTAAATATCGAATTGGGTGTGTTTGATCCGATAAAAGTGCTAATTCCATCGCAAAGGCTTAAGGGTTTTATTATTCCGATCGCAAAGCCTAAGGGTTTCTACATTGCAATCGCGGATTCTGATCCAGCATTCCGATCGCGGATTCCTATTCAGCATTTCGATCGCGGATTCCGATCCAGCATTCCGATCGCGTATTCCGATCCAGCTTTCTGATCGAGTATTTCGATCCAACATTACGGTCAGATATTCCGATCCATATTGCGATCAAACATTGCGATCAGACATTGCGATCAGACATTACGATCAGACATTCTGATCGACATTGCGATCAGACATTGCGATTAGACATTCCGATCGATATTGCGATCAGACATTGCGATGGGTGATATTGCGATGGATATTCCGATGGGTGATATTGCGATGGGCATTCCGATGGGTGATATTACGATGGGTATTGCGACACATATGACATTGTGAAGATATTGTTTTTGTGATATTCCGAAGATACCAAAATTATTCCTTAAAAATTTCGAAGTGTGTTTTTTGGTTTTGGAGAATTTTTTGGTTTATCAAGAACATATCTTAGGGGATTTCAACATTTTTCTCGACTTCTACACACAACAACAAACATAATTACTTTCTTTCATTGATCGATCGATAAGTAATCCTTACTTTCATTTGTCATCGAACTTCAATGGATTTGTTGAATTTGACATATCGAGAGGGAGAATTGCAGAAGATGCAAGAAGAAGCAAGAAAAAGGTGTCAAGTCTTATTTAGAATATTTGAATGTCATCTTCACGAGCTTATAAAGCTCACGTATGGACCATCATTTGTGGCAGTATTTGGTGAAGCTTCCCCTTTCTTTCTCGATGCTATGATGATGAAGTTGGATATTCTTGAGCAGAAACTTGACAAAGAAGACTTTAATCACATTGAATATGTATCTGCACTTCAAGTTCTGTTGAAACAGTTATCGATCTTTCTTCAATTCGATACTGCCAAGAAAGAAAATTTAGGGCTCTGTCAGTCATTCTTTGAAGACATGCTTATCGAGATTCAAGGCTTCCAAGGAACCGTGTGCAAATACGTGAACTCTCTTACGCAATTGTTTCAAGAAAGAGCATGACTTCAAATTGATTATGATAACTGGAAGCAAGAAAATTCGATGCAGATGCCAGAGGAAACAAATGGTCTTACGAATGACTCAAAGGAGACCGTTTTGGTTAACGATGATAGCAGCGTCAATGCATCATGACAACGTGACTCAGGCATGCATATGACGAAGAGCCAATAGTTGAGGTACAATCGAATACTGAATCTCACAATGATTTGCAGCATGTTGAGAACTCAGAACCCACCTATGACCAACATGGGATAGAAAAGGGTGATTCCACTTCTGATTCATCCGATGTGAGTCATAATGGGGGAGAGAATGATCAAAATGCTCAAAATCATGATATATGCCTTATGACTGCTTCGTTAACCAATTCTGCTTATAGGATTGAAGAGCTTGAAACGATTTTAGCTCAACAATCAAAAGAGCTTGAGGATGCCCAAATTGAATTTTCGAAGAAAACGGAAAAATTTTAAAAGTATTTTGAAAAACTTGAAAATTCTAACTTTGTTCTTGAACAAAAATTAGATCAAAAAATTCAAGATTCTAAATCCGAAAAAGATAATTTTATGAGCTAGAATCTAAGTTGGCATCTTAAGACATCTTACAAAAGCAACACGAGACTTTAAAACAGCGTTGTAATGAGTTAAATGATACTATCATAGACTTAAGGTCTAAAACTCTAGAGTCAACGACCTTATTAACTACTGAAAATGTTGATTTAAAGGCTCAGGTTCAGAAAAAGGTTTTTGCTATAGCTGCTCTGAAAAACGAGCTAAGGAAAATTAAGGGCACTAGTGTGGACACTAAGCTTGAAAAACCATCAATCTTGGGGAAACCGCCTAAAAATCAGTCCGTTTGACAACCGACTGCATTTAGATCCGAGCGACCAAAATCCTCGAGACCGCGGTTTTCCTCCCAAGTTGATATGGTTCATAGTTCTAGACCAGTCACTCCACTATCTAGGCCTAATGTGATCAAATCATCTTATGCAAAACCTACAAACAAGACTGCTACTAGTGATTCTAGGTATAGTTAAAAGAATAGGCCACAACATAGGTCGCATAGCATGTCTAATAATCACTATGTAGATGCATCTCAGAAAATGACACAAGCAAGAACTAGGATCTCTATATCTCATTCGGGCCACAAACACGGTGTTTGTTCCGTATGCATGAAAAGTGTCTTCACGACAAATCATGTGGCTTGTGTTTCTAAAGTTGTTAGAAATACGTTTTTACGTATATTAGAAGTATCGGTCACTCCACAATATTATTTATGTTGTAATAGCTCGTAGTTAGTGTTACTTATTAAGTTAAGTAAGAAACCGGTCCATGGGCTTGTCATGGGCCGGCCCAAGTCCAAATAAGGCCTTGGAAGTATAAATACCCCTTTCCTCCTTGGAAAGGGGTTGGTGGTTGATTCCATTTGTTTTCACTTGAATAAAAAGACACATAGTTTCTCTCACTTTCTCTCTCTAGTTTCTCTCTCTAGAAATCTTCAACCCACTTCATAGATTCATAGATTATCAAGATTCTACATTTGGTATCAAGAGCTATGGGGTGATTTAAGGAAAAGATTGTGTTGCTTTTTTAGTTATTGAATCAATTAGTGATCTTTAGAAAAAATAAATCTTGAATCTTGTTGTTTTTGGTGTTTTTGTTATTGGGATTAATTGATAAGGATTGGGTTTAGCTTATTTTGGTAAAAATCATAAAACTTTTTGTGGTTTTTGATCAAAAAATCGGATTTAAAGCTTTGTTCGAAGTCTCGAACTTAATATTCCCAGTTTATTCCGAATAGACGTTCTATTCGGAATATTAGATATTCAGCATAAAGGTTTTCCGAATAGACATTCCGAATAGCAAAATCTTTCCGAATAGCAAAGTTTTCCGAATAGCCAAAACATTCCGAATAGTCAAACATTCCGAATAGCCAATCTTTCCGAATAGCAAAGTTTTTCCGAATAGCCAATACATTCCGAATAGTCAAACATTCCGAATAGCCAATCTTTCGGAATAGCCATTTTTCCGAATAGCAAAATCTTTCTGAATAGACAAATTATTCCGAATAGCCAAAACATTCCGAATAGCCAAACATTCCGAATAGGCCATCTTTCCGAATAGCCCATTTTCCCGAATAACAATCTTTCCGAATAGCCATTGTTCCGAATAGCAATCTTTCCGAATAGCCAACATTCCGAATTGAAGAATATTCCGAATAGCAGGAACATTCCGAATAGGGTTTATTCCTAGTAAGGGTTATTCCCCATAGGGTTTTTCCGTATAAGGATTATTCCGAATAGGGGTATTCAGCATAAGGATTATTCCGAATAGGGGTTTTTCAGCATAAGGTTATTCCGAATAGGGATTATTCCGAATAGCAAGTTCAAGGGGTATTTTCTGAGTTTTTTCGACGATCTTTAGTGGATTTAATCTTGATTTCAACTACACAACACAAATTCTCAACCTTTCTTCACTACTCGATCAACCGATAATCTTTGAGTCTTTTAAGTGATCACAATGAATCCGAGTTCATTAATGCCTCAAATGACATCACTTACGGATATCTCAATTTTAACGGGAACTGATAATCGTCCATCGATGCTTATTAAAGAGGTGTTTGAGGCATGGCAGGGCCGCATGTTGCAATACCTGAAGGGCAAACCGACATACGGAAGACTTATGGTCAAATCGATTTTGAATGGTCCACTCGACTATGGTACCATTGTGGTGAATAACGTGACTCGACCAAGAGAATTTGAAGAACTCACACCGGCACAACAACTCATTGCTGATGCTGATGACAAGGCTCTACAGACTCTTCTCCAAGCTCTTCCGCATGATATTTATCGCATGGTAAGTCAGTATACGGTTGCAAAGGATTTATGGGAACGTCTAAAGGTGTTACTACAAGGTACGTCTCTTACCAAACAGGAAAGGGAATGTCAGTTGTATTATCTGTTTGATAGATTCACGTACAGCCCAGGGGAAATGTTACACGACTACTACTTCAGATTCACTACTCTCATGAATGATCTGAATGTATACAATCTCGTGATTGCTCCATTCCAGGTTAACACCAAGTTTTTGAATACTTTACCTCAAGCTGAATGGGGTGAGTATATTACCGATGTCAAGTTAACCAGGGATTTGCATAAGTGCAATTTGGATCAAATCTATGCTTTTCTTCAGCAGCATGAGAAACATGTGATCATGCACCGTTCGCCTCGAGGTATGTACCCTGATTCTTTAGCTTTTATGGCAAATCAACCAAGCTTGTCCTACAACAACACTCCTTATATCATGGGACACCAAGCCTATCATCCATCACCGTACATGACTCCAAGCTTCCCCCAATATTCGATTCTGCCGCAACCACCCACCTCACATCAGCAACAATATCGGTTTAGTGCACCTTCGCCTCAGAGAGAACCACAAGCTTCACACTATGCCTCACAACCTCACCCATATTCACCAGCAAGCTTTGCACCTTATGGTCAGTCATCATACACTCCTTATCAAGAAAATGTTGCATGTCCATCAAGCTATTCTAACCACATGAGTATTCCTCAACAAGACCAAGCATTGTATTGTGATAATGAAGAAGTTCCCATTCCTGAGTTCCAATAAGGAACTGACCCAGTTGAAATGTTAGCCTCTTTGTCTGCTTATCTCACAAAGACATTGAGCAAACGAGGATTTCGAGGACCAGCTCCTACTAACAATCAGCTGAGGAATTCATCCAATTCTCACCAACAAGCTACTATTGAGAATGGCAGGGTAATGGTTCAACCTCTTCAACCTTATCAGGGGAGACCTACTACATCAACTAACAATGCACGCACGGTCAATCCTGCTCCAATGGTTAACACTCCTTCACGGGCTAATTCTACGGGCAAGTTGAGAATGATTACATGCTATAACTGCAAGGAAGAAGGTCACATGTCCAGGGATTGCAAGAAACCCAAGAGGAGAAGGGATGGTCAATGGTTTGCAGAGAAGATTTATCTGGTGAATGCTCAGGCACAAGGAAGGGAACTTGATGAAGAGGAGCTTGCATTTCTTGCTGATCCAGGGATTGCTGAACAAGACGTTGTCACTACACAGAATGCAGCATATCAAGCAGATGATCTTGATGCTTATGATTCAGACTGCGATGAACTTCAATCAGCACAAGCAACTCTTATGGCAACTATCTCTAGCTTAGGACCAGAAAAGAGATCTGAGGTACTTATTAATACCACTGATAATATCACTGATTCTAGTATTCAACCACATCAAGTTGTGTAAGAGAGTGCTGATTCGAATGAGACTTCGGTGGTGAGTCTTTTAAATGAGGAGACAATCAATGATAGTAATATCAATGTGAGTCCCCAGACTTTGAGTGAATCACAACCGGGAGCCATTTCGCATACGCATACTCCTGCTCAACAAGATTTGGTCACGGTTCCTGCTACATTACTTAGCCAAATGAATGCTGCAATCCTAGAAACCCTAGCTAAGAATAAGAATTTGTCTGATGAGCTAGCCTTGTGCAACGAGAAAGTTCAAACTTTGGAATTAGTGCCTTCGTCTAGTGTTCTAACAAATCCCGAATATGATCATTTTCGAAACAAACAAATGGGTCATTTGCAAGAAATCGAAACCTTAAGAGCAGATCTTTCTAATGAACTTAAAGAAAAAGAGTTAGTAGTCACTAATTTTCAAAAACTTCAAACGGATTTTGAATTACTAGAGTCTAAGAAGAATGAAATGGAAATTAATGCTGCTAATAAGATTAGAAGTCTAGATTATTTGCTTTTAAGACAATACGCTGCCTCTCAACTAGTGCACTTATTTGATGCTTCGTTTAGAGAATTTAACTTGTCACGTCAAAAAGGCCTTCCCCCTAACCCACGGTATGCAAAACAAGCTTTTAACCATAGTCCAAGACTTTATAATGCAACCCAATTAGGATTGGTCTTAGACCCGATTGTTTTTCTCGAGGATAGCACAAATAAGGATCTAGTTGATAAGGATCGGTCATACAATTTTGCAAAATATCCTCAGTGTGATTATTTTAAGATGAATCAAGAGCTTGCAAAAACAGATTTTAGAATTCGCTTCCATATGGATAAAGATCTCATTACAGCACCAACCTACATGTTGAATGAAGAAAACCCTAGTACACTTCCTACACTTGTCAAAATGGACGGACCTAAGGAAATTCCAAAGGATCTTCCACCTGTTAGCACTGTATGGTTAAACTTGCAAGAGATTAATCAACACTTTGCTAGTTTTGACAAGGTCATTTTGGAATGTACGACTTCAAATGGCTTAAACGCCGGAGAATGGGCTTTCGAACACATGAACGAGGTGTTTAAGAATGAGATCAATCCATTTGTCGAAAGTCTAAAAGGAAGTTTTGCATCTCTTAAAGAAAATCTTCAGTTTGAAATTGGCGAAGTTCAAAAAGTGTTTTATGAAATGGACACCGCTTAAGAACTACAACTAATTGAAAAGGAAAAGATTTCATCCGAATATGACCGATTCTTGTCCCAAGTAATTTCGTGTGATGTGCTTACTACTGTGAATGTTAATTATTCGAATGAGCTTACATCCGCTATGATTAAATGTGATGCTGTGAATATATGTGATGATGTGTGTGATCTCTCTGTAAATGTTGCTGATACTGTAAATGAGGTAGATAATCATTCTTGTCACGAATCTAACGCTGAGTTTTTAAAGCTTCAAGATTCTTACAATTTACTTTCAAAACGCTTTAATCAACTAGAACAACATTGTATATCTTTAGAATTAAAACAACAAACTCAAAATGAGGATCTTTTGATAACAAATAGTTGTGAAAACGGTGTTGAGACGAGTGACAAGATGATTGCAATAGTTAAGGGATTAGAGGAAGAGATTATGAGATTGAAGAGAGATGTGTCATCAAATGAAACACTAAAATTGGAACTAGAGGCTGCAGAGTCTAAAAACCAGGACTTAGAAATTAGACTTTCGTCTATTCTAGGGGAGATGGATCGTGCAAGACAGGGAATGTCCAAACTTTATGGTTCACTAGAAGAACGCTTCGCTTTTAATGCGGCACAGCAACAATCTTATGTTAATCAATTGAACCAAAAATGTGAGGAAATCTCTGACTTAAACATCCTGCTCATTGACAAAAACATGGTTTTGGCCGAGTTAAAGGAGACACTTCTTCTCACCCGACAAGAAGCTGTTAATAACTTAGCTACCAACTCTGCACCGTCCTCTAGTGCTCCAACAACCAAGTCAGTAGTGCTTTATAAGAACCCGCTCCATAAGAAAAACCCGGTTACCTACGATGTTTATATGAGGAATGCAATTAAGCATGTAGATCTTGTTAGGGATATTTTAGACGATCTTTATGCCTTAGATCCCTCAAGTAGCTACTATTATTCAGCTCATGAATATATTAAGCGAGTTCAATATTGCTTAGCATATCTGCAATACATAGGTAAACCAGGTTCTGCACTACTCACTAATCGACCCATTGCTGTAACTCCATTCAATAAGACCCCAGGAGCAAAACCGTCATTGGCACCATCAAGTAAGGCACCTTTAAAAACTGTTGCTAATGTTCCCAATTTGCCTTCTACGGGAGTAAAAGAGTCTACTAAGGCTAAAGGATCGCCACTCAAGAAAGATAAGATCAATCCCTCCACTAGTAGTACCAACAAGAAGAAAGTAGAAGCTCACCATAGGAATATTAGTTCAGATTTAAATAAAAAGAATCATGTTAAGACTAAAAGCTCTGCGCCTGTGCAGAAGCCTAAACCATTTGTGAATTCTAATTTGAAATGTTGGAATTATAATGAATGTATGTTTTCCCAACGTCATGATTTGTGTCTTATTGATCATGTGAATGAAATGAATGCCATTAGGAATGATCTTGAATGGAAGCCAACTGGTAGAACTCGTGCCCAAGTTGGATGGAAATGGCATCCCACTGTAGGACCTTTACGTTAGATGGAAAAATGTGCCCTTTAACTAGGAATGCATCCATTGAGGTTAGGTCTGAGCGTCCTTTAGTTAGGCACACTAGCACTAAAGTATGGAAACAGCGCCCTTTCATTAGGTCAGCCCCCACTATAGTGCCTATCAGTGAAGAAATACCTCAGGATTTAAGCCAACTAGAATCTACACCACCAACTAGGAAGAAGAAGGCTAGGAAATCTAAGAAACCTAAAGTTAGCAAATCTAAGATTATTAAATCTGTACCTGCTAATAACAAGGAACACTCAGATTTCGATACCTCTACATTGTCTTCGTGTGGTGATATTTTCAGGTGCTCCAAATCATCCTCTGGTATTTGGACTCCGGTTGTTCAAAGCATATGACCGGAGATCGCTCGATGCTCCGAAATTTCGTCAGCAAGTTTCTGGGAACGGTAAAATTCGGTAATGATCATATTGCAAAGATAATGGGGTATGGTGAATATCAGATTGGAAACGTTACGATTTCAAGGGTATACTATGTAGAAGGTCTTGGTCATAACTTATTTTCAGTAGGACAATTTTGTGATTCCAACCTAGAGGTTGCCTTTCGACAACATACTTGTTTCATCCGCAACTTGGAAGGAAAAGACTTGTTGAAGGGATCTCGTGGTGCAAATCTTTATACGTTGTCCCTACAAGACATGATGGCCGCCTCTCCAGTATGTCTTCTCTCTAAAGCATCTAAGACCAAGTCATGGTTATGGCATCGCAGATTATCTCATCTTAACTTTGATGCTATTAATCATCTGGCTACAAACGAATTAGTTCGTGGTCTTCCAAAGCTCAAATTTCACAAGGATCATTTATGTTCCGCGTGTTCAAGGGGGAAAAGTACCAAGAAATCATATAAGCCCAAAGCTGAAGACACCAATCAAGAAAAACTTCATCTTTTGCATATGGATCTTTGTGGGCCAATGAGAACTGAAAGTGTGAGCGGTAAGAAATTCATTCTCGTTATTGTGGATGATTTCTCCAGGTTTACATGGGTTAGATTTTTACGTACAAAGGATGAAGCACCGAAGGCTATCATCACTTTTCTGAAATTCATTCAGGTACGTTTAAATACTACTGTCCGCCGTATTCGTACAGATAATGGAACAGAGTTCGTCAACCAGACTCTTCGTGATTATTATGAAGGAGTTGGTATCTCACATGAAACATCCGCTGCACGCACTCCACAACAAAACGGTGTCGTTGAAAGACGGAATCGTACGCTTATGGAAGCTGCTAGGACTATGCTAATTTATGCGAACGCTCCATTGTTCTTATGGGCAGAAGCTATATCTACTGCATGTTTCACCCAAAACCGTTCTATCATTCGGAAACGCCATGGAAAAACACCTTACGAGCTTCTACATGACCGTAAACCCGATGTTTCATTCTTTCATGTGTTTGGTGCTCTTTGTTATCCAAACATTAATAGTGAGAACTTGGGCAAGCTTCAACCGAAAGCCGATATAGGTATTTTCATTGGTTACTCACCCTCCAAGAAAGCATACCGAATTTACAACCGTCGTCTTGGTAAGATTGTAGAAACTATGGACGCAGATTTCGATGAGCTGACAGCGATGGCTTCTGAGCAACGCAGCTCTGAACCCGCGCTTCATGAGATGGGAACCGGTGCTATTAGTTCTGGATTAGTTCCCAATAATCCTACTTCAACATCATTTAAACCACCTACAAGGCCCGAGTGGGATAAACTATTTCAACCATTGTTTGATGAATTCTTTGATCCTCCAAGTGATGAAGTTCCAGCACCTGTAGTGATAGCTCCAATCCCTGAAGTTATTGCTCAAGCTAATGAAGCTTCATCAAATGCATCCTCAGTTAACATTAAACCGGATGCACCTTCACCAAGTAATTCACAAACTACACCTGAATCTTCTCCCCTACTTGTGCCTAATGATGTTGAAGAGGATCCTACTGATCACGATTTGGAATACGCTCACCAACAAGAGCTTCATTTCTTTGGTGTAGCGATACCTAAAAACCCTTCAGCCGCGTCTACCTCAGAAGAAGCTCCTTCTATTGTTCACTCCAGACCACCTAGGATTGAAAAACATAGCACCAAATGGACAAAAGATCACCCAATTAGGAATGTCATTGGTAATCTCGATCGACCATTCTCTACACGCCATCAATTACAAGAGAGTGCACTCTATTGCTACTTTGATGCATTTCTCTCTGAAGTTGAACCTAAAAATTGGCAACAGGCTATGACTCAATCATCTTGGATTGAAGCCATGCAGGAGGAACTAAATGAACTCCAAAGACTTGAAGTATGGGAATTAGTTCCTCTCCCTGACAAGGTTAACATCCTAACTTTGTTATGGGTTTATAAGGTTAAACTTGATGAGATGGGTGCAGTATTAAAGAATAAGGCTAGATTGGTTGCTAGAGGATATAAACAAGCCTTGGGTATAGACTTTGAAGAATCTTTTGCTCCTGTTGCAAGATTGGAGGCTATTAGACTATTCCTTGCGTATGCTGCTCATATGAACATGATCGTCTATCAAATGGATGTGAAGACGGCATTTCTGAATGGTGAACTAAGGGAAGAAGTCTATGTTAGTCAGCCAGATGGGTTCGTTAGCACGGAGTTTCCCAATCATGTGTACAAGCTTAAGAAGGCTCTCTACGGGTTGAAACAAGCTCCACGCGCGTGGTATGATCTCCTGTCAACATATCTCATTTCGGAAGGCTTCTCCAAAGGCAAAGTGGACCCCACTCTATTCACTCTTAAGGAGGAAAACGACATGATACTGGTACAAATTTATGTTAATGATATAATATTTGCTGCCACTAACATAGAATTGTCAAATCGCTTTGAGAAGATAATGTCCACACGCTTTCAGATGTCAATGATGGGAAAATTTTCATTTTTCTTAGGATTACAAATTTCTCAGAATCCCAGAGGCATCTTTATTAATCAATCCAAATATGCTCTAGAATCTTTAAAGAAATATAACTTTGAAAATTGTGACCCCGTGGGCACTCCAATGGTGGAGAAATCCAAGTTAGATGAAGATAGGAATGGGATTATTGTTGATCCGAAACTTTACCGTGGAATGATCGGCACCCTTCTCTATCTGACTGCTAGCAGGCCTGATTTGTAATTTGTCGTATGCATGTGTGCCCGGTATCAGGCTCGGCCTACCGAAAAGCACCTACATGTTGTTAAAAGGATCTTTCGGTATCTCAAAGGAACACTTCATCGTGGTTTATGGTATCTGAAAGATTCCTCCATTGCTTTAATATCATACGCAGATGCCGATCATGCTGGGTGTCAAGACACGAGGCGTAGCACTTCTGGATCTGTGCAACTCCTTGGAGACAAATTGATCAGTTGGTCTTCAAAAAGGCAGAAAAGCGCTGCAATTTCTAGCACGGAGGCTGAATACATCGCCATGTCCGGTTGTTGTGCTCAAGTCCTTTGGATGAGATCACAATTAACTGACTACGGTTTGGGATTCAACAAAATCCCGATGTACTGTGACAACAAGAGGGCCATTGCCCTTTGCTGCAACTATGTTCAACACTCCCGGGCCAAGCACATAGACATTCGCTACCATTTCATTAAAGAGCAGGTGGAGAACGGAGTGATCGAGCTGTATTTTGTCACTACTGAGTATCAGCTGGCGGATATGTTCACCAAAGCCTTAGATCGAGGACGAATCGAGTTTTTGATCGACAAGCTTGGCATGAAATCATTCACTCCAGCGACTCTCAAAGAATTGGCAGAAGAATCAGCTGAATAGTGGTGGTAAACTATTCAGGCGTATCCTTTGTTCGTGATCATGTATATTATTGTATATATATAAACCACAAAAAGAAAATACAAAAATATAAAACAAAGAAAAACCATAAAAAGTATAAAACCTAGAAAAACCATAAAAAATATAAAATCAAGAAAATCCAAAAATATTTTTCGTTTTTTAAATCGGGCATGTCTTTTAGTACGGTAATATTTACGGCTTTAGAAATGTCGATCAATATTGACACGGCGCCATAAATAGAGTCCGTATAAAATTTGTACATTTTTAAAACATGCCCATCATGGCTTGTAGTTATTTCTGACTACAACCCGGTTTTCATATTAAAGTCACGTATTTCCTTGGAAAACGTTGGCTCACAACGGGAATTAATTTTCTCGGGCATGATTTACAAGCCAAATCATACAAAGGGATCAAGTTTACTTTACAACTTGGTCTAACACGAGTTAGTGTACGTCTCAGTGCATTAACTTGTCTAAATAAGAGAAATCTTATTGCCACCAGCGAATCGATCTTTTCAACATATAAAATTGGAAAATGTTTTTGTAGAACAATGATAATCTTGTGAAATAAGGGGGTTGATGTTTTTCTAGAGAGAGAAAGTTAGAGAGAGAAATGGAAGAAAACACATATATTGAAATGAGATAATAAAACAACCAACACCTCTTTCCATGGTGGAAAGAGGTTTAAATACCCCAAGTCTTTAAAGGACTTGGGCTTCCGGCCCATGAACATGCTCATGGGTCGGGCTATGTAATGAATACTACTTAACTTAACTACGAGTCTATAACTACATGGTTGGAGTGACCGAGACTTTCTAAATGCGTAAAACGTATTTCCAACAATCTCCCCCAAAGGGAGGTCACTCCAAGTTTACAAAGTCCTAATCTAGCATGTTAGATTCTGTTCTTGAGCTCGTAGTCTTCTTTTCTTTCTTTTTCTTTTCTTTTGTGAATATGTGTTGAATGATATCAGCCTTTTTGCTTGGAACATGTTCTTTTGGCCTTTCACGTGCGATCTTTGCCTACTTGTGAATTTTGCCTCCTCGTGACTCCATGTTCCACACACTTATGTCCTTTTGTTGAATTCTTGAAAGTTTCAGAGTTTGTTACAGCGGAAGACTTCATCTTGTACTTTCTTGAATTTTTGCTGAACTTTTATGCAGAAAGACATAAGCATGTGGGATGACTTCTACAGGTACACCGCAACACCACCGTCTTTAACTGGTACACAGCAACGCCACCGTCTTCAACAGGTACACAGCAACGCCACCGTCTTTAACAGGTACACAGCAACGACACGAATAAAATGGCTTTGAACATTTTATTCTAATTCGGTAGCATTTTACCTCCGGTCGGTGAAGACCGTTGGACGATATTAGATATCGTACCCGTGACGGATAGTTTCAATTAAGTAACTTCCTGACAGGATTTCGCGGGTAAACCCGTTCTCTTTATTCGACCGTCCAAAGCTGACTGCGAACATAAAGAGTGAATCACTTGGATAATTTATCCTTGTGATTAGAAGCCGTCAATTCATGAAACCTGGAACAAGTGAATCTCAATTAAGATTTTCACCATCGTTGCTTTCCAGTTGTCACGAGCTTAATTCATAAAGAATCTTGCACGTCACCTACCAAGTGCTGTTTGATGTTGACACTAGAAGGATTTCCACTCGTCACTGTGGTCAATAAAGAGTCACTCTGAGTGTTCTGGCAAGATCGTATGATAATGCGAAGAGGCCTGGAACGAGTTTAAGTTCAATTAAGAATTAAACCACTGTTACCTTCCAGTTTTTTACAAGATTGATTCTAAAAGAATCGCACGTGCAACCTACCATGAGCTTGTTTGATGTTGGCTCAAGCAGGATTTCCATCTTCATTGTAATACTTACGTATTACTCGGATGTTCTGGCAATATTGCAGGAATATTGCGTAGGACTCATGAAAATCTCTTACTTTTCACAGTGTGTGAGAAAGCAAGGAATAAATGAAAAGTGTCCTAATGAGACTTTTGATGATCTCTTGGCTCTAGACTCGATTGTGCGTTTTGATTTAGTGAGCGATGGCTGGAGAGGAGTGCCACCTTTTCAATACCAATCTATCCGGAGTGAATAAACCAGTAGATAACGTGTTGATCTCCGTGTGATTAAAACAAATACCTTTTGAGAGATATTTGAGTTAGCTGGGAAGGGTTGTGCATTGCATCACTGGGTCCATGATGTCTTTCTTCAATACCGAGAATCATTAGCAAAAATGACCTCAATAGCGTATGTATTGACCCGGTTTCTGCCTAAAGTTGTAAGGAGGGCTTCTTTCTTTACACCCTTTATCTTTACAATTCTTTTTCATTCTTCAACCCCTTCAATGCTTACCAATACGTCATCACTAGCACCTTGTTGTGATTGTTCCAGTGCTAGCTTAAGTACTTGGTCGGCATTCAGCTACGTTCACATTCTTTCTCCATCTTTCCTAGGACTTCTAATTCTATCTAGGGAATTGTCCTTGGGAAGATTCCATCGGCTCTGATGAATCATTGGACTAAACCTATTCCTACCACCCTTTTGTCACCACATCCGTCGTGAATTAAGCGTGTTTTGGGAAGGAATTGCCACCATGAAAAATCATTGAAAAATCACCTAAGGTACTTGTGATATTGAGATCAAAAGTTTTGTACCTTCGGTGTTTTGTTCATCAAAAAACGCTCCCCCTTAACACGTGCTTGACACATATTAAGTTGGATTATCGTTAAGTCTATTTCATCTTTTAGCCAAGTATTACTTAAGTCTCCTTAATCCTATTTTCTCCCCTTATCCAAAATGTTAATCATTAATATTTGGGATATTGAATGGATTAACCGGTCTTTGGGTAAAAATGAGATAAATGTTTGGCCATAGAACATGTTAATGCTCCCCCTTAATTAAATAAGGGTTAGTTGTAGTGCTTTAGTATGATATATTTTGAAAGATTTAGAATCTCGTGAGAAATTCTTGAAAAATTATCATACCTTAACACTACAACAAGCCACAAAAGCTGATAAAGTTAAAAAAAATAACATATTCACAATAATGTACATATGGAGTTGACCTGTAATGAGACGAACCAAAATTAATTGGATCGTTCCGTAAGCCGATGGTGAGCTCCATATGGTCGTCCACCGACGAATCGTTCTATGCTTCGTAGCAACCGGCGCTTCCTTAGCACTTCCTCAATTTTCCTGATTGCATACGAAGATCCTTTTCTGCACTGGGCTGTCCAGGTGTATGTGACTGCCGGAAGAGGTAAGTTGGAATTGAGAACCGACAAATCATCTCGAACATTCTTTAGCGTTCCATCACTGAATTTGTGCAGTTCTGAGAATCGCATGTATTGCATGACGCCAGTCTGATTCGGATAAAAGATTCCTGCTTCCGGCTTGGTAGTCCCCATGTAGACCTTCTTGTCCTTGTGGAAGTTACTAAGTGGAGTCGTATGGGGACGTTGCAGGTTTAACTTCTTCTGATAGCTTTCTACCCCAAGTTGAAAATCTTCCACCCGGTGTTGAATGACAATTTTCCTGGCATATTGACGAAAGTTTGTACTCAAGGCTATGACAATATCAGGTGATAGATGGTCAACTTTCTCTTGAGCCAAAAGCAGCAATAGATCTTCTATGTCTTCGAGTTGAAGGTACTGGAGATCACTTTCGTCAATCCGAAATTCTTTCTCATCGGTACGTTTGAGCAAGATTACATTTAAGTAATCGTAACCGAAAACCGTCTGAGTAGTTGCTCCAAGGATACTTTTGATTCTGTGAGATGAGACGATAGAAGCACCTCTCTTAGGACGATGGAAGTGATTATAGGCTAACTTCTTCTTTTTGTCCCAGTGAGATATGCCAAGTGAAGCATAGGTGTCATAAAATTTGAGCAGCTTCTTTCTCCAGATTGAGTCAGGCACTTTGTCTTCTATCCAAGGAACATTCTCCAAATTGACAGCCTTGAGCATTGTTAGTGACGTGGCATACTTCTTTGCTCCATTTTCAAGGTATTCAAGATCGTGAGAGACAAAATGCTCGATTGGGATAGTGGCAGAACTAGCGATGACCGTTGGTGTAAGAGGTTGCAATACGGGAGTTTGAATTCCTGTAGTTGTCGCTCTTATTGCTTTGGTAAGCTCATTCAGGTGATATTCTGCTTCATTATGGGTGATCTTTAAGGTATCAAAGAAGTCCACATTTGGAGCTGCCATTTTGATCAGATCCGGGGTCATCGTTGGTTTCCCATGAGAATACCTTAGAAAAGCCGAGAAGTCGATAGGGTTGTTGAGGAATTGAGTCATCTCCATTACAGTTGCAGTTTCGAATGGATGATGTGGTGCTGCGTTTGTTAGCCAAAGTTGTTCTTGTATCGTATCATCAATGATAAGAGATTCAGCAAATGTCGGTTCTGGAACATTTAAATCTTCAACTTCCATGTCATCATCATGCTGAGCTGTAGAGGATGTGGAAGGTTGAGTTTGCGTCACCGGTATATCATCGTGATGTTCTTCTTCAAGCATTGTATCTGTCGGTTCTTCTGCTTGCATGTATTCTACAGTCTCAATATGAGAATCAGTAGTGAATTCTGGGGCAGTAGATATACCTGAAGCAGCTTGTTGAGTTTCTGATACTGTTGTCTCCAGTGGCTTATCTGTGGTGTCAGCAACCGTTTCTGCAATGTCCTCGAAACCTTTCTCGGTGGCCGTTTCATTGTCATCCTTGTTTGTCTCGTCGGCATTTGTACCAGTGTTGTCATTGTTATCACCCTTGCTGACTTCATTACCCTTGTCATTATCGTCATCGTCATCCTGATCATCATCTGTATCCTCGTCCTCGTCCTTATCGTCATCAACATTCTTATCCTTTCCTTGTTCATCCTCTTCATCCTCCTCATCTCCTTCCTTATCCTTATCCTCATTCTCATCATCCTTTTCACCATGTTCCTCGTCATCTTCCTCTTCTAACACATTCTCATCATCATACTCAGAGTCGGTAGTGTCTGCAGGATTCTCTTCATCAATTGCGTAATTGAGATATTGCAGAACTTTGCGTTTGTATTTTGATTTATGAGCTCCCAAGTCTAGCAGACGTTTCTGAAGCAGTGTCATGATTTGAAGAGTAGATAGACCATTACCGACCAGATGTGGTAATTGTTGATCAACATAAGACTTGACTTCGCGTTGAATGATCGCGGTCATCTGCTCGTCAATTGACCCGAGAAAAGCAGCGTTTTCTTTATCCCGAGTTTTCTTCTCTTTACGAAATGCTTTATGTTGTTCTTTGAGCTTTGACACTTTGTCTGATAGTTTTTGAAGAATGTGCTCATCAGGATGCGGTTCCTTTGGAGGAGTAGCAAACCTTTCTGTCAACGTAGCTATTTGGGTAGCTTGAGCCTCTAGCTGTTGTTGAAGAGACTGGATCAACGGATCATTGATTGTGAGAAAAGGATTTGATGTAGATGAAACTTGTGGTTCTGTTGGTGGAGGTGTAACCAAAACCGTTAAAGTGGTCGTGGATGAAACTGGTTGTACCGGGATAGGTGTTGATGTAGGTGCAGTGGTGAGGACCGTGGTTGATACAGGTTGTTCAACGGTAGATGCCGGTGTAGATTCCGTGGTAATGGTGGTGGTTGATACTTGTTGTTCAACAGTTGCGGGTGTGATGGTGGTGGTCGGGACCTCACTGATAATTGGGGTTGAAAGTAGGGAAGTGTTGGTCGATGTAATAGTGGTTATAGGGACATCCACCATTTGTTCGTTTGTTGACGGATCAGTGTTGGTGACCTCAACCCCCTCCCCTTCTAAATTAAGATATTTCAACACATCATCAGAATTTGAAGTAGACTTACTTTGAAGTTGTGTGTCTGGAATGAAAGTTGCATGAGCATCTTCATTGAGTACCATGTGAGTCGGTTCAGGCAGAGATGTGGTGATATTTGCATCCCGATACATCATACTTGTATCTGTATCAGCACTGCTCTCCCGTTCTTCACTTGGTTCCCGACTTTCGAGTTGAAATGTGGCAACATCTTCATACTCAGCTTCATAAGTATCTTCTTCGTCGAAGAATTCCGTATCATCATCAGGATTACCAAAATCTTCTAAGTCATCAAATACCCTTGAGCCTGATCCACCAAAGGCTTCCTGTCGACTTTGTTGAAGAATAATACGAAGTCTTTTTTCTTCAGAAAGTTGTTGTTGAACAGGATCATTTTGAGCAACACTTGCCTCTTTGCCTTTAGCTTTCCTTGCTTTCTTAGTCCTGCGGAGTGGTACTTCTTCTTCTTGTTCATCTTCAGTGTGGATCAGCTCATCTTCCTCATCTTCATCAACAATTTGCATTTTTCCTGAGCGTTTATCTTTAGGAGCAGCTGGTTGACGCTGTGACACTCGTTTCTTGCGTTTACCTTTTTGTTTCTCTGATGGTGGTAAATTTGCCCGCTTGAATTGTGCGTCGATGTCACGAAGCATTTCTTGGTATTTATCACTCTCCTTGATTCCATCATTAATCATCGTGTCAGGTACTAGTGCAGGAAGTAATGCATACTTTGTGGAATTTGTGTCTGCATTCATTGAGAGAATCACATAATCATCATCTTTCGTGTGATAAAAGAACTTCCCGCGAGTGTCAATGGTTGGGTCGTTCTTCATAAAATATTGGATAATGAGCTTGGTGAATCTCGGGAATGGGAGATGCACGGATTTCTTCTTCGTTCCAGTAATCTGATAGCAAAATTCTTGCCAGAGAAGAAGTGCATAATCGACTTTTGATGCAGTATACAATCCCCAAAATAAGTGAGCCTGTGGTGGTCTCATTGCATCGGTGCCCCTAGTTTTACCAGTGAGACACTTGACGATGATGGTGATAATTGCTTTCCAGGGTTGCCCTATGTGTGAAGTGTTAAATTGTGATGGACTGTTAATTTCACCCTCATAATTCATGGCACGAATAACTCGAAGCACTTCATCATTCTTTGGGTTAGGTACAAATTGTTCTCCTTGTGCCAACCTAGGGAGCTTAAACAATTTCCTAAAAATGCTCAAGTTGAGTACCCTTGGTGTTTTGTTCAGTTCGAAAGATATGATCTTGTTATCGAAAGATGCAGTATTCCAGAATTCATGGATGTAGACTTCGGGAACAGATGCAGTACGTCTGAGTGTGTCGCTGATGGGTGATATGTCTAGGATATCCGTGGCTATTTTGAAAGCAGGTAAAACCGGATCAAAATCATCTTGCAACCTAGTGTTGTTCTCAGCATATGGGAGCCTATGACTGAGTGGGACAAGTTCAAGATCACGGAGTCGTTGTTCTTCCTCGGTGATTGACATTTTCCTGCTTTGATGACATATTCACAAATGATACATACAACATATGTAGATATATTCAATCAATGCCAATTTAAAACACAGAAAAAATATCATTACACTTATTACCACAACATTCACACATACATCAGATGAACAAGGTCTTTACATATAGCAATGCACTTAGGAAAATAGCATGAATGCCAGTGATAATTTTATTCTAAGGAGATACCGTCCTAGCCTTAGTTCTTACAATATTTGGATTTCTTGGGGGTCATGACCCAAACCTCAACAGGTTTTGGGTTGATTTCAACCAAAACTTCAGTGGGTTTTGATTTAGTTTCAACCACTACCTCAGTAGGTTTGGGTTTGATGTCTACTAATACCTCAGTAGGTCTTGGTTTGATTTCAACCAAAACTTCAGTGGGTTTTGAGTTAGTGTCAACCACTACGTCAGGAATTGTAGGATTACCCTCAACCCAAATGATAGTGGGCTTGAACAAAGATGAAGCTTTGTCTGCCATGGCCTGGAAACACAAACCCAAGACATTGAGTAAGTAATTTGTATCTCTTTTGTTTACATCGGAATCAACTTATTAAATAAGATGAACTTTTGTAATAAGAAACCGTTCAAGTATTCTTATGAGATAAAAATTGGCTTATTTCAACAACACTTGGTTTCGTTTAAATGGCCCTAAAGAACTTAAAGCTAAAGAAGGATTAGTGCAATCTAGGCGGAACTCATGGTATATCCTAAGGCAATAGCATAAGAATAAGAGACCTAATTCCATCGCAATGAAGCAAACTATCAGAATCCTAGCCATACCATCGCAATGAAACATTCATCGTAATCCTAATGAAATCCTATCGCAATATCTAAGGCTATCGCAATATGTGCATTTCCATCGGAATAACTGAATAAGCATCGCAATGTACCCTATCGCAATACATAGTGCGAAACCATCGCAATGACACATCGGAATGTTCCATCGCAACATTCCATCGCAATGAATCAACGAAAGTCCATCGCAATGAGCCTGTCGCAACGAACCATCGGAATGACTCGTCGCAACAACCCATCGCAATAGAACCATCGCAATGACTCATCGCAATGAGTATCGCAATGAGTCATCGTAATAACTCATCGCAATGCCCATCGCAACGAATCATCGAAATGACTCATCGCAATGATGTCATCGCAAAGTTGTATCGCAATCTACATCGAAATCCGTGACTGGGATTCGATCTCATGTTTGACTTCACGATCTGGAGTTTTAGGCAGCGTTTTAAGCAATTCTGAACAAACCCATTGTGTAATAGGGTATCCTTAACAAATCCCAGCACTAAAAATACATGTTCATCGCAAAAATTACAACCCTAAATCGAAAGATTTGAGACAGTAGTTTCTATGTTTGATTGATGATGAAACATGTTAGACGAAGGTTAATGAGCCATAAATTTACCTAGATGATGAAGTAAACAAGAAACACTTGATCAATCTTGAAGCTTATGATATCCTTAACAATGGCAGAAAGAGAAAAGTGTGTTTGTGTGTGTAGCGAATGCGACGGGAAGGAGAGATAGGGGGGGTTTGTTGTTGACTTGGTCAAAGTTAATTCAAGCCCCTCCCATTTTTGCCAATTTGCAAAACGAGTCCCCCTATTTTGTAAGTGAAAGTGCAAGTTATCTTGGCACATAATAAACTTATTCCCAAACACAAACACAAATGCTTTTCGCTAAAATGTTAATGACCTATCCAGGATATACTTAATTCACACATAGCACACATAGCGTAATTGAAGATGATGGGTAGCTAATATTTTCTGAGTAACCTGTTGAACGACCAAAATTTTTCAACTTTAAAGAATTAATATTTGCTCCCCCTTAATCCCTGACCCGTTTTCTAATTAAAGAGCTGTAATCAAAGATATTAGGGACACAACTATTAATGAGGACATTTGCCGATTAAGTGATTGTATAGAACGATTCTGGTGGAAATAAGATTTCTCTTATTTAAACAAGATAAGTGCACTGAAACGTACACGAATTTGTGTTAGACCAAGATATTAAGTAAACTTGGCCCCTTACAAGGTTTTAAAGTAAAACCTTGCCCGAGAAACTTAATTCCCGTTGTGAGCCAACGTTTTCAAAAGAAATACGTGACTTTAATATGAAAGGCGGGTTGCAGTCAGAAATAACTACAAGCCATAATGGGCATGTTTTAAAACTTGTACAACTTTTATACGGACTCTATTTATGGCGCCGTGTCAATAGTAATCGACATTTCTAAAGCCGTAAATATTACCGTACTAAAAGACATGCCCGAAGTTTGAAAAGAAAAAAAATATTTTTGGGTTTTCTTGATTTTATATTTTTTATGGATTTTATTGGTTTTATATTTTTTATGGTTTTTCTTGGTTTTATATTTTTGTATTTTGCTTTTGATGGTTTAAGTATGTACTATAATATACAAGATCACGATTAAAAGGATACTCGAGAATAGTTTACCAGTACTATTCTTCAGACTCTTCTGCCAACTCTTTGAGTGTCGCTGGTGAAAATGATTTCATGCCTAGCTTTTCGATCAAAAACTCGATGGGTGCTCGATCTAAGGCCTTTGTGAATATATCTGCCAGCTGATACTCAGTGTTGACGAAGTATAGTTCGATCACTCCATTTTCCACTTGCTCCTTGATGAAATGGTAGCGGATGTCAATGTGCTTTGCTCGAGAGTGTTGAACATAGTTGCAGCATAGAGCGATTGCGCTTTTGTTATCACAGTACATCGGGATTTTGTTGAAACCAAGGCCGTAGTCAGTCAATTGTGATCTCATCCAAAGAACTTGAGCACAGCAACCGGACATAGCTATGTATTCAGCCTCCGTACTTGATATCGCAGCGCTTTTCTGCCTTTTTGATGCCCAACTGATAAGTCTATCTCCAAGGAGTTGCACACTGCCAGAAGTGCTACGTCTTGTATCTTGACACCCGGCATAATCTGCATCTGCATATGAAATTAATGTAATAGAAGAATCCTTCGGATACCACAGACCACGATTAAGTGTTCCTTTTAGATACCGAAAGATCCTTTTCACAACATGTAAGTGCTTTTCGGTAGGCCGAGCCTGATACCGGGCACACATGCCTATAGCAAATTGCAAATCAGGCCTGCTAGCAGTCAGATAGAGAAGGGTGCCGATCATTCCACGGTAAAGTTTAGGATCGACAGCTATCCCTTCCTTATCTTCATGTAACTTGGATCGCTCCACCATTGGAGTATCCACGGGGTCACAGTTTTCAAAGTGATATTTCTTTAAGGATTCAAGAGCAAATTTGGATTGATTAATAAAGATGCCTCTGGGATTCTGAGAAATTTGCAACCCTAGAAAAAATGAAATTTTTCCCATCATTGACATCTTAAAGCGTGTGGACATAATTTTCTCAAAATGGTCAGACAAACGTTGATTAGTAGCAGCAAATATTATATCATCAACATAAATTTGTACCAGTATCATGTCGTTGTCTTCCTTGAGAATGAATAATATGGGGTCCACTTTGCCTTTGGAGAAGCCTTTGGAGATGAGATACGTCGATAAGAGATCATACCACGCGCGTGGAGCCTGTTTCAACCCGTAAAGAGCCTTCTTGAGCTTGTACACATGATTAGGATACTCTGAATTGACGAATCCATTCGGCTGGCTTACATAGACATCTTCCCTTAATTCACCATTAAGAAATGCCGTCTTAACATCCATTTGGTAGACGATCATATTCATGTGAGCAGCATAAGCAAGGAATAGTCTAATTGCCTCCAATCGTTGAAATGTGTATAATGCAAGTTCGTTTTCTCAGTTCTTAACTAATAGAAAGTCCAATCAATATCAAATTTTTAATTGTTTTTGGTTGTTCAAGCTTGCTTGGTAATCTATTGCTAATTCAAACAACACTAAGTAAAAATGAAAAATATAAACCTATTTATACGTAAAACAAATTGCAAATTCCAAATTTTATTCAAGTAAAATATTAAAATGCAAAATTTAAAAGTATAAGGACTAAAAATGTAATTTAGTTAACTACAAGGACTAAACTTGTAAAAATTCTAACAAACTAACCAAATTTAACAAACTAACAAACTTCTAAAACTGAAATGTAACAAACTAACAAATCCAGGGACTAACTTTTGCAAATTCCACAAAATTAGAAAGATTAGCTAGGTTTAGAACTTTAATAGAACTCTAGGGACTAAAATGCAATTTTTGAAAATGTTTAAACCAAAAACGGGCTTATCACTTGCATAAGCTGGAACTGGCTTATTTCTGAACCAAAATTAATGAGACAACTTGCAAACAACTTCTAATTCAGATTAAGAAACGTGTATTCAAGGAATTAGCCTAAAAGTCAAAGATAAGCAAAAGAGAGCTTATTAATAAGCTCAAAATAAGCTACAGAAAAATCCAAACATCCACAACTTGATTTTTGTAAAGAAAATGAATAAGCACTTGATATAAAGCAGGGGAAATCAAACTAGAACAAATTTCATCCACTAATAAGCAAGATATCTGAAAATAAGCTCAAATGAGCTTATGTTGACCAAAACGTTGACCAGATTTTTGAAAAAGCTCAAATTCTCAAAACTTGATATTCAACACTTACTGATCAGATTTGTGAAAGAAAATAAGGACTTTTATGAAGTGGATTATTAGAACTAGGAAATCAGAATGCAAATCACATCAGAGAATGTAATTTGCTCAGGTCTTAACTAATAAGCTATTTTCTAGCTTATTTCTTGATACTGTAGAGTTTCCTCCTAGATACTAAAAGATTATGATGTAAGCTTTAACTAGAGACTGGTTTGAGCAATTTTGAACAAGTAATGAAGGAGAAATAAGCACTTGAATTTGGCAAGTTCATGAACTAAAACTGAAAACTAATATGACCCAAAGTTTTTATCAACCAATTGCCTTTTTGACTTTTATTCTGACTTACAAAAGGCTCAAAAACACTTGTTAACTTCTAAGGACTGCAAATGAACACTTAAACACCACTTAACAAAACTTGAAATCTGATTTAACACTAGTCCCAAACACACCTTAACTGATTTTTATCAATCTATTACAAAGGATTATTGAGTTCTGATTAAGACTGGACAAAGAGCATTAGCAAACTAGTTTATGTGATCCAAATGAAGGCTAATGAGACTGAAATCAAGCTACTAAACCAACTAGAACTCAATTAAGCTATAGGATTAAAAAGTGACTGAAAATGAACTTAAAACTTCACAACTGAACACAAAAGTACAAGAACAAGCTACAATACACTAGGATCACTTAATGAACAACTACTAATCAAATAGAACAGGCAGCCATCAGCTTTACACTAGAAAATGAAGCAGGCAAGAACTGTTTAGAGGAATTTAAAAACAGAAGCATGAAACCTATTGTAGTTATCCTTTGGGTAGAAGAGGAGCGCTGAGCTCTCTTGCCCTAGTGATACCACCACCTATCACTAGCTATCAACTCAAATCAATCACCAAAACAGCTACAATCATCATTCTGCCATGAAAAACTTCAAGAACAATGGAAAGGACTGAAATTCTGATCAAACAGCAACAATTCTTCAACAAAGTCAGTTATGATCAATGTATGATCATAACAAACTTCAAACAGCAACAATGGAATCCAATAACAGCAAGAAAGTAGCAGGAATTGAAGAACAATATTTGGCGGGAAAACTGGAATTTGAATTTTTATTGCTGAATTCAGTTACAAATGTAGTTACAAGGGTTCTAACTAACTAACAAACTCAAGAGGTTGTCAGTCTCTTGAGTTGTTAGGTGAAAAGGAGGGAAAAAGAAGAAAAGGAAATTTGAGAGAACTAGGTGTTTTCTGAAAATTAACTACTTCTGAAAATGAAAAACAAGTGGTGTATTTATAGGCTAGACTTGAGAGTTTGTTGGAGATGTGACGTGTTCAGGCCAATCAATGCTCGACACGTGGAAGAATTCTGCATATCCATTTTGAAGGTGATGAACATGAATTGGGGATTTTTGATCCAATGAATTATATGCTAATTAAGTTGCACCATTGGATTCGTCTCATCAAAACGAGCAAGATTGATGTTTTGATCTTCTTCTGAAATGCACTCTATCAAAAACGCGATCCTGGAAAAATATTTAGTTGAAGGAGAGATACACGTGGCAGCTTCTTATTGGTGGAAAAAGTATCACGTGGATTGCACTGTTATGATTGGGTTATTAAATGTGGCGGCTTGAGTGGGATTTAAATGCTCAATCCGTGTGAACTGATTCCTTGTCTCTGATTGGTTAATAGCCCTTTCACTTGGATTAAACATGAATAACTTTCCAAACTTGGCAATTTAAGTCCCTTAACTTGGCAGATTTCTCTTTTAGGCTAGAAACTTCATTTCTTTGACAATTTTGGCCCTTCAACTTTGATTCTTCAACAAATTGACCCTTTGACTTGATTGACTTTGTAGTTTGACCAGGTTTGACTTGGATCTTGACTTTGCAGTATTTGCACTTTAAGTCCCTCAACTTTCAAGACTTGTCAAGATAGGTCCTTGAGCTTTGAAAACTTGTCACTTGTGATCCTTCCTTGTCTTTTTCATCCTTTTGAGCTTGGTTTTTCCTTGTTTGCTTGAAATTGTATCCTTTTACCTACATAAGATCACACAAACACAAACATACCACATAACACTGCTTTTTACAAGATAAATGGGTATTTTGCTTCATGTTTTAGGGTTATTTGTTGATAAAAGGATATGAGTTTAAGCTCATATCAAATTCCCCTACACTTGAGCATTGCCATGTCCTCATGCAATATTATCTTTCAAGGCTTAAAAATTTACATTTCCCTCATAATTAATCCACCTTGGCCATATGAGATGCATCTATACTACTCTAAACTAAATGATGCATGATTTTGACTTTTAACAATGCAATGGATTAAAATACAATTCTATCTATATCTTTTTGATTTTTCTTGAAAAGGTTTTGATGGAAATAACTCATAAAGAATTCAATGACTTGGATTAGGGCTTGGATACCATGGACACTTATCACCCTCAAGTTTCACTTTCCCCAAACCAAGCTAGTAAATGGGATCATTGCATTCACAAGTAAAAAGTGCATCAACTTATTCATGACAATTAAATGTGGAACCGGTTATTATTTGAGCAAATTGCTTGTGAGCAAATTTGTCATTATTAAAGTGTGAAATATAAGAAATGTAAAATCCAAAAATAAGGAAGGACGGTTTTAATCCTAAGTAATCTTCTCATCCATTACTTGAAAAACCGCTCACAATTAATATAAGTCCGTATTAAGAGTAATAAGTCATTCGCCTTATGTGTAAAATCCTCATGTCATGCTTTCATAAGTAACTACACACTCGCTAAGGAAAGAAAAATAAAACTCACGCAATAATTTACATCCGCATCTTTTTGAGATTTTGGATCTTCAACCCCGCAACCCGTCAAGGTAATATTGGATTGGAGCAATCTATTGAATCCCCGCAACCCGTCAAGGTAATATTGGAACTCAATAGTCACTATAATTAACACCACACTGCCCCTCTTGGGAGTCTTGCATTATTTTTTTTTTTTTTTTTCTTTTTCTTTTCTTTTTTTTTTTCTAGCCACTCATTTTTTTTATTAAGCCGCTCTTATTTTTTTCTTTATTCCTCACAAAGAAATTTGAAAAGAAGAAAAAGGAAAAACACCCGCTAAATATGGAGCATGACACAAGTCTAGTACACATAAAACGTGCTAACTTAGAATCTTAAGACGTACTCATACCAACCATAAATGATTAGCCAAAAATGCATAAGAGATTACGAACCAATTAAAACCGTACTTGATTATTTATTAACAATTATATACAAGCGAAGAAAATAGAGATAAAGAAGAGAAGGGTTTAGCCACAAGTAATTGCCATGAAGTCTATCTAGCCCTTTTATACTTGCTTCAACTCTATCATTTCCCATTCTCCACAAATTTAAAATTTCAAAGAATGAAATTGGTGGAAGCTTAGCCTAATAGACCAATGAAGGACTACATGGTTAAGGATACTAGCTAGAGAATGCTAAAATAAGCAAACTCGGGTTGAGTCAAAATATCCATGGCGGGCCTAATATGTCAAAGAAGTCTAAATTTGTTAAAACCATGTTTTATTATATTTTTTCCTTTTTATATTTTTTTGATGCAAAATAAGAGAAGAAATATATACAATGCAAATGTGTTATGCAAATGAAAAATGATTGATGCAAAAATTATGAATGCATATTTTTGTGGCCAAAGTAGATCAAAAATTTGAAAAATGTTGAAAATCCAATTTTCCATGTTATCATGCAAGACAATGACAAGTTTTAGGTAAGGTCACTTCGATAGAAGACCCCCCTACACTTAAGCTAAACATTGTCCTCAATGTTTAAGAGCATGGAAGTATAAAAACTTCCCCTACACTTATGACAATGAATAGACTTTGCTTAACCCAAGTTAAGGAAAGGACTACTATTAGTGAAATCAAGTTTAAGCACAACGTGTCAATGAAAAATCACTAAAGTAACGAAGTGAACCGGATACAAGGGCCTCCTCCATAAGCTCCAAAGCATGAGATGAGTGAGCAACCCTACAAACAAACATGAAGACAAAAGAAGGTCTCCCCTACACTTATCTCCAAATCTATGCCCTTATTTCTAACCTACAACACTCTAACCTAGTTATACGATGCTTGAGTTAATGAGTCTCTAGCTCGACTCGTCCCTCAATGAATTAATTCATGGGGAAAATGGGGACCTCTTGGACCATTTCAACGGAAATGTCCTCCCCAAAGTAATGCTTAACACGGTGACCATTCACTTTAAAATTTGGACCATCGGGTTGGGACAACTCAAGAGTTCCATATGGAAACACTTGAGCAATAGTGAATGGACCGGACCATCTCGACTTAAGCTTGCCCGCAAAAAGCTTCAATCTTGAGTTAAAGAGGAGAACCGGCTCTCCAACTTTGAACTCACGATTCTTAATCTTAGCATCATGCAATTTCTTAGTTTTTTCCTTATATAACAAAGAATTCTCATAGGCATTGGCTCTCAACTCATCCATCTCATTGATTTGATCTTTCCTATGTGAACCGGCTTGGTTTAAATCAAAGTTAGCCCACTTGAGAGCCCAAGATGCCTTATGTTCTAACTCAAATGGAAGGTGGCACGCTTTTCCATAGACAAGCCTATAAGGAGTACAACCAATTGGTGTCTTAAAAGCCGTCCTAAACGCCCACAAAGCATCATCAAGCTTATCCGACCAAGAAGCTCTATGCTCTCCCACCGTTCTCTCTAAAATTCTCTTTAAACCACGATTTGTGACCTCGGTTTGACCATTTGTTTGAGGATGATACGCGGTAGAAAGTCTATGATTCACTCCATATTTCTTCATAACTCTCGTGAATTGATCATTACAAAAGTGCGTACCACGATCACTTATGATGGCCCGAGGTACACCAAATCTAGCAAACAATTGTTTCAAGAACTTTACAACCACTCTAGCATCATTAGTAGGTAAGGCTTTAGCCTCCACCCACTTGGACACATAATCCACCGCCACAAGTATATACTTGTTTCCCTTAGAGGATGGAAAAGGTCCCATGAAATCTATTCCCCATACATCAAATATCTCACACTCTTGGATAAAATTTTGTGGCATCTCATCACGTTGTGTAATTTTTCCTTGTCTTTGACAAACATCACAAAATTTCACCATCTCTTGGGCATCCTTGTAAATGGAAGGCCAATAGTAACCCGAATCAAAGACTTTCTTGGCGGTGTAGTTAGGCCCAAAATGTCCACCCGTAGGTCCTTTATGACATGCCTCTAAGATTTTAAATGCCTCGGGCCCATCTACACACCGTCTAATGATTTGGTCCGCACATTGCCTAAAAAGATATGGATCATCCCAAAAGTAATACTTAACTTCCTTAAGAAACTTTTTCTTTTGTTGGTAAGTAAGACCCTCAATAAGCACATTGCCCACAAGATAGTTTGCAATATCCGCAAACCAAGGTGTGGCATCCTCTTGGGAAGAGATAGACATGAGCTCCTCTAATGGAAAGGATTCATTGATTTCTTGATGTGGGAAATCTCCTTGAAAAGGATGCTCAAGTCTACTCAAATGATCCGCCGCTAAATTCTCGGCCCCTTTTTTATCACGAATCTCTATCTTAAACTCTTGAAGCAACAAAACCCATCTCAAAAGCCTAGGCTTAGCATCTTGTTTTGTCATAAGATACTTGAGAGCGGAATGATCCGTATACACTATGGTCTTGGAAAGCACAAGATATGGTCTAAACTTCTCAAAAGCATATACTATAGCAAGCAACTCTTTTTCCGTGGTAGTGTAATGAAGTTGTGCACCGGTCATGGTTTTACTCGCATAGTGTATAGGTTGGAAATGCTTATTAACTCTTTGTCCTAAGACGGCCCCCACCGCATAATCACTAGCGTCACACATAAGCTCAAAAGGTAATTCCCAATTTGGAGAAACCAAAACGGGAGCCTTAGTCAATTTTTCCTTAAGTGTCTCAAAAGATTCTAAACAAGCTTGGTCAAAAATGAAAGGAGCCTCTTTCTCCAAGAGATGAGTCATCGGTCTAGCTATCTTAGAGAAATCTTGTATAAAGCGCCTATAAAAACCCGCATGACCTAAGAAACTCCTCACACCTTTAACCGAGGTGGGTGGGGGAAGCTTAGCAATCACATCAATTTTGGCACGATCAACTTCTAATCCCTTATTGGATATCTTGTGTCCTAAAACAATCCCCTCTTTTACCATAAAGTGACATTTCTCCCAATTAAGCACCAAACGTGTTTCCTCACAACGCTTAAGCATTCTCTCAAGATTGGTGAGACACGAGCTAAAGGAGTTCCCAAATACGGAAAAGTCATCCATAAAAACCTCCATGATTTGCTCTATCATATCATGGAAAATTGCCATCATGCACCTTTGAAACGTCCCCGGTGCATTACATAGGCCAAAAGGCATCCTCTTGTAAGCAAATGTACCGTATGGACAAGTGAATGTGGTCTTTTCTTGATCCTTAGGGTCAATTGGGATTTGGAAATAACCCGAAAAGCCATCAAGAAAACAATAGTACTCATTTCCCGCTAAGCGTTCAAGCATTTGATCCATAAAGGGAAGCGGGAAATGGTCTTTCCTAGTTGCCTCATTAAGTTTTCTATAATCAATGCAAACTCTCCAACCGGTTACAAGTCTCGTGGGAATAAGCTCATTGTTTTCACTAGGCACCACGGTGATTCCACCCTTCTTTGGAACACAATGAACCGGGCTAACCCATGGAGAGTCGGAAATGGGGTAAATCATACCCGCATCTAAAAGTTTAATCACTTCTTTCTTAATAACCTCATGAATTTTTGGGTTAACTCTCCTTTGGTTTTGAATGGCGGGTTTATAATCATCCTCCATAAGGATTTTGTGAGTACAAAAATGTGGATCAATTCCCCTTATGTCGGATATTTTCCATGCTAAAGCTTTCTTATGTTTCTTAAGGACTTCAATAAGTTGCTCCTTCTCATCCTCTTTCAATTCTTTAGCAATAATCACCGGTAATTGGTCTTTTCCTTCTAAGAAAGCATATTCTAAGTGGGATGGAAGTTCCTTAAGTTCAATGGGAGGTGGACTCTCTATGGAAGGTTTCACTATGGAAGGTTCCTCAATGCTAATCTCTTGTGGAATAGGGGAAGGAATAGGGTCCTCATTGAGCAACTTTTGGATTGTAAGAATATCTTCTTCCCAATTAATGGGAGAATCATCATCACCAATAAAGTTGGACTCAAATTCCTCCAAGAGGAAATCACTCTCTCCAAAAGGTGTTAAAGAGGGAGCAATTGAGGCCACGGTTTCAACATGTGGAATCTCATCACTAGCATTCTTACAAGCATCATGAAAGTGTTCATTACACACTTCATCTAACACATCCACAATGTTAATCGTCTCACAAGGTCTAGACTCCTTAACCTCTCTTCTATCACAAACTTTCCCTAACTTAAACACCACTTTCTCATCCTCTACTCTCATAATTAATTCTCCTTCCGCCACATCTATCAAGGTACGACCCGTTCTCAAAAACGGTCTACCAACAATCAAAGGCACTCTAGGATCCATGTCATAATCGACCACTACAAAGTCGGCCGGAAAAGTAAACTTATCCACACCTACAAACACATCTTCCGCTATACCTACGGGGTGAGCTATGGTTCGGTTGGCTAGTTCAAGAGTCATCCTAGTGGGGGTGAGCTCGGGAAGAGAGAGTTGTTTCCAAACCGATAAAGGCATGAGATTTATGCTTGCCCCTAAATCCGCCAAAGCCATGCAATTTTCAACACCGGGAAAATTGCAAGGTATCAAGAAGCGCCCCGGATCTCCAAGTTTTGTTGGTAAGGTTTTAAGTAACACCGCGGAACAATTTTCATTAAGTGATGTGTTGGGCAAGTCAACCAATTTTTCTTTGTTTGAGAGCAAATCCTTGAACATCTTAGCAAACTTTGGCATATAAGCAAGAGCTTCCGCAAAGGATATGTTGATATTGAGTTGCTTGAACATCCTTAAGAAATTGGACACTTGTATGTCATCTTTGTTCTTTAACTTGTCCTTTTTCAACCTTGAAGGGTATGGAAGAGTGGGTTTGGGTGTAGGTGGAATAGGTGTTGTAGTGGAAGATTTGTCTTTGTTAGCCTCTTCATTGGGAAGTGTGGAAGGTAAAGGAGAAGTATGAGGTGATTGAGAAGGTGTGTTTGATTGAATAGGAGCACTTTGAGGAGGTGGAGTAGAAGTAGAAGGCTTATCACAAGTAGGAGCACAAGTGGGTTGAACAATAGTAGGTTTAGGAGGTGAAGGATCCTTTGTTGTTGTACCACTCCTTGTTGTAATAGCATTGACATTGGCCCTAGGATTTGTTTGTGTGTTGGAAGGTAAAGCTCCTTGTGGTCTTTGAGTTACCGCCACTAAAACCCTATTAATTTGTTCCTCTATTGTACGTTTCACTTGATCATTCATTCTCTTCTCAATATCACGCATTTTCTTGTCAACATACTCTTGAGTCTCTTGCATCCCATATCCTTGAGTTTGATTTTGAGGGTAAGCTTGATTTGGTATTGGAGCATATGCTTGATTGGGAATAAATGGAAGTGGTTGATTAAATCCTTGTTGTGGTGGATAAAAGGTATTAGCTTGAGGTTGAAATTGATTGGGAGCTTTGTAATTATTGCCTTGGTATGGTTGTCTTTGCCCTTGATTCCTTGCTAGAATTTGAGGAGGATTTTGTGGAATTTGGGTGGGTGGTTGGGGTGGAAAGCCGGGTGGAGTAAGGTAATTTTGGGATTTGTAAGAAAGGTTATTTGGATTGATGTTAGGCTTGAAGTGTTCACGGTGTTCCTCTTGGTAAGCATAACATTCCCCTTGATACCCTTGCACCTTGTCACATTGTTCATAAGAGTGAGGTCCTCCACAAGTAACACAAGAAATGGTGATGGCATTCACATTGTTTGAGGAATTGTTCAATGTCATGCTCTTAAAAGTTTGAAGCATGTCTTGTTGTGCTTGCAAATGCCTCTCACTTTCTCTATCCATCCTTTGAAAAATAGCTTCTTGAAACTTGAGGAGTTGGTTGTCAAAAGGGATTTGAGAAGTGTTTTGTATAACATGAACTCTTTCCTCAAATGGATCATTGGTTTGAACCATTGCCTTAGTCTCAATAATGGTCAAAGCCTCTTGGTATGTCTTGAAATGAATACTCCCTCCCGCGGAAGCATTTAGTGAATCTTGGTGGTGAGGTTTGAGGCCATTGTAGAAAGTATTGATTTTGCTTAGATCATCCATTCCATGATTAGGGCATCGCCTCAACAACTCACTATACTCTTCCCAAGCATCACCAAAGGATTGACTAGGTTTTTGTGTAAAGCCCATAATCATATTTCTCAAAGCCATAGTCTTTTGTGGAGGAAAGAATTTGTTCAAAAACTTAGTGGTAAAACCATCCCATGTGGTGATACTATCGGGTGGTTGGGTGTCTAACCAATGCTTAGCACTCCCATCTAGTGAAAATGACACTAACAACAATCTAATGACATCCGGTGGAACCCCATTATGCTTAATGGTATTGCAAAGTGAAAGGAATCTCTTAAGATGAGCATGGGGATCCTCATTTTGTTTGCCATAGAAAGGGGATGCAGCAACCATATTGATCATAGATGTATGTAGCTCAAATGTGTTAGCGGGATAGTCGGGAATCTTAATGGCACTAACAAATCCATGAATGTTGGTCTGCATACGTTCAAACAAAGTACGGTTATCAACAGCCATGGCTCCTCGTGGTGGTGACAAAGCACGATTCTCGTGATCGGCTTGGTGAACGATGGTGGTCTTACTCTTTCTTTTCTTCTTCCTTTTCGGAGGAAGAGGTTGTACACCAATCGGTATTTGTGCACGCCCGCGAGTGAGCATGCAACTCAATACGAGGAATGAGAGAGAAGCTCTCGTGTGACTTTGAAAAGAATAAGATTATCCTCTTCGAGTTTCGATATTAAATATCCACAAGAAAGTAACAATATATGTAATACTACTTTGGGTGCAAGACCCTCAATGAAGCTTTCCTTCTTAGAATACTCCCAAGTGAACGGGGGGTTAGGTGGCGCGAAGCACTTAAGTACCTATTGACCCTTAGATGGCATTTTATAGCACATCGCCTTTCTATTCACTTAAATGTTCGTATTCTTCGAATTATTGCTTATTGAGAGTATTTATCTATTCTTGCTTTATTTTGTTTGATCGATACGCGTGTCAAGGACCGGAGCGCCCCTCAACACGGTGTATTGCCTCGGCAATACTTATGGAAGATATGTAGATTGATTGTTCTTATACGTATACGTATTTACTTATAATAATATATGGAAAATATTTTTGTATTTATGAGTTTTTTAAAGGAAAATACTATATGTACATAAAAACCGAGAGAATCCAATAATATATATTTTTGGGTGCAATCTCTTAGGAAAAAGATTGCTTTTTGGATTTTTTAATTTTTTTGGTCAATTCTTTAGGAAAAGAATTGTTTTGTTAATTTTTAGTTTTTATATATTTTTATATTTTTGATTTTTTATTTGTTTTTGATTTATGATACGTAAAAATAACGTTCACAAAGTGAACGGATCCCAAAAGCCAATGAAAACCGTCAATCGATAGTCTCTCGTGTAGTCAAAGAACCGGCAGCGGCGCCATTTGAAATGTGTATAATGCAAGTTCGTTTTCTCAGTTCTTAACTAATAGAAAGTCCAATCAATATCAAATTTTTAATTGTTTTTGGTTGTTCAAGCTTGCTTGGTAATCTATTGCTAATTCAAACAACACTAAGTAAAAATGAAAAATATAAACCTATTTATACGTAAAACAAATTGCAAATTCCAAATTTTATTCAAGTAAAATATTAAAATGCAAAATTTAAAAGTATAAGGACTAAAAATGTAATTTAGTTAACTACAAGGACTAAACTTGTAAAAATTCTAACAAACTAACCAAATTTAACAAACTAACAAACTTCTAAAACTGAAATGTAACAAACTAACAAATCCAGGGACTAACTTTTGCAAATTCCACAAAATTAGAAAGATTAGCTAGGTTTAGAACTTTAATAGAACTCTAGGGACTAAAATGCAATTTTTGAAAATGTTTAAACCAAAAACGGGCTTATCACTTGCATAAGCTGGAACTGGCTTATTTCTGAACCAAAATTAATGAGACAACTTGCAAACAACTTCTAATTCAGATTAAGAAACGTGTATTCAAGGAATTAGCCTAAAAGTCAAAGATAAGCAAAAGAGAGCTTATTAATAAGCTCAAAATAAGCTACAGAAAAATCCAAACATCCACAACTTGATTTTTGTAAAGAAAATGAATAAGCACTTGATATAAAGCAGGGGAAATCAAACTAGAACAAATTTCATCCACTAATAAGCAAGATATCTGAAAATAAGCTCAAATGAGCTTATGTTGACCAAAACGTTGACCAGATTTTTGAAAAAGCTCAAATTCTCAAAACTTGATATTCAACACTTACTGATCAGATTTGTGAAAGAAAATAAGGACTTTTATGAAGTGGATTATTAGAACTAGGAAATCAGAATGCAAATCACATCAGAGAATGTAATTTGCTCAGGTCTTAACTAATAAGCTATTTTCTAGCTTATTTCTTGATACTGTAGAGTTTCCTCCTAGATACTAAAAGATTATGATGTAAGCTTTAACTAGAGACTGGTTTGAGCAATTTTGAACAAGTAATGAAGGAGAAATAAGCACTTGAATTTGGCAAGTTCATGAACTAAAACTGAAAACTAATATGACCCAAAGTTTTTATCAACCAATTGCCTTTTTGACTTTTATTCTGACTTACAAAAGGCTCAAAAACACTTGTTAACTTCTAAGGACTGCAAATGAACACTTAAACACCACTTAACAAAACTTGAAATCTGATTTAACACTAGTCCCAAACACACCTTAACTGATTTTTATCAATCTATTACAAAGGATTATTGAGTTCTGATTAAGACTGGACAAAGAGCATTAGCAAACTAGTTTATGTGATCCAAATGAAGGCTAATGAGACTGAAATCAAGCTACTAAACCAACTAGAACTCAATTAAGCTATAGGATTAAAAAGTGACTGAAAATGAACTTAAAACTTCACAACTGAACACAAAAGTACAAGAACAAGCTACAATACACTAGGATCACTTAATGAACAACTACTAATCAAATAGAACAGGCAGCCATCAGCTTTACACTAGAAAATGAAGCAGGCAAGAACTGTTTAGAGGAATTTAAAAACAGAAGCATGAAACCTATTGTAGTTATCCTTTGGGTAGAAGAGGAGCGCTGAGCTCTCTTGCCCTAGTGATACCACCACCTATCACTAGCTATCAACTCAAATCAATCACCAAAACAGCTACAATCATCATTCTGCCATGAAAAACTTCAAGAACAATGGAAAGGACTGAAATTCTGATCAAACAGCAACAATTCTTCAACAAAGTCAGTTATGATCAATGTATGATCATAACAAACTTCAAACAGCAACAATGGAATCCAATAACAGCAAGAAAGTAGCAGGAATTGAAGAACAATATTTGGCGGGAAAACTGGAATTTGAATTTTTATTGCTGAATTCAGTTACAAATGTAGTTACAAGGGTTCTAACTAACTAACAAACTCAAGAGGTTGTCAGTCTCTTGAGTTGTTAGGTGAAAAGGAGGGAAAAAGAAGAAAAGGAAATTTGAGAGAACTAGGTGTTTTCTGAAAATTAACTACTTCTGAAAATGAAAAACAAGTGGTGTATTTATAGGCTAGACTTGAGAGTTTGTTGGAGATGTGACGTGTTCAGGCCAATCAATGCTCGACACGTGGAAGAATTCTGCATATCCATTTTGAAGGTGATGAACATGAATTGGGGATTTTTGATCCAATGAATTATATGCTAATTAAGTTGCACCATTGGATTCGTCTCATCAAAACGAGCAAGATTGATGTTTTGATCTTCTTCTGAAATGCACTCTATCAAAAACGCGATCCTGGAAAAATATTTAGTTGAAGGAGAGATACACGTGGCAGCTTCTTATTGGTGGAAGAAGTATCACGTGGATTGCACTGTTATGATTGGGTTATTAAATGTGGCGGCTTGAGTGGGATTTAAATGCTCAATCCGTGTGAACTGATTCCTTGTCTCTGATTGGTTAATAGCCCTTTCACTTGGATTAAACATGAATAACTTTCCAAACTTGGCAATTTAAGTCCCTTAACTTGGCAGATTTCTCTTTTAGGCTAGAAACTTCATTTCTTTGACAATTTTGGCCCTTCAACTTTGATTCTTCAACAAATTGACCCTTTGACTTGATTGACTTTGTAGTTTGACCAGGTTTGACTTGGATCTTGACTTTGCAGTATTTGCACTTTAAGTCCCTCAACTTTCAAGACTTGTCAAGATAGGTCCTTGAGCTTTGAAAACTTGTCACTTGTGATCCTTCCTTGTCTTTTTCATCCTTTTGAGCTTGGTTTTTCCTTGTTTGCTTGAAATTGTATCCTTTTACCTACATAAGATCACACAAACACAAACATACCACATAACACTGCTTTTTACAAGATAAATGGGTATTTTGCTTCATGTTTTAGGGTTATTTGTTGATAAAAGGATATGAGTTTAAGCTCAACAGGAGCAAAGGATTCTTCAAAATCGATACCCAAAGCTTGTTTGTAACCTCTAGCGACCAATCTAGCTTTGTTTTTCAGTACACTACCTAACTCATCAAGCTTAACCTTGTATACCCACAACAGTGTTAAGATTTCCACGTTGCTGGGTAACGGAACTAATTCCCACACTTCAAGACGTTGGAATTCATTAAGTTCCTCTTGCATTGCTTCAATCCATGATGATTTGGTCATGGCTTGTTGCCAGTTTTTAGGTTCAGTGTCTGACAAAAATGCATCAAAATAGCAATATAATGCATGTTCTTGGAGTTGAAGACGTGTTAAGACTGGTCGATCGATGTCACCAATAATGTTTCGGATTGGGTGATCCTTTGTCCATTTAGTGTTGTGAGTTTCAATTCTTGGTGGACGGGAGTGAACGATTGCAGGAGCTTCCTCTGAAGTAGACGCACCCGTAGGGTCATCAGGTATGTGTGAACCAAAGAAAGGAAGCTCTTGTAAGTGAGCGTATTCCAGATCGTGATCATATAATTCCTCTTCAACATCATTAGGAACGAGTGGGGGTGATGATTCAGGTGTTGTTTGAGAATTGGTAGGGGATGGTACATCTTGATCAAGAGTAACAGTAGTTGCCTCGGATTCATTTCCATTATCTTGAGCAACAACTACGGGAATCGGAGCTACTGCTACGGGTACTGAAGAATCATTACTCTGTGGATCGAAGAATTCATCAAACATAGGTTGAAATAACTTATCCCACTCGGACCTTGTTGGTGGTGTGAATGATGGAGAAGTAGGGTTGTTGGGAAGTAAGCCGGAACTGATTGTACCGGTTCCCATCTCGTGTAAAGCGGGTTCAGAGCTGTGTTGCTCAGAAGCCATCGCTGTCAGCTCATCAAAATCGACATCCAAAGTTTCTACAATCTTGCCAAGACGACGGTTATAAATCCGGTAAGCCTTCTTTGCAGGTGAATAGCCAATGAAAATTCCAATATCAGCCTTCGGTTGAAGTTTTCCCAGATTTTCACTATTTGTATTTGGATAGCAAAGTGCACCAAACACATGAAGAAAGGAAATATCGGGTTTATGTCCATGAAGAAGCTCATATGGAGTTTTACCATGACGTTTGCGAATGATTGAGCGGTTTTGGGTATAACATGCGGTTGCCACTGCTTCTGCCCATAAGAATAAGGGAGCATTCGCATAAATTAACATAGTTCTAGCAGCTTCCATCAGTGTACGGTTACGTCTTTCAACGACACCATTTTGTTGTGGAGTGCGAGCCACAGATGTTTCATGAGAAATACCAACCTTTTCGTAATACGTTCGAAGAGTCTGATTAACGAACTCAGTGCCGTTATCAGTCCGAATGCGGCGAACAGTAGCATTCCGACGGACTTGGATCATTTTTAAGAAGATAATGATACACTCTGGTGCTTGATCCTTAGATGCTAAAAACTTTACCCATGTAAACCTTGAGAAATCATCCACTATGACGAGGATGTATTTTCTACCACTCACACTAGCTGTACGCATTGGCCCACAAAGATCCATGTGCAAAAGGTACAGTGGTTCTTGGTTGGTGTCTTCTGCTTTAGGTTTGTAAGATTTCTTGGTGCTTTTCCCCAATGAACATGCGGAACATAAATGATCCTTGTCGAACTTTAGTTTCGGAAGACCACGAACAAGTTCGTTTCTAGCCAAATGGTTGATAGCATCAAAATTAAGATGAGATAACCGACGATGCCACAACCATGACTTGGTCTTAGATGCTTTGGAGAGTAAGCAAACAGGAGAGGCGGCCATCATGTTTTGAATAGACAAAGTATATAGATTATCCCCTCGAGAACCCTTTAACAAATCATTTCCTGCAAGATCGCGAATGAAGCAAGTATGTTGTCGAAAGGCCACTTCAAGGTTAGAATCGCAGAATTGTCCTACTGAGAATAGATTATGACCAAGTCCCTCTACATAGTAAACCCTTGAAATCGTGACATTCCCAATTTGATATTCACCATAACCCATAATCTTTGCAATATGGTCGTTGCCGAATTTGACCGTTCCTAGAAACTTGCTGACGAAGTTTTTGAGCATCGAGCGGTCTCCAGTCATATGTTTGGAGCACCCCGAGTCCAAATACCAAAGAATAATTTGGGCGACCTGAAAATTTTACCAAACATAGACGATGTATCGGATTCTAATTGTTCTTCTGAGTTAGCAGGTACAGATATAGTTATCTTAGATTTGCTATCAGACAAAACTTTAGGTTTCCAGATTTTCTTACTAGTGATTGGCTTAGATTCTAGTTGTCTAGTATTCTGAGGTACTTTGTGACTGGGGACATTACCACTGGTAGGCACATTAGTGGGGGCAGACCTAGTTAAAGGGCGCTTGTTCCTTTTCTTAGTGCTAGTGTTCCTATTTAAAGGACGCTTAGACCTAACTTCCGTGGATGTGATCCTAGTTAAAGGGCACGTAGTTCCATTTGCAGTAAAGGTCCTACCAGTGGGTTTCCATTGCCACCCAACGTGAGTAAATTTCTTACCTGTTGGCTTCCATTCAAGATTGTTCTTAATAGCATGCATTTCATTCACGTGATCAATAAGGCATAAATCATGATGCTTAGAAAACATACATTCGTTACAATTCCAACATTTAGCATTAGAATTCACACTTTGCTTAGGTTTCCACTCATAAAGAGGACCTTTTGTCTTAGCTACATGATTCTTTTTATTTCAAACTGAAACAACGTTCCTAGGGTGCACTTCTACTTTCTTCTTCTCAGTCCTATTAGTGGAAGGCTTGATCCTATCTTTCTTTCCTCGAGATCCTTTAGCCTTAGTGGACACTTTTACTCCTGTAGAAGCCAAGGGAACATTAGTGACAGATTTTAAAGGTGCCTTGCTTGATAGTGTCAATGACGGTTTTGCTCCTGGAGTCTTATTGAATGGAGTGACAGCAATGGGCTTATTATTAAGTAGTGCAGAACCTGGTGTACCTATGTATTGCAAATATGCTAGGCAATATTGAACTCGCTTAACATATTCATGAGCCGAATAATAGTCGCTACTTGAGGGATCTAAGGCATACAGATCGTCTAAAATATCCCTAAGAAGATCGACATGCTTAATGGCATTCCTCATATAATCATCATAGGTAACCTGGTTTCTCTTGTGAAGTGGATTCTTATAAAGCACTACTGACTTGGTTGTTGGAGCACTAGTGGACGGTGCAGAGTCAGTAGCTAAGTTATCAACAACTTCTTGTCGGGTGACAAGAAGTGTCTCCTTTAACTCGGCCAAAACCATGTTTTTATCTATGAGCTGATTTTTTAGGTCAGAGGTTTCCTCACATTTCTTGTTCAGTTTGTCAATTAAAGACTTTCGCTCTGTCGCATTAAACGCGATGTGTTCTTCTATTGAACCAGAAATTTGTGAGTCTCCCTGCCTTACTTGGTCACGCTCTCCTAGTATAGAATTAATTCTTATTTCTAGGACATGATTGTTAGCCTCTGCAGCCTCTAGTTCCGTTTTTGTTTCTACTAATTCTCTCTTAAGTCTCATCATTTCATCTTCTAAATTTTGAACCATCTGAATCATCTTGTCACTTGTCTCAACGGAGTTTCCACCTTCATTTAGTTTTGAAAGAGTTTCATTTATAGATTGATTCTCAATTTCAAGAGATATAGAATGTTGTTGAAGCTCGTTAAAACTTTTTGAAAGTGTATTATATGAATCCTGAAGCTTTAAAAATTCAGCGTTAGATTTATGACAAGAATGATTTTCTACAGTATTCACATGTTCAATATTATTCACATATTTATGCACATCATCACAAATTTTCACAGGAGATGAAATTTCACGAGTATATTGAGTAGTAACAACTTGCATCACTTCAAGAGACACCATATGTTCTAAAAAGCAGTCATATTCTGATAAAATCTTTTCCTTTTCAATTAAGTGTTGTTCATAAGCATCATCCATGTTATTGAAAACTTTTTGAACTTCACCAAGCTCAAATTGTAAATTACACACTAGATCATAGACTCCTTGTTTAATATGGTTCACAAATGGAACGATCGCTTCTTCAAACACCGATTTCATGTGTTCGAATGCCCATTCTCCAGCAGTTTGAGCCGTTGAAGTCGTACATTCCAAGATGACCTTGTCAAAATCGGTAAGGTATTGCCCAATCTCTTCAATACTGAGCCTTACCGTACTAACCGGGGGAAGATTCTTAGGAATTTCCTTTGGTTTGTCCGAGTTGACAAGTGTAGGAATTATACTAAGGCATTCTCTAGTCGGCATGAAAGTGGATGTTTGGAGAGTTTTCTTTTTCATATTGAAACGAGTTCTAAGATCTATTGTGGCATTTTTTGCATTCATTGAAGCATAATCATATTCAGGATATGTCAAAAGTAATTTTAACTGCTTTTCATCGTATGGTGATATAGAATCACTTGAGAACACTATCGGGTCTAATGCCAAACCTAACTTTGTTGCATCATACAGTCGGGGGTTGTGGTTAAGTGCTTGCTTTGCATAACCCGGGTTAGGTGGTAAGTCTATGAGACGCGATAAGTTGAACTCTTTAAATGAAGCATGAAACAAGTGTACTAGATGTGAAGCGGCATATTGTTTTAAAAGCTTAAGTTCCGTTTCTTTTATTCTGTTAGACGTCTTAATTTCCATTTCAAGCTGTTTGGATTCCAGAATTTCAAAATCTGTTTGAAGTTGTTGAAAATTAGTGACGACTGACTCTTTTTCTTTAAGCTCATTCGAAAGGTTTGCTCTTAAACTTTCAATTTCAAGCAGATTGTCCATTTGAACTTTCCTAAACCTATCAAATTCAGGATTGGTTAAGGTAGTGGACACAGGAGTCATTTCTAAGGTTTTAACCTTGTCTTTATGCAAAGCAAGCTCAGCAGATAAAGTCTGATTAGCATTAAGGGTTTCACGGACTGCAATATTCATTCTGCTAAGCAAAGATGCAGGGACCATAACCAAATCAGGTTGAGCAGACGAATTAATAGTCATAGGAGCTTCCGGTTGTGGTTCACTCAAAATCTGAGGACTTGCAATGTTATTGCTATCATTGTTTGTCTCATCGATTGAATTACTAACCACCGGAGGCTCTTCCGAATACTCAGACATTTGCTCAACTTGATAAGGTACAATGCTAGTATTTGTAGCAGTATTTGGTACCTCAGCAATGGTGTCAGTCCCATAGAGTGAAAGATTTGCCATAAGAGCTGCTTTAGCGGTGTTAAAATCATCACAATCCGAGTCATATGCATCCAAGTCATCACATTGATAAGCAGCATTGTTGGTGATGACTGTTGTGGGATGATCAGTTTCCGCTACTCCTGGATCTGCAAGGAATGCCAATTCTTCTTCATCAAGCTCACGACCTTGGGCTTGAGCATTCACCAAATAAATCTTTTCCTTAAACCAAGTGTCGTCCCTTCTCCTCTTAGGCTGCTTGCATTCTCGGGCCATGTGCCCTTCCCCTTTGCAGTTGTAGCAAATAACCACCTTCATTTTACCAGTGCTGTTGGCCCTTGTAGCAGTAGTATTGGATGATCGTGCACCAACATTAGACGAATTTGATCTCCCTTGAAGTGGTTGCACCATGACCCTGCCGTCCTGAATTGTTGCCTGTTGTCGAGAGTTAGACGAGTTCCTTAACTGATTGTTAGTTGGTGCTGAACCTTGGTAACCTCTTTTGTTTAAAGTTTGACTTAAAAATGCAGACAACAGAGCTAGGACTTCAGTATGGCTATCTCCTTGTTTAAATTCAAGGACAGGGATGTCATCTTCACAGTATAATGCTGATGCTGGTTGAGCAACAAACTGATTGGTTGGAACACTTTCTTGATGTGAGTAATGATGTTGAGGAGCCTCAAGTTGTGGATAGGTACTAACAGGGTTGGTGGGAGGTTGATACGGTGAATACTGGTGTGAAGCTCCTTGTGATGATGATGTTGCTTGTTGGTGATAAGATGTTGGTGGTGGTGGCAGAATCGAGTACTGTGGAAAGCTTGGTGTTTGATACACAGGTTGATATGAAGATTTGTGTCCTACAGCAAGCTGAGAGTTGTGATATGACAGTGTAGGATGATTTGCCAATAATGCCATTGGTTCATGATAAGGTCCTTGAGAGATTCGGTTTTGGATCACATGCTTCTCATGTTGTTGTAAGAAAGCATATAGTTGATCTAAATTGGACTTGTGTAGATCACGAATCATTTTGACATCCGTCACATATTGACTCCATTCAGGGGGTAGTGTGTTCAAAAACTTGGTGTTTAACTGAAATTGTTCAATCCTTAGATTATAGACATTCATGTCATTCATCAGAGTAGTAAAACGCCAGTAAAAATCATGAAGAGTCTCCCCTGGAATGTATTGGAATCTATCAAACAAATCATATAATTGACATTCTCGTTCTTGCTTAGTGAGAGATGTCCCTTGTAGCAAAACCGCAAGTCGATCCCAAAGATTCTTAGCCACTTTATGTTCACTCACCATTCTGAAGATATCAGGTGGAAGAGCTTGAAGAATTGTTTGCACAGCCCTTTCATCGGCATCTGCAATGAGTTTGTTGGCATCGGTTAACTCATGATACTGCCTTGGCCTTGTCACATTGTTGACTGTAACCTCTCCCCAATCTAATGGACCTTTGTCAATTGATTCTAGCATAAGTCGACCACTTTGTTTGCCCATGATGTATGTTCTCATTCGACTTTGCCATGATTCAAATAAGTCTTTGATGAGCAAAGGCGGGCGAGTATCGGTACCCGAAATGATCGATATATCGGTGAGTGAAGTCATAGTTGGCATAAATGAATGTGAATTCATTTTGTGATCCCTTGAATAAGATTATCAAAGATGATCGAACAATGAAATAAAGGTTATGAGTTTTTTGTGTTGTTAACTAAAAAGTATTGTTATCTTGTTGTAGTGTTAGCTTTTGAACGTTTCCAAATTAAATGCCAAATAGAAGAAAATCCACTAAGTATCTAAAACCAGTTCTGTCGCAATGTGCTTTCTGTCGGAATACCTAGATCGGAAAGTCTCCCTATCGAAATCAGCTCAGATCGTAATGATTTTAGATCGCAATGTAACCTTGTGGCAATGATGATGGTATCGGAATGTTCCAGATCGCAATGCGATGTCTATCGGAATGCTTCAGATCGCAAAGTGATGTCTATCGGAATGCTTCAGATCGCAAAGTGGTTTACAAAATTTGAGCAGAGTAACGACTTAACACACTTTCCTTATACCCGTCGGAATCTCAGATCGCAATAGCTATCGGAATGATTCAGATCGGAATAAGTAAAGAAAAACCAACGATCGCAAAGTAGTACCCTAACCCTTTCCGATGGTTAAAGTATTGCGATGGAGTCCCAAGTACTTTTTGTACTTTCCGATGGATGCGTCTGCTGAAATTTCGGAATGTAGAGAAACACACTTTTTTGCACTTTTGATCCAAGAAACCTGAAGATTTTAATGAAATCCAAGATACCAAGAACACGTTTAAGCCCAAATTCCTATGTTACACTACTTATCACTATGATCAAACGAAAAAAAATTTGAAAGTTTCGGCCAAAAAGCTATTTTGTGATCTACGAATGTAAAACCACAACTCAACACAAAGAACAAGCCTTTATCTCATCCCATGCTCTTGATACCAATTGTAGAACAATGATAATCTTGTGAAACAAGGGGGTTGATGTTTTTCTAGAGAGAGAAAGTTAGAGAGAGAAATGGAAGAAAACACATATATTGAAATGAGATAATAAAACAACCAACACCTCTTTCCATGGTCGAAAGAGGTTTAAATACCCCAAGTCTTTAAAGGACTTGGGCTTCCGGCCCATGAACATGCTCATGGGTCGGGCTATGTAATGAATACTACTTAACTTAACTACGAGTCTATAACTACATGGTTGGAGTGACCGAGACTTTCTAAATGCGTAAAACGTATTTCCAACAGTTTTCATCCTCATGTGCCTCGTTAAACAATGACTACAGCTCTTTAAATAGAAAACGGGTCATCGTTTAAGGGGGAGAAAATGTTAAATCATCTTTCACATCAAAAAGATCTTCAAAAAGCTCAATGGTTAATGGTTGGATTGCTTTGGCATTTGTCTTGTTGTTGCTTTTAAGTTTGTAGTGAATAGATTTGTGCATGTGTTAAGATAGGTTAATCACTAAGGCTCGGGAATTTAACATAAGATAGGGTCAAAAATGACAAGTATTAAAACTTGGAAAACGAAAGAATGTTGATTGAAGTAAACAGAAAAAGTGAGGGGTTAAATGTGACCATGTATCAAACTTGTTAAAAAGTTTGACCTAGTCAAACATTACCCCCCCGTCTTTCTTTCTACCCTTCTTTCTTCTGCCTTTCTTTTTTCCTTTGCCTGCCATCCAAACAAACACGCGAACACACAAACAAATTCATACATTCATCTTCTAGATCAAGATCTTCAAAAGGTATCAAATCGGTTTAAACATTCATGCAATTCTATTTAACTAACTCCTTTTAATTGAAATCAATCGAAATAAGTTTCTGCTTAAATTAGGGTTTAATTAATTGGGGGTTTTGCCTGGGTTTGATTCGGAATAGAACAAAATGAACTGATATGGCCTTTAGAACACTTGAATCAAACGAATTCGTGCTTAATTAGAAAAATCATAAGTGTTTAAACATTCCGAATATGATGGACTTTCCGAATAAGGCACTTATTCAGAATAGAATGAACTTTCCGAATAGAAGTTTTATTCCGTATAGGAGGATTATTCCGAATAGAAGGAACATTCCGAATAGAAGCTTTATTCCGCATAGGATAATCTTTCCGAATAGAGTGAACATTCCGAATAGAAGCTTTATTCCGCATAGGATAATCTTTCCGAATAGAACTTTTATTCCGCATAGGCATAACTTTCCGAATAAGAATGTTATTCCGCATAGAGTGATCTTTCCGAATAGAACATTTATTCCGCATAGAGTGATCTTTCCGAATAGAACTTTTATTCTGCATAGACTGATCTTTTCCGAATAGAACTTTTATTCCGCATAGACAAATCTTTCCGAATAGAAATCTTATTCCGCATTGACAGATCTTTTCGAATAGAAATTTTATTCCGCATAGAGTAATCTTTCCGAATAAGAATTTTATTCCGCATAAGAGTAATCTTTCCGAATAGAAATTTTATTCCGCATGGACTGATCTTTCCGAATAGACCGTTTATTCCGCATAGAATGATTATTCCGAGTAGACGTTTATTCCGCATAGGATGATTATTCCGCATAGAATGTTTATTCAGCGTAGACATGTTTATTCCGGATAGAGGTTTATGCTGTATTATATGTTTATTCTGGATAGAAGATGTTTGAGTGTTTTACAAGCTTAAGGGATTAGGTCATATGCTCAATGCTTAGGTTTAAAATCATAATGATATTCCTATTTGTATGTTTCAACCTTTGTGTTTTATCTTAAGCAGAGACGATGACTAACCCAACAGTACAACAAATACAAGACGCCAGAGCCACCGCCATTGCCGAAGCCAAGACTCTGAAGTTTCTTCCAAACAACTTCCGTTTGAAGGAGGTATCTCATTCGACCCATAATGGATTTAAGGTAGGTTCAGCCATACTTGATAACTCTCATCTCAAGCATGCGCTAAAGAATAGTGCTTCAGTGCCCTATGACTACCTTTACGAGTTCTGGGCTACCAAGGAGAGGACGTCGAACAAAATCACATTCTCCTTGGACAACAAGCAGCAGACGCTTAATGTGTCAGACTTCAGGAAGATCTTTGGATTTCGTCCGTCACTCAAAAACCTATCATACTCAGCCAACCCGACTAAGGACCAGATCATGGAAATGTTCACTGCCATTGGATGTCTTGACATACGAACCGTGTCTGAGTTTACTACTGCCAAAGTGGGTCAACCATGGAAAGCTATTTTTGGGATTCTAAGCCGATGTCTCACACCCAAAACAACTGGATTTGATGCTGTTCGTCCACCGATCATCAAGCTGTTTTATGGGGTATACAGAGGTATGGGTATTGACTATGCATCATTACTATGGGAGGAGTTTGTTTTCCAACTTTTTACCAACACAAAGTCTAAGACCAAAGCATATCAGTACCCTAGGTTTATAAAACTAATCATCCATTATTTTATGGAGAACGATGCTTCCATTGACAAGCGTGCAGGTAGTCGTCACCACACGATGGATGATGATGATTTGGTAGACTTAAGGCAGGAGACTCATTCGAATACGGTTATTCCTGGTCCCATTCCCAGTTATCTCCTGACCGATGAGATTATCGCTTCTACTGACTACAAGAACTTGCTACAAGAAATCAAGAAACAACGAGCAAGCATTCAAGCAGGAGAAGACTCATCTACCACGGTTAAGAGCAAAGGTAAACGCAAGCAACCAGCTTTACCTAAACCCAAAGCCAAAAAGACTAAGACCATAGCTAAGAAGGGAAAGAGCAAGGCTGATGAGTTAGTTCTCCACGATGAAGAAGATGTTGATGATCCTACTCTTAACAAGGCTGAGAGAAAAGCAATGAAGATAGCTATTGAAAAGAGTAGGAGAGACACGGGCGGTAGTGGTTCGGGTGCACAGAGGGAAGTTGAAGAAGAATACGAGGAGCCAGAGGATGTTGATGAGTTTGGATCACCTGAAAGGTATTCTACTTCGAAGGAGATATCCATCCCTGTTTCAGCAAGTGTTGAAAAGGAGTCCGGTGCTCCTACAATCATGGTACCGACTCAGCCTTTAGTAACTCAACCTCCACCAATAAAACCCTTACCAACCCGACCGGTTTCAACACCATTTCTTCCACCACCAATATCTCCTATCCTTAGTACTGTAGTCACAACCGAGCCTCTTCAACCTACCCAAAGTAGCTCTGGAACATCTTCAATGGCTGCATTCGTAATGGCAGAATTGTTGGATAAACACACGGATATTCAAAAAAGAGAGATGAATGAACTTCGCCAAGAGCTACATAAACGAGTTCAAAGTGAAGAATCATCTAAGAAAGCCCAAGAAGAGATGCTTGTTAAGTTCGCTGCAGAGATGGAGTTGACACGTAAAGCTCATGCAGAAGAACTAGCTCAGGTTAAGCAGGCTGAAGCTGATAAGCATGCTGCACGAATCACAAGACTTCAAGCTATGAGGGATAAATACAAAGAGCAGAAAGAAACACTTGAAGCTTCTGTTGAAGAGAGAGTGAAAGAATCCATTGAATCCCTTATGCCTAAACTGCGTGATGAGTTGAAGACACTCGCGGCTGATAACTTGATGATCAAGTCATCCAATCCTTCTGAATCCGCCTACAAAATTGCCTATGACTTGACGGATTTTGAATTAAAGAAGATTCTCAAAGCTCGCATGAGGGAACTTGGATCTTTTGATAAATCTAAGATTCAACGGACTCTCTACAAGTCACTCAATGACGCGATTATGGAGGATGATCGGCTATTTAAGATGTTTGGAAGTGTGGTACCATACCACATTCTGCCTGAGGAAGAAAGGGAAGAAAGTGAACAGGAAGAGGGTACTGGTGAAGAAGAAGAGGAAGAAGAAGGAGAAGAAGAAGAAGAGGAAGAGGATGATGATGGTGATGATGATGAGGATGATGATGATGATGATGGTGATGATGGGGGTGATGGAAATGAGGAGAGTGCTAAGGGAAGCAACGAGGATAGCGATAAGGATGATGGTGGTAAACAGCCGGAAACAGGGGATAAGGTTGCCAGCACAAAGAAATCTTCTAAGTCTGGAACCAAGTCTAAGAAAGATGCTGCAGCAAAGGAAAAATCCACTTCAACGGAATCAAGACGATCCAAGTGGCGCCATGATGTGAATGCTACCACGGCGTCATCGATTCCCGGTACATCTATTGCTGTATCTATACCTATTACCACTAACCCTGTTAGTTCTATTGTTGTTGCTCCTATGATTGCAGAGTCAGTAACAGAACCTGAAGCTGCACAACACTCGCCTGTTCATGACACCGCCGAGATGCCTGAATCAGAACCAGCACGGGTCCATGTCTCTACTCCTTTACAACAAGAACCACAATCTACCGTTCCTGAGTCAAGCACACAGGACTAGGCAGACACGTTGGAGATTGACGAGACTGCACCGCCACAAGCTTGGATCACGGCAGCGGCTCAATATGATCCAATTACAGACGCAGATAGAAATGTACTATATCTTCGAATCCGTAGTCCGATAGACTTGTGTGCATTTTGGGCTTATGAGTTCAAATCTTCAGTCACTCCATCTCTGGTAAAGAGAGCACTAAAAGACAAGAGCCTTCGCGCCAAAACCAGGTTAAGCCGCATGGAGTACGAGTATTATGCTGACGAGGTCCTGAAAGCTCTCAATACCACTCAAAGGGCAGGACTTCATGAGTCAGAAAGAGCTCCACCTCCACTTGATCCCTCTCTCACTTTCTCTCTCTAGTTTCTCTCTCTAGAAATCTTCAACCCACTTCATAGATTCATAGATTATCAAGATTTTACAAAAGTCATGAAAGAGTTAAACTCTCAAGCTAACAGAGGGAATTCCAGATAAAATAGGTTTTCTACCACTAAGTCTTCCGCTGTGTATAAGAAAAACATGTCTCCTAGATCCAATCTTAGGTGGCAACCCACGGGTAGGATTATCAAATATGTTAATCTTCAATGGGTTCCTACTGGAAAAGTGTTCCCTCTAGCACCCCCAAAGTTGGATGTGAACCCCTGTAGGCTACAAGCATAGATATCACTAACCCATGTGAGAGTATGCAAATTGTTGATGCAAATGCAGGTACTAAAGTCAACGTTCATCAAGAACAAAAAGATCCAACTGTTGTATACCGAAGAAGCAGATATCGAAGAAACAACGCTTAAGTTTACAACAATGGCTCATCGTTAAATACCAGACGATGACCCGAACCTCAAAGAAAGGGAAGTTTATCTCGTCAACGATAACTTACCCTCAAAACGAGAAATTAAATTTTCTCGGACACGAGCTATTATTAAAACTATTCTAAAGTTTTAAGCTCGTGTATATGGCTCCTCGTTAAATGACAGACGATGACCCGGATTTCAAATAAAGGGAAGTTTATCTATGCAACAATAACTTAAAATGAGAAATTAAATTTTCTCGGACACGAGCTTACATTAAAACTATTCAACAATTTTTAAGCTCGTGTATATGGCTCACAGTCACATTACAAATTGTGACCCGGACTTCAAATAAAGGAAAGTTTATCCATTCAACGATAACTTACCCTCAAAATGAGAAATTAAATTTTCTCGGACACGAGCTATTATTAAAACCATTCAACGGTTTTCAGCTCGTGTATATGACTTACAGTTAAATATCAGAATGTAACTCAAACTTCAATTTTAGGAAAGCTCATCTTTAATGATAACTTATCATCTTAACGGGAAATTCATTTTTCTCAATCATGAGCTTGTATTAAAACATTCCAAGTTTTAAGCTCAGAAAGGAAAGTGTATCTTTTAAATAAGAGAACTTTTACTCATAACGGGAAATTCATCTTTCTCGGTCATGAGCTTTACATTAAAACATTCAAAAGTTTTTCAAGCTCATAAAAACAACTTCTAAGTAAATGTCAACTTAGGACTCGTTCTTCAGTTAAAAGGAAAGTCTATCGTCGATGATAAACTTATCCTCACAACGGGAAGTTTACAACTTCTCGGACTTGAGCTCGTTTTGTAAGATATTCAACCTCTTAAGCTCAAGTAATTAGTTTTCAAAACATTGAACACAATTTTTCGAGAATTTCTCAAAAGGTTTTTCTAAATCTTTCAAAATTGTGTGTTCAAAAATGTTTTGATAAAAAGAGCATGTCTTCTAGAATCGATAATATTTACGATACTAGAAATGTCATTCAATAATGACACGGGCTTGTATATAAAGTTTGAGCAGAAGTTCAAATGTTTTAAAACATGCTCAAAAAGGTTTGCTATTATTTCAGATAGTAACCCGCTTTTCATATTAAAGTCAAGCATTTCACCAGAAAGTTTTGACTCAACAATGGGAATTAATTTTCTCGGGCATGGTTTATTTTATAGCCATGTAAGGGATTGTGTTTACGTAATAACACAATCTAACACGAATATATGTACGCTTCAGTGCATTTATTTGTTAAAACGATAGAAATCTTGTTTTTATGAAGTTATCATCTCCACAAACCGTAGCAGTTTACAATTGATATCTACATACTCGACGATGTGACTATTCAAACGACGACCACAACTCTTTCGATACAACACGGGTCAACAATTGAGGGGGAGCAATTGTCAAGCGTTCAGAATCTTTGATGCAGAAAGTTCCAAGTTCACTAATTGGTGTCAAGACAACGATATCAATCGTACATATGGTGCCAAGGAGGAGACAATTTCAGACGTTTACGGGGAGACCAACATTCGTCAACAAGAACCACGTGATCTTATCACAAGATGTTTTTATCATTCAGGTCCAACCTCGTAAATTATCAATCTTGTGAATACATTATCATATATGATCTTTGCACGTGATAAATACCTTACACTTGTGTTTAAAAGGTATTTAATTTACGTTTCAAGTACACACCCATTAATTTGAGGGGGAGCTTGTGAAAATTATGAAGATAATTGGATTTGCATTTTTCTTCCCAAATTTTCTTAAAATTCTATTAAATCAACTGATATTAAAAACATCGATTGGGTTAATAATTTTAATATGGGGGAGAAAATGTGATTTAATATGGGAAATGATTAATCACAAATCGTTTGACTTAACGTGATAGTTCATCCCGACATGTGCGAAATGTTTTCGGATATCGTGGCATATGTTAAGGGGGAGCAAAACAGATTTGCACATCAAAATGGATTTTCATGGTGACATATACTTACCCTCAACCCATTTATTTCATGACGATGAGATTGTGGTGACATAAGGACGGTAGAATAGGTTAAGTCCAATGACTATTCTAAAACTGGAGGAATCTTCCCAAGGACATTTCATAGCTAGAAATAGTAGTCCTTAGGAAAGATGGAGAAAGATTGTGAACGTAGCTAAATGCTGACCAAGTACTTAAGTTAGCACTGGAACAATCACAACAAGGTGCTAATTATGACGTATTGGTAAGCATTGAAGGGGTTGAAGAATGAAAAAGAATTGTAAAGATAAAGGGTCTAAAGAAAGAAGCCCTCCTTACAACTTAGGCAGAAACCGGGTCAACACATATGCTATTAAGAGCATTCTAATGATGCTCGATATTGAAGATAGACATCATGGACCTAGTGATGCAATGCACAACCCATCCTAGCTAACTCAGATATCTCTCTGAAGGTATTTGTTTTATTCACACGAAGACAACACATCATCTAGCGATTTATTCACTCCGAATATATTGATATTAAAATGGTGGCACTCCTCTCCAGCCTCTGATCACTAAAAATCCAATGTGCTCGATCGAGTCTAGAGCCATTTGAGATCATCAAATATCTCACTAGGACACACATCCATAATTCCTTGCTTCTTCACACTCTATGAGAAGTAAGAAAGGTATTTAGAGTCCTACGCAAAATCTTCATGATCTTGCCTGAACATCTGAGTAATACGCAAGTATTTACAATGAATATGGAAATCCTTCTTGAGTGAACATTAAAAAGCTCATGGTAGGTGACTTGTGCAATTCTTTATGAATCAAGCTTGTGATAACTGGAAAGCAACAGTTGTTTAATTCTTAATTGAATTTAAACACGTTCCAGGCCTCTACGCAATATCTCAGTGATCTTGCCAGAACACTCAGAGTGACACCCTGGTGTTCACAGTGATGAGTAGAAATCCTTCTAGTGTTAACCTCAAACAGCACTTGGTAGGTAACTTGTAAGATTCTATATGAATCAAGCTCGTGACAACTAGAAAGCAACGATGGTGCGGTTCTTAATTGAATTTCACTTGTTCCAGGAACATGAATTGATGACTTCAATCATAAGGATAATTTTATCTAAATGATTCACTCTTTACGTTCGCAGTCAGCTTTGGACGGTCGAGTAAGGAGAACGGGTTTACCCGCGAAATCTTGTAATGGAGGTTCTTAATTGAAACTACCTGTCACAAGTACGATATTTAATATCGTCCAACGGTCTTCACCGACCGGAGGTAAAATGCTACCTAATTAGGTTGAAATGTTCAAAGCCATTTCATTCGTGTCTATGTTTTGTTGCTAACTATCTTATGCAACATAACAAGAATGTGGCGTCGCGGTATACCAAAAGAAGTCGTCTCCACATGCTTATATTTTTTGCACTTAATACTTCAACAAATTCATGAAAGCCTAAAAGTCAAGTCTTCCACTGTATCAAACTCGGAAGCTTTCAAGAATTTATAAAGGTATAAGTATGTGGAACATGAAGTCACGAGGAGGCGAATATCACAAGTGATGAATGCACAAGGTCAAGACAAGGAAACATGCTCAATACTAAAGTCAAAGATCTCATCAGCATATTCACAAGATAAAGAAAAGACGACTACGAGTTCAAGACAAAGCATAGTATGCTAGGTTTATTTTATTATTATAACTCGGGTAACGCCCTTGTTTAGAGTGACCTCCCTTAGGGGGAGATTGTTGGAAATACGTTTTTACGTATTTAGGAAAGTTCGGTCACTCCAACAATATATACATAGTATGGGCTCGTAGTCATAGTCTAAACATATAACCCACAAAGCCCACATGTAGGGTGGGCTATATAAACCCCCTCCTAGCATGTTAGGAGGGGTGGTTGGTGGTTGGTCATTCTCTAATCTAATATTTCTTTATTTCTCTCCGTATTCTATCTACTTTCTCTCTCTAGTTCTTCATCTATCTTTCTCTCTTTATTAATCATTCCATCAATAGTATAATCCAAGGATTACGATAAACTCTCATAATTCGTGTTTAATCATCATATATTAAGGGACAACAGCTACGTTATCATCTGTGTGAACTTTTATTAATTTGATTTCACAAGCTTCAACTTGTTCTCGGACGTAGTGATGTCTACACATAAAGTGTCTGGCGCCCTTCACGACTCCAGAATCATTGGCGAATATAATTGCAGAAGAATTGTCACAATATATATCAATAGGTTATTTTATTGAAGGCATCACTCCAAGATCTCTAATAAACTTCCTAATCCAAACAGCTTCCATTACAGCTTCTGAAGCAGCCATGTACTCAGATTGAGTAGCATGCATTGCAATCATTGTCTGCTTCTTGCTCTTCCAGCCAACTGCTCCTCCATTGATAACAAAAATATAACTCGTCTGAGACTTCGTATCGTCTTTATCACATTGCCAGGACGCATCACAAAAACCTGTCACATTCAGTTATGTGTCTGTTTTCCCTCCAAATACCAAAAACATATCTTTCGTACTCCTCAAATACTTTAGAATATGTTTAACAACAGTCCAGTGGAGCTTCTCTGGATTCTATTGGTATCTAATGACCAAGTTCTAAGCAAATGCCACATCAGGCCTTGTGCATCTTACAACATACATAATAGATCCTACAGCCAAAGCGTAAGGAACCTTCTGCATGTATGCCTCCTCTTTAGGAGTTGATGCATCCATCTCATGACTCAGATTATGCTTAACTTCCATAGGTTGAAAACCTTTCTTTGAATTATGCATATTATACTTATTCAAAATCTTATCTATATAAGCATCTTGACTTAGACCAATTAACCGTCTTTTCCTATCCCGATAGATCTTACTAGTAATTCCCAAAATGTATGCAGCTTCTTCTAAATCCTTCATAGAAAAACATTTACCAAATTAATCCTTAACAACTTTAAGTCTTGGAATGTTACTTCCCATGATTAATATGTCATCAACATATAGGACTAGGAATACTACATCACTCCCACTAGCTTTGCGATATACATGGCTCATCACGATTTTGAATAAATCCAAACTTTTTGATTTCTTCATCAAACTGTTTATTCCATTGACATGATGCTTGCTTCAAACCATAAATGGATCTCTGAAGTTTGCACACGTGTCCTGGATTTTCAGGATCAACATACCCTTCTGGTTGTTGCATATAGATGTCTTCATCTAAGCGACTGTTCAAGAAAGCTGTTTTAACATCCATTTGCCATATCTCATATTCATAGTATGCTGCAATAGCTATGAGAATCCTAATAGCTCTTAAGTCTGCTACAGGAGAAAATGTCTCCCCGTAGTCTACGCCAAAAGTTTGAGTAAAACCTTTAGCTACTAAACGAGCTATATAGGATTGCACTTTTTCGTCCATGTCGGTTTTCTTCTTGTTTATCCACTTATGTCTCACTACTTTATCATTTGGTGGTGGATCTACAAGAATCCAAACATCATTAACTTTCATGGTATTCATTTCCTCATCCATAGCATCCATCTACTTATCCTTTTAAGGACCAAGTATGGCGGATTTATAATTAGCAGGTTCACCAAGATCCCCTACTTCATCATCATCCTCTTTGTTAAGACATATATTTCTATTTGCGTTTTCAATCCTTGCGGATCTACGCAGAGGAACTAATTCGGGTGGAACCGCCAGACTTTCTAGCTCTACGAGAATTACATCGCTAGTGTTTTCAGAAGGTAATGTATCTATATGACTCTCTTCAAGATCATAATTTCTCCCACTGAATTCTTGATTTACAAGATCACTTTCAAGGAAGTCTCCATACCTAGCGACAATCACTTTGTTCTCAGATGGATAATAAAAGTATTAACCCATAGTTTCCCTAAGGTATCCGACAAAGATACATTTTATAGATCGTTGTTGGAGTTTGTCACCCGAGTCACGTTTCACATACGCCTTGCAACCCCAGACCTTTAAATAAGACAAATATGGCTTCTTGCCATGCCATAGTTCATATGGTGTCTTATCGACCTTCTTTGTAGGAACCATATTTAAAATGCGAACAACAAATTATAAAGCATAATCCCAAAAGGATAAAGGTAAAGTTGTAAGATTAAACATAGATCGCACCATATCCAATAATGTACGATTTCTCCTTTCGGATACACCATTTTGTTGTGGAGTATAGGGAGAAGTAAGATGTTGAACAATTCCATTCTCACTTAGATAATTTATAAACTCTTGACTTAAATATTCACCACCTCTATCAGAACGAAGAGCTTTAATCTTCTTTCCTAATGGCAGTTCTACTTCTGCTTTAAACACTCTGAATGTTTTAAATACCGCATGTTTATGCTTAAGTAAATAAACATAACCATAACGTCTATAATCATCCGTAAATGTTAAGAAGTAGCTAGCACCTTTCCTTGACACATGTCTAAGTGGTCCACACACATCAGTATGTATTAATCCAAGTAGATCATTAACTCTTTCAGTATTGCTATTAAAAGGTTTCTTGGTCATCTTTCCAGAGATACAAGACTCACATTTATCAAATGATTCATCATTGATATTTTCCGAAAGACTTTCACGTTAAAGCTTTTGTATACGAGCCTTCCCAATATGGGCAAGTCTACAATGCCAAAGATAAGAAGAGTTCTTGTCAAAATTTCTCTTCTTATTCATGCTAAAGACAGATTTATTATTATTCTTTGATTCATTATCATGCATGTCTATTTCAAACACACCATTCACAAAAATTGCATTAAAATAGAAAATACCATTTTTCCAAACAGAAATTCCATTATTATCAATAGTGTGAACGGATCCATTATTCAACAAACAAAAAAAGGAAATAACACCCCTAACAATTGTAGGCGCATAATGACAATCATTTAATATCAGTACTAAACCCGAAGGTAAAACTAAATTAAATGTTCCTGTAGCTTCAACTGCTGCTTGTGTGCCATTGACCACTTGCAGAAATTGTTCCCCATAGGATAGCTTCCTTTCCATATTAAATCCTTGCAGCGTATTCAAATGTTAATCCGCATCCCGTATCATATACCCATGAATTTAATTTGTATGTTAAATTGAATAGTTCAATCATAAATAAAGTACCTGAAGTTGCAGCGCTCTGCTCAGACTTCTTCTTTATTTCTCGCAATTCTTCGAGGTAAAGAGGGCAATTCATCTTCTAGTGACCACTTGCCTTGCAATGGTGACAAGTCTCATCCTTCTGAGATTTATTCTCCTTGACAAAGTTCTGCTTAGGTTTTGAATAAGTCGCAACTTGTTTGCTCTTATCACCCTTGCCTTTGCCTTTCTTTTTATTTGCTTGCGGTTTTGGCTTACTCACTCTACCCTTTTGTGTGTTTAGTACAGTAGGAGTAGAAGTAGATGCCTTGTCCTTTAACCTCTTTTCATAGTCAATGAGCATTGCATGCAAATCATTAATTGTCTTCCCCGTGCAATGCATATTATAGTTTCAAACAAAATCATTGAAGTCCTTGTTAAGGGACCTATTGATCAAGTTGATAGCCATATTATGATCATAGGGTTGTCCTAGTGCAATGAGTTGTTCCATATAACCCGTTCATCTCCATGTAATGGGCACTAACAGACTTTCCAGGAGCTTGCTTGTAGCTATGCAAAGCATCTACTAAGTCGTAGATCTCCACAGCTTGCGGCTTTTAGAACATAGCCTTGAGCTCATCAAGCATTCGCTTAGGTGAAAATAGCTCATACTTCTGTTGAAGTGGAGGAGCCATTTTTTTAACATTAAGCCAACCACCTCAGAGTGCTTCTTAACATTAACAACGTGTTCAAGCCTTTGCGCATCAGATGCTCCTTCAGCAAGATCCTCCGTATAAGGAGTAGTCAAGATATCAATAGTACCCGCTGCTCTCAAGACAATTCTTAGTGAGCGGTACCAATCATTGAAGTTTGGGCCAGTAAGTTCAGGACGATCAAAGAATGCTTTGAACGTAGAACTAATAGTATTATTGTCGGGTTGAGCCATTTCTACAAAAATAAGTTCAAATATTAGTATTTTTGATAATAAAATACTTTCAAGAAAATAAAATTACCCTGGTATAATAAACCATATTATTTTTCTTGAATTCTAGAACTATATTGACATAAATTCATTACATCAGTTGATCTGCTAGTAATGAATATACTCAACATAGCGACTACAATTCAATTGACAAACAATTTTCAATTTCTAGATATTTTAAGGGATTTACATTGCCAAAAAGAACGTTTTGCATTGTAAACATGTTTCATCCCTTCTGAATGCCTTAAGTTTCTAGATCTCACTAAGTAACTTAATTAAGTCGTCTAATCTGAATAACGTAAAACCATCATACGAATTCTCATTCTATGAAAGTTTTCTCTCCATTACAACATCACCCAAAAATCTCATTTGATGACGTAGTAATTTCAAGTGTTCGTCAATTAGGAGCATTCGACTTAAATTTTAAGGGTATAAATTTTGATTTCAAAATCAATGTATGGAGAAGCATGCATACAACTCCATAGCATAAGTTTAATAAAACATTTAGTAAACCTTTTTCACGAGACTAGATTTCTACATAAATTATGTTGAGGTATTGGTTAACCCAATTAAAAAATTTACCCACAACTATTCACAACGTACTTTTTCTAGAACTCGGCTAAAGCACAAAGCAATACCCTTATTCATTGTGTTTCGGATGTGAATTTGCGGTAAATCGACCTTAAGGTATAATTCAATTAATAATCGTAGGTAATTTCAATTTGACGCACATGCGAGCTAGGAATTTGGTCAGCGACTAATAGCATAACACCTCCTTCCTTAACTAGGTACATCACTGATACAAGGTTTTAACCAAGTATGAAAAAGATTCGTTATTCCGATCTTTACGAATTGATTACTAGTTAAGAGTGCGACTCAGTCGTTCTTGGTGGAAAATTAAAATGGTTTGGTTATCTATTTTTAAACTAAAAGTAAATATGAAAATGTCGTTGAGTAAAATAAAAGCTTTAAAAATTAAACTAAAAATTACTAGAAAAACACTTGGTAAAAACAGAGATTTCGGGAAGCGTGCAATTTTTGGAAATTAAAACGTAATGAATTTAAAACTTAAAAACTTTGTAAAAACAAGAAACTAATCCCATCGGAATGCCTGGTCGGAATGATTTGTCGGAATATGATCGGAATGCACTTGATCGGAATATCGAAAAAGACTATTGTCGGAATGTAATCGGAATATCAAAGGAAGAATCCTATCGGAATACCTGCATCGGAATATGGTCGGAATATACCCAAAAGGAATCTGATCGGAATGTCTTAATCGGAATAATGGAAAAAGGAAAATGATCGGAATAAACTAAAAAAATAAAGCTATCGGAATCCAAAAGGAATCCCAATCGGAATGTACAAAACCCTTTTCCGATCGGAGATCGGAATACAAAGGGGGGGCAAATCGGAATGTAATGCCTAATCGGAATGACAAATCGGAAAGGGGTTTACCCTATTCCGATTACCAGCACTTCGAGAAAAGCAATCCAAATAAGCAAAGTTATAAGCTACTTTTGATAAGCTCAAACCAAGACTTAAACAAATTACTAATAAGCCGAACTAATAAGCATAAAATAAGAACTTTTCAAAACTTTAAATAAGCAAAACTTTTTAAATCAAACCATAAAAAGATTAAACTTTTTAAGAAAACTAAAAAGTAAATAAGCTAAACACAAACTAAGTCAATAAGCATGAAAAGCTCAAAACTTAATCCGTATTAAAACTTAGAGATGAATAAAAAGATAAACTTTTTAATCAAATAAGCATCAGATGAAACAAAATCAAAGATTATCACTAATCAAGATTAAAATTAAAAACAAGAAAGGTAGAAGATGATTAAGATCAAAAACTAGATTAAACTCTCAAAAGTAAGATTTGATTCAAAACAAGAAAGGAATAAAAAGATGAAGTTTTCCTAGTGAGAGAAAGTTAAACACTTTCTCTCTCTAAAAACTAAAACTACTAAAATTGAAAATGAACTAATTAACTAACACCCTCCTAATGAGTCATTAGAATGGTATATATAGGAGGTGGGGAGTGTTGCTTCCTTCTTTCTTCTTGTCTCGACTCGACTTAAATTCTTTGTCTTTCTCGACGTCATCTCGGGATTTGTCGATATAAATTGAACTTGTCTTATAATTTTCTTCTTCTATTAGACATGAGTTCTTGGACTTCATTAAACTTCCGTTTTTGGACTTTTTCTTCGATAAATCTTCAGAATAGGCCTTGGACTTCCGTTCTTTTTGCATTCATGATCTTTTGACTTCGTCTTTTCCCGTTTCCTTCGATAAAAGCCCGTGATAGCCCATGTTTCCTTCCCTTTTCATATTTTTATCCTAAAACACAATAAAAACACAAACCACGCATAATTTCGACTTTTACGACATAAAATACACGTTTTGGTCTTGTTATTATTGGAAATAAGTGGTAAAAGGATAAGTGTTTTCACACTTATTAAATCCCCTACACTTGACATTGCAATGCCCTCATGCAATGCATTAATTTCAAAGCACATATTACATTTCTCATCATAAATAACCCACCTTGGCCTTTATTAAATACTAAACTTTTAAGGAAACTAAAAAGATAAAAATATGTACAAAATAAGTAAAGAAATCAAAGACTTACATTGGGGTTTTGGCTGTAATGAATGTTTATCATCCTCAAGTTTCACGTTCCCCATAACAAGCTTAAAAACGAGATCATTGTTATTATAAGTTAGCAAACTAACACAAACTCATGTGGGCCAATTATTCACTTAGACTCCCTTATTCCTAGGTGTATCTCTTATATTTTAATATTGTCTTGAATAATCACGAGGATACATTGTTTGACTTATTTTGATAGTTATTTAGGCTGAAAATAAAGTGGGACGATTTAATCAATAGTTAGCTAAAGGACAAAATCTTTTAAAACTGCTTCTCGGGACCTCATAAAGTTCATATCTTGGTATAACTCGCTTCACGATTTGAGACCTTTCTCGGACCAATATTTGGCAGCGACTTCATACTTCGAATCTTGAGAGACGTTCTTGAAATTATGGTCTTCTCTTCATAATAGGAATTTCTTCACTTGAAGTGTTTGAGAGATTCTTCAATTTTGGACCACGTCTTCTTCATATTTCTCCAATCTTTATTTTGGACTTTGATATACAACGATCCGCCTCCTTTTAGGACTTGGATCTATTTATCCTTATACCTTGCTAGGGTCTTTTCGGATAGACTTCTCCATGATCTTTAGGGGAGTATTTGCTTTTCGTCGTGTGTCTCGATACTTCATATTGATTTTTGATAAATGATTCTTCACATCACTTGGGATCTTTAGCAACAAAATGTAGCCCTCATGCCTTGTTAGGGCCTTTTCGGACTTGTCAATCTTCGCATCCCGCTTCAATAAGTTATGCCTTGGCTATGAACTCTAATTAATACCGAGCAAATTTTAAACGATCTTGCGCTAGAAGCTAAGTAAATTTTCAAATCGTACAACCTTATTTATTACAAATATATTTATTAACAAGCGATGGGAGAAAAAGCTTATAATCAACTCACATAAATTCCTGAAAGAATACCAAACTTATAATTGACTCTATCATCTCTCGTTCTCCATAATTTAAAATCTCAAGGAATGAGACTCGTAGATGCTTAGCCAATTAAATCAAAGTTTTGGGTTTTCAAGTCATCTATAGGATCTTACAAATTCTTAGACTCTTTCAAGTTTAGAATTCGCATTTTAAAGTTCCCTTGATAAACGACTCTCTAGGATCAATTATAGGAACTTGCGAAAAGTTCTTGTTCTTAACCCGTGAGAGTTAAGACTTTCGCGTTTTAAAGTTCCCTATATAAAAGCCTAGCAAAACTTGACTTAAACACGTTAAGGATACTAGCTAGAGTAAACTTTGATAAGTAAACTCGGGTTGAGTCAAAATATTCATACTTTGAAAAACGAAAACCACTTTATTAAAAAAATTATTCTAGCAAAGAAAGTAAATGACGATAACAAAGGAAAATACTACTAAAAAACTAGGCCAAAATAGATTAAAATTTTTGAAAAATGTCGAAAAATCAAATTTTCCGGTTAAAATGAGGACAAATTCATGGAAAAGACCACTTACTTCGATAGAAGTCCCCCTACACTTGATATAAACATTGTCCTCAATGTTTAAGCATGTGGGAGTAAGCTCCCCTACACTTAGGACATTGTGCACTTTGTTTAAATCTTGCTAAGGAAGAGACAACTAAAGTGATTCCTATTTTAATATTGGAAAATATAAAATAGAAAACCAAAAGAGTTTAGGATAAAACCGGGAAGACGGGTACACGGGATCACGGTTAGTCAAAAGTCATCGAGAATGGATCTTTGAAGCTTTAATCCCTGCACATCATAAGAAACAAGACAACAAACACATACGGGGCTCCCCTACACTTATTATGAAAACGATAAAGGATAGATCAACGGGTTGCCTCCCGAGAAGTGCTTGTTTTTGTTAACCGAGTCACAAGCCTGACTCGGCCCAGAACTAATTCAAGGGAAACGTGGTGAGGGATGGAATCATCTCATGAGAAATGTCCTCACCAAAGTACAACTTCACGCGCTGGCCATTCACCTTAAAATTGGGCCCATTTGGCTGAGAAAGCTCAATGGTGCCATAGAGGAAGACTTTGGCGACGGTGAATGGACCAGACCAACGGTTCTTCAGCTTGCCGGAGAAAATCTTCAACCGAGAGTTAAAGAGTAAAAGTTGATCACCAACGTGGAACTCTCGGTTCTTAATCCTTGAATCATGGATGATCTTGATCTTCTCCTTGTAGATCAATGTATTCTCATAAGCTTGATTCCTCAGTTCATTTAGCTCGTTGAGTTGAATCTTCCGAAGATCACCGACTTTGTTGATGTCAAAATTCGCCCACTTCAAGGCCCAGTATGCCTTATGTTCCAGCTCAATAGGGAGGTGGCATGCCTTCCCGTACACCAGACGATATGGAGTGCAACCAATTGGCATCTTATATGTGGTACGGAAAGCCCACAAAGCATCGTCTAACTTATCGGCCCACGAGGCACGATGCTCTCCCACAATACGCTCAAGAATTCTCTTCAGTCCACGGTTAGATATCTCGTCTTGACCATTTGTTTGAGGATGATAAGCGGTGGAAAGACGGTGATTGACACCGTACTTAGCCATGACTCGAGCAAATTGATCATTACAAAAATGAGTCCCGCGGTCACTGATAATAGCACGAGGAACACCGAATCGAGCAAAAAGCTGCTTCAGAAAGTTCACAACCACCCTCGCATCGTTCGTAGGGAGAGCCTTAGCTTCAACCCATTTGGATACGTAGTCAACAGCTACGAGGATGTACTTGTTCCCTTTGGATGATGGAAATGGCCCCATAAAGTCGATACCCCATACATCAAAGATTTCACATTCTTGTATGAAATTTTGAGGCATCTCATCTTTATGTGTGATCTTGCCTTGTCTCTGACAAGCATCACAATATTTAACCATTTCATGAGCGTCATGATAAATGGAGGGCCAATAGAATCCAGAGTCGAAAACTTTTTTCGCGGTGTAATTGGGACCAAATTGACCACCGGTGGGTCCTTTATGGCAAGCTTCGAGAATGTCTAAAGTTGCGGGTCCATCAACACACCAACGAATAATCAGATCAGCACATTGTTTAAAAAGGTAAGGGTCGTCACAGATATAGTGTTCAATGTCTTTAAAGAACTTTTTCTTTTGTTGGGACGTTAACCCTTCCTTGAGAATGCCACCCGCTAAGTAGTTTGCAATGTCCGCAAACCACGGGGTGTCATCAAGATTGGAGTTTATAGACATTAAGGCCTCAAGGGGAAAAGAGTCATTGATCTCTTGATTCGGATGATCCCCTTGATAAGGATCCTCAAGTCTACTTAGATGATCCGCGGCTAGGTTTTCGGCTCCCTTCTTGTCACGAATTTCAATATTAAATTCTTGAAGGAGCAAAACCCAACGAAGAAGTCTTGGCTTAGAATCTTGCTTAGTCAACAAGTACTTCAACGCGGAATGGTCGGTATAGACAATGGTGGTGGAAAGAACAAGATAGGGGCGGAATTTTTCAAAAGCATACACTACAGCTAAAAGCTCTTTTTCGGTAGTGGTATAATGCAATTGAGCCCCCGTCATTGTCTTGCTAGCATAATGGATTGGTTGGAAGTGTTTGTTCACTCTTTGGCCCAAAACCGCTCCAATGGCAAAGTCGCTAGCATCACACATCAATTCAAAAGGTAGCTCCCAATTAGGGGTAACCAAGACCGGTGCCTTAGTTAGATTGTCCTTAAGAAAATTGAAGGATTCAAGACACTCTTAGAAAAGATGAAAGGAGTATCTTTTTCCAAAAGATGAGTCATCGGGCGAGCGATTTTAGAAAAATCTTGAATGAATCGACGATAGAAGCCCGCATGACCAAGGAAACTTCTCACACCCTTCACGGTTGAAGGTGGAGGTAATTTGGCTATGACATCCACTTTAGCACGGTCCACTTCAAGACCGGCTTTTGAGATTTTATGTCCAAGCACAATGCCTTCTTTTACCATGAAATGACATTTTTCCCAATTTAGAACAAGGCGAGTGTCTTCACACCGCTTAAGCATGCGTTCCAAATTGGCAAGGCAATGAGAGAAAGAAACACCATAGACTGAGAAATCATCCATGAAGACTTCCATAGTTTCTTCAACCATGTCATGGAAGATAACCATCATACACCTTTGGAAAGTCCCAGGAGCATCGCATAAGCCGAAAGGCATTCTTTTGTAAGCAAATGTTCCATAAGGACAAGTTAATGTGGTTTTCTCTTGGTCTTTAGGATCGATGGGAATTTGAAAATACCCGGAGAAACCGTCTAAGAAGCAATAATAGTCATTACTCGCTAGACGTTCAAGCATTTGGTCCATAAACGGACGGGGAAAATGATCCTTTCTCGTAGCATCATTGAGTTTGCGATAGTCTATACAAACTCTCCACCATGTAACGAGACGAGTAGGAATCAACTCGTTGTTTTCATTAGGCACAACGGTGATTCCGCCTTTCTTAGGCACACAATGGACCGGACTAACCCATGGTGAATCTGAGATAGGGTAGATCATTCCCGCATCAAGAAGTTTGATAACCTCTTTTTTGATAACGTCATGGATCTTGGGATTCACCCTTCTTTGGCTTTGAATAGTGGGTTTAAAATCGTCCTCCATGAGAATTTTATGTGTGCAAAAGTGAGGATCAATTCCACGAATATCGGAGATTTTCCAAGCAATCGCTTTCTTATGATTCTTCAGCACGGCGATAAGTCGGGATTTTTCGTCCTCTTTCAAATCCTTTGCGATGATGACGGGTTGCTTCTTATTGTCTTATAGGAAAACGTACTCGAGATGAGACGGTAGATCCTTAAGCTCTAGATCCGGAGGATTTTTGATGGAAGGCGTTTTTAAATTCGGATCATCGATAGAGATATCCTTAGGAGATGGTGGAGAAGTATGGTCCTCATTGAGAAGTTTCTCAATGGTACGAATGTCTTCATCCCAATTGGAGGGAGAATCATCATATTTTAAGTCCACATCTCCCAAAGTAGCTTCAAATTCTTTCAAAATGAAATCACTTTCTCCAAATGGAGTTAGTGATGGAGCAATAGAGGAAACGGTCTCAACAATGGGAAGAGAGGAAGAACCACTTTTACAAGCGTCTTTGAAATGTTCTTCACAAGCCTCATCAAGAACGTCAATGAAATTAACACTCTCGTTTTCAGAAGGCTGCTTAGAAAGTTTACCCATGTTGAAGACGATTTTATCGTCACCAACTCTCATGATTAATTCGCCCGCGGCTACATCAATGAGAGTGCGACCGATCCTCAAGAATGGACGTCCAACGATTAATGGAACACGGGGGTCCATCTCGTAGTCAACGACAACAAAATCCGCCGGAAAGGTGAATTTGTCGACACCAACGAAGACGTCTTCGGCTATCCCCACCGGATAAGCAACCGTACGGTTAGCTAATTCCAATGTCATTCGTGTGGGGACTAGCTCGGGTAGAGATAATTGTTTCCAAACACTTAATGGCATTAAGTTTATACTAGCACCTAGATCGGCTAGGGCCATGCAATTCTCTACCCCGGGGAAGTTGCAAGGAATAAGAAAGCGAACCGGATCACCAAGTTTGGTTGGTAATTTCCTTAAGAGCACTGCGGAGCACTTCTCGTTAAGTTGGGTCTGAGCGATATCAAGAAGTTTCTCCTTATCACTGAGAAGATCTTTAAACATTTTAGCATATTTGGGCATGTGAGCGGGAGCCTCAGCAAAGGAGATATTGAAATTCAGTTGTTTAAACATTTTGAGAAAGTTAGAAACCTGAATATCATCCTTGTTCTTCAATTTCTCTTTCCTCGACCTTGAGGGATAAGGTATATTGGGTTGAGATGAAGGCTTTGGTATGGAATTCTCACTCACATCCTTGGGTAGTGGAGGGGTGGAAGTAGAAGGTGGAGGAATTGGAGAAGTAGAAGGTGGAGGAATTGGAGAAGGGGACTCGTTTTCCTTTGTCACAATCACCGGTGTAGGTGTAGGAAGCTCGGGTTCCTTTAAACCTTTTCCACTGCGAGTGGTGATTGCTTTCATCTCCCCTCTTGGATTAGCAACGGTGTTACTCGGAAGAGAACCCGAACAAGAGGCTTGATTACTTGGGAAAAAACTAGCCATCATGTTCCTTAAGTCATTCGTTTGACTTGCCAAAGAGTTTCGCATATCGGCTCGAAGATCATTTCCCGCTGAAGATTTTGCACTATCACATCATTAGTCCTCGTGTAAGTGTCAACCTCTTGATTAAATGTGGTGGGTTGGGTTGGAGGAAGAGCATGGTAGGCATGTGGTTGATAAGCGGGTGGTTGGTGAACTTGATTGTTTCTTTGAGGTGGATATAAGTTTCTTTGGGTTTGATATTGATTTGGAGCTCGAGGTTGGTTTTGATTGTTGCGATTGAGGTTGTTTGGGTTTTGAGGTGGAAAACCGGGTGGTGAAAGAAAGTTGTTTGAGCGATATCTGAGCAAATTGCGGTCACCTTGAGGACGTGCTTGATAGCCTTGTGTAGAAAAGTTACCGTTGGCGGCATACACATTTTCCGGATTGTCATGAGTCGAAGGACAATCGGTGTATGAATGAGATCCCCCGCATATTTCACATGATTGACTCATAGCATTAACTTGTGCATTGATAGCTTTGGTGTTGTTAGCGGTTTGGAGAGCAAGTGTTTCAACAATCAAAGTAAGCTTATCAATTCTCTTGTCGCTCTAATTAGTGCTAGCACTAGCCACATTAGTCCGAACACTCTTGGTGTGCACTCTAGACTTATTTCAATAATATCCCAAGCGGCATTAGAAGACTTAACCAAAATATTACCCCCCCCGAGGCACTATTTAGTGAATCTTGGTCATTCATGCTTAAACCATTGTAAAAAGTATTAATTTGATGTACTTTTGTGAAACCATGTTGTGGACACTTTCTTAAAAGTTCCTTAAAACGGTCCCAAGATTCACTAAATGTCTCACCGTACTTTTGTTCAAATGTAATGATTTCATTCCGCAAAGCGGTAGTACGTGAGGGTGGGAAAAAGTAGTTGATGAATTTAGTCTCTAAATCCGTCCACGTAAGAATACTTTGTGGCGGTTCCTTATCAAGCCAATTCCGGGCTTGTCCCTCTAAGGAGAAAGGAAAAAGTTGCAAGCGAATCACTTCTTGTGAAACCCCATTGTACTTAACCGTATTGGTGAGTTGAAGAAACCTTTTTATATGGTCATGAGGATCATCAAGCGAACGCCCCAAGAATGGTTGAGCAGAGACCATTTGAATGAAGCCGGATTTGAGTTCAAATTGTTGGCTCCAATCTCGGGTATGACAATAGCATCGGTGTTGCCCTCTACGTGCGATTGCAAAAGCTCGATCATTGGTTGATTGTCCATGGTGACAATAGAGTAATGACTTCGGCTTGAGCTGCTTTCTTCTTACGAGCACGGGTACGCATACACACCTACAAAAGGAAAAGAAAAATAGACAAGAAATCTTTTTGGTTTTTTATGTTTTTCTATTTATTTTTTTTATTTTTTTTTTGTATTTTTGAAAATTTTTAATTTTTAGGATTTTTTAAAAAATTTTAAGCAAGAAAAATAACGTTCAAAAGTGAACGGATCCCAAAATCCAACGCGTCTCTCACTAAAAACCATTAAACTTAACGAAAAGAGCCGGCAGCGGCGCCATTTGATACAAGGTTTTAACCAAGTATGAAAAAGATTCGTTATTCCGATCTTTCGAATTGATTACTAGTTAAGAGTGCGACTCAGTCGTTCTTGGTGGAAAATTAAAATGGTTTGGTAATCTATTTTTAAACTAAAAGCAAATATGAAAATGTCGTTGAGTAAAATAAAAGCTTTAAAAATTAAACTAAAAATTACTAGAAAAACACTTGGTAAAAACAGAGATTTCGGGAAGCGTGCAATTTTTGGAAATTAAAACGTAATGAATTTAAAACTTAAAAACTTTGTAAAAACAAGAAATTAATCCCATCGGAATGCCTGGTCGGAATGCTTTGTCGGAATATGATCGGAATGCACTTGATCGGAATATCCAAAAAGACTACTGTCGGAATGTAATCAGAATGTCAAAGGAAGAATCCTATCGGAATACCTGCATCGAAATATGGTCGGAATATACCCAAAAGGAATCTGATCGGAATGTCTTAATCGGAATAATGGAGAAAGGAAAACTATCGGAATAAACTAAAAAAATAAAGCTATCGGAATCCAAAAGGAATCCCAAACGGAATGTACAAAACCCTTTTCCGATCAGAGATCATAATACAAAGGGGGGGGCAAATCGGAATGTAATGCCTAATCGGAATGACAAATCGGAAAGGGGTTTACCCTATTCCGATTACCAGCACTTCGAGAAAAGCAATCCAAATAAGCAAAGTTATAAGCTACTTTTGATAAGCTCAAACCAAGACTTAAACAAATTACTAATAAGCCGAACTAATAAGCATAAAATAAGAACTTTTCAAAACTTTAAATAAGCAAAACTTTTTAAATCAAACCATAAAAAGATTAAACTTTATAAGAAAACTAAAAGTAAATAAGCTAAACACAAACTAAGTCAATAAGCATGAAAAGGTCAAAACTTAATCCGTATTAAAACTTAGAGATGAATAAAAATATAAACTTTTTAATCAAATAAGCATCAAGATGAAACAAAATCAAAGATTATCACTAATCAAGATTAAAATTAAAAACAAGAAAGGTAGAAGAAGATTAAGATCAAAAACTAGATTAAACTCTCAAAAGTAAGATTTGATTCAAAACAAGAAAGGAATAAAAAGATGAAGTTTTCCTAGTGAGAGAAAGTTAAACACTTTCTCTCTCTAAAAACTAAAACTACTAAAATTGAAAATGAACTAATTAACTAACACCCTCCTAATGTGTCATTAGGAGGGTATATATAGGAGGTGGGGAGTGCATGTGTTGCTTCCTTCTTTCTTCTTGTCTCGACTCGACTTAAATTCTTTGTCTTTCTCGACGTCGTCTCGGGATTTGTCGATATAAATTGAACTTGTCTTATAATTTTCTTCTTCTATTAGACTTGAGTTCTTCGACTTCATTAAACTTCCGTCTTTAGACTTTTTCTTCGATAAATCTTCAGAATAGGCCTTGGACTTCCGTTCTTTTTGCATTCATGATCTTTTGACTTCGTCTTTTCCCGTTTTCTTCGATAAAAGCCCGTGATAGCCCATGTTTCCTTCCCTTTTCATATTTTTATCCTGAAACACAATAAAAACACAAACCACGCATAATTACGACTTTTACGACATAAAATACGTTTTGGTCTTGTTATTATTGGAAATAAGTGGTAAAAGGATAAGTGTTTTCACACTTATTAATCACCAGCGGTGCGTTATACCCACTTTATAGTTTGTCAAAAGGAGTAGGCCGTTAGATTATTATTGTAATTTAATAAATCAACGTAATTCTATGTAATTTAGATCTCTAACAAATCTTTATTTTAACATGATTTAGTCCATATTCGTTTTTCTTAAAAAAAACCTTGTTTACAACAATTCGTACAATTTTAATATAAACAAGTAAAAAACACTAAATCATAAACACATAATAACAATTTATATGTGCAACAAATAAATCAAATAGCCACATGCATACGATTTATTCAATAGTCATAAAATCTAGGTTTTTATATTCATATAAAAATCTTCCCTAATTCAAGATTTATTTAATCAAATAATCACGTAGCACATAAAAACATATAAACATATAATTTTACAATCCATGAAAACATGCACATTATCATGGATCCTCCCACAAATCTTAACAACTAAATCTCTACGGATCGTAACCATACATGACATAATAATTAATCATGCAATTTAATCTAAAATATCCCACATGTAATTTAGGGTTTCAAAACAATTCTTTTTTTTATTAAAAATTCGGCCAAAACCCTAATTTTAAGAAAACCTAAAAAACATGCAGTTTTAACTCAAAACAATTGTTAGTTAAAAACTTTAGATTTTCGATAATTATAACATGTTAAAACGGCTCTCGATGTCACCGATGGTTTATAAACATCATAACAATTATATAAAACCCTAAACGAGATCAAAGCACACATAGCGGAAGCAATTTAACAAGATCATAATAATAACACAATTATAATTAATCGAATTAGGGTTACATACCTTTACGCTAAAGCAAATCCACAATACGAAGAACGAATCACTAATTCAGGTTAATAACGAACAACACTAAGATATAGTCTAAAGTAAGACTATATTACGATCTTGTACACACGTAATACAACGAGCTAACCGTGATTCTAGCACGTGTAAACCGAGCTTCTACGCTTGTATAGAATCTACCCAACAACCCTAGAGAGGGGCTAGGACTAGATTATAAGTAAAATTGATCAACCAAGAAAACCAACCAAAACCCCTTGTGTGGGTTGCTTGCGATCGACCAAAGAAAGAGAAAAAAGGAAGAGATTTTTGTCTGTCTTGAATTATGAGGAGAATGATTGTTTATATAGGCCTAAGCTTGTAACCTAAAACAAATAAAAGGGAAGTTTTTCCCCTTCCTTTTTCCTCCATAACCGACCGACCAAACACCCCCTTTGGAGTGTTCCGGAATCTTCCAAACCTCTTTCTTTTTATTTACTTACTATATATTTATTTAACACTCGTTAATACTTAACTCTTAATTAATTAACGATGTTAAAGTTATGTCTCGGTTTAATTTAATAAATACATAAATATATATATATTTATTAAATAAATTAACAAATACAATAAATATATTTATTAAATAAATTAACTATTTACGTCTTGAGTGCAATCCCGTAATCTCGAGTTCGATCCTATCACACGACTATTAAATATAAGTTCATAAACTTTCAGTAATCACATTACAACCACTAAGTTAGATTAAATCTGATTAGAGGATACCATAAGATTTCTCATTGAAAGAAGGGAGTTGTTTTATGTAGACTAACCGGCACTTGCTTTTCTGCTTAACTGAATCATTGTTAGGGTATTCCTTAGACGATGCTTCGGCGTCCGAGTCATCAAGGTTAATGCTATAGTAATGTGATTACCAAAAAGTTAGAATAAACACGAATGAATTTGATTCCTTAAAAGATTTCATTTTTAGTAGACAACATAGAACATGCCTCTTATTTTTCTTCTATTCAGATGTCTTGGCGGGTGTTGGCACCGAAGGTTGTTCTGCTAACTTCTTCAAACGCTTACTTTTGCGGGTAGAAAATTCCACTACATGTGTAGGGATAGGATCCATAGTTCCTGAGTCAGTACTACCATTGGTCGCATCAACTTCCTTTGAGGGAATGATTGCCCAACATGTAAAGCTTTCAAAGTTTGAAAACTTATAGTAGATGTGTGTTTTGATTTCCAGAGTGTGAGTTTCCCCGATGATATTGGTTAAAGCAGGAGGCAAGTCTGAATCGTCATCAGGCTCTCCGTAAGCGATGCTTTCAGCTGATCAGCCAGTCAACTGTGTAGCCGTCTCATCAAAAAACACAACGACAGTTGTGGCCGTTGCGTCAGCAACACCAAGTTCCAGCCGATACCTGCAAGTATGATGAAGCATACGCGTAGATAAGTAGATGTTGGGTTGGTTTGTTCTTTCAATGTTAGAACCACTACTATAGAAAAATTGTTCTTTGAAACGGATCTTAAATGTGCGACTCAGTTGTTCTTGGTAAAAGAAAGGAAAGGTGATTATCTATTTTAAAATAAAAGTGAAAATGTCGTTGAGTAACTAAATAAAAATGAAAGATTAAAACTTTAAAAGATTAAACTAAAAAATAAAGACTTTAAAAGAAATTAAGTAAATTTGAAAACTTAATAAAAATGTAAACTTTAAAAATTAAAACTTTGATAAAAATGTAAACTTTAAAAATTAAAACTAAGTAAAACAAGTTTAAATAAAGCTAAGTAAAATGGCGGGAAAAGTAAAGTTTAAAAACAAAACAGGAAACCAAATTCAAACATAAGTCGGAATCCACAAAATGCATGTAATCCGGAATGCAAATTCTTACACTAATCCAGAAGAAGCAAATTGCAAACAATCCGAAATCCAATATCCTAGTCTAATCCAGAATGAATGGAAATCTAATGCTATCCGGAATACTATAACTAAGTGTTATCCGGAATATGAAAAACAAGTGCTTATCTGGAATCAGTTAAACTAGCTGCTATCCAGAATGTCCTTCTACTCTATTCAGAATATTTATGTGGCTTATCCGGAATACTTGAAGAAGATGCTTATCCGGAATCACTATGAAAAGCTTATCCGGAATGTACAATTTGGCACTAATCCGGAATGTTTAATGCTACTTCTAATCCGGAATATAAAACGAATATAATCTGGAATATGGAAAATCTAATACAATTCGGAATGTGAATGTTGTATGCTATCCGGAATCTTGAAATTGCAAGTAATCCGGGAAATGGCATACACGATCTAATCCGGAATAACAATGTTTAAAATGTAATCCGGAATAAGTGAAGACCTACTCTATTCGGAATGCTAGAGTTTATAAAACCCGGATAAGAACAAATATGAGCTAAAATGCAAATAAGCTAAAATCAAATAAGCACTTACCAAAAACTTAACCAAATCAATTTTTAGAAAAAGAAAATAAGCCACAAATTAAAAACTTTTAAAATACTAAATAATCAAAATATTTATAATCAACTTTTTTATAAAAATATTAATCTACCAAATCAACTTATTTAAAAATAAGAAAAACATAAAAATAAGCAATAAGCACAATAATCTAAAACATCAAACACACCAAATCAATAAGCATAATCAACAAGATTAAACCAACTACATGATTAATAAAGCAAAACAATAGATTATGATTAAGAAAGTAAGAATGAGAATTAACTAAAAAGCTTGACTAAATTGAAGATTAAAATTCAAATTATAAGATTAAAAGATTAAAGATTAAACAAACATGAGAGAAAATTCTAGAGAGATAAAGTAACACCTACTCCTAATTACCTTACTTAAAAATAAACTAATTAGCTAACTCCTCCTAATGACATATTAGGAGGGTATTTATAGGAGAAGGGGAGGGTGTTGTTGCTTCTCTCTTTCTTCTTGTCTTTTCGTCTTTTAAATAACTCGTCTTTCTCGACTTTGTCTCAGGATTAGTCGAATGATAAAGTGAACTCGTCTTCTAATTTTCTTCTTATAGTAGACTTGGTTCTTCGACTTCATTAAACTTCCGTCTTTAGACTTTTTCTTCGATAAATCTTCAGAATAGGCCTTTGACTTCCGTTCTTCTTGCACTTTTGATCTTTTGACTTTGTCTTTTGTCTTTTTCTTCGATAAACGCCCGTGAAAGCCCGTGTTTTCTTCCTTTTTCATATTTTTGTCCTAAAACACAATAAAAACACAAACCACGATTAATTCTGACTTTTACAACATCAAATACACGTTTTGGTCTTGTTTTTATTATAATTAAATGGTAAAAGGATAATTGTTTTCACACTTATTAACTACATTAAAGAATATATACGAACCTTAATACAAGGTAATCCACAGGTTTCATACATGCTTCGAAAAAACCCCCAATCTTGGCGGGTTACTCCTTTCTTGCAGGTAGCAGAACCACATGAAGGGTAATTCTAGCCTTTTCTTGTTCGCACATGGTCAAGCCTGACCTTACAATGGAAAACCGTAGACTACATATAAAGATTACTGTCAGTATAATGTAATACACTCCCAATGTATGGTCTTCTAATGAAAAAACCTTACATCCAATCATAGTTTTAGCTTCGCCACTAGCATTCAATTAAAGGTGATGCCATAATTTATATACAGTGTATTATAAACTATTAACGCATACTTACCCATTGTTTCTTTTCAGTTTTTGGATAATAGGTATAGCCGAGTCATCATAAATAGCTATCGAGGAGCTACTGGATAAGCATAACTTATCTGAAAGGTAATTCAATGATTAGTGTTAGAGTCTCAAATATGAATACTTTATATGGGTACAAAGGACACCGACTCTGCCAAATCTTAGCTGATAGGGAAGTTAGAACAATTGGACAGTCACCAAGATGTTTGGTTTTCTTTTATATTAGAACCTCACGTCCACCCCATAATGTAACTTTAGAGACTTCCCACTGTTTCATGAAAACATAGTGTATACTAAATTTAATTAAATTTACAAATAAATCTGGATAATGTAAATATAGGAAAGACAAATAAAAGTGAAAGAACCTTGGACTATTCAGAAAAAGATCCAGAGCTTTAGATCGTGACTTTTTAACGGAAGTTCTCCCAACATATGTAACATACCCAACAACATTTGCAGTTTCAAATCACACATCCATAAGCGGATAACTAACCTTGATTACCAACTAATGTCATAATTATTATTATTGCAGGGAAAGGGGGAAAAACTAACCAGACAATAACTTATTGTTTGTAACCTCAACGCTGTCCAAAGGAATTATTCGAAAAGGATATCGAACAAAGCCTTCATGTGGAACAAAAACCTTTCGCACCACAATCGCACCATCAAACTCCAACATGAAGGAATCATCTTTCAAAATTTGATACTCTTGTCTGTTTTGATGAACAACATAGTTTGTTTTTGAATATATACCTCCTTCTTTTACCCGCATAAAATTGTGAGCAACATTGGCCTGGCACTACAATGGATGAACTTTCCCTGTAAGAATAAACGTTAACCATGACAACCAAAACCCTAAAAAAAAAAATTAAAAAAAAAACAATTTTATGTTAATGCTACCTTGCTATCAGACACTACAAAATCAGTAGACAAATAATGACCATTTGGAGCATTCACATCCCATATCCTCCTAGTCATGACAATAATAAAACCTGTGATATTCATATCCAGTTGGCTCAAGAACAAAGGCTTTGCTGTTTGCAAGGTATTGGTATTTGATTTCACGCTTCCATCAGCATTTGATGTTTCAGTAGCCTTGGACGTGCTGCATACAACCTTAGCTTCAAGTTTCTTTGGCAAATGCTTGGAAGAATTAGCAGCAGACATGTCAACAACCTTAGTTTCTAACTTCAATTTTTTGGTTGAAGCTTCAACATTCTTGCCTGAACTGCAGACGGTCTTGCTATCCGACATCTTTTGGGATTCCTTGGGCGAATAAGCAGACATGACAGACTGGGAAGAATTGCAAGACATGGCTGCTACTTGATTAGATTTTGTTACGATGCGAGGAATACAAAGACTGCCGCCATACATTTATACACACCAACATTAAAGGAGGCTTTCAATTATAATTTTTGTAACTACTTGATGTTTTACATTCCAGAAAGTTAATACTTGTAAAACCCCTAAGATGTTCTGCATTCTCAACAACGGATGCACAACCCGCCCAGAACTCGAACTTGTTTAACCCGTATGTATGTATTTGAGCATTCTTCACTTGTACCATACTTAACATAGCTTGGCCCAGTTGTACTGGCATTGCATTTGAAAGATAATGACCTAAAATTTAGATATAATAGATTAAAATTTCTAACATTAAAACTATTTTTATTTATATTTATTTTAAGGTTTTGGCGGGGAAGAATTGGGGGGAAAACATTTGGTAACCCTAGATAGAAACTTCACCGGCACAAACACAAACAGAAACACAAAGTAAAGTGGGTGGCAAAATGGGTGGTTGGTATGAGGGTGTTGAAGAAGGAACTAGTCGTCTTATTATTGCTCCCTCATCATCATCATTATCAGGTTTCATTTCATAATTTATTATTAATTCCAAATATCATTTACTTACTTCAAATTAAAAATATTATAATTCCAAATATCATCTACTTCCTTCAAATTAAAAATATTATACTAATTATCATTTAATTTCAGATCCCTGTAATGGAGGCCGCTTCCTGCAACTCCGTCATCCCAAAACCGGTACTCTTTCATTGTTTCATCATCCTTACTTACTCCAGTCTTATTTGCTTTGCATAATTAATCCCTCTTTCATCGTTTCACCGATATGGCGCTGATGTGTCCGGATAGGGGGTGTTTTTCCTAAAGCATTTACAACTAATACTTCTTCTAACCAAACCAGACCAATTCAAAACAAAAACCCCAACTTTAATTTTATAAAATTTTGTTTCACCACCTAGGCGGATGGTTGAATTATGTGGTCGCCTGGCGCGTAGCCCGCTTTTACAACACTGGCTAATCTTAAAGTAACCTCTATCACTTACAACATATAAAAATTTCAGAGGATGCTAATTACTATTATTCTGATAGGAGATGCTACATGCTACCTACTGATTAATGGCGGCCTTCAAGAAGTAAACTGGTTCAAACAATCCTATGCTTCTTGGTTTATCGGAGATTACATCTCTGAAGGTTACTCAACTTATTGTTTTTCAATCTATACCAGCTTTAATTAACTTTTTGCACAAACTATTATTTGGATTGGGTATGTATGTTTCTTCTTTATCTGCATTTATCATCTTCTTAAGAATATGTTTATGTGTCAGCAGATGGTAGTTTGTACGCTGCTACTCAAGTTGACCCTGTCTTCATTTTATTGCCGCTATTTGATCAAGCACGCATGAAGGTAACGAAATAATGAGTTATCTAGACCCTCCTAGATTGTCTAATTTAGTTATTATCTTACGAAAAACGCTGCCTTTGTTTATTGTGAATTGCTCTTGTCAACTATAGCATATGCCTAGAAACTTGTGTTACTACACTTGCATATTTATCGGCCTTGTATACTAGGATCTTTAATATCTGGAATTGTGTGGTTGGTGTAGAATGGAGATGATCAAGGGAAGTTTAGGCAACTTGATGAGATTATTTATCTTCAGGACTATCCTGGATATCATCATTTAGCTAAGATTGCAGAAAACTCTATGGAAGTTGTTTGCGATTGTAAAGGTAAATTACTACCTCTGATTACTATATATTATCTTACTTATAAAGTTGTCAATACTCATTAGTAATTCATCTTATTATATAAACTATAAACGTTCTTTGATAGTGTATCAATTTGTCACCATTTCTTTCTTCGACAAGTGGTTTAATTTTTACACTAGTGTTAACATGTGGACGTAGATTTACAACTAAATAATGTTCTGTAGCTGAAATTTATTCTCATAGAACACTAGCAAGCATGTTGATGTTAATTTCTTAAATTTGGACCTACAGCCAATTATAAAGTAGACATATGTCCATTTCACTCGTTATATTCACTCTCACCATGTTGCAGAGATTGGATCCACAAAGTTTTTCAGACTTAATGACTCGAAGGTTCTAGCTTGGATGTACTGTAAGGTAGTCTTCATCCCTACCTTTTTCTCAAGGAGTGATTGTTTGATTTAAATTAGACTGGTTTTTGTTTTATTAAAATATACAAAATGATTTTGTCCTAGAACTGGAAGAGCTTTTGTGTATGATTTTCAGATTTTACAGAAAGTATTAGTTTCGTTAATCATCTGGATTCTGGAGTACGGGACATAGTCACATAATTCGCTACAGTAGCCACGAATTGCGATCCAATTTGTTAGATCCAAAACATGGTACGAAATCGATCCGGATCGGTGATTTTAGCGATCCGGAATTTTATTGAAATCATAACCGGGGCAGTGTTTTCAGGTGAAGAGAGAGGGAGAAGGAAGGAGGCTGGTATATATTTAATAGACTCTACCAAGTTTCATCTAATTGTTTTTTATGATTAAAGACTTGGGCCCAATAAATAAGTTGATGGGCTACAATTAAAAGATATCAAATTTTAACCAAATAAGTTGATGGGCTACAATTAAAAGATATCAAATTTTAACCAAAACCACAAATAATTTAAATTTTGACTGAATAAGATATGTAAATTATTGGCTACATGGTACATCGTACCGATCCGAAATGAACCTATCCCCCACCGAACCGAATTTTCGATGCCTAGCGAACCACGATCCTGATCCACGTTTTCGTACCGGAGCGATCCCCGTTCCATGTGACTATGGTACGGGATTGTGTCTAGTTTTTTTTAGTGGGAGCACTTTGTCTACTTTTCATATATCGTCAGCTTCCTCTTTTGTAGTGGACTCAACTCCATTGTGTCATAGCCTTCCTTTTTCATGTTCTTGATTTCTAAGTATTATATGTAATATATAAGTATATTATTTTCTCAGCATCGGATTCAAAATCTAAAGCACAATACTTTCATGTTTTTTGGGTGACAGCCAGACTTTAATTACATAAGGAAACAGTTTGTCTCCGTACCATTTGGTGCGTCTATGCAAATATTTCTATGCATTTCTCCATGTTTGCAAATGTAAAAGCTATTTTCTCTTCTAAACTGTGTATGTATTTGCATTTTTAGAACATAATATTCGATTTATGTTATTATTAATGAGGGGCGTTTTTTACGTTTCATAGGTACACCAACTAAAGGAGAACCTTCTCAACTTGGATAAGAACTACGCTGCTCAAAATCAGAAAGACACTTGTATGGTTTGTTGAATTAGTTTGACTGTTATTGTAATGCTGTTTTCTGTTGAAGTTCTGTTTAAACTGTTAGAATCAATGCATCATGATAATGATTGAAATGCCTTAGGCAGAAAGCGATTGACTAAAAGCATCACTAAAAGTAACAATTCCATATCCAAATACTAAGATTATTAAGCAGTCAAGTTGTGGATCCCTTTTAATGTCTAATGAAAGGAGAACCAACCACATGTCTTCATTACGGAAATTCTCGCATTTTTCTTTCTCCCTTTTCACCCATCTTTTACTCACAGCCTCCCTGTTAAAATATTCAAACTTAAACCAAACACTTTCTCTTGACGAAAAATCACCGTATCTCTGCGGCTAAGCTGCACCGCTGTCAGGATTCTCTAACTTCTGTATAGTGGCGTGTGGTGGATTGGTCTTGCCAATAAGAACAGTTTTTCAGAGATTTGTTTAGATACTAGAGTATGCTAAATATGGTACTTTAATGACCTAGTGCGAACCTTATATTGGTTAGGCTGCCATTCAGTGCTTTCCGTAAGGTCTTATGGTTGTCTGACACCTCACATCTTTATTCCTAGGAATTACTTGAGCTTTCTCGGTGTTTGATCTCAAATTTGCTATAATATACTTTTAACAACTTGGTTTTCTGCAAGTGTTCAAGTTAGTTATGCAGTCTACATATATGATCCATGTTTTGTTGATGGTGCTTCTCCTTATATTCCTGGCATGGTTTGCTTGACATGAGTTACACATGTTGCTTCACAATTCTGACAGATCTTTCGAACTATACATGAGGCAATCGCTTAAGTCTATTGACCAACATATTTCTCTAAACTGCATACCTTCTCCCAGGATTCTGTCGAGTATCTGTATGTAGATGCTTTCATTCAAATTCTCAGGAAGGCGTTCTTTTAATCAATGCGCATACTGCAGTGGGGGTGTCCTTCTGAAACCCTCATTTAGGAAGTTGTCTGAATGCTAATAGTTCCTTAAGTATTTATAGCAAGTGGATCTTTCCTGCACATATACCCTATACAAGATAGAAGTTCATGATACTAAGGGTAAACAAGAACATCTCTTTATGAGTAACACTGTATACACGTAACATTCTTGTCAGTGTGATACCAAATGTGCATACATATCGTAACTTTTTTCGCCAACACAAAGCACTTAATTTGGTTCTTTTCATTCTTATGGTAATATACTTTTGTAGGGAGTTATCTGTTCTAATTGTAAACTTATCTACTTTATATATCCCAATAAAATTATGGTATAGACTATAGATGTAAAAACCCAATTGAATAAATCAGTAACCAGAAAAAGTTGCCACTAGACTCATCATGTCATCTTATAAAGAACAAATGTGTGCATTAGAGACATTCTCTTTTTGCAGCAAATTAGACTCCCAATGTTTTATGGCTCTTTTCTTACGTTTGCCACTTTTATTGACCAATCAAACTACATTTCAACAGGGCTTATATTTACTTCTACTTTTTTCCTGCTGCAGTGGCTGATGCAGTCCTGATTTTGGGTGAATATATGGCAGATGAGCCATGGTTGAAGCTTCTATGTAACAATCTTAGGTACTATCTTAAACTATATTTTTATGTACATGATCAATTTCCAGCTTTCTGTATTTAGCGGAAATATTGAATTCTGGGTGGAAACCAATGCAAAATCCAAATTAATTTTCAGGTTATCTATGGATGAGGCAGTTCAGGCACCAGATACGGACATCCAATTGTCTGCCGCTCCAAGTGTTCATTCTTCATTTAATCCCGTAGAGGTATATATTTACAAATGTTGACTGATCATTACTATATATCATATAATCCTTCAAACCTCTTTGCTGTGCATTAACAAGTTCATGATTTATTAAAATTGAATCTAATTCCTGGTTTAAGTAAACAAACGTTTATTGATTACATAAAAAAAACTCTTCATTTGACTGGATTGGACAAAGAAATTGTGGAGAAACCACATAAGTGTAGGTGGGTGGCCCGAACCCAAAGTTCATAAACCACTATCTGACTGGGCGATTGGCCAAATTTATGTTATACTATTTGACCTGTGTCAAATAAACACTACTATTACACATGTTTGCATACACCTGTGATGGTTTAGTTACACATGTTCTGCTTACTTATGCTCTTATTACACATTTTATATAAAACCAGGAACAGAAAACGGGTGACAAGAGAGTTACCCGGAATGGGAAGCAGAATAAGAAAGCAAAAGTTGAGACGAATTCACATAGCATTAAAGATATGTTTACCAAGGCTTCAAGGAGGGGAAGATGACCAACAGGTTTACTTCGAGTGAGTCTGTTATGATTTAGATTCATACCCGCAGCACTTCAGGATACAACCCAGATTGTCAGCATGTATGCCTGAGTTCTTTTTTTCTGTGTGTAAAAGTAGTGTAAACCACTTAAGTATCAATTTAATTTCATAATTGAACACAAATTTAACTTCACTGGGTTTAATACATCAAGCCAAATATACGGTTGCCCGTTAAAAAACATTAAACTGAAGATGTCACAATTCTATCTACTTTTCAGGAAAGTGGGATCTATATATGCTGATATCTATTTACAACATAAAATTACAGGCTTGTAAATACTTAACAGTATTATGTATGACCTAGAAAGGATAAATTGTGTTGCCACTTGAATTCTATGCTCAAAAAGAAACATAGACCAACCAAATATTTCTTGCAGAACTCGAGTACGGATGGTTTACATGTATTATGTGTTTGGCAAGGAGCAGTGAGGAGCTTTCTGGGGTAGTGAGCAGTGAGAAAGGAGCATTTTGATTTTTTTTTTAAATAACCCTTTATCATCCCCCAAATACCACGAGATTTATTTTGCAAAAACCCTAAATTATTCTCAAGCTTGGTGTAATTGCAGGTTCTGGCGCACTTTATTCTGTCAAAAAGGTATTATATTTTTTCTCTGTTTGTGAATGTGTTATCAGTGATATTATACATACATGTTATGATAGATGAATAAGAAACCCATGAACAGATCAGTAGGCTACAAAATATTATACATACGTGATCTATTTGATGATAACATGCACTTTTGTCTACAAAATAATCCTAACGTGATAGTACTACTCCATTATCAAGCAAACAAAGTCATAAACTCATATAATGGTTAGAAATGTGTTGTTTTTTAAAATAGGACTAACAGATGTTTATGCTAATTTGGTTACCCATAAATCATAATGTCCGACAACGATTTCCCATTGAGGAGGTATCTGCCTGTTGGTTGTCTGCCATTGAAGTCCTTTCCATAAGGCAGAAAACTAGCCTTGCCTACTGTCACTATATCGTTGTTATTTCCATTATCCACGTTGGAGTCACCAAATGCAATGACCGCAGCTGCAACATCATTTGGTAGATTCACCAAAGATACAAGTAGAAAAATTAGTATCATCTTAACCTTTGTACAAAGCATTGTTTAGTTAATGTATTTTGGAGTAAGGTAAGACCCAATAACTGTGGAGTAGGTGATTTTAATATAGAGTAAATTCCATGCTGTTCACAATGTGCTTGTTTAGAAAATGTATCCAAAGTTCTGCCTCGCGTCTTTGATCGTCACTCTCTTGCAAGACTCCAATCTTTGTTTCTATCTGCTCAATCTCCTTATTCGTTTTTCGTTTAGCCAATCGCTTCAGCTCATTGCAAAACTCAGTTATCCAGTTTAACACACTATTTCCTACAAACAGATTGCGTGTCGAGAATTTCGTTCTCACACTATTTCCTAAATACGAAGAGTGACCAAGTTTTAAGAGTAACGAAGCTGCAAATTTCTTCCCTCCGTTAGATATATTCATGTTGTGTTACAACTTTCTAATTTATATGTTCTTCATTCCATACTGTAATCATGTTATATTTTTATAGGATTGCATCGGTTGTATTGATGGTACATACATTGGAGCGTGCATCCCTGAGAGCGAACAAATGCCTTACATTGGTAGAAAAGGGTACCCACTTTCAATGCGCGCGTTGCGGCTACGGGTAACCTGTAACATAATTTTTACACTATTTTTAATTTTATTTTTTTTCTTTATAACGAAATATTAAAAAACGATAATTGTAGCTTGTTTATATCGTATAATGTGAAAATATTCGGCACCAAATATTATCGTAATTTTGAGTAGTGAGGCGTTTTAAAAGTAGTAATTAATTGTGTGTTTTAATGTATTTATGCATTGAAAAGTTGTAAACATATCTTTCTAACTTGTATTGTTATTACTTAAATGTTACGTAGTATTTAGTTATAAGGAAATTGTGCATTTAAAGTTGTACAATATGCTTCAATACTTGTATTGCTTAATTCTTTGCCATTAATCAAGAAAAAAAGTACTATAATATGTATTATTGTTTGAACAAAAGATTATACAATATATTTTAATAGTTGTATTACTTAATTTTTTCATTAATGAAGAAAGAGATTTTATTTTTTATTTTTAGTTTGTTGCATTAAGGGTTGTATAGTGTACTAAAAATATTGTATTACTTAATGTTTTGCAGTTAATGATGAAAGAGATTTTAATCTTTATTATTAGTTTGTTGCATTAAGAGTTGTATAATTTGCTAAAAAGGTTGTATTACTTAATTTTTTGTAATAAATGAAGAAAGAGATACTAATTTGTATTATATGTAGTATAGATGGCAACATGTGACTTTGATTTATGCTTTACCTTTATATCAGTTGGATGGGAAGGTTCAGCACACGACACACATGTGTTTCTTAGTGCTATCAATAATCCATCAATGGACTTTCCAAAGCCACCCGAAGGTAAATTATATACTTATTATATTGAATTCTCACACTTTTCAAAAGAACTTATTTTCTATGTTTTATAAACAGGTAAGTATTATTTAGTAGATAAAGGATATTCGGGTAGAAAATGATATTTGGTTCCATATCCAAAGACAAGATACCATAAATCACAATTTGAAAAAGAGCCGCCTAATAACATGCAAGAAAGTTTTAACCGTTCTCATTCGTCTCTACGAAGTGCGATTGAGAGATCATTCGAAATATTAAAGAAACGATGGAAGATACTGGGTAAAATGCCTAAATACGGTGTGAAAACTCAACTTGATATAATTACGGCCGCATTCGCCTTGCATAACTACATTCGTAATAATGACAAGGAAGACATAATATTCACAACATTTGAACAACATCCAGATTACTTGGGAGGTGATGAACTTCGTGATATACACGACTTTAGAACAAACAATGATAATATTTCTAGTGGAACATCTAACGAGATGAAACGAATTCGCAATGATATTGCCACTTCAATATGGAATGCACGTCGCCGGTAGCATATTACTAATGTGTAATGATTTATCAAACATGTAAAAGCAACTTTATTATTTATTTTGAGAGTTTATTATTTAAATATGTATATGTCCTTATAAGTCATTTTACACAATTGAAATTATAGTTACAACCATGTTACCAAACGCTTCTTTAGAAAAAAACAGCTCCTGCTCACTGCTTCTGCTCTTGTTAACAAACTCAGCCTTAACCTGAGCAAAACAAACTATTTGGGTACAAAGTAGATCAAGTTAACTGAATTTTGGATTTTATAGGCCGTTATTAATAAAATTTGTTTATCTTTTATAGAGTGTAAAAACTAAAAAGCAGCTCATAGAGCCGGTTTACTGCTTATTGGGTTTAAGTTCGTTTTTCCATGACTTGTTTTGACACATGAGAAAATTTTATTATATACCTCTAGTTTAGTATAGATCTAGTTAGCCATTCATTTTTTCTATCAAAATAAAAAAAACTTCTATCCATTTCTTTTTAAAAATTAAATACTACACAAATTATTAACGGTTACATAAAACGAAACATACAATCGCAACAAGAATTGAATCATCTTTTTTATATACGTATGACGATATTTTTTTTTTTAATTCTTTTGTCTGAAAAAATCACATATGATTTTATAAATTTATATACTTATGAAATCATATATGATTTGTAATCCGAATCATTTATAGTTTTCTCAAAAAAAAAGGGGAAAAAATGCGTTCGGATGTACATGTACGTATATAATATATATGCTCTTTTATAAAAAAGATCTAATTTTTGTCGTGACGGTGTATTTTTTGTTCTTTGACAATTTATCGTTACAAAATATTTAATCTTAAAAAAATGTGAGTTTCTTTTAATGAAAAACCAAATAACTAAATCAATTCACTGAATTTGTACTATAGATTTATGTTCATCTCAACTTTCAACTTACGTTATATATTGAACTAGTTATAACTTTCGTGGACGCACAAGATTACGAATAAATCAAATTTAATTAATATTTAGTTTAATATAGTGATATATAAAAACTTTTGTGTAGGCTATTTTGTAATTGTGATATTATTAGGTTACAAAGAGTAAATAGTATTTTTTAATTTTTAAACTTATCGAAAAGATGTGAAAATATAATTTTCATTTAATATCATCTAATTAATTTAAAATTTAACTACTAAAGTTTTATTTATAACTTTTTTTTTATTTACAAATTTGACACTTATAAATTTTTATTTTTTTTTCTCTATCAAATTTCAAACATCAAAATTTTTAAAAACTTTTACCAAATAAGAAAATTTTTAAAAACATAAAAATAAGAAGGAATAAGTCAAAAAAAAAAAAATCTTATTAAGAAAATATTTTTTTGTAAAAGTCGTAACTTAGAAAAAAATTTATATAAATAAAAAAGTTAAAAAATAAGCTTAAAAGGGGTAAAAGTGTAAAAAAAGATAGTAGTATATAGCAGCTATCCAAGATGCAATAGAGATAGAGGGTGGATAAGATAGACAGAAGAAGAAAGCAAAGCCCATTGTGACATCATTAAACAAAAATGGCAATGATGAGTATTTGTTGCACCTCATCTTCTTCCATCACACCAATGTTCACACCCAAAAACACACCTTCAACAACATTATTATTATCTAAACTACCTTTGTGTCAATCCTCAAGAACATCTTTCTTGAATTTAACTACTGGCTCAAGACCAACATCAATTGTACCACTTCAAGCTTCCTCAACTGAAACTCTTGAAGCTGAAGAAGTAGCTGAAGATGCTGTTGAGTTTGAAGCTGCTGATGGGACTCAGAATGGTCAAGAAGAAGCCAAAGGCGAAGAGGTTTTCGCGGTTGTTATGGTTCGTTTCTTGAGTTTTTTTTTTATCTGCATTTCATGTTTAGATTTCGAAAATTTAATTTTTTTGCTTTGCTATTAGGATTTTTGGAGTCATGGGTCTGGTTAAAAACCTTTTGGGATTGCTTATCTTTTAGCACAGGGGTATTTGTTTCCGCTTATTTGGGTTTTGGCTTATGAAACATAAGCCCAAAACCAATTAAGTCATAATTCTGAAACTTATGTGCCTATATAAGCTTATTATGAATATAACAATCTTATATAAGCCAGTGAGTTAAAACCCCCCGGAAAATTGAGCTTAAGACAAGTAAATTGAAATGAGATAACCTTAAACAAACACCTGGTGCTTGTTTAAGCTTATTTATGGGCTTACGTGCTTATCTATTTCCGGCTTATTTTGAAACTTGTGGGTTTTTGCAAGCTTATTTGACATAGTAATAAACTTAAAAAAGCTTACGAGTCCAAAAATAAGCCAAACAAACACTCCCTAAAGTGTGTGGAGGAAACTACTTGTTTACTTCTGTTATAATGGAATAACTGCTTTAAAATAAATCATGTCTCTACCTTCTTTGATTTGAAGCAATTATGTGCTTTTAAATAAGCAATCCCATATTCGCCTTAGTCTACTCTATAACGAAATTCCAAAAGTACTGGTGCAGTGTTTAAAAATGATCAAATTTTACCCCCTCAATCATAACTTTCTGGATCCGTCTGTTGAGCTCAGTTTCATGTCTAGTGTTTTGTTTTGGTCTTTTGTAAACACGAGAAGGTAAGTACAATGGTCACAAGTTAATAACAACTGAAGGTACTATATAAAATTTTAACTCTCCTATATTGAAACAGGCTTGTCAGTTTTGGAAAATAACTATGAAAATAACTTTCTGATTTTGGTGTTTTGGATAATTGGTTTATAATTTTAATGCTGTTCAGATTGGGGGCCGGCAATACATCGTTTTCCCCGGACGTTTTCTGTACACACAGAGGCTGAAGGGTGCAGCTGTTAATGACAAAGTAAGCATTAAGCATATTTTCTTACAAGTTTTCCTCGTCATTTCATTTACTTCGTATTAACGAGTAGATACTAATTTTAGTATCATCTAGCACAGTAGCATCAAATGCATCCTTATGATCTTGTATGAGTCATCAGAATTGATATTTAGGTGTTGAAACTTTTTCTACTAGAAGAAAAACTACTATGTAAAAGGAAAAACCAGCTAGACCCTCTAATAATTGGTTTAACAATATGTTTATGATTACGTTTAGAAATGCTACTTTACCTGTTTTAGCTAATAGTGGCATTTTTTTTTTGTTTGGATATCCATTTTCTGCAAGACTGTATTAAGGATGTTATGTTTGTATTTTAGCACTATACTCAGTCCTGTGTATACTACCTATGTTGCTTCAACAATGCTATTCTTGCTAAGCAGGCTTCCTTCTGTCATGTTTATAAAGTATGGTTGATAATATAAGTAGAATAAAGGTCAGCAGCATATGATTTTATTTTTGTGTTGCGTTGATTAGACTGTTATTGCTTAGCACCCTAGTATCAATATGATTGACAAAAGATAAAGTTGTTATTTTAATCAAGTTTTAAACAAAGTTGATGATTGTTCTTCATATATGATATAATGCAATGACATTGACCAAATAAGGTGATTTCACTTCTCTTTTATGAGTGAAAATTTACGTGTAATTCTTTGTGTATGAGCTCGCCAAAATCTTGCGACAAATTATATTAGGAGGCGCATTTATATTGCCACAATCTTATGGTCAACTTTGCTAATATGCCTGTAATCCATTTGTATATGTCTCCAAAATGTTATTCCTAATGTTTTTGTAAATTGTGAACTGGGTCTTTCTTTCTGACAAAGCAGTGATTATCTTATCTATATATTTGAACTGAAACCGACCTACATTAGGTTTTATTTCTATCTTCTGACACAAGTTAGTGTATGTAGATAATTTTGAACAAGGTGTTACTTGTTGGCACAAAAAACAGCACATACATTGGGAAGCCTGTGGTGCCTAATGCAGCTGTACATGCAGTAGTGGAGGAACAGGTATTTCATTCTCTATTTAAGTCATTTTGTTTCAATTATGTTCGTGATTGAGACGTGACTTTGACCCATTTACTTATGAATGGGTCAATTCGGGTATGTTTTATTTCTCACTGATCAATTGCTTTAAACACGTCTAAAGTCTCGGAAAGTGCATATTTCAATGCATATAACCTCATAAATCTCTCGAATACATAAAAAGTTAGATTACTACTGTGATAGTGTGGTTTTTGGATTCATTTTCAAGATGCAAATTATCTATATAAGTTCAAAATTTATGCACAAAAGGTATTCTGGGTCAACCTATTCTAACTAGTAACCGACTTGTTCATTGTATGACATTTCACGTTTCCCAATTATTCACTCTTTGTATTTGCGCACTATGTGTAGGGTCTGGACCCGAAGGTAGTGGTCTTCAAGTACAAGAAGAAGAAGAATTACAGGAGGAATATTGGTCACAGACAGGTAATTTACTTCACTTTCTTATAACTCTGAGTTTTGGGGTTTTCTTTTGATGGCTGATTGTATTTATATTGGGCATGTCTTACAATTATTAACGTGAAAAAGCTTCGTTTAGTATACGAAGAAGCTTCATATAATCTTATATTGGGCATGTCAGTAAAGAAGCTGCTAGTAGTATGAACATTCCAGTAACCAAATCAGGACTCAAGTGAAGTTATTTAAAACCAGCTTTCACATCTGGTTATTTACAAAATAAGGTGCTTTGTGGTACCAAGGCCATGTAATGTCTAGTGAGATGTACTATGTTTGAAGTCCGTATTGATATGAATTATCGGAAATTTTAGCGCAGTTTTGTGCACTTACTCGCTTAGTTATATGTTGTATATAAGAACATAATATTGTTGTATCTAAACCCAACTCATCATAAGGAAAATCATAATTTGAGGAGTAACGTGTTGACCCCAGACCTTTAACTATACGCGTTTTTTTTTCTGTATTTAATTTGTTACTTTGAACTATGCAGCCAAACACCCGAATTCGGATCTTGGGTATCACAGGGTATCAAGATTCCCCAGCAACCACTCTTCCTTGATATGTTTGACGCAGCATGTTTCTCCATGTCTCTTGGGTGACATATTGTACGTCTTGGTATATTTTGGACATGTAGAAATCGTGTGAAGTGCGAAAGAGTTGGAAGGTTCTCTTAGGTCTATGAAGTTTGGTTTAGGAACTTTGGCTGTTCTTTTGTGGCATGTTTTTCATCTTTGTACTCGAGAAATACTCCAATCTTTAGTTTAGTCTCGATTTTTCTTCCTTGATGATATCTCCAGCCTATCTATATCTTCTGAAAAATGAGATGGCAAAATATGCTGGGCAGGTAACAGACCCCAACTTCCTTTTTGTTCAAATTTATATAATCAATTAACATGTCATTATGATTGCAAATATGATGTTATATAAATATGGGAAAGTGAGTATGTGGTTGTTGGGTATGTAAGGCTATAATGTTACATACAGAACCTCTAAAATGGCGGCTTTCTGTAAGCTTGCTTCATGTTTAACTACAACAGGATGCTCTTTTAAAAGGTTTCACGGCATTATTGTATCAAGACTTCCAAGATATTTTGTGCACACTTCCGAAAATGGAACCGGGTAAAGTCACATGTTAACATGTCAAAATGTAGTGTATTTTGACTTGAAATAGGTAAAAAATCGCAAGTGAAATCTTGTTCTGAACTTGGTGATGATTCACAACGTACAAAATAAGTAGTAGTAGCTTGGAGGGTATATGTCCCACTTCGACACTCGACACTACGACCATGTCAAGGTGGACTTGATCATCCATTATCCATTGAATGTTTCGGTCTAAAATTATTGTCCATTAATAAAAACAATATAAAAAAACGTGATAGTTAATGCTTTGGGTTCTAAGAAAAAAAACAATGTTATCTTTCCATAATTAAACAAAAGGTAATAAGGTAAACTTAAATAAATTTAACTTTTATTTTAGTAGTAACACTAAAATAGAAAAACTGACAATAAAATTGGGACAAATGTATTACCATTTAGAGCATGGAGTATGGTGGTTTGTAGCGCCACGTCATACGACCAGTCGAGATTAAGCTTGCGCCAAGCGTTATCCGACCTCGCGTCATTGTCTTCGCGCCGACATAACCAGCTCACACGGTGAGTTTTTTTTATATTAAGGTTGTGTTTTTGTGTTTGTATCTATGTTTTTGTGTGTGTTTGTATTTGTGTCTTTTTCTTTTCACGTAGACCGAAGAAGAAAGGAGTATTTATACTTAGGTTTTTAAAATCCCCTATTTAAACTCCTACATTTTCTTCTTCCTCGTCACTTTCATACTCTTTTCTTTACACTAATATTTTTATAGATTTCTCAATAACAAAATCCGTAAACTTCCAAATCCTCTTCCAATCCAATTCAAAACAGGACGAGTCGCATTCGAGTCTGTTCTTGTTGTTTTGGTAATCCCATACCATCACCACCTTCAAACTACCCCACTAACACCCATGTCTCACCCATAAAAGATGAAATCTCACAAAATTTTAGGGATATTCTTAGAAACTGTAAGGGTTGTTTGATTGGCCCTTAATGGAATGATGCAGCACTGAATACTGGATCAGTCAGCATAAGATGTGTTTGTTGAAAAAATAAAAACACCTCTGAATCATTTAAATACCGCTGAGCGATTCTCTATCAAATCAAAGCAAAATGATTCAGCGCATGTCAGTGGTGTCATATGATGATATTTTCTTCACTTAAAGTATTGCTATTTTATACGTAAAGACCTATAAGTGATATTGATATTTTAATATTATTTTAGCTATGATGAATATTCGAGCATATGTTCGTTGTTGGACGTGAAACTTTTTCATGATAATAGAATAAATTTTAGTGAGTTGAGGAAAACATATCATAAATTATTAGAGAGAACAAAATAAGTCGTGTCTTTTTTATAGTTTTATGCAAACACATAAGTCATGTTTATTTTAAGTTGTATGCAAACAACTAAGTCGTGTTTTAGGTTATTAACTAATGTTATGGTTCTTATATCGTATTAGAGATAAAATAAAACAACGTATCATTATCTAAAAATTCCTATAAATGCTAAATATAATACTTTTATATTTCAATCATTTAGAAAAACTATCAAATGGCAAAAACAAATTGATTCAAAGCCTTTTAAATCATTTAGAATCACTAGTCATTCAGTACTAAATCACTATATTTTATCAAACACCCCCTAAGTCTCCAATAACACCTCCTCCCACCAAAACACCAATAAGCCACCACTCCACCACCCGCTCCCACTCACTCTCTGACCATCATCGACCTCTCCCACTAGAACCACAACACTCCAACCCATGGAGTTATTTGCCACACCTCCCCCTCTCCAAATCCATATTTGGAGAATATTGAGGACACACCACTACAAGAAAAAGGGGTATTTGGGAGGGTGGAAAACCGTGCCAAATACTCAAAAAACCGTGCCAAATGCTATTTGGCACGACTTTGGGACGCTTTTGGCTCCGTGCTAAATATGAGGGTGCCAAATACATTTGGGTCGGGTTGAAACCGTGCTAAATAGTATTTGGCACGGTCCTTGAGACGGTTTAATATTGGGGTGCCATCAATGATGCATTTGACACGGCTAGTAACTTTCCGTTCCAAATGGGAATTTGTCACACTTTTATACCCCGTGCTAAATGCGTATTTGGTACCAATTAATATTCGGGCTAAATGCGTATTTGGTACCAATTAATTTTCCGTTCCGAATCCGATTTGGTTCTGTTTTTAATTACCGAGCCAAATTTTGATGGGACAGTTTTATCTACTGTGACAAACGTATTTGGCATGGTGTCCGTTTTTGGTTTCAAGCCTATTTGACACCTTTTTATCCGCCTTGCCAAAACACGTTTGGCACACTTTTAGTTTCATTATAAATGGCATTTGGCACTGTTTTGCATTCAGTTAATCATCATATTAAAATCTCAAATTTTCACAAATATATTTCAATCGAAGGCAAAAATGAACTAAACATCTTTTTCATTAATCGTCAATAGAATAAATTCTACATTGTCACTTAAATAAAGTAAAAGACAACACATCCAACATCTTTGTAAAGCATGGTCTATAAAATCACAAAGTTAAAAGTAGAACTCAATAAATCTCTATGATGATTTATTACTAACGGAAACGAATAGAGCACACTGTAACACATCTTCATTGTTAACCCTGCATAATAAAAATATTCTAACATTAGAAGTATGCATGGAACGAGTAAAAGTTAGATACAGATATATATCTGGTCAAATCATAATATATTATGATACATTTGAACGTGAACAAGCACCCCATATAAGCAAGCAGATGAGAATCACCTATGATAAACAACTATTTAGGTGCTGCTCTTAGCTTATTTAAAGTGGTTATGAGGTTATTAAAACTCTGATAAGCCCATAAAGATCAATGAAGACTCGTATCCATGTTCACAAGAACATGTGAAGCTGAGGGGCGGGGTATGGTCCACTAAGTTACTCCTAAATTTCAAGTATATTCATAAGTTTGATTAAAAATTCAACAAGTATTAAGAAATTATTTTAGGCACGGTCTGGTCAAGTGAGGAAATAGCCCTTCCCTTCTAATGATGATGTATACATTAAGCCCATTGAATATTCTAGATAATACCAACATGCAAAGGAAATTATCGAATTTTGAAAAGGTAATAAGCTAATCCAAACACCCTACTGACAGTATCCATTATTTGCAATCAATTCATTTCATATATGTAATAGGTTCACAGTAGGTTTCCAAACATCACACATAGTAGCTAAAAAAATACAACACGCTCAAAGAACTATTCATGTTACGTGCTATACTAATCTCTACTATCTATAAAGGAGCCATCACATTTGTTGAAAGTTGAAAAAATTCAACAAAGCTTCTCATGTAAGAAACGACATATCAAGCTATTTTAGGAATTGTTGAATATTAATTGCACAGTTAACAATCAAACGCTTTGGTTTATTGATGTAAGTTTGACAATGTTGACAACACATAAGAATCACACGCATTTGGTTTTATTGACAACCCATAATACAATCACACACCATTTAAAAAATGTAATTTTAGTAATTGGTTAATATAATTTTAGTAATACAATCTTAGGTTTCTACAAAATTTCAAATTTTTACAGCCTATATAAAGAACTGACACCTTTGGTTGTTTCATTCCACATTCATACATCATACATTTGATTATACATAAGCTGATCAAACATGAATGTCTCAACGATACGTTACGTTGATGATGATCTTGAGGTAGTATATAATGTTTTCCTTTTCTTCAACATTACATATATCCTGCTATGTATGCTTTCATTTTCTTGAATTGCAGGTCCACCCTCTTGTTGTACAAGCATGTGAACCATCGCCCACAAATTTGACAGTGGTGACCATTTTTAAGTGCCCACTGAGCGTAGGTACTTCTTCCCCGTAGATTGATTGAAAACTATAACATTCACAATTTTGTCATTTTGTGTGTTAAAGAGTTATAGCCTCTATGACATGATCTTATAAATCTGGTATTTTGTGTTTATGGGTAATTGATTGAAGATATTGCTAATGTTTGTACTGTAGGGTCATTATGTGCTGTAGGGTCATTATGTGCATGGTCTTGGTGATTCGATTTCTTTAGGGGGGTTCGCATCAAAGTCGCTATCTTGGGAAAAGTTGTCTAATTTTCCGTATAAGAGATATGTTGAAGTGGCCAAGAGTTGTGTCCTTGCACCTAATTAAACTGCCACCACCACCAGTTTTGAATTTAAAGATGATGCAAGTAGGCGTCTGGTTGCATAAAGTTTTTCTATTATTGTGGCTGAACCCCGAATTCATGAAGTTGTTGGGCCTGCTGATTGGAAGAACAAAGTATACCCTTCTCATGAATTGTTTTAGCATTTTTTATAAGCTAAGTTAATGTGTTGTTTATATGATTTTTTCAACTAATTAATTTGTCGCTAGATTGCTCTTCTCACGTAGATGAGTGTTGTTCTGCAAGGGATAACAAAGTTTATGCTTGTCTAATACATGAATATTATTTACAGCTGTCAACACACAATGTTCTCTCTTTAAAACACACGCCTTTTCCAGTGTCATTTGCAGCCACACTTATCATGTTCTGCCGCCACCACCATTTAGTAATGCTGCCACCACCTCCAACATTGCAGGTGCGTTTGGCCGGTTGTTCCCAAGAAAGTGATTTTGGCTGGTGTTTTTGGTTATATGTGGTTTTGGTTGCGATATACGGTTTTGTGGTGTTGGGTTATTTTTTTCAAAGATAAACAACCACCATAAAGTGCTATGCTATTCATGTGGCAATTCACGTTTTATTTTGTGTAGTGTATCCTTCTAATAAAAGAACCTAAAATTAATCGAAATTAACAACACACTACTATGATCTGTGTTTCGCAAGTAACAGCCAAAGGTATTTCAATTCTTAATTTTCATTTTTAGTTATGGTTGGTCGTTTTCAGTTTTGTTGGGTTTCGGTTTGGTGAACAATGTTGTCTCTACCTAATTTTTAATTTTTAGTATATTATATTCCACCGGGTTTTGTTATTTTGATCTTTGGTTGTTTTAGTGGTTTTTGAATATGGCATGGTTTATGTTCTTTTGTTATATGGTTGTTTCACTGGTGTTCTTCCTCGTTTGGATCTTGGTTGGTTTGGGTGTATTTGGGATCTTGGTAAAGTGTGAGATCTACCCTTTGCAACCTCCATTTTTGCATCTAACAACTTTCTATTACAAGCATTTACGAGATTTTTGATGGGTTATGGAGAAAAAATGTGTTTTAGTTTACGTTTTAAAGTGCAAGTAATACATTTTGAATGAGTATTGTGTGGTTAATATGTCGAAATACGCTTTTAAAAAAATGTTGAAAGACACCTGTTTCCAAATCATACTTTTTTTAGTTTTATGAAAAAAACTTTTTACTTGAATTTTATAGATATAAAAGAAAACATCAATTTAGAATCTTAAATTATGTCTATGCAAGTACTGTAGAAACCCCAATACGCCTAATGTAACTGATATATATTTTGCACAAATCTCGAACCATGTAAAATAGAATTTGGAGCGAATCTACTTTAATTCGTGGGTCAATTAAAAATTTGACTTTGTAGGGAAAAAAATTTTGATCGGTTAATACAATTTCAAACTTTATTTCGAGCATGTAGAAAAGTTTAAAAAAATATCAGATATTTGGAAAGTATATAAGCAACAAGAGCATGGATACTTTCTTTTTACATGTTACAGTATGTCTTAGTAAAATTATGCCAAAACAAAAAGTTGATGACGGAGACATCAGAAATCCAAAAGTCCAAATGTTTACAACACTTCAATCCGGACAAAATGAATGCACTGTCGCCTACACAATGCACTCAGATATACAATCTTGCACATGTATCGACGCTAATGAAAAACAATGCGACCGAGCCATTGGTAATTGTTTTTTAAAGGGACTCCATAACGCTACAAATACTATATGTCGAAAAACTATTTGTCATCGAGATTCGACTGACAACAAATGCGCAATATGAGACCGGCCAGTATCTTACTGTGGTGTTAAAAACTAAATTTGAGAAGGTGAATATCAAGTACTCGTATGACGTAATTTATTCTTCAGCTTTCTTCATTCTAATGACCACTTTCATGTTTTGTTGTGTTTTTTTCTTCTTGAAGTCTTCCTATGGTGCTATTGTTAAAAAGGTCGGCCTTCATCGCGAAGGTGTATGCCACTCCATCTATATCTATATATACTTGCAAGTTAAGTAATATATAAATGCATCGTTTAAACCGATAAGTGTAAAGTTGATATAACATTTAAATGGCAGTATAAAAGACACATTAAAACTTATATAAGAAAAAAAAAAACTTATATAAAAGAAAACACAACTCATGATTTGTCAACTATATAAAATGGAATGTAAGAATTTGTGTATAAAGTATATTGATATTAAGAACTAAATTTGTCATGAAATTAAATGTAATATTAGTTGTGTCAACATGAATTATACTTTCCATAAATGTGTATAACCTCTTATACTTTCCATAAATGTGCATAACCTCTTTACAAGTATCATTCATATGAGAATATCTGTATATCCAATTGTACGTATGTGACTCAAATTAACAAACAGAATTTTGTTGTGACAAATAGTTGTAAAAATATAATGGTCAAGTGTTTTATAATGGCTAAATGTTTTGTGTAAAGATAATAAAACTATAACTATTGTTGTTATAAAATTTCGTATGATCTATGTTGCGTTGTCTAGAGGATATCACGCACAATTATCAATTTAGTAGTGAAACCAATCAAAGCCCTTTGAGTACGAAGAAGTTTTACCCGATCAATAATGTGCGTTGTTAGATTTTATCTCATAATATATGTAATGGTTCACATTCGGTTTAACTAGATGTTTTTACATGTTGTTTGATACATATTGAGAATTTATCGCATGTTACAAGTGTTAAAATTTTCACATTCAGTCTTACTAAGTGTTTCACACAACGTATATCGTGAATTATTTATCGCTAAAAATTTCCGCCGCTATGCGCGGGTACTCGTCTAGTGATACTTAACACAAGTTTGAGAGACTATTATCATGATATCATCATAAAATCCCAAAAAGAATAAACGCAACTAAGTAACCATACTTGAGCTTAATTTTAATTTATCTAAACAGTAAACACAATCATCAATATTCTTATGTGTTTTCCTTTTTTTTTAACTTTTAGTTATACTTACTGTCTCTACTAGACATGATTTTGGCTTTTTAATCAAAACTATAATAGTAAATGCATTCTGTCTTTATTCAATATAAAAAAACAAAGCTAAGGTATGAAATTAGTACTTACATTAAAAATATATCTAAGCCAAAATGCAGGCACGTCTTTCAATTTTCATTTGAAGGAGTTCAGACCTACAAAATACCATTGAATATTTACTAGTTTAATTCAAATTCAATAATGGCCAGAATAGATTAACAATAACTAGTTATAGATATACCTCTTGAGTGCTTGATCCTGACCTATGTGTGTGATAACCTGGCGGAGGTGGCAACTCCCTTCCTAGATGTAATTCTAATTTCTTAAACCACTCCATTTGAGCTTTTCATGATTAGAAATATGCGCTCCTACTTTGGCCTCTATCTGCGCTTCTTGGTTTGCTACTACATTTGATACTCGCTCAGCTGCCTTAGCCTCTAACTGTGCAGCTACTTGTACTTGAACCATCTATTCTATTGCATCAGAAGAGGTGGTATTTCTTAATGATGAGCGGGCTCAAATTTTTTACGACTAGATACTCCTCCACGAAAAGTCTTGATACTTCCGTGTCCATCAGCGCCTAATAGATCAATGAAAACTTACTATTTAATTAGTCTGTTTGCTCTGATTGTGGCACCTCATTTTACTTCTCCTTCATTAAGTCCTATAAACATAAATATACATATGTTAATAATAAAAATAAATAAGTTTTGTTATGCTAATGCAACAAAGATAAGGTAAAAAAACTAGCACGAATCTCTAGCAAAAAGATTGTTTAATCCCAAGGTAATACCTAGCACAACTTACTAGCAATCACCTGATAAGCATATGAAAATAGATGCATAAATCAGCAACAAAATACTTATGCTATTAACTTTTATTTATAGTATTTTGTTGTAACATATTAAAAATGAACAAACCCTTGCTACTATATTTTGAATTAAGTTATGGATTTTGGGTATAACTATATAGGAGCTACTTAAATGAAAATACAAACAGCACAAACACAGAATATGTGATACTATTTCTAGTTTTTTTCTGATCGAACAGCCACAAACACAGAATATGTGATACAATGGATCACACACTTATCAGATAATGCTTCACTGAAGTTTTTTGAAACTATATACCAACTTTATTATTGTGCTACTAAAGCATTCTACGACACACCACATGGACTCCCTTAATCACCACAACATGAGGCAACAAAAATGATAATCACTTCTAGAACACAATTCCAAGCATCCCATTGACCATTTTATGGTTTTACTTAACAGAACAACTATCTTATAAACATATAAAATATACACACGATTTACCCAATTGATCAATAAAAGCAAACACTAACTCCAAAATGAATTAACCCACTAGCCACAAGGAACAATATAACAAATACTCCTTAATAATTTCTAGCAATTGAACAAATATATCACCTAACTGATCAACTGTCAGCCACAAAATCTGCACATAAATCATACAATCAATGTATCAATTAATTCACACCGAGGATTGTTGAATTCATACCTAGAACAATTAAACCCAAGGTAGCCGCCACACTTCCTTTGGGTATGGTATTTGATAATTTTAGGGGAAATCATGCGATAAATCATAGGATATATAAGGGGGTCTTTAATTTCGAATCACAGTTAGAGAAAGTCGGATTAGAGGGAAACTTTGGAGGGATAAAAAAAAAATAGAGGGATTTTCTTTTTTCCAAAACCGATTTTCGTTGTGACAAAAACTATTTGTTTTGTGTTGTGCATTTTCGAAATGTAATGGAGTTAAAAATATGATGATGATATATGAGGAAGGCTTGATCTAACGTGTGATGAGGAATCACGGTTTTAGATGAATCTACACAAACACACATACTTATGTTACACGTATACAACATCTAAGGGAAATCATTAAACATATTGTTGTTTTATTTTTATTATAAAGTAACAAATTAAGAGTATTAAAGAAATCAAAAGTGTGTGATGTGAGAAAGCTAGTTAAATTTAATTTGGATCGATATTAAAAATAAGATTTAAGTTCATTTGTATACCAAACTTTATATTGATATCAAGGGACTAATCTCCACCACTCATCTCCATCTTAATCTCATGGATAAGATTAAACATAAAACTTATTTCCTTTTTTTTTCAAACATTAATATCTTTTAAACCGTCAATCGTTATACGAAAAAAAATATACCATTACGACGAGCATTTAATTATCTTTCTACAGATATGCTATATGATATGCTTTCGACAATTTTTTTTTTTTCGTTTTTTTCCGTAGTCTATCATATATGATACTAAATATCATATATGATAGTAACACTGGTATCATATATGATATAACTTATCATATATGATATAAACCAATATCATATATGATTCGATAATAATTTGTAACATAGCACTAATATCATATATGATCACTATTATCATATATGATATTTCACGCAAATTTAAAAAAACGAAAAAAAAGACGAAATTTTTTTTCTTCAAAAGTATATCATAATGCATATCTGTAGAAAGCTTATTAAATGCTCGTCGCGATGGTATATTTTTTTTCGTTTAACGCTTAACGGTTTAAGAGATATTTAAATTCTAAAAATAAGTGAAATAATTAAATATTTTTAATCTTATCCATTAGATGTGGTTGATATGAATGGTGGGGATGAGTCCCTTGGTATCCAAGATAAATATGATATCCAAAATAACTCTCCTCTAAAAATAATATATCTCAACTTGGTTTTGTTTTAACATGAATTACTCGAGTCCGGGCTAAACAGGTCGGCTTATCGAGTTCGTGTAAAGTTGAATATAATATAATATATAAAAAAAATTCTTTTACTTTTTTAAATAAAAATTCTATAAATTTTTTATTAAAAAAATAAGAAAATAAAAAAAATTTATTTGGCTTAACCGGAACTCGAGTTAGACAAAAATCTCATACCTGATACCCAATCTGATTTTGAATTCGGGTTAGTCGAGTTTACCCGATTTACTCGAATTACAATTTAAACCCGAGTAATCTGACCCACATATGCTCAGATAGAGAGTCAAGATTATTGACACCCCTATATGTCTTTGCACATTATCTAAAGTTGCGTCTTTTAAATATGTTTTTCTCAAAGACATGTAATTCATTTTTAAATAGAGTAAATCGCAAAAAAAAGATATGGTAATGGACAAAACGTATGAAAAGATACTAAAACGAACAAAAAGTTATGACAAAGAAGATAAAAAGTATGAAAACGGAGTAAAACGTACCAAAAGGTATGAAAACGGACAAAACATACGAAAAAGATAAAAATAGACAAGAAACATGCCATCTGTGAGTAGCATATACGTGATCGCCCTCAATTATTTACATGTTTTCTAAACCGATTATAAGGTGTTCTAAAATCATTACTCTTTCCCCTCTCTAAAAAATTGTTTCAAATACATTACTATTTTCTCTCTCTAAAAAATTGTTTTAAATACATAAGTATTTGAAACAAGCCCGATAAATATTCCTATATACATATACGTATTTGGCACATCAAATAACAAATGTCTCAGATGCATAAGTATTTGGCACTGGTAATGGAAATCCTTCCAAATGCACATGTATTTGGCACCATTATTGTAAAACGTTCCAAATGCATCCGTATTTGAAATGATTTTATAATAGTCGTCCCAAATACGTAGAGGTGGCAAATCTTGCCCATTTGGTTAAATATGGGCACTTTTTGCCCATTTTCAAAAAAAGATGGGGCACTTTTTGCCCATTCTTTATTATGAATGGGCTAAACGGGCGCATATGTAGGAAACTTATGGGCTTAATGGGCGCACATGTAAAACACTAATTAGGCTACTCGGCGGATATTTTATATTTAGTTTTTATCCCCGGCTTTAAAACAAGTATTTTTATTTTTTAATTCTAGGTTTTTATATGTTTTTTTTTTTTCTCATTTTAGCTTGCGCCCGTTTAGCCCGCCCGTTTCGCCCGCCCGTTTTGCCCGTGCCCGTTTAGCCCGCGCCCGTTTAGCCCGCCGCCCGTTTAGCCCGTCGCCCGTTTAGCCCGCCGCCCGTGCCCGCCCGCCCGCCCGTTTTGCCACCTCTACAAATACGTATCTTTTTGGCACGGTTATATAAACAGTGCCAAATACGCGTATTTGGCACTTTTTTTTACCGTTCCAACAAATTTCGTCCTAAAAAGGACATTTTATGTAGTGCACCTTCACGTTCTCAAGCACCCATCCAACCACTCCCATCACCAACACCCACACCAGCCTCTCTAATACAACCCCAAACACTCCTCTCACCCGACATCTAACCTGTGGATAACCTCTCCTTACCATCGAGTGATTCACCCTACATCCCTTCCTTTATGGGTTTGGATGACTCCCTATGGATTAATCCTCCATCCATGGGGCATTCTTATCCTTACTCGCCATCACCTTTCTCTCCTACTAGTGTACTTTCACCTTCTCAACAAAGGCAACAACACAAAGAGGAGCTAAACCACTTGTATGCTTTCACCGACTGGTGAACATGCACATTCATGAGGCACAACGCCTCCAAGCCTCAATCAGACCTTCACCACCACCACCACTTCCTTCCACCACACACCATGATCTCCCAAACACCAACCAACCCCATGTGTGCGATCATTGTCGTTACACACAAGACCTCGTCACGGACTTCCGTGAAGAAATGCGGTTCCTCTTGAACAACATTCTTGAGGGCATCAACGCCCTCCTACACCTGCCTTCTCAGTAGGATTCGAACTATTGGGATCCCAGACCATTTCTTCATATTTCTTTTATGTTCTTTCTGCACCAGAGCCCTATGGACCTCGCGGATCTAAGTCACTTGGGTCCGCCACCCATTAATTTGGGTCTGTGGGTTTAACAGCTAGATTTTTTTTCTTTTTATTTTGTACCTCTCATTTTATCATTGTATCAATGTTTCACATTTTTATGTTGTAATTTTACTTGAGCAAGATGAATGAACCTTAAAATTTCTTTATTTATCTTTATCTATGCTTACATACTATGCTTTCTTGTCTCGTGTAAAACTAACAAATGTACTTTCTATTCTTTCTTGCCATTATATAACATTCTCTTGCAGGTTATAGTCTACATATTCCCTGGTTCTCTCGACTGGGAGGAGCATGAACCGTGGGGGAGTATCCACAAAAATGCAATACATTCATTTCTTATGTTTACCCTTATTTGTTCATTCATTTTTTAAGTTGTAATATGTTTCAAGACTATGCGTTGAGTCTTAATCACCTACCATCCATCTTATCTATTGTAAAACCCGCATAAAGTACCATGAACAGTATAATACATGAAAACACGACTAATTTAAAACTTTCCATTAATAATATACGACACGTGTCACAAACATTAATTACAAGTATATTATTAATGCACGATAAAACATTTACGTATAATATTAAATTCACGACATTTAAAACACGAATACATACGAATAATATTTAGACACGAAAAATAAATAAATTGGTGTTGGGTTTGTGTGTATGTCGCGACAAGAAAAGAAAGGGAAGGGCCTCATGGCCTGACCCATTTTGAATCCAACTAGTAAACATTAATATCTAGGGAAAAACACATATACATTTTTCAAGAAAAATAAAAAGAACCCAAGTTCTTCCTCCCCCTTAGCTACGGCAGCCACCAAGCACACAAGGACGATTTTTGTGATTTTGATCTTGGGTAATTACTTGTTCGTGTTCGGGTTTTAATCATTAAAACATCCACGCTTTTAGTATCAATCAAATCCTTATCTTTTTAATCTTTTTATGTTAATTAAAATCATATGTTCGAATCTTAAAAAAACTAAATTAAAACATGTTATGGTTAAATATCAAACAAGATTCGGGGGTGTTTTTGTGGTGTTTTTAGTTCGGCGACACACCAACCGAGAGCCCCATGGCTCTCGCTGACCGTTTCCACCAACAGCCGAGACCCCCCAAGGGGTTCGGTGGTGATTGTGTTCGGACAACAGCAAACCAAGGCCCACGATTGGACCTTGGGTGCTAACAGTGGGGACCAGCTTATGCCGGTGGGTACACGGGTCACGACGGGGGGAACATCAGCTAGGCCGGTGTGAACCCTTAGCCTAGCAGTGGCAACCGACGGCTAGGCCAAGGCCACAACCGCCAGCTGAGTGGGGGTGTCTGGCCTGGTTTGGTTTTGTCTCGGGTTCGGGGCTCGGGTACAATTTAATTTAGACATTTTTTGTAATTAATTAATTAAATTAATTTACATGAACTATTAATTTATTTAATTAAAATCACGACTTAGGTTATATTTATTTAATTTAATAAATCATGAAATTAACCTAAGTATTTATTTGGACATAATTAAATTAAAAACCTTGATTTAATTTAATTAATTGATATAAGGTAAAGTTTTATTAAATTAACCATGACATTTATTAATTAATAAACCATGCATTTTCATTATTAATTAATAATCACTTTAGCCTAAGTACTTAATTTAATAGACTTTACTAATAAATTATCATGACTTATAACTTATGACTAATAAGCACTAGCTTATATTTTAGACTTATTAATCCAGCTTAATTCTATTTTTGGAAACTTCTAATTCAGGAAACTTTCTATTTTTGGAAACTTTCTATTCTAGGAAACTTACTATTTTTGGAAACTTACTATTTTTGGAAACTTTCTATTTTTAGAAACTTTCTATTTTTAAAAACTTTATATTTATGGAAACCTGCTATTTTTAGAAAGTTACTTATTATGACACTACAAGTATAGTAATACAAGAATACATGAAATACATAATCAGAATACATGTAAAACATGAATAAATACAAGATGACACTTAAAACAATAAAACACGACAAGAACATATAAAATAAGCTATGAACACTCAGTAATCAGACAACTCATACACGTCCCTTATTTATGTAGTATCCGCGAAGTCGGAGTAGATCGTTCAGCTTCCATTCTAGCTTCACTACTAGACATAAGGTACAGATATTGCGTCCTTCAGTATGGACATTCTTTTCCTTTATTAGGATTCCACGTTTGCAGCCATCTATTCTCCCCAATTATTTTATATGTTTTGAATGCTTATGTTATATTTTAAATGCCTGAGCTATATACATGCATGCCAGTCATCTAGTTATGGAGGTACCATAACCATAACACTGGAGACACCAGTGTTATGACTTCCCCACGATGGAGTGATTGCTCGTGGCGTCCCTTTAGTTTGGCCATTTATTTATATTATCATGTGGGGCATATGGGTGCATCCTAGTTACATGTTTTCAGTCAGGATTTTCATAGTGAATGTGGTGTGTTCCTTGCATCCTTCACAAGGAGTTGATCCCTCCTACTCAGACCAGAATAATTGGAGGCAACCTCTCTAGTTGCATGATGAGGTCACCCCTCTAAGTATTCATGCACATTGATACCTCATGACCTATATGGGATCTTGGCTAAAGTTAAAATACAGTTTTCATAAGTTAATCATAAGCTTTTCAAACTATAAACCAGTGTTATAAACATGTTCCGGGTTTTCCAGGACTTATACATTTTCGCTGCTAATCAGTCGTTATTATGCTTATGTCATTCATACTATTATATATCCGTTCACTGGGCGTTTTTCTCAGCAGTTTCCTTTCCATGTTCCCAAACGGCAGGTACTCAGGGACGCACTTAGGATCTTGAGAGCATGTGCATTTGGATGGAAGCTATCCAACCTTCTTTACCTTATGTATTTCCATACAATATTTCTTTTTGACATTGTTTAGTCCTTCCTTTCAGTAATTATATTTCATGTGTGTGAGCTTATGCTGGACTACCGATGTTTGATTCCGGTATTTGTCTTTATGGTCATTTAATGTTTTAAGACATTTACCTTGCATGCTTTGATGACACGCCATAATTACCCTGTGATATTCCATTTATAAAAAATGGAGTGTTAAAATTATGGTATCAGAGCCTAAGGTTTCGACCTGTAGGCTCTAAAAATTTGACCTGTGATTAGTGGGCAGTCACCAAGGTCTTCCTAAACTGACAGTTTATTTTCATGCATTTATTTCATGTATCATTGTTGCAGATATTTTGACTAAGTAATGGTTGGTACAAGACTGACCATATTTAGTCGCATGTGCTTTTATTCGAATTTTTGTTTTGGTGAACCGACCCATAGGCGTTCACCCTCGTCATGTCAATTTTGTTTTGGTGAACACCCATAGGTGTTCACCCTTTTTATGTCAATTTTGTTTTGGTGAACCGACCCATAGGCGTTCACCCATACTCATGTCATTTTCGTTGGCTATGCCTTCATAAACTATTTCGTGCATCATTTTCTTATGTTTATCTTATGTTCTAATCAGATTAATCATTTCATTTTATTTTTAAAACTGTCAGATGGTTAACACACGTAAGCAAGAACTACAGGCAGCTGTCCAAGCTGCTCTGCAAGCTTTACTTCCCCAACTGAGAAATAAGATTCGTGCTGAGGTTCAAGCCAATCATAATCAGCACCCGAATCAGGACAACCCTCCTCCTCCTCCACCAACTACTTTTATCACATGGCTGGAAAGGTTTAACAAACAACGACCTAGATCTTTTGAGCAAACTGACATTCCATCTGAGGCTGAGAGATGGATTGCACACATAGAGAAGATTTTCGACGCCATGGGGTGTGATGCTGTCTTTAAGGCGAGGCTGGCTTATTACAAATTTGAAGGAGATGTGCTGGCATGGTGGAAAGCACTCAGGCAATCAAATGGAGGTGATAACTGGGTTGCTGGTTTGACTTGGGCGCAGTTTAAGGAGTTGGTTCTTGATCAGTTCTTTCCAAAAGCTGAGCAGGATCGACTCAAGAGGGAATACCATGACATTCCACAAAGAGCTGGGGAGAATAGTACGGAATTTATGCAGAGATTCCTTAGACTTGCTGGTTTTCTGGGCGCAGCAGCCGAGACATCAGAAGAGCAGGCATATCATTTCCGCTGGGCTCTTCGTACTTCTGTCGCCAACAATCTGGTGTTTGCTACATTTACTAATGTGGCACAGGTGGCAGATGCAGCTCGTAAGCTAGAGATGTAATAACTGGTTTTACCCTAGTATGAAAATTCGTTATTCCGATCTCTTCGAATTGATTCCCAGTCTAAAGTGCGACTCAATCGTCTTTTGGTGAACAAGAGAATGGTTTGGTTTTGTTATCTAATTTAAACTATTATCAAGTAAGTAAGTGTCGTTGAGTAAAGTAGAAGTTTAAAGATTAAAAATAAAATGACGAGTTAAGATAAATGCTTGAAAAACTTAAAGACAAGATTAGGAAAATTACTAGATCACTTAATAAAACTAACACTTAGAAATTTTATAAAAACAATAAACTAAACAAGCCTTAATCGGAATATAGGATAAAGACACTAATCGGAATATCACTCAAAAACCCATGATCAGAATGTATTCCGATCTGCTGATCGGAATGGTTGCAATGCGGCTGATCGGAATAATGGGCAGAAACATCAATCGGAATACTCAAACAAGGGGCTAGATCGGAATAGCAGCAAAATTCCCTGATCGGAATACTTAACAAAAGTCCAAATCTGAATATACCAATTTGTCCCAATCGGAATAACACAAAGCCGCCAAATCGGAATATTGGAAATGGTGCAATCGGAATGCTCAACAAACACCCCCAATCGGAATATGCAGAAACTTACCGTCGGAATATGTTAACCCTAATTCGATCACTTTGATCGGAATGAATGAGGTGCAAATCGGAAAAATAGAAACCCTTTTCCAATTGATCAATCGGAAAGAGGGGTGGGCGGCTGGTCGGAATACACTGATCGGAAAGGGGTTTAGACCCTTTCCGAAATATGTGGGATTCGGTTATAAGCCAAGAAATAAGCTATATTGGTAAGCTTATTCCCAAAACTAGAACGAATCCAAACTGAACGGATCAAATAAGCACTAATTTCAACTTATCTAAACTCAAAATAAGCAAACCTTTTTAATCAAACCATAAAAATATGAACTTTTTAAAAAAACTTTTAATAAGAAAATAAGCTAAACATAAAAATAAGCCAGTAAGCACAAGAATCTCAAAGCTTATTCGTATGAAAACTTAAGTAACAACAAAAAGATCAACTTTTTAAGCACAAAACCATAAAGATCAACACGGATTTCATGTGATTTGCACCAAAATCAATCTAAAATCAAAGAAAGGTAGAATGAGATTAAGAATTAAAAGCTTAAACTTAACTTGATTAATGAAATAAGCAATACATAAATGTTTAAATGGCGCCGCTACCGGCTCTTTTCGTTAAGATTAACGGTTTCTAGTGAGAGACGCATTGAATTTTGGGATCCGTTCTTTGAACGTTATTTTCCTTGCTTTCAAAATTTTTCAAAAACCCTAAAAAATATAAAACTTTTCAAAAATACAAAAACATTGAAAAATCATAAAAAGCAATTCTTTTCCAAAAGGTTTTGCACCAAAAATATTATATAGATATTCTCTGTGTATATTTTTCTTCTGCAGGTGTATGCGTACTAGATCTTCGAACTATTCTGAGCCCGAGACTCGTGAAGATTTAGATATGGCTGGTGTTAATAACAACAATAATAACCCACCTCTACCCAATTTGAATAACAACAACAACAATGTTCCCCTACCTGATTTACGAACAATGGAGGAATTGTGTCAACCCACCATGAACGGACGCGGAGGCCCGATTGCGCCGATGCACGTCACGGCTCAGGAGTTTTCGTTGAAGCATCACATGATCCAACAAGTGCAAACCAACCCATTTCGTGGAATTCCGGATGATGATGCCAACAAACACCTCGACAAATTCATTACCATCACCCAAAGCATGAAGTGCCCCGGTGTTTCTATGGATGACCTTCGCCTTCAACTATTTCCCCACTCGCTTTCTCACCATGCCGAAAAATGGTTTGACCGTCTTCCTAAGAATTCTATTCATACGTGGAATGACATGACTCAACGCTTTTTATCGCGCTACTTCCCACCATCCATGGTCACAAGCCTTCGTAACCAAATTAGTGGATTCATGCAAGACAATGATGAATCGCTCTTTGATGCTTGGGAACGATACAATGATTTGATCGACCGCTGTCCTAATCACAACATGCTCCCCGTCACTCTCATTGATACTTTCTACAATGGTCTCACTTTTCGTGATCATGATACGATCAACGCCGCCGCCGGTGGTAATTTTATGAAAAGGAGACCGGAGGAGTGTAGAGAGTTGATTGAAAACATGACTACTCACCACAAAAATTGGGATTCATCCGCATCCTCAAGATCTAATCAGAGAGTCAATGTTTCATCTACTTCTTCCACCACCAACATGTCCGTCGTGGAACGTGCTATTCTTGATATTAACAAAAGTCTCCAAATTTTGACTTCTAACCAAACTCAACAAGCTAAAGCCGTTGCTATTTCTTGTGACACATGTGGTGGTCCTCATTCCTACAATGAGTGTCCTTCTACTCAAGGCAATTTTTCTGAAGACGTTAACGCAGCATACGGTAATTATCCCACGGGAGGCTATCAAGCTCGTCCTCAAGGAGACCGTAGCTTGCTAAGTTATCGTTCAAATAACTATCTTGCTCCACCCGGCTTCCCTCCTGCAAACCAAAACCAACAACAAAGCTACAACCAATCCCAACCTCGTGCTAACAATCACTATCAATCCCAAAGAAACCCATACCCACCTCAAGGAAATTCTCATGCTTACCAAGCTCCACCTCTCAATCAACCGATGGCAGTGAGTCCAGACGTCGAGACGTTCATGAAGACTAATCGGGAGATGGTGACGAATCTTCAGAGTCAAGTCCGCAACTTGAAAGGCGAAATGGCGAAACAAGGGAGCGATATTAGAGTCGAGCTTAGGAATGACATGGCAAAACAAAGCAATGAAATTCGTGCAGACATCAGAGATTCTTTCAGCACTCAAGCGCTTAACATACGTGATATGATCGGTTCGCTCATCCAAGGTAATCAACCCTCTTCCTCGGGTACTCTTTCGAGTAACACCGTTGCGAATCCAAGAGGGGAGATGAAAGCAATCACCACTCGTAGTGGAAAAGGTTATACGGAACCCGAGCTTCCTACACCTCCACCCGTGATTGTGAACAAGGAAAAAGAGCAACTTTCCTCACCTCCTTTGCCTTCTACCCCTATTTCCCCACCACCCGTGGTTGTGAGTGATCCTATTCCCCTAAAGCCTTCCTCTTCATCCGATATACCTTATCCTTCAAGGTTGAGGAAAGAGAAGCAAAAGAGCAAGGATGATATTCAAGTTTCAAACTTTCTTAAAATGTTTAAACAATTGAATTTTAACATCTCCTTTGCCGAGGCTCTCGCTCACATGCCCAAATACGCGAAAATGTTTAAAGATCTTCTTAGTGACAAGGAGAAGCTCCTTGACATTGCTCAGACCCACCTTAATGAGAATTGCTCCGCCGTTCTCTTAAGGCAATTGCCCACCAAACTTGGTGATCCGGGTCGCTTCTTGATTCCTTGCAACTTCCCGGGAGTAGAAAATTGCATGGCCCTAGCCGATCTAGGTGCCAGTATAAACTTAATGCCTTTAAGTGTTTGGAAGCAATTATTTCTCCCCGAGCTAGTCCCCACCAAAATGACAATGGAATTAGCCAACCGTACGGTTGCTTATCCAGTGGGGATTGCCGAAGACGTTTTCGTTGGCGTTGACAAATTCACCTTCCTGGCGGATTTTGTTGTCGTTGACTACGAGATAGATCCTCGTGTTCCATTAATTGTTGGACGTCCCTTCTTGAGGACCGGTCGCACCCTCATTGATGTAGCCGCGGGTGAAATAATCATGAGAGTTGGTGACGACAAAATTGTCTTCAACATGGGTAAGATTTCTAAGCAACCTTATTCATATGAGAGTGTTAATGCTATTGATGTTCTCGATGAGGCTTGTGAAGAACATTTTCATGATGCTTGCAAAAGTACTCTTTCTTCTCTACCCAATGTTGAGACCGTTGCCTCAATTGCTCCGACATTGACTCCTTTGGAGAAAGTGACTTGGATGATTTCGAAGCTAGCTTGGGTCCTCTCGATATTAAGTATGATAATTCGTCCACCGATTGGGATGAAGACATTCGTACTATTGAGAGACTTCTCAATGAGGACCCGTTTCCTCCTCCTTCTCCTAAAGAGGTGACTAATGATGATCCATCGTTAATTACACCATCTATTGAGGATCCTCCTACTCTTGAGCTTAAAGACCTACCTCCTCATCTAGACTACGTTTTCCTTGAAGACAACGAAAAGTTACCGGTAATCATTGCAAAGGACCTGAAGGAAGAAGAAAAAGCCCGACTCATCGCCGTGTTGAAGAAGCATAAAAGAGCTATCGCTTGGAAAATCTCCGACATTCGCGGAATTGATCCTCACTTTTGCACACATAAAATTCTCATGAAGGACGACTTTAAGCCCATAATTCAAAGCCAACGAAGGGTGAATCCTAAAATCCATGAAGTCATCAAAAAAGAGGTTATCAAACTTCTTGATGCGGGTATGATTTACCCTATTTCGGATTCACCATGGGTTAGTCCAGTCCATTGCGTGCCTAAGAAAGGTGGAATCACCGTTGTGCCCAATGCAAACAATGAATTGATTCCCACCCGTCTTGTTACTGGGTGGAGAGTTTGTATAGACTACCGCAAACTCAATGATGCCACGAGAAAGGATCATTTCCCTCTACCTTTTATGGACCAAATGCTTGAACGTTTAGCGGGTAATGAATATTACTGCTTTCTTGATGGTTTCTCGGGTTATTTCCAAATACCCATCGATCTCCTAGATCAAGAGAAGACAACATTCATTGTCCCTATGGCACATTTGCTTACAAAAGGATGCCTTTTGGCTTATGCAATGCCCCCGGGACTTTTCAAAGGTGCATGTTGGCTATCTTCCATGACATGGTTGAGCAAACCATGGAAGTCTTCATGGATGATTTCTCGGTCTTTGGGGATTCCTTCTCTTCTTGCCTTGCCAATTTGGAACGTATGCTTAAACGGTGCGAAGACACTCGCCTTGTTCTGAATTGGGAAAAATGCCATTTTATGGTAAAAGAAGGCATTGTGCTAGGACACAAAATCTCTAAAGCGGTCTTGAAGTCGACCGTGCTAAAGTAGATGTCATAGCCAAATTACCTCCACCTTCAACCGTGAAGGGTGTGATAAGTTTTCTGGGTCATGCGGGCTTCTATCGTCGATTCATTCAGGATTTCTCTAAAATCGCTCGCCCGATGACCCACCTCTTGGAAAAAGATACTCCTTTTATCTTTTCTAAAGAGTGTATCGAAGCCTTCAATCTTCTTAAGGATAAGCTAACTAAGGCACCGGTCTTGGTTACCCCTAATTGGGAGCTACCCTTTGAATTGATGTGCGATGCTAGCGACTTCGCTATTGGTGCGGTTTTGGGTCAAAGAGTGAATAAACACTTCCAACCAATCCACTATGCTAGCAAAACAATGACGGGGGCTCAATTGCATTATACGACAACCGAAAAAGAGCTTTTAGCTGTTGTCTATGCTTTTGTAAAATTTCGCCCCTATCTTGTTTTATCCACCACCATCGTATACACGGACCATTCCGCGTTGAAGTACTTGATGACTAAGCATGACTCTAAGCCAAGACTTCTTCGCTGGGTTTTACTTCTTCAAGAATTCAACATTGAAATTCGTGACAAGAAGGGTGCTGAAAATCTAGCCGCGGATCATCTGAGTCGACTTGAGGATCCATATCAAGGGGATCATCCGAACAAAGAGATCAATGACTCTTTCCCCCTTGAGACCTTAATGTCTATAAATCTCAATCTTGATGACACCCCGTGGTTTGCCGATATTGCAAACTACTTAGCGGGTGGTGTTCTCATCAAAGGGTTAACATCCCAACAAAAGAAGAAGTTCTTGAACGATGTTAAGACTTACTTTTGGGATGACCCTTTTCTATTCAAACAATGTGCTGATCCGATTATTCGTCGTTGTGTTGATGGACCGGCAGCTTTTGACATTCTTCAGGCTTGCCATAAAGGACCCACCGGTGGTCACTTTGGTCCCAACTACACCGCGAAAAAAGTATTTGACGCTGGATTCTATTGGACCACCATTTATCGTGACGCTCACGAAATGGTTAAGCATTGTGATGCTTGCCAACGCCAAGGCAAGATCACACATAAAGATGAGATGCCTCAAAATTTTATACAGGAATGTGAAATCTTTGACGTATGGGGCATCGACTTTATGGGGCCATTTCCATCCTCCAAAGGGAACAAATACATCCTTGTCGCTGTCGAGTACGTTTCTAAATGGGTTGAAGCTAAGGCTCTACCTAATAACGACGCACAGGTGGTTTGTAATTTCTTAAAGCAATTATTTGCTCGATTCGGTGTTCCTCGTGCTATTATCAGTGACCGCGGGACTCATTTTTGCAATGATCAATTTGCAAGAGTCATGGCTAAGTATGGTGTCAATCACCGTCTTTCCACCGCCTATCATCCCCAAACCAATGGGCAAGCCGAGATTTCCAACCGTGGATTGAAGCGAATTTTGGAGCGTACTGTGGGAGAGCATCGCGCCGCGTGGGCCGATAAGTTAGATGATGCTCTGTGGGCTTTCCGTACTGCTTATAAGACCCCGATCGGTTGTACACCTTATCGTCTTGTGTACGGGAAAGCATGCCACCTCCCCATCGAGCTGGAACATAAGGCGCACTGGGCCTTGAAGGGGGCTAACTTCGACATCAACAAAGCCGGTGATCATCGCAAGAATCAACTCAACGAGCTCAACGAACTGAGGAATGAAGCTTACGAGAACTCACTGATCTACAAGGAGAAGACGAAAATCATTCATGACGCAAAAATCAAGAACCGAGAGTTCCACGTTGGTGATCAAGTCTTACTTTTTAACTCTCGGTTGAAGATCTTCTCTGGCAAGTTGAAGAGCCGCTAGTCTGGTCCATTCACCGTCGCCAAAGTCTTTCCATATGGGACCATTGAGCTTTCTCAGCCAAATGGGCCCAATTTCAAGGTGAATGGCCAGCGTTTGAAGCTGTACTTTGGTGAGGACATCTCTCATGAGATGATTCCATCCCTCACCACGTTTACCATGAACTAAATTGGGTCGAGTCAGGCTCGTGACTCGGTGGACAAAAACAAGCGCTTCTCGGGAGGCAACCCGTGCTCTACCCTTTACTGCTTTCATAATAAGTGTAGGGGGGAGCCCCGTATGTGTTTGTTGTCTTGTTTCTTGTGCTGTGCAGGGATTAAAGCTTCAAAGATCCACCTTGATGACTTTTGACGAACCGTGATACCGTGTTCCCATCTTCCCGGTTCTATCCTAAACTCTTGTGATTCAATATTTCATATTTTATATGTTCACATTGAATTCACTTTAGTTGTCCTTTCCTTAGCAAGATTTAAACAAAGTGCACAATGTCCTAAGTGTAGGGGAGTTTACTCCCACATGCTTAAACATTGAGGACAATGTTTATATCAAGTGTAGGGGGGACTTCTATCGAAGTAAGAGGTCTTTTCCATGAATTTGCCGTCATTCTAACCGGAAAATTTGATTTTTCGACATTTTTCAAAATTTTTAATCTATTTTGGCCTAGTTGTATAGTTGTATTTTCCTTTGCTTTAGTTATTTTCTTTCCTTGCTAGAATAAATTTTCAATAAAGTGGTTTTAAATTTTTCTTAGTCATGAACATTTTGACTCAACCCAAGTTTACTTATCTAAGTTTACTCTAGCTAGTATCCTTAACGTGTTTAAGTCAAGTTTTGCTAGGCTTTTATATAAGGAGCTATAAAACGCGAAAGTCTTAACTCTCACGAGTTAAGAACAAGAACTTTTCGCAAGTTCCTATAATTGATCCTAGAGAGTTGTTTATCAAGGGAACTTTAAAATGCAATTTCTAAACTTGAAAAAGTCTAAGAATTTGCAAGATCCTATAGATGACTCGAAAACCCAAAACTTTGATCTAATAGGCTAAGCATCCACGAGTCTCATTCCTTGAGATTTTAAACTGTGGAGAATGAGAGATGATAGAGCCAATTATAAGTTCGGTATTCTTTCGTGAATTTATGTGAGTTAATTATAAGCCAATTCTCCCATCGCTTGCTAATAAATTTATCTGCAATAAATAAGGTTGTACGATTTAAAAGGTTACTTAGCTTCTAGCCCAAGATCGTTTAAAAGTTGCTCGGTACGGATTAGAGTTCATAGCCAATGCATAACTTATTGAAGCGGGATGCGAAGATTGGCGAGTCCGAAAAGGCCCTAACAAGGCATGAGGGCTACATTTTGTTGCTAAAGATCCAAAAGTGATGTGAAGAATCATTTATCGAAAATCAATATGAAGGATCGAGACACACGACGAAAGGCAAACACTCCCCTAAAGATCATGGAGAAGTCTATCCAAAAAGGCCCTAACAAGGTATGAGGATAAATAGATCCAAGTCCTAAAAGGAGGCGGATCGTTGTATATCAAAGTCCAAAATAAAGATTGGAGAAAAATGAAGAAGTCGTGGTCTAAGTATGAAGAATCTCTCAAAAAGTTCAAGTGAAGAAATTCCTATTATGAAGAGAAGACCATTATTTCAAGAACGTCTCTCAAAGATTTGAAGAATGAAGTCGCTGCCAAATATCGGTCCGAGAAAGGTCTCAAATCGTGAAGCGAGTTATGCCAAGATATGAACTTTATGAGGTCCCGAGAAGCAGTTTTAAAAGATTTTGTCCTTTAGCTAACTATTGATTAAATCGTTCATTTTACTTTCGGCCTAAATAACTATCGAAATAAGTCAAACAATGCATCTTCGTGATCATTCAAGACAAAAATAAAATATAAGAGATACACCTAGGAATAAGGGAGTCTAAGTGAATAATTGGCCCACATGAGTTCGTGTTAGTTTGCTAACTTATAATAACAATGATATCGTTTTTAAGCTTGGTTTGGGGAACGTGAAACTTGAGGATGATAAACGTTCATGGCTGCCAAAACCAATGTAAGTGTTTGATTTCTTTACTTGTTTCTATCTTTTTATGTTTAGTATTTAATAAAGGCCAAGGTGGGTTATTTATGATGGAAAATGTAAACCGTGCTTTAAAATTAATGTATTGCATGAGGGCATTGCAATGGTCAAGTGTAGGGGATTTAATAAGTGTGAAAACACTTATCCTTTTACCACTTATTTCTAATAATAACAAGACCAAAACGTGTATTTTATGTCGTAAAAGTCGGAATTATGCGTGGTTTGTGTTTTTATTGTGTTTTAGGACCAAAAGATTAAAAAGGAAGAAAACACGGGCTTTCACGGGCTTTTATCGAAGAAAACGGGAAAAGGCGAAGTCAAAATATCAAGAGTGCAAAAAGAACGGAAGTCCAAGACCTATTCTGAAGATTTATCGAAGAAAAAGTCTAAAGACGGAAGTTTAATGAAGTCGAAGAACTTAAGTCTAATAGAAGAAGAAAATTAAAAGACAAGTTCAAATCCCGAGACGACATCGAGAAAAGATAAAGAATTAAAGTCGAGTCGAGAAGACGTGAAGAAAGAAAGAAAGAAGATGCAACACATGCACTCCTTCCACTTTTCCTATAAATACCCTCCTAATACACATTAGGAGGGAGTTAGTCTTTAATTTTTTAGTTTTTCATTTGCACTTTTCTTTCTAGTTTTAGAGAGAGAAAGTCTTAAACTTTCTCTCACTAAAAATGAAAAACTAAAAAATTAAAGACTAACTCCCTCCTAATGTGTATTAGGAGGGTATTTATAGGAAAAGTGGAAGGAGTGCATGTGTTGCATCTTCTTTCTTTCTTTCTTCACGTTCTTCTCGACTCGACTTTAATTCTTTGTCTTTTCTCGATGTCGTCTCGGGATTTGAACTTGTCTTTTAATTTTCTTCTTCTATTAGACTTAAGTTCTTCGACTTCATTAAACTTCCGTCTTTATACTTTTTCTTCGATAAATCTTCAGAATAGGTCTTGGACTTCCGTTCTTTTTGCACTCTTGATCTTTTGACTTCGTCTTTTCCCGTTTTCTTCGATAAAAGCCCGTGAAAGCCCGTGTTTTCTTCCTTTTTAATCTTTTGGTCCTAAAACACAATAAAAACACAAACCACGCATAATTCCGACTTTTACGACATAAAATACACGTTTTGGTCTTGTTATTATTGGAAATAAGTGGTAAAAGGATAAGTGTTTTCACACTTATTAAGATGCTGCAAGAGAGAGACGAGTTTGGTGAAGCACACAGATCTGAGAAGAGGTATATCTCAGTCATCAAACGTAAATCATTTCATTCAATCCAGTACCTTCCATTTTATATCATTCTCTATACAATTGCATCTTTTAGGCAAAAGACCGGGGACCGGTCCCAACCGGCCACTCAGCAGTACCAATCCAAGGGAAACGGTCAGACTCAGGACCATTCTGCATCTGATAGGCGTGGGGGTAGTGACAACTACCGTAACAACGCCAACAACTCCAGCAACAGCAGGTCCCTAAAAAGTATCAATTTCTATGTTATGTTGCTTTATGATTCATAAATTCTGACACTTCAACATCTATTACCAGGAACACTGGCAACGGACAAGATCAGGACCGCAGAGGTTCACAGCCTAACCGTGCAGCTTCATCTGGTATTACAATCTAAACTTTATGTGTAGTCATGTTTGTGCCCCAATCATTATGTCTCACACATACTATTTGAATCAGGCTCCTAGCCAACTAGAGCACCCGTTGGAGGGTACACTCACCCTATTTGCACCACTTTTGGTCGCAGACACCCAGGACAATGCCATCGGGCTACCAGTGGTTGCTTCAAATGTGGCTAGCAAGGCCATCAGATGAAAGATTGCAAGATGGGTGAGATTGAGGGTACTTCAGGGCATGCTGATTCCAAGCCACCTCCGACTACTGGACGTGTATATACCACCACCAGGGATCAAGCAAACAAGTCGTCAGGTACCATCACTGGGATCTTGTTTATGTATGTTCAAGGTGCTTGCGTTTTGTTTGATACGCGTGCGACTCACTCATCATATCCACTGCTTATGCTACTCGTGTTAGGATATCCACTATGCCACTTGATAATGTCTTAAACATATCCACGCCCCTGAAAGACTCTGTGCTCATCACACATGGGTACAGAGATCTTCCCCTAGAGTTTGATGACATGACTCGTGAAGTTGACGCACTTCCGTTAGACATGTGCGAATTTGACATGATTTTAGGCATGGACTGGTTATCCAAACACCACGCCACCATAGATTGCCATTCATATCGGGTTATTTTTGGTGATGTCAACGCACCAGAGTACATTCATAATGGTTTCATACCAGGAAATTCTGTACAAATTATTTCAGCCTTACAGGCACGTGCCTTACTGTTACATGGCTGTGAGGGTTTCTTAGCTGCTATTCATGATATTGAGGCTGAAACTCCATCCATTTAGGATCAGCCTATCGTGTCAGAATTTCCTGATGTATTTCCTTAAGAACTTCCGCGCATACCACCTGTTCGTGAAGTAGAGTTTGGTATTGAGCTCATCCCAGGAGCTGAACTAATCTCCAAGGCTCCTTACCGCATGGCTCCCATTGAGCTCAAGGAGTTAAAAGAGCAGCTACAGGAACTTTTGGAGCGAGGTTTCATCCGTCCTAGTGTATCTCCATGGGCTGCACCAGTGTTGTTCGTGAAGAAGAAGGATGGCAGCATGCGTTTATGCATTGATTACCCTGAGCTGAATAAGATCACAATCAGAAACCGGTATCCTTTGCCACGTATAGATGATCTGTTTAACCAACTGCAAGGCGCCAAACATTTGTCTAAGATCGATCTAAGGTCTGGCTACCATCAGCTATGGGTGAAAGAGCAGGATATCTCCAAGACTGCTTTCTGTATACGCTATGGTCACTACAAATTTGTAGTCATGCCTTTTGGACTCACCAATGCTCCAGTAGTCTTCATGGATCTGATGAACCGTGTCTTCCATGAGTTTCTGGACAAGTTTGTTATCGTCTTTATTGATGATATTTTGATTTTCTCAAAATCCAAGGAGGAACACGAAGAGCATCTTCGTACAGTGCTATAGATACTTTGCCAGAAGCAGTTGTATGCCAAGTTCTCCAAGTGTGAATTCTGGTTGAGCAAAGTAGCGTTTCTGGGCCACATCGTATCTGCAAAAGGAATAACTATGGATCCTGCGAAGGTTGAGGCTATCAGAAAATGGCCAAGACCGACGTCGACGATAGAGGTTCGTAGTTTTCTGGGCTTAGCTGGTTATTATCGCAGGTTTGTGGAGAATTTTTCACGTTTGGCCTTGCCCTTGACTAAGCTGATGCGAAAAGGGGAGGAATTCGTTTAGAGTGATGAACGAGAGAAGAGCTTTGAAGAACTCAAGCAAAAGTTGGTATCTTCACCCATTCTTACTCTCCCATCTGGCACAAGTTGATTTCAGATCTATAGTGATGCTTCAGGAAAGGATCTTGGTTGTGTTCTCATGCATCATGGGAAAGTGATTGCTTACGCATCACGTCAGCTTAAGCCTTATGAGGAGAACTATCCTACCCATGACTTGGAGCTTGCAGCAGTTGTGTTTGTGCTAAAGATTCGGAGGCCTGATGGTTGTAAAATACGTCTTTTAGAAAAAAGAGCGTAATTAGGGTAAGTATTAACAAGTAGTTTAGGAAAACCACAAGTTATGACCCAAAGTGGGGATCGTTCTCAAGGAGGCTTGGTGTGTGTGTTAAGAGATGATTAATGGTTTGTGATTATACTGATGAGGAAAGAAAATAGAAATGAGATAAGAAGAGAATGACGGTTACGATTGTGGATTACACTAAGACGAAAAGTCGTACACGTAAAACCGTAAAAAGTGACAAAATTAAAAATTTACCCTAAAAATTCCTAGAAAATTGCAATAAATTCTAAATAATGTAATTAAAGTTTTCAAAAAATCAAAAATCAGTCAAACCTTTTATTTAATTAGATAATAATTTTTTATGCTAATTAAAGCCTAAAAAATCAATTTAATTAACAAAAACCCCAAAATGATATTTTTTTCAATTGTAAACCTCTAAAATGACTTAACTAAATTTAATACTATTTTTTGAAAATTTTAAAATTAATAAAAACTATTTAAAAACAATTAAAAACTATTTAAACTTAAAATAATTCTAAAAATTAATCTTTTTTTTTTTTTTTTTTTTTTTGGTAACCGTGATTTCCGACATTGGCCGACTAATCCACGGGGTTTGAGCCCACTGCCACACAGACTCAAACCAGGTAAAGCCCTCCCTTTTCAGGAGGTTGGTGTGGCCATTTCAAGTTTGTTTGCACCTAGCAGGAATTCTAAAAATTAATCTAATGGCAATAAAAATGTTCTAAAAATTGTAAAATTCCTAACTTAATGTATTTAACCTAATAAAAATATAAAAACTTGAAAAATCTAAATTTTAATTTTTAATAATAAAATAATAATAAAATAATATTAAAAATCCAAAATTTATAAAAAATACTAAAAAGTTGAAAAATAGCTTATTTTAACCTAATAAACTCAGAAATGAAGTTGAAATTACAAAATACCCCTAATGGGCCTTGAAATGGGCTAAAAGACAAAACAGTCCCTTAATGGGCTTAATTTGGGCCCAATAAGAAAAAGTCACCCAAACAAGCCCAAAAGCTCCTATCTGACTCAAAATTTGATTTTAAAGACAAAACTCTGAAGGCCCAAAAGCTGAAAATGTGTTTAAGCTAGCTTATTTCAAAGCAGCTTATTCTTAATGGGCTTTTTGGCCCATTAAGCTATAAGCTGATGCCATAAGCTCAAATTAGACACACAAGCTTCTTTTGAGTTACTTAAGAGATCTGTAAGAAGAAAATTAGAAAAAGCACAAGGAATAAGCCTGAATAAGCTAAAAGCTATCTTCACAAAACGATAAAATAGTCGTTTTCGAGTTCTAGGCCACCCCAAGAGCTGATTCAAGTTTCAAAAGCTTTTAAGTGACTTAACTAAGCTTAATCAACAAAAAGTTTTTCAATAAGCACACTCAATAAGCTGGAATAAGTAGATAAGCACTTAATTTAAAGTCAACCTTATGAGTTTTCTAGTAAAAAGTCAAAGCCAAGGTCTGATAAGCTCCAGATCAAATAAATGGGTCAAATGATGAAGATTGATCACAAAAAATAAGTTGTTGCAAGTCTGGATAAGCCAATATGGCTTATAAATAAGCCGACTGAAAAATTACACTAGCAGGGGCTAGTTTTGGGTGTTGAGCAGTGGGAACTTTTCCCACTGCTTGACTTTCTTGACTTTTTGTCTTTAGTGACTTTTTTGTGGATTCAAGTTACAAACAAGGCACCCTTGTGATCAGTGAATCACAAGGAGTCAGAAACAACAAAGATATCACAATCACAATCAGCCAATTAGCACAGTTAATTCAAAAGATCACCAGATATCCCACAGACATGAACAATAAGCAGATTTCACTCAATAAGCAGTTTTAGCAAAAATCAGCCAGCCAAATTGCACCAAATGCATACACAAGCTATAATAAATTCAAGTGAACAGATTTAAACTGGTTTCATGCAATGGTTCAAGGTCTAGATCAAGATTCAAGCACCAAAAAGTTACTGATGAACTAAGAACATGCAGTCATGAACACTTGCTGATATACTTGACCACACAGCCAAATTCAAACACTCAATCTCCTAGATAGGTTATGTTGAGTATGATTTCTCACTTTTTATCCTAAGTCTAAGCCTAGAACTAGGTGTGCACCAAATCAGAAGTCAAAATATCACTTAATCAAGATTTTATGAGCAAATGTTTGATTTAGGTGTTCAAAAGCATATAACTTGCAGATATTCACTCAATAACACTTCTTAAACAAGAACAAGCAGAACACAATAGCGAACACTTAACCAATATCTCTACAACTTCAATATGCAGTTAACCCAAACACCCTTTAATAATTTCATAACAAGATTTTCAAATCAAGAGTAGGAATTAGGTTAGCACATGCATACATAAGCATCAAAACATCAAACACGAACATATTCAATAAGATTTGGAGCCCAAGAACAACACATACAATAGCAGAAAACAAATATCACAAATATCCAATTTTTCAACAGATTTTGAGATTAACGGTTCAAACCTCATTGATGTACATCCACACCCACGTATGTTTGAGCTTATGTGCTAGCAAGAACAAGCACAAGCTTCCAATATCAAGCTGCTAAGATGGAACAAAGTTAGAAGCAAAAATATCAGAATCAGAAAAAGAGGTAAACTTGATTAATGCAACCTTTGTTCCCCACACTTGATTATCCCCAAGTTATAATCCTCACAACACCTTGATATCACAATATCAGGGTGCTATGATCAACTTATAGCCCAAAAATTCCAAGGTTTGAACAAGACTTAGCAAAATATCAAGATTTAAGGAAAATAAGCAAACTTTTGCACACTCCTTTGAAAAAGGTTTTTGGATTCAAGATTAGTTAACAAACAACAATAACAAGCAGATATAAGATTGGCACTAGGACTTTTCTTCACAAAAGTCAAACACACTTCATTAATATGAAAATGAGATTTATAGAAATGTGAACTAGGAAAAATTCAAGAGCAAGAACTAAACTAATGAGCCTAATGCCTTTTATAGGCTTACAATGTGTTCTAGGAAAGCTAAAAACGAAAACCCTAATGCAGTAGAATCTTGATGTAGTGTTTTTGATACTCTTTAGGAAAAGAGCACAAAAGTAGGGAAAAGTATTAAGTGTCGGTTTAGGAAAACCAAGCACTAATGACCAATGAGAAGTTCGTTTCCCAAGGAGGCTAGTGTGTTGTGTAAAGAGATGATTAACTTTGTGATTATATTTGTGAAAAGAAAATAAAAAGGGGATGAGAAAAGAATGACGGTTACGATGACGGATTACACTAAGACGAAGAAGTCGTACACGTAAAACCGTAAAAGCACCAAAATTAAAAATTTACTCTAAAAATTCCTAGAAAATCACTAAAAATCCACTAAAATATTCTAAGGGTTTACAAAAAAAATTAAAACTTGCTAAAACCTTTTAATTAATTAATTATTAATTTTTTAATGCTAATTAAAGCCCTAAAAATCAAAATTAACTAATAAAAAGTCCAAATCAAGATCTTCAAGTTTGTAAACCTTTAAAATAACCTAATTAAGCTAAAAAGTATTTTTCCAAATTTTAAAACCACTAAAAACTATTTTTAAACAATTAAAAACTATTAAAAACTATAAAAACTTAAAATAATTCTAGAAAATAACTGAAAGACTCTAAAAATATTTAGAAAGTTGTAAAATTCCTAATTAAGTGTCTAGAACCTAGGAAAAATAGAAAAAAATTAGAAAATCAGACTTTTAATTTTTAATAATAAAATAATATTAAACTATTAATAAAAATCCAAAATTTATAAAAAATTCTAAAAACTTGCAAACTAGCTTAATTTAACCTAACTAAACAGAAAATGAACTTGAAATTACCTAAATACCCTTATTGGGCCTAGAAAATGGGCTAAAGTCCAAACAGTCCCTTTATGGGCTTAGAATTGGCCCAATAAGAAAAAGTGGCCCAAATTAGCCCAAAACCACTACTTGACTCAAAATTTGATTCCGAAAAACTTTTTCCAAAGGCCCAAGAGCTGAAAATGTGTTATAAGCTAGCTTATTATCAACAGCTTATTCTTAATGGGCTTTTTGGCCCATTAAGTCATAAGTTGATGCCATAAGCTGAAATTAAACACACAAGCTTCTCTTGACCTAATTAAGACTTTTGTAAAAAGAAATTTGAAATAAGCTAAAGGAATAAGCCTGAAAATGCCAAAAGCAATCTACAGAAAACGACAAAATAGTCGTTTTTGAGTTCTAGGCTATCCCAAGAGCTGATTCAAGTTTCAAAAGCTTTTAAATGACTTAAATAAGCTAAATCAACAAAAAGTTTTCAAATAAGTTGACTCAATAAGCTCGAATAAGCAAATAAGCACTTATGAAAAAGTCAAATAAGTTGGTTTTCTAGCAAAAAGTCAAAGTCAAAGTCCAATAAGCTCCAGTTCAATCAAATAGGTCAAATAATGAAGATCTATCACAAAAAATAAGTTGTTGCAGGTCTAGATAAGCCAAAATGGCTTATTTATAAGCTAACTGAAAATTTGTACTAACAGGGGCTAGTTTTGGGTGTTGAGCAGTGGGAACTTTTCCCACTGCTTGACTTGTTGACTTTTTTGTCTTTAGTGACTTTTTTGGAGATTCAGGTTACACAAAGGCACCCAAATGATCAGTGGATCAAGAGGATCCAATAACAATCAAAAAATCACAATCAACAACAGCCAATTAGTACAGTTTAATCAATTAAGCACCAGATCTGACACACACATGAACACATAAGCAGTTAAGAACTTATAAGCTGTTTTAGCAATATTCAGCCAACCAAATTGCACCAAAAGCATATACAAGCTATTATAAACTTAAATGAACAAGTCTAAACAGTTTTCATGCAATGGCTCAAAGCCTAAATCAAGATTCAAGCAGATGAAGGTTACTGATGAACACTAACACAAGCAGTTTTTTCTTTTGCTGATGCAATTGACCAACAAGCCAGATTTAATCCTCCAAATCTATCACATATGTTATATAAATGATGTTTAAAAAACTTTTAACCCTAAGCATGCATAAATTCTAGATTTTACCAAAATCTTAGGTCAAAAACAGTTAAAATCAAGTTGTTATAGCACAATGTATGATTCAAGGTTTCAAACCCAAAAACTTGCAGCAATATGCACTCAACCAAGTGTATAACAGATACCAAGCAAACACACAAACTTCCAACCACACAATAACAAGTTATGATTCAAGACAGGTAATCCCAAACACCCTTTTAACTTTTCAAATCAAGATTTTCAAATCAAAATAGCATTCCAAGGTTACCCAAGCCCAAATTAACACAATAACAGATGAGATAAACAGATTAGAACAAGATTAAGCCACAAAATTCACAAGAACACAAGCAATACTCAAATATCACAAATATCCAATATTTTATCAGATTTTGAGATTAAGGGTGTGTACCTCATGGATGTACATCCACACCCACGAATTTTGAGCTTATGTACTAGCAAGAACAAGTACAAGCTTCCACAACAAAGCCTGCTGATAGGTGTGTAAACACCCATCTTTTCTACCACTTATTTCTTGCTAAAACAAGACCAAAACGCGTATTTAAGGTCATTTGTTTGGAATTATGCGTGGTTTGTGTGTTTGTTATGTTTTCAGAGCCAACCGGATAAATATTGGAGAAAACATGGGATTGCACGGGTTTTATAAAGGAAAAAGACTGAAGACAAAGTCTATTGTCCAAGAGATGCAAAAGATTTGAAGTCAATGGGCCTATTTGAAGATTTATCGAAGAAAAGGACCAAAGACGGAAGATTTACATATGTCGAAGAAACTCAAGTCTATTTAACGAAGAAATTAAAAGACGAGTTGAATTTAATCGACGACAAATCCCGAATCAGAATCGAAAACGTCAACTTTTCTGAAAAGACGAGAAGACAAAAAGAAGGGAAGAAAGCCCACTCACCAACCAAGGGAAAAGCCTATAAATACTCCTCCCAATACACACACGATACTCTCTCTTCTTCTTTTTCCAGTTTTTAGTTTTCCTAGTTCTTAGGAACCATCTCCCTTAAGGAGTGGTTTTCTTTTTAGTTTGATTTCTTAAATCTTGTAAGTTTGATCCTTGAATTTGTTTGTTGAACCTTAAATCATTAATACAATCCTTCCTTTAATCTTTTGATTCATCTTGTTCTTCTTCATCTTTTTCTTTCAAGTTCTTAAGTTCTATTTGGTTCTAGTTTGATTCTAAAAAGTTGTTGAATTGGTGTTTTTATGATTGGGATTTGATCCTTGTAGTTAGTAGATGATTTGTGGTTAATTTGGTAAAACCTTTGTGCTTGATTGTGTGGGTTTGGTATAATTCGTAGCTTACTGTTCTTCGTCCCAGTTTCTGATCTTGCCCAGATTCCGAATAGGGAATCTGGGGTGGTATCTATTCGGAATATTCCATTATTCCGAGTAAGGGATTTCATTTCATCTCCATTCGGAACATTCCATTATTCCGAGTAAGGGATTTTCCTTTCTTGCCTATTCGGAACTTTCGTTTATTCCGAGTAGGGTTTTGAATTTTGTGTTATTCGGAACATTTCCATTTTTCCGAATAGTATTCTGTTTAAAAATATTCCGCATAGACCGATTTCTAATTTCTCTATTCGGAATATTCCATATTCCGAATAGTCCATTCTTTCCGCATAGACTTCTGTTTTCCGAATAGAGGTATTTTCCGCATAGAGCAAAATATTCCGAATGAGCAATACTTTCCGCATAGGGTATTTCCAGAGTATTCCGAATAGGATATTTTCCATTTATTCCGAGTAAGAAGATTTTTCCGCATGATCATAATTTTCCGCATAGCCTCTCGTTTTCCGCATAAGAGATCTGTTCAACATTATTCCGAGTAAGGGAAACATTCCGAATAAGAGAGTTCCAGTCTTATTGAGGTATTTCCTACTGTTTCATTTAAAGTTTCTAGTTTAGTTTTATTATTACCTGCCTTTAACATTTTAGTAGATTTAGATCAAAGCTCCCCCTTTTTAGTCACCAATTACAATTATTCTACTCTTGACCGTGTTCGATTCGAGAAGATACCGAGAACGAAACAACGATATATATATCAATTGGGTACGAGCAACGCAAAGAGAGATCTTGCAAGCAAAAACCTTTTATTAACCAATCAAAAACTCAGTTATTAAAATGGCGCCGCTGCCGGCTCTTTTCGTAAGGATCAACGGTTTCTTGTGAGAAAAATTGGATTTTGGGATCCGTTCTTTCGGGAACGTTATTTTCAAGCACAAAAATTTTCAAAAATCCATAAAAATATAAAATTATCAAAAATACAAAAACAATATAAAACCTATAAAAACCAAAAATATTTTCTCTTGCATTTTCTTTTTAGTGTATGCGTACTCGATCCACGTCTTATTCAGAGCCCGAGACTCTCGAACAATTAGACATGGCAGGTGTACACAACAACAATAATATTCCACCCCCCCAAAACAACAATAATAATAATAACCCACCCCACCCAAATATGAATAATCCACCCGACTTACGAACCATGGAGGAGCTATGTCAACCCACAATGAACGGACGTGGAGGCCCGATTGCACCGATGCATGTCACGGCTCAGGAATTTTCGTTGAAGCATCACATGATACAGCAAGTACAAACGAATCCATTTCGTGGAATTCCGGATGATGATGCCAACAAACACCTCGACAAATTCATCACTATTACCCAAAGCATGAAATCTCCCGGTGTTTCTATGGATGACCTTCGCCTCCAACTTTTTCCACACTCGCTTTCTCACCACGCCGAAAAATGGTTTGACCGTCTTCCTAAGAATTCTATTCATACGTGGAACGACATGACTCAACGCTTTTTATCGCGCTACTTTCCCCCATCCATGGTCACTAGCCTTCGTAACCAAATCAGTGGATTTATGCAAGAGAATGATGAATCGCTTTTTGATGCTTGGGAACGTTACAATGATTTGATCGACCGCTGTCCTAATCACAATATGCTCCCCGTCACTCTCATTGACACCTTCTATAATGGTCTCACCTTTCGTGATCGTGACACGATCAATGCCGCCGCCGGTGGTACTTTTATGAAAAGGCGACCAGAGGAGTGTCGAGAGTTGATTGAAAACATGACTACTCACCACAAGAATTGGGATTCATCCGCATCCTCAAGATCTAACTCGAGAGTCAATGTTTCTTCTACTACCTCCAATCCTGAAATGTCTGAAATTTCTCGACAACTTGCTGAAATGAACAAGAATTTCATGACCATGGCCACAAACCATTTTCAACAAGCTAAAGCCGTTGCTATGTCTTGTGACACATGTGGTGGTCCTCATTCTTATAATGATTGTCCTTCCACTCAAGGCAATTATTCTGAAAACGTTAACGCAACATACGGTACATATCCCACGGGAGGCTATCAAGCTCGCCCTCAAGGAGACCGTAGCTTGCTAAGTTATCGTTCCAACAATTATCTTGCACCTCCCGGTTTCCCTCCTGCAAACCAAACCCAACAACAAAACTATAACCGAAACAACCAATCCCAACCTCGTACTCAAAACCAATATCCGTCCCAAAGAAATACCTACCAAACTCAAGGAAATTCTCAAGCTTACCAAGTTCCACCTCTCAATCAACCGATGGCAGTGAATCCCGACGTCGAGTCGTTCATGAAGACCAATCGTGAGATGGTGACGAATCTTCAGAGTCAGTTTGTCAACTTGAAGAATGACATGGTGAAACAAGGAAGCGATATTCGAGCTGAGCTAAGGAATGATATGGCCAAACATAGCGATGCTATTAATACCAACATGCAAAACTCTTTCAATAATCAAGCTCTTCACCTTCGTGATATGATTGGTTCGCTCATCCAAGGTAATCAAACCTCTTCTTCGGGTACTCTTCCGAGTAACACCGTTGCAAATCCAAGAGGGGAGATGAAAGCAATCACCACTCGTAGTGGAAAAGGTTATATGGAACCCGAGCTTCCTACACCTCCACCGGTGATTGTGAACAAGGAAAAAGAGCAACTTTCCCCACCTCCTTCACCTTCTATTCCCATTTCCCCACCACCCGTGGTTGTGAGTGATCCTATCCCCTTAAAGCCTTCTTCTTCATCCAATATACCTTATCCTTCAAGGTTGAGGAAAGAGAAGCAAAAGAGCAAGGATGATATTCAAGTTTCAAACTTCCTAAAAATGTTTAAACAATTGAATTTTAACATCTCCTTTGCCGAGGCTCTCGCTCACATGCCCAAATATGCTAAGATGTTTAAAGATCTTCTAAGTGATAAAGAAAAGCTTCTTGACATTGCTCAGACCCAACTTAATGAGAACTGCTCCGCAGTGCTCTTAAGGAAATTGCCCACCAAACTTGGTGATCCGGGTCGCTTCTTGATTCCTTGCAATTTCCCGGGAGTAGAGAATTGCATGGCCCTAGCTGATCTAGGTGCCAGTATAAACTTAATGCCTTTAAGTGTTTGGAAGCAATTATCTCTCCCCGAGCTAGTCCCCACACGAATGACTTTGGAATTAGCCAACCGAACGGTTGCTTATCCAGTGGGGATAGCCGAAGATGTCTTTGTTGGCGTTGATAAATTCACCTTCCCGGCTGATTTTGTCGTCGTTGACTACGAAATGGACCCTCGTGTTCCATTAATCGTTGGACGTCCATTCTTGAGGACCGGTCGCACTCTCATTGATGTAGCCGCAGGCGAATTAATCATGAGAGTTGGTGACGATCAAATTGTCTTCAACATGGGTAAGATTTCTCAACAACCTTATTCATATGAGAGTGTTAATGCTATTGATGTTCTCGATGAGGCTTGTGAAGAACATTTTTATGATGCTTGCAAAAGTACTCTCTCTTCTCTACCCATTGTTGAGACTGTTGCCTCAATTGTTCCAGCATTTACTCCTTTTGGAGAAAGTGACTTAGATGAGTTCGAAGCTAGCCTGGGTCCTCTCGATATTAAGTATGATACTTCGTCCACCAATTGGGATGAAGATATTCGTACTATTGAGAGACTTCTCAATGAGGACCCATTGTCTCCTCCTACTCCTAAAGAGGTGACTACTGATGATCCATCGTTAGTTTCACCATCTATTGAGGCTCCTCCTACTCTCGAGCTTAAGGACCTACCGCCTCATCTTGAGTACGTTTTCCTAGGAGACGACGAGAAGTTACCGGTTATCATCGCAAAGGATCTGAAAGAAGACGAAAAAGCCCGACTTGTTGCAGTGTTGAAGAAGCATAAACGCGCTATCGCTTGGAAAATCTCCGACATCCGCGGAATTGATCCTCACTTTTGCACACATAAAATTCTCATGGAGGACGACTTTAAGCCCACTATTCAAAGCCAAACAAGGGTGAATCCTAAAATCCATGACGTCATCAAAAAAGAGGTTATCAAACTTCTTGATGCGGGTATGATTTACCCTATTTCAGATTCCCCATGGGTTAGTCCAGTCCATTGTGTGCCTAAGAAAGGCGGAATCACCGTTGTGCCCAATGCAAACAACGAGTTAATTCCTACCCGTCTCGTTACTGGGTGGAGAGTTTGTATAGACTACCGCAAACTCAATGATGCCACGAGAAAGGATCATTTCCCTCTACCTTTTATGGACCAAATGCTTGAACGTCTAGCGGGTAATGAATATTACTGCTTTCTGGATGGTTTCTCGGGTTATTTTCAAATACCCATCGATCCCCAAGATCAAGAGAAGACAACATTCACTTGTCCCTACGGCACATTTGCTTATAAAAGAATGCCTTTTGGCTTATGCAATGCCCCCGGGACTTTCCAAAGGTGCATGTTGGCTATATTCCATGACATGGTTGAGCAAACCATGGAAGTCTTCATGGACGATTTCTCGGTCTTCGGGGACTCCTTCTCTGCTTGCCTTGCCAATTTGGAACGTATGCTTAAGCGATGCGAAGACACTCGCCTTGTTCTGAATTGGGAAAAATGCCATTTTATGGTAAAAGAAGGCATTGTGCTAGGACACAAAATCTCTAAAGCCGGTCTTGAAGTCGACCGTGCTAAAGTTGATGTCATAGCCAAATTACCTCCACCTTCAACCGTGAAGGGTGTGAGAAGTTTTTTGGGTCATGCGGGTTTCTATCGACGATTCATTCAGGATTTTTCTAAAATCGCTCGCCCGATGACCCACCTCTTGGAAAAAGATACTCCTTTTATCTTTTCTAAAGAGTGTCTCGAAGCATTCAATCTTCTCAAGGATAAGCTGACTAAGGCACCGGTCTTGGTTACCCCTAATTGGGAGCTGCCTTTTGAATTGATGTGTGATGCTAGCGACTTTGCTATTGGTGCGGTTCTGGGCCAAAGAGTGAATAAACACTTCCAACCAATCCACTACGCTAGCAAAACACTGACGGGGGCTCAATTGCATTATACGACAACCGAAAAAGAGCTTTTAGCTGTTGTCTATGCTTTTGAGAAATTTCGCCCCTATCTTGTTTTATCCACCACCATCGTATACACGGACCATTCCGCGTTGAAGTACTTGATGACAAAGAACGATTCTAAGCCAAGACTTCTTCGCTGGGTTTTGCTCCTTCAAGAATTCAACATTGAAATTCGTGACAAGAAGGGTGCTGAAAACCTGGCCGCGGATCATCTGAGCCGACTTGAGGATCCATATCAAGGGGACCATCCAAACAAAGAGATCAATGACTCTTTTCCCCTTGAAACCTTAATGTCTATCAATCCCAATCTTGATGGCACCCCGTGGTTTGCCGATATTGCAAACTACTTAGCGGGTGGTGTTCTCATCCAAGGGTTAACGTCCCAACAAAAGAAGAAGTTCTTGAACGATGTTAAGACTTACTTTTGGGAGGACCCTTTTCTATTCAAACAATGCGCTGACCTGATTATTCGTCGGTGTGTTGACGGACCGGCAGCTTTTGATATTCTCCAAGCGTGCCACAAAGGACCCACCGGTGGTCACTTTGGTCCCAACTTCACTGCCAAAAAAGTGTTTGACTCGGGATTCTATTGGCCAACTATTTATCGTGATGCTCACGAGATGGTTAAACATTGTGATGCTTGCCAAAAACAAGGCAAGATCACACATAAAGATGAGATGCCTCAAAATTTCATACAAGAATGTGAAATCTTTGATGTCTGGGGCATCGACTTTATGGGGCCATTCCCGTCTTCTAAAGGCAACAAATACATCCTTGTCGCTGTCGACTACGTTTCTAAATGGGTTGAAGCAAAAGCTTTACCCACTAACGACGCGAGGGTGGTTTGTAATTTCTTGAAACAACTGTTTGCTCGTTTCGGTGTTCCTCGTGCTATTATAAGTGACCGCGGGACTCATTTTTGCAACGATCAATTTGCAAGAGTCATGGCTAAGTACGGTGTCAATCACCGTCTTTCCACCGCTTATCATCCTCAAACCAACGGTCAAGCCGAGATATCCAACCGTGGATTGAAGAGAATTTTGGAACGTACTGTGGGAGAGCATCGTGCCTCGTGGGCCGATAAACTTGATGATGCTCTGTGGGCTTTCCGTACCGCCTATAAGACGCCGATTGGTTGTACACCTTATCGTCTTGTGTACGGGAAAGCCTGCCACCTTCCCATCGAGCTGGAACATAAGGCATACTGGGCCTTGAAGTGGGCTAACTTCGACATAAACAAAGCTGGTGATTTTCGGAAGATTCAACTCAACGAGCTTCAAGAATTGAGGAATCAAGCTTACGAGAACTCATTAATTTACAAGGAGAAGACCAAGATTATCCACGATGCCAAAATCAAGAACCGAGAGTTCAACGTTGGTGATCAAGTCTTGCTCTTTAACTCTCGGTTGAAGATCTTCTCAGGCAAGTTGAAGAGCCGCTGGTCTGGTCCATTCACCATCGCCAATGTCTTTCCTTATGGCACCATTGAGCTTTCTCAGCCAAAGGGGCCTAACTTCAAGGTGAATGGCCAGCGTTTGAAGTTGTACGTTGGTGAGGACATCTCTAAGGAGATGATTCCATCCCTCACTACGTTTCCCTTAAATTAGTTCGGGACCGAGTCAGGCTCGCGACTCGGTAAACAAAAACAAGCGCTCCTCGGGAGGCAACCCGGGTATCTATCCCCCTTTCCCGTTTTTCATCATAAGTGTAGGGGGAGCTATATAGGTTGCTTGTTTTTGGATGGTGATGTGATTACAGGGATTATTGCACTCTTGGAATCTTTGAAGAACCGTGATCCCATGTTATCCGAAATCTGGTTCTATCTCTCAACTATCGTGATTCAATTTTCTTCATACTCACATTTGAAATTGATCACTTTAGTCGTCTTTTCCTTAACTTGAGTTAACCAACGTGCACAATGTCATAAGTGTAGGGGAGACCCTTCCCACATGCTTAAACATTGAGGACAATGTTTATCTTAAGTGTAGGGGAGACTTCTATCGAAGTTTTAAGTGGACTTTTCCATGAAAATGCCTTCATTTAACCGGAAAATCATACTTTTCAACATTTTTCAAATTTTTAATCAACTTTGGCCATTTTGTCGTAAATTTTAAATTCTTATCGTTGCTTTCATATGTATATATCCCGCAATAAAATCAAAAATATTAATAAAGTGATGTAGCTAGTTTTGAAATCTTGAACATATTAGGCCCGTTGCGTTTATTTTGACTCAACCCGAGTTTACTTATCCAAGTTTACTCTAGCTAGTATCCTTAACCATGTAAACCTTAATTGGTTTATTAGGCTAAGCATCCACGAGTCTCATTCCTTGAGATTTTAAATTGTGGAGGACGAGAAATGATAGAGTCAATTATAAGTCGGTGTTCTTGCACAAGCTCACTTGGTGTAATTATTTGCCTATTCTCCCATCACTTGCTAATAATTTATCTGCAATAAGTAAGGTTGTACGATTTGAAAGGTTACTTAGCTTCTAGCCCAAGATCGTTTAAAAGTTGCTCGGTAATGACGAGAGTTCATAGCCAAGGCATAACTTATGAAGCGGGGCGCGAAGATTGGCGAGTCCGAAAAGGCCCTAACAAGGCATGAGGATTCAATTTTATTGCTGAAGATCCAAAAGTGATGTGAAAAGCATTATCTCCAAAATCAATATGAAGGATCAAGACTCACGACGAAAAGCAATCAACTCCCACAAAGATGATGGAGAAGTCTATCCGAAAAGACCCTAACAAGGTATGAGGATAAATAGATCCAAGTCCGAAAAGGAGGCGGATCGTTGTATCTCAAAATCCCAATTAGAGATTGAAGAAATAATCATGAAGTCGTGGTCAACAAAGTGGAGTACTCCTCAAAAGTCTTCAAAATGAAGAAACTCTATTATGATGAGAAGACCATTATCTCAAGAACGTCTCTCGAAGATATGAAGTATGAAGTACATGCCAAATATCGGCCCGAGAAAGGTCTCAAATCGTGAACCAAGTTATGCCAAGATATGAACTTTCTGATATCCCGAGAAGCAGTTTTAAGAGATTTTGTCCTTTAGCTAACTATTGATCAAATCGTCCTACTTTGCTTTCAGCCTAAATGAACTATCGAAATAAGTCCAAAAATGCATCTTCATGATCATTCTAAGACAAAAATAAAATATAAGAGATACACCTAGGAATAAGGGAGTCTAAGCATTTAATTAAGCCATGTGTGTAAATGTTTGAATTGCTAACTTATAATAACAATGATCTCGTTTTTAAGCTTAGTTTGGGGAACGTGAAACTTGAGGGTGATAAATCTTCGCAGCACCAAAGCCCTAATGTAAGTCCTCGATCTCTTTACAAGTTATTTCCACATAGTTATGTTCTAACCTTTTGTTTGCTTCAAATTTCTCTTAGTGCTTTAATTTTTGTTTAGTAGTATTTGAATAAGGCCAAGGTTAATTAATTATGAGAAAAGTGTAATGTTGCTTTATCACTAAGCATTGCATGAGGGCATGGCAATGGTTAAGTGTAGGGGATTTGATAGGTGTGTAAACACCCATCTTTTCTACCACTTATTTCTTGCTAAAACAAGACCAAAACGCGTATTTAAGGTCATTTGTTTGGAATTATGCGTGGTTTGTGTGTTTGTTATGTTTTCAGAGCCAACCGGATAAATATTGGAGAAAACATGGGATTGCACGAGTTTTATAAAGGAAAAAGACTGAAGACAAAGTCTATTGTCCAAGAGATGCAAAAGATTTGAAGTCAATGGGCCTATTTGAAGATTTATCGAAGAAAAGGACCAAAGACGGAAGATTTACATATGTCGAAGAAACTCAAGTCTATTTAACGAAGAAATTAAAAGACGAGTTGAATTTAATCGACGACAAATCCCGAATCAGAATCGAAAACGTCAACTTTTCTGAAAAGACGAGAAGACAAAAAGAAGGGAAGAAAGCCCACTCACCAACCAAGGGAGAAGCCTATAAATACTCCTCCCAATACACACACGATACTCTCTCTTCTTCTTTTTCCAGTTTTTAGTTTTCCTAGTTCTTAGGAACCATCTCCCTTAAGGAGTGGTTTTCTTTTTAGTTTGATTTCTTAAATCTTGTAAGTTTGATCCTTGAATTTGTTTGTTGAACCTTAAATCATTAATACAATCCTTCCTTTAATCTTTTGATTCATCTTGTTCTTCTTCATCTTTTTCTTTCAAGTTCTTAAGTTCTATTTGGTTCTAGTTTGATTCTAAAAAGTTGTTGAATTGGTGTTTTTATGATTGGGATTTGATCCTTGTAGTTAGTAGATGATTTGTGGTTAATTTGGTAAAACCTTTGTGCTTGATTGTGTGGGTTTGGTATAATTCGTAGCTTACTGTTCTTCGTCCCAGTTTCTGATCTTGCCCAGATTCCGAATAGGGAATCTGGGGTGGTATCTATTCGGAATATTCCATTATTCCGAGTAAGGGATTTCATTTCATCTCCATTCGGAACATTCCATTATTCCGAGTAAGGGATTTTCCTTTCTTGCCTATTCGGAACTTTCGTTTATTCCGAGTAGGGTTTTGAATTTTGTGTTATTCGGAACATTTCCATTTTTCCGAATAGTATTCTGTTTAAAAATATTCCGCATAGACCGATTTCTAATTTCTCTATTCGGAATATTCCATATTCCGAATAGTCCATTCTTTCCGCATAGACTTCTGTTTTCCGAATAGAGGTATTTTCCGCATAGAGCAAAATATTCCGAATGAGCAATACTTTCCGCATAGGGTATTTCCAGAGTATTCCGAATAGGATATTTTCCATTTATTCCGAGTAAGAAGATTTTTCCGCATGATCATAATTTTCCGCATAGCCTCTCGTTTTCCGCATAAGAGATCTGTTCAGCATTATTCCGAGTAAGGGAAACATTCCGAATAAGAGAGTTCCAGTCTTATTGAGGTATTTCCTACTGTTTCATTTAAAGTTTCTAGTTTAGTTTTATTATTACCTGCCTTTAACATTTTAGTAGATTTAGATCAAAGCTCCCCCTTTTTAGTCACCAATTACAATTATTCTACTCTTGACCGTGTTCGATTCGAGAAGATACCGAGAACGAAACAACGATATATATATCAATTGGGTACGAGCAACGCAAAGAGAGATCTTGCAAGCAAAAACCTTTTATTAACCAATCAAAAACTCAGTTATTACCTGCTAAGAATCAACAAAGTTAGAAGCACAATTATCAAAACATAAAGATGAAAACTTCTTGATTAATGCATCTCTTGTACTCCATACTTGATTATCCCCAAGTTATAAGCTTCACCACACCTTGATAACACAATATCAGGATGCTATGATCAGCCTTATAGCCCAAGAATTCCAAGATAGACCAAGAACTTAGCAAAATATCAAGAAAAATAGAAAATATGCAAACTTTTTGATAGTTGTGTTTTTACCCCTTTAGGAAAAGGAAGGTAAAAGCGGTAAGTATTAAGCGTACGTTTAGGAAAACGTAAACACTTATGACCCTTAATGGGATCGTTCTCTCGAGGAGGCACGTGTGTTGTGAATTGAATTGATTTGATTGATTTGCTTTTGATTATTAACAAGAAAAGAGAAGGGAAAATGACGAAGACGAAAAAGTAGAAAAATAGATAAAAACACAACTATCATTTTGGCGCCGCTGCCGGGGAGGCGTGTTGTGTTTTGATTGAAAAATTGTTGTTTTTCTATATTAGCCATATAGTATTTGTATTAATAGCACTCTATTAATACGTATTATCGTTTTTCGGTTTTTGTGTGAATATTATTAATATATTGTATACGTAGAACAATAAATACACAAGTACTCCAAATACGTGAGCAATCACAACCTTGATTCGGGATTTCATCACTCGATCATTGTATTCGAATCTCAAACCAAAGAAAAAAAGGCAAAAATAGATAAATACTTTCGTGAAGCTTAATCTTGAAAATACAAACTATAAGGTGGGTATAAGGCGGTTGTATTTCACGACCTAAAGGAAAAAGGCTCTTAAGTGCTTCGCGCCGCCTCGTTTCCTCCGCTTGCTTGTGCGTATTTGATTTTGAGAGTGAATCGAGGGTTTTGCCGCCCAAAGTATTATTACATATCATATATATTTTCTTGGTTTCTATTTGATTAAACCCTCTTGAACGATTTGGTGTTCCACCATCGTTCTAAAGTCTTCGAAGGCGTTCACTCCACGTGATCGGTTTCATTCCTTGAGGCCTTTTTAATCAAGAGATTTGATTGAGGAGGAGATTTGTGGACTTTTTGTCTACTTAATACATTCACCAATTTCCAAAAAGTTAATACAATCAAAAACCACAAAAAAATTGAAAAAACACAAAATACCAAAAAGAATCTTCTTTGCTCGTCTCCACGTTGTACGTGACGTTTATGCTCACTCGTAACAAAGCAAAACGTGCACGTAAACGAAAGAACAAAACTCCCACTCCAACTCATTCTAGTGAGGAGTCTCCTATTGACGAACCCATTGTACGAGAAGAACCAACCATGGCGAATCGAACTATGATGGAGTTACTTCAAGCACCCACCGAGGGTTATGGAGAAGCTATTGTGATTCCCGCAATCCTTGCGGAGAATTTTGAGGTGAAAACGGGTTTGTTGTCGATGATCCAAAACAACAAATTCCGTGGTGATGAGAAGGACAATCCCCACAACCATATCCGCCAATTTAATCGTCTTACCGCCACGTGCAAATTTAAGGATGTCTCAAATGACTCGATTAAGATGATGTTATTTCCGTATTCCTTAGCGGGGCCCGCTAAAATTTGGTTAGAGAAAGAGCCACCCAATTCTATATTGACGTGGAAGGATCTCGTTTCAAAGTTTGTGAACCAATTTTTTCCGCCCTCTAAGACTACGCATTTGAAAAATGAGATTTCTAAATTTTCACAAGAATCAAATGAAAGTTTTTCTACGGCTTGGAATAGGTTTAAGGAGATGTTACATGAATGTCCTCATCACGGTTTTTCCGATTTGCACCAAATCGACACGTTTTACAATGGACTTAACGATCATGAAAGAGATTATTTAAATGCCGCCGCGGGTGGTAATATTTTGTGTAAAACGGTTGAAGAAGCTTTGGTAATAATCGAGAATAGGTCTAAGGTTTATAGCCCTCGTCACACACCGAGTGTTGCCAAAAGGGGCTCATCATCGTCTCAAAGTATCAATGCATTACATGATGAAGCAAATGAAGAAAACCGATTTTTCGATAGATTTGCTAACCTTATGTCCCATTGGAAGGCTCAAGAAGCTTCCAATTCCGCTTCGGTTAAAGCGGTTTCTAAGAGTTGTTTGTCGTGTGGGGGAGCTCATGATCTTTCCGAGTGCATTACCGCGGCTGGTAACACTTCGAATGCTTTTGTAGCCACGGGAACTTATAACCAAATCGGTCAAGGTTCTCGTTCAAATCAAGCTCCACCAAATCAAAATGCTAATAATTATCGCAACAACAACCAAGGTGGAAATTACCAAGGAAATCAAAGAAACTATAACAAAGGTAATTATCAAAGTGGAAATGGGCAAATTTCAAACCAAAACCGTGATTTTCAAAACAATGCCCAAGGTTTTCAAAACGATCACACCAAAAATCTTCAAGGAGAATTTTTTAGTTATGCTAAGGCTAATGATGCTAAGTTTGACAACATGCAACGTGAGATGGTTAGCTTAAGGTCCGAGTTGAAAAACGAGCTAAAAAACGAACTTGCTAATGAACTTAAAACTCATGCTAATAAAATGGAAGGAAATGTCACACGACTCCAACAAAATCAACAAAAAATGGAGCAAGGACAACAAGAGATTAAGCAAGAGTTGTTAAAAGCGGATGCTAGGCAATCTAAGTTTGAAGACCGAATGGCTAAAATGTTTGAAGCTATCATGTGTAAGCCCTCTTCTTCGGGTGGTCTTCCTAGTGATACCATCGTGAACCCGAAAGGAGAATTGAAGGTTGTTGCCACTCGTAGTGGTAAAACTTTTAAAGAACCCATTTCTCGTCCAAGTACTTCTATGGAGAAGGAAAAAGAGAAAGAACCCGAGGTTGTGGTTGAAAAGGAGCAAATTACAAGCCCACGAAGTACCGCTCAATCCACACCTACGGTTGAACCCATACCAATCATGGAACCCGAGATTCCAAGGCCGTTGCCTATGCCTAATTTGCCCCAACCCACACCACCTTTACCCTACCCATCAAGACGAGACAAGGAAAAGGCACAAGAACGAAATAATTATCAATTTGAACTCTTTATGAAAATGTTTCGTGACTTGCATTTTAATATAAGTTTTGCCGACGCCTTAGTCATGATGCCTCGATTTGCCGCGAACTTCAAAAGTATGTTGAATAACAAAGAAAAATTTGCAAAAATCGTCTAGTTGTTCATCGGTTTTTCTAAGCCGCATACCTAAAAAAGTCGGTGATCCTGGAATGTTTTTAATCCCATGTGCTATCCAAGACATGGAAGAATGCTACGCCTTGGCCGATCTTGGTGCTAGTATTAATTTGTTGCCTCTTGAGATTTTTAAATCGCTCAATCTTCCAAATCTCACTCCTTCAAGAATGTCAATCGAAATGGCCGATCATTCTACGATTCTAGCTTGTGGAGTTGTCGAGGACGTCTTTTTGAAAGTTGGAAAGTTCTACTATCCTGTAGACTTTATTGTTGTTGATATTCCTATCGATCCTAAAGTTCCGTTAATTTTAGGTCGATCTTTTTTGGATACCTCGAGAGCACTTATCGATGTACATGCTAGAAAAATCACTCTTCGTTTCAATGAGGAAGAACTCGTCATTAATGCAACCCCAAACTCCAGTCTTTCTCATGTTTATTCCATCACATCTTTGTACAATGTCAATCCCACCAAAAACATTTGTCAAAAGATTTCAAATAGGGTTTTAGGAGTTGTTGAGAAAAATGAAGTTCCGTCCCCTCCGCCGGTGGAGGTTAAGAGTGTTAAGCCTACGATTCCAATCTCGAGTGATTCTTCGGATGATGAATACGTTGATCCCGATGGGGAGGTTTTCTTTGTTAACAAAAGATTTGAAAACTTGCCACCACCTAAACCAAAAAGATTTCAAAATGTGAGAATTTTTAGTGTGACTAACATTGTTTTAGATACACCAAATATTTTTGACATAATCAAATCGGGTTTTCACAAGGAGAGTGTAAAAGATGCAAAAGGAAAAGATTTTGAATCTAATTTAAAAGATTTTTCTACAATTCTAACTCCGTCATCACCGCGTTTATTGAGTACTACAAGCTCGTCTTCTCCTTTTGACGATGCTTTGTGTGGACTTAGTGTGGGGGAAGCCCCTTATGTTCCCTCCCCTTTCTCCACCGAGGACGAGATATTTGATCCTGGAATTGCTTATATAGGGAAATCTCGGTCTTCCACCGATGCAATAAATGGAAAATCTTTTCATTTGATTGGTGCGAGTCTACCTCGAGTAGCTCAATGTTATGACTCACCCATTGTCCCACCCTTCTATTTCTTTTCTCCTATTTTCTTCTATCCCATTGGGGTTTGTGTTGAAGTTTCGTTGTTTCGTCTTTCATCCGAAAACGAAGACGCTATCTTTGACCCCGGTATACGTTTATCGGATTTTTAAAGTACTCCACGTACTTTTGGGCCTTGTTTATCATGTAAGCCCCACCAAAAATTGACCAAACCATAATTATCCCTAAATGATCACATTTATGGGGATTCAAGTCGAGCTTTTGACTCGGTTATCAAAAACAAGGTGCCTCGTGGGGGAGACCCATGCTTATCCATGTACATATTATTGCTTTCTAATTAGTTTAATGTGAGGGGATTTGTGCCCTTCCAACCTTTGTTTCGTGGTTGTTTGTGAATTGTGGTTTTTAGATAATGACCTTCACGATTGGAGCCTCTCGTGTTCGTTTACGAGACCCTTGATCGTTTGCTTTGAAGAAAATTCCCAATATCCACATCATGATATCCTTTTATGTTCTAACCTTAGATTTTTTAGCATACTTCATAAACGGCTATTAATTTATTGGTTACACCTTTTCCATGCTAGACTAAGCATTCGACTATGTCTCTAGTATGGGGGTTTTCCAACCCTTAGACTCGAAACATTGAGGACAATGTTTAACTTTAGTATGGGGGGGTGAATAGATACTTTACTTTGCTTACGCCCTCGTGTACTCCAAAATTTTTGTTTTTTTTCTCTCGTTTTGTTGCAAAATAAGGCTAAAAATGGCCAAATTTTAAAATTTTCTCATGTTTTATAAGTGTTTGAAGACACGAATGTAGGTTTTCCGATGGCGAGAATAAGAGTAATTTTTGACTCGACCGTGCGTGTTGAGCACTTAGCTTTGATTCCTTAACTACACATTAGGCTAAGTCTCTTAAATTAAATGATAGAGTTAATTATAAGTTACTATGCTAAACGTAGAGTACTCGTATTCTTTCAAAAACTCATGTGTTCTCGTTGTTTGCTTATTCTCCCTTCGCATGTAAATATTTTTTGCTTAAAAAATATTGATTTAGCGGTTTAGTTTTGATTGTTGGGTTTCTAGTCTTTTCTAGTAGCTTCCGTGTAATTAAATTGGGAAGACATTAAGGTATCGCCAGCGTCACGGTTTTGAAGTATTGGCACCCCAATAATCGAAAGCTTCACCCAATAATAAGATTTCAAGTGCTCACCAAAATCTAGCAAACAATTTGAAGCCCCACAAGGCCTAAAATCTATGCAAAATTGAAAGTGAATCAAGCCTTAATCTTCGAAGCTTTAAAGATCCAAAATTCGCTTTAGCGTGAGGATATACGTCTTTGGCTAATAAAACCACCGATGAGGCGGATAATAAAAGGCAAGGCAAGACCGAAGTCATAATAAAAGCTTCATGGCGAAGTTGAATAAAAGATGGAGGTAAACCAAAGATAATAAGGCCCTTCCGTTAGGGGGCGTATAAAAGTCTTGGTAATAAGTCTCATGTTCAAAACCGTTATAAAACCGTGTTTATCGATTCTTCTTGTCAACTTAATTTTTTAACATCGTTGTCTATTAGGAGGGGTTATTGATTTGATGGTCTTAGTTACACCGTTAGGACTCTATTTTTAGACCTAAATCTCTATTATCGCATAAGTCAATAATGTATCCTCGTGATCATTAAGACAAAATAAAATATAAGAGATACAACTTAGGAATAATGGGAGAATAGGTACGTGATTAGGGCATATGAGTAGTGTTAGCATTACTAACTTATAATGACAATGATCTCGTTGCACGCTTGGCATGGAATTGAGTGAAAATCGAGGACGACGAAATTATTTCTAACGAAGCATTCACGTGTTCTTATTCTATGAACCTAAACGTCCCATTTTGCGATGAAAATCATACATTATGTCCAAAACGCAAGTAGTAGTAATAGTCGTAGTGTAGTTAGTTTATCGTTCAATAAAGTGAATAAAATTAAATTTTGGAGATGCTTTGATACTTTATTCTAGCATTGCGTGAGGGCACGGCAATGGTTTAGTATGGGGGAGTGATGAGACTGCTTTTATACATGGTCTCATCGTCCAAATCGGGCTTAAAATGCATAAAATATCATCAATTATACCAAATATATGCTCGTGTTTGTTACTCGTGTATTTTTAGGTACGGATATTGAGGAATTGGCAAAAGATCACAAGAATCAATCAAAAACGAACACGGGAAACGAAGCCGCACAATGAACCGGGCCCAAGTTGGAATTTTGCAAAAAGACCCTTGAAGTTTGAAGAATTGGCAAGAATGGGCCCTCATCTTTGAAGAACTTGTCACAATTGACCCTCCAAATATCAATTGTACAAGTGTGGTCCCTTATTGTTTGAAGATTGTACAAGACCATCCCATCAAGAATCAAGAATGTATTTTAAAAGCCCTTGGATAAAGTTTTGTAAGCCTTTGTGCCAAAAATGACAACTTACCAAAAGTTGATAAAAGCAAATTGGGCGCTGATGGGATTAAAAACAAAGTGAAGAAGAAAGAATAGCTTGGGGACTCAAACTACCAACTACCCAAACTTTCCCACCCACTCAGCTTGTGACACCTCAGCCCTGCCCACCCATTAACCCATATACCCTACCCAACCCGTACCCAACACCCCATGGCCCGATCCCTTTTATTTAATAAAACCTGGTTTTATTTAATCTTAGTCAAACACCCCAGTCAACACCCCCACTTCCCACCAAAACACCCTTTTTAAATAAACCCTTTCCAAAAACAGATTAAACTTCCACTAATTAGCTATAAACCCTAATTAATTCCCAGGCTTAATTGAACCCTAAACCAAAGGGGTTTTGTCCCATCTAGTCCAGATCCTTAATTGAGGTCACCCTCATCACATCCCACACCCAAACCGTGACCCTGGACAACCCCATGTGAAAGTGGACCCCTCCCCTGCTCACGTCCCATTCACCCAAACCCAAAAACCGACCAAATGAGCGATTTAGCTCAACTCCTTTGTCCCCAAGTTTGTTTAAACAGCCAAGATCATCTTATGCAAGCTGGCATCACATGGGTTCCAGCTTTTGACCAAGAATCACAAGACTTCAAAGGGCGTTTTAGAGAATTCCACAATTAGGGTTTCAAGCATTGTAATATTTTATTCAGTATTCTAGAATAGTCTTTTAGCAGTATTTAAAGAGGATGAGCCTGTTCATTCACTCTTGTTCCAGTTTTTAGCCAAAAAACCTTGTAATTCCTTTTTTAAATTAATGAAGTTTGGTATTTGTGTTTAAACAATTGTAATTCCTTTTATTAGATTTAAAAAGTTGTGTGTTGTGTTAAAAGCTAAAACTGAGTTCCAATTTAAAAAAAGAGTGTGTTTGATTTTCAAAAAGGTTTGGACAGATTCTTAAAATTTCAGAAATCATAAGCTTTTTGAAGTGAAAGTGGAAAAGAGTTTTTGATTTATGATCTTGTGAGTTGTTTTAAGACGTGTTTGTAAAAGCATAAGAGTTTGTGGAAAAGATTATAAGAAAAAAAAAAAGAAGAGAAAAACAGAATATAAAGTTTATTGCTTGTTTTTTTTTATTTTTCTTCTTAGCAGGATTAAAGGTGTTGATTTGTTAAGGGTTCAGCATACACCCGAGTGTATTGGAGGTGGTATTGCTACCACTGTTGGTCTTGGATGTGAGACCAACAAGGTGATCCCTTGTTATAATTTTTCTAGTTAAAAAATTGTAGTTCATGATGATTTGCTTGAATATGGATTTATTTGTTTGTTTAGATGTTTGAAACTGCTTAATTGTGTGACATATGCATGTTAGATGATTAAGAAACCAGTTTGATTGTGTTGGAAAAGGATTTTGTTTGAAAAATTTTGAAAACAGATTTTAAAAGGGGTGTTTGGATTTAAGTTTTATATGAGAGATCTTGATAGAATTTGAAGTATAAAACGTGTTAGATAGATTGAGTAGGATTGTGTTAAGTTGTGAGTGGACTTAGTTCAGTTTGGTTAAGGTTTGTGACAAGTGTGCAAGTAAAAAAGTGGAAGTTAGCTAAAAAAACTGCCAAGTCATTCTTTTTGCTTATTTTTTGTGAAATTTGTTCTAAGATTGTGCTATTCTGCTAGGATCTGGGCTTATTTAGGTTTGTAGTTTGATTACTTGCTAGTTTTTGAACTTGTGTGCAAAATTGGGGACTTGGAAAATCATTTGAGTGCAACCAGTGAGCTTAAACACCCACATACCATTCTAAACACATCAGCAACTTTAATTTGCTTTGTGTGCTTGATTTTGTAAATTTTTGCTAAGTAAGGTGCTTGTTTCCTGCTTGATTCCTGCGTTACTTGACTCCCTACACTCCAAAGAGTGTAGGGGTGCCTTTGTCATCCAGAAACATCACCAATTCAACACAAAACCAAGTCCTCTTGGTTGATGCACAAGTGAAGAACTCTTCACTTGTTCATCAGAAACACAAGTATCTGGGCACATTTTGGCTCATAATTTGCTTGATCTTGATTAAAAGTGAAATTGGTTTGTGCTATTAAGCTATAAGAGTGCACTGTTTGTGTTTTAAAAGAGAAAAAAAAAAATTAAAAACTTCACCCTGCCTGGACTCGAACCCCCGACATGCAGCTCAGGAGTGAGGGGTTCTACCAGTGATCTAGATGAGTTTTTACGTTAAGGTTCCATTTCATTAGTTATTTAAGAAGGTTTTGGTTTTGGCTTATTTAAATAAGCCGTAGCTTATTCAGTCGTTTTTAGCTTATTTAAGTAGCTTAATTGTTATAGCTTATTTTTCCTAGGATTCTTTTGTCGTTTTAGATTTTTCTGCTTTTGAAATTTATTTTTCCTTTTATTAAATTATTTATTAGAATTATTTTTAGTTTTATTTTTAGAAAGTAATTAAAAAATAGTAAACAGTAATTAAAAAATCCAAAAAAATCGTTTTTAAGTTTTAATTTATATTTTTGAGGTTTACATATCATAAAGTTTTCAAAAACTTTAATTTTTAATTTTATTTAATTTTAGGGTTTTTAGACAACTTTAAAAATTAATATAAAATTAATTAAAAGGTTTTAGGAACTTTAACTTGCATTTTTATCTTAGTTATAATATTTAGGATTTTTGAGAATTTTTGAGAATTTATTTAAGAACTTTTTATTTTTTCTATTATTTTAATATTATTTTATTCATAAAAATTCAAAGTTTTATTTTTAACTTTTTTTCATTTTTCCTAGATTCTAGACATTAAAATAGGAACTTTTTCACTTTCTAATTAATTTTTAGGCTTTTCAATTAATTTTTAGAATTAATTTAAGATTTAATAGATTTTAATAGTTTTTAGGAGTTTAAAAATAGTTTAATTTGGTTTTAAAATTTTTAAAAATAGTTTTTAGTTTAATTAGGTCATTTTTGAGGTTTACAAACTATTAAATCTTGTTTGGGGCTTTTTAATATTTAAAAGTGATTTTTAGGGCTTTAATTAGCATTAAAAAGTCACTATTTAATTAATTAAAAGGTTTTAGCAAGTTTGGATTTTTTGTAAACTCTTAGAATTTTATTGTGGATTTTTAGTAATTTTTAGGAATTTTTAGGTTAAAATTTTAAATTTTGTACTTTTTACGACTTACGTTTACGTCTTCTTCGTCGTATTTAATTCGTTTTCGTAACCGTCGTCTTTTCTTCCCTTTCTTATTTCTTTTCTTTTCTTCTTAATATAATCACAAACAAACAAAATCAATCAATTCAATACACAACACACGTGCCTCCTCGAGAGAACGATCCCCCCATTAAGGGTCATAACTTGTGGTTTTCCTAAATCACTCGTTAACGCTTACCACTATTTGTGTTGCTTTGTTTTTCCTAAAATAAAGTATATACAAAATCACTACATCAAATTTTTGCCAAAATGATTGCGGTGATTTTGTATACCCTTTTAGGAAAAAGAGCAACAAAATAGCGGAAAGTATTGAGTGATGACTTTAGGAAAAATCAACACTAATGACCCTTGATGGTGTGTAAGTTCGTTTCCCAAGGAGGTATATGTGTGTGACTAAGATGTACAAGATTTGTGATTAATATTTGGTTTAGAAGGGGATTGGAAGAGAAAATGACGAAGTCGTAAAAATAAAAATTAACACAAAATCACTATTAGAAAGTTAAGACGTAGAACCTAAAAAATCATCAAAATTAAAATAAATTCTAAAAATTACCAAAAATTCACCAAAAATCAAAAATAATAAACTAAGAGTTTACCAATAATCAAAACTTTTTCAAACCTTTTAAATAATTTAATATTCAATTTTTAAATGCTAATTAAAGCCCTAAAAATCAAATAAATTATCAAAAAGCCCAAATAAAGATTTTTCAATTGATAAACCTCTAAACTGACCTAAAAAGATTAAAAACTATTTTTAGAAATCTTAAAACTAGTAAAAACTATTTAAAATGAATTAAAAACTATTAAAACTTAAAATAATTATAAAAATTAATCTAAAAGTGATAAAATTATTCTAAAAGTTGCTAACTTCCTATTTTAATGTATTTAACCTAAGAAAAATGTAAAAAGTTGGAAAATGTGAAATTCTAAAAATAATAATAAAATAATAATAAAATAATATTAAAAATCCAAAAATTATAAAAAATTCTAAAAACTTGCAAACTAGTTTATTTTAACCTAAATAATCAGAAAATGAAAGTGAAATTACCAAAATACCCCTAATGGGCCCTCAAATGGGCCAAATCCAAAAACAGTCAAAACAAATGGGCTTTTGGGCCCAAAAAGTCAAACTTGGCCCAATTGACTTGGAAAAGCCCTATCTGACTTAAAATTCAATTCTAAGAACAAAACTCTAAAGGCCCAAAAGCTGAAAATGTGCTTATCACAGCTTATTGAACACCAAGCTTATTCTTATTGGGCTTTTCAGCCCATTAAGTCATAAGCTAATGCCATAAGCTCTAATTTGACACACAACCCTCTTTTTGGATGCTTAAGAGATCTGTCAAAATAAATTTCCAATAAGCACACTCAATAAGCCAGAAAATAGCAAAGCAAAAATCCACAAAACGACAAAATAGTCGGGTTTGAGATTTAGGACACCTCAGAAGCTCTAGTTTGTTGCAAAAGCTCACAAATAGCTCAACTAAGAATAATCAATCAAGAAAATCACAAAAAGCCAAGTAGAATAAGCTGTAGAAGCAAATAAGCTGGCTGAAAAAGCCAAAATAAGCTGGTTTTCTAGCAAAAGCTTAACCAAAAGACTTGTAAACTTCCAGACTTGATTTTAAGCTGAGAAAAATGAGTTCTATTACAAAAACTAAGTTGTTGCATGTACCAATAAGCAAAACAGATTCAATAAGCTTGAAAACAAGTTTGACCAAAAGTCAAACGCTGACAAGTTGAAACCGAACGCTGACAGGTTGAAATCAAACGCTGACAGGAACAAAGTAGGCGCTGACAGACTTAATGGAGAGTAAGGACTTGTTTTTCACCCTGCTGGTCAAGGTTTGAGTGCAAACCTTGTGAATCAAGGCTTACCAGTTGGGTAAACTTGATGTGTTTTGGCACAAATAAGCCAATAAGCCAGTGGGCTTATAAGCTATGAACAAGGCAATCCAAATAGCCAAATACTCTCACAAGCAGCATACAAATAAGAACCAAGCAACAAAACAACAATCCTAATGCTAGAAATCACAATGCAACAAGAATCAAACACTGAATCAAAGTAAATAACAAGATCAAAGCATAAAAAGTTACTGATGAACAAAGAACATATGCAGAAACAAGTTTGTTGATATACTTGACACTTGACCCAATTTCAAGCCTCAAATCCCTCCACCCTGGTGTGATTAGCTATGATTTAGCACTAGTTACCCTTAACCTATGCTTAGATCTAGGTGTCCTCAAAATCCTAGCCAATTTTACCAAGTTATGAAGATTTTATAGCCAAAACAAGAATCAATGTGTTTAATACCACAAAACCTGCAAACAGATGCACAAATACTCCCAAATAACAGATACCAATACTTGCATACAACACACAAGCACTTATCAAACCACAAATCCAACTTATGCAGTAATCCCAAACACCCTTTTAAAACTTATTTTCACAAATTTTCAAAGGATCATTAAGATTCAACCCACAAATCAGATTAATAACACTTCATTAACATCAAACCAAGCCAAATCAACAATAAACATACACAATAACACATGTTCAAGCACAAATCCACAAAAATCACAAATATTCAGAAACTTAAAGAGAAAATGAAAAGGGAAGAAGGTGCAAACCTCCAAGACCTACATCCAGGCCCTGGATTGTTTGAGCTGAGGTACTAGCAAAACAAGTACCAGCTTCCAAGCTGCTAAGAAGAACAAACCACAAGGTGAAATCAAATAAACAAGCCAACTTCTGATTTTTGATGCACAAGTTTTATCACTTAAAACCTTGCCTCAAAAACCTTCAAATAATGAATATGGAACTCAGATTTTAGCTTCTCCAACACCAAACTTTTATAAATAACAGATTAAAACTTAGAATTTTAAGAAATTTAAACTTTATTTCATAAAAAGGGATTACAAAGATTGAAAGCTAAAATCTGGAACAAAAGCTCTCTCACATGTTGAGGAGTCTTTTTATAGGCAAATGCTAAGGCTACACTGTTCACAAACCCTAGATGTGAAATTCCCTAAATGCCTTAAGTCCTTGAGTACGTTTGTTGTTGTTGAGCTGTCCAAAATGATCCTACACGTTCATTTTAGCTTTGTGATCAAGCAAAGGCTCTGAGCTGTTGATCTTGACACGTCACATGACTTGGAGGCTAAGTTGCTTGCTGATTGGTGGAAAGGGTATTGGGGTGGGGTCCATAGTGAGTGGAGATGAGGGTTTTGTGTGTGGGATAGGTTCCTGCATGTGTGAATCAAACGTGTGCCTGGGTAATTTCATTTTACCCTTTGTTTTAAGTTGTGTAAAATCTGGGCTGTAAAGGTGAATAGTTGTCCTTTTGATCCGTTTTTGGTGGAGTGGAGTTGTTTGGCGCGTGTTTGTGTGTTTAAATGTTTCAGTATGCACACATTCAGCCCTTGTCCTTCCTTTCTTTTGTCACTTGGATGCAAACTTCTATCAGCGCCCATTTTACATGTATCAACGTTTCACCTTTTGTCACTTTTGGCACAAACTTTACAAAAAGTGTTTCAAGGGTTATATTTGACATTTTTGAATATTGCAAGGGCTGATTTTGGACAATGTTGATCTTCCAAGGTCTTCAATGTATCTTAATCTTCATGAGGGACCATTATTGGCAGTTTGGATTTGTTGAGGGACTAATCTTGCCATTTCTTCAAAGTTGAAGGACCTTTTGTGTAATTTTGACAAACTTAAGGGACCAAACTTGTAATTATTAATATACAAGGGTTTTAAGTGTCATTTATTCAATAAATGAGGATCAATCTTGTTTGTCTTCAAGTCTTCAAGGTATTTTGTTGAGAATTCCATGATTAGGGCCCGGTTCTTTGTACGGCTTCGTTTCTCGTGTCCGTTTTTCCTTGTAACTTGTGATCTTTTGTCTTTTTCACGATATCCATACCTAAAATACACAAGTAAACAAACACAAGCATATATATGGTATTTTATGACATTTTTGTGCATTTAAAGCCCGAAAAGAACGATGAGATCATGTATAAATGCCATCTCATCACTCCCCCATACTAAGCCATTGCCGTGCCCTCACGCAATGCTAGAATAAAGTATCTAAGCATCACCAAAGTTCAAATTTTATTAACCTTTATTGAAGAGTAAAAGACTTGCAACATACTACGATGATGTGTAAAGACATAACATATGATTTTCATCACGAAAAGTGACTTTTAGGGTCAAAGAATAGAAACAAGTAAATGTCCCTTAGAGTAAACTTCGTCATCCTTGATTGTCATACATTCCATGCTAAGTTCAAAAACAAGATCATTGTTGGTACAAGTCACAATGCTAACACTACTCATACGTCTAAATTGTGTAATACTTTTTCTCCCCGCAATCCTAGTTATAAAAGGAAATGGGTTACTAGCATTTTTTATCTATTTGTCATGGATCACAAGTGATACATATTGACTTATTTGAGTAGTTATTAGTCCGAAAGCAAAGTAGCACGATTTGATCGATAGTTAGCCGAAGGACAAAATCTTTTAAAACGGCTTCTCGTGTATCTCCTTAAGTTCATATCTTGGCATAACTCGTTTCACGATTTGAGACCTTTCTCGGACCGATATTTGGCATGTACTTCATACTTCAAATCTTGGGAAGACGTTCTTGAAATTATGGTCTTCTCTTCATATATTTGGAATTTCTTCACTTGACGTTTTTGAGAGATTCTTCATATAGGACCACGACTTCATCATTTTTCTTCAATCTTTACTTTGGATTTTGATATACAACGATCCGCCTCCTTTTCGGACTTGGATATATTTATCCTCATACCTTGTTAGGGTCTTTTTGGATAGACTTTCTCCATTCTTTAGGGGAGTAATTGCTTCTCGTCGTGTGTCTCGATCCTTCATATTGATTTAGGAATAATGATACTTCACATCATCTTTGGATCTTTAGCAAAAATAGAGCTCCTCATGCCTTGTTAGGGCCTTTTTGGATAATCGCCAATCTTCGCGTCCCGCTTCAATAAGTTATGCCTTGGCTATGAACTCTATTCAACCCCGAGCAACTTTTAAACGATCTTGCGCTAGAGGCTAAGTAACCTTTCAAATCGTACGACCTTACTTATTGCAATTATGATTTATTCCTAATGCATTGATCTTATGGGAAGAAAAAGCCACAATTAAAAACATATGAGTTTTTGAAAGAACATTTTCATGTTCTACGTTTAGCATGATCACTTGTCTAACTCTATCATTTCTCGTTCTTCACTATATAAAGACCTCTAATTAAAGAGACTCGTGAATACTTAGCCATGCAAGTCAAAATTAAGCCAAATTTGGATTAGCTTTCATTAAGACTATATCAAATCAAAGTTTTGGGTTTTCAAGCCACCTATAGGATCTTGCACTTTCTTGGACTTTTTCAAGTTTAGAGAATGCGTTTTAAAGTTCCCTTGATAAGTGACTTTCTAGAATCAATTATAGGAACTTGCGAAAAGTTCTTGTTCTTAACCCGAATGAATTAAGACTTTCGCGTTTTAAAGCTCCCTATATAAAAGTCTAGCAAAACTTGAATTGAGCGAGTTAAGGAATGTAAATGGCTCCAAATGCCCATCAAGTCAAAAATTAACTCTTATTCTACCCATCGGAAAATATACATTCGTGTCTTAAAAACACTTATGAAAACTACGAAAAATTTTAAAATTTGGCCATTTTTAGCCTTATTAGCAAAACAAAGCAAAACATTGAAAATTGGAAAGCGTGAGGGCGTAGCAAAGCAAGTACCTATTCACCCCCCATACTAAAAGTAAACGTTGTCCTCAATGTTTCGAGTCTAAAGGTGGAGCACCCCCATACTAGAGACGAAGAGTCGAATGCTTAGGATCTAGCATGGAAAGGGTGATCAACAATATATCTAAAGCCGTTTATTAAGTATGCTAAAAGATAATTGTTAGAACAATAAAGGATATGTCATGGATTCGTGAAAAACTTCTTCAAACGAACGATGGAGGCTCACGTAAACGAACACGAGAGTCTTCAATCGTAGATGATGATGATGATCTAGATAACACAATCACAAATAATCACGAGAAAACGAGTTGAAAGGGTACAAGTCCCCTTATTAGTGAATAGTGAGCATAAAAGATAAGCATGGGATCTCCCCCACGAGGCACCTCGTTTTTGATAACCGAGTCAAAAGCTCGACTCGAATCCCCATAAATGTGATCATTTAGGGATAATTATGGTTTGGTCAATTTTTGGTGGGGCTTACATGATAAACAAGGCCCAAAAGTACGTGGAGTACTTTGAAAATCCGATAAACGTATACCGGGGTCAAAGATAGCGTCTTCGTTTTCGGATGAAAGACGAAACAACGAAACTTCAACACAAACCCCAATGGGATAGAAGAAAATAGGAGAAAAGAAATAGAAGGGTGGGACAATGGGTGAGTCATAACATTGAGCTACTCGAGGTAGACTCGCACCAATCAAATGAAAAGATTTTCCATTTATTGCATCGGTGGAAGACCGAGATTTCCCTATATAAGCAATTCCAGGATCAAATATCTCGTCCTCGGTGGAGAAAGGGGAGGGAACATAAGGGGCTTCCCCCACACTAAGTCCACACAAAGCATCGTCAAAAGGAGAAGACGAGCTTGTAGTACTCAATAAACGCGGTGATGACGGAGTTAGAATTGTAGAAAAATCTTTTAAATTAGATTCAAAATCTTTTCCTTTTGCATCTTTTACACTCTCCTTGTGAAAACCCGATTTGATTATGTCAAAAATATTTGGTGTATCTAAAACAATGTTAGTCACACTAAAAATTCTCACATTTTGAAATCTTTTTGGTTTAGGTGGTGGCAAGTTTTCAAATCTTTTGTTAACAAAGAAAACCTCCCCATCGGGATCAACGTATTCATCATCCGAAGAATCACTCGAGATTGGAATCGTAGGCTTAACACTCTTAACCTCCACCGGCAGAGGGGACGGAACTTCATTTTTCTCAACAACTCCTAAAACTCTATTTGAAATCTTTTGACAAATGTTTTTGGTGGGATTGACATTGTACAAAGATGTGATGGAATAAACATGAGAAAGAGTGGAGTTTTGGGTTGCATTAATGACGAGTTCTTCCTCATTGAAACGAAGAGTGATTTTTCTAGCATGCACATCGATAAGTGCTCTCGAGGTATCCAAAAAAGATCGACCTAAAATTAACGGAACTTTAGGATCGATAGGAATATCAACAACAATAAAGTCTACAGGATAGTAGAACTTTCCATCTTTCACAAAGACGTCCTCGGCAACTCCACAAGCTAGAATCGTAGAATGATCGGCCATTTCGATTGACATTCTTGAAGGAGTGAGATTTGGAAGATTGAGCGATTTAAAAATCTCAAGAGGCATCAAATTAATACTAGCACCAAGATCGGCCAAGGCGTAGCATTCTTCATGTCTTGGATAGCACATGGGATTAAAAACTTTCCAGGATCACCGACTTTTTGAGGTATGCGGCTTAGAAAAACCGATGAACAACTAGACGATTTTTGCAATTTTTCTTTGTTATTCAACATACTTTTGAAGTTCGCGGCAAATCGAGGCATCATGACTAAGGCGTCGGCAAAACTTATATTAAAATGCAAGTCACGAAACATTTTCATAAAGAGTTCAAATTGATAATTATTTCGTTCTTGTGCCTTTTCCTTGTCTCGTCTTGATGGGTAGGGTAAAGGTGGTGTGGGTTGGGGCAAATTAGGCATAGGCAACGGCCTTGGAATCTCGGGTTCCATGATTGGTATGGGTTCAACCGTAGGTGTGGATTGAGCGGTACTTCGTGGGCTTGTAATTTGCTCCTTTTCAACCACAACCTCGAGTTCTTTCTCTTTTTCCTTCTTCATAGAAGTACTTGGACGAGAAATGGGTTCTTTGAAAGTTTTACCACTACGAGTGGCAACAACCTTCAATTCTCCTTTCGGGTTCACGATGGTATCACTAGGAAGACCACCCGAAGAAGAGGGCTTACACATGATAACTTCAAACATTTTAGCCATTCGGTCTTCAAACTTAGATTGCCTAGCATCCGCTTTTAACAACTCTTGCTTAATCTCATGTTGTCCTTGCTCCATTTTTTGTTGATTTTGTTGGAGTCGTGTGACATTTCCTTCCATTTTATTAGCATGAGTTTTAAGTTCATTAGCAAGTTCGTTTTTTAGCTCGTTTTTCAACTCGGACCTTAAGCTAACCATCTCACGTTGCATGTTGTCAAACTTAGCATCATTAGCCTTAGCATAACTAAAAAATTCTCCTTGAAGATTTTTGGTGTGATCGTTTTGAAAACCTTGGGCATTGTTTTGAAAATCACGGTTTTGGTTTTGGTTTGAAATTTGCCCATTTCCACTTTGATAATTACCTTTGTTATAGTTTCTTTGATTTCCTTGGTAATTTCCACCTTGGTTGTTGTTGCGATAATTATTAGCATTTTGATTTGGTGGAGCTTGATTTGAACGAGAACCTTGACTGATTTGGTTATAAGTTCCCGTGGCTACAAAAGCATTCGAAGTGTTACCATCCGCGGTAATGCACTCGGAAAGATCATGAGCTCCCCCACACGATAAACAACTCTTAGAAACCGCTTTAACCGAAGCGGAATTGGAAGCTTCTTGAGCCTTCCAATGGGACATAAGGTTAGCAAATCTATCGAAAAATCGGTTTTCTTCATTTGCTTCATCATGTAATGCATTGATACTTTGAGACGATGATGAGCCCCTTTTGGCAACACTCGGTGTGTGACGAGGGCTATAAACCTTAGACCTATTCTCGATTATGACCAAAGCTTCTTCAACCGTTTTACACAAAAAATTACCACCCGCGGCGGCATTTAAATAATCTCTTTCATGATCGTTAAGTCCATTGTAAAACGTGTCGATTTGGTGCAAATCGGAAAAACCGTGATGAGGACATTCATGTAACATCTCCTTAAACCTATTCCAAGCCGTAGAAAAACTTTCATTTGATTCTTGTGAAAATTTAGAAATCTTATTTTTCAAATGCATAGTCTTAGAGGGCGGAAAAAATTGGTTCACAAACTTTGAAACGAGATCCTTCCACGTCAATATAGAATTGGGTGGCTCTTTCTCTAACCAAATTTTAGCGGGCCCCGCTAAGGAATACGGAAATAACATCATCTTAATCGAGTCATTCGAGACATCCTTAAATTTGCACGTGGCGGTAAGACGATTAAATTGGCGGATATGGTTGTGGGGATTGTCCTTCTCATCACCACGTAATTTGTTGTTTTGGATCATCGACAACAAACCCGTTTTCACCTCAAAATTCTCCGCAAGGATTGCGGGAATCACAATAGCTTCTCCATAACCCTCGGTGGGTGCTTGAAGTAACTCCATCATAGTTCGATTCGCCATGGTTGGTTCTTCTCGTACAATGGGTTCGTCAATAGGTGTAAAACCCGTATTTAAATCGAGTAATATAAATACGCGGTTTATTATTAATACACGGATTATTTTTACTTAAACCGTCACGTAGAAATTATCAGCGGAACAACGCGAGAAATATTACAAGTATTATTTATTACAAGTATTACCATAATACAAGTTTTTTTTTTTTTTTAAAAAAATATAAATAAAGAATAGAGGGGCCGGTTGTTTAAAAAAAAATAAAAGGAAAGATTTGGGCTTAGCCCATTTGGGGTATACAAACACACGGGGTTCCCCTTCCCTTCCATATCACACGTACAAAAAAAAAAAACAGAATTAGGGTTTTTGTGTTAGCCGCCGGGAAGAAAGAAAAAAAAAAGAAAAAAAAAAAGAAAGAAGGTTTCGGGTCCAGCAAAACCACCAAGGTAATTCTAATTCTTTTTATTCCGCGAAATCATAGGTCACGGTGGGTTTTCTTTTGCCCAGCAGCGATCTGAAATAGGAGGGTGTCGGGTTGTGTTATCATACACCAAACCGAGACTCTATGTCTCGGTGGTGGTTTTGGTTTACAGCCGCAACAAAAGAAACCCGAGACCTAGAGTCTCGGGGGTGTTTGTTTTGTACAGCCGCAAAAAAAAAGGAAATGGGGTCGGGTTTTGGTTTACCTCACGAAAACCGAGACTCTATGTCTCGGTGATCCTCTCCCCTGCCCAGCCGTGACCCATACAGGGGCGGCTTGGGCCAGTTTTTAAATAAGGGTGCGTTTGGGGACTGTTAAAACATAAGGGTGCGTTTGGTTGTAAAACAGAACAAGCGGGGGGAACTGGGATTTAGAACAGTGGGAACTAGGTACTTAGAACAGTGGGAAATATGGACAGAAATCAAGGTATTTTGTAATCATTAGCGACAGTTTAGCGACAGTTTATCTGTCGCAAAACTGTTAGGGTTAGACAGTTTTTAAATAAGCAGCTTTAGCGACAGTTTTTGGTGACACAGAAATTCTGTCACAAATTAATTCGGACAGATTTTGTGTATATGTTAATGTGTTAGTCGGTAGCTCGGGACGTTTTTATAAACTATAAAATAAATACTTTATGTTATACCTTTTTAATTTAAATTAAGTTGTTTTATAAATATTTAATATATATATATATATTTTATGTGTATTAAATTAAATTAATTCGTTAATATTTAAAAGGGTATATTTTAGAAAACGAATTGAACTATTTGAAAACTTATAAATTAAGGAACTTCTATTTTTAGCAAAATACTTATTATAGAAATATTTATCGTCAGAAATACGTTGTACGTAGCCATTAGTATAACGTTAATACATTAAAATAAATCATTTTAATGATCAGAATTAGCCGTAATTGTACGTATGGAATATCTGAAATAAATAAATAAGAAACCAATAAGATCAATAAAATTTAATAACGGATACCAGTTAACTTATTCGCGCCTTTTATTCGTGTAGCACGCGTGAAGCCCGAGTAGTATTCATTCAGTCTTCCTGTCAGTCAGTACTGGACTAGAGGTACGGATTTCCGTCCTTTCAGTAAGGATTTCCTTTCTATGCATGATTAGGATTCCCCATCTTCAGCCAAATGTTTTCCCCAGTATATGTTTAAATTTAACAGTAATCATGTTAAGAATTAAATAAATTGCCTGAGCCTTATATACAAGCATGATTAGTTTATGTACTAGTTACGGAGGTACCGTAACCACGGCACTAGAGGCACCGGTGTCGTCACTCACATGCAGGAGAGTGATATCCTGCATCGTCCCACTCAGCTCAGCTTGGCCATTTTATCAGTATTATTAGTGGGGCGTATGGATGCATCCTAGGCTATAGTTTACAGTTTAGCAGGTGAATGTGGTGTGTGCTCTACATCCTTCACACTGGAGCTGATCCCTCCACCCAACACAGTTATTTAGAGGTCACCCCTCTATAGCATGACGAGGACACCCCTCTATGTATTCATGCAGCAGTTGATTTAGTTCATGACCTATATAAGCTCTTGGCAAACTAAAATACAGAAAATGCATGTTTTCAGAATTAACAAGTTATATTTCAGTTTCAGTATATATGAAAAGGTTTATCAGATTTTATGCAGAGTTTTACCACATGTCATAACAGTCTTATAGTTTCATTGTAGTCTTCTATTCCATTACTTTCAGTACATCCTATTCATGCTATGTCCGTCCACTGGGCGTTATGCTCAGCCGTAGTTTCCTTTCATGTTTCCAAACGGCAGGTACACAGGGACGATCTTAGGACTGCTAAGAGAGTACGTACACTGGATGGGAGCTATCCAGACTCCTTTATTTTATGCATACATTACATTACATCTCTTTGGTTGTTGGACATTGTTTCGTCCTTTTCCTTTCAGTACTTAATCTTTATATTTTGGGCTTGTTGGACTACCGATGTTTGATTCTGGTATTTCCGTTTGGTCAGTTAATGTTTAATACATTGCCTTGCATGCTTTGATGACACGCCATAAATACACGTAACGGTCCATTTATCCAAGTGGGGTGTTACAATTATGGTATCAGAGAGCAAGGTTCGACCTGTAGGCTCTAAAACTTGACCTGTGACTAGTGGGTAGTCACCAAGAACTTCTTGTATTTTGGCGTCGTTATTTTCCATGCTACTCATGAATTTTATCAGTCGGATTTTCAAAATTTTGATTAAGTAAACGGTTGGTACAGGACTGACCATACTTAATCGCATGTGCTTTTCAAGAACATTTCGTTTTGGTGAACTGACCATAGGCGTTCACCCTTGCCCGCTTAAATTTTGTATGGATGAACTGACCATAGGCGTTCATCCTTACTCATGTCAGATTTATGTTTCAGAAATTGTCATTTTGTGAACTGACCCTAGGCGTTCACCAGTATTCATGTCATATTTTGTTAGCTATACCTTCATGAATCACCCTAAGCATATTCAGATATATTACCCCAGATTTTTGCAGTTTTATCAACTCATCCTCTTATATTTCAGATGCCACCCAGACACGAAACCGAGAATGATCCTAACGCAGCTGCCATTGCTGCTGCTGTTCAGGCTGCTATACAGGCCATGTTACCCCAAATTCGTGATGAGATCCGAGCTGAATATCAAAATGGACCTCAGCAGAATAACAACCCTCCTGCTCCACCACCTGCTACTTTACCCGCTTGGCTGGATCTGTTCAACAAGCAGAAGCCCCGACTGTTTGAGCAGACTGTAGCTCCAACTGATGCAGAAGACTGGATCTACCATATAGAGAAATTTTTTGGAGCTATGGGTTGTGGTGATGTTTTCAAAGTTAGGCTTGTAGTTTACAAGCTGGAGGGTCCTGCTCTACATTGGTGGAGGTCTCAGAAACTGTCCAATGGGGGAGATGCTTGGGAGCTTGCATTGACCTGGGCACGTTTCAAGACGATGTTCTATGACCAGTTTTTCCCGCATGCGGAGCAAGCTAAGATGAAGAGGGACTTTCACGTTATTCGTCAGAATAATGGCGAGAACAGTATAGAGTTCATGCACCGATACCTCAGGATGGCTGGATTCTTAGGGGAGGCTGCGGGTACCGTAGAGGAGCAAGTGAAGCAATTTCGCTGGGCTCTTCACACTAGGACTGCAGATAGATTGATGAGTGCCACATTCACTAATGTGTCACAAGTAGCTAATGCAGCTCGGGACATCGATATGCTTTTTGAGAGGGACGAGCTCGAGAATGTAGAGCGCCCGGAGAAGAGGTACATCTCACCCAACAGACTTAAACAATTTAGCCCATTATTGCTTGGCAACTTATATGTTATTAAAATCTTACAGACACAGAGGAGGAGACCGATCCCAATCGGCTACTCCGCATCAGAACTACAGGAACCACTGTCAGTCATATGACCGTAATCGGTCAGATAAGAGGAACGGCGGTGATAATTACCGCGGCAGCTCCAACTCCTCTGGCAGCTACAGGTGAGCCTTTAAGCTCCAAGAATACTAAACTATCGTGTAAAACAGACCTTAAATTTATTTGCAAATTCCAACAGAGATGCTGGACAGGGGCGTGACCAAAACAACAGGGGTCAACAGGTTGCCCGACCGGCAAATTCTGGTAATTTTAAATTTCAGTCAAACAGCCTCATTTCAGTTTAAAATATCAGCATCATGACATGTGTTTGTCATCGTGAATCAGGTTCTCAGCAAACCAGAGCTGCTTCTGCCGTGTACACTTATCCCACTTGCGTCACATGTGGAAAGAAGCACACGGGACCGTGCCGTCGTGGTACGAGTGGTTGCTTCCAGTGTGGCCAGCCGGGCCATCTGAAGAGGGATTGCAAGAGCGGGAATGCTGTTGGTACCTCAGGCCAGACTCCTCAGATGTTACCTCCGCCACCACCAATACCACCAACCACTGGTCGTGTCTATACTACTACCCGTGAGCAAGCAAATAAGACCGCAGGTACCATTACTGGCATTTTATTTATACACGGACATGCTGCTTGCGTACTTTTCGATACAGGCGCTACCCACTCAGTTATTTCCACTTCTTATGCTGTTAAAATAAACATGACCCCTACGCCACTAGACAGCGTACTTAGTATATCAACCCCCATGCGAGACTCTGTACTCATTACCCAAGTGTATAAAGATCTCCCTCTTGAGTTTGATGATAAAATCCGTCCAGTCAGTGCTCTTCCTTTGGATATGTGTGATTTCGATATTATTCTGGGTATGGATTGGTTATCGGTTCATCATGCCACCATAGATTGCCATGCTCACCAGGTCATCTTTGGGGATGTCCAGACACCAGAGTATATTCACCGAGGCTTCCTACCAGGAAAACATGTTCAGATCATTTCAGCTTTACAGGCTCGTACCTTACTATATCATGGTTGCGAGGGCTTCCTAGCCACAGTTCATGACACGACTTCGGAGACACCTTCAATTCATGATCAGCCAGTTGTGTCAGACTTTCCAGATGTCTTTCCCGAGGAACTTCCAGGTTTACCTCCCATGCGAGAGGTAGAATTTGGCATCGATCTCATTTCAGGTGCAGAACCAGTATCTAAAGCTCCTTACTGTATGGCTCCGGTAGAGCTTAAGGAACTGAAGGATCAACTTCAGGAACTTCTCGAAAGGGGTTTCATTCGTCCCAGCGTATCACCATGGGGCGCTCCAGTTTTGTTTGTCAAGAAGAAGGATGGTAGTATGCGTTTGTGTATTGACTACCGTGAGTTGAATAAGCTCACTATTCGTAACCGTTATCCACTTCCTCGTATTGACGATCTATTCGATCAGCTTCAGGGTGCCAAGCACTTCTCAAAAATCGATCTACGGTCAGGCTACCATCAGCTGCGTGTAAAAGAGCAGGATATATCCAAAACTGCTTTTCGCACGAGGTACGGTCATTACGAATTTGTTGTTATGCCATTCGGTCTCACGAATGCGCCCGCAGTATTTATGGACTTAATGAACAGAGTCTTTCACGAACTTTTAGACAAGTTTGTGATCGTATTCATCGATGATATCCTCATTTTCTCCAAATCCAAAGAGGAACATGAGAACCATCTCCGTACAGTTTTGCAGATTCTCAGACGAGAAAAACTATATGCTAAATTTTCGAAGTGCGAGTTTTGGCTGAATACAGTGGCGTTTCTAGGTCATATTGTTTCTGCGGACGGAATCACCATGGATCCTGCAAAGGTGGAGGCTATCACCAAATGGCCAAGACCGACGTCTGTCACAGAGATACGTAGTTTTCTTGGGTTGGCAGGTTACTACCGCAGGTTTGTGGAAAATTTCTCACGCTTAGCGTTACCCTTGACCCAACTTATGCGAAAAGGTGAGAAGTTTATATGGACCGAGGAGAGAGAAAAGAGTTTTGAGGAACTCAAGCATCGATTGATCTCAGCACCGATACTTACCCTTCCATCCGGTACCAGTGGTTATCAGATTTACAGCGACGCATCAGGAAAAGGCTTAGGCTGTGTTCTTATGCAGCATGGGAAAGTCATCGCTTATGCTTCGCGTCAACTAAAGCCGTATGAGAAAAATTATCCTACTCATGATCTAGAGCTCGCAGCAGTCGTCTTCGCCCTTAAAATCTGGAGGCATTATTTATACGGTGAGTCGTGCGATATTTTCACCGATCACAAAAGTCTCAAGTACATATTCACCCAACGAGAGTTGAACATGAGACAGCGGCGATGGTTGGAACTGCTGAAAGACTATGACACTAACATCCAGTATCACCCAGGTAAAGCAAATGTCGTGGCAGATGCCCTTAGCAGAAAGTCAGGTATGGTAAATGGCATCAAAGTTCAGGAATAAATTATTCAGGACTTAGAGCGTTATGATATTGAGCTCTTAGTACGCGGACAAAGGGGATACTGGGCTAGTTTGAGAGTAGAACCAGATTTACTCTCTAGGATTAAAGCCGCACAAAAGGATGATGGTGAAATCTGGGCGATTGTCCAGAACATTGACCGTCAGACCGAATTTTGCATCGATGACGACGGTATTGTATGGCAGGGTACCAAACTCTGCGTTCCAGAAGATCCTGCTCTCAGAGAAGCCTTGATGACTGAGGCTCATAGCTCTCCGTTCTCTATTCATCCAGGTTCCACTAAGATGTACCATGATCTTAAGCAGCATTTTTGGTGGAGCGGCATGAAGCAAGATGTCGCAACTTTCGTTTCCAAATGTCTAACCTGCCAACAGGTTAAGATAGAACATCAGCGTACCAGCGGTTTACTTCAGCCATTAGATATTCCAATCTGGAAATGGGACAAGATTTCTATGGATTTTGTTACCGGTTTACCACAGACTCAGCGGCGACATGATGCAATCTGGGTCATTGTCGATCGTTTGACCAAATCAGCACATTTCATTCCTATCCGTAAAGATTTTGCAGTTAGTAAATTGGCAGATCTATTCACCAAGGAGATTGTACGATTACACGGTACACCTTCAGAAATCATATCAGATAGGGACCCACGATTCACTTCTCACTTCTGGGGAGGCCTGCATAAAGCTTGGGGAACCAGGCTCAAGCTCAGCACAGCTTTCCATCCACAGACAGACGGTCAGTCAGAGCGTACCATCCAGACCTTGGAGGACATGCTACGCGGCTGTGCATTAGAATGGACAGGACACTGGGATGACTATATTTGCTTGGTCGAGTTTGCCTACAACAACAGTTGGCATGCTAGTATCAAGCGTGCTCCATTCGAGATGTTATACGGCAGGAAATGCCGTGCTCCTATTTGTTGGGATCAGGTTGGAGAACGCTTGATTGAAGGACCAGAATTGATAGAAATGACCAATGAAAAGGTCGCCATCGCTAGGGAAAAACTGCAAGAAGCGCGTACTCGCCAGAAGAGTTACGCCGACAGACATCGCAGAGATCTATCGTTTCAGACTGGAGATCGTATGTTCCTCAAAGTATCACCCGCACGCGGTGTCAAACGTTTCGGCCTCAAAGGCAAACTTAGCCCTCGCTACATCGGACCATTTGAAATCCTTGAACGCGTCGGGGAAGTATCGTATCGGTTGGCGCTGCCGCCTCAGCTTTCACACGTCCACAACGTGTTTCATGTCTCATTACTCAGGGGATACAACTATCACGAGCTTCACAAAGTAAATTATCCACTCGATCAGATTCGGGAGGATTTATCCTATGTTGAGGAACCCGAAGCGGTTTTAGATCGCCAGGATCGAGTCATGAGAAGGAAGACCATTCCTTTCGTCAAAATCCTGTAGAGGAACCATACCGAGCGGGAGGCCACTTGGGAAACAGAGGAGTCTATACGGACTTCTTATCCTCACTTTCAGTTTTGATTCGGGTATGTCTTTTCAGCTTTTATGTCGTTCAGTTTATCAGCATTTCAGCTTTTACTTCAGTCAGCTTTAATACCTTGTAATTCGGGGACGAATTCTTCTTTTAGAGGGGAAGAATTGTAAAACCCAGTACGGCCTTATTTTTAATTCGGGGACGAATTATTCCTTTTAGAGGGGAAGAATTGTAAAACCCGTATTTAAATCGAGTAATATAAATACGCGGTTTATTATTAATACACGGATTATTTTTAGTTAAACCGTCACGTAGAAATTATCAGCGGAACAACGCGAGAAATATTACAAGTATTATTTATTACAAGTATTACCATAATACAAGTTTTTTTTTTTTAAAAAATATATAAATAAAGAATAGAGGGGCCGGTTGTTTAAAAAAAAAATAAAAGGAAAGATTTGGGCTTAGCCCATTTGGGGTATACAAACACACGGGGTTCCCCTTCCCTTCCATATCACACGTACAAAAAAAAAAAAACAGAATTAGGGTTTTTGTGTTAGCCGCCGGGAAGAAAGAAAAAAAAAGAAAAAAAAAAAAAAAAAAGAAAGAAGGTTTCGGGTCCAGCAAAACCACCAAGGTAATTCTAATTCTTTTTATTCCGCGAAATCATAGGTCACGGTGGGTTTTCTTTTGCCCAGCCGCGATCTGAAATAGGAGGGTGTCGGGTTGTGTTATCATACACCAAACCGAGACTCTATGTCTCGGTGGTGGTTTTGGTTTACAGCCGCAACAAAAGAAACCCGAGACCTAGAGTCTCGGGGGTGTTTGTTTTGTACAGCCGCAAAAAAAAAAAGGAAAGGGGGTCGGGTTTGGTTTACCTCACGAAAACCGAGACTCTATGTCTCGGTGATCCTCTCCCCTGCCCAGCCGTGACCCATACAGGGGCGGCTTGGGCCAGTTTTTAAATAAGGGTGCGTTTGGGGACTGTTAAAACATAAGGGTGCGTTTGGTTGTAAAACAGAACAAGCGGGGGGAACTGGGATTTAGAACAGTGGGAACTAGGTACTTAGAACAGTGGGAAATATGGACAGAAATCAAGGTATTTTGTAATCATTAGCGACAGTTTAGCGACAGTTTATCTGTCGCAAAACTGTTAGGGTTAGACAGTTTTTAAATAAGCAGCTTTAGCGACAGTTTTTGGTGACACAGAAATTCTGTCACAAATTAATTCGGACAGATTTTGTGTATATGTTAATGTGTTAGTCGGTAAGCTCGGGACGTTTTTATAAACTATAAAATAAATACTTTATGTTATACCTTTTTAATTTAAATTAAGTTGTTTTATAAATATTTAATATATATATATATTTTATGTGTATTAAATTAAATTAATTCGTTAATATTTAAAAGGGTATATTTTAGAAAACGAATTAAACTATTTGAAAACTTATAAATTAAGCAACTTCTATTTTTAGCGAAATACTTATTATAGAAATATTTATCGTCAGAAATACGTTGTACGTAGCCATTAGTATAACGTTAATACATTAAAATAAATCATTTTAATGATCAGAATTAGCCGTAATTGTACGTATGGAATATCTGAAATAAATAAATAAGAAACCAATAAGATCAATAAAATTTAATAACGGATACCAGTTAACTTATTCGCGCCTTTTATTCGTGGAGCACGCGTGAAGCCCGAGTAGTATTCATTCAGTCTTCCTGTCAGTCAGTACTGGACTAGAGGTATGGATTTCCGTCCTTTCAGTAAGGATTTCCTTTCTATGCATGATTAGGATTCCCCATCTTCAGCCAAATGTTTTCCCCAGTATATGTTTAAATTTAACAGTAATCATGTTAAGAATTAAATAAATTGCCTGAGCCTTATATACAAGCATGATTAGTTTATGTACTAGTTACGGAGGTACCGTAACCACGACACTAGAGGCACCGGTGTCGTGACTCACATGCAGGAGAGTGATATCCTGCATCGTCCCACTCAGCTCAGCTTGGCCATTTTATCAGTATTATTAGTGGGGCGTATGGATGCATCCTAGGCTATAGTTTACAGTTTAGCAGGTGAATGTGGTGTGTGCTCTACATCCTTCACACTGGAGCTGATCCCTCCACCCAGCACAGTTATTTAGAGGTCACCCCTCTATAGCATGACGAGGACACCCCTCTATGTATTCATGCAGCAGTTGATTTAGTTCATGACCTATATAAGCTCTTGGCAAACTAAAATACAGAAAATGCATGTTTTCAGAATTAACAAGTTATATTTCAGTTTCAGTATATATGAAAAGGTTTATCAGATTTTATGCAGAGTTTTACCACATGTCATAACAGTCTTATAGTTTCATTGTAGTCTTCTATTCCATTACTTTCAGTACATCCTATTCATGCTATGTCCGTCCACTGAGCGTTATGCTCAGCCGTAGTTTCCTTTCATGTTTCCAAACGGCAGGTACACAGGGACGATCTTAGGACTGCTAAGAGAGTACGTACACTGGATGGGAGCTATCCAGACTCCTTTATTTTATGCATACATTACATTACATCTCTTTGGTTGTTGGACATTGTTTCGTCCTTTTCCTTTCAGTACTTAATCTTTATATTTTGGGCTTGTTGGACTACCGATGTTTGATTCCGGTATTTCCGTTTGGTCAGTCAATGTTTAATACATTGCCTTGCATGCTTTGATGACACGCCATAAATACACGTAACGGTCCATTTATCCAAGTGGGGTGTTACAATAGGAGACTCCTCACTAGAATGAGTTGGAGTGGGAGTTTTGTTCTTTCGTTTACGTGCACGTTTTGCTTTGTTACGAGTGAGCATAAACGTCACGTACAACGTGGAGACGAGCAAAGAAGATTCTTTTTGGTATTTTGTGTTTTTTCAATTTTTTTGTGGTTTTTGATTGTATTAACTTTTTGGAAATTGGTGAATGTATTAAGTAGACAAAAAGTCCACAAATCTCCTCCTCAATCAAATCTCTTGATTAAAAAGGCCTCAAGGAATGAAAACGATCACGTGGAGTGAACGCCTTCGAAGACTTTAGAACGATGGTGGAACACCAAATCGTTCAAGAGGGTTTAATCAAATAGAAACCAAGAAAATATATATGATATGTAATAATACTTTGGGCGGCAAAACCCTCGATTCACTCTCAAAATCAAATACGCACAAGCAAGCGGAGGAAACGAGGCGACGCGAAGCACTTAAGAGCCTTTTTCCTTTAGGTCGTGAAATACAACCGCCTTATACCCACCTTATAGTTTGTATTTTCAAGATTAAGCTTCACGAAAGTATTTATCTATTTTTGCCTTTTTTCTTTGGTTTGAGATTCGAATACAATGATCGAGTGATGAAATCCCGAATCAAGGTTGTGATTGCTCACGTATTTGGAGTACTTGTATTTATTGTTCTACGTATACAATATATTAATAATATTCACACAAAAACCGAAAAACGATAATACGTATTAATAGAGTGCTATTAATACAAATACTATATGGCTAATATAGAAAAACAACAATTGTTCAATCAAAACACAACACGCCTCCCCGGCAGCGGCGCCAAAAATTTGATGTAGTGATTTTGTATATACTTTATTTTAGGAAAAACAAAGCAACACAAATAGTGGTAAGCGTTAACGAGTGATTTAGGAAAACCACAAGTTATGACCCTTAATGGGGGGATCGTTCTCTCGAGGAGGCACGTGTGTTGTGTATTGAATTGATTGATTTTGTTTGTTTGTGATTATATTAAGAAGAAAAGAAAAGAAATAAGAAAGGGAAGAAAAGACGACGGTTACGAAAACGAATTAAATACGACGAAGAAGACGTAAACGTAAGTCGTAAAAAGTACAAAATTTAAAATTTTAACCTAAAAATTCCTAAAAATTACTAAAAATCCACAATAAAATTCTAAGAGTTTACAAAAAATCCAAACTTGCTAAAACCTTTTAATTAATTAAATAGTGACTTTTTAATGCTAATTAAAGCCCTAAAAATCACTTTTAAATATTAAAAAGCCCCAAACAAGATTTAATAGTTTGTAAACCTCAAAAATGACCTAATTAAACTAAAAACTATTTTTAAAAATTTTAAAACCAAATTAAACTATTTTTAAACTCCTAAAAACTATTAAAATCTATTAAATCTTAAATTAATTCTAAAAATTAATTGAAAAGCCTAAAAATTAATTGGAAAGTGAAAAAGTTCCTATTTTAATGTCTAGAATCTAGGAAAAATGAAAAAAAGTTAAAAATAAAACTTTGAATTTTTATGAATAAAATAATATTAAAATAATAGAAAAAATAAAAAGTTCTTAAATAAATTCTAAAAAATTCTCAAAAATCCTAAATATTATAACTAAGATAAAAATGCAAGTTAAAGTTCCTAAAACCTTTTAATTAATTTTATATTAATTTTTAAAGTTGTCTAAAAACCCTAAAATTAAATAAAATTAAAAATTAAAGTTTTTGAAAACTTTATGATATGTAAACCTGAAAAATATAAATTAAAACTTAAAAACGATTTTTTTGGATTTTTTAATTACTGTTTACTATTTTTTAATTACTTTCTAAAAATAAAACTAAAAATAATTCTAATAAATAATTTAATAAAGTGAAAAATAAATTTCAAAAGCAGAAAAATCTAAAACGACAAAAGAATCCTAGGAAAAATAAGCTATAACAATTAAGCTACTTAAATAAGCTAAAAACGACTGAATAAGCTACGGCTTATTTAAATAAGCCAAAACCAAAACCTTCTTAAATAACTAATGAAATGGAACCTTAACGTAAAAACTCATCTAGATCACTGGTAGAACCCCTCACTCCTGAGCTGCAGGTCGGGGGTTCGAGTCCAGGCAGGGTGAAGTTTTTAATTTTTTTTTTTTTTTTTCTCTTTTAAAACACAAACAGTGCACTCTTATAGCTTAATAGCACAAACCAATTTCACTTTTAATCAAGATCAAGCAAATTATGAGCCAAAATGTGCCCAGATACTTGTGTTTCTGATGAACAAGTGAAGAGTTCTTCACTTGTGCATCAACCAAGAGGACTTGGTTTTGTGTTGAATTGGTGATGTTTCTGGATGACAAAGGCACCCCTACACTCTTTGGAGTGTAGGGAGTCAAGTAACGCAGGAATCAAGCAGGAAACAAGCATCTTACTTAGCAAAAATTTACAAAATCAAGCACACAAAGCAAATTAAAGTTGCTGATGTGTTTAGAATGGTCTGTGGGTGTTTAAGCTCACTGGTTGCACTCAAATGATTTTCCAAGTCCCCAATTTTGCACACAAGTTCAAAAACTAGCAAGTAATCAAACTACAAACCTAAATAAGCCCAGATCCTAGCAGAATAGCACAATCTTAGAACAAATTTCACAAAAAATAAGCAAAAAGAATGACTTGGCAGTTTTTTTAGCTAACTTCCACTTTTTTACTTGCACACTAGTCACAAACCTTAACCAAACTGAACTAAGTCCACTCACAACTTAACACAATCCTACTCAATCTATCTAACACGTTTTATACTTCAAATTCTATCAAGATCTCTCATATAAAACTTAAATCCAAACACCCCTTTTAAAATCTGTTTTCAAAATTTTTCAAACAAAATCCTTTTCCAACACAATCAAACTGGTTTCTTAATCATCTAACATGCATATGTCACACAATTAAGCAGTTTCAAACATCTAAACAAACAAATAAATCCATATTCAAGCAAATCATCATGAACTACAATTTTTTAACTAGAAAAATTATAACAAGGGATCACCTTGTTGGTCTCACATCCAAGACCAACAGTGGTAGCAATACCACCTCCAATACACTCGGGTGTATGCTGAACCCTTAACAAATCAACACCTTTAATCCTGCTAAGAAGAAAAAAAAAACAAGCAATAAACTTTATATTCTGTTTTTCTCTTTTTTTTTCTTATAATCTTTTCCACAAACTCTTATGCTTTTACAAACACGTCTTAAAACAACTCACAAGATCATAAATCAAAAACTCTTTTCCACTTTCACTTCAAAAAGCTTATGATTTCTGAAATTTTAAGAATCTGTCCAAACCTTTTTGAAAATCAAACACACTCTTTTTTTAAATTGGAACTCAGTTTTAGCTTTTAACACAACATACAACTTTTTAAATCTAATAAAAGGAATTACAATTGTTTAAACACAAATACCAAACTTCATTAATTTAAAAAAGGAATTACAAGGTTTTTTGGCTAAAAACTGGAACAAGAGTGAATGAACAGGCTCATCCTCTTTAAATACTGCTAAAAGACTATTCTAGAATACTGAATAAAATATTACAATGCTTGAAACCCTAATTGTATAATTCTCTAAAACGCCCTTTGAAGTCTTGTGATTCTTGGTCAAAAGCTGGAACCCATGTGATGCCAGCTTGCATAAGATGATCTTGGCCGTTTAAACAAACTTGGGGACAAAGGAGTTGAGCTAAATCGCTCATTTGGTCGGTTTTTGGGTTTGGGTGAATGGGACGTGAGCAGGGGAGGGGTCCACTTTCACATGGGGTTGTCCAGGGTCACGGTTTGGGTGTGGGATGTGATGAGGGTGACCTCAATTAAGGATCTGGACTAGATGGGACAAAACCCCTTTGGTTTAGGGTTCAATTAAGCCTGGGAATTAATTAGGGTTTATAGCTAATTAGTGGAAGTTTAATCTGTTTTTGGAAAGGGTTTATTTAAAAAGGGTGTTTTGGTGGGAAGTGGGGGTGTTGACTGGGGTGTTTGACTAAGATTAAATAAAACCGGGTTTTATTAAATAAAAGGGATCGGGCCATGGGGTGTTGGGTACGGGTTGGGTAGGGTATATGGGTTAACGGGTGGGCAGGGTTGAGGTGTCACAAGCTGAGTGGGTGGGAAAGTTTGGGTAGTTGGCAGTTTGAGTCCCCAAGCTATTCTTTCTTCTTCACTTTGTTTTTAATCCCATCAGCGCCCAATTTGCTTTTATCAACTTTTGGTAAGTTGTCATTTTTGGCACAAAGGCTTACAAAACTTTATCCAAGGGCTTTTAAAATAAATTCTTGATTCTTGATGGGCTGGTCTTGTACAATCTTCAAACAATAAGGGACCACACTTGTACAATTGATATTTGGAGGGTCAATTGTGACAAGTTCTTCAAAGATGAGGGGCCATTCTTGCCAATTCTTCAAACTTCAAGGGTCTTTTTGCAAAATTCCAACTTGGGCCCGGTTCATTGTGCGGCTTCGTTTCCCGTGTTCGTTTTTGATTGATTCTTGTGATCTTTTGCCAGTTCCTCAATATCCGTACCTAAAAATACACGAGTAACAAACACGAGCATATATTTGGTATAATTGATGATATTTTATGCATTTTAAGCCCGATTTGGACGATGAGACCATGTATAAAAGCAGTCTCATCACTTTTGCACACTCCTTTTGAAAACAGGTTTTTGATTCAAGAACAAGTAAACATTAACAATAATAAGCAGATATAAAGGATGGCACTTGAGTTTTCTTCACAATTTCAAACATATTTCATTAATACTGAAAATGGATTTACAGAAAAGTGAACCAAGGAAAATTCAAGAGCAAGCTAAAATGTAATGAACTAAGGCCTTTATATAGGCATACAATGAACTAGGAAAGCTGAAAAAAACGTAAACCCTAGCTAATAGAAGTCCCAAAATGCCCTTGTGAAGTTTGAACTCTTTGAAGATCATGTGACTGAATTTGGCTTGTAGCATGAGTTGGCAATGTGAAAACTTGATCAAAGGGTGAAAAATAACTTAGGATGTAAGCTGGATCCTTGGACGTTGGATGACTGGACTCTTCTTGTCTTCTTGTCCAAAGGTGAAAACAGGAGAATCTTGTGAGCTGGGTGGTGATGTGGTAGACTTTTTGAAAGTTGGGATGTGATTAAGGTCACCTTAATCATAAATCTGGACAATCTTAGGGGCTAATTACAACAGGACTAAGAAAACCTAATTTTGTAAAGAACACCAAGAACATGGTGTTTAATCTGTTTTGGTTTTTAAATATGTGTTAGGCGCGTGTTTTAACTAACTAAATAATTAATTAGTTAATCTGGTGAGTGGATGGGTGAGGTGGCTGAATGGGTGAAGCTGATTGGAGGGTTTTGGTGAGTGGGACAGGTGTCGCAAGGAGAGTGGTCTAGGTATCTTCCTTTGTCTGCCAGTTTTAGCCCCTATTCTTTCCACTTCCTTTCATTTTGTAAATAACCAGCCACAAATACGAATCCTTTGTATTTCAAGTTTTCTTTTTCACACTTTTGCCCCGAATACTTTTCCAAAGTATTTTCAAGGGTATTTCTTGCCAATTCTTGATTCTTGAAGGACTGATTTGGTATTTTCTTCAAGGATTATGGTCTTGACTTATATATTTGGCATTTTGGAGGACTGAAATTGCCAAATCATTGATAGGTGTGTAAACACCCATCCTTTTACCACTTAATTCTGGCTAAAACGAGACCAAAACACGTATTTAATATCATTTGTTTGGAATTATGCGTGGCTTTTGTGTTTATTGTGTTTTCAGAGCCAACCGGATGAATATTGAAGAAAACATGGGATTGCACATGTTTTATCGAAGAAAAAGACTCAAGACGAAGTCTATTGTCCAAGAGATGCAAAAGATTTGAAGTCATTTGGCCTAATTAGAGATTTATCGAAGAAAAGGACCAAAGATGGAAGATTTACATAAGTCGAAGAAACTCAAGTCTATTAAACGAAGAAATTAAAAGACGAGTTGAATTTAATCGACGACAAATCCCGAATCAGAATCGAAAACGTCAATTTTTCTGAAAAGACGAGAAGACAAGAAGAACGGGAGAAAGCCCACTCACCAACCAAAAGACAAGACTATATAAAGTCCACCCTTCACACTTTTCATGGAGTTTTTTAGTTTTTCTTCTCCCCTCTTTTTTCTCCCTTTCTGTTCGTAGCATCACCAACACCACTAGGGTGTTTGGTGATTTTGATTCTTGTTTTTCAATCTTGTAATTTGATCTTTATCTTTTGTTTGTTAAAACCTTAATCATTCAATATATCAATCTTTCCATTTCATCTTGTTCATCATCATCTTTTATTTCAAGTTCTTAAGTTCTTATTTGGTTGAGTTTTGATTTTAAAAAGTTGTTGAATTGGTGTTTTTGTGATTGGGATTTGATCGTTGTAGTTGGTAGATGATTTGTGGTTAATTTGGTAAAACCTTTTTGCTTATTTAGTTTGATTTTGGATTAAAATCGCATCTCCCTGTTTTTTCTGCATAATTACTGTTCTTGAGCGTTTCCCAGGTTCCGGATGAACTAAAACTTCCGAATGAACCAAAACTTCCGGATGAACACAAACTTCCGAATGAACATAAAAAGTTCCGGATGAACATAAAAAGTTCCGCATGAGTTAAGAAGTTCCGAATGAGTTTTCTTTTTAAAAGTTCCGAATCAGTTGATAGTTCCGAATAAACTTCCGACTCAAAGTTCCGAGTGAAGTTCCGGATAAAGTTCCGGATAAACTTCCGGATCAATCTTCCGAGTGAAGTTCCGGATAAAGTTCCGGGTGAACTTCCGAATTAACTTCCGAGTAAAGTTCCGAGTGAAGGATTTTTCAAAGTTCCGAATCAGTTTTCCTTAAAAGTTCCGGATGAACTTCCGAGTCAATACTTCCGAACCAACTTCCGAGTGAACTTCCGGATCAAGGTGTACTTCCGAATCAAATTTCTTTTAGTCTTACTTACTGTTTCTTTTTGAGCATTTTTAAGTTTGTCTTACTGTTTCTCATTGTTTCTTCATTTTATATTTTAAGTTTAATTTTAATTCTAGTTTATTAATTGTCATTAATTTAATTGCTTTTAAATTTCAGTTTACATTTTAGAGCATTTAACATTTAGTAGATTAGAAAACCAATCCCCTTTTTAGTAACCAAGAACAATCATTCCACTTAGAACCAAGATCAATTCGAGAGGATATCGAGAACGAGATTTAATCTGAACCCATACAAAATCACAAATATCAAATGGCGCCGCTGCCGGCTCTTCTCGTTAAGATCAACAGTTTTTTGTGAGAACTTGGATTTTGGGATCCGTTCCCCGTGAACGTTACTTTTTCACAAAAATTTAAAAAAAAAAAAATCCTAAAAAATATAAAATTTTCAAAAATACAAAAAAATTAAAAAACATAAAAAACCAAAAATATTTTTGCTTTGTTTTTCTCTTGTTAGTTCTTTTGCAGGTGTATGCGCCCTCGATCAACGTCTTATCAAGAGCCCGAGCCTCTCGATAACTTAGACATGGCCGGTGTACAAAACAACAATAACATACCACCTCAAAACAACAATAATAACAACAACAACCCACCTTTCAACAACATGAATAATAACAACAACAACGAGCCTCTTCCGGATAATCGCCCGATGATTGAACTTCTGCAAGCCCATGTAGATGGCAACACGGATCCAATTGTTATACCCGCGATTGCAGCCAACAACTTTGAGCTCAAATCCGGCTTTATCCAGATGGTCTCTACTCAACCATTCTTGGGGCGTACCATTGATGATCCGCATGACCACATCAAGAGATTCTTGCAACTCACCAATACGGTCAAATTCAATGGTGTTCCACAAGAGGTAATCCGTTTACAACTTTTTCCCTTTTCTTTAGAGGGACAAGCCCGGCATTGGCTTGCTAAGGAACCGCCACAGAGTATTCTTTCGTGGACGGATTTGGAGACCAAGTTTATCAATTACTTTTTCCCACCCTCTCGTACTACCGCTTTGCGGAACGAAATTATCAATTTTGAACAAAAGTACGATGAGTCGTTCAGTGAATCTTGGGACCGTTTTAAAGATCTTTTACGAAAATGCCCACAACATGGTTTTACCAAAGTGCACCAAATTAACACTTTTTACAATGGTTTAAACATGAATGACCAAGATTCACTAAACAGTGCTTCGGGGGGTAATCTTTTGGCTAAGACTTCCAATGCTGCTTGGGATATCATTGAGAATAAGTCTCGTGTGCAAACCAAGAGTGTTCGGACCAATGTCGCTAGTGCTAGTACTAGTGACAGCGACAAGCGACTTGACAAAATCACTACGCTTCTTGAATCGCTTGTTACCCACACCGTTAACAACACCAACAACAACACCGCTAAAAACGCTCAAGTCAATGCTGTTAGCCAACCATGCGAGATATGCGGGGGTCCTCACTCTTACACCACTTGTACTGCCACCCAAGACTACCCTTCTGAAAATGTGAATGCAGCTTATGGCACCTATCCTCAACCCGCTTATCAAGCTCGACCTCAAGGTGACCGTAATTTGCTTAGCTACCGCTCAAACAACTATCTCTCACCACCCGGTTTTCCTCCAAACAACCCAAACCAACAACCAAACCTCAATCGCCCTCCTCAACAACAACAACAACCTCGTACACCATACATCCCACCTCACAAACAACCACCACCACCTCAAAGAAACAACCAAGTTTACCAGCAACCTGCTTATCAACCACCCGCATACAATGCTCCTTCCAACCAACCCACCGCATTACACCAAGAGGTTGCAACCTACATGAGGACCAATGATGTGATCGTGGAAAATCTCCAACAGGAAGTGCGCAACTTGAATGCAGACCTGGTGAAACAAGGGAACGATCTGAGAGCTGACATGAGAAACACGTTGGATAGTCAAACGAATGACTTGAAGAACATGATAGCTAGTTTCTTCCAAGGTAATCAACCCTCTTCTTCGGGTACTCTTCCGAGTAACACCGTTGCGAATCCAAGAGGGGAGATGAAAGCAATCACCACTCGCAGTGGCAAAGGTACCAAGGAACCCGAGCTTCCTATACCTCCACCGGTGGTTGTGACTAAGGAGAACGAGTCACCTGCTCCTATTCCTCAACCTTCTACTTCCCCAATTTCTCCACCTCCTTCACCTCCTACCCCCATTTCCCCACCACCCGTGGTTGTGAGTGACCCTATTCCCCTAAAGCCTTCTTCTTCATCCAATATACCTTATCCTTCAAGGTTGAGGAAAGAGAAGCAAAAGAGCAAGGATGATATTCAAGTTTCAAACTTTCTCAAAATGTTTAAACAATTTAATTTTAACATCTCCTTTTGCCGAGGCTCTCGCTCACATGCCCAAATACGCTAAAATGTTTAAAGATCTTCTAAGTGACAAGGAGAAGCTTCTTGACATTGCTCAGACCCAACTTAATGAGAATTGCTCCGCTGTTCTCTTAAGGAAATTGCCAACTAAGCTTGGTGATCCGGGTCGTTTCTTAATCCCTTGTAATTTCCCGGGAGTAGAGAATTGCATGGCCCTTGCCGATCTAGGTGCCAGTATTAATCTAATGCCTCTAATCGTTTGGAAGCAATTATCTCTCCCTGAGCTAGTCCCCACCAAAATGACTTTGGAATTAGCTAACCGTACGGTTGCTTATCCAGTGGGGATAGCCGAAGACGTCTTTGTAGGAGTCGACAAATTCACTTTTCCTGCCAATTTCGTCGTCGTCGACTACGAGATGGACCCTCGTGTTCCCTTGATCGTGGGTCGTCCATTCCTGAGGACCGGTCGCACTCTTATCGATGTTGAAGCCGGTGAGCTTATCATGAGAGTGGGTGACGATAAAATCGTCTTCAACATAGGAAAGTTGTCTAAACAACCTTATTCCAACGAGAGTGTTAATTGTATTGACGTTCTTGATGAGGCTTGTGAAGAACACTTCCAAAATGCTTGCAAAAGTATTCCTACCTCTCTTCCCAATGTTGAAACCGTTTCCTCTATTGATTCATCACTGTCTCTCTTTGGAGAAAGTGATTTGTTTTGGAACAATCTTGAAGACACCATGGGAGATGTGAACTTAGCTAATGATGATTCTCCCACCGATGGGGATGAAGACATGCATTTCTTTGATAACCTTCTCAACGAAGACAACCTTTCTCCACCATCTCCCACGGTTATTGCTATCGATACTCCGACTTTGAATACGCCTCCCGTCGAAAATCCTCCGGATTTAGAACTTAAGGAGTTGCCGCCTCATCTCGAGTACGTGTTCCTTGAAGAAGAGAAGAAGTCGCCCGTCATCATCGCAAAGGATTTGAAAGATGAAGAGAAAACTCGCCTCGTCGCTGTGCTTAAAGATCATAAGAAGGCTATTGCTTGGAAAATTTCTGATATTCGCGGAATTGATCCTCACTTCTGCACACACAAAATTCTCATGGAGGACGACTTTAAGCCCACAATTCAAAACCAACGAAGGGTGAATCCAAAAATCCATGAAGTCATCAAAACAGAGGTTATCAAACTTCTTGATGCGGGTATGATTTACCCTATTTCAGATTCACCATGGGTTAGTCCAGTCCATCGTGTGCCCAAGAAGGGCGGAATAACCGTTGTTCCCAATGAACACAACGATTTCCACTCGTCTCGTTACTGGTTGGAGAGTTTGTATAGACTACCGCAAACTCAACGATGCCACGAGAAAGGATCATTTCCCTCTACCTTTTATGGACCAAATGCTTGAACGTTTAGCAGGTAATGAATATTACTGCTTTCTTGATGGTTTCTCGGGTTATTTCCAAATACCCATCGATCCCCAAGATCAAGAGAAGACAACATTCACTTGTCCCTATGGCACATTTGCTTACAAAAGAATGCCTTTTGGATTATGCAATGCCCCCGGGACTTTCCAAAGGTGCATGTTAGCTATCTTCCATGACATGGTTGAACAAACCATGGAAGTCTTCATGGATGATTTCTCGGTCTTCGGGGATTCCTTCTCTTCTTGCCTTGCCAATTTGGAACGTATGCTTAAGCGGTGTGAAGACACTCGCCTTGTTCTGAATTGGGAAAAATGCCATTTTATGGTAAAAGAAGGAATCGTGCTAGGACACAAGATCTCGAAAGCCGGTCTTGAAGTAGACCGTGCTAAAGTCGATGTTATCGCTAAGTTGCCTCCACCTTCAACCGTGAAGGGTGTGAGAAGTTTTCTGGGTCATGCGGGCTTCTATCGTCGATTCATCAAAGATTTCTCTCAAATCGCTCGCCCGATGACCCACCTCTTGGAAAAAGATACTCCTTTTATCTTTTCCAAAGAGTGTCTTGAAGCCTTCAACTCGCTTAAGGATAAGCTAACTAAGGCACCCGTCTTGGTTACCCCTAATTGGGAGCTTCCCTTTGAGTTGATGTGCGATGCTAGCGACTTTGCTATTGGTGCGGTTTTGGGCCAAAGAGTGAATAAACACTTCCAACCAATCCACTATGCTAGCAAGACAATGACGGGGGCTCAATTGCATTACACTACAACCGAAAAAGAGCTTTTAGCTGTTGTCTATGCCTTTGAAAAATTTCGCCCCTATCTTGTCCTTTCCACCATAATCGTTTACACCGATCATTCCGCGTTGAAGTACTTGTTGACAAAGCAAGATTCCAAACCAAGACTTCTCCGCTGGGTTTTGCTACTCCAAGAATTTAAAATCGAAATTCGCGACAAAAAAGGAGCTGAAAACCTAGCCGCGGATCATTTGAGTCGACTTGAGGATCCATACCAAGGGGATCATCCGAACAAAGAGATCAATGACTCTTTTCCCTTGGAGACCTTAATGTCTATAAACTCAAATTCTGATGAGACCCCGTGGTTTGCGGATATTGCAAACTACTTAGCGGGTGGAATTCTCAAGGACGGGTTAACATCCCAACAAAGGAAAAAGTTCTTCAACGACATTAAGACTTACTTTTGGGATGACCCGTATCTATTCAAACAATGTGCTGATTTGCTTATTCGCCGATGTGTTGATGGACCGGCAACTTTACAAATCCTTGACGCTTGCCACAAAGGACCCACCGGTGGTCACTTTGGTCCCAACTACACCACCAAAAAAGTGTTTGACTCGGGATTTTATTGGCCCTCCATATATCGTGATGCTCACAATATGGTTAAACATTGTGAGGCTTGCCAAAAACAAGGCAAGATCACACATAAAGACGAGATGCCTCAGAATTTCATTCAAGAATGTGAAATCTTTGATGTTTGGGGTATCGACTTTATGGGGCCATTCCCTTCTTCTAAAGGAAACAAATACATCCTTGTAGCCGTTGACTACGTTTCAAAGTGGGTTGAAGCCAAAGCTTTACCCACTAATGACGCAAGGGTGGTTTGTAACTTTTTGAAATCTTTATTCGCTAGATTCGGTGTACCTCGTGCCATTATTAGTGATCGTGGGACTCATTTTTGCAATGACCAATTCGCAAGAGTCATGGCTAAGTATGGTGTAAATCATCGTCTTTCCACAGCCTACCACCCACAAACTAATGGCCAGGCTGAAATATCCAACCGAGGATTAAAGCGAATTCTGGAAAGAACCGTGGGAGAGCATCATGCCTCATGGGCTGATAAACTTGATGATGCTTTGTGGGCTTTCCGTACCGCATACAAGACTCCGATTGGTTGTACACCATATCGTCTCGTGTACGGGAAAGCATGCCACCTCCCCATTGAGTTGGAGCACAAGGCTTACTGGGCTTTGAAGTGGGCTAATTTTGATATCAACAAAGCCGGGGACCTACGCAAGATCCAACTCAATGAGCTGAATGAACTTTGTAATGAGGCTTATGAAAATTCTTTGATCTATAAGGAGAAGACTAAGCTCATTCACGACTCTAAGATTAAGAACCGAGAGTTCCAAGTTGGAGACAAAGTTTTACTCTTTAACTCTCGGTTGAAAATCTTTTCTGGCAAGTTGAAATCTCGTTGGTCCGGCCCATTCACCATTGCACAAATTTTTTGCATATGGTACTCTCGAGCTCGCTCAACCTAATGGACCTAACTTTAAGGTGAATGGCCAACGAGTGAAGCTGTACTTTGGTGAGGACATCTCTCATGAGATGATTCCATCCCTCACCACGTTCCCCATGAACTAATTTTGGGTCGAGTCAGGCTCGTGACTCGGTTATCAAAAACAAGCGCTCCTCGGGAGGCAACCCGAGTATCTATCCTTTTACGTTTTAACCTCCTAAGTGTAGGGGGACTTCTATCGGTGTTTGTATTTGTGTGGTGATGTGATTACAGGGATAAGTGCACTCTTGGAATCTCTGAAGAACCGTGCTCCCGTGTTCTCCGAAATCCGGTTCTATCTCTCAACTATCGTGATTCAATTCTCTTCATACTCACATTTGAAATTGATCACGTTAGTCGTCTCTTCCTTAGCTTGAGTTAACCAACGTGCACAATGTCATAAGTGTAGGGGAGACTTTTCCCACATGCTTAAACATTGAGGACAATGTTTATCTTAAGTGTAGGGAGGACTTCTATCGAAGTTTTAAGTGGACTTTTCCATGAAAATGCCTTCATTTAACCAGAAAATCACATTTTTCAACATTTTTCAAATTTTTTATTAACTTTGGCCATTTAGTCGTAATTTTTAAATTTTTATCATTGCTTTCGTATGTATATATCCCGCAATAAAGTCAAATTTTAATAAAGTGGTGTAGCTAGTTTAGAAGTCTTTGACATATTAGGCCCGTTGCGTTTATTTTGACTCAACCCGAATAGACTTATCCAAGTTTATTCTAGCTAGTATCCTTAACCATGTAGACCTTAATTGGTTTATTAGGCTAAGTGTCCACGAGTCTCATTACTTGAGATTTTAAATTGTGGAGAATGAGAAATGATAGAGTCAATTATAAGTCGGTATTCTTGCACAAGCTCATTTGGTGTAATTATTTGCCTATTCTCCCATTTGCTAATAATTTATCTGCAATAAGTAAGGTCGTACGATTTGAAAAGTTACTTAGCTTGTAGCCCAAGATCGTTTAAAAGTTGCTCGATAATGATAAGAGTTCATAGCCAAGGCACAACTTATGAAGCGGGGCACGAAGATTGACGAGTCCAAAAAGGCCCTAACAAGGCATGAGGATTCCATTTTATTGCTAAAGATCCAAAGTGATGTGAAAAGCATTATTCCCAAAATCAATATGAAGGATCAAGACTCACGACGAAAAGCAATCAACTCCCATAAAGATCATGGAGAAGTCTATCCAAAAAGACCCTAACAAGGTATGAGGATAAATAGATCCAAGTCCGAAAAGGAGGCGGATCGTTGTATCTCAAAATCCCAATTAGAGATTGAAGAATAATCATGAAGTCGTGGTCAACAAAGTTGGAGAACCCCTCAAAAGTCTCCAAGTGATGAAACTCTATTAACGATGAGAAGACCATTATCTCAAGCACGTCTCTCAAGATATGAAGTATGAAGTACATGCCAAATATCGGCCCGAGAAAGGTCTCAAATTGTGAACCGAGTTATGCCAAGATATGAACTTTTTGATATCCCGAGAAGCATATTTAAGAGATTTTGTCCTTTAGCTGACTATTGATCAAATCGTCCTACTTTGCTTTCAGCCATAATAAACTATCTAAATAAGTCCAAAAATGCATCTTCATGATCATTCTAAGACAAAAATAAAATATAAGAGATACACCTAGGAATAAGGGAGTTTAAGCATTTAATTAAGCCATGTGTGTAAGTGTTTGATTTACTAACTTATAATAACAATGATCTCGTTTTTAAGCTTAGTTTGGGGAACGTGAAACTTGAGGGTGATAAATCTTCGCAGCACCAAAGCCCTAATGTAAGTCATTGATTTATTTGCAAGTTATTTCCATGTAGCTATTTTTAAGTGGAAATGGTTTTCTATCCTTTTGTTTACTTTAAAGATGTTAATTTCTCTTAGTACTTTAATTTTTGTTTAGTAGTATTTTAATAAGGCCAAGGTTGATTGATTATGAGAAAAATGTAAAATTGCTTTATCACTAAGCATTGCATGAGGGCATGGCAATGGTTAAGTGTAGGGGATTTGATAGGTGTGTAAACACCCATCCTTTTACCACTTAATTCTGGCTAAAACGAGACCAAAACACGTATTTAATATCATTTGTTTGGAATTATGCGTGGCTTTTGTGTTTATTGTGTTTTCAGAGCCAACCGGATGAATATTGAAGAAAACATGGGATTGCACGGGTTTTATCGAAGAAAAAGACTCAAGACGAAGTCTATTGTCCAAGAGATGCAAAATATTTGAAGTCCATTGGCCTAATTAGAGATTTATCGAAGAAAAGGACCAAAGATGGAAGATTTACATAAGTCGAAGAAACTCAAGTCTATTAAACCAAGAAATTAAAAGACGAGTTGAATTTAATCAACGAAAAATCCTGAATCAGAATCGAAAACGTCAACTTTTCTGAAAAGACGAGAAGACAAGAAGAACGGGAGAAAGCCCACTCACCAACCAAAAGACAAGACTATATAAAGTCCACCCTTCACACTATTCATGGAGTTTTTTAGTTTTTCTTCTCCCTTCTTTTTTCTCCCTTTCTGTTCGTAGCATCACCAACACCACTAGGGTGTTTGGTGATTTTGATTCTTGTTTTTCAATCTTGTAATTTGATCTTTATCTTTTGTTTGTTAAAACCTTAATCATTCAATATATCAATCTTTCCATTTCATCTTGTTCATCATCATCTTTTATTTCAAGTTCTTAAGTTCTTATTTGGTTGAGTTTTGATTTTAAAAAGTTGTTGAATTGGTGTTTTTGTGATTGGGATTTGATCCTTGTAGTTGGTAGATGATTTGTGGTTAATTTGGTAAAACCTTTTTGCTTATTTAGTTTGATTTTGGATTAAAATCGCATCTCCCTGTTTTTTCTGCATAATTACTGTTCTTGAGCGTTTCCCAGGTTCCGGATGAACTAAAACTTCCGAATGAACCAAAACTTCCGGATGATCACAAACTTCCGAATGAACATAAAAAGTTCCGGATGAACATAAAAAGTTCCGAATGAGTTAAGAAGTTCCGAATGAGTTTTCTTTTTTAAAAGTTCCGAATCAGTTGATAGTTCCGAATAAACTTCCGACTCAAAGTTCCGAGTGAAGTTCCGGATCAATCTTCCGAGTGAAGTTCCGGATAAAGTTCCGGGTGAACTTCCGAATTAACTTCCGAGTAAAGTTCCGAGTGAAGGATTTTTCAAAGTTCCGAATCAGTTTTCCTTAAAAGTTCCGGATGAACTTCCGAGTCAATACTTACGAACCGACTTCCGAGTGAACTTCCGGATCAAGGTGTACTTCCGAATCAAATTTCTTTTAGTCTTACTTACTGTTTCTTTTTGAGCATTTTTAAGTTTGTCTTACTGTTTCTCATTGTTTCTTCATTTTATATTTTAAGTTTAATTTTAATTCTAGTTTATTAATTGTCATTAATTTAATTGCTTTTAAATTTCAGTTTACATTTTAGAGCATTTAACATTTAGTAGATTAGAAAACCAATCCCCTTTTTAGTAACCAAGAACAATCATTCCACTTAGAACCAAGATCAATTCGAGAGGATATCGAGAACGAGATTTAATCTGAACCCATACAAAATCACAAATATCAAATGGCGCCGCTGCCGGCTCTTCTCGTTAAGATCAACAGTTTTTTGTGAGAACTTGGATTTTGGGATCCGTTCCCCGTGAACGTTACTTTTTCACAAAAATTTTCAAAAAAAAAAAAATCCTAAAAAATATAAAATTTTCAAAAAAAAAATACTTATAAGTTAGTAATGCTAACACTACTCATATGCCCCAATCACGTACTTATCCTCCCAATTTCCTAAGTTGTATCTCTTATATTTTATTATGTCTTGAATGTTTCACGAGGATACATTGTTTGACTTATGCGATAATAGAGATTTAGGTCTAAAAATAGTGTCCTAACGGTGTAACCAAGACCATCAAATCAATAACCCCTCCTAATAGACAACGATGTCAAAAAATTAAGTCAACAAGAAGGATCGATAAACACGGTTTTATAACGGTTTTGAACATGAGACTTATTACCAAGACTTTTATACGCCCCCTAACGGAAGGGCCTTATTATCTTTGGTTTAACTCCATCTTTTATTCAACTTCGCCATGAAGCTTTTATTATGACTTCGGTCTTGCCTTGCCTTTTATTATCCACCTCGTCGGTGGTTTTATTAACCAAAGACGTATATCCTCACGCTAAAGCGAATTTTGGATCTTTAAAGCTTCAAAGATTAAGGCTTGATTCACTTTCAATTTTTGCATAGACTTTTCGGCCTTGTGGGGCTTCAAATTGTTTGCTTGATTTAGGTGAGCACTTGGGTGAAGCTTTCGATTATTCGGGTTGCCAATACTTCAAAACCGTGACGCTGGCGATACCTTAATGTCTTCCCAATTTAATTACACTGAAGCTACTAGAAAAGACTAGAAACCCAACAATCAAGACTAAACCGCTAAGTCAATATTTATTAAGCAAAAAATATTTACAAGCGAAGGGAGAATAAGTAAACAACGAGAACACATGAGTTTTTGAAAGAATACGAGTACTCTACGTTTAGCATAGTAACTTATAATTAACCCTATCATTTCTCGTCCTCATTTAAGAGACTTAGCCTATTCTGAAGTTAAGGAATCAAAGCTAAGTGCTCAACACGCACGGTCGAGTAAAAAATTACTCTTATTCTCGCCATCGGAAAACCTACATTCGTGTCTTCAAACACTTATAAAACATGAGAAAAATTTTAAAATTTGGCCATTTTAGCCTTATTTTGCAACAAAACAATAAACAAAAAAGATAAACTTTGGAAAGCGTGAAGGTTTGGCAAGGCAAGTATCTATTCACCCCCCCCATACTAAGTTAAACATTGTCCTCAATGTTTCGAGTCTAGGGGTGCAAACACCCCCATACTAGAGACGTAGTCAAATGCCTAATCTAGCATGGAAAAGGTGTAACCGTTAAGTTTAAAGCCGTTTATGAAGTGTGCTAAAAACCTAAGGTTAGAACATCAAAGGATATATCATGTATATTGAGAAAGTCTTCAAAGCAAACGATCGAGTGCTCCCATAAAACGAACACGAGAGGCTCCAATCGTGAAGATCATGATCATCTAAAATCCACAATTCACAAACAACCACGAAACAAAGGTTGGATGGGCACAAATCCCCACACGTTACTACATTAGAAAGCGATAATATGTACATAGGATAAGCATGGGACTCCCCCACGAGGCACCTCGTTTTTGATTTATCGAGTCATGAGCTCGACTCGATCCCCTCAATACTAATTATCATTGGGGAAGGTGATTTGGTTGAGGTAGTTCAAGGATGGAACTTCCCCGCCAAAGTAGTGCTTCAACCTATGTCCATTCACCTTGAAATTGGGGCCATAATTTTGAGCTAGCTCGATGGTCCCATATGGAAAAACTTGAGTCACGGTGAATGGACCGGACCAACGGGATTTCAACTTACCGGAAAAGATTTTCAAACGAGAGTTAAAAAGCAAAACTTGATCCCCAATGTTAAAAACCCGGTTTTTAATTTTATAATCATGCAACTTTTTAGTCTTTTCTTTATAAATCAGTGAATTTTCATAAGCAATATCTCTCAATTCATCCAATTCATTTAATTGCATTTTCTGGTGTTTTCCCGCGGTCTCCATGTCATCATTACAATGCTTTAGGTCCCAATAAGCCTTGTGTTCTAATTCAATAGGCAAGTGACAATTCTTCCCATACACAAGCTTATAGGGAGTGCACCCAATGGGCGTCTTATAAGCGGTCCTAAAGGCCCATAAAGCATCGTCCAACTTATCTGACCACGTTTGTCGGTTTTCCCAAACGGATCTCTCCAAGATCCTCTTCAAAGCTCGGTTTGAAATCTCGACTTGCCCACTCGTTTGTGGGTGATAAGCCGTAGAAAGACGATGTGTAACCCCATATTTCCTTAGGACCCTTTCGAATTGGTCGTTACAAAAATGGGTTCCACGATCGCTTATGATCGCACGAGGGGTTCCAAACCGAGAAAACAAGCTTTTCAAAAACTTGACTACCACACGAGCATCATTGGTGGGAAAAGCCTTAGCTTCCACCCACTTAGATAGGTAGTCAACCGCGACAAGGATGTACTTATTACCACGAGATGATGGGAACGGCCCCATAAAGTCTATTCCCCAAACGTCAAAGATCTCACACACTTGGATGATATTTTGTGGCATTTCATCTTTTTGTGAGGCTTTTCCTTGTCGTTGGAATGAATCACACGACTTCACAAGCTCTTGTGCATCTCAGTAAATAGTAGGCCAAAAGAAGCCGACATTAAAGACCTTCTTAGCCGTGAGATTAGCACCATGGTGACCACCCGTGGGTCCCTCATGACAAGCTCTAAGGATATTAGAAGCTTCGGTACCCAAGACACAACGTCGAATGATTTGATCCGCACAAGTTCGGAACAAATAAGGGTCGTTCCAAAAGTAGAACTTGACGTCACGAAAGAATTTTTGTTTTTCTTGAGTCGTCATACCCTTAATGATGAAGTTACCCACATGGTAATTTGCAAAGTCCGCAAACCATGGGGTAGAAGAATCAAGCTTAGAATTCACTACACCAAGTGTCTCGAGCGGAAATGTTTCGGTGATTTACTTGGGCTCGTAAACACTTTGGTGAGGATCTTCTAAACGAGAAAGATGATCGGCCGCGAGATTCTCGGCTCCTTTTTTGTCAACAATCTTGTGATCAAATTCTTGAAGGAGGAGAATCCAACGAAGTAATCTAGGCTTAGCATCTTGCTTAGCCATAAGATATTTGATAGCCGAATGATCCGTATACACTATGCATTTAGCCAAGACGAGGTAAGGTCGGAATTTCTCAAATGCATACACCACGGCAAGGAACTCCTTCTCCGTTGTAGTGTATTTAAGTTGAGCCTCGGTCATCGTCTTGCTAGCATAGTTAATAGGCAAGAAGTGCTTTTCATGACGTTGCCCCAATACGGCCCCAATAGCATAGTCACTAGCATCACACATGAGTTTAAAGGGGAGGTTCCAATTAGGAGCAACAAGAATGGGAGCTTCAGTAAGTTTCCTCTTAAGGATTTCAAAGGCTCGTACACAATCTTCGTTAAAGACAAAACGTGCGTCTTTTTCAAGGAGATGTGTAATAGGTCGAGAGATCTTTGAAAAATCCTTGATGAATCGACGATAAAAGCCCGCGTGGCCTAGGAAACTCCTAACTCCCTTAACGGTTTTGGGATGAGGTAATTTAGCGATGACGTTTACCTTAGCTTGGTCTACCTCAATCCCCGCTTTCGAGACCTTGTGCCCTAAGACGATTCCACTTTTAACCATAAAATGACATTTTTCCCAATTAAGCACAAGGTTGGTTTCCTCACATCGTTTCAACATTCTCTCAAGATTCGACAAACACGAAGAGAACGAACAACCAAACACGGAAAAGTTATCCATGAAGACTCCATCGTCTTCTCGATCATATCATGAAAAATAGCCATCATGCACCTTTGAAAGGTTCCCGGTGCATTACAAAGTCCGAATGGCATTCTACGATAGGCAAACGTTCCATATGGACACGTAAACGTAGTTTTTTCTTGATCATGAGGATCGATGGGGATTTGGAAGTAACCGAAAAAACCATCTAAAAAGCAATAGAAATTGTTTCCCGCAAGACGCTCCAACATTTGGTCCATGAAGGGCAAGGGAAAATGGTCTTTACGAGTGGCTTCATTCAACTTACGATAGTCAATGCACACTCTCCATCCGGTTACGAGTCTAGTTGGAATCAACTCGTTGTCATCGTTTGGCACAACGGTCATTCCTCCCTTTTTAGGGACACAATGGATAGGACTCACCCAAGGGCTATCGGAAATAGGGTAAATCATTCCCGCGTCAAGGAGTTTAAGGACTTCCTTTTTGATGACGTCGTGAATTTTGGGGTTCACCCTCCTTTGACATTAGATTGCGGGCTTGTAATCCTCCTCCATTAAGATTTTGTGGGTATAAAATTTGGGATCGATCCCCTTAATGTCGGATAACTTCCACGCAATTGCCCCTTTGTGATCCTTTAGAACATCGACAAGTGCGGTTTTTTCATCATCCGAAAGTTCCTTCGCAATAATAACCGGCAACTTGTCGCCCTCCTCCAAATAGACATATTCGAGATGAGGAGGTAAATCTTTCAAATCGAGGATAGGTGGTTCCTCAATTGAAAATTTGGGCTCGATACTCATAACCTCCTCGGGTGGAGGAAATGGGAAATCGTTGAGAAAATCCTTGATAATCGAGAAGTCCTCATCGTTGTCGAGGTCTTCGTTACAAGTACGTGGAACATCGAATTCTTCCAACGTAAAACCACCACATTCAAATGGAGTGAAGGTTGGTGTCGAATTATCAAGAATGGGATCTAACATAGTGGGATTGCCACTATTTTCATCATCACCAAAACCTAAAACTTCTTGTGAAAATTCCTCGCAAACAACGTCAATCATATCAACGAGGTTTATGGTTGCAGCGAAATAAACATGAGAAATTTGAGAATTTTGAGTTGCGTTTATAACAAGTTCCTCGTCGTTGAAACGTAAGGTGATCTTTCTAGCATGAACATCGATCAAAGCCATAGACGTATCTAAAAATGAACGACCTAAAATGAGAGGAACTTGAGGATCCGTGGGAATATCGACAACGATAAAGTCTACGGGATAGTAGAACTACCCCACTTTCACAAAAACGTCTTCCGCCAATCCACATGCGGGAATCGTGGAATGGTCGGCCAACTCGATAGACATTAGTGAAGGAGTAAGATTAGGAAGATTGAGCGACTTGAAGATTGCAAGTGGCATCAAGTTAATGCTAGCACCAAGATCGGCCAAGGCATAGCATTCTTCCATATCTTGGATTGCACATGAAATCAAAAATTTACCGGGATCACCGACTTTTTGAGGTATGCGATTAAGATAAACCGATAACTAGACAATTGGTGCAATTTCTCCTTGTTTTTCAACATACTCTTAAAGTTAGCGGCAAATCGAGGCATCATGACCAAAGCATCGGCGAAACTCACATTAAAGTGCAAATCACGAAACATTTTCATAAAAATCTCAAATTGGTAGTTGTCGCGCTCTTGACGTTTCTCCTTCCTAAGTCTCGATGGATAGGGCAAAGGTGGTGTGGGTTGAGGCATAGGCATAGCCTTTGGAATCTCGGGTTCCAATGTTGGTAATGGGTCAACCGTAGGTGTGGTATGAGCGGTACTTCGTAGGATTGGGACATGCTCCTTTTTGACCACCACCTCGGGTTCTTCCTCAATTGCTTCCTCCGTAGGAGCAATTGGTTGAGGAGTCGGTTACTTAAGTGTCTTACCACTACGTGTGGTAATCACTTTCATCTCACCCTTAGGGTTTGATACGGTGTTGCTAGGAAGACTACTCGAAGACGGTTTACACATAATTGCCTTAAACATAGATGAGATTTTATCTTCAAACATGGATTGCCTCTTCTCGGCCTTAATCATTTCTTGCTTAATCTCATGTTGCCCTTGTTCCATTTTTTGTTGGTTTTGTTGTAACCTAGTTACATTTCCTTCCATTTTGTTTGTGTGGATTTTAAGCTCATTTGCTAACTCATTTTTCAACTCTTTCTTCAAGTCGGTCTTAAACTCGGATCTTAGGCTAATGATTTCTCTTTGAATGTTGTCAAACCTAGCATCATTCCCATTAGCGTATTCAGCAAATTCATTTGGAAGATCTTTTAAAGTTTGCAAACCTTTGTTGTTGTTTTGAAAATCATTTTGATTTTTGTTTGAAACTTGATTATTAGCACCTTGATTACCATAGTTTCCCTTGTTGTAATTGTTTTTGAAACCAACTTGATTGTTGCGATAGTTGTTGTTAGCATTTTGATTTGAACCAAAACCCGGTCGAGTCAATTGATTAGAGCGGGTAACTTGACCGTTTTGGTTGTAAGTTCCCGTGGCCGCGTAGGCACTCGAAGTGTTACCACCGTTGGTAATGCACTTAGAGAAATCATGACCTCCACCATAATACATGCATGAAACCTCAACCGCTTTAGCCGTAGCGGGAGCACTTGGTTCTCAAACTTTGAACTCAATCAAAAGACCTTTAAGCTTATCAAAGATTTTGTTTTCCATGTTCGCCTCAATTTGGCAAGCATCGATGGTAGTAGACAAAGAAGGTGAAGCCGAAGATGAAGCCTTACGAACACTCGATGTGTTACGAGGACTATACACCTTAGATCTATTCTCAATGATTAACAATGCTTCCTCGACCGTTTTACACAAAAAATTACCACCCATGGCGGCATTAAGATAATCCCTTTCATGATCATTAAGTCCATTGTAAAACGTGTCAATTTGATGCAAATCGGAAAAACCGCGATGAGGACACTCATGTAACATTTCCTTAAACCTATTCCAAGCCGTTGAAAAACTTTCATTAAACTCTTGTGAAAATTTTGAAATCTCGTTTTTCAAATGCGTAGTCTTTGAGGGCGGAAAAAATTGGTTCACAAACTTAGATACGAGATCCTTCCACGTCAATATAGAATTGGGTGGCTCTTTCTCTAACCAAATTTTAGCGGGCCCCGCTAAGGAATACGGAATAAGCATCATCTTGATCGAGTCATTAGCAACATCCTTAAACTTACAAGTGGCGGTAAGACGATTGAATTGGCGGATATGGTTGTGTGGATTGTCCTTCTCATCACCACGGAATTTTTTGTTTTGGATCATCGACAACAAACCCGTTTTCACTTCAAAATTCTCCGCAAGGATAGCAGGAATCACAATAGCCTCTCCATAACCCTCGGCAGGTGCTTGAAGTAACTCCATCATAGTTCGATTCGCCATGGTTGGTTCTTCTCTTACAATGGGTTCGTCAATAGGAGACTCCTCACTAGAAAGATTAGGAGTAGGTGTGGACTCCTTTTTGTTTTTTCGTTTACGTGCACGTCTTGCTTGATTATGAGTGAGCATAAACTTCACGTACAATGAGGGGACGAGCAAAGAAGATTCTTTTTGGTGTTTTGTATTTTTCAATTTTTTTGTGGTTTTTGATTGTATTAACCTTTTTTGGATTTTGGGTGAAAGTATTAAGTAGACCAAAATCTACAAATCTCCTCCTTAATCAAATCTCTTGATTAAGGAAGCCTCAAGGAATGAAAATGATCACGTGAAGTGAACGCCTTCGATGACTTTAGAACGTTGGTGGAACACCAAAACGTTCAAGAGGGTTTAATCAATGAAACCAAGAAAGTATATATGATACTTAATAATACTTTGGGCGGCAAAACCCTCGATTAGCTCTCAAAATCAAATACTCACAAGCAAGCGGGGAAACGAGGCAGCGCGAAGCACTTAAGAGCCTTTTTCCTTAGGATATAATTTATAATATCCGCCTTATACCCACCTTATAGTTTGTATTTTTCAAAATCAAGCTTCACGAAAGTATTTATCTATTTTTGCGTTTTTCTTTGGTTTGAGATTCGAATACAGTGATTGGGTAATGACCTCCCAAGTCAAGGTTGTGATTTCTCACTTTTGGAGTACTTGTGAATTTATTGTTCTACGTATACAATATAGTAATAGTATTCACACAAAAAACGAAAACCGATAATACGTATTAGTAGAGTGCTACTAATACAAATACTATTATGGTTAGTAGATAAAAACAACAATTTCTAAATCAAAACACAATACGCCTCCCCGGCAGCGGCGCCAAAATTGATGTAGTGTTTTTGATACTCTTTAGGAAAAGAGCACAAAAGTAGGGAAAAGTATTAAGTGTCTGTTTAGGAAAACCAAGCACTAATGACCAATGAGAAGTTCGTTTCCCAAAAAGGCTAGTGTGTTGTGTAAAGAGATGATTAACTTTGTGATTATATTTGTGAAAAGAAAATAGAATAAGGGATGAGAAAAGAATGACGGTTACGATGACGGATTACACTAAGACGAAGAAGTCGTACACGTAAAACCGTAAAAGCACCAAAATTAAAAATTTACTCTAAAAATTCCTAGAAAATCACTAAAAATCCACTAAAATATTCTAAGGGTTTACAAAAAAATCAAAACTTGCTAAAACCTTTTAATTAAATAATTATTAATTTTTTAATGCTAATTAAAGCCCTAAAAATCAAAATTAACTAATAAAAAGTCCAAATCAAGATCTTCAAGTTCGTAAACCTTTAAAATAACCTAATTAAGCTAAAAAGTATTTTTCCAAATTTTAAAACCACTAAAAACTATTTTTAAACAATTAAAAACTATTAAAAACTATAAAAACTTAATGTTGGGAATCTAAACTTGTTAGATTCCCTGATCATAGATTTAAACATAATTAGGCTGTTAGATAGTCCCTTGCCTGTGCCTAGGAGGCAGGCAAGTATCGCAAGACTTACAGAGATCTAAGTCTCTGTGAGCAACCTCAGAGGAGTCTATGTCAGAGACATTGTCAAGGAAGTCAAAGATTACTTGAAGACATACTCATTGGCTGTGATGGATAACAGCCAAGATGTATCAGGGACTCTGAGGGGTTGAGGGTTAACAGGGGTGGCAATACCCTGTTAACACTCAGCACACTTTGGACATGCCATTTGTGTGTTCGAGACTATGAAGAAAAAGGAAACTGTTTTGACAACTATTTCCTTAAAGCATAATGGAAGACTACCAAGAATAGAAGAGCATCATGTGACTGATGTGGGAACTTGTAAAAGCTTGTGTAGTCACCATCAAGTACTATTTAGGTCAATCTCGTAACTCTATAAATAGGATTTGTATCCATGAATTAATGTTTAACACTTTGAGATATTCATAACATTATTGCATAGAAATTATTGAATCAAACAGCTACGACTGTATTCATAAGTTAGGGTTTATAGTTGTTCAAAGTGTGCACAACACATTGTCATCAAACGGTGTTATCCATAACACTTGTAATTCTTTATTATACAATAATAAGATTACGTTTGAAAAGTAATACCTTGTGTTGATTAAGTTAAGATTAGGGTTTCTAGCATTGATTAGGGACTTTTAATTGGTATCAGAGCGGTGTTTGATATTAAAACCTTCAAGAAAGATCGTTCTCAGTTTTATAATCAAGATCCACCATGCCGGAAACATCTAACCCACCACAATCACCTTCCACAACTCCATCTTCACCAAGACTCAACCCTCCTGCCAATGACGATGATCTACCCCAACTTCTTGACTCAAGAGGTGGATCACATGTCACAAGTGTACCAGTCTTTGATGAAGAAGATTTTGCCAGTTGGAAGAGTCAATTTCTTGTGTATCTCGACGGACTTGAACCTTTTCTTCTAGAAATTTTAGAAAATGGTTCTTATATTCCCATGGCGCTTACCTCCACTGAAGAAAACCCTCTTCCCAAACCTCTCAAACAATGGACTCCAGCTGATAGAAAATTGGCAAACCAAGATAAACGTCTCAAAAGCATCATTATATCCTGTCTTCCCAAACACATCATGAAGTCTGTCATTCAGTGTCCCACAGCCAAACAAATGTGGACAGACCTTATCCTTGGCCATGAAGGACCCTCTGAAACAAGAGAGACAAAGATTCAGGCACTCAGACTTCAGTTCAATGCCTTCAAGTCACTTGAAGGTGAAAAGGTGCAACAAACCTATACAAGGCTGAAAATTCTTCTCAATGACCTAGCAATGAATGATGTCACTATTGGTCAAGCTGAGATCAATGCCACATTTGTCAACAGCCTTCCAAGAAAGTGGCTGAGTATGAATCAGACTCAGAGAGCTAACAACTCAATCAAGATTGACACCCTTGCTCAGCTTTATGGAAAGTATAATTATGAAGAAGGGCTGATCGATACTATTTACAAATCAGAGACTGAAAGATTTGTAGTCCAAGGAGCCTCCTCTAAAGCCTTGATCTCTGCTACACCTCCTCATGACAGCGATTCTGATGTTGAAGAAGACACCCGCAGTAGCCAAGAGTTCTTGACAGACCTTAATGCAGAGTTTCATGAAAGAGCCTTGCTAGCCAATCAAAGAAGATTCTTCAAAAGATCAGGGAGAATAGGATCAGCTAGTAAATCAACTGACAGGTCAAAAGAAACTTGCTTTGCCTGTGGAAATCTTGGACATTTCCAAAAAGACTGTCCTTCCACCAAAACATCCTCACCCTCCTATCCATCATCTTCATCAAAACCTTACAAGTTCAAACAACACAACAATTCATCTCACCAATCCAATTCATCAGACACTGAGAAGAAGGATTACAAAAACAAGTACAAGGCACTTAAAGCTGAGTTAGAACAGATGAATTTGAAGCTTGAAGCTCTGTCTAAGAAGAAGGGTGGAGATAAAAAGACAGAGAAAGGGTTGGTAGCTGAAGCTTATGATTGGAATGATGAGCCACTGACTTCAGATGAGGAAGATACTACTAGAGTCAGGGCTTTCATGGCTATAGCTGAGGATGAACCAGCTGTTGGAAAAGGTGATGCAAGATCAGGACAATGGGTTGACATCACAATGAAAAGGTACACAGGCTTTTATCTATGTCTGATAGTGATGAACGCAAGCATGTCCTTGATTACACCATTGTTGATTTACACTTTGTTGAGGAACAAAGAAAGAACCTACTTGATAAGTTTCACTCTGTTAAAACTGAATTGCTAAATACTAAATCTGAATGTGAAACTCTCAGACGGGTTAATTTAGAGAAAATATCCCTGCAAAATGAAGTCACTAGGTTAACCTTGAAAAACATTGTCTTAAATGATCAAGTTTCTGAATTAAACAAGATTATTGAAAAATGGCTGCGTGCTAGGTTCATAATAGATCAATTGTTTAATGATGAATTGCCTGCTGACATTAGAAGGGATATATCTACTAAGAAGAATAAGCTGAGAATTCAAACCAAACCCAAAGACATTGTCTTCAAATCTACAGAGACTATTCATATGTCAGATACCTCTTTGACTAATGACCCCGTCTCTAAAGATGTGGCTGAGTTACCACCTTTGCCCAAACTCTCTGGAGTTGAACCTAGCAGTTCCTCTCGAGCTGCTAAAGGTGAAATTAGGACAGATATTGAGAATCCTCCAGCTAAAGTTTTTCATGTACCTGCTAAACAAACTGGTAAACAAGTTGCTTTTAAGCCTGTCTCTACTAAAGTTGTGAATAAGGTTGACCCTACCACTGAAGATCGCCTGTTGTCTCTAATGAAAGAAGTAGAACTCTTGAAACAACACATTAAGCCTTCCGCTGAATGCTCTACTTCTCATGAACCTAAGTCAGTCCTAGGTGAGCCCAAAGGGGAAAGGTTAATTAAACCTTATTGCAATGTATGTAAAAACTCTCACCACATGACCTTAGATCATGACAGACACATGGCAGCTAAGAGAGCTCAGACACCCTCTAGGGATAGACCACAGGGTTCCAAAAGACAACAGGGAAACTACAGACCTTATCCTCCTTGTAAATTCTGTGGACTCACAGATCATCACTCAGACGAGTGTGGCGACTTCCCTGGGTGTGATCTCTGTGGAAGTTATGCCCATGAAATAGTGAATTGTCCCTCCCAACGCCAAAATTTCTACAGGAACACAAGAGTTGCTAATCAGCGATTCAGGGAACCCACTGGAAAGTGGGTTCACCATAGGAACTAACCTGTTTCTATGTATCTGTGCAGAAATATCTCAAGGAATGGGTATGGTATCTAGACAGTGGCTGTTCTAGACACATGACAGGGATTCAACAATACTTGCACAGATACTCAAAAGAGCCAGGTCCTAAAGTGGTGTTTGGAGATAACTCTTCAGGTGACACAGAAGGATATGGCTCAGTGAACTGCAATGGGATTACATTCACCAGGGTTGCATATGTGAATGGTCTTAAACACAATCTTATTAGCATCAGCCAATTGTGTGATGCTGACTATAAGGTTTTGTTTACTAAGACTCAGGGAACCATATTCAACAAAAACAATGATGTTGTGCTTATTGCACCTAGAAGAAGAGATGTTTATGTCATCAACATGGCTGTTTGCTCTAAAGACAGCTCAAATTGTTTTCTTGCTAAAGCCTCTGAAAGTGTCAATTGGCCGTGGCACAAAAGACTGTCTCATCTCAACTTCAAGAACATCAACAAAATAGCCACATAAAACCTAGTTGCTGGTCTACCTTCAGTGATGTTTTCTAAAGACAAGACTTGTTCCGCCTGTGTCAAAGGAAAGCATCACAGGTCTTCATTCAAGACCAGGCAATCATTCTCCATTTACAAATGCTTACATCTCCTTCACATGGATTTGTTTGGGCCTGTCAAACCTCAGACCATTAATCACAACAAATACACCTTGGTCATAGTTGATGAATTTTCAAGATATACATGGGTGTTCTTCCTCAGAAGGAAAAGTGATGCAGCTGATACCATCATGTCCTTCATCAGACATGTTGAAAATATGAATGATGTTAGAGTCAAAGCCCTTAGAAGTGATAATGGTACTAAATTCAAGAATCATCATCTTGAATCTTTTTGTGATGAGAAAGGGATTTCACAGAACTTCTCTTCAACTGGCACCCCTGAACAAAATGGTGTGGCTGAAAGAAGAAACAGGACTTTGATTGAGGCAGCCAGAACTATGTTGAATGGTGCAGCCTTACCAAAGCAATTTTGGGGAGAAGCTGTTCACACTGCCTGCTACACACAAAACAGATCAATCATTGTCAAAAGACATGGTAAAACTTCCTATGAAGTTTTCAGAAAAAGATCTCCAGATGTCAGCTATTTTCATGTGTTTGGATGCCCTGTGTTCATTTACAACTACAGGGATAAACTTGGAAAGTTTGACGAAAAAGCTGATGATGGTTTCTTCTTAGGATACTCTCCAACAGCCAAAGCCTTCAGAGTATTCAACATCAAAAGACAAGAAGTAGAAGAAACCTTTCATGTTAGATTCAATGAAGATGATGAAGTCCTACAGAGATCAGGAACAGAGGGTGATGAAATTGATTTTAATGAAAATGTATCTTTCCCAAGTGATGAGTTCTCAGAACCAAGACCTACCAGTCATCTCCATCATCACTCCAACACTCTCACTCCTTATGTTCCTGCTTTTGACCCTCTGTCTACTCACAACATAGAAGTTCCTACCTCACAGGAACTTGATGAAGAAGAATCACAACCCTCTGGTAGTCCTTCTTCTTCTAATACTGTTGATGACTCACCAATTCTTCAAATCCCTGAAGAATCTCCTGCTGATAATGAAGTTGTACCTCTTGATATGGCTGAAGAAGAGTCTGACACTGAAGTAGTCTTTGAAGAAAGCCCTCCTAATCAGCAGGATGAAACTCAAATTATACCAGCTGTGCCCACAAGTAGTCCTGTCCTTGAGTCCCCAGCTCCTCAAAATAAGTGGTCAAGAGATCAACACATTCTTCTTGTCAACATTATTGGGGAACCTAATGTTGGGGTTACAACTAGACAGAGAATTCATGACTCAGAATCTGCCTCAGCCAATGAATGTCTCTTTGCTGAATTTCTCTCACAAATTGAACCTAAAAGAGTAGCTGAGGCTCTGATAGAAGAAGGATGGGTAGCTGCTATGCAAGAAGAAATCAATCAGTTCAAAAGGAACAAAGTATGGACACTAGTGCCAGCTCCACCTGGAAAGAATATCACAGGCACTAGATGGATCTATAGAAATAAGATGGATGAAATTGGGAACATCATCAGAAACAAGGCAAGGCTGGTGGCATAGGAGTATACTCAGACTAAAGGAATTGATTATGATGAAACATTTGCTCTAGTTGCAAGACTTGAAGCCATCAGAATCTTCCTTGCTTATGCTGCCTATATGAACTTCACTGTGTATCAGATGGATGTAAAGAGTGCATTCCTCAATGGTGATTTGGCTGAGGAAGTTTATGTTGCCCAACCTGAAGGATTTGAGAACAGCGAGTTTCCCAACCATGTGTACAAACTACACAAAGCAATGTATGGGCTGAAACAAGCTCCAAGAGCATGGTATGAAACTCTTTCTAATTTCTTAACTGAAAATAAATTTGTCAGGGGTTCTATTGATAAAACACTCTTTACCTTCAAGGATAAGAGTGATTTCATCATTGTGTAGATTTATGTGGATGATATCATCTTTGGGTCAACAAATATCAATCTTAGTAAACGTTTTGCTAAATTAATGACCAAGAAATATGAGATGAGTATGATGGGTGAATTAACTTACTTTCTGGGCTTTCAAATTAAACAATATCCTAAGGGAATTTCTATTTGTCAAGAAAAGTACTTTAAGGATTTACTTAAAAAATATGACTTAGCTGATTGTGCATCAGTGAAATGCCCCATGCTTCCACCCAACAACTTGGGCCCTGATGAGTCAGGGGTCTCTGTTAATGAGACTTTATATAGAGGCATGATTGGGTCACTCATATATCTGACAGCTAGTCGTCCTGATATCCAATTCTCCACATGTCTCTGTGCAAGGTACCAAGCTAACCCAAAAGAATCCCATCTAGTGGCTGTTAAGAAAATTTTCAGGTATCTCAAAGGAAAACCATCCCTAGGTCTATGGTATCCAAAGGAATCAGGCTTTGATCTCAAGGCTTATTCAGATTCAGATTATGCTGGATGCTGTATTGACATGAAAAGCACTTCAGGCAGATGTCAAATCCTAGGAGGAAAATTGGTTGGATGGAGTGCTAAGAAGCAAAACTCTGTGGCTATGTCTTCAGCTGAAGCAGAATATGTCGCTGCAGCCAGTTGTTGTGCTCAGGTGCTCTGGATTAAAAGTCAATTGGCTGACTATGAAATTTTATATGACAAAGTGCCAATCTTTTGTGACAACACCAGCGCCATTGCCATATCCAACAACCCTGTTCTTCACTCTCGTACCAAACACATTGATATCAGGTATCATTTTATCAGGGATCATATAATGAAGGGAGATATTGAGCTGCATTTTGTTCCCACAGAGCTGCAACTAGCTGATATCTTCACAAAGCCTTTGGCTGAACCTTCGTTCAACAGGCTAGTTGTTGAGCTAGGGATGCTCAATATCTCAAAGCCTGTGGCTTGATATTAAATGTGTTCATTAAATGATTGATTCTATATTAAATGTTTTTCACATGAAACTAGGTAGTTACTTTCCAAGTAAATGCAAAAAACATTCTCAAATATTTAATCATTTATTTTCGAATAACGAGGAGACAAATAAGTTTTGAAAGGTCAAGGGACCCACTTGAGCAGTCATTTTCTCACCTTGCATTTAATGCGGTTGAATAACTGTTTACTTGTTTGAATATATATATTGTCTCTCTTCTCTTCTCACCCACCACCATTCTCATTTCACAAATCTATTTCTCTCTCTAAGTGCTTCTCTCTCTTAACCCATCCTCCATTTTCTTGTTGGGTCAAAAAGTTGATGTGGCAGAAACTCAAAATCGAAGGACATTTACTCAAGCGTTGACAAGAGTAATATAGACGTTGACAAGAGCAATGTAGGCGTTGACAGAAGTCAACAACAGTCAAACGCAGTCAACAAAAGTCAACGCTGATGGATTTGATGGAGAATTCTATTTACGGAATATATTGGATATATTCTAAATAATATATTCAGTATATATCTATAGAAATAGAATATTTAGTTGTTTATTTGATTTGATCTCTTGTAGATTCTGTTCCTTCCACTATAAAAGGAACAAGAGTCTTAGGTTTTTATTCATAACTTTCATTCACAATGTAAACCTAAAGTGTGTGTCGACTAGACGTGGGATTCAATGTATACACGTCTAGTGATTGTTGATTATCAATATAATTAGCAATCCAATTGTGTTTTAATTCATGTTATTGTGCCTAAACACCTTGTTAATGGTTGTTGTTCTAATTCCGCTTTGATTATGTTAATCATATGAACAATGATCATTCCTAGTAGCTTAAAAGATCCGGAAACCAAGGTTTCCACAATTGGTATCAGAGCCTCGTGGCTCGTGATGCTAGGACCAACAAGGTGTTCGTATATCGTGAAGAAGAAGAAAAATTCGTATAGAGTTTTTCTGGACGTTTTTGTGTGCGCAACAGTATTCAGAAGGTCATAACTTTTGATTGAACCGTTGGATCGTCACGAAATTTTATATGTGTGTTCTACATACACATATCTAAACATCCACCAGAGGGATTGTCGAGTTTTATCCCCAGGAAAATGTTATTAAGCGTCAAAGTCAGCAGCAGAGTGAATGCAGTTTTTTTGTAGACAGCCATGTTCAAAACACGATCTCTCCTTCGTTAACCGTTGGATCTTCGCGATTTTTGAACTGTAGATTCTTGGCACATGTGTCTAGAATCTCACTGAAGGGATCTTCGATCTGTTCTCTAATAAAGAAGTTATTCAAGGTCGAAGTTTGCTGGTTAAGGTATTAATGTTTTTGCTTTTTACATAAAATCATGAATTAGGGTTTCTATAAACCCTAGATCGACTTTAAAAGCAGAAAATCATTGGTATATGGATGTTATAATGCATAATGATATAAGATTCCAACTAAGGTTAATTCACAAACCCTAAGTTAGGGTTTTGATGCTTAAGTTTATAAACCCTAGATGGATCCTCAAAACAGAGAATTATGTGTTCATTGGTTGATGCATGGCTCAGCAGAAAGAAAAGGGATACGTGAGGATTAAAACAGCAGGTTTTGGGAGATTCACGTGTGTTGTGTGTGATGACATACGACGAATGAAGAATGCATACGTGATCAGGAAGTGTGCACTTTTGCTATCTTGATATATACTGCTCGATCACATGTCTATGATGGCTATTAAGTAAAAGTGATACTAGCAGCAAAAAGGAAAGTGACGTTATGATGGCTGCCAAAAGAAAGTTTTGTGGTCACCTTTGACAAAGAAGAAGGAGTATTTGTATCCTAAAAGAGCAAATTGAGTTTATTCGCATGACATACTACAATGTGTTCACACGGTTAGAAGATTTCTATTGGTCAAACCTTATTGATGAACCTGTGTTCACACGATTAGAGGGTATTGGTACAGTGGAGATGCTATTAGAAAAGTCACACGATCTTCATTCTATGTTCACACCATTCTAACTTTCTAATTGGTGGAATCATGTGTGTTCACACGATTGGTTTCTATATTCACATAGTTATGGTGGACATGCGATTCACAGGATCAAAGTAGTAGCAAGTGATGTTAGATACAGTTTTGTGTTCACATGGTTCAAATGATGTGATTGGATGAAGGCTACATGAAGCACTGTTGAAGGTCTTGTTATATTCACATGGGGGACCACCAAGAGACATAAGACGAAGTCTCTTGATTGAGTTGAGTTCACACGCAGTGACGTTGATGTTGTTTAAGTTCAACGCTGACGAGAAAGTAAATCAAACGCTGACGTTTGTAATTCAGACGCTGACAGGAGGTATTTTGACGCTGACAGAATAAGTCAACGCTGACAGCATTGACAGTGTTGTCCGAGATATGGTTTTTCAAACGCTGTTAAGTATTGTCCGATATTGGACAATACACATTCCAGATTTATTGGATAAAGGAGGATCTCGGATAACACAATGATTGCTGCTGTTTGAGAAAATTGGTACGTTTTGAGCACAAAAAAAAGGAGAATTTACACACGAAGGTACATGGAATCTCCGTTTTAATTTAGAATATCATGATGATATTTATGGCTCGGATATTTTTAAAAGGGATTAATGATCTTAAAGCGAGTTAGCAATTATTCGTGGGAATTTGATGGATATTTTAAACTATGTAATCGGGATAGCCTTGCAAAAGAGTTATCCGTTAGGATACTTTTACATATGGTATGAAGATGTGATTCCATTAAAATCGTCATGAAGAGATGTTAGCTTAAGGGGAAGAATTCTTATGGTAAGTTTGATGATTGAAGAAGATTTTCGCGAGTTTGTGTTCTATCATATCTTAAAGTCATGCACTCCCAGTCATAGACTTTAAAGGTAACTTGTTTATGCTTACATGGTTACTGATGAAGTAATACAAGGTCTAGGAATATGTGATTTTTCTTATGGTTCTCTATGCACATATTTGCTATCACTTGAAGGAGTTACATTATCGTGCTCAGTGTCTCACAAAGGATGAGGATTTTTGTATTAGTTCCATACTTCATCATATCGTACAAGACATGGAACACAAGGTTGGGTTATTCTATTTCTACATCAAAAATATTATATTAATTTTTCTTCAAGATCATTACACAGAGCCTACATTTGGAGAATCTTCAACATTGCATACATTGTTTACTTCCTTGTTGATGTGACAAAAAGGGGAAGAAATACATGCTACACTTGAGGGGAAGCAATTTGAAGATCATGTACAACTTACAAGAGATACACATAGAGTTTTGCCACCATCAACTAGGGGAAGATTGTTGGGTCAAAAAGTTGATGTGGCAGAAACTCAAAATCGAAGGACATTTACTCAAGCGTTGACAAGAGTAATATAGACGTTGACAAGAGCAATGTAGGCGTTGACAGAAGTCAACAACAGTCAAACGCAGTCAACAAAAGTCAACGCTGATGGATTTGATGGAGAATTCTATTTACGGAATATATTGGATATATTCTAAATAATATATTCAGTATATATCTATAGAAATAGAATATTTAGTTGTTTATTTGATTTGATCTCTTGTAGATTCTGTTCCTTCCACTATAAAAGGAACAAGAGTCTTAGGTTTTTATTCATAACTTTCATTCACAATGTAAACCTAAAGTGTGTGTCGACTAGACGTGGGATTCAATGTATACACGTCTAGTGATTGTTGATTATCAATATAATTAGCAATCCAATTGTGTTTTAATTCATGTTATTGTGCCTAAACACCTTGTTAATGGTTGTTGTTCTAATTCTGCTTTGATTATGTTAATCATATGAACAATGATCATTCCTAGTAGCTTAAAAGATCCGGAAACCAAGGTTTCCACATTTCTTTCACCTTCGACCTTAAATCCATGGCGTTTACCATTCCCAAAGCAGCAAACGTTAACTTTGAAATCAACGAAAGCATCCTCGCCTCCAACAACGCCATTGGATGGATCAAGGCTCCTAATGACACATACTCAGATCTGGTTAACTTCATGCAAAATTGTGACCTAAGTGAAGCCTTCACCAAATCCCCATCCACCTTTTACCAAGAATACCTTAGGGAATTCTGGTACTCTGCTGAAGTGGTAGATGACACAATAACTTTTAGCCTTTCATGCAATGAACACCCATTCGCTTTCTCCCTTAAAGATTTCTCGAGTGTGGCTGGATTGAAACATGGAGATGAATGCCTTAAGGTTGTTGATAAAAAGGCTGTCAAAGAAGCTCTGGCCACACTCAAACCCTGCCATGATGTAAACCCTGCCCTTACACCAGCTGAGGTCCTCTCAAAATCTCCTTTGAAGATTAAGTACTTCACTCCCATGTGGCGTGTCCTCTTCACCCACATTGTTAAATCCCTGGGAGGAATGCAGGGATCCCAAGATCAGATGTCCTTCAACCATCAAGCTATTGCATATGGGCTAATCTGGGGACCTGATGTTGATGTTGGAAGCATTCTCTTCTCCAACCTTATAGAACAGCTGAAAGGAAGAAATCAAGTCAGAGAAAAGAATATCTGCTATGTCCGCTTCCTGTCTCTGATCTTTGAAAGTCTGTTGGGAGACAACTACCACAACTCTGCATTGACTGCTCTGAAGCCCTACCGCATCACAGGTGCCATCTACAAAGAAATAGGAGCTGAAGATGTCCCTGTCACCTCTCATATGATGAACGTGGCCAACAAACAACCAACAGCTGAGAAGCCCTTGTTCCCTTCCTCTGAGAAGGTGAATACTTCTAGTATGTATGGCAAGTCTAAGTATTTGACCTCTGGGCAACACACTACAAAGTCCAAGGCTTCTTCTGGCCAACAACCTAAGAAGAAGAAAATCCCCTCTTCTTCCCACACCAAAGCTGTTACTAAGGCCAAGGGAAAGAAGACTGACACCTCCTCTGTTCCAGATACTCATGTGGAATCAGACACTTCTGCTGACCAACAACAGGGGTCTAGTGTCTCAAAGTCAGCTGAGACGATAAGAAACCAGCCTAATCCAGCTGATATCTCACAGGTAATCAGTGTACATTTTTAGAGGTTCACAAGCAGCCACTCTCAATTGTCTGTAGGAGAGAGTGGTGAAGTTAGGGTAATCCTCAACCCATAGAAGTCTGTCCATGCACTTAGAACTCTTTAAGACTTCTGTACACCCTGTCTTTGCACCAGGGAATGATTCATTTGTGTTTATAAAGCACCCCGATGACCCTGCTCCCTCTAGACAGTATTCAGGCTAACAACAACCTGAATACACTTATGTCTCAACCTTGATCAGCTGTACTTCACACAGCCTCTTGGTTCCCTCCTTAAAAGAATCCCAAAGGATTTATCCTTTTCAGGGGGAGCTGAATCATCATCCTCAGCTTTCCTAGGGGCAGTGTAACAGGCGACCTTTAACCACATATGTTTCACTCTTAAAAGAGTCCCAAAGGTTTCTTAACGTTTTGGGGGGGGGGGGGGGGGCTGAATGATCACCCTCAGCTTTCCTAGGGGCAGCGAATGGCGATCCATAAACAACATATGTTTCACAATCAAAAGAGTCCCAAAGGTTTTAACCTTTTGGGGGGGCTGAATAATCACACTCAGCTTTCCTAGGGGCAGCGAATGGCGATCATTAACCATATATTTTTCACACTTAAAAGAATCCCAAGGATTTATCCTTTGGAGTGGCTGAGTAATCACCCTCAGCCTCTCTGGGACAGCGAAATGGCGACCATTCCCCTTATTTTTTTCCCTGTTACTAATTATAACAATATGCAGGCTGAAATTGTACAGCCAATCACTAAATCTCAGGTACAACAAGAGAAGGAGGCTGATACAATGACTCAAGACCAACCTAATGACGATGAGCCTCTGCTAAATACAGATGAAGAAATGCTATCATTAGAGGATGATATCTCTGATCCAGAGTCAATGCCTGAAGATGAAATCCCTGAAGGGATGTTTGAGGAGGAGGATGAAGAAGATAAGGAAGATCAGCAATCTGTCTCTCCTCCCAAAGATATAGCTGTGTCCACACCAGCTGGGAATAATACACCTCCTCCCAAGGACGCTGTTGTTACTCCAAACTCTGCTACCTCAACAACAACAGTCTTCCAACGCCCAGCCTATGATCCAACAACTGAGTTCCTAATGTTTGATCATCCTGCCCAAACCAACTTTGATCTATTACCAAGGGGGATGATTATGCTCAACAGAGCCTCAACATACACAATCTTCAGCCTGTTCATCATCAATATGACATTGAACGCTTATCAAGGAAGTTGGATGTGATCAAGTCTGAAATGCACAACTTCACTGTCACATTTCCAGGGATCATCCAAAAGGCTGTTGCTGAGGCGGTTACTGAACCCATCAAGGATGGTGCAAGAAAAGGTGTTGCACAAGGACTTAGTCACCTTTCCACAAGAATGAAGGATGTTATTGACTCAGAGGTCCCTGCCTTACTCCATGATCATGAGCTTACTATGCACAGACAATTTGAAGCTATTCGCAACAGGCAATACCGTCATGCAAACTTCATTGTCAATAGAGTTTAGGCCAATACTAATGCAAACAACAACCTTCTCCTGAAGATTACCAGGGCTTCAAGGAAAAGGCAACGTGCAATGGCTGCCTCTGTTGAACAGATTGCAAGGCATTTTCAATCACGTTCATCCAAACGTCTGCGTAGCCAGGATGAACGTGAGGGGGAGAAAGAACCAACACTTAACCTTGAATCTGCTAAACAAGGCTCATCATCAGCTGACAACACCATTACACCTGTTCCTCTCCAAGTCATCACACCTATCACCATACCTGATGATGCGGATAATACTCAGGGGGAGCAACAGAATCAAGATGGAGCTGATTCATCAAAGTCCCTGGCTTTGGTTAACATCAGCGAGTCTGGGGATGATGGTGAACCAGCTGCCAAGAAGCTAAAGTTCACTGTTAGCTCCCTTCCCAAAGTAATACAAACTCAGGCTCAGACAACATTTATCAAAAGAGTTGAAGTTTTGAAAAACATGAGTATGGAGTTCTCTGTCTCAAAGAAAGGAAAGGAGATAGTTTTGGTTGACACAGACACCAAACTAAAGAAAATAGCTGCGATGCTAGAGACAGGAGGATCCATCACAGACCTTTCCCAATTTTCAACCTTTACACCTTCCAATGAGATTCCTTTAACCCCTGAAGAAATAGAGAAACAGGCTGAAGAATTCAAGAGATTAAATGAACTCAAAACAGCCAAAGAATTGAATGAAGCTACTCTAAGGAAGATGACTCCACCTGAAAGAGAAAAGCAAAAACAAAGGTTGAGGGAAATGGAAGTTAAACGCGCTGAGGCACTCAGAAAAGTCAAAGCTGATTACGATGCCTGCGTTAACAACAAATATGCACCTGGCAAGATAACCAAGTTCAAATACACCATTCATAAATCTACAAACACCCCACAAATGATCTTATGGAGGGATAACCAACAGGGAAATATGAATGTGTTTGACAACTTCAGGCTAAAGACACTTGGGTTATCTGAATGGTTCGAACTTGAAGCCTTAGCTGCCAAAAGAACTAGACAGGCCAATTTTCTTCTGCTTAAGACTATTAAGGCCAAGTTTACCTGGATCAAAGAAACAGCTGCCAAACTCAAGATTGATCCCCCACCACAGCTTTTTGAACAAGAACCCCCAAAGACTAGCCACAAAAGAAGAAGAATTTCTCAACTTGTTAAAGAAACTTTTGTTACAGATGATGTTCAAGTGGATGGCATGCACAGGGATTTGATCCTACCCAATGGTATAGTTGGCCCTGTTGATGGTCAGACATATACAGAGCCTGAAAGAGGAATGGCATTCATGAACAGGGCTTGCCAGTATGCATTTCAAAGAGAAGATGAGCTGTGCTTAGCTTCAACAATTTAGCTACTTTGTCATAAGAAGTCACTCAAGATCAACACCGAGTATTCCAAGAAGTTTGCAAAGACTTTATAGGAAGAACTAGATAACAGATTGGACTTGGCTGAAGCTGAAGAAAGGATTAAAAATGATGACTATTGAAGATGTTCACAGCCAAATTTTACCTTCACCTTTTATTGTACTTGTGTAATGTACTTGTAATTTTCTTTAAGTATTAATAAAATCATGAGGTATGTTTGTTTAGATCTGTTATGAGTAAGAAGAAGCTGTTAACTCACTTACCTTAACTTAGTTAGATCTAGCAATATTTATGTTTAAATAGGGGGAGATTGTTGGGAATCTAAACTTGTTAGATTCCTTGATCCTAGACTTAAACATAATTAGGCTGTTAGATAGTCCCTTGCCTGTGCTTAGGAGGCAGGCAAGTATCGCAAGACTTACAGAGATCCAAGTCTCTGTGAGCAACCTCAGAGGAGTCCATGTCAGAGACATTGTCAAGGAAGTCAAAGATTACTTGAAGACATACTCATTGGCTGTGATGGATAACAGCCAAGATGTATCAGGGACTCTGAGGGGTTGAGGGTTAACAGGGGTGGCAATACCCTGTTAACACTCAGCACACTTTGGACATGCCATTTGTGTGTTCGAGACTATGAAGAAAAAGGAAACTGTTTTGACAACTGTTTCCTTAAAGCATAATGGAAGACTACCAAGAATAGAAGAGCATCATGTGACTGATGTGGGAACTTGTAAAAGCTTGTGTAGTCACCATCAAGTACTATTTAGGTCAATCTCGTAACACTATAAATAGGATGTGTATCCATGCATTAATGTTTAACACTTTGAGATATTCATAACATTATTTCATAGAACTTATTGAATCAAACAACTACGACTGTATTCATAAGTTAGGGTTTATAGTTGTTCAAAGTGTGCACAACACATTGTCATCAAATGGTGTTATCCATAACACTTGTAATTCTTTATTATACAATTATAAGATTACGTTTGAAAAGTAATACCTTGTGTTGATTAAGTTAAGATTAGGGTTTCTAGCATTGATTAGGGACTTTCACTTAAAATAATTCTAGAAAATAATTGAAAGACTCTAAAAATATTTAGAAAGTTGCAAAATTCCTAATTAAGTGTCTAGAACCTAGGAAAAATAGAAAAACTTAGAAAATCAGACTTTTAATTTATAATAATAAAATAATATTAAAATATCAATAAAAATCCAAAATTTATAAAAAACTCTAAAAACTTGCAAACTAGCTTAATTTAACCTAAATAAACAGAAAATGAACTTGAAATTACCTAAATACACTTATTGGGCCTAGAAAATGGGCTAAAGTCCAAACAGTCCCTTAATGGGCTTAGAATTGGCCCAATAAGAAAAAGTGGCCCAAATTAGCCCAAAAACCACTACTTGACTCAAATATTGATTCTGAACAACTTTTTCCAAAGGCCCAAGAGCTGAAAATGTGTTATAAGCTAGCTTATTATCAACAACTTATTCTTAATGAGCTTTTTGGCCCATTAAGCCATAAGTTGATGCCATAAGCTGAAATTAAACACACAAGCTTCTCTTGACCTAATTAAGACTTTTGTAAAAATAAATTTGAAACAAGCCAAAGGAATAAGCCTGAAAATACAAAAAGCAATCTACAGAAAACGACAAAATAGTCGTTTTTGAGTTCTAGGCTATCCCAAGAGCTGATTCAAGTCTCAAAAGCTTTTAAATGACTTAAATAAGCTAAATCAACAAAAAGTTTTCAAATAAGTTGACTCAATAAGCTGGAATAAGCAAATAAGCACTTATGAAAAAGTCAAATAAGCTGGTTTTCTAGCAAAAAGTCAAAGTCAAAGTCCAATAAGCTCCAGTTCAATCAAATAGGTCAAATAATGAAGATCTATCACAAAAAATAAGTTGTTTCAGGTCTGGATAAGCCAAAATGTCTTATTGATAAGCTAACTGGAAATTTGTACTAGCAGGGGCTAGTTTTGGGTGTTGAGCAGTGGGAACTTTTCCCACTGCTTGACTTGTTGACTTTTTTGTCTTTAGTGACTTTTTTGGAGATTCAGGTTACACAAAGGCACCCAAATGATCAGTGTATTAAGAGGAGTCAATAACAATCAAAAAATCACAATCAACAACAGCCAATTAGTACAGTTTAATCAATTAAGCACCAGATCTGACACATACATGAACACATAAGCAGTTAAGAACTTATAAGCTATTTTAGCAATATTCAGCCAACCAAATTGCACCAAAATCATATACAAGCTATTATGAACTTAAATGAACAAGTCTAAACAGTTTTCATGCAATGGCTCAAAGCCTAAATCAAGATTCAAGCAGATGAAGGTTACTGATGAACACTAACACAAGCAGTTTTTACTTTTGCTGATGCAATTGACCAACAAGCCAGATTCAATCCTCCAAATCTATCACATATGTTATATAAATGATGTTTAAACAACTTTTAACCCTAAGCATGCATAAATTCTAGATTTTACCAAAATCTTAGGTCAAAAACAGTTAAAATCAAGTAGTTATAGCACAATGTATGATTCAAGGTTTCAAACCCAAAAACTTGCAGCAATATGCACTCAACCAAGTGTATAACAGATACCAAGCAAATACACAAACTTCCAACCACACAATAACAAGTTATGATTCAAGATAGGTAATCCCAAACACCCTTCTAACTTTTCAAATCAAGATTTTCAAATCAAAATAGCATTCCAAGGTTACCTAAGCCCAAATTAACACAATAACAGATGAGATAAACAGATTAGAACAAGCTTAAGCCACAAAACTCACAAGAACACAAGCAACACTCAAATATCACAAATATCCAATATTTTATCAGATTTTGAGATTAAGGGTGTGTACCTCATGGATGTACATCCACACCCACGAATTTTGAGCTTATGTACTAGCAAGAACAAGTACAAGCTTCCACAACAAAGCCTGCTAAGAATCAACAAAGTTAGAAGCACAATTATCAAAACAGAAAGATGAAAACTTCTTGATTAATACAACTCTTGTACTCCACACTTGATTATCCCGAAGTTATAAGCTTCACCACACCTTGATAACACAATATCAGGATGCTATGATCAGCCTTATAGCCCAAGAATTCCAAGATAGACCAAGAACTTAGCAAAATATCAAGAAAAATGGAAAATGTGCAAACTTTTGGACACTCCATTTGAAAACAGGTTTTTGATTCAAGAACAAGTAAACATTTACAAAAATAAGCAGATATAAAGGATGGCACTTGAGTTTTCTTCACAATTTCAAACACATTTCTTTAATACTAAAAATGGATTTACAGAAAAGTGAGCCAAGGAAAATTCAAGAGCAAGCTAAAATGTAATGAACTAAGGCCTTTATATAGGCATACAATGAACTAGGAAAGCTGAAAAAACGTAAACCCTAGCTAATAGAAGTCCCAAAATGCCCTTGTGAAGTTTGAACTCTTTGAAGATCATGTGACTGAATTTGGCTTGTAGCATGAGTCGGCAATGTGAAAACTTGATCAAAGGGTGAAACATAAGCTTAGGATGTAAGCTGGATCCTTGGACGTTGGATGACTGGCCTCTTCTTGTCTTCTTGTCCAAAGGTGAAAAACAGGAGAATCTTGTGAGCTAGGTGGTGATGTGGCAGACTTTTTGAAAGTTGGGATGTGATTAAGGTCACCTTAATCATAAATCTGGACAATCTTAGGGGCTAATTACAACAGGATTAAGAAAACCCAATTTTGTGAAGAACACCAAGAACATGGTGTTTAATCTGTTTTGGTTTTTAAATATGTGTTAGGCACATGTTTTAACTAACTAAATAATTAATTAGTTAATCTGGTGAGTGGATGGGTGAGGTGGCTAAATGGGTGAAGCTGATTGGAGGGTTTTGGTGAGTGGGACAGGTGTCACAAGGAGAGTGGTCTAGGTATCTTCCTTTGTCTGCCAGTTTTAGCCCCTATTCTTTCCACTTCCTTTTATTTTGTAAATAACCAGCCACAAATACGAATCCTTTGTGTTTCAAGTTTTCTTTTTCACACTTTTGCCCCAAATACTTTTCCAAAGTATTTTCAGGGGTATTTCTTGCCAATTCTTGATTCTTGAAGGACTGATTCAGTATTTTCTTCAAGGATTATGGCCTTGACTTGTATATTTGACATTTTGGAGGACTGGAATTTCCAAATAATGATTAATGAGGGACCATTTTTGCCAAATCTTCAAAGTCAAGGGTCCTTCTTGCAATTTTGATATTTTCAAAGGACCAAACTTGTAATTCTTGTAACTTGGAGTCCTTCTTGGTATGTTTGACTTTGAGGAGGATAAATATTGACATTTTAGTTTTGTTGAGGGACTAAAATTGCCAATACTTCAAAGTGGAGGGCCCTTTTTTACAATTTTGACAAACTTTAGGGACGAATCTTATAATTATGAATATACAAGGGTTTAAAGTGTCAATTCTTCCATATGGAGGACCCTTCTTCATAAATCTTCAAATCTTCAAGGGTTTTCTTTGGAAAATTCTTCATTAGGGCTTGGTTCAATGTGCGGCTTCGTTTCCCGTGTTTGTTTTTGCATGATTCTTGTGATCTTTTGTCATTTTCTCAATATCCGTACCTAAAATACACAAGCAATAAACACAAGCATATATTTATGTATTTTCATGATATTTAATGCATTTTAAGCCCTATTTGGATGATGAGACTAGGTATAAAAGCAGTCTCATCAAATCCCCAATTTGCCCTTTGCAGAAGTTGAACTTTTGAGAATCATGTGACTTCATCTTGGCATTTTGTTGTAGCTGGCAAGGTGTAATTGCATCCAAGGGTCCAAAACAAGCTTAAGGAGTAAGCTGGAATATGGTGTGTTGATTTTCTGGCAACTTTTGGATTTTTCCCCAAAATCGTGTGAGGAGGGTTTAACATGTGACTCATGTGGTGATGTGGCATAGGGTTTAAGGGTGGGGATGTGTTTAGTGTCACCTTAATTGTAATTCTGGAAGTGATTAAGTGCTAATTGCAAAGATTTAAGGAAAACCCAATTTTGCTAAGAACTCCAAGAACATGGTGTTTAATCTGCTTTGGTTTTTAAATAGGTGTTAGGCGCCACTTTTATAAACTAATCACGGATTAGTTTAGTTATTTGTGGGTGGGAAATGAGGTGGCACCAGGTAGAGTGGTGATTGGTTGGTTTTGGTGAGTGGGCTACGTGTCACATGGTGAGAGGTCTATGTAAGATATGTTGTCTGCCAAGATTAACCCCTCAACTCTTTAACTCCTTTCACTTGCATTTTAAACTAGCTAAATCCGGATTCCTTTGTTAGCAAAGTTTTCAACTTCACACTTTTGCCACAAATACTTTTCCAAAGTATTTTCAGGGGTATTTCTTGCCATTTGTTGATTCTTGAAGGGCTGTTTTGGCATTTTATTCAGTGATAATGGTCTTGACTTGTATGATTGACATTTTGGAGGACTAAAATTGACAAGTCATCATTTTTGAGGGACCATTCTTGCCAAGTCTTCAAAGTCAAGGGTACTTTTTGCAAATTAACATATTTCAAGGACTAAATTTGTTCTTTCTTGTATCTTGAAGGTCTTTGTGGTATGTTTGACTTTGAGGAGGATAATGGTTGACAATTTAGCTTTGTTGAGGGACTAAATTTTGCAATTCTTCATAGTGGAGGGCCTTTTTTGTAATTTTGACAAACTTTAAGGACCAAACTTGTAATTATGAACATACAAGGGTTTAAAGTGTCAATTCTTCAATATTGGAGGACCCTTCTTGCATAAACTTCAAATCTTCAAGGGTTTCTCTTGGAAAATCTTCATTAGGGCTTGGTTCATTGTGCGGCTTCGTTTCCCGTGTTCGTTTTTGTATGATTCTTGTGATCTTTTGTCATTTTCTCAATATCTGTACCTAAAATACACAAGTAACAAACACAAGCATATATTTGGCTAATTTCATGATATTTAATGCATTTAAAGCCCTTTTTGGACGATGAGACTATGTATAAAAGCAGTCTCATCACTCCCCCATACTAAACATTGCCGTGCCCTCACGCAATGCTAGAATAAAGTATCGTAGCACCTCCAAAATTCATTTTTATTCACATTTATTGAATGATAAACTAGCTACACTACTACTATTGCTACTACTTGCATTTTAGACATAATGTATGATTTTCATCACAAAATGGGACGTTTAGGTTCATAGAACAAGAACACGTGAATGCTTCGTTAGAAATAATTTCGTCGTCCTTGATTTTCACCCCAATTCCATGCCAAGCGTGCAACGAGATCATTGTCATTATAAGTTAGTAATGCTAACACTACTCATATGCCCTAATCACGTACTTATCCTCCTATTTTCCTAAGTTGTATCTCTTATATTTTATTATGTCTTGAATGTTTCACGAGGATACATTGTTTGAATTATGCGATAATAGAGATTTAGGTCTAAAAATAGTGTCCTAACGGTGTAACCAAGACCATCAAATTAATAACCCCTCCTAATAGACAACGATGTCAAAAAATTAAGTCAACAAGAAGGATCGATAAACACGGTTTTATAACGGTTTTGAACATGAGACTTATTACCAAGACTTTTATACGCCCCCTAACGGAAGGGCCTTATTATCATAGGTTTACCTCCATCTTTTATTCAACTTCACCATGAAGCTTTTATTATGACTTCGGTCTTGCCTTGCCTTTTATTATCCGCCTCATCGGTGGTTTTATTATGGACAAAGACGTATATCCTCACGCTAAGGCGAATTTTGGATCTTTAAAGCTTCAAAGATTAAGGCTTGATTCACTTTCAATTTTGCATAGATTTTTCGGCCTTGTGAGCTTCAAATTGTTTGCTTGATTTAGGTGAGCACTTGAAATCTATTATTGGGTGAAGCTTTCGATTATTCGGGTTGTCAATACTTCAAACCGTGACGCTGGCGGTACCTTAATGTTTTCCCAGTTTAATTACATGGAAGCTACTAGAAAAGACTAGAAACCAACAATCAAGACTAAACCGCTAAGTCAATATTTATTAAGCAAAAAATATTTACAAGCGAAGGGAGAATAAGCAAACAACGAGAACACATAAGTTTTTGAAAGAATACGAGTACTCTACGTTTAGCATAGTAACTTATAATTAACTCTATCATTTCTCGTCCTCATTTAAGAGACTTAGCCTAATATAAGATAAGGAATCAAAGATAAGTGCTCAACACGCACGGTCGAGTCAAAAATTACTCTTATTCTCGCCATCAAAAAATCTACATTCGTGTCTTCAAACACTTATAAAACATGAGAAAAATTTTAAAATTTGGCCATTTTTAGCCTTATTTTGCAACAAAACAATAAAAAAAAGATAAACTTTGGAAAGCGTGAAGGTTTGGCAAGGCAAGTATCTATTCACCCCCCCATACTAAAGTTAAAAATTGTCCTCAATGTTTCGAGTCTAAGGGTTGGAAAACCCCCATACCAGAGACGTAGTCGAATGCTTAATCTAGCATGGAAAGGGTGTAACCATTAAATTTAAAGTCGTTTATAAAGTGTGCTAAAAACATAAGGTTAGAAAATCAAAGGATATATCATGGATATTGAGAAAGTCTTCAAAGCAAACGATCGAGTGCTCCCATAAAACGAACACGAGAGGCTCCAATCGTGAAGATAATGATCATCTAAAATCCATAATTCACAAACAACCACAGAGCAAAGGTTGGAAGGGCACAAATCCCCATACGTTACTACATTAGAAAGTGATAATATGTACATAGGATAAGCATGGGACTCCCCCACGAGGCACCTCATTTTTGATTACCGAGTCATGAGCTCGACTCGATCCCCTCAATACTAATTATCATTGGGGAAGGTGATTTGGTCGAGGTAGTTCAAGAATGGAACTTCCCCGCCAAAGTAGTGCTTCAAACTATGTCCATTCACCTTGAAATTGGGGCCATCATTTTGAGCTAGCTCGATGGTCCCATATGGAAAAACTTGAGTCACGGTGAATGGACTGGACTAACGGGATTTCAACTTACCGGAAAAGATTTTCAATCGAGAGTTAAAAAGCAAAACTTGATCCCCAATGTTAAAAACCCGGTTTTTAATTTTTGAATCATGCAACTTTTTAGTCTTTTCTTTATAAATCAATGAATTTTCATAAGCAATATCCCTTAATTCATCCAATTCATTTAATTGCATTTTCCGGTGTTTTCCGGCGGTCTCCATATCATCATTACAATGCTTAAGGGCCCAATAAGCTTTGTGTTCGAGTTCAATTGGCAAGTGACAATTCTTCCCATACACTAACTTATAAGGAGTGCACCCGATGGGCGTCTTATGAGCGGTCCTAAAGGCCTATAAATCATCGTCTAACTTATCCGACCAAGATTGTCGGTTTTCCCCAATAGATCTCTCCAAGATCCTCTTCAAAGCTCGGTTTGAAACCTTGACTTTCCCACTCATTCGTGGGTGATAAGCCATAGAAAGACGATGTGTAACCCCATATTTCCTTAGGACCCTTTCGAATTGGTCGTTACAAAAATGGGTTCCACGATCTCTTATGATCGCACGAGGGGTTCCAAACCGAGAAAACAAACTTTTCAAAAACTGGACTACCACACGAGCATCATTGGTGGGCAAAGCCTTAGCTTCCACCCACTTAGATAGGTAGTCAACGGCAACGGGGATGTACTTATTACCACGAGATGATGGGAACGACCCTATCTCCCTTAACGGTTTTGGGATGAGGTAATTTGGTGATGACGTCTACCTTAGCTTGATCTACCTCAATCCCCGCTTTCGAAACCTTGTGCCCTAAGATGATTCCACTTTTAACCATAAAATGACATTTTTCCCAATTAAGCACAAGGTTGGTTTGCTCACAACGCTTCAACATTCTCTCAAAATTCGACAAACACGAAGTGAACAAACTACCAAACACGGAAAAGTCATCCATGAAGACTTCCATCGTCTTCTCGATCATCTCATGAAAAATAGCCATCATGCACCTTTGAAAAGTTCCCGGTGCATTGCAAAGTCCGAATGGCATTCTACGATAGGCAAACGTTCCATATGGACACGTAAACGTAGTTTTTTCTTGATCACGAGGATCGATGGGGAGTTGGAAGTAACCGGAAAAACCATCTAAAAAGCAATAGAAATCGTTTCCCGCAAGACGCTCCAACATTTGGTCCATGAAGGGCAAGGGAAAATGGTCTTTTCGAGTGGCTTCATTCAACTTACGATAGTCAATGCACACTCTCCATCCGGTCACGAGTCTAGTGGGAATTAACTCGTTGGCATCATTTGGCACAACAGTCATTTCTCCCTTCTTAGGGACACAATGAATAGGACTCACCCAAGGGCTATCGGAAATAGGGTAAATCATTCCCGCGTTAAGGAAATAGGGTAAAACATTTTGGGCTTCACCCTTCTTTGACATTGGATTGCGGGCTTGTAATCCTCCTCCATTAAGATTTTGTGGGTCCAAAATTTGGGATCGATCCCCTTAATGTCGGATAACTTCCACGCAATTGCCCCTTTGTGATCCTTTAGAACATCGACAAGTGTGATTTTTTCATCATTTGAAAGTTCTTTCGAAATAATAACCGGCAACTTGTCGTCCTCCTCCAAAAAGACATATTCGAGATGAGGAGGTAAATCTTTCAACTCGAGGATAGGTGGTTCCTCAATTGAAGATTTGGGCTCGATACTCATAACCTCCTCGGGTGGAGGGAATGGGAAATCGTTAAGAAAATCCTTGATAATCGAGAAGTCCTCATCATTGTCGAGGTCTTCATCACAAGTACGTGGAACATCGAATTCTTCCAACGTAAAACCACCACCTTCAAATGGAGTGAAGGTTGGTGTCGAGTTATCAAGGATGGGATCTAACATAGTGGGATTGCCACTATTTTCATCATCACCAAAACCTAAAACTTCTTGTGAAAATCCTCGCAAACAACATCAATCATATCAACGAGGTTTATGGTTGCAACGGAATAAACATGAGAAATTTGAGAATTTTGAGTTGCGTTTATAACAAGTTCCTCGTCATTGAAACGTAAGGTGATCTTTCTAGCATGAACATCAATTAAAGCCATAGACGTATCTAAAAATGAACGACCTAAAATGAGAGGAACTTGAGGATCCGTGGGAATTTCGACAACGATAAAGTCTACCGGATAATAGAACTTTCCCACTTTCACAAAAACGTCTTCCGCCAATCCACATGCGGGAATCGTGGAATGGTCGGCCAACTCGATAGACATCAGTGAAGGAGTAAGATTAGGAAGATTGAGCGACTTGAAGATAGCAAGTGGCATCAAGTTAATGCTAGCACCAAGATCGGCCAAGGCATAACATTCTTCCATATCTTGCATTGCACAAGGAATCAAGAATTTACCGGGATCACCAACTTTTTGAGGTATGCGGTTAAGATAAACCGATGAACAACTAGACAATTGTTGCAATTTCTCCTTGTTGGTTCAACATACTCTTAAAGTTAGCGGCAAATCGAAGCATCATGACCAAAGCATCGACAAAACTCACATTAAAATGAACGTCGCGAAACATTTTCATAAAAAGCTCAAATTGGTAATTATCGCGCTCTTGACGTTTCTCCTTTCTAAGTCTCGATGGATAGGGCAAGGGTGGTGTGGGTTGAGGCATAGGCATATCCTTTGGAATCTCGGGTCCCAAATGTGGTAATGGGTCAACCATAGGTGTGGCATGAGCGGTACTTCGTGGGATTGGGACATGCTCCTTTTCGACCACCACCTCGGGTTCTTCCTCAATTGCATCCTCCATAGGAGCAATTGGTTGAGGAGTCGGTTCCTTAAGTGTCTTACCACTACGTGTGGTAATCACTTTCATCTCTCCCTTAGGGTTCGATATGGTGTTACTAGGAAGACTACTCGAAGACGGTTTGCACATAATAGCCTCAAACATAGATGAAATTTTGTCCTCAAACATGGATTGCCTCTTCTCGGCCTTAATCATCTCTTGTTTTATTTCATGTTGCCCTTGTTCCATTTTTTGTTGGTTTTGTTGTAACCTAGTTACATCTCCTTCCATTTTGTTTGTATGGATTTTAAGCTCATTTGCTAACTCGTTTTTCAACTCCTTCTTCAAGTCGTTCTTAAACTCGGATCTTAGGCTAATGATTTCTCTTTGAATGTTGTCAAACCTAGCATCGTTTCCATTAGTGTATTCAACAAATTCATTTGGAAGATCTTTCAAAGTTTGCAAACCCTTGTTGTTGTTTTGAAAATCATTGTTTTGATTTTGTTTGAAACCTGATTATTAGCCCCTTGATTCCCATAGTTTCCCTTGTAATTGCTTTTAAATCCAACTTGATTGTTTCGATAGTTGTTGTTAGCATTTTGATTAGGAGCAAAACCCGGTGGAGTCAATTGATTAGAGCGGGTAACTTGACCGTTTTGGTTATAAGTTCCCGTGGCCGCGTACGCACTCGAAGTGTTACCACCATTGGTAATGCACTCGGAGAAATCATGACCTCCACCACAATACATACATGAAACCTCAACCGCTTTAGCCGTAGCGGGAGAACTTTGTTCTCCAACTTTGAATTCGATTAAAAGTCCTTTAAGCTTATCAAAGATTTTGTTTTCCAAGTTCGCCTCAATTTGGCAAGCATCAATGGTATTGGACAAAGAAGGTGAATCCAAAGACGAAGCCTTACGAACACTCGATGTGTTACGAGGACTATACACCTTAGATATATTCTCAATTATCAACAACGCTTCCTCAACCGTTTTACATAAAAAATTCCACCCGCGGCGGCATTTAGATAATCCCTTTCATGATCATTAAGTCCATTGTAAAACGTGTCAATTTGATGCAAGTCGGAAAAACCGTGACGAGGACACTCATGTAACATTTCCTTAAACCTATTCCAAGCCGTTGAAAAACTCTCATTAAATTATTGTGAAAATTTTGAAATCTCGTTTTTCAAATGCGTAGTCTTAGAGGGCGGAAAAAATTGGTTCACAAACTTAGAAACGAGATCCTTTCACGTTAATATAGAAATGGGTGGCTCTTTCTCTAACCAAATTTTAGCGGGCCCCGCTAAGGAATACGGAAAAAGCATCATATTAATCGAGTCATTAGCAACATCCTTAAATTTGCAAGTGTGTGTAAGACGATTGAATTGACGGATATGGTTGTGCGGGTTGTCCTTTTCATCACCACGGAATTTGTTGTTTTGGATCATCGACAACAAACCCGTTTTCACTTTAAAAAATCTCCGCAAGGATAGCGGGAATTACAATAGCCTCTTTATAACCCTCGGTGGGTGCTTGAAGTAACTCCATCATAGTTCGATTCGCCATGGTTGGTTCTTCTCTTACGATAGGTTCGTCAATAGGAGACTCCTCACTAGAAAGATTAGGAGTAGGTGTTGACTCCTTTTGGTTTTTTGTTTACGTGCACGTCTTGCTTGGTTGCGGGTTTGCATAAACGTCACGTACAACGAGGGGATGAGCAAAGAAGATTCTTTTTGGTGTTCTATATTTTTCCAATTTTTTTTTGGTTTTTGATTGTTTTTACTTTTTTTGGATTTTTGTGATTGTATTAAGTAGACAAAAATCTACAAATCTCCTCCTTAATCAAATCTCTTGATTAAAGAAGCCTCAAGGAATGAAAACGATCACGTGAAGTGAACGCCTTCGATGACTTTAGAACGTTGGTGGAACACCAAAACGTTCAAGAGGGTTTAATCAAGGAAACCAAGAATATATATGATACTTAATAATACTTTGGGCGGCAAAACCCTCGATTAGCTTTCAATCTCAAAATACTCACTAGCAAGCGGGGAAACGAGGCGGCGCGAAGCACTTAAGAGCCTTTTTCCTTAGGGTATATTTTATAATACCCGCCTTATACCCACCTTATAGTTTGTATTTTTTCAAAATCGAGCTTCACGAAAGTATTTATCTATTTTTGCATTTTCTTTCTTGTTTGAGATTCGAATACAATGATTGGGTAATGACCTCCCAATCAAGGTTGTGTTTTCACACTTTTGGAGTACTTGTGAATTTATTGTTCTACGTATACAATATAGTAATAATATTCACACAAAAAACGAAAACCGATAATACGTATTAGTAGAGTGCTACTAATACAAATACTAGTTATGGTTAGTATATAAAAACAACAGTTGCCAAATCAAAACACAACACGCCTCCCCGGCAGCGGCGCCAAAATGGTGGTTGTAAAATACGTCTTTTAGGAAAAAGAGCGTAATTAGAGTAAGTATTAACAAGTAGTTTAGGAAAACCACAAGTTATGACCCAAAGTGGGGATCGTTCTCAAGGAGGCTTCGTGTGTGTGTTAAGAGATGATTAAGATAAGAAGAGAATGACGGTTACGATTGTGGATTACACTAAGACGAAAAGTCGTACACGTAAAACCGTAAAAAGTGACAAAATTAAAAATTTACCCTAAAAATTCCTAGAAAATTGCAATAAATCCTAAATAATATAATTAGAGTTTTCAAAAAATCAAAAATCAGTCAAACCTTTTATTTAATTAAATAATAATTTTTTAATGCTAATTAAAGCCCAAAAAATCAATTTAATTAACAAAAAGCCCAAAATGAGATTTTTTTTCATTTGTAAACCTCTAAAATGACTTAACTGAATTTAAAACTATTTTTTGAAAATTTTAAAATTAATAAAAACTATTTAAAAACAATTAAAAACTATTTAAACTTAAAATAATTCTAAAAATTAATCTAATGACAATAAAAATGTTCTAAAAGTTGTAAAATTCCTAACTTAATGTATTTAACCTAAGAAAAATATAAAAACTTGAAAAACAATTTTTGATAATAAAATAATAATAAAATAATATTAAAAATCCAAAATTTATAAAAAATTCTAAAAAGTTGCAAACTAGCTTATTTTAACCTAATAAACTCAGAAATAAAGTTGAAATTACAAAATACCCCTAATGGGCCTTGAAATGGGCTAAAAGACAAAACAGTCCCTTAATGGGCTTAATTTTGGCCCAATAAGAAAAAGTCACCCAAACAAGCCCAAAAGCTCCTATCTGACTCAAAATTTGATTTTAAAGACAAAACTCTGAAGGCCCAAAAGCTGAAAATGTGTTTAAGCTAGCTTATTTTAAAGCAGCTTATTCTTAATGGGCTTTTTGGCCCATTAAGCTATAAGCTGATGCCATAAGCTCAAATTAGACACACATGCTTCTTTTGAGTTACTTAAGAGATCTATAAAAAGAAAATTGGAAAAAGCACAAGGAATAAGCCTGAATAAGCTAAAAGCTATATTCACAAAACGACAAAATAGTCGTTTCCGAGTTCTAGGCCACCCCAAGAGGTGATTCAAGTTACAAAAGCTTTTAAATGACTAAACTAAGCTTAATCAACAAAAAGTTTTTCAATAAGCATACTTAATAAGCTAGAATAAGCAGATAAGCACTTAATTTAAAGTCAACCTTATGAGTTTTCTAGTAAAAAGTCAAAGCCAAGGTCTGATAAGCTCCAGATCAAATAAATGGGTCAAATGATGAAGATTGATCACAAACAATAAGTTGTTGCAAGTATGGATAAGCTAATATGGCTTATAAATAAGCTGACTGAAAAATTACACTAGCAAGGGCTAGTTTTGGGTGTTGAGCAGTGGGAACTTTTCCCACTGCTTGACTTTCTTGACTTTTTGTCTTTAGTGACTTTTTTGTGGATTCAAGTTACAAACAAGGCACCCTTGTGATCAGTGAATCACAAGGAGTCAGAAACAACAAAGAAATCACAATCACAATCAGCCAATTAGCACAGTTAATTCAAAAGATCACCAGATATCCCACAAACATGAACAATAAGCAGATTTCGCTCAATAAGCAGTTTTAGCAAAAATCAGCCAGCCAAATTGCACCAAATGCATACACAAGCTATAATAAATTCAAGTGAACAGATTTAAACTGGTTTCATGCAATGGTTCAAGGTCTAGATCAAGATTCAAGCACCAAAAAGTTACTGATGAACTAAGAACATGCAGTCATGAACACTTGCTGATATACTTGACCACACAGCCAAATTCAAACACTCAAATCTCTTAGATAGGTTATGTTGAGTATGATTTATCACTTTTTATCCTAAGTCTAAGCCTAGAACTAGGTGTGCAACAAATCACAAGTCAAAATATCACTTAATCAAGATTTTATGAGCAAATGTTTGATTTAGGTGTTCAAAAGCATATAACTTGCAGATATTCACTCAATAACACTTCTTAAACAAGAACAAGCAGAACACAATAGCAAACACTTTACCAATATCTCTACAACTTCAATATGCAGTTAACCCAAACACCCCTTAATAATTTCAAAACAAGATTTTCAAATCAAGAGTAGGAATTAGGTTAGCACATGCATACATAAGCATCAAAACATCAAACATGAACAGATTCAACAAGATTTGGAGCCCAAGAACAACACCTACAATAGCAGAACACAAATATCACAAATATCTAATTTTTCAACAGATTTTAGATTAAGGGTTCAAACCTCATGGATGTACATCCACACCCACGTATGTTTGAGCTTATGTGCTAGCAAGAACAAGCACAAGCTTCCAATATCAAGCTGCTAAGATGGAACAAAGTTAGAAGCAAAAATATCAAAATCAGAAAAAGAGGTAAACTTGATTAATGCAACCTTTGTTCCCCACACTTGATTATCCCCAAGTTATAAGCCTCACAACACCTTGATATCACAATATCAGGGTGCTATGATCAACTTATAGCCCAAAAATTCCTAGGTTTGAACAAGATTTAGCAAAATATCAAGGAAAATAAGCAAACTTTTGCACACTCCTTTGAAAACAGGTTTTTGGATTCAAGATTAGTTAACAAACAACAATAACAAGCAGATATAAGATTGGCACTTGGACTTTTCTTCACAAAATTCAAACACACTTCATTAATATGAAAATGAGATTTACAGAAATGTGAACTAGGAAAAATTCAAAAGCAAGAACTAAACTAATGAGCCTAATGCCTTTTATAGGCTTACAATGTGTTCTAGGAAAGCTAAAAACAAAAACCCTAATGCAGTAGAATCCCCAATTTGCCCTTTGCAGAATTTGAACTTTTGAGAATCACGTGACTTCATCTTGGCGTTTTGTTGTAGCTGGCAAGGTGTAATTGCATCCAAGGGTCCAAAACAAGCTTAAGGAGTAAGCTGGAATATGGTGTGTTGATTTTCTGGCAACTTTTGGATTTTTCCCCAAAACCGTGTGAGGAGGGTTTAACATGTGACTCATGTGGTGATGTGGCATAGGGTTTAAGGGTGGGGATGTGTTTAGTGTCACCTTAATTGTAATTATGGAAGTGATTAAGTGCTAATTGCAAAGATTTAAGGAAAACCCAATTTTGCTAAGAACACCAAGAACATGGTGTTTAATCTGTTTTGGTTTTTAAATAGGTGTTAGGCGCCACTTTTATAAACTAATCACGGATTAGTTTAGTTAGTTGTGGGTGGGAAATGAGGTGGCACCAGGGAGAGTGGTGATTGGTTGGTTTTGGTGAGTGGGTTACGTGTCACATAGTGAGAGGTCTATGTAAGATATGTTGTCTGCCAAGATTAACCCCTCAACTCTTTAACTCCTTTCACTTGCATTTTAAACTAGCTAAATCCGGATTCCTTTGTTAGCAAAGTTTCCAACTTCACACTTTTGCCTCAAATACTTTTCCAAAGTATTTTCAGGGGTATTTCTTGCCATTTGTTGATTCTTGAAGGGCTGTTTTGGCATTTTCTTCAATGATAATGGTCTTGACTTGTATGATTGACATTTTGGAGGACTAAAATTGATAAGTCATCATTTTTGAGGGACTATTCTTGCCAAGTCTTCAAAGGCAAGGGTCCTTTTTGCAAATTAACATATTTCAAGGACCAAATTTGTTCTTTCTTGTATCTTGAAGGTCTTTGTAGTATGTTTGACTTTGAGGAGGATAATGGTTGATAATTTAGCTTTGTTGAGGGACTAAATTTGCTAATTCTTCATAGTGGAGGGCCCTTTTTGTAATTTTGACAAACTTTAAGGACCAAACTTGTAATTATGAACATACAAGGGTTTAAAGTGTCAATTATTCAATATTGGAGGACCCTTCTTGCATAAACTTCAAATCTTCAAGGGTTTCTCTTGGAAAATCTTCATTAGGGCTTGGTTCATTGTGCGGCTTCGTTTCCCGTGTTCGTTTTTGTATGATTCTTGTGATCTGTTGTCATTTTCTCAATATCCGTACCTAAAATACACAAGTAACAAACACGAGCATATATTTGGCCAATTTCATGATATTTAATCCATTTAAAGCCCTTTTTGGACGATGAGACTATATATAAAAGCAGTCTCATCAAGGCCTTACTTGCATGGTGAATCATGTGATATCTTCACAGATCACAAGAGCCTTAAATATATCTTCACCCAGCGAGAACTAAACATGAGGCAAAGAAGGTGGTTAGAGCTGCGAAAGGACTACGACATCAATCTTCAGTACCATCCCGACAACAAGAAGGTAGTGGCAGATGCTCTTAGCAGGAAGTCGGGCATGATTAACGGCATGAAGATAAAAGAAGAAATCATACGTTACTTAGAGCGACTAGACATCAAGGTTATGGTACGTGGATAACATGGCTACTGGGCTAATCTTAGAGTTGATCCAAACTTACTCTATAGGATCAAGGAAGCTCAGAAAGATGACGGTGAAATCTGGGCGATTATTCAGAACATCGACCAGCAGATGGAGTTTTGGGTAGATGATGATGGTATCTTATGGCAGGGCACTAGATTATGTGTTCCTGATGACCTTACACTCAGGGATGCTTTGCTGACTGAAGCTCATAGCTCTCCATTCTTCATTCATCCTAGTTCCACCAAGATTGTAGGATTATGTAAATCTTGCTTATATTTAGAGAGAGAGTAGAGATAGAAAAATGGTAGAACACACACACAATTAGCGAGAGAATTATGAAAATACATACTTTTACTATGTGAAATAATATGTGAACCACACCTTCTCCAACTAAGGAGAGGGTTTATATACCCAAGGCCATGAGATGGGCTTGGGCTTACAATGGGCCGCCGGTCTACACATGTTGTAGGCTTGGCTTGGCCTTGTTTGTTTAATATTAAGATGCAAGACTACGAGCTACTAACTTATATATTTTCGGAGTGATCAAACCTTTCTAAATACGTAAAATGTATTTATAACAATCTCCCCCTAAGAGAGGTCACTCCAAACAAGGGCGTTACCCGAGTTACAATATTAAAATAAACCTAGCATACTATGCTTGTCTTGGGCTCGTAGTCTTCGTCTTTCTTTTCTTTTTTCTTTTTCTGGTGAGTATGTTGATGTGATCTTTGATATCAATCTTGAACATTTATCTCTTGCCTTGATCTTGTGCATCATCAGTTGTGATATCCGCCTTATCGTGACTTCATGTCCCACATACTTATACCTTTGTAATTCTTGAAAGCTTCAGAGTTTGATACAACGGAAGACTTGACTTTTAGGCTTTCTTGAATTTGTTGAAGTATAAAATATAAGCATGTGGGGACAACTTCATCTCGGACTCCGCAACGCCACCGTCTTCAAATGCCGCAACATAAGTAGACACGAACGAAATTACTTTGCCCATTTCATTCTAATTCGGTAGCATTTTACCTCCGGTCGGTGAAGACCGTTGGACAATATAAAATATCGTACTTGTGGCAGGTAGTTTCAATTAAGAACCTCCTTGACAAGATTTCACGGGTAAACCCGTTCTCTTTACTCGACCGTCCAAAGCTGACTGGAACAAGTGCGATTCAAGTTTGACTCATTAAAGAATCGCACCATCGTTGCTTTCCAGTTGTCATGAGCTTGATTCAAATTGAATCTTGCAAGTTACCTACCAAGTGCTGTTTAATGTTAACACTATAAGGATTTCCATTCGCCACTGTAAATACTAAAAAGTATTACTCTGAATGTTCTGGCAAGATCACTAAGATATTGCGTAGAGGCCTGGAACGTGTTTAAATTCAGTTAAGAATTAAACCACTGTTGCGTTCCAGTTATCACAAGTTTGATTCATAAAGAATCGCACAATTCACCTACCATGAGTTTTTTAATGTTCGCTCAAGAAGGATTTCCATCTTCATTGTAAATACTTGCGTATTACTCGGATGTTCAGGCAAGATCATGAAGATTTTACGTAGGACTCTTAATATCTTTCTTACTTTTCACAGTGTGTGAAGAAGCAAGGAATTATGAAAGTGTGTCCTAATGAGATATTTGATGATCTCAAATGGCTCTAGACTCGATCGTGCATTTTGGATTTTAGTGATCGGAGGCTGGAGAGGAGTGCCACCATTTCAATACCAATTTATTCGAAGTGAACAAATCAATAGATAACGTGTTGATCTCCGTGTGATTAAAACAAATACCTTTTGAGAGATATCTAAGTTAGTTGGGATGGGTTGTGCATTACATCACTGGATCCATGATGTGTATCTTCAATAACATATGAGTTGACCTGGTTTCTGCCTAAGGTTGTAAGGAGGGCTTCTTTCTTTTCACCCTTTATCATTACAATTCTTTTTCATTCTTCAACGCCTTCAATGCTTACCAATACGTCATAACTAGCACCTTGTTGTGATTGTTCCAGTGCTAACTTAAGTAGTTGGTCGGCATTCAGCTACGTTCACAATCTTTCTCCATCTTTCCTAAGGACTACTATTTATAGCTATGGAATGTCCTTGGGAAGATTCCTCCGGCTTTGGAAGAATCATTGGAGTTAATCTATCCTACCATCCTTATGTCACCACAATCTTCATCGTCGTGAAATAAATGGGTTGTGGGTAAGTATAAATCACCATGAAGTCCATTTTAATATAGAAACCCATTTTGTTCCCCCTTAACATATGCCACGATATTCGGAAACATTTTACACATGTCGGGATGAGCTATCACGTTAAGTCAAACCATTCGCGATTAATCATTTCCCATATTAAACCACATTTTCTCCCCCATATTAAAAATATTTACTCAACCGATATTTTTGATATCAATTGATTTAATGAAGTTTTAACAAAGTTTTTGGGAAGAAAAATGCAAGTTCGTTTTATCTTCATGATACCAATTTGTGAGATATGATATCGATTAGAAAAATGATCACATATTCACCATATTAGAATGAATTGACAAGGTTGGATCTGATTGATGAGAACATCATATGATAAGATCAAATGGCTCTTGTCGGAAAATGTTGGTTGCCTCGTCACGTCTGAAGTCATCTCTTGACACCACATGTACGATTGGTATTGTTGTCTTGACACTAATTTGTGAACTTGGAACTTTCAGCATCGAAGATTCTAAATGCTTGACAATTGCTCCCCCTCAATTGTTGACCCGTGTTCTATCGAAAGAGCTGTAGTCGTCGTTTGAGTAGTCACATCATCGAGTATGTAGATACCAATTGTGAATTGCTATGGCTTGTGGAGAAGATAACTTCATAAAAACAAGATTTCTCTTGTTTTAACAAGTAAATGCACTGATGCGTACATATATTCGTGTTAGATTGTGTTATAACGTAAACACAATCCCTTACATGGTTATAAAGTAAACCATGCCCGAGAAAATTAATTCCCGTTGTTGAGCCAAATCTTTCATAAGAAATACTTGACTTTAATATGAAAAGCGGGTTGCAGTCTGAAATAACTACAAGCCATTTAGGCATGTTTTATGAAATATTTAACACTTTTGCACGAACTCTATTTATGGCGCCGTGTCGATATTAATCAACATTTCTAAGGTCGTAAATATTACCGTACCAAAAGACATGCCTTTGAAAAATAAAGTAAAAATAATTTTGGATTTTTCTGAATTTTTCAATTTTTATGGTTTTTATATGGTTTTATATTTTTGTATTTTACTTTTGTAGATAAAAATATAAACAATATATAAAAATGATCACCAAGGATACGGAGAATAGTTTACCACCACTATTTTTTCGCTTCATCTGCCAATTCCTTTAGAGTCTCGGGCGAGAAAGTTCTCAATCCTAGCTTGTCGGCCAAAAATGCAATTCGAGCGCGATCTAAAGCCTTCGTAAAAATATCCGCCAATTCATACTCAGACAAAGTAAAGCTCGATTACTCCATTTTCCACTTGCTCCTTGATAACGTGGTAGCAAATGTGAATATGCTTCGACCGGGAAAATTGAACGTTGTTGTAGCATAAGGCAATTGCACTTTTGTTGTCGCAGTACATCGGAATTTTGTTGAAACCTAGACCATAGTCGATTAATCACGATCTCATCCGCAGAATTTAAGCATAGCAACCGGACATAGCTATGTATTCTGCCTCCGTACTTGAAATTGCATCGCTTTTCTACCTTTTTGATGCCCAACTAATTAGTCGATCTCCTAGTAGTTGCAAAGTTCCACTCGTGCTACGCCTGGTATCTTGACATCCCACGTGGTCTGCATCTGCATATGCCATTAGTGCAATAGAGGAGTCATTCGAATACCAAAGTCCCCGATTAACAGTTCCTTTAATATATCAAAAAATCCTTTTAACAGCAGCTAAATGTAACTTAGTAGGCCTTGTTTGATACCGAGCGCACATACAAATTGAGAACTGAAGGTCAGGTCTGCTAGCTGTAATATACAGAAGAGTGCCGATCAATCCCATTTGGGTCTGCATCTAGCTTAGTTCTTTCCACCATTGGAGTGTCCACGAGATTTCAAGATTCCATCTTATAATTCTTTAGCGATTAAAGGGCATACTTGGATTGATTGATTGATAAAGATGCCTCTAGGAATCTAAGATATCTGAAGACCTAAGAAAAATGATACCTTGACCATAATTGACATCTTAAACTTAGAAGACATGAGTATCCCAAACTCATCTGATAATGTTTGGGTCAAGGCAGCAAATATAATATCATCAACATATATTTGTACCATAATCATATCTTTACCTCGTTTCTGAATGAACAGCGTGGGATCCACTTTGCCTATAACGAAGCCTTGCGTAATGAGGAATTGTGACAATAGATCATACCACGCGCGAGGAGCTTGCTTCAACCAATAAAGAGCCTTCTTAATCTTGTACACGTGATTAGGATATTTAGAATTCACAAAACCATCCGGCTGTTGAACATAGACCTCTTCCTTGATTTCACTATTAAGAAATGCCGTCTTCACATCCATTTGATAGACGATCATATTCATATGAGCTGCATAAGCGAGGAATAGTCTAATAGCTTCCAAACGGGAAACGTGTGCAAAGGATTCCATAAATTCGATGCCCAATAGTTGCTTGTATCCACGAGCTACTAGTCGAGCTTTGTTTTTCAATATTCCACCTAACTCGTCGAGTTTCACCTTGTAAACCCATTTCAAAGTGAGTAACTTCACTTGATCCGGGCATGGGACAAGTTCCCATACATCAAGACGTACAAATTCATTAAGTTCTTTTTGCATAGCTTCTATCCAACTAGATTGGGTAAAAGCTTGTTGCCACGTCTTAGGTTCAACTTCACTGAGAAAAGCATCAAAATGACAAAACAATGCACTTTCTTGTAACTGACTTCGTGTGGATACTGGATGATTAGGGTCCCCAATAATAGAATCTATAGGATGATCCTTTGTCCACTTGCTGTCATGTTCACGAATTCGTGGATTGGAGTAGACCATAGTAGGAGCTTCCACTGAGGTGGACGACCCGGCTTGATGAGGGTCGGGAATTGGTAGACCAAAGAATGTAAGTTCACGCATTTGAGCAAATTCCAAATCATGATCATCATGATCCTCTTCATCATCAGTAGGCGTTACATGGGTAGTTGATACATGTGTTGGCTGAGAATTACTTGTTGAAGGTATATCTTGACCAATTGTAGGTGTAGACACATCTGATTGTGCTTCATTTACTAGAGCGATAACGCCGTTGACCGGAGCTATTTCTTCAGGTACTGGAGCAACAATACTTGGAGGAGTAAAAATTCATCAAAGAACGATTGAAACAACGTATCCCATTCATTCCTAGAAGGTGGTGTAAATGATAATGAAGTAGGATTGTTTGGGACAAGACCAGAGCTAATGTTACTGGGTCCCATTTCATGAAGTGCGGGTTCAGAGCTGCTTTGCTCAGAAGCCATTGTCGTCAGCTCATAAAAATCAGCATTCATAGTTTCGAGGATCTTACGAGAATTACGATTGTAGATTTAGAATGCCTTCTTTGCGGGGTCATAACCAATAAAAATACAAATATCAGCCTTTGGTTGAAGTTTTCCCAAATTGTCACCATCATTATTTGAATAGCAAAGAGAACCAAATACATGAAGGTATGATAAATCCGGTACTTTTCCATGTAGAAGCTCATAAGGTGTTTTACCATGGCGTTTTCGAATTAGTGATTGGTTTTGGGTGTATACTGTTATAGATACTTCTTTTGCCCATAAAAACAATGGAGCCTTGGCATAAGTTAACATCGTTCGAGCAGCTTCCATAAGTTTACAATTTCGCCTTTCAACGACACCGTTTTGTTATGGAGTGCGAGCAACGGAAGTTTCATGCGATATTCCAACTTCTTCATAATAATTACATAAGGTTTGATTCACAAATTCGGTTCCATTATCTGTACGAATGTGTCGGATAGTAGTGTTGAGACGCACTTGAATCATCTTGTGAAATTCGATGATGAATTTAGGTTCCTCATCTTTGGTTGCAAGAAATTTCACCCATGTAAACCGAGAGTAATCATCCACAATGACGAGGATGTACTTTTTACCACTAAGACTTTCAACTCGCATTGGTCCACAAAGATCCATATGCAACAAATAAAGTTTCTCTTGGTTGGTGTCTTCAGTCTTGGGTTTGTATGATTTCTTAGTGCTCTTACCCATTGTACACGTGGAACACAAATGGTCCTTGTGAAATTTAAGTTTAGGAAGACCACGGACAAGTTCGTTTTTTGCCAAATGATTAATCGTCAAAGTTAAGATGAGATAACCGTCGATGCCATAACCATGACTTAGTATTCGATGCTTTGGAGAGAAGACATACGGAAGAAGCGGCCATCATGTATTATAGAGACAAAGTGTACAAATTATTCCCTCGAGTACATTTTAACAAAACTACCCCTTCCAAATTACGAATGAAACAGGTACGCTCTCGAAAAGCAACTTCTAGGTTTGCATCACAAAATTGTCCCACAGAAAATAAGTTGTGACCGAGTCCTTCCACATAATACACTCTTGAAATTATAACATTACCAAGATGATATTCACCATAACCCATTATCTTTGCAATATGATCATTTCCAAATCGATCCGTACGAAGAAACTTGCTGACAAAATTTTGAGCTGAGAGCGATCTCCGGTCATATGCTTGGAGCAACCGGAGTCCAAATACCACAAGACGATTTGGACCACCTGTTTGAAACAACAACAGTAGGCAATACATTGGAAAATATTGGTTCCGGAGTGTTAGCAAATACAGATACAATATCAGAATTGCTAACATCTGTGTCATCATTAGATTTCCTGCATTTTCTAACATATGTTTGTTTAATTTCCAGTTTTATGGTTCCATCTTCCTGAGGTTTTTGATTTGTAACAGGCACTACAGTGGGAGTAGACCTATTTAAAGGGCACTTTGTTCCTATAGTAGTGTTGGTGTTCCTAGTTAAAGGACACGCTTGTGTTTTGGTAGCCTTAGTACTCCTAGTTAAAGGGCACACTTTCTTCGTTGTAGTGGGAGTGATCCTAGTTAAAGGGCACGCATTTCCTACTATAGTGAAAGGTCTTCTAGTGGGACGCCACATCCATCCAACTTGGGTTAACACCTTCCCAGTTGGTTTCCATTCTAATTTATGATTTAGGGCATACATCTCATTCACATGGTCAATAAGGCAAGAATCATGACGACTAGAAAACATACATTCATTACAATTCCAACATTTTTTATTAGAATTCAAAGTAGGCTTAGAACGCTGCACAACTGTAGAGCCCTTAGGTTTAACTACATGATTCTTTTTATTCAAAACAGAAATAACATTCCTAGGGTGGGCTTATACTTTCTTCTTCACTTGACTACTAGATAAGGGCAAGATCTTATCTTTCTTCGTGTTTCCTTTAAGCTTAGATCTTTGAGCCTTAGTAGTGGTGTTTACTCTAGTAGAAGGAAATACAGGAATATTAGAGACCTATTTTGACTGTGCCTTATCTTTTGTGACCGTGTTTTGAGATGGTTTAGTCCTCGAGCCCTTATTAAGTGGTGTGGCGGTAATGAGGTTATTCTTTGGTGATCTCACTTTAGGAACACTAGAGGGCGGTGGTAGAATGGAGACTATATTCTTAACAAGAAGCAATTCTTTTAATTCAGCCAAAGCCATATCCTTATCACGAATTTTCGCATGTAAATCTAAGATTTCCACCGACTTATGATTAAGGGTCTTAATCAAGGATCGAGTGTCAGCGACCTCAAGTGTTCTTTCCACATTCTCATTTTCTATCGGTAATGATTTAGCAACTTTGTCACGTTTCCGACGCTGATTTGATCGTTTATTGGATTGAAAAGCCTTTTTAAAATTTTGAGAATCTATATTAACACCTTCGTGTGACGTTTCAAAAATCTCTTGAATAAATTGTTTTTCACATTCAAGCGAAATACAATGTTTTTGAATAGCATCAAAAGGTTTTCTTAGCAAATGATAGGAATCTTTAAGCTTTAAAAATTCAGCGTCAGATTTGTGACAATTACTATCTACCAAATTATCCACAAATTCAACATTATGCACAATAGAATCATTATCAACACTATTATTCACACAGACGGATACAATATCATGCGACATCACTTGCTTTAGAAGATGATCTTTTTGGCGTAAAATTCGTTCCGTTTCAACTAAACCGTTTTCATAACCATCATCCATTTCATTGAAAACACGTTTAACTTCATCTAATTCCAAAACCAAATCTTGATCAATATTGGTAAAACACGCTTTAATATTGTCTACAAAGGGAATTATTTCGTCTCGAAACACAGCTCTAGTGTGTTCAAAATCCCATTCACCTTCCATGATGGCCGAAGCCGTCATACGTTCCTTAGGAGACGTACTAGAAAGGTTTTTTTTTGACAAACTTTGAGGCACACATGCTGATAATTGAGTTAATTCCTTTTGTAGTCTAAAACGGGTCTTAAAATCAAATTGTTCTTTATTATGCTTTTCATAATCAAATTTGTTATGATTTCTCGAAAGCATTTTGAAACGAGTTTCTTCCGGCAAGTGACAGCGTCTCCTCATCATTACGAACATAAGGAGCATCTTTAAATTTACCAATTTGGGTGACATCATAAAGACAAGGAATATATTCCTGAGCTTGTTTTGCATAACCGGGATTAGGTGGTAAATCTTGAAGACGCTTAAGTTCTAGTTCTTTAAATGATTTAGTTAAAAGATGAACCTTTTCTGTGGAAGCGTATTGTTTTAAAAGCTGTTGTTCTTTGAACTTATGAAGTTTGGTAGCATTAATTTCCGATTCAAACTTTTTAGACTCGAGAGTTTCAAAATCCGTTTTAAGTTTCTGAAAATAATTTACAAACGACGCTGTTTCTTTTAATTCATTGGAAAGATTAGCTCTTAATGATTCTATTTTGTTTAAGTATTCTATCCTTTCAAAACGAAATTGGTCAAATTCAAAATAAGTTATATTCTCTGCTTGAGGGACCATTTCAAAAGTTTTGACCTTTTTTTTTATACAGCGCAAGCTCAACGGTTAGGTTGGCATTCATATCTACGGTTTCTCGGACAGCCACCTTCATGTTATCAATAATATGTTTAGGCACCATTACCAAATCATGTTGAGCATAAGTTTCCATACCCTTTGTAGCATTTGGTTGAGGTTCACTCAAATGTGTAGGATTGGATACCCCAACATTTGAATTACAATTTACCAAAGGCTGTCCGGGGTTGTTATTTTCATGCCCATCTTGATGTGGATTATCATTAACAAGATTGTTGGTTGCGATTGATACCTCACTGAGGACATCAGTACCGTAGTGAGAAAGATTAGCAACAAGAGCAACTTGGGCTGTGTGAATGTCATCACAATCTGAATCAAATGCATCAAGATCATCTACTTGATATGCTGCATTACAAGTAGAGACGACTGCAATGCCTTCATTATCTGCTGCCCCTGGGTCTGCAAAAAATGCTGATTCCTCTGAATCCGAAATCTTTCCCTTAGATTGAGCGTCAACCAAATACATCTTCTCCCGAAACCACGTTGCATCCCTTTTCCTTTTCGGTTGAGTGTATTGCCTAGCCATATGACCTTGTCCTTGACAATTGTATCAAGTCACAACCTTTTGAGGACCAATAGGGCTTCCATTTACACTAGCTTGAGAATTTAGAGCTTGAGCGTTCATAGTTTGAGCATTCACGGTCCTTGTAGTTGGTTTATATGAGTTTTTCCTTCCTTGAATGGATTGCACTGTCACTTGACCATCTTGAATAGTGGCTTGTTGGCGAGGATTTGAAGAAGTGCGGAGGTGATTGTTCGTTGGTGGAAAACCTCTAGTTGCAACAAGTTTTGACAAGTAGGCAGCGAGATGGTTCAAGACATCAGTTGGCGTATCATTTTGAGTAAAGAGCAGTGCTTGAATTGGTGGAAGTTCATTGGAATAAAAGGCTTGTGCTTATGGTGCTTCAATTGGAAAAGATCCTTGTTGAGGAGTATAGCCCATTGGAGAAGTGATAGCTTGTGATGGTGATGCCTGATGTGTTGGTTGTTGTGGATAAGGCTGTTGAAGAACACTTTGTTGAAATGCTTGTTGTGGCATCATTGATGGTTGATACAACGGTTGTTGTGTTGCTGATAGGTGTGTGGTGGTTGTTTCGAGGATGATGGTTGTTGATAAGTGTAGGCCAAGTTTTGTTGGGGATTCATTCGTTGAGAATCATACATGGCAAGTGGATCATGGACTTGAGGTGTTGACAACTGAGCCTCGATCACATGGCATTCGTGTTGTTGAAGAAAAGCTTGAAGTTGATCCACGTTGGTTTGATGAAAATTCTTAGCCAATTTAACAGCCGTCACGTATTTGCCCCATTCGGAAGGGAGAGTATTCAAATACTTGGTGTTTAACTGAAATGTAAGAATTTTCATGCCGTAGATATTGAGCTCATTCAACAATAGAGTGAATCTCAAATAGTAATTATTGAGAGTCTCCCCGAGAACATAGATGAACTTATCAAACGAATCATATAGCTTACACTCTCGTTCTTGTTGAGCACCGATGCCCAAATGAGATGTCCATTTTCTTTATTTAACATATAAAGTTCCATTCTTGAAGTCCAATCCTCGTATATTTCCTTCACCAACATTGATGGACGATGATCCGTACCCGAGAGGATGGACTTATCCGTAAGAGTTGTGTACTCCATTTCGATAAGTAAAGATTTACAAAGGTTGATCGAACAATGAGAGAAAGTAAATGTGCTTGTTTTAGAAAATATGGAGTTTTACTAATCGTGGAGAAACCGAAAAAATAAATTCGCGAGATTTTACAAACCACCGATTAAACCGTAATTATTCAATGTTCATGTGTTGAAGACGAGAAACATTGTTGAAATCCCTTAACAATGTCTTCGAGAAACCAAGAATTCCTAGACCAAATAACTCACGAAAAATCACGTTTTTGAAAAATCTCGAAATATTTGTGAAGATTTCAGAATATTGTAACAAAGATCTCGTAATATTTCTAAGCAAAGATCTCGCAATAACCTTGTGCGAAAAAGATCTCGCAATAATCAGCTCACTTTTCGCAATAATGAAGATTTAGAGATTTCGCAATATCCAATGTTTGAAGATTTCGCAATACCCACCAGGCAACAAATCTCGCAATAACCAAGATTAAGTATTTCACAATACTTAAACCAACAGATTTCACAATAATAAAAAATAACAGATTTCGCAATAATAAAAAACACCAGATTTCGCAATAATAAAAAGCATCAGATTTCGCAATAATCAAAAGTAACAGATTTCGCAATATTCAAAACCCTAATTATTGCGAAATGTTTTGAGGAAATATTTCGCAAAAAATCTGACTGTTTCGCAAAAAATGAATAAAAACGAAATTTTTGCTTTGAAAATCGTGATTTTAACCAATCCAAAGTACCCAAATCCCTACCACAACTATGTAGGAGATATCTAGTTCACTTGGACTAATAAAATCACGATTTTTTTTGAAACTTGGGTATTATACTCTAAGAACTCACGAACCAACACAAATACAAACACATAAACAATACAATCATCCCATGGCTCTTGATACCATTTGTAGGATTATGTAAATCTTGCTTATATTTAGAGAGAGAGAGCAGAGATAGAAAGATGGTAGAACACACACACACACACAATTAGAGAGAGAATTATGAAAATACACACTTTTACTATGTGAAATAATATGTGAACCACACCCTCTCCAACTAAAGAGAGGGTTTATATACCCAAGCCCATGAGATGGGCTTAGGCTTACAATGGGCCGTCGGCCTACACATGTTGTAGGCTTGGATTGGCCTTGTTTGTTTAATATTAAGATGCAAGACTACGATCTACTAACTTATATATTGTCGGAGTGACTGAACCTTTCTAAATACATAAAATGTATTTCTAACAAAGATGTACCATGACATCAAGCAGATTTCTGGTGGAGTGCTATGAAGCAGGATGTTGCTACCTTTGTCTCTAAATGTCTTACCTGCCAGCAGGTTAAGATTGAGAATCAACGAACTAGTGGTTTACTACAACCATTAGACATCCCAGAGTGGAAGTGGGATAAGATCTCCATGGACTTTGTCACCAGACTTCCGCAGACCCAAAGGAAACATGACGCCATTTGGGTTATTGTTGATCGACTGACCAAATCTGCACATTTCCTACCAATCCGCAAAGAGTACACAGTTAGCAGATTGGAAGATATCTATCAGAAGGAGATCATGAGAATACATGGTACTCCATCTAGTATCATCTCAGACAGAGATCCTTGTTTTACATCTCGGTTCTGGAGAAGTCTACATAAAGCTTGGGGCACTAGACTTAAGCTTAGCACGGATTTTCATCCTCATACATACAGACAATCAGAGCGTACAATTCAGACACTAGAGGACATGCTGCGAGCTTGTGCTTTAGAATGGACAGGAAGTTAGGACGACTATATCGGCTTAGTAGAGTTTGCATACAACAACAGTTGGCACACCAGTATGAAGTGTACACCATTTGAGATGTTGTATGGCAGGAAATGTCGCGCCCCAATCTGCTGGGATCAGGTTGGTGAGCGAATTCTTGAGGGTCCGAAGATGATAGAGGTGACCAATGAGAAGGTTGCCGTCGCCAAGGCGAAGCTGCAGGAAGCTCGTGCACGTCAAAAGCACTATGCCGACAAGCACCGTAAAGATTTGTACTTCAACGTGGGAAACCATGTCTTCCTCAAGGTATCACCAGCACATGGAGTTAAATGTTTTGGAATCAAGGGAAAACTCAGTCCTCGTTTCATCGGACCGTTTGATATCCTCGAACGTGTCGGTGAGGTATCGTATCGGCTGGCGTTACCTCCTCAGCCATCTCACGTTCACAACGTATTCCATGTGTCCTTACTCAAAGGGTACATTTATCATCCCCTACATATGGTTCAGTATCCACTCGAGCAGATTCGTGAGGATCTTTCTTATGTCTAGGAACCCAAAAGAGTTCTTGATCATCAAGAGCGAGTCATGAGGAAGAAGCCGATCCCATTCGTCAAAATCCTTTGGAGGGACCATCTTGAGCGGGAAGCCACTTGGGAGACGGAGGAGTCTATCCGGACTTCTTACCCTCATTTCCAGCTTTGATTCAGGTATGTTTCTCTTTCAGTTATGTTATCTATAATTTGGGGACGAATTATTCTTTTTAGAGGGGAAGAGTTGTAAAACCCGCATAAAATACCATGAATAGTATAATACATGAAAACTGTAAAACCCGCATGCTTTTTACCATGAATAGTACACTTATGATCGTACGTACATGATTAGAATTTTCCTTATTTAGCAAGTTTACGTTTTACGATAGGAATTTACAAGTATTACGTACGTGTTATTACACGATAAGTATTTAATACGTATTAAGACACGATAATTATCATCCAAATTAATTATAATCACGAACATGAAAATCATGAACGTAAATAATCACGAACCTAATATTATGTATTGTATATTTATTACGATTACCTATAAATATATTTTACGACACGAACGACCAATAATTAAATCACGTAAACACGACACGAGAACATGTAAATAAATAGAACACGGGAAAACAACGGGTTTCTCCATGTGGGGCCCTTATAGCCGCGGCATAGACAAGGAAGTGGGCCCAGCCCACTTAAAAATTTAACTAAAAAAGGGAAAATAAGGGAAGGAGATTTTCATAATACATAATAATTAGAAAATCAAAAACCCTGCTCCTACTCCTTCTCCCTTGTAGCCGACGCATATACACCACCACAGGGAGGTGTTTGTTGATTTTGGTAGATCCAATTTATTACAAGGTTGTTCGTGTTAGTATTTCCTTTTGATCCACGAATCGGTAATCTTCTTAAACCTTTTCTTTTTAATTGTTTATTAGATCTAAAAACATGAAATCATGGGGTTATTAAAAACTAGTTAATAAACATGTAGATCTAATCAAGTGGGATTAAAAACATACGGTTTAAGGGGTGTTTGGTTCGGCTAAGCGGTAGAACCGAGAGCAAGGGCTCTCGGTGGTTGTGTGATCACCACCAACCGAGACCACAAGGTCTCGGTTTGGTTTTGGTGGCTCGGCCGTGAGGAACCAAGGAACCCTGACGTATGTCGGGGTTAGCCTTGGTAGTCTAGGGGGTCTCGGCTCCGACACCACACGCACCACCGACTTAAGCCGGTGCGGTTTGCCATGGTTAAGGGTGTAGATCCGGTTCAAGGGGTTCACGGACCGGTTCATGACATGTTTAGATTTAAAACACGGGTTCGGTTCATGGTTTATTTTACAAGTTAATTATTTATTTTTACAAGTTAAATAATTACTAGATTTAATTAAATTAATTAATCATGATATGTAATTAATTCAATATGGAAATGACTTAGGTTATTTATTATTAATAATAATACATGATTTTAACCTAAGTATTTTTATGATTTAATTAATTAATTATTAAAACATGGCATATAATTAATTAATTTCCATGACTTAGGTTATATTAATAATAAATATTAATACATGTTTTAACCTAAGTATTATTACCTTTTATTTAATTAAATCATATTATAGTTAATTAAAGGCCGAAAAATACAAGTAATACTTAATTAGAATACATAATACATGATGGACACAAGGTACGGATTCTCCGTCCTTTCAGTATGGACATTCTTTCCTCATTAGGATTTCCCGTATGCAGCCAATTGTTTTCCCCAGTATATGTTTTATATGTTTTGATTGCTTATGTTTAATTAAATGCCTAAATCCATATACATGCATGACCAGTTTCACCTAGTTATAGAGGTACCATAACCATAGCACTGGAGGCATCAGTGTTATGACTTCACCACGGCGGAGTGATAGCTCGTGGCGTCCCTTCAGCTTTTAGCCATATTATTATTATCATGTGGGGCGTATGGGCGCATCCTAGGTTACATGTTTTTACAAATTATTCAGGTGAATGTGGTGTGTGCCTTGCATCCTTCACAAGGAACTGATCCCTCCTACCCAAAAACTTATATTAATTAGAGGCAGCCCCTCTAATTGCATTACGAGGTCACCCCTCCAAGTATTCATGCACGTTGATATTTCATGACCTATATTGGCTAATGGTAAACATGTTAATCAGTTTTTATAAGATAAACATAAGGCTTTTCAAACTATAAAACCAGTTTTACTAAGTATACCAGGTTTTCTAGGACTTAAACATTTCTGCTGCTATATGTCATTTATGCTTATATTATTCATGATTTATTTGTATATCCGTGCACTGAGCGTTATGCTCAGCCGTTTTTCCTTTCATGTTCCTAAAACGGCAGGTACTCAAGGACGCTCGTAGACTTTAAGCGTACGTGCATATGGATTGGAAGCTTCCTAGCCTTCATTACTTTATGCATTTCTTCATACTTTGATACTCATTTCTATGGACATTGTTTAGTCCTTTTTATTTACAGTACATATGTTTGTGTGTGATGAGTTCTACTTTTGGGGTACCGATGTTTGTTTCCGGTATTTCCTTTTTGGTCATGTGATGTTTTATACATTTATCCTTGTATGCTTTGATGACACGCCATAATCACGCATGACATTCCATTTACCAAAATGGGGTGTTACAAAAACACTACTAATTTAAAACTTTCTATTAATAATATATGAAACATGTCACTAACATTAATTACAAGTATATTATTAATGCACGATAAAGCATTTACGTATAATATTAAATTCACGACATTTAAAACACGAAAACATGCGAATAATATTTAGACTCAAAAAACAAATGAATTGGTGTTGGGTATGTGTGTATGTCATGGCGAGAAAAGAATGGGAAGGGCCTCATGGCCCGGCCCATTTTGAATCCAACTAGTAAACATTAATCTCCAGGGAAAAATACAAATACATTTTTCAAGAAAAATAAAAAGAACCCTAGTTCTTCCTCCCCTTTATCCATGGCAGCCACCAAGCACACAAGGATGATTTTTGTGATTTTGATATTGGGTAATTACTTGTTTATGTTCGGGTTTCAATCCTTAAAACATCCACGCTTTTGGTATCAATCGAATCCGTATCTTTTTAATATTTTTATTTTAATTAAAGTCATATGTTCATGAATCTTAAAAAAAACTAAGCTAAACATGTTATGGTTAAAGATTAAACAAGATTCTAGGGTGTTTTACGGTGTTTTTGGTTCAACGACACACCAACCGAGAGCCCTATGGCTCTTGGTGGCCGTTTCCACCAACAGCCGAGACCCCCCAAGGGGTTCGGTGGTGATTGTGTTCGGACAACAGCAAACCAAGGCCCACGGTGGGACATTGGTGCTAACAGTGGGGACCGACTTATGCCGGTGGGTATACGGGTCACGGGGGGAGGGGGGGGGGGGGGGGGTGGAACATCGGCTAGGCCGGTGTGAACCCTTAGCCTAGTAGTGGCAACCGACGGCTAGGCCAAGGCCACAGCCGCCGGTCACAACCACCAGCCGCCAGCTGAGTGGGGGTGTTTGGCTCGGTTTGGTTTTGTCTCGGGCTCGGGTACAATTTAATTTAGACATTATTTTGGTAATTAATTAATTAAATTAATTTACATGGACTATTAATTTATTTAATTAAAATCATGACTTTGGTTATATTTAATTAATTTAATAAATCATAAAATTAACCTAAGTATTAATTTGGACATAATTAAATTAAAAACCATGATTTAATTTAATTAATTGATATAAGGTAAAGTTTTATTAGATTAACCATGACATTTATTAATTAATAAACCATGCATTTTCATTATTAATTAATAATCACTTTAGCCTAAGTACTTAATTTAATAGACTTTACTAATAAATTATCATGACTTATAACTTATGACTAATAAGCACTAGCTTATATTTTAGACTTGTTAATCCAGCTTAATTCTATTTTTGGAAAATTCTATCTGAGGAAACTTACTATTTTTAGAAACTTACTAATTTTGGAAACTTACTATTTTTGGAAACTTTCTATTTTTGGAAACTTACTAATTTCGGAAACTTTCTATTTATGAAAACCTGTTATTTTTAGAAAGTTACTTATTATGACACTATAAGTATAGTAATACAAATATACATAAAATACATAATCAGAATACATGTAAAACATGAATAAATACAAGATGAGGCTTAAAACAGTAAAACATGACAAGAACATATAAAATAAGCTAAGAACACTCAGTAATCAGACAACTCATACACGTCCCTTATTTATGTAGTATCCGCGAAGTCGGAGTAGATCGTTCAGCTTCCATTCTAGCTTCACTACTGGACATAAGGTACGGATATTCCATCCGTCAGTATGGACATTCTTTTCCTTTATTAGGATTCCTCGTTTGCAGCCATCTGTTTTCCCCAGTTATTTTATATGTTTTGAATGCTTATGTTATATTTTAAATGCCTGAGCTATATACATGCATTCCAGTCATCTAGTTATGCAGGTACCATAACCATAACACTGGAGGCACCAGTGTTATGACTTCCCCACGACGGAGTGGTTGCTCGTGGCGTCCCTTCAGTTTGGCCATTTATTTATATTATAATGTGGGGCATATGGGTGTATCCTAGTTACATGTTTTAAGTCAGGATTTTCATGGTGAATGTGGTGTGTGCCTTGTATCCTTCACAAGGAGTTGATCCCTCCTACCCAGACCAGAATAATTAGAGGCAACCCCTCTAATTGCATGATGAGGTCACCCCTCTAAGTATTCATGCACGTTGATACCTCATGACCTATATGGGATCTTGGCTAATGTTAAAATACAGTTTCCATAAGTTAACCATAAGCTTTTCAAACTATAAAACCAGTTTTATAAACATGTTCCAGGTTTTCCAGGACTTATACATTTCCGCTGCTAATTAGTCGTTATTATGCTTATGTCAATCATACTATGTTATATATCCGTTCACTGGGCGTTTTGCTCAGCCGTTTCCTTTCAATGTTCCTAAACGGCAGGTACTCAGGGACATACTTAGGAACTTGAGAGTATGTGCATTTGGATGGAAGTTATCGAGTCTTCTTTACCTTATGTATTTCCATACATTATTTCTTTTGACATTGTTTAGTCCTTCCTCTCAGTACTTATATTTCATGTGTGTGAGCTTATGTTGGACTACTGATGTTTGATTCCGGTATTTGTCTTTATGGTCATTTAATGTTTTAAGACATTTACCTTGCATGCTTTGATGACACGCCATAATTATCCTGTGATATTCCATTAATCAAAATGGGGTGTTACATCTATATCCTCTAACCTTTGTTTTGTAGGATTTTCATAATCCATGTCTCCCGGTACTCCCGTTTAAGGGGAGTATTAACCGAGGGGGAGATTATGGGAACATAGTTTTCTATACAGATTTCTCATATTCTTCAAATACTTCTAAATCTCTTGTTAATGCAATGATGCCTAAAAATGTTACGTGTATTTTTTGGTCTCGCTTTATTTTGATTACGACAGTATATAAAAACAAGCATTTATGAAAACAACGAAAAACGAATTCTTGAGTTTAAGTATTTTTCATTTCATCTATTATCACTTAAGGTATGAACAAACAAGTTTTCAACCTAACTAAGTGATCAAGGATATAATTTTTCTTAAAACTCACCTTTTATTAAATGTGACAAAAGTTTTTATTAAACTTTATTTTTAAGAAAATGTTTTATTAAATTATATATTTGAAAAATTGAAAATGGCATATTCCATATGGGTTAAGAATATCCTTTGAGGATAAATATTATACCAGATGTGATTGCACCACTAAACGACAAAAGGGAGCGGAGTTTACTCCGACGGTTCCTCAAATAGCTATGCGGTTCCTTATTGATAAGGAACCGCGGACACCTTTAAGGAACCGCGCCCAGGAAGAGTCGTTGGAGCTTTGTCTTATAAATAGCGGACCATTCTCAGATTTTCTCTTCACCTCTTTTGCACATAAATTTCTAGATTCAATCCATCTTCTTTAATCATTCAAATCCTTGGTTATTTGTTTGATTACTACTTGTTTAGAAGTGAATCTTTTTCTTCTCCCATCTTTTCCTCTCATGTGCAAAGAGAAAAACACTTTCATCCTTGAAGTGTTGTGTCTACCTCAAATATCCATTGAAGATCAAACATTTATTTTTCATTCTTGTGTTGTTGTTGTGAAGATCCAAGTAGTTGTGTTTATTTGGAAGTTGTGTATGTTGTGTGGTTAATACTTAGTCCTTAAAGTATATTGGTGTAGATTGGTCCTAGCTAATATTAGGGCTCAACTTTTAGCTTAGAGTCAGAAATTGGTTAAGTGACGTGTACGGTTTCTCCACCTTAAGGAGCTTGTTGATTAGTGAACCCTCGAGTAAGAAGTACTCGAGGAGTGGAGTAGGAACTAGGAGTGAGCTTCGTTGCCGAACCACTATAAATCCTTGGTGTTTTGTTTGATCTTTCTTTTCCTTACCTCTTTACATTCTTTATTCATTACTTGCATATACTTGTGATTATTAGTTTAGTTGCACTATCCTTTGTCTATATTGTGTATAAGAAGATTTCACATATTTGCTCAAGTCTAAGTTTTTGAAAAGGATTTTTGAAACCCTTATTTAACAAGTAAATTTAAGAAACTATTCAATCCCCCCTTCTAGTTTCTACAATTAGTATCACAGAGAGGTTGCTCAAGCGTTTTTAAAATAAATTGAATTTTAAAACTTGAATCGGTATATGGATTCCAACATGTACTTAGAAGGGAAATCTATGCAAAGACCACCTCTTTTTGAAACCGATAGTTTTATTTATTGGAAAAATATATTTGAGACTTATGTGAAATCAAAAGATTTAGATATTTGGCATGTTATTACCAATGGTGACTTTTTGCCTTATCAATATAGTGAAGTTTATAAAAAGAAAGAACTAGTTACTTTTGATAATTATAATGATGACACTAAGAAAAACTTGCTAAAAATAATGGGACTAAAATGGTGATTTATAATGCTTTACCTAAGAAAGAGTATGAAAGGTTTTTTATGTGTAAAACCGCTAAAGATATTTAGAACACTCTTTTAGCAACCCACCAAGGTAATCCAAGTCAAAGAAAGCAAAATCGATCTTCTTGATTAAAAATATGAACAATTTTTCATCTTAGAAGATGAAACTATTGATAGTGCATTTTCTAGGTTTAATACTATTATTACTAGTCTAGATGCACTTGATGAAGGTTTTCTAGCAAGAATGTTGGGAATTATTTGTAAATTACCAAGTACTGTTAGTGTAAGTACAAGTAATGTTAGTGTTAGCAAGTACCGTTAGTGTTAGCGCGATACATAGCAAGTATTGTTAGTGTTAAGTACAAGTACTGTTATATTGATTAGGACGAATATATCTTTGTATATGATATGTCATAGTTATAGTTAGAGTATATCTTATGTGATATACTTTATAGTTAGAATATTGATAATATATCGTTTGTGATATACTTATCTTTATAGAGTATTCTAAGGTTTCTAGGGTTCCTTACTCTATAAAAGGAACATAGGTACGATGATATTCATGTACCTCATTCAAGTCGATTAATAAGAGAATCGAATAGTTAAAAGTAATTCCGTTCTTCTGTGCTTTATAAGTTAGATTCCGCATAACTTATTTAGCTGAGTAAGAGTTCTCAAAGTGTTTTAGTTTGATAACAAACTACTATACTAGTTCTTAACAGAATATAGATCCAATCAAAGGGATCAACAAGTGGTATTAGAGCTTGTTGAGAAACTCTAAAAAAGAAGAACACAACCCTAAAAATCCCCACTCACACTTAAACTCAATGTCTCAGCCTGGTGATGACCCTCACTTGGAAGACATTCCAGATCCTGATCCAATACCATATGGACAGCCTCAGGTTGTGCATCCTGCACCACCATAAGGTGTTCAATCCATAGATGCTATAGTTACTTCTACAACTACAACACCTTTCCATACTCTCTCTGCTGTCAAACTCCCAGTTCTCAAAGGTGATAATTATGAGACATGGGCTATGCAGATGGAACATTACTTGAATCACACAGATCATACTCTGTGGCAGGTTATCATGAACGGGAATACACCTAAGAAGTTTGATTGTGGTAAAATTACGTCTTTTAGGAAAAAGAGCGTAAAAAACGGTAAGTATTAAGTGTCGATTTAGGAAAATCAAACACTAATGACCCAAAGGTGAAAGTTAGTTTCCCAAGGAGGTATATGTGTGTGAATAACTCGTAATGATTTTGGATTAATATTGAGAAAGAAAAGATGAGAAAAGAGAATGACAGATACGTTAAAATTATACTACGACGACAAAACAAAAAACCCGTAAAAATTGACAAAATAAAAATTAATTCTAAAAATTAATAAAATGATGAGAAAATTAATCTAAGATTTTTAAAAATCCTAACTTAATGTATTTGACCTAAGAAAAATGTAAAAGTTGCAAAAATATTAAAAATGAAATTTAATAATAAAATAATATTAAAAATTTAAAAATTATAAAAATTTCTAAAAACTTGCAAACTAGTTTATTTTAACCTAATTAAACAGAAAATGAAATTGAAATTACCAAAATACCCCTAATGGGCTAAAAACAAAAACAATCCAAATGAAATGGGCTTTTTGGCCCAATAAGATCAACCTTAACCAAATAAGCTGAAAATCACCAGTCTAGCTTAAAATTCAGTTCTAAACACAAAACTCTGAAGGCCCAAGAGCTGAATATGAGCTTATCACAGCTTAAATGTACAACAACTTATTCTTAATGGGCTTTTTGGCCCGTTAAGCTATAAGCCAATGCCATAAGTTCTAATTTGACACACAACCTTCTTTTGGGATGCTTAAGAGATCTTTGAAAAGAAATTTTGAAAAATCTCAACCACTAAGCCAGAAATAAGCCAAGTACAAAATCACTAAACGACAAAATAGTCGACTTAGAGTTTTAGACCACCTCAGACCTTGATTCAACTTGCAAAAGACTCTAAAAGACTTAAATAAGCCAAATAAATCTAGAAAAACCCAATAAGCAAAGCCAAATAAGCTGAATAAGTAAATACGCACTTATGTAAAAGTCAAACAAGTTGGTTTTCTAGTCAAACCTTAAAGTCAACCACCCAAAAACTCCAGAATGAACAAATGGGTCAAATGATGAACACCTAATACCAAATTGAAGTTGTTGCAGGTTTAAATAAGCTAGAATAACTTATTGATAAGCTAAACCAAAAATAACACTAGCAGTGGCTAGCAGCAGGGGGAAGGAGTTCCCACTACTTTGACTATTTGACCTGATGATTAAGAGAGATTAACTTGGATTCAATGAACAACAAAGGCACCCTTACAACCAGTGGGTTGTAAGGAGTCAATAACAAGTAAGAAATCACAAAATCACTCAGCCAAATGATACAGTTTAAGCAAACAGTCCCCAGATATGACACAGATACGCAAAATAAATAGTTATGAAGAAATAAGCAGATTAAGCAATAATAAGCCAACCAAATTGGACCATATGCATATACAAGCTATAATAAACTCCAATAAGCACAAATAAACTTGTTTCATACATTGATTCAAAGATTTGAGACAAATTAAAGCTATTACAGATTACTGATGAACAAAATGAAGAACACAAAACCTATTGCTGAACTAAATGACCACCAATCCAATTTCAAGACCTCAAATCTACTACCCAGGTTGTATTAACTCAGATTTTGCACTTGTTAACCCTAGTCTACCATTAGATCTAGGTGTCCAAAAAATTTCAATAAAAAACAACAAGTAATTAAGATTTTATGGCCTGTTGTTGGATTTATGTGATACAAGCCTCAAAACTTGCAGATAAGTAACCAATAGCACAACATAAGCATGCACAAACACCATACATAAACCTACACCTACTCAAGTCAATCCAAACCTCAATTATGAAGTAATCCTAAACACCCCTTATAAAACTGATTTAATAGTTTTTCAAAGGATATGTTAGATTCAATCCACAAACCAAGCTCAAATCAACTCAGTAACAACAAACAACCACCAAAAAACAAGATTCAACCATAAAATCACAGATTCACAAACAAAAACTCAGATTCATCATAAACCATAAAAATATGCAGAAATAATAAAGAGTTTAAAAACATGCACCTCCAAAACATACATCCATGCTTTGGGATGTGAGAGCTTAAGTGGTAGCAGAACAACCACTAGCTTCCACCTTTGTACCTGCTAAGTAAAAAAAAAATACAAAAGTGAACCAAATACAATGAAACACTGATTTTTTAAAACAAGGGTTTTATAACTCAAAATCCTTTCCTCAAGACTCAACAAACAGATAAATGGAAATCAGATCTTAGCTTATCAAACACCAACTTTCATAAAAACATAAAAGGAATTACAATTTTCAGAAAATACCAACTTTATATTTATAAAAAGGAATTACAAAGATTTAAGCTAAAATCTGGAACAAAGGGCTACTCACAAGTTGAGGCTCCTTTTATAGACTACAATAGACGATTCTAGATGGAAAAATACATGAAAACCTTTGCTAGAAAATCCCTAGAATGCCTTTGAGTGCTTGAGGTGTGTTTGATGTTGTGAGCTGTCCAATTGAATCCTAGACGTTCATTTTGTGCTTGGGGACCAAGTAGTAGCTGTGATTTGTTGATCTTTCCACGTGGCTTTGCTTGGAGAGGAGGGTGTTCTCTGATTGGTTGAACGGGTTGAATGGTGGGGGCCATAGGGTAGTGGGATTGGTGATGTTAAGGTGTGGAATGATTTGGTTTGAGGTGAATCACACGTGGGTCAAGGTAATTTCATTTTACCCTTTGTTTTAAGTGGGATAGTAACTAGGGATGATATGTGAATAGTAAAAAGTTTAATCCGTTTATCTTGCTACAGTAAGTGTTTGGCGCCTCTTTTCTTTGTTTGAACTTTGGGAAATGACACAAGTGGTCCTTGTCTTTTGGCAAAAGTGTTATATCAAGTATTTCAGCCGAATCCTTTGTTAATAAAGTTTCATTCTTCATAGTTTGGCCACAAATAGTTTCCAAAAAGGGATTTAGGGCTTTTATAACTTTGGCATATTTACAACATCAGTCCTTTTGATATTTTATCCATTTTAAAAGGACTTAATGTGTAATATTATTGAACTTGAAGGTCTTCATTGGATGTTTTACTTCTTGAGGGACCATTGTTGACAATTTTAGATTTGTTGAGGGACTAAACTTGCCAAATCTTCAAAATTGAAGGACCTTTTTGTAATTTTGACAAATTTAAGGGACCAAACTTGTAATTACGAATATACAAGGGTATTAAGTGTCATTTCTTCAGTGATGAGGGATCATTCTTGTACATCTTCAAGTCTTCAAGGGTTATTCTTTGAGAAATCCATAACTTGGGCCCGGTTCATTATGCGGCTTCGTTTCTCGTGTTCGTTTTTCCTTGTTTCTTGTGATATTTTGTCTTTTTCACGATATCCATACCTAAAATACATAAGTAAACAAACACAAGCATATATATGGTATTTTTATGACATTTTATGCATTTAAAGGCCGAAAAGAACGATGAGATCATGTATAAATGCCATCTCATCACTCACCCATACTAAACTATTGCCTTACCCTCACGCAATGCTAGAATAAAGTATCATAGCATCTCCAAAATTCATTTTATTAACCTTTATTGAAAAATAAAACTTGCTAAAATACTACGATGATGTGTAAAGACATAATGTATGATTTTCATCATGAAAGTGACTTTTAGGGTCAATGAATAGAAACAAGTGAATGTCTCATAGAGTAAATTTAGTCATCCTTTATTGTCATACATTCCATGATAAGTGCAAAAACGAGATCATTGTTGGTACAAGTCACAATGCTAACACTACTCATACGTCTAAATTGTGTAATACTTTTTCTCCCCGCAATCCTAGTTATTATGAAAAGAAAAGGTTTCTAGAATTTTTTAACTATTTGTCATGGATCACAAGTGATTCATATTGACTTATTTTAGTATTTATTTATCCGAAAATAAAGTAGCACGATTTAATCGATAGTTAGCTAAAGGATAAAATCTTTTAAAACGGCTTCTCGTGTATCTCCTTAAGTTCATATCTTGGCATAACTCGTTTCACAATTTGAGACCTTTCTCGGACCGATATTTGGCATGTACTTCATACTTCAAATCTTTGGAATACGTTCTTGAAATTATGGTCTTCTCTTCATATTTTGGAATTTTTTCACTTGACGTTTTTGAGAGATTCTTCATACTTGGACCACGACTTCATCATTTTTCTTCAATCTTTATTTTGGATTTTGATATACAACGATCCGCCTCTTTTTAGGACTTGGATATATTTATCCTAATATCTTGTAAGGGTCTTTTTGGATAGAATTTCTCCATGATCTTTAGGGGAGTAATTGCTTTTCGTCGTGTGTCTTGATCCTTCATATTGATTTTGGAATAATAATACTTCACATCATCTTGGATCTTTAGCAACAAAATAGAGCTCCTCATGCCTTGTTAGGGCCTTTTTGGATCTTCACCAATCTTTACATCCTGCTTCAACAAGTTATGCCTTGGCTATGAACTCTATTCAACCCCGAGCAACTTTTAAACGATCTTGTGCTAGAAGCTAAGTAACCTTTCAAATCGTACGACCTTACTTATTGCAATTATTATTCCTAATGCAATGATCCATGGGAGAAAAAGCCACAATTAAAAACATATGAGTTTTTGAAAGAACATTTTCATGTTCTACGTTTAGCATGATCACTTGTCTAACTCTATCACTTCTCGTTCTTCACTATTTAAAGACCTCTAATTAAAGAGACTCGTGAATACTTAGCCATGCAAGTCAAAATTAAGCCAAATTTGGATTAGCTTTCATTAAGACTATATCAAATCAAAGTTTTGGGTTTTCAAGTCACCTATAGGATCTTGCACTTTCTTAGACTTTTTCAAGTTTAGAGAATGCATTTTAAAGTTCCCTTGATAAGTGACTTTCTAGGATCAATTATAGGAACTTGCGAAAAGTTCTTGTTCTTAACCCGAATGAGCTAAGACTTTCACGTTTTAAAGTTACTGATAGGTGTGAAAACATCCATCCTTTTACCACTTATTTCTTTCTAAAACAAGACCAAAACGTGTATTAAGTATCATTTGTTTGGAATTATGCGTGGTTTTTGTGTTTATTGTGTTTTCAGAGCCAACCGGATGGATAATGGAGAAAACATGGGATTGCACGGGTTTTATCGAAGAAAAAGACTCAAGACGAAGTCTATTGTCCAAGAGATGCAAAAGATTTGAAGTCAATGGCCCTATTTGAAGATTTATCGAAGAAAAGGACCAAAGATGGAAGATTTACATATGACGAAAGAACTCAAGTCTATTAAACGAAGAAATTAAAAGACGAGTTGAATTTACTCGACGACAAATCCCGAATCAGAATCGAAAACGTCCACTTTTCTGAAAAGACGAGAAGACAAGAAGAAAGGGAGAAAGCCCACTCACCAACCAAGGACAAGGCATATATATAGAGCTCCCTTCACACATTTTTGGGCAGTTTTTTAGTTTTTGTTTTTCTCTCTTTTTCTTCTTGTTCGTAGGTATCACCAACACCATTAGAGTGTTTGGTGATTTCATTTTTCTTGATTTAATCCTTAATCTTGTAAGTCCTTAATCTTTCCCTTGATTGTTTAAACCTTAATCATTTAATATAATCCTTCTATTCATCTTGTTCATCTTCTCTTTTTATTCAAAGTGCTTAAAGTTCTTATTTGGTTGATTTTGATCTTCTAAAGTTAGTGGATTTTGTGTTTTTATTGTTAGGATTTGATGTTTATGGTTAGTAAAGGATAAGTGTTTAGCTTGGTTAAAATCTTTTGATTAAAATTGGCTTGTTTTGAAATAAAACGTATCCCCTGTTTTTCTGCTTTAGTGTTCTTCGTCCCAGCATCCCGGATCAGACATTGTCTATTTTTATTCCGCATAGAGTTCATCCATCCGGAATATCTATTATTCCGGATAGGATTTTTATTCCGCATCAAGCCCCATATTCCGAATAAACTTTTTCCATCCGGAATATCTATTATTCCGGATAGCCTATTTATTCCGCATAGATTATTATTCCGAATAGATTATTCTTCCGAATAGACTATTATTCCGGGTAGAACTTTTATTCCGGATAGGATTATTATTCCGAATAGACTATTATTCCGAGTAGCACCTTATTCCGGTTCACCTATTTATTCCGGATAGAACCTTTATTCCGCATGGACCATTTATTCCGCATGGAGCTTTTATTCCGGATAAACCTTGTATTCCGAATGAACCATCCTTGTTGATTATTCTGGATAGAGCATTTCTTCAGTTATTCCACATCAACAACATTATTCCAAATCAAGCCAGTTTTCAGTGAGGTTATTTTACTGCTTTATCGTTTAATTGTTTAATTTTAATTCAAGTTTTATTTCATTAACTGTTTTTGGTTTAAATCTTTTTTTACTTCATTCATTTACCTTTTTAGTAGAGTAGAAAACCAAACCCCCTATTTGTCACCAAGAACAATCATTCCACTTTGAGCTGTGATCAATTCGAGGAGATACCGAGAACGAACTTTCAACCCATACAAATACATTAGTATCAAATGGCACCGCTGCCGGCTCTTCTCGTAAAGATTAACAGTTTTTGTGAGAACTTGGATTTTGGGATCCGTTCGCCGTGAACGTTACTTTTTCAGCATTAAAAATTTTCAAGAATCCTAAAAAAATATAAAGTTTTCAAAAATACAAAAAAATAAAAAAAAACATAAAAAACCAAAAATATTTCTTGTTTGCCTTGTTAGTTCTTTTGCAGGTGCATGCGTACACGATCAACGTCTTATCCCGAGTCCGAGACTCTCGATAACTTAGACATGGCCGGTGTACACAACAAGAATAATAATCCACCTCAAAACAATAACAACAATGAACCTCTACCGGACAACCGCCCTATGATTGAACTTTTGCAAGCACATGTAGAGGGAAACAACGATGCTATTGTCATACCCGCGATTGCAGCCAACAACTTTGAGCTCAAATCCGGTTTTATTCAGATGGTCTCTGCTCAACCATTCTTGGGGTGTACCATTGATGATCCTCATGACCACATCAAAAGGTTCTTGCAACTCACAAATACGGTCAAATTCAATGGTGTTCCACAAGAGGTAATCCGTTTACAACTTTTTGCTTTCTCCTTAGAGGGACAAGCCCGACATTGGCTTGATAAGGAACCGCCACAAAGTATTCTTACGTGGACGGATTTAGAGACCAAATTTATCAACTACTTTTTCCCACCCTCTCGTACTACCGCTTTGCGGAATGAAATTATTACTTTTGAACAAAAGTACGATGAGACTTTTAGTGAATCTTGGGACCGTTTTAAAGAACTTTTAAGAAAGTGCCCACAACATGGTTTTACCAAAGTGCACCAAATTAATACTTTTTACAATGGTTTAAGCATGAATGACCAAGATTCACTAAATAGTGCCTCAGGGGGGGGGGGTAATCTTTTGGTTAAGTATGCTAATGCCGCTTGGGATATTATTGAGAATAAGTCTAGAGTGCAAACCAAGAGTGTTCAGACCAATGTCGCTAGTGCTAGTACTAGTGACAACGACAAGCGACTTGACAAAATTACTACGCTTCTTGAATCGCTTGCCGCCCAAACCGTTAGCAACACCAACAACATCAACGCTAAAAACGCTCATGTCAATGCTGTTAGCCAACCATGTGAAATATGCGGGGGTCCTCACTCTTACACAACTTGTCCTTCCACCCAAGACTACCCTTCTGAGAATGTTAACGCAGCATACGGTACCTATCCTCCGGCCGCTTATCAAGCTCGTCCTCAAGGTGACCGCAACATGCTTAGCTATCGCTCAAACAACTTTCTCTCACCGCCCGGTTTTCCTCCTAACAACCCAAACCAACAACAAAACCTCAATCGCCCTCCTCAACAACAACCTCGTGCACCATACCAACCACCTCAAAGACAACCATATCCACCTCAAAGAAACAACCAAGTTTACCAACAACCTGCTTATCAACCACCCGCCTACCATGCTCCTCCTCCCAACCAACCCACCGCATTACACCAAGAGGTTGAAACCTACATGAGGACCAATGATGTGATCGTGGAAAATCTCCAGCGGGAAGTGCTTAACTTGAAAGCAGACATGGTAAAACAAGGGAACGATCTTCGAGCTGATATGCGAAACACTTTGGCAAGTCAAACGAATGACTTAAGGAACATGATGGCTAGTTTCTTCCAAGGTAATCAACCCTCTTCTTTGGATACTCTTCCGAGTAACACCGTTGCGAATCCAAGAGGGGAGATGAAAGCAATCACCACTCGCAGTGGCAAAGGTACCAAGGAACCCGAGCTTCCTATACCTCCACCGGTGATTGTGACTAAGGAAAACGAGTCACCTGCTCCTATTCCTCAACCTTCTATTTCCCCAATTCCTCCACCTCTTACTTCTACCCCTCCTCCACCCAAGGATGTGAGTGATCCTGTGATCCCAAAGCCTTCCTCTTCTTCCGATATACCTTATCCCTCAAGGTTGAGGAAAGAGAAGCTCAAAAGCAAGGACGATATTCAAGTTTCAAACTTTCTCAAAATGTTTAAACAATTGAATTTCAACATCTCCTTCGCTGAGGCTCTCGCTCACATGCCTAAATACGCGAAAATGTTCAAAGATCTTCTTAGCGACAAGGAGAAGCTTCTTGATATCGCTAACACCCAACTTAATGAGAATTGCTCTACAGTTCACTTAAGGAAATTGCCAACCAAGCTTGGTGATCCGGGTCGCTTCTTAATCCCTTGCAACTTCCTGGGAGTAGAGAATTGCAAGGCCCTAGCCGATCTAGGTGCCAGTATTAACTTAATGCCTTTAAGTGTTTGGAAGCAATTATCTCTCCCTGAGCTAGTCCCTACCAAAATGACTTTGGAATTAGCAAACCGTACGGTTGCTTATCCAGTGGGGATAGCCGAAGACGTCTTTGTAGGAGTCGACAAAATCACTTTTCCTGCCGATTTCGTCGTGGTCGACTACGAGATGGACCCTCGTGTTCCATTAATCGTTGGACGTCCATTCCTGAGGACCGGTCGCACTCTCATCGATGTAGCCGCGGGCGAATTAATCATGAGAGTTGGTGACGATAAAATCGTCTTCAACATGGGTAAACTTTCTAAGCAGCCTTCGGACTACGAGAGTGTTAATTTTATTGACGTTCTTGATGAGGCTTGTGAAGAACATTTCAAAGACGCTTGTAAAAGTGGTTCTTCTTCTCTACCCATTGTTGAGACCGTTGCCTCTAGTGCTCCATCACTAACTCTATTTGTAGAAAGTGATTTCCTTTGGAAAGATTTTGAAGCCACCATGGGAGATGTGAACTTAGAAAATGACGATTCTCCCACCGATTGGGATGAAAACATTCGTCTCATTGAGGAAATTCTCAAAGAGGACCATATTTCTCCACCATCTCCCAAGGCTATTGCTATTAATGAACCGAATTTGAATACGCTTCCCATCGACAATCCTCAGGATTTAGAACTTAAGGAGTGCCGCCCCATCTAGAGTACGTGTTCCTTGAAGAAAAGAAGAAGTCACCCGTCATCATTGCTAAGGACTTGAAAGAAGAAGAGAAATCTCGCCTCATCGCCGTGCTTAAAGATCATAAGAAGGCAATTGCTTGGAAAATTTCCGATATCCGCGGAATTGATCCAAACTTTTGTACTCACAAGATTCTCATGGAAGATGACTTTAAACCCGCAATCTAGAGCCAAAGAAGGGTTAATCCTCGCATTCATGACGTCATCAAACAAGAGGTTCTCAAACTTCTAGATGCCGGCTTGATTTACCCTATTTTGGATTCGCCATGGGTAAGTCCCGTCCATTGTATGCCCAAAAAGGGTGGAATAACCGTTGTTCCCAATGAACACAACGAGTTGATTCCCACTCGTCTCGTTACTGGGTGGAGAGTTTGTATCAACTATCGCAAACTCAATGATGCCACGAGAAAAGATCATTTTCCTCTTCCTTTCATGGATCAAATGCTCGAGCGTCTAGAGGGTAATGACTATTACTACTTCTTAGACGGTTTCTCCGGGTATTTTCAAATTCCCATCGATCCCAAAGACCAAGAGAAGACCACATTCACTTGTCCCTACGGAACATTTGCTTACAAACGCATGTCTTTCGGTTTATGCAATGCTCCTGGGACGTTCCAAAGGTGTATGATGGCTATCTTCCATGACATGGTTGAAGAAACTATGGAAGTATTCATGGATGATTTCTCGGTTTATGGCGATTCTTTCTCTGCTTGCCTTGCCAATCTAGAACGTATACTTAAGCGGTGTGAAGACACTCGCCTTGTTCTTAATTGGGAAAAATGCCATTTCATGGTAAAAGAGGGCATCGTGCTAGGACACAAAATCTCCAAAGCTGGTCTTGAAGTGGACTGTGCTAAAGTCGATGTTATTGCTAAACTGCCTCCACCTTCAACCGTGAAGGGTGTGAGAAGTTTCCTGGGTCATGCGGGATTCTACCGTCGATTCATCAAAGATTTTTCTAAAATCGCTCGCCCGATGACCCACCTCTTGGAAAAAGATACTCCTTTTATCTTTTCCAAAGAGTGTATTGAAGCCTTCAACCTTCTTAAGGATAAGCTAACTAAGGCACCCGTCTTGGTTACCCCTAATTGGGAGCTTCCTTTTGAGTTGATGTGCGATGCTAGCGACTATGCTATTGGAGCGGTTTTGGGCCAAAGAGTGAACAAACACTTCCAACCGATCCATTACACTAGCAAGACAATGACATGGGCTCAATTGCATTATACGACAACCGAAAAAGAGCTTTTAGCTGTTGTCTATGCCTTTGAAAAGTTCCGCCCCTATCTTGTCCTTTCTACCACCATCGTGTATACCGATCATTCCGCGTTGAAGTACTTGTTAACTAAGCAAGATTCTAAACCAAGACTTCTCGCTGGGTTTTGCTACTTCAAGAATTTAAAATCGAAATTCGTGATAAGAAGGGAGCTGAAAACCTAGCCACGGATCATCTCAGTAGACTTGAGGATCCTTATCAAGGGGATCATCCGAACAAAGAGATCAATGACTCTTTTCCCCTTGAAACCTTAATGTCTATCAACTCGACTTCTGATGAAACCCCATGGTTTGCGGACATTACAAACTACTTGGCGGGTGGAATTCTCGTTGACGGGTTAACATCCCAACAAAAGAAAAAGTTCTTCAAAGATATTAAGACTTACTTTTGGGATGACCCGTATCTCTTCAAACAATGCGCTGATTTGATTATTCGCCGATGTGTTGATGGACCGGTAGCTTCTGACATTCTCGAAGCTTGCCACAAAGGACCCACCGGTGGTCACTTTGGTCCCAACTACACCGCCAAAAAAGTGTTTGACTCAGGATTTTATTGGCCCACCATTTACCGTGATGCTCACGAGATGGTTAAACATTGTGATGCTTGCCAAAAACAAGGTAAGATCACACATAAAGATGAGATGCCTCAAAATTTCATACAAGAATGTGAAATCTTTGATGTTTGGGGTATCGACTTTATGGGACCATTCCCTTCATCTAAAGGAAACAAATACATCCTTGTAGCCGTTGACTACGTTTCTAAATGGGTTGAAGCCAAAGCTTTACCCACTAATGACGCAAGGGTGGTTTGTAACTTTTTGAAGTCGCTATTCGCTAGATTCGGTGTGCCTCGTGCCATTATTAGTGATCGCGGGACTCATTTTTGCAATGATCAATTCGCAAGAGTCATGGCTAAATATGGTGTAAATCATCGTCTTTCCACCGCCTACCACCCACAAACTAATGGCCAAGCTGAAATCTCTAACCGAGGATTAAAGCGAATTCTTGAACGCACCGTGGGAGAGCATCGTGCCTCATGGGCCGATAAACTTGATGATGCTCTGTGGGCTTTTCATACCGCTTACAAGACTCTGATTGGTTGTACACCATATCGTCTCGTATACGGGAAAGCGTGCCACCTCCCTATTGAGTTAGAGCACAAGGATTACTGGGCCTTGAAGTGGGCTAATTTTGATATCAACAAAGCCGGTGACCTACGCAAAATCCCACTCAATGAGCTAAATGAACTCCAGAATGAGGCTTATGAAATTTCTTTGATCTATAAGGAAAAGACTAAGCTCATTCACGATTCTAAGATTAAAAACCGAGAGTTCCAAGTTGGAGACAAAGTTTTACTCTTTAACTCTCGGTTGAAAATCTTTTTGGGCAAGCTGAAATCTCGTTGGTCCGGCCATTCACCATTGCCAATATTTTTCCATATGGTACTCTCGAGCTCGCTCAACCTAATGGACCTAATTTTAGGGTGAATGGCCAACGAGTAAAGTTGTACTTTGGTGAGGACATCTCTCATGAGATGCTTCCATCCCTCACCACGTTCCCCATGAACTAAATTTGGGCCGAGTCAGGCTCGTGACTCGGTTATCAAAAACAAGCGCTCCTCGAGAGGCAACCCGTGTATCTATCCTTTTCCGTTTTAACCTCCTAAGTGTAGGGGGACCTCTATAGGTTCTTTGTGTTTGTATGGTGATGTGATTACAGGGATGAATGCACTTTTGGAACCTTTGAAGAACCGTGCTCCCGTGTTATCCGAAATTCGGTTCTGTCTCTCAACTATCGTGATTCAATTTTCTTCATACTCACATTTGAAATTGATCACGTTAGTCGTCTCTTCCTTAACTTGATTTAACCAACGTGCACAATGTCATAAGTGTAGGGGAGACTTTTCCCACATGCTTAAACATTGAGGACAATGTTTATCTTAAGTGTAGGGGGGACTTCTATCGAAGTTTTAAGTGGACTTTTACATTAAAATGCCTTCTTTTAACCGGAAAATCATCTTTTTCAACATTTTTCAAATTTTTAATTAGCTTTGGCCATCTAGTCGTAATTTTTAAATTTTTATCGTTGCTTTCATATGTATATATCCCGCAATAAAATCAAAAATATTAATAAAGTGATGTAGCTAGTTTTGAAATCTTTGACATATTAGGCCTGTTGCGATTATTTTGACTCAACCCGAATAGACTTATCCAAGTTTATTCTAGCTAGTATTCTTAACCATGTAGACCTTAATTGGTTTATTAGGCTAAGCATCCACGAGTCTCATTGCTTGAGATTTTAAATTGTGGAGAACGAGAAATGATAGAGTCAATTATAAGCCGGTATTCTTGCACAAGCTCACTTGGTGTAATTATTTGCCTAGTCTCCCATCACTTGCTAATAATTTATCTGCAATAAGTAAGGTCGTACGATTTAATTGAATAACTTAGCTTCTAGCCCAAGATCGCTTAAAAGTTGCTCGGTAATGATAAGAGTTCATAGCCAAGGCATAACTAATGAAGCGGGGTGCGAAGATTGGCGAGTCCGAAAAGGCCCTAACAAGGCATGAGGATTCCATTTTATTGCTAAAGATCCAAAGTGATGTGAAGAGCATTATTCCCAAAATCAATATGAAGGATCAAGACTCACGACGAAAAGCAATCAACTCCCATAAAGATCATGGAGAAGTCTATCCGAAAAGACCCTAACAAGGTATGTGGATAAATAGATCCAAGTCCGAAAAGGAGGCGGATCGTTGTATCTCAAAATCCCAATTAGCGATTAAAGAAATAATCATGAAGTCGTGGTCAAAAAAGTTGGAGTACCCCTCAAAAGTCTCCAAGTGAAGAAACTCTATTAACGAAGAGAAGACCATTATCTTAAGAACGTCTCTCGAAGATATGAAGTATAAAGTACATGCCAAATATCGGCCCGAGAAAGGTCTCAAATCGTGAAGCGAGTTATGCCAAGATATGAACTTTTTGATATCCCGAGAAGCAGTTTTAAGAGATCTTGTCCTTTAGCTAACTATTAATCAAATCGTCCTACTTTGCTTTCAGCCTAAATAAACTATCGCAATAAGTCCAAAAATGCATCTTCATGATCATTCTAAGACAAAAATAAAATATAAGAGATACACCTAGGAATAAGGGAGTTTAAGCATATAATTAAGCCATGTGTGTAAGTGTTTGATTTGCTAACTTATAATAACAATGATCTCGTTTTTAAGCTTAGTTTGGGGAACTTAAAACTTGAGGGTGATAAATCTTCGCAGCACCAAAGCCCTAATGTAAGTCCTTGATCTCTTTGCAAGTTATTTTCATATAGCTATTTTCAAGTGAAAAGGTTTTCTATCCTTTTGTTTCCTTTTAAAGTTTTAATTTCTCTTAGTACTTTAATTTTTGTTTAGTAGTATTTTAGTAAGGCTAAGGTTGATTGATTATGAGAAGAGTGTAAAATTGCTTTATCACTAAGCATTGCATGAGGGCATGGCAATGGTTAAGTGTAGGAGATTTGATAGGTGTGAAAACACCCATCCTTTTACCAGTTATTTCTTTCTAAAACAAGACCAAAACGTGTATTAAATATCATTTGTTTGGAATTATGCGTAGTTTTTGTGTTTATTGTGTTTTCAGAGCCAACCGAATGGATAATGGAGAAAACATGGGATTACACGGGTTTTATCGAAGAAAAAGACTCAAGACGAAGTCTATTGTCCAAGAGATGCACAAGATTTGAAGTCAATGGCCCTATTTGAAGATTTATCGAAGAAAAGGACCAAAGATGGAAGATTTACATATGACGAAAGAACTCAAGTCTATTAAACGAAGAAATTAAAAGACGAGTTGAATTTATTCGACGACAAATCCCGAATCAGAATCGAAAACGTCCACTTTTCTGAAAAGACGAGAAGACAAGAAGAAAGGGAGAAAGCCCACTCACCAACCAAGGACAAGGCATATATATAGAGCTCCCTTCACACATTTTTGGGCAGTTTTTTAGTTTTTGTTTTTCTCTCTTTTTCTTCTTGTTCGTAGGTATCACCAACACCATTATGGTGTTTGGTGATTTTATTTTTCTTGATTTAATCCTTAATCTTGTAAGTCCTTAATCTTTCCCTTGATTTTTTAAACCTTAATCATTTAATATAATCCTTCTATTCATCTTGTTCATCTTCTCTTTTTATTCAAAGTGCTTAAAGTTCTTATTTGATTGATTTTGATCTTCTAAAGTTAGTGGGTTTTGTGTTTTTATTGTTGGGATTTGATGTTTATGGTTAGTAAAGGATAAGTGTTTAGTTTGGTTAAAATCTTTTGATTAAAATTGGCTTGTTTTGAAATAAAACATATCCCCTGTTTTTCTGCTTTACTGTTCTTCGTCCCAGCATTCCGGATCAGACATTGTCTATTTTTATTCCGCATAGAGTTCATCCATCCGGAATATCTGTTATTCCGGATAGGATTTTTATTGCGCATCAAGCCCCATATTCCGAATAAACTTTTTCCATCCGGAATATCTATTATTCCGGATAGCCCATTTATTCCGCATAGATTATTATTCCGAATAGATTATTATTCCAAATAGACTATTATTCCGGGTAGAACTTTTATTCCGGATAGGATTATTATTCCGAATAGACTATTATTCCGAGTAGCACCTTATTCCGGTTCACCTATTTATTCCGGATAGAACCTTTATTCCGCATGGACCATTTATTCCGCATGGAGCTTTTATTCCGGATAAACCTTGTATTCCGAATGAACCATCCTTGTTGATTATTCTGGATAGAGCATTTCTTCAGTTATTCCACATCAACAACATTATTCCGAATCAAGCAAGTTTTCAGTGAGGTTATTTTACTGCTTTATCGTTTAATTGTTTAATTTTAATTCAAGTTTTATTTCATTAACTGTTTTTGGTTTAAATCTTTATTTACTTCATTCATTTACCTTTTTAGTAGAGTAGACAACCAAACCCCCTATTTGTCGCCAAGAACAATCATTCCACTTTGAGCTGTGATCAATTCGAGGAGATACCGAGAACGAACTTTCAACCCATACAAATACATTAGTATCAGTTACCTATATAAAAGTCTAGCAAAACTTGATTCAAGAGGGTTAAGGAATGTAAAGGGCTCCAAATTCCCATCAAGTTAAAAATTAACTCTTATTCTACCCATCGGAAAATATACATTCGTGACTTAAAAACACTTATGAAAACTAAGAAAATTTTTAAAATTTGGCCATTTTTAGCCTTATTTGCAACAAAACAAAACGTTGAAAGTTAGAAAACATGAGGGCGTAGCAAAGCAAGTATCTATTCACCCCATACCAAAATTAAACATTGTCCTCAATGTTTTGAGTCTAAAGGTGGAGCACCCCCACACTAGAGGCAAAGAGTCGAATGCTTAGGATATAGCATGGAAAGGGTGATCAACAATAATCTAAAGCCGTTTATGAATTATGCTAAAAGATAATTGTTAGAACAATAAAGGATATGTCATGGATTCGTGAAAAACTCTTCAAGCAAACGATCAAGGCTCACGTAAACGAACACGAGAGTCTTCAATCGTGGCGATGATGATCTAGATAACACATTCACAAACAACCATGAGAAAATAAGTTGGAAGGGCACAAATCCCTCTCATTAACTACATTAGAAAGCGATAATATGTACAATGGATAAGCATGGGATCTCCCCCACGAGGCACCTTGTTTTTGATTACCGAGTCATGAGCTCGACTCGATCCCCTCAATGCTAATTATCATTGGGGAAGGTGACTTGGTCGAGGTAGTCCAACGAAGGGACTTCCCCACCGAAGTAGTGCTTAAGCCTATGTACATTCACCTTGAAGTTAGGACCATCATTTTGATCTAGCTCGATGGTCCCATAAGGAAACACTTGTGTTATGGTGAACGGACCAGACTAACGAGATTTCAATTTCTCGGAAAATATCTTCAAACGAGAGTTAAAAAGTAACACTTGATCACCAACGTTAAAAACCCAGTTTTTAATCTTTGAGTCATGAAACTTTTTAGTCTTTTCCTTAAAAATTAATGAATTTTCATAAGTATTATCTCTTAATTCATCCAATTCATTAAGTTGTATTTTCCGGTGATCTCCCGCGGTCTTTAAGTCATAATTGGCATGCTTTATGGCCGAATATGCCTTATGTTCCAATTCTATCGGCAAATGACAATTCTTTCCATAGACCAACGTATAATGAGTACAAGCGATAGGTGTCTTATAAGCGATCCGAAAGGCCCATAAAGCGTCATCGAGTTTGTCGGACCATGAAGCACGGTTTTCTTCAATCGACCTCTCTAAAATCCTCTTCAAAGCTCATTTTGAAACCTCGACTTGCCCACTCGTTTGCGGGTGATAAGCCGTAGAAAGACAATGTGTAACCTCATATTTCTTTAAAACCTTCTCGAATTGGTCATTACAAAAATGTGTTCCACGATCGCTTATAATAGCACGAGGGGTTCCAAACCGAGAGAATAGTTGCTTCAAAAACTTCACTACCACACGAGCATCATTATTAGGTAAAGCCTTAGCTTCCACCCACTTTGAAAGGTAGTCGACGGTGACGCGGATATACTTGTTTCCATGAGTTGATGGGAACGGCGCCATAAAGTCAATGCCCCAAATGTCGAAAATCTCACACACTTGAATTATGTTTTGCGGCATTTCATCCTTTTGCGACGATTTTCCTTGGCGTTGGCAAGAATCACACGAATTCAAAAGTGCGTGTGCATCACGATAGATTGTAAGCCAAAAGAAGCCGACATCGAACACTTTCTTAGCCGTGAGATTAGCACCGTGGTGACCTCCCGTGGGTCCCTCGTGACAAGCTCTAAGGATGTTAGAAGCTTCGGTACCAAAGACACAACGTCGAACGAGTTGATCCGCACAAACCCGAAAGAGATAAGGGTCGTCCCAAAAATAGAACCCTGATGTCACGAAAGAATTTTCTCTTTTGTTGTGTCGTCATACCCTTGATTATGAAGTTCCCCGCATGGTAATTTGCAATGTCGGCAAACCATGGGGTGCTGTCTTTAGAATTCACTACACCGAGAGTCTCGAGAGGAAATGTTTTGGTAATTTCCTTGTTCTCGAAAACATCTTTGTGAGGATCTTCTAGACGAGAGAGATGATCGGCCTCTATATTCTCGGCTCCTTTTTTGTCAAGCACGGTGACATCAAATTCTTGGAGGAGGAGCATCCAACGAAGCAATCTCAGCTTAGCATCTTGCTTAGCTAAGAGGTACTTGATAGCCGAATGGTCCGTATACACGATGCTTTTAGTCAAGACGAGATAAGGTCGGAATTTCTCAAAAGCATAAACCACAGCAAGGAATTCCTTTTCCGTTGTGGAGTAATTAAGTTGAGCCTCGGTCATCGTCTTGCTAGCATAATGGATAGGACGGAAGTGCTTTTCATGACATTGCCCTAAGACGGCCCCTATTGCATAATCACTTGCATCGCACATGATTTCAAATGTAATTCCCAATTAGGAGCAATAAGAATGGGAGCTTCGGTAAGTTTCCTTTTAAGAGTTTCGAAAGCTCTAACACAATCCTCATTGAAGTTAAATGGAGCATCCTTCTCGAGAAGGTGTGTCATAGGTCGAGAGATTTTTGAAAAGTCTTTGATGAAACGACGATACAAGCCCGCGTGGCCTAGGAAACTCCTAACTCCCTTAACGGTTTTGGGATGAGGTAACTTGGCGATGACGTCTATCTTAGCTTTATCGACCTCAATCCCCGCTTTCGAGACCTTGTGCCCTAAGACGATTCCTTGTTTACACATAAAATGACATTTTTCCCTATTAAGCACAAGGTTGGTTTCTTCACAACGTTTTAACATTTTCTCGAGATTAGATAAACACGACGTGAACGAATCACCAAACACCGAAAAGTCATCCATGAATACTTCCATCGACTTCTCGATCATATCATGAAAAATAGCCATCATACACCGTTGAAATGTACCGGTGCATTCCAAAGTCCGAAAGGCATTCTACGATAAGCAAACGTTCCATAAGGACACGTAAACGTAGTTTTGTCTTGATCGGAGGGTCGATATGGATTTGAAAGTAACCAGAAAAACCATCTAAAAAGCAATAGAATTCATTTCCCGCGAGTCGCTCCAACATTTGATCCATGAAGGGCAAGGGAAAGTGGTCTTTACGAGTGGCCTCATTTAACTTTCGGTAGTCAATACACACCCTCCAACCGGTCACAACACGAGTGGGAATTAACTCGTTGTTTTCATTAGGCACAACGGTCATTCCTCCCTTCTTAGGGACACAATGGATTGGGCTCACCCATGGGCTATCGGAGATAGGATAAATCATTCCCGCGTCAAGAAGTTTTAAGACTTCCTTTTTGATGACATCGTGAATTTTAGGGTTTACCCTTCTTTGACTTTGAATTGCGGGTTTGTATTCCTCCTCCATTAAAATATTGTGAGTATAAAATTTTGGGTCAATACCCTTAATGTCGGGAATTTTTCACGCAATTTCCCCTCTATGAGCCTTAAGAACTTTCAAAAGTGCGGTTTTTTCATCATTAGCAAGATCTTTTGCAATAAAAACTTGCAACTTGTCATCAACTTCCAAGAATGTGTATTCAAGGTGAGATGGAAGATCTTTCAATTTAAGGATAGGTGGTTCCTCGATTGAAGATTTTTGTTCAACACTCATAACTTCCATCGGCGGAAGAAATGGTGGAATAAGAGTATCATCACCAATAATCACCTCATCTTCATTGTCGATTTCATTTGAAGTAAAATCGCCTCCTTGGAATGGAGTGATATTTGGTGTAGAATTAGCAAGAATCAGATCCAAATAGTGGGATTGCCACTTGACGAACTATCAGAAAAACCTAACACTTCTTGTGAAAACTCATCGCAAACCACATCGACTAAGTCAATATGATTGATGGTAGCGACTGCATAAACATGAGAAGGTGTCGAGTTTTGAGTAGCGTTTATAACAAGTTCCTCTTCGTTGAATCTCAAAGTAATAGTTCTTGCATGAACGTCGATAAGCGATCTCGAGGTGTCTAAAAATGGACGACCTAAAATTAGAGGAACTTGAGGATCCACGGGGATGCCAACTACTATAAAATCAACGGGATAGTAGAACTTCCCCACTTTCATGAAAACATCCTCGGCTACTCCACATGCTAAAATTGTAGAATGATCGGCCATCTCGATAGACATGTTCGAAGGAGTAAGGGTCGGAAGCGAAAGCGATTTCCAAATGGAAAATGGCATCAAATTAATGCTCGCACCAAGATCGGCCAAGGCGAGGTATTCTTTCATATCTTGTATGTCACAAGGAATGAGAAACTTCCCGGGGTCACCAACTTTTTCCGGTATTCGATTAAGATAAACCGAAGAACAATTAGATAGCATTGAAAGCTTCTCATTATCTTTCATCATACCTTTAAAAGTAGAAGCGAAACGAGGCATGTATAACAACGCGTTGGCTAAACTTACATCAAAATGAACTTGTTGAAACATTTTTATAAAAAGCTCGATTTGTTGTTAATGTATGAATTTTAGTCAATTAAGTTCGTTTTCCTCGACTCGACTCGAATTGATTTCCAATTTAAATGTAAGACTAATTGTTCTTGGTAAAATTACACTTTTTGGTATTTTTAAAACTAAAAACTATTTAATTAAAAACTATTTAAACTATTTTAAAATTAAATCTAATTTAACTAACTAAAAACCTTACTATTTAAAAATAAAACTGTTTTAGACTATATTTAAAATCTATTTTTAATCTACTTAAAACTATTTTTAATTAAAACTAAATTGAAAACAAATTTTAAAAACTAAATTTTATAAAACGTACTAAAATATAAAAAGAACTAAATAAAAAAAACAATTTAAATTTATAAAAGTAATTAAAAAAATATATTTTTTTATCTTTTTATTTTTTTATTTAAACTTAATTAAAGGAAATTTATATAAAACTTTTAATTAAATTTAATAAAACTAAAACTTGTATTTAAAACTTAACTAAAACTGACAGCTATGCTTAAATATCCTATATTAATTAAATGATTCGAAATAGAACACAAATGAAGGACAAGACTAGATGGAAAAGGCGTTGGCTGTTAACCGAAAGGTCAGGGGTTCGAGTCCCCTGATGGACAATATTTGCTATATTATTTTTGGACTTTGGATGCAAATAGATTAAATGAATCTGTTTCTTGTGAGCAGATAATATCAGCAATTCAAAAATCAAATAAGCTAAAGAACAAAAATAGAACCAAATAAGCTAAACAGAAATAAGCTATTAAGCAGATGAATAAAAATAAGCAAATGCAAACTAAAATAACAAATCTCTACTAAACAAGTCAAAATAAACAAAATAACAGTAATCTTAAAGTTGAATAATCCAAAACCAAATAGCAGACTTATAAATCAGATAACTCAAACAGTAATACAACTAGATGAGCAGACTTAGCAAAACGAAACTAAGCAGATAAGCAACAAATCCTACAAGCCAAATCAGTAATAAATCCTAAAAAGTAAATAGAGCAGATCCAAACAAACTAAATACCAAATAAGTAAAACTAAAACAGGCAGATTATATTATATCCAAAAATAAAGCAGTTTCAAAACAACTTAATACCAAACAAGCAAGCTAAACAAGCAAATAAGTTATACCAGCAAGCAAATCAGATTCGATAAACAGAAACTTAAATAAACATCAAACAAAAATTAAAAATGAGATTGAACCTTTTGATGATAACCTTTGGGAAGAAGGTGGGCGCTGAACCCCCTTTTTTTTTAATCTAAACCGAATCGAACATCTCCTTTACCCAATCATCATCATCATCATCATTCGCACCATAAACATAATCGAACCAATATGTTTAACTTCCCAGTGGGGGAAATTAACTACCAAGTTTTATTCAATATTATTTAATCCAAAATCAGAATATAGATTGCAATTAACTTTAAATAAATAAGACACGAATTTATTAAAAATTAAATGAACTTTTGATTAATATTAAAAAAATTACAATACTGGAAAAACAAGAAAATTACATTAAACCTATAATCTAATTTTGCAGAAAATAAAATAGAAAATAAAAAAATGGCACGAGTTACAGATTTGATTGGGGGTATTTATAGCCAACACCCAAGGCTTCTTCAAGAAGTTTTGAGGAGTAACATTAAATTTGGGCTGTCAAACGCATATTTTCTTCCTTCTCTTTCTTCTCTTCTTGATCAAACGGTTGTGGATTCTTGTTTGGTCACTCGGATTGCCAAGCTGTCCATTTTTTGCTTCTTGTGTTTGTTGGGGTCTGATGTGGAGTGATTCTATTGGAGGATAGTGGTGGTGATGTGGATGATCCAATCAAAAGAGGGGATAGGGGACACGTATGGAGAGGACCACCCATCATGGTGCTTCCGATTAACTTGGGGATTTAATCCCCAAGCGTGTAAATTACATGCTCTAATAAAAACCCCTAATTTATCTTACGTAATTATTGATTTAGGGTTTCGGGGTAACAGTAAAAGGGTGCTGCGTTTGTTTATTGAGAGAGAAAAAGAAGTGGGTGAGGGTTCTTTGTTTGTAACGAAGATAATGGGGAGTGGGTGAGTGATTGTTTATTGTGTGTGTTGACCAAGGGTTTGCAAGTGAATAAATTTCACTTTTAACCGTCCATCCAACTTGACCATTTGGGCTTGGCCCAAATACTCCCTCCGTTTGTTGCTTAATGTCAAAAAGTAATGGGCTTAGGCCCATTTTTCATAAATCCGTCCCATAGATCCATCAATTTGGGGCTTGGTATGGGCTTTTGGGCCCAATACCTAAATGTGGGACCCGCTTGGCCCAGTTAACTCTAATAATATTAAATCCACTAAAAACGAGCTCGATTTGGCGTTGATGATCTTTTCTTTAAACTCGTGTCGATTTTGCCGGTTTTCGTGGTCTTTGCACACTTTTGGTTCTTTGAATTTGTCTTCGTCTCTTTCTTGGACTTTTCTTCAACATTTGACCGTGAAATCCCGTGTTTTCTTTCCTTTTGATCATTTGTACCTATTTCACACAAAAACACAAAACCACGCGTAATTCCGACTTTTACGATATTAAACACATGATTAGGTCTTGTTTTTCCTTGATTTTAGTGGCAAAAGGATAAGTGTTTACACACTTATTAAATCCTCTACACTTGACCATTGCAATGACCCCATGCAATGTATAGTTTTAAAGCAAAAGCTACATTTTTCTCATAATTAATCCATCTCGGCTTTTATTAAGATACACTATTACTACTACGGTGAAAAGATAAAAACTTTAAAAGAGACAAAAGTTATAATAATTTATTAACTTGGAATTTATTTGATGGAAGAAACTCGTAAAGAAATCTAAGACTTAAATTAGGGCTTTGGTGTCATGAATATTAATCACCCTCAAGTTTCACGTTCCCCATACCAAGCTTAAAAACGAGATCATTGTTTACCATAAGTTCTTAGGTTAAAACCACTTATATAAGACAATTGTGAAATACTCTTTCTCCAATTCCTAAGCTGTATCTCTAGCTTTTAAGGATTGTCATTCACCCGTAGGCTCATTTGACTTATTTGATATTTATTAGTCCAAAAATGAAAGCAAAATGGTGCAAACCCGACACTCAAAACCTAACCTCGTCCTCAAAAACGTTGTCACTAAAGTAAGCCCACATCAAGGATGATTTAACACGATTTGGGGAATAAATTCCCGGACCCAAAATTTGGCCAATAGTACTACTTATTAATTATTCCTCCAAAGTCATGTAGACTTTATGTGGAGTTTAGCAAGTTCACATCATATACCCTTAGGCTCTTTAAGATGTAAAAATGCTCCTCATCTATTGTCCACACCCGAAGGCTTCTTGAACGATAAACGAGGGAATTGATTTTTTGATCAATTTTTATTCAACACTTACCATGCCATACACCCTAAGGCTCTAATGACAAGGTTCGTGCTACATGCCCCACACCCTAAGGCTCCTTGAGGTCATGTTTTAATCTTATTCTTTCTTATTTATGATATATATAGTAGGCCAAATTCTACGGTCCCATGGTCTGAATACCTCCTACTTAGTGGTTATGAGCCACCTTAGTCGGAAGTCCAGAACGTTGGCACCCTCAATGTGTTCATGCTTTAATTACAAGGAGATAAAAGATGTAACACCCCAAAATGTGATATGCGGAAGCGGTGAAGCTCGGGGGCTGTTACGTCATTGTATCACAGTTCAAGGTACAAGAGAACGACTCTAAATGAGACGTTTTATAAAAATACCTCGTTGAATTTAAAGTAAAAGCATCACAGTACAAAAGGTCTCAGTTTCAAAAGATAGTGCAGCGGAATGTAAAAGTTTTAAACATCAACGAGATAATAGTTCAAAAGCATAAGTAAAAAAATGTCCGAAGATAGCCAAGAAATGCATGCGGACTCCAAGTACTTCACACAGCAGATACAACTCATCATCAATTACCTGAGATAAATGCTAAATTGGGTCAACATAAAGTTGGTAAGAATATAGGTTTCAAGTAAAAATTCATAGCAGTTCAATTTCAGATTTCATTTCATGTACACATGCAACTATAGGAGATATAGTGCCAAGTGTAGGATAAATTGGGTGTTCACAATATGTATGATAGCTAAGCTCGTGACATCGAAACTAGTGATCCAGTGCATACAATAGATTGCATACATAAATTTTGCCCCAATGGAGTACCTAGCCAAGATAACTCCGTTCATACGAATGGTACACACTCGTCCGACGTTAGAATGCCCGAGTGGAGGTTGTCAACCCTCAATAGATCTATCTGTAACATAAGAGCTTACTCCAGCAGAGTAACTAACGATTCACGATAGTGGGGACTATGGCTAAAGCAACTTAAGCTATCTCATAAATAGTGTTCACAAAGCGTTCACAGAAATCAAGTTTTACTTGCGTCCAGAAGCAAGTCATCAAAGCATTTATCACATCCCAAAACATTAAACATATAAAAACAGTTTAATAGGGATCTATAAACTCACCTCAAGCAACGATTCAAACCGCACAAGTAAGATCAAATAGTAGCGAGCAACTCTAGCAACAACCTAAATATAATACTATAGTTTAGGCGCTAGCAAATAAGTCACAATAGTTCATCACGTACGTTACTCATCAATCAAGTATATATTTTGTTGTTAAAATCGTGACTTGTAAATGTTATATCGTTATAAACATTATAGTATATATATACTTAGGCAAAAATATTTATTTTTGACTCGACGAAATTTCGACAGCCTTTCGGCGTAAATTTTAATTTACCAAAATTTATCTTAACAAATTTTCCTACACGATTTCTAACGAAAATTCGGCAGCCTTTCGGCGTCACATAAAAATTTTCCATTTTTAGTAAGTACTCAAATCTCGTCCTAAAACTCCTATTTTCAACAATTTCTCAATCGCCAATATTTCAACAAGTCATTTTCCGCAATAGTATCAATTTCTACTTCCAACGTTCAAACTTTCAATAGTACAACAAGTATTCACATTTCGAGCTAATACGCTTTTACAAAACAAGTCCAACATTCATACATACCATTTAGTAACCATTTCGACACTTAAAACAACTCCGTTTGACTCGAAAATGCCGTTTCGACCACTTTAAAAATCTGGACAGCAACCACTTATAGTGTTGTTCTCCAAAAATTAAGTTTTCCGACAACCAAATTTAAACGACAATATCTTACTTATTTTAGCTCCGTTTTTTGCCCATAATATATCGAAACGAAGGTATTAACTTATGTTTTCATAATCTCGTAGTAAAATAGTGTCAAAACAATTTTTACGACTCTCTACGCCTCTTACAAAAGTCGGACAGATTGTATGTTTTTCGTAAAAACTCGTTTTCGACCATTTTCGAGCGTAACCACTAGTAGTAACACTACTAGTTCCCTCCAATTTTTCATAAACATCAACAAAATCAAAGATTTTTCTTCAAGTTCACAAATCTAAAATATACATACTTATATTTTTCACAAATCTTTCAATTAACCCATTTTCATGTATGGATCTAATAGATCCACACTTAATTTCCATAAATCTTAAAATATTTCATGACCAAAAATAATTTTTATCATTTTATTTCAAGAAAATACTTGATGAGTAACATGCATGCATAGATCTACAAAGATTATGCATGGAAAATGAAAAGATGAAAAAGGTTTAAGAAGTAACCTTGAGTAACGATTCTACGTAATCACAACGACCCGATCTATGCTATAACCCACTAATAATCAACAAGAACTCTACTCTACAACTTCAACCCAAAAACTACTCAAATCAACAAACCAAGAAAGACCATTCTTCTTTATGCTTGTACAAACTCTAGGGTGATTTTGTTTTGTGTTAATTCTTGTTAAAATGAAGCTTTTAGAAATCAACAATGGTGGAATGTGTTTGTGTGTTTGTGCCGTGTGTTTTGAGAGAGAAGGAGAGAGATGTGTGTTTTTTTTGAAGTGAAATGAAGTGAATAAGTGTGAATTATTTGAGGTGAAGTTTGGTTAATAAGTTAAAAAGTGTAAGGAGTGTAAGCTTAAGCTTAATATGGTAAAGAGTGAAATTTTGGTGCATCATGCACATGGTGGTGGTATATGGCCGGTTATGGGGGTCCCACATGGGGTAATTTATTCAAAATTTTTACTATGGTAATTAGTTAAAAGGTTTAAGGTAAAAAGGTTAGTTAGTTTTAGGTAAATATCAAAAAGTATATAGTTAAGTTAAAAATTACGTAAAACTTAAAAATTTGACGAAATATATTAAATTTACGATTTTTCGACGAAAACTGACATTTTATGATTGGTAAAGTATTTTATGCATGCTAACGACGGTTAAACGTAAAAACGACGTAAAATACGAAAACGCGATACGTTAATTAAATATTCACAGTAAATACGATTTATTACTATAAATAGCAAAAATACTAAAATACAGGCATATATAAATATATACAGAAATATTTAAATACGCTGCTCAAGAAAATACGATCACACTGTTAAAAACTAAACAGTTAAGCACATAATTCACAGATAACGAATAATCTCATGGATTATCGTCAATTCATTGACCGTCTCAGCACTTTGGTCAGGTTCACAGAAAATGTTCAGAATAATGACTGAGCTCAGTGTCAGGCCATTACTCGTCAGCAAACAGTTTTTCAGAAAACGCGGGATAACTTCCCGGTTCCAACACAGTTAAATCACATAGTTGACTAAATAAAAAGTCAAAGGGTAAAATAGTCATTTTACAAAGTAGGGAAAATTACCAGGTGTTACAAAAGATTTGGCTAAGAGTTAAGATATCGAATCTACACCGCAAAAATCCTCATTTATTAAGCAATTAAATATACAAGCGGGAAGAAAGAGCCACAAAACTCATATAAGGAAGAATTAACCCTTAAACTTATATTCAACTCTATCATCTCTCGTTCTCCACAATTTAAAATCTCAAGGAATGAGACTCATGGATGCTTAGCCTAATAAACCAATTAAGGTCCATATGGTTAAGGATACTAGCTAGAGTAAACTCGGATAAGTAAACTCGGGTTGAGTCAAAATATTTACGACGGGCCTAATATATCAAAGACATCTAAACTTGTTAAAACCATTTTATTTATTTATTTATTTTTGAATTTATTCTTGAAATGAAAAATATAAATACAATGCGATGACAAAAGGAAAGAAAATAAATGAAAATACTACTAGGCCAAAATAGATCAAAAATTTGAAAAATGTTGAAATTATTTTTAATTTTCCGGTTAAATGGGGTCAAATTCATGGAAAATCCCACTAAAATTCGATAGAAGTCCCCCTACACTTAATATAAACATTGTTCTCAATGTTTAAGCATGTGGGAGAATAAACTCCCCTACACTTAGGTCATTGAGTACGTTGTTTAAATCGAGCTAAGGAAGAGACAACTAAAGTGATTACATTTATTCGTCTTATTTATATACATATATGAATCACAATAGTTTTGATAGAACCGGATACACGGGAAACACGGGATCACGGGTCGCGTCAAAAACACCAAAAGTGGATCATTAAAGCACATGTCCCTGCACAACATCACAACACACAAACAACCTACTTGGCTCCCCCTACACTTATTGGTGGAAATGGGTGAAGGCGAAAAAGGGTGAAAAGGATAGAAAAGGTAAAAATCTAACCTAGTTATACGATGCTTGATTTATTTATCACGAGTCTCTAGCTCGACTCGATTTCCCGAATTAATTCAAGGGAAACGTGGAGAGGGATGGAATCATCTCGTGAGAGATGTCCTCTCCAAAGTACAACTTAACCCGTTAGCCATTCACCTTAAAATTGGGCCCATTTGGTTGGGATAACTCAATGGTGCCATAAGGGAAGATTTGGGCCACGGTGAATGGACTAGACCAACGGCTCTTAAGTTTACCCGAAAAGATTTTCAACCGAGAGTTAAAGAGTAAAACTTGATCACCAACATGGAACTCTCGGTTCTTAATCTTGGAATCATGAATGAGCTTAGTCTTCTCCTTGTAGATTAATGAATTTTCATAAGCCTCATTCCTAAGTTCATTGAGTTCATTGAGTTGGATTTTCCTATGATCTCCGGCTTTGTTTATGTCAAAATTAGCCCACTTCAAGGCCCAATAAGCCTTATGCTCCAACTCAATGGGGAGGTGGCATGCCTTTCCATACACAAGGCGATAAGGAGTACAACCTATAGGTGTCTTATAAGCGGTACGGAAAGCCCACAAAGCATCATCTAATTTATCGGCCCATAAGGCACGATGCTCTCCCACGGTTCGCTCTAAGATTCGCTTAAGACCACGGTTGGAAACCTCGGCTTGACCATTAGTTTGTGGATGATACGCGGTGGAAAGTCGGTGATTGACACCATATTTAGCCATGAGTCGTGCAAATTGATCATTGCAAAAGTAAGTCCCGCGATCACTAATAATAGCACGAGGCACACCGAATCAAGCAAACAATTGTTTCAAGAAGTTAACAACCACCCTCGCATCGTTAGTAGGTAAAGCTTTTGCTTCAACCCATTTTGATACGTAGTCAACGGCTACGAGGATGTACTTGTTCCCTTTGGATGATGGAAATGGCCCCATAAAGTCGATGCCCCATACGTCAAAGATTTCACATTCTTGTATGAAATTTTGAGGCATCTCATCTTTATGTGTGATCTTGCCTTGTCTTTGGCAAGCATCACAATGATTAACCATTTCATGAGCGTCATGATAAATGATGGGCCAATAGAATCCAGAGTCGAAAACTTTTTTAGCGGTGTAGTTAGGACCAAAGTGACCACCGGTGGGTCCTTTATGGCAAGCTTCAAGAATTTGTAAAGCCGTCGGCCCATCAACACATCTATGAATGATTAAGTCCGCACATTGCTTGAAAAGATAAGGGTCGTCCCAATAGTACGTTTTAACGTCCTTGAAGAATTTTTTCTTTTGTTGGGACGATAACCCTTCGATAAGAACACCACCCGCCAAATAGTTTGCAATGTCCGCAAACCATGGGGTATCATCAAGATTGGAATTAATAGACATTAAGGTCTCAAGGGGAAAAGATTCATTAATCTCTTGATTTGGAAGTTCCCCTTGATAAGGCTCCTCAAGTCTACTAAGATGATCCGTGGCTAGGTTTTCTGCTCCCTTTTTATCACGAATTTCAATTTTAAAATCTTGTAGGAGCGAAAACCAACGAAGGAGTTTCGGTTTAGCATCTTGCTTGGTCAACAAGTATTTCAAGGCAGAATGGTCGGTGTAAACGATGGTGGTGGAAAGCACAAGATAGGGACGGAATTTCTCAAAAGCATACACTACGGCTAAAAGCTCTTTTTCGGTAGTGGTATAATGCAATTGAGCCCCCGTCATTGTCTTACTAGCATAATGAATGGGTTGGAAATGTTTATAAACTCGTTGACCTAAAACCGCTCCTACCGCGAAATCACTAGCATCGCACATGAGCTCGAAAGGTAACTCCCAATTTGGAGAGACTAAGACCGGTGCCTTAGTTAATTTACCTTTAAGAAGTTCGAAAGAGTCGAGACAATCTTGAGAAAAGATGAAAGGAGCATCCTTTTCTAGGAGATGAGTCATTGGACGAGCTATTTTGAAGAAATCTTGGATGAAACGTCGATAAAATCCCGCATGACCTAAAAAACTTCTAACTCCTTTGACGGTGGTAGGTGGAGGTAACTTAGCATTTACGTCAACTTTAGCACGGTCGACTTCGATACCGGATTTGGAAATTTTACGACCGAGGACTATGCCTTCTTTTACCATGAAATGGCATTTTTCCCAATTAAGAACGAGACGAGTGTCTTTACATCGTTAAAGCATACGTTCTAAATTAGCAAGGCAAGAAGAGAAAGAATCACCATAGACCGAGAAATCGTCCATAAAGACTTCCATAGTTTCTTCAACCATGTCATGAAATATTGCCATCATACACCTTTAGAAAGTCCCGGGAGCATTGCATAATCCGAAAGGCATTCTTTTGTAAGCAAATGTTCCATAAGGACAAGTGAATGTGGTTTTCTCTTGGTCTTTTGGAACGATAGGGATTTGAAAATATCCGGAAAAACCATCTAAGAAGCAATAGAAATCATTACCCGCTAAACGCTCGAGCATTTGATCCATGAAAGGAAGAGGAAAATGATCCTTACGAGTGGCATCATTGAGCTTACGATAATCTATGCAAACTCGCCAACCCGTTACGACTCGAGTAGGAATTAACTCGTTGTTTTCATTGGGAACAACGGTTATTCCCCTTTCTTAGGCACACAATGGACGGGACTAACCCATGGCGAATCCGAGATAGGGTAAATCATTCCGGCATCTAGAAGTTTGATAACTTCTCTCTTAATGACTTCATGAATTTTTGGATTGACCCTTCTTTGATTTTGGATTGCGGGTTTAAAGTCATCTTCCATGAGAATTTTATGAGTGCAAAAATAAGAATCAATTTCGCGGATGTCGGAGATTTTCCAAGCAATTGCTTTCTTATGATTCTTAATCACATCAATAAGTCGAGATTTTTCATCTTATTTTAAGTCCTTAGCAATAATGACGGGTAACTTATTATCTCTTCTAAGAAAACGTACTCTAAATGAGACGGTAAATCCTTAAGCTCTAAATCCGGTGGATTGTCGATGGAAGGCTTAGTCAAATTTGGATCATCGTTTGTAATTTCCTTAGGAGTAAGTGGAGAAATATGGTCCTCATTGAGAAGTCTCTCAGTGGTACGAATGTCTTCTTCCCAATCGGTGGGAGAATCGTCATATTTTAAATCCACATCCCCTAAACTTGCTTCAAATTCTTGTAAAAGAAAGTCACTTTCTCAAAATGGAGTCAATGAAGGAGCAATAGAAGCTACGGTCTCAACATGAGGTAAATGAGAAATCTCGCTCTTACAAGCCTCGTGAAAATGTTCTTCACATGCTTCGTCGAGCACATCGATATAATTCACGAATTCGGGCTCATCGCGAAGTTTAGACAGTTTACCCATGTTAAAGACGATTTTATCATCCCCGACCCTCATGATAAGTTCACCCGCGACTACATCAATCAATGTACGCCCGGTTCTCAAGAAGGGTCGTCCCACAATTAAGGGAACACGGGGATCCATTTCATAGTAGACTACAACGAAATCAGCGGGAAAAGTGAATTTGTCGACTCCTACAAAAACATCCTCGGCTATCCCCACCGGATAAGCAACCGTACGGTTAGCTAATTCCAAGGTCATACGAGTGGGGACTAGCTCGGGTAAAGATAATTGTTTCCACACGGACAATGGCATAAGATTGATACTCGCTCCGAGATGCGCCAAGGCCATACAATTCTCAACACCCGGAAAATTACAAGGAATAAGGAATCGACCGGGATCTCCTAACTTAATCGGTAATTTTCTCAAAAGAACCGCGAAACAATTCTCATTCAATTGGGTATTGGCAATATCGAGCAACTTTTCCTTATCACTTAAAAGGTCCTTAAACATCTTAGCATACTTAGGCATGTGAGCGAGCGCCTCGGCAAAGGTGATATTAAAATTCAATTGTTTGAACATTTTTAGGAAGTTCGAAACTTGAATATCATCCTTATTCTTCAATTTCTCTTTCCTCAACCTTGAGGGATAAGGTATATTGGGTTGAGATGAAGGCTTTGAAGTGGATTGCTAACTCCCATCCTTGGGTGGAGGAGGAGTATGGAACGTGAAAGAACCGGTTTAGGAACCGAAGGTGTGATAGAAAATTTAGGTATCGGTGGAACATAAGGTGTAGACGAAGGCATAACGGGTGGTATGTCATAAGTAGAAGGAGAAGTAGGGTGGGTAGAAGAAGAAGGAATCTCGGGTCCTTGGTTAAGTGGGGAATAGGAAGGTTCTACGGTGGTATTACCGCTCCTAGTACTGATGGCATTAACGTTAGCCCTAGGATTGGTCACGGTGTTCGATGGGAGGGCACCTTGGGGACGAAGGGTTTGAATCATAGTCAAAAATTTCTTATCGGTCAATTCTTGCATCTCTCTCATACTTCGCTCATGGTCGGTTAATTTTTGTAGAACCAAGTCCATTTGAGGATTATGCATGTTCATTTGATTATACCCTTGATTAGGAAAACCTCGATTAGGAAAACCTTGGTTTTGATATTGATTATAACCTTGATTAAATCCTTGATTTTGAAAACCTTGGTTATTAAATCCTTGATTTTGATTATTGAACCCTTGGTTTTGCCCTTGAAAATTCTCTTGATTTTGATTAAAACCCCGTTGATTAGAATTTCCTTAAAAATTACCCCGTTGAGGACCTTGGTTCCTATTTTGGGCGGGTGGGGGTGGTCTTTGTGGAGCTACAAAACCCGGAGGATCCAAATATGTAGAATATTGATAACCTATGAATCTATGAAGTGGGTTGATGTTTTCTAGTGAGAGAAACTAGAGAGAGAAAGTGAGAGAAAATGTGTATGATTTTATTAATATGAAAGTGAAATGAACAACAACAACCAACCCCTTTCCATGGTGGAAAGGGGTATTTATACTCCAAGCTTACAATGGGCTTGGGCCGGTCCATGACAAGCCCATGGACCGGTTCTTACTTAACTTAATAAGTAACATTTAACTAATTGTTAACTACGAGCTATTACAACATAAATCATATTGTGGAGTGACCGATACTTCTAATATACGTTAAAACGTATTTCTAACAATCTCCCCCTAAGGGAGGTCACTCCACGTTACAAAGTCCTAAACCTAGCATACTATACTAAGTCTTCGTTCTTTAGCTCGTAGTCTTTTCTTCTTTTCTTTCTTTTGTTGTGAATATGTTGGTTTGATCTTTTTGGCTTTGACTTGAGAGCATTGTTCTTTGGCCTTTCACGTGCGATCTTTGCCTTTCTTGTGAATTTTGCCTCCTCGTGACTTCATGTTCCACACACTTACGTCTTTTTGTTGAATTCTCGAAAGCTTCAGAGTTTGGTACAGCGGAAGACTTCATCTTGTTCTTTCTTGAATTTGTTTGCTGAACTTTGTTGCAAAAGACATAAGCATGTGGGAACGACTTTTACAGGTACACCGCAACACCACCGTCTTTACTGGTACACAGCAACGCCACCGTCTTCAACAGGTACACAACAACGCCACCGTCTTTAACAGGTACACAGCAACGACACGAATAAAATGGCTTTGAACATTTTTTTCTAATTCGGTAGCATTTTACCTCCGGTCGGTGAAGACCGTTGGACGATATTAGATATCGTACCCATGACGGATAGTTTCAATTAAGTAACTTCCTGACAGGATTTCGCGGGTAAACCCGTTCTCTTTATTCGACCGTCCAAAGCTGACTGCGAACATAAAGAGTGAATCACTTGGATAAATTATCCTTGTGATTTGAAGCCGTCAATTCATGAAACCTGGAACAAGTGAATTTCAATTAAGATTTTCACCATCGTTGCTTTCCAGTTGTCACGAGCTCAATTCATAAAGAATCTTGCACGTCACCTACCAAGTGCTGTTTGATGTTAACACTAGAAGGATTTCCACTCGTCACTGTGGTCAATAAAGAGTCACTCTGAGTGTTCTGGCAAGATCATATGATAATGCGAAGAGGCCTGGAACGAGTTTAAGTTCAATTAAGAATTAAACCACTGTTACCTTCCAGTTTTTCACAAGATTGGTTCTAAAAGAACCGCACGTCTAACCTACCATGAGCTTGTTTGATGTTGGCTCAAGCAGGATTTCCATCTTCATTGTAATACTTACGTATTACTCGGATGTTCTGGCAATATTATAGGAATATTGCGTAGGACTCATAAAAATCTCTTACTTTTCACAGTGTGTGAGAAAGCAAGGAATAAGTTGAAAGTGTCCTAATGAGACTTTGATGATCTCTTGGCTCTAGACTCGATTGTGCGTTTTGATTTAGTGAGCGATGGCTGGAGAGGAGTGCCACCTTTTCAATACCAGTCTATTCGGAGTGAATAAACCAATAGATAACGTGTTGAACTCCGTGTGATTAAAACAAATACCTTTTGAGAGATATTTGAGTTAGCTGGGGAAGGGTTGTGCATTGCATCACTGGGTCCATGATGTCTTTCTTCAATACCGAGAATCATTAGCAAAAATGACCTCAATAGCATATGTATTGACCCGGTTTCTGCCTAAAGTTGTAAGGAGGGCTTCTTTCTTTACACCCTTTATCTTTACATTTCTTTTTCATTCTTCAACCCCTTCAATGCTTACCAATACGTCATCACTAGCACCTTGTTGTGATTGTTCCAGTGCTAGCTTAAGTACTTGGTCGGCATTCAGCTACGTTCACATTCTTTCTCCATCTTTCCTAGGACTTCTAATTCTATCTAGGGAATTGTCCTTGGGAAGATTCCATCGGCTCTGATGAATCATTGGACTAAACCTATTCCTACCACCCTTTTGTCACCACATCCGTCGTGAATTAAGTGTGTTTTGGGAAGGAATTGCCACCATGAAAAATCATTGAAAATCACCTAAGGTACTTGTGATATTGAAATCAAAAGTTTTGTACCTTAGGTGTTTTGTTCATCAAAACCGCTCCCCCTTAACACGTGCTATACATATATTAAGTTGGATAATGGTTAAATCTTTTTCATCTTTTAGCCAAGTATCACTTACGTCTCCTTAATCCCATTTTCTCCCCTTATCCAAAATGTTAACCATTAATATTTGGGATATTGAATGGATTAACCGGTCTTTGGGTAAAAATGAAATCGATGTTTGGCCATAGAACAAGTTATTGCTCCCCCTTAAGTTAATAAGGGATAGTTGTAGTGCTTTTAGTATGATATATTTTGAAAGATTTAGAATCTCGTGAGAAATTCTTGAAAAATTATCATACCTTAACACTACATCAAGCCGTACAAGCACAATATTCACAAATATACATATTCACAACTAATACCAATATAGAGTGACCTGAAATGTACGACCCATTAGATGGATCGTTGCAGTGTCCTGTAGTGCACTCCATATGGTCTACCACCAACGAATCTTTCCAAACTCCTCATCAATCTACGTTCATGGAGCTTTTGATCAATCTTCTTAATGACATAAGTCGCCATCTGCCGATAACCCTTATGCCAGTCCTCGGTCATTTCTGGTAAAGTGCCTCCTGAATTGAGGTGCTCCAACTTTCCTCTGACTTGTAAAAGAGTCCCATCACTATACTTATAAAGCTCACCCACCCTCATAAACTTCATTAATCCTCGACTGTTCAAGTAGAAGATGCCGTAATTCGGGACAGAAATTCCGGTATATGGACATCTATCTACGTGTTGAGGCAATACTTGATTCACTGGACGGGTTAGGTTAAGCCTCCTTTGATAGCTTTCGACTCCCAACTGAAGATCTTCCACTCGTTTCTTGATAACAACGCTTCGTGTGAACATACGAAGTGCTGTATTCAAAGCAATGAGGTCTTCACGAGGAATATGTGTGAGTTGATCTCGGGTCATCAGAAGTAACATATCTTCAATATCCTCAAGGCGAGTGATAGAGAAATCTCCCTGCTGGATTTTGTATTCTCTGTCATCCTCCCTTTTCAAACGAATCTCCGTCACATGATAGTAGCCATTCTTGGCTTCAGTTTTCAACCCTAAGATGCTGGAGATGCGGATATCGGATCTAACGTTACTCCCTGAATTGACTAGGCAGCAACCCCTGTACGCCCTTCTGACTCGTTCGTCCCAATGAGATGCACCTATGAAAGCATACATATCATAATTACGATTTACCTTTGGGACCCAGAGTCTGTTTACCTTTTCCTCGATGAAGGGTATTGTCCCCCAGTTGGCAGATTTCAGCAAGGTAAGGGATGTTGCGTACTTGGATGACCCTTTGAGAAGATAAACCAGATCATTGGTGACGAAGAAGTCGAGAGCAATCTGATTATCTTGATTAGGATCCAGTGGAGGTGGAGCTCTTTCGGATTCATGAAGACCTGCCCGTTGAACGGTTTTTAGAGCCTTCAGGATCTCATCGGCATAATACTCGAACTCCATTTGGGTCAACCGGGTTTTGGCGCGAAGTCTTTTATCGTTCAGTACTTTCTTCACCAAAGATAGAGTAACCGAAGTCTTATACTCATGAGCAAGAAATGCACATAAGGCAATTGGACTGCGGATACGAAGATACAAGACATCTTTGTCAGCGTCGGTGATCGGATCATACTGCGCCGCTGCCGTGATCCAAGCCTGTGGTGGTGCAGTCTCGTCAATCTCCAACGTGTCTGCCCAGTCCCTTGTGCTTGGAACAGTAGATTGAGGGTCTTGTTGTAGAGGAGTGGAGACGTGAACATCTGCTGGTTCTGAATCAGGCATTTCAGCAGTGTCATGGACGGGTGAGTGTTGTGCAGCTTCAGGTTCGGTTACCGATTCTGCAATCACAGGAGCAACAACAATAGAACTAACGGGGTTAGTGGTAACAGGTCTAGATACAGCGATAAATGTACCAGGAATAGATGACCCTGTAGTGGCATTCACATCGTGGTGCCACTTCGATCGTCTGGATTCTGTGGATGTAGATTTTTCCTTTGCTGCTGCATCTTTCTTGGACTTGGTGCCAGACTTAACAGGTTTCTTTGAGCTGGCACCCTTATCCCCTTTCTCAGGCTGTTTACCCCCATCATCATTCTTATTGTTATCCGCATTGCTCCCCTTAGCACTCTCCTGGTGACCATCACCACCATCATTACCATCATTATCATCATCATCCTCATCCTTATCATCATCATCCTCATCCTCATCCTCATCATGATCATCATCTTCATCATCATCCTGATCATCATCATCCTCATCATCATCATCATTCTTATCTTCTTCTTCTTCTTCTTCCTCTTCTCCACAAGTACCCTCTTCTTCGTCACTCTCTTCCCTTTCTTCCTCAGGGAGAATGTGGTAGGGTACCACACTTCCAAATGTCTTGAACAACTTATCATCCTCCATGATAGCGTCATTCAGGGATTTGAAGAGAGCCCGTTGAATCCTCGATTTATCAAACGATCCAAGTTCCCTCATTCGAGCTTTGAGGATCTTCTTAAGTTCAAAATCCGTCAAGTCATAAGCAATCTTGTAGGCGGCTTCTGAAGGATTGGATGATTTGATCATCAAGTTGTCTGCAGCAAGTGTCTTCAACTCATCACGCAGTTTAGGCATTAGGGATTCAACGGAGTCTTTCACTCTCTGCTCAATAGTAGCTTCAAGAGCTTCTTTTTGCTCTTTAAGGTCATCCTTAATAGCTTTAAGTCTCGTAATTCGTGCTTGATGCCTATCAGCTTCAGCCTTTTTAACCCGAGCAAGTTCTTCTGCATGAGCTTTACGTGTAAATTCCATATCTGCAGCGAACTTAGCAATCAAATCTTCTTGAGCTTTCTTAGATGCTTCTTCACTTTGAGCTCGTCTACGTAACTCTTGGCGAAGTTCATCCATTTCTCTCTTGTGATTATCCACATGTTTATCCAACATCTCGGCCATCACTATTGCAGCCATTGCAGACGTTGCAGAGCTGCTCTGGGTTGATGGAATAGGCTCGGTTGTAACTGCGGTACTAAGAATAGGAGCAATTGGTGGTGGACGAAATGGTGTAGAAACCGGTCTGGTTGGTAAGGGTTGTGTTGGTGGAGGTTGAGTTGTTAAAGGTTGAGTAGATGCTTTTTCAACACTTGCTGAAACAGGGGGGGTGGATGTCTCCTTCGATGTTGAATACTTTTCAGGTGATCCAAACTCAAACACATCATCTGGTTCCACGTACTCTTCCTCAATATCTACCCGTGCACCTGAACCACTACCACCCGTATCTCTCCTACTCTTTTCGAGAGCTATCTTCATTGCTTTTCTCTTAGCCTTGTTAAGAGTAGCATCATCAATATCTTCTTCATCATGGAGTTCTAGCTCATCAGCCATACCCTTTCCCTTCTTAACTGCAGTCTTCTTCTTTTTGGCTTTAGGTTCAGGTAAAGCTGTCTGCTTCCGTTTACCCTTGCTCTTAACCGTGGTAGATGAGTCTTCACCTGCTAGAAGGTTTGCCCGTTGAGTCTCAATTTCTTTTAGCAAGTTCTTGTAATCATCAGATGCAATAATCTCATCGGTCAGAAGGTGACTGGGAATGGGACCAGGAATAACCGTATTCGAATGAGTCTCCTGCCTTAAGTCTACCAAATCATCATCATCGATCATGTGTTGACGACTACCTGCACGCTTATCAATGGATGCATCTTTTTCCATAAAGTAATGTATGATCAGATTAATAAACCTAGGGTACTGGTAACATTTAACCTTACCCTTCGTGTTTGTGAAGAGTTGAAAAGTAAACTCCTCCCATAGCAATGATGCATAATCAATACCCATACCTTTGAACATACCGTAAAACATCTTGATGATTGGCGGACGAACAACATCAAACCCAGTTGTTTTGGGTGTGAAACATCGGCTTAGGATCCCAAAAATGGCTTTCCATGGTTGACCAACTTTGGCAGTAGTGAACTCAGACGGGGTTCGTATGTCAAGGCATCTAATGGCAGTGAACATCTCCATGATCTGGTCCTTAGTCGGGTTGGCTGAGTATGAAAGGCCTTTGAGTGTCGGTCGAAATCCAAAGATCTTCCTGAAGTCTGACACATTAAGCGTCTGCTGCTTGTTGTCCAGAGAAAAAGTGATCTTATTCGACGTTCTCTCCTTGGTAGCCCAGAACTCGTAAAGGTAGTCATAAGGCACTGAAGCACTTCTCCTTAGCGCATGCTTGAGATGAGATTTATCAAGCAAGGCTGTACCTACCTTAAATCCATTATGGGTAGAGTGAGATACCTCCTTCAAACGGAAGTTGTTTGGAATAAACTTTAGAGTCTTGGCTTCAGCAATGGCGGCGGCTTTGGTGTCTTGTATATGTTGTACTGTAGGGTTAGTCATCGTCTCTGCTTAAGATAAAACACAAAGGTTGAAACATACAAACATGAATATCAATATGACTTTAAACCTAAGCATTGAACATATGACCTAATCCCTTAAGCTTGTAAACCATTCAAACATCTTCAAACATCTTCTTATACGGAATAATCATTCAATTCGGAAAATATAGCCTATGCGGAATAATATCCCATGCGGAATGATAAGTCTATTCGGAACATATTGGCTATGCGGAATAACATCCCTATTCTGAATAAAAAGTCTATTCGGAACAATGGGCCTATGCGGAATAAAACCCTATTCGGAACATTGGGCCTATGCGGAATAAAATCCTATTCGGAACATTGGGCCTATGCGGAATAAATTCCCTATTCGGAACATTGGGCCTATGCGGAATAAATTCCCTATTCGGAACATTGGGCCTATGCGGAATAACATCCTATTCGGAACATTGGGCCTATGCGGAATAAATTCCCTATTCGGAAAAACTAGGCTTATGCGGAATATTCAGTCTATTCGGAAAAATTTTCTCTATGCGGAAAGATTTGGCCTATACGGAAAGATCTTTCTATTCGGAAAAAACTTTTCTATGCGGAATAAAATAAACCTATTCGGAAAACTTTTGTCTATGCGGAAAAACCTTTCTTATTCGGAAAAATAGCTTCTATGCGGAAAGATTTCACCATGCGGAAAGTTCTTTCTATTCTGAATAAAACCCTTATTCGGAAAGTCTTTCTTACTCGGAAAGTTTCAACACTTATATTTTTTCTAATTAAGCATGAAATCGTTTAATTCAAGTGTTCAAAAGGCCAAATTAGTGCAATTAGAGTCATTCCGAATACAACCCAGGCAAAACCCCCAATTTAATTAACCCTAATTGAAGCAGAAACTGATTTCGATTGTTTTCAATTTAAAAAGTTAATTAACTTGTTTTGCATGAAAGATTAATCCGATTGAATACCTTTTGAAGATCTTGAACAAGAAGATTAATGAATTGATTCGTGTTTGTTTGATTTCCGTGAGTGTTTGTGTGTTTGTTTGTCAATGGCGGCAAAGGTAAGAAAACAGTGAAAGAAGAAAGGGAACGGGGGCGGGTGATTTTGACTAGGTCAAATTTTTTACAAGTTTGACCTATTGTCAAGTTTACCCCCTCAATTTTTCTACTTTCAAAAAACAAAGTTCTTTTGTTTTTCCAAGTTTTAAATCTTGTCATTTTGACCTATCTTATGTTAATTACCCTAGCTGAGTGATTATCCTATCTTAACACAAGCACAACACTATTCATGACAAGCTTATAAGCAAAAACAAGACAAATGCCAAAGCAATCCAACCATTAACCATTAAGCTTTTTTAGGTTCATTGAAAACTTTTGAAGATCTTTTTGATATGAAAGATGATGTAACATTTTCTCCCCCTTAAACGATGACCCGTTTTCTATTTAAAGAGTTGTAGTCATTGTTTAACGAGGCACATGATGATGAAAAAAACATTTTCCAATTGATATCTTGAAAAGTTTGATTCGTGGTGTCAATAAGATTTCTCTTATTTTAACAAATTAATGCATTGAGACGTACACAAATTTGTGTTAGACCAAGTTGTAAAGTAAACTTGATCCCTTTGCATGATTTGGCTTGTAAATCACGCCCGAGAAAATTAATTCCCGTTCTGAGCCAACGTTTTCCAAGGAAATACGTGACTTTAATATGAAAACCGGGTTGCAGTCTGAAATAACTACAAGCCATAATGGGCATGTTTTTAAAAATGTAGAACTTTTATACGGACTCTATTTATGGCACCGTGTCAATATTGATCGACATTTCTAAGGCCGTAAATATTACCGTACTAAAAGACATGCCCGATTTAAAAAACGAAAAATATTTTTGGTTTTTCTTGATTTTATATTTTTTATGGTTTTTGTAGGTTTTATATTTTTTATGGTTTTTCTTGGTTTTATATTTTTGTATTTTCTTTTTGTGGTTTATATATTTACTATAATATACATGATCACGAACAAAGGATACTCTGAATAGTTTACCACGACTATTCAGCTGATTCTTCTGCCAACTCTTTGAGAGTCGCTGGAGAGAACGATTTCATGCCTAGCTTTTCGATCAAAAACTCGATTCGTCCTCGATCTAAGGCTTTGGTGAACATATCCGCCAGCTGATACTCAGTAGTGACAAAATACAGCTCGATCACTCCGTTCTCCACCTGCTCTTTAATGAAATGGTAGCGAATGTCTATGTGCTTGGCCCGGGAGTGTTGAACATAGTTGCAGCAAAGGGCAATGGCGCTCTTGTTGTCACAATACATCGGGATTTTGTTGAATCCCAGACCGTAGTCAGTTAATTGTGATCTCATCCAAAGGACTTGAGCACAACAACCGGACATGGCGATGTATTCAGCCTCCGTGCTTGATATTGCAGCGCTTTTCTGCCTTTTTGAAGACCAACTGATCAATCGATCTCCAAGGAGTTGCACAGATCCAGAAGTGCTACGCCTCGTGTCTTGACACCCAGCATGATCGGCATCTGCGTATGATATTAAAGCAATAGAGGAATCTTTCGGATACCATAGACCACGATTAAGTGTTCCTTTGAGATATCGAAAGATCCTTTTTACAACATGTAGGTGCTTTTCGGTAGGCCGAGCCTGATACCGGGCACACATGCATATAGCAAATTGCAAATCAGGCCTGCTAGCAGTCAGATAGAGAAGGGTGCCGATCATTCCACGGTAAAGTTTCGGATCGACAATAATCCCATCCCTATCTTCATCTAACTTGGTTTTCTCCACCATTGGGGTGTCCACGGGGTCACAATTATCGAAGTTATATTTTTAAGAGATTCTAGAGCATATTTGGATTGATTAATAAAGATGCCTCTGGGATTTTGAGAAATCTGTAATCCTAAGAAAAATGAAATTTTTCCCATCATCGACATCTGAAAGCGTGTGGACATTATCTTCTCAAAGCGTTGTGACGATTCTATGTTAGAGGCAGCAAATATTATATCATCAACATAAATTTGTACCAGAAGCATTTCGTTGTCCTCCTTGAGAGTGAATAACGTGGGGTCCACCTTGCCTTTGGAGAAGCCTTCCGAAATGAGATATGTTGACAGGAGATCATACCACGCGCGTGGAGCTTGTTTCAACCCATAGAGAGCCTTCTTAAGCTTGTACACATGATTAGGAAACTCCATACTGACGAACCCATCCGGCTGACTAACATAGACTTCTTCCCTTAGTTCACCGTTCAAAAATGCCGTCTTCACATCCATTTGATAGACGATCATGTTCATATGAGCAGCATACGCAAGGAATAGTCTAATAGCCTCCAATCTAGCCACTGGAGCAAAAGATTCTTCAAAGTCTATACCCAAGGCTTGTTTATATCCTCTAGCGACCAATCTAGCCTTATTCTTCAATACCGCACCCATCTCATCAAGTTTAACCTTATAAACCCATAAAAAAGTGAGGATGTTAACCTTTTCAGGGAGAGGAACCAATTCCCATACTTCAAGTCGTTGGAATTCATTTAGTTCCTCCTGCATAGCTTCAATCCAAGATGATTGGGTCATAGCCTGCTGCCAATTTTTGGGTTCAACTTCAGAGAGAAATGTATCAAAGTAACAATAAAGTACACTCTCTTGTAATTGATGGCGTGTAGAGACTGGTCGATCTAGATCTCCAATAACATTCCTAATTGGGTGATCTTTTTTCCATTCAGTGCTATGGTTTTCAATCCTAGGTGGTCTGGAGTGAACAATAGAAGGAGCTTCTTCTGAGGTAGACGCGGCTGAAGGGTTTTCAGGTATCGCTACACCAAAGAAAGGAAGCTCTTGTAGATGAGCATATTCCAAGTCGTGATCAATTGAATCCTCTTCCACATCATTAGGCACAAGTAGGGGTGACTATTCAGGTGTAGTTTGAGAATTACTTGGTGAAGGTGCATCCGGTTCAACGTTAATTGAAGATGCATTAGATAAAGGTTCATTAGCTTGAGCAACCACTTCAGGGATTGGAGCGATTACTACAGGTGCTGGAACTTCATCAGTCGGGGGATCGAAGAATTCATCAAACAACGGTTGAAACAGTTTATCCCACTCGGGCCTTGTTGGTGGTAAAAATGATGTAGAAGTAGGATTATTGGGAACTAATCCGGAACTAATAGCACCGGTTCCCATCTCATGAAGCGCGGATTCAGAGCTGTGTTGCTCAGAAGCCATCGCTGTCAGCTCGTCGAAATCTGCGTCCATAGTTTCTACAATCTTGCCAAGACGACGGTTATAGATTCGGTATGCTCTCTTGGACGGTGAGTAACCAATGAAAATACCTATATCGGCTTTCGGTTGAAGCTTACCTAAGTTCTCACTATTGATGTTTGGATAACAAAGAGCACCAAACACATGGAAAAATGAAACATCGGGTTTACGGTCATGTAAAAGCTCATAAGGTGTTTTTCCATGGCGTTTCCGAATGATAGAACGGTTTTGGGTGAAACATGCAGTAGATATAGCCTCTGCCCACAAGAACAATGGAGCGTTCGCGTAAATAAGCATGGTCCTAGCAGCTTCCATAAGTGTACGATTCCGTCTTTCAACGACACCGTTTTGTTGTGGAGTGCGTGCAGCGGATGTTTCATGTGATATACCAACTCCTTCATAATAATCACGAAGAGTCTGGTTGACGAACTCTGTACCATTGTCTGTACGAATACGGCGGACAGTAGTATTTAAACGTACCTGAATGAATTTCAGAAAAGTGATGATAGCCTTCGGTGCTTCATCCTTTGTACGTAGAAATCTAACCCATGTAAACCTGGAAAAATCATCCACAATGACGAGAATGAATTTCTTACCGCTCACACTTTCAGTTCTCATTGGTCCACAAAGATCCATATGCAAAAGATGAAGTTTTTCTTGATTGGTGTCTTCAGCTTTGGGCTTGTAAGATTTCTTTGTGCTTTTCCCCCTTGAACACGCGGAACATAAATGGTCCTTGTGAAATTTAAGCTTTGGAAGACCACGAACTAATTCGTTTTTAGCCAGATGATTAATAGCATCAAAGTTAAGATGAGATAATCTGCGATGCCATAACCATGACTTGGTCTTAGATGCTTTAGAGAGAAGACATACTGGAGAAGCGGCCATCATGTCTTGTAAGGACAAAGTATAAAGATTTGCACCACGAGATCCCTTCAACAAATCTTTTCCTTCCAAGTTGCGGATGAAACAAGTGTGTTGTCGAAAAGCAACCTCAAGGTTGGAATCACAAAACTGTCCTACTGAGAATAAGTTATGACCAAGACCTTCTACATAGTATACCCTAGAAATCGTCACGTTTCCAATCTGATATTCACCATACCCCATAATCTTTGCTATATGATCATTCCCGAATTTAACCGTACCAAGAAACTTGCTGACGAAATTTCGGAGCATCGAGCGATCTCCGGTCATATGTTTTGAACAACCGGAGTCCAAATACCACAGGATGATTTGGACCACCTGAAAATATCACCACACGAAGACAATGTAGAGGTATCGGAATCTGAGTGTTCCTTGTTATTAGCAGGTATAGATTTAGTAATCTTAGATTTGCTAACTCTAGGTTTCTTAGATTTCCTAGCCTTCTTCTTCTTAATAGGTGGTGTAGATTCTAGTTGGCTTAAATCCTGAGGTATTTCTACACTGATAGGCACTATAGTGGGGGCTGACCTAATTAAAGGGCGCTGTTTCCATACTTGAGTGCGAGTGTTCCTAACTAAAGGACGCTCAGACCTAACCTCGATAGATGCATTCCTAGTTAAAGGGCACATTTTTCCATCTAATGTAAAGGTCCTACCAGTGGGACGCCATTGCCAGCCAACTTGGGCACGAGTTCTACCCGTTGGCTTCCATTCAAGACCATTCTTAATAGCATTCATTTCATTCACGTGATCAATCAGACAGAAATCATGACGCTGGGAAAAGATACATTCATTACAATTCCAACAATTCAAATCAGAATTCACGAATGGTTTAGGCTGCTGCACAGGCGCAGAGCTTTTAGTCTTAACATGATTCTTTTTATTTAAAACTGAACTAGCATTCCTATTGTGAACTTCTACTTTCTTCTTTTTGGCACTACTAGTGGAGGGCTTGATCTTATCTTTCTTGAGTGGCGATCCTTTAGCCTTAGTAGTCTCTTTTAATCCTGTAGAAGGCAAAGTGGGAATATTAGCAACAGATTTTAAAGGTGCCTTACTTGATTGTGCCAATGACGGTTTTGCTCCTGGAGTCTTATTAAATGGAGTTACAGCAATGGGCCTATTATTAAGTAGTGCAGAACCTGGTGTACCTATATATTGCAAATATGCCAAGCAATATTGAACTCGCTTAATATATTCATGAGCCGAATAATAGTCGCTACTTGAGGGATCTAAGGCATAAAGATCATCTAAAATATCCCTAAGAAGATCAACATACTTAATGGCATTCCTCATATAATCATCATAGGTAACTTGGTTTCTCTTATGAAGCGGGTTCTTATAAAGCACTACTGACTTGGTTGTTGGAGCACTAGTGGACGGTGCAGAGTCGGTAGCTAAGTTATCAACAACTTCTTGTCGGGTGAGAAGAAGTGTCTCCTTTAACTCAGCCAAAACCATATTTTTGTCAATGAGCAGGATGTTCAAATCAGAGATTTCCTCGCACTTTTGGTTCAGTTGTTCAACATAATATTGTTGCTGTGCCGCATTAAAAGCGAAGCGTTCTTCTAGTGAACCATAAAGAGCGGATAGTCCCTGTCTTGTCCGATCCATCTCCCCTAGAACAGACGAAAGTCTAATTTCTAAGACCTGGTTTTTGGACTCTGCAGCCTCTAGTTCCATTTTGAGTGTTTCATTTGATGACACATCTCTCTTCAATCTCATTATCTCTTCCTCTAATGTCTTAACAATTGCAATCATCTTGTCACTCGTCTCAACACCGTTTTCACAAACATTTGATATCAAAAGATTCTCATTTTGAGTTTGTTGTTTTAATTCTAAAGATATACAATGTTGTTCTAGTTGATTAAAGCGTTTTGAAAGTAAATTGTAAGAATCTTGTAGCTTTAAAAACTCAGCGTTAGATTCGTGACAAGAATAATTATCTACCTCATTTACAGTATCAGCAACATTTACAGAGAGATCACAAACATCATCACAAATATGCACAGCATCACAATTAATCATAGCGGATGTAAGCTCATTCGAATAATTAACATTTGCAGTAGTAAGCACATCACACGAGATTACTTCGGACAAGAATCGGTCATATTCGGTTAAAATCTTTTCTTTTTCAATTAGTTGCAGTTCGTAAGCGGTGTCCATTTCATAAAACACTTTTTGAACTTCACCAATTTCAAACACAAGATTTTCCTTAAGAGATGCAAAACTTCCTTTTAGACTTTCGACAAACGGATTGATCTCATTTCTAAACACCTCGTTCATGTGTTCGAAATCCCATTCTCCGGCGTTTAAGCCATTTGAAGTCGTACATTCCAAAATGACCTTGTCAAAATTAGTAAAGTATCGGTTAATCTCTTGCAAGTTTAACCATACAGTGCTAACAGGTGGAAGATTCTTTGGAATTTCCTTAGGACCTTCCATGTTGACAAGTGTAGGAAATGTACTAGGGCTTTCTTCCTCTAACATGTAGGTTGGTGCTGTGATGAGATCTTTATCCATATGGAAGCGAACTCTAAAATCAGTTTTTGCAAGCTCCTTATTCATTTTAAAATAATCACACTCGGGATATTTTGCTGAATTGTATGACCGATCCTCATCAACTAGATCCTTACTTGTTCGATCATCGGGAAAAACAATCGGGTCTAAGGCCAATCCTAACTGAGTTGCATTATAAAGTCTAGGACTATGTCTTAAAGCTTGTTTTGCATACTGTGGATTAGGGGAAGGCCTTTTTGACGTGATAAGTTAAATTCTCTAAACGAAGCATCGAATAAGTGCACTAGTTGAGAAGCAGCGTATTGTCTTAAAAGCAAGTAGTCTAGACTTCTAATCTTATTAGCAGCATTAATCTCCATTTCATTCTTCTTAGACTCGAGTGATTCGAAATCTGTTTGATGTTTTTGAAAATTAGTGACCACTAACTCCTTTTCTTTAAGTTCTTTAGACAGATTTGCTCTTAAGTTTTCAATTTCTTGCAAATGACCCATTTGTTTGTTTCTAAAATGATCATATTCGAGATTTGTGAGAACACTAGACGAAGGCACTAATTCCAAGGTTTGAACTTTCTCATTACTTAAGGCAAGCTCATTAGACAAATTCTTATTCTTAGCTAAGGTTTCTAAGAGAGCAGCATTCATTTGGCTAAGTAATGTAGTAGGAACCATGACCAAATCTTGTTGAGCAGGAGTAGGCGTTTGCGAAATGGGTCCTGGTTGTGATTCACTCAAAGTCTGGGGACTCACATTGATATTGCTATCATTGTTTGTCTCCTTATTTGAAAGACTCACCACCGAAGATTCATTCGAGTCAGCACTCTCTTGCACAACTTGATATGGTTGAATACTAGCATTAGTGGTATTATCAATGTTATTAATAAGTACCTCAGATCTCTTTTCTGGCCCTAAGCTGGAGATAGTTGCCATGAGAGCAGCCTTTGCAGATTGAAAGTCATCACAGTCTGAATCATACGCATCAAGATCATCTGCTTGGTATGCTGCATTCTGTGTGGAGACAGTGTCTTGTTCAGCAATCCCAGGATCAGCAAGAAATGCAAGCTCCTCTTCATCAAGTTCCCTTCCTTGTGCCTGAGCATTAACCAGATAGATCTTTTCTGCAAACCATTGTCCATCCCTTCTCCTCTTGGGTTTCTTACAATCCCTGGACATGTGACCCTCTTCCTTGCAGTTATAGCATGTAATCATTCGCAACTTGCCTGTGGAATTAGCCCGAGGAGCAGGATTGACGATTTGAGCCTGATTGACCGTGCGAGCATTTGTGGTTGATGTGGTAGGTCTCCCCTGATATGGTTGAATTGGCTGAACCATTACACTGCCATTCTCAATAGTAGCTTGTTGATGAGAATTGGATGAATTCCTCAACTGATTGTTGGTAGGAGTTGATCCTCTGTATCCTCGTTTGCTTAAAGTTCTTGTGAGATAAGCAGACATAGTAGTTAGCACTTCAACTGGGTCAGCTCCTTGTTGGAATACAGGAACGGGGACTTCCTCATCATCACAATACAGTGCTTGATCTGGATGAGCTGCATAATCAGTAGAAGGAATACTCATTTGATCAGGGTAGCTTGTTGGATATGCTGCATTCTCTTGATAAGAAGAATATGAAGGCTGAGCATAAGGTGCAACATTTGCTGGATGAAGTTGTGAAGCATATTGTGATGAAGGTGCACTGAACCGATATTGTTGCTGATGTGAGGTGGGAGGTTGTGGTAAAATCGAGTATTGGGGAAAAGTTGGTGTCATGTAAGGTGATGGATGATAGGCTTGATGCCCCAAAATATAAGGAGTGTTGTTGTGAGACAAGCTTGGTTGATTCGCCATCAAAGCTAATGAATCAGGGTACATACCTCGTGGAGAACGGTGCATGATCACATGTTTCTCATGCTGCTGAAGGAAAGCATATATTTGATCCAAATTGCACTTATGCAGATCCCTGGTTAACTTGACATCGGTAATATACTCACCCCATTCAGCTTGAGGTAAAGTATTCAAGAATTTGGTGTTAACCTGGAATGGAGCAATCTCAAGATTGTATACATTCAGATCATTCATGAGTGTGGTGAATCTGAAGTAATAATCGTGAAGTGTTTCCCCTGGGTTGTACGTGAATCTATCAAACATGTCATACAACTGACATTCCCTTTCCTGTTTGGTGAGAGATGTACCTTGTAGCAACACCATAAGACGTTCCCATAAATCTTTTGTCACAGTATACTTACTTACCATCCAATAGATATCGTGTGGAAGGGCTTGAAGAATGGTTTGACGAGCTTTTTCATCTGCATCTGCAACAAGTTGTTGAGCTGGAGTGAGTTCTTCAAATTCTCGTGGTTGAGTCACGTTGTCAACCTCGATGGTACCATAGTCGAGTGGACCATTTAAGATTGATTTGACCATAAGCCTTCCGTATGTTGGTTTGCCCTTTAGATATTGCATCATGCGGCCTTGCCATGCCTCAAACACCTCTTTAATAAGCATCGGTGGACGACTATCAGTCCCCGTTATGATCGAGATATCCGTAAGAGATGTCATCTGAGGCATTAATGAACTTGGATTCATTGTGATCACTTAAAAGACTCAAAGATTATCGGTTGATCGAGCAGTGAAGAAAGGTTGAGAATTTGTGTTGTGTTGGTTGTAATCAAGATTAAATCCACTAAAGATCGTCGAAAAAACTCAAATACCCCTTGAACTTGCTTATACGGAATAACCCAAACTCAGAGTAAACCCTATTCGGAATAATACCTATTCGGAATAATCCTATGCTGAAAATGCCCCTATTCAGAATAAACCTTATGCTGAATAAACCTTATGCGGAAAAACCCTTATGCGGAATATTTCTTCAATTCGGAATATCTGGCTATTTGGCTTATTCGGAAAAACCTGCTATTCGGAATGATGGGCAATTCGGAAAGCTATTCGGAATATTTCTCCTATTCGGAAAAATTTTGGCTATTCGGAAAATATAGGCTATTCGGAAAAATATTGGCTATTCGGAATGTTTTTGGCTATTCGGAAAATTTTGGCTATTCGGAAAGAATTGCTATTCCGAAAGAAATTGCTATTCGGAAAGTTGCTGCTATTCGGAAAGTTGCTGCTATTCGGAAAAATCTTCTTATTCGGAAAGTCTATTCGGAAAAAATCCTGCTATTCTGAAAATTGTCCTATTCGGAATGTCTATTCGGAATAAACCTTCTATTCTAAAAAACTTCCTATTCGGAATCCCTATTCGGAATAAACTGGAAAAAAATGTTTCCGAGACTTAAAAAAACAGCTTTAACTCCGATTTTTGATCCAAAATCACAAAAAGTTTTATGATTTTTACCAAAATAAGCTAAACCCAATCCTTATCAGTCAATCCCAATAACAAAAACACCAAAAACAACAAGATTCAAGATTGATTTTTTTCTAAAGATCACTAATTGATTCAAAAACTAAAAAAGCAACACAATCCTTACCTTAAATCACCCCATAGCTCTTGATACCAAATGTAGAATATTGATAACCTATGAATCTATGAAGTGGGTTGATGTTTTCTAGTGAGAGAAACTAGAGAGAGAAAGTGAGAGAAAATGTGTATGATTTTATTAATATGAAAGTGAAATGAACAACAACAACCAACCCTTTTCCATGGTGGAAAGGGGTATTTATACTCCAAGCTTACAATGGGCTTGGGCCGGTCCATGACAAGCCCATGGACCGGTTCTTACTTAACTTAATAAGTAACATTTAACTAATTGTTAACTACGAGCTATTACAACATAAATCATATTGTGGAGTGACCGATACTTCTAATATACGTTAAAACGTATTTCTAACAAAATAGTTATTAGACTTATAAGACAAATGGTTAACATCAACATTTGGTTTAAAATGAACCCGCTCATTTTCATTGTTGTTATAAGCATAGACTTCTTGTTGTTGATTGTAAACCTTGTCACAATTAAAATATGAATGTGGTCCACCACAAGTCTCACACGTTTCACAAGTTTCTTTCAAGGCATTTACTTGCACATTGATGGCTTTGGTTTGTAGAGCAATTGATTCAACAAGCGACGTAAGTTTATCAATTCTCTTGTCACTCTCACTAGAACTAGCACTTGCCATAGTAGCCCTAACACTCTTGGTTTGCACTTTAGCCTTATTTTCAATTATGGCCCAAGCCTCGTTCATTGATTTCACAAGAATATTTCCCCCCGCGGCACTATTAAGTGAGTCTTGGTCATTTAGAGTTAAACCATTGTAAAACGTATTAATTTGATGCACTTTAGTGAAACCGTGTTGTGGACATTTCTTAAAATATCTTTAAATCGATCCCAAGACTCACTAAACGTTTCCCCATATTGTTGTTCAAAGGTAATGATGTCATTCCTTAAAGAGGTGGTCCCTGATGGTGGGAAAAAGTAATTAATGAACTTGGTCTCTAAGTCGACCCATGTTGTGATACTTTGGGGTGGTTCCTTATCAAGCCAAATCCGGGCTTGTCCCTCGAGGGAAAAAGGAAAGAGTTGTAATCGAATAGCCTCTTGTGTCACCTCATTGTATTTGACGGTGTTGGCTAATTGTATGAAACGTTTGATATGAGCGTGTGGGTCATCATTAGTACGGCCTAAAAATGGTGTAGCGGAAACCATTTGAATAAAACCCGTTTTAAGTTCAAAACTATTCGCTCCAATATCCGGCACCACAATCGCGTCATCGTTTCCTTCAACGTGAGATTGTAGAATCTCAATCATTGGTCGATTATCCGTTGCCATCGTGTTGTTCAAAGCTCGATTCTCAGGATCGGCTTGATTGACGGTCTTTTTGTTTTTCTTCTTCTTATTTTTGGAAGAATTAGAAGTATTTGGTACACCAATCGGTATGTATGTAAGCGCGCGAGTGCGCATACAATTAAAACTTTAGGAATGAGGTAGGAAACCTCGGTCGACTTTGAGAGGAAAGGGATTATCCCTCTCGAGGTTCAATATTAAAAAGCTACAAAAATATATACTTAATACTAATTGAGTTGGCAAACCAATAATCGGTCGTCCCTCTCAATATACGCACAAGCAAGCGGGGAAACGAGGTGGCACAAAGCACTTAAAAACCTTTTTCCTTAGACGGCCTTTTATAGCGCGTCGCCTTATACCCACCTTATAGTTTGTATAAATCAAGTTCAAACGTCTTACTAGTATTTATCTATTTTGCCCTTTTTCCTTGTTGTGGATTCGAATACAATAGTTAGGTGATGAAATCCCAACTAAGGTCTTATTTGAAAAGTAGGTAAATTAATTGTGCTACGTAATATAATATAGTAAATGAAAAATCTTTTTGTATTTTTTAGAAAAATATATATTCACAATAAAAACGAAAGAAATCGAAGTAAGAAAAATAATAATACGTAATATTTTTGGTGTAATATTTTAGGAAAAGTATTACTTTTGGATTTTTTAATTTTTTTGGTGCAAATCTTGGGAAAGAGTTTGCGTTTGATGATTTTTTAATTTTTTTTTGTATTTTTAAGTTTTTTGATTTTTTTATGTTTTTGATTTTTTTTTGCAAGAAAATTAACGTTCAAAATGAACGGATCTTTTAGGAAGTTCGAAACTTGAATATCATCCTTATTCTTCAATTTCTCTTTCCTCAACCTTGAGGGATAAGGTATATTGGGTTGAGATGAAGGCTTTGGAGTGGATTGCTCACTCACATCCTTGGGTGGAGGAGGAGTATGGAAGGTGAAAGAACCGGTTTGGGAACCGAAGGTGTGATAGAAAATTTAGGTATCGGTGGAACATAAGGTGTAGACGAAGGCATAACGGGTGGTATGTCACAAGTAGAAGGAGAAGTAGGGTGGGTAGAAGAAGAAGGAATCTCGGGTCCTTGGTTAGGTGGGGAATAGGAAGGTTCTACGGTGGTCTTACCGCTCCTAGTACTGATGGCATTAACGTTAGCCCTAGGATTGGTCACGGTGTTCGAAGGGAGGGCACCTTGGGGACGAAGGGTTTGAATCATAGTCAATAATTTCTTATCGGTCGATTCTTGCATCTCTCTCATAATTCGCTCATGGTCGGTTAATTTTTGTAGAACCAAGTCCATTTGAGGATTATGCATGTTCATTTGATTATACCCTTGATTAGGAAAACCTTGATTAGGAAATCCTTGGTTTTGATATTGATTATAACCTTGATTAAATCCTTGATTTTGAAAACCTTGGTTATTAAATCCTTGATTTTGATTATTGAACCCTTGGTTTTGCCCTTGAAAATTCTCTTGATTTTGATTAAAACCCCGTTGATTAGAATTTCCTTAAAAATTACCCCGTTGAGGACCTTGGTTCCTATTTTGGGCGGGTGGGGGTGGTCTTTGTGGAGCTACTAAACCGGGGGGAGCCAAATAGTTATTAGACTTATAAGACAAATGGTTAACATCAACATTTGGTTTAAAATGAACCCGCTCATTTTCATTGTTGTTATAAGCATAAACTTCTTGTTGTTGATTGTAAACCTTGTCACAATTAAAATATGAATGTGGTCCACCATAAGTCTCACACGTTTCACAAGTTTCTTTCAAGGCATTTACTTGCACATTGATGGCTTTGGTTTGTAGAGCAATTGATTCAACAAGCGACGTAAGCTTATCAATTCTCTTGTCACTCTCAATAGAACTAGCACTTGCCATAGTAGCCCTAACACTCTTGGTTTGCACTTTAGCCTTATTTTCAATTATGGCCCAAACTCGTTCATTGATTTCACAAGAATATTACCCCCCACGGCACTATTAAGTGAGTCTTGGTCATTTAGAGTTAAACCATTGTAAAACGTATTAATTTGATGCACTTTAGTGAAACCGTGTTGTGGACATTTTCTTAAAAGATCTTTAAATCGATCCCAAGACTCACTAAACGTTTCCCCATATTGTTGTTCAAAGGTAATGATGTCATTCCTTAAAGAGGTGGTCCGTGATGGTGGGAAAAAGTAATTAATGAACTTGGTCTCTAAGTCGATCCATGTTGTGATACTTTGGGGTGGTTCCTTATCAAGCCAAATCCGGGCTTGTCCCTCGAGGGAAAGGGAAAGAGTTGTAATCAAATAGCCTCTTGTGGCACCCCATTGTATTTGACGGTGTTGGCTAATTGTATGAAACGTTTGATATGAGCGTGTGGGTCATCATTAGTACGGCCTAAAAATGGTGTAGCGGAAACCATTTGAATAAAACCCGTTTTAAGTTCAAAACTATTCGCTCCAATATCCGGCACCACAATCGCGTCATCGTTTCCTTCAACGTGAGATTGTAGAATCTCAATCATTGGTCGATTATCCGTTGCCATCGTGTTGTTCAAAGCTCGATTCTCAGGATCGGCTTGATTGACGGTCTTTTTGTTTTTCTTCTTCTTATTTTTGGAAGAATTAGAAGTATTTGGTACACCAATCGATATGTATGTACGCGCGCGAGTGCGCATACAATTAAAACTTTAGGAATGAGGTAGGAAACCTCGGTCGACTTTGAGAGGAAAGGGATTATCCCTCTCGAGGTTCAATATTAAAAAGCTACAAAAATATATACTTAATACTAATTGAGTTGGCAAACCAATAGTCGGTCGTCCCTCTCAATATACGCACAAGCAAGCGGGGAAACGAGGTAGCACAAAGCACTTAAAAACCTTTTTCCTTAGACGGCCTTTTATAGCGCGTTGCCTTATACCCACCTTATAGTTGTATAAATCAAGTTCAAACATCTTACTAGTATTTATCTATTTTGCCCTTTTTCCTTGTTGTGGATTCGAATACAATAGTTAGGTGATGAAATCCCAACTAAGGTCTTATTTGAAAAGTAGGTAAATTAATTGTGCTACGTAATATAATATAGTAAATGAAAAATCTTTTTGTATTTTTTTAGAAAAGTATATATTCACAATAAAAACGAAAGAAATCGAAGTAAGAAAAATAATAATACGTAATATTTTTGGTGTAATATTTTAGGAAAAGTATTACTTTTGGATTTTTTTAATTTTTTTGGTGCAAATCTTAGGAAAGAGTTTGCATTTGATGATTTTTTAATTTTTTTTGTATTTTTAAGTTTTTTGATTTTTTTATGTTTTTTATTTTTTTTTGCAAGAAAATTAACGTTCAAAATGAACGGATCCCAAAATCCAAACGTCTCACGAAATCTTCAATCGTAACGAGCGAAGCGGCAACGGCGCCAATTTAATGTATGAATTTTAGTCAATTAAGTTCGTTTTCCTCGACTCGACTCGAATTGATTTCCAATTTAAACGTAAGACTAATTGTTCTTGGTAAAATTACTCTTTTTGGTATTTTTAAAACTAGAAACTATTTAATTAAAAACTATTTAAACTATTTTAAAATTAAATCTAATTTAATAACTAAAAACCTTACTATTTAAAAATAAAACTATTTTAGACTATATTTAAAAACTATTTTTAATCTACTTAAAACTATTTTTAGTTAAAACTAAATTGAAAACTAATTTTAAAAACTAAATTTTATAAAACACACTAAATATAAAAAGAACTAAATAAAAAAACAATTTAAATTTATAATAGTAATTAAAAAAATATTTTTTTATCTTTTTTTTTAAACTTAATAAAAGGAAATTTATATAAAACTTTTAATTAAATTAATAAAACTAAAACTTGTATTTAAAACTTAATTAAAACTGACAGCTATGCTTAAATATCCTATATTAATCAAATGATTCGAAATAGAACACAAATGAAGGACAAGACTAGATGGAAAAGGCGTTGGCTGTTAACCGAAAGGTCAGGGGTTCGAGTCCCCTGATGGAAAATTTTTGCTATTTATTATTTTTTTGGACTTTGGAAGCAAACAGATTAAATGAATCTGTTTCTTGTGAGCAGATAATATCAGCAATTCAAAAATCAAATAAGCTAAAGAACAAAAATAGAACCAAATAAGCTATTAAGCAGATGAATAAAAATAAGCAAATGCAAACTAAAATAACAGATCTCTACTAAACAAGTCAATATAAACAAAATAACAGTAATCTTAAAGTTGAATAATCCAAAACCAAATAGCAGACTTATAAATTAGATAACTCAAACAGTAATACAACTAGATGAGCAGACTTAGCAAAACGAAACTAAGCAGATAAGCAACAAATCCTACAAGCCAAATCAGTAATAAATCCTAAAAAGTAAATAGAGCAGATCCAAACAAACTAAATACCAAATAAGTAAAACTAAAACAGGAAGATTATATTATATCCAAAAATAAAGCAGTTTCAAAACAACTTAATACCAAACAAGCAAGCTAAACAAGCAGATAAACTATACCCGCAAGCAAATCAGATTCGATAAACAGAAACTTAAATAAACATAACACAAATTAAAAATGAGATTGAACCTTTTGATGATAACCTTTGGGAAGAAGGTGGGCGCTGAACCCCCTTTTTTTAATCTAAACCGAATCGAACATCTCCTTTACCCAATCATCATCATCATCATCATTCGCACCATAAACACAATCGAACCAATATGTTTAACTTCCCAGTGGGGGAAATTAACTACCAAGTTTTATTCAATATTATTTAATCCAAAATCAAAATATAGATTGCAATTAACTTTAAATAAATAAGACACTAATTTATTAAAAATTAAATGAATTTTTTATTAATATTAAAAAAATTACAATACTGGAAAAACAAAAAATTACATTAAACCTATAATCTAATTTTGCAGAAAATAAAATAGAAAATAAAAATATGGCACGAGTTACAGATTTGATTGGGGGTATTTATAGCCAACCCCCAAGGCTTCTTCAAGAAGTTTTGAGGAGTAACATTAAATCTGGGCCGTCAAACGCATCTTTTCTTCCTTCTCTTTCTTCTCTTCTTGATCAAACAGTTGTGGATTCTTGTTTGGTCACTCGGATTGCCAGGCTGTCCACTTTGTGCTTCTTATGTTTGTTGGGGTCAGATGTGGAGTGATTCTATTGGATGATATAGTGGTGGTGATGTGGATGATCCAATCAAAAGAGGGGATAGGGGACACGTAAGGAGAGGACCACCCATCATGGTTCTTCCGATTAACTTAGGGATTCAATCCCTAAGCGTATGAATTACATGCTCTAATAAAAACCCCCAATTTATCTTAGGTAATTATTGATTTAGGGTTTTGGGGTAACAGTAAAAGGGTGCTGCGTTTGTTTATTGAGAGAGAAAAAGAAGTGGGTGAGGGTTCTTTGTTTGTAACGAAGATAATGGGGAGTGGGTAGTGATTGTTTATTGTGTGTGTTGACCAAGGGTTTGCAAGTGAATAAATTTCACTTTTAACCGTCCATCCAACTTGACCATTTGGGCTTGGCCCAAATACTCCCTCCGTTTGTTGCTTAATGTCAAAAAGTAATGGGCTTGGGCCCATTTTTCATAACTCCGTCCCATAGATCCATCAATTTGGGGCTTGGTATGGGCTTTTGGGCCCAATACGCAAATGTGGGACCCACTTGGCCCAATTAACTCTAATAATATTAAATCCACTAAAAACGAGCTCGATTTGGCTTTGATGATCTTTTCTTTGAACTCGTGTCGATTTTGCCGGTTTTCGTGGTCTTTGCACACTTTTGGTTCTTTGACTTTGTCTTCGTCTCTTTCTTGGACTTTTCTTCAACATTTGACCGTGAAATCCCGTGTTTTCTTTCCTTTTGATCATTTGTACCAATTTCACTAATAAGTGTGTAAACACTTATCCTTTTGCCACTAAAATCAAGGAAAAACAAGACCTAATCATGTGTTTAGTATCGTAAATGTCGGAATTACGCGTGGTTTTGTGTTTTTGTGTGAAATAGGTACAAATGATCAAAAGGAAAGAAAACACGGGATTCCACGGTCAAATGTTGAAGAAAAGTCCAAGAAAGAGACAAAGTCAAAAGACCAAAAGTGTGCCAAAGATCACGTAAACCGGCATATTCGACACGGATTTGAAGAAACGATCAAGGAAGCCGAAATCAAGATCATTTTTAGCGGATTTAATCTTTTCGAAGATTTTAGGCCAAGTGGGTCCCACATTTTCTTATTGGGCCCACAAGCCCATTTAAGAAAATGGTTAACTTTAAATGACGGATCAAAAAGTTTTCATTTGATATTGAAGATATTGGGCCAAGCCCATATTGCTAAATAACAATGAGACGGAAGGAGGTATTCATTTGGGCCAAGCCCATTCTCATAATAACATGGAACGTGGAAAGTGATGTTTATTCACTTATCAATAAGCCTGGTCAACCCTCAGTCAACACAAGTAACACCATTTTACCCACCCAACTCACACGTCTATATTAAAAACAATATTTTTACCCACCCCCTTTATTCATTCGATACTACCAAGAAATCCATCCACTCACTTCATCTCCTTCTCTCCCAAAAACAGCCACCCTATTTACCCACCCCAAACCCTAATTTACCTCAATCATAAAATTACCCATCAACAATTAGGGGTTTTACCCAATTCGTGTGATTCACATGAATCCTAAATAAATCCCCATAAGATTCGGGGAAGAACACCATGGTGGTCCTCATCTCTCCAATCCTACGTGGCTTAATCCCCTTTCCTGATTGGTTTAAACAACTCACCAACACCAATTATCCAATAGTCATCCTCCACATCATCAGTGAAGAAACACAAGAAGCGCATCTCCCAATCCACGCTGGCAATCCATGTGCCCCCAGGAGCATCTCAACCGTTGATGAAGAAAATGAAGAAAGAGAAAAGAAAGAGCGGCTCAGATTAAATGCTTACTCTCTAAGCTTCATCAAGATGGTTTTAGGGTTTTCCTATAAAAACCCCTCTCCTGTAATTCATTGTGTGCACTTTTTATTATTTATTTTAATTTCTGCAAATTAGATTTTTATGTAAATTGTAATTTTTATTTTCCAGTAATTGTAATTTTCTTTTATTATTAATGAAAAGTTATTTTCAACTAATTAATCTCGTCTAATTTAATTTTTTGTCAAGTAATCTTTAATCTTTTTTAATATTATTTTTTTTTATTATAATTGATAAAAAAATAAATAAAAAGAAAGTGGTATTAATCTTCCCCACTGGGAAGATTTTATAAAAAATCTAGTTCGTTTGGTTATGTTCGTGTCGAGATGTTTCTGGTTCAAGAATGCTTCGAGATGATGTTTTGATGGTGTGTTTGGATTCGGTTTAACCAAAAGGGAGCTCAGCGCTCACCCTTCGGCTCAACGGTATCGACACCAGGTTCGTTTTCTCTTTTAATTTTTATTTTGTTTTTGTTAAGTTTTAATTTAGGGTTATTAATCTGCTTGTGTTGTTTTGGATTTGATGTTGTTTAATTTGCTTTATTTTGTTTTTATCTGCTTGAGTAGTTAAAATTCGTCCAGTTTTGTTTAAGTTTTTGTTTAAATCAGTTTTAAGTTTAAGTTTATCTTTGGTTTGTGTATGCTTAATCGATTTAGCTTATATTTTTATTTGGTTTTGCTTATTGTTTGGATATTAGGTTGTTAGATCTGCTTATCTATTTGGTTTTGACTTATTTCTAGCTTATAGGTTTATCAGCTTATTTCTTGTTTAAGCTTTTTAGCTTATTTACTTTTCGTAAGCTTATTTGGGTTGATTTCTGTGCTTATTTGGTCTTTTTAGTTGCTGATATATATTGCTGCATCAAATACAACAGATACAATTGATCTGTATGAAAATTTGATTGTCCAAAATACCAAAAAATAATATTAGCATAAAAATTGTCCCTCCTGGGACTCGAACACCAGACCTCCTGTTTAATTGTCCACCACCCTTACCGTCTTAGCTAGACTCATTTTTGTATTTATTTATGCATCATTTAATTAATATAGGGTAGTTATAGCTGTCAGTTTTAATTAAGATTTTAATACAAGTTTTAGTATATCTCATTTTAATTCAAAGTTTTCTTATTAGTTTCTTTTATAAAGTTTAAATAAAATAAAAAATTATTTTAATTACTTTTAGGAATTTTAATTGTTTTTAAATTAGTTTAGATTTTAGTTAATATAGATTTTATATAAAATTAGTTTTTAAATTTTATTTAAATTCAAAATAGTATTTTTATTAGATTAATTAAATTTTGTTTTCAAATTAGCTTTAAATTAGTTTAAAATAGTTTTCTCATTTGTTTAATTAAGTAGCTTTTAATTAAATAGTTTTTAAATACCAAAAAGTTTTATTTACCAAAAACAAGTAATCCACGTTAAGTCCGATTTCAATTCGAGTGAGTCGAGGAAAACGAACATTAATTGATAAAAAGAATTGACACAAAAATCTTTACATTATTCACACAAAAACACAAAACCACGCGTAATTCCAACTTTTACGATATTAAAACACATGATTAGGTCTTGTTTTTCCTTGATTTTAGTGGCAAAAGGATAAGTGTTTACACACTTATTAGTTGTTTGTTACGTTCTTGCATTTTCTATTTGTTTCGTCTCGAAGGGTAAGGTAAGGGTGGTGTGGCTTGAGGCATAGGCAACGGCCTTGGAATCTCGGGTTCCATAATTGGTATTGGTTCAACCGTAGGTGTGGTACGAGCGGTACTTCATGGGCTTGTGATATACTGCTTTTCGACCATCACCTCGGGCTCTTTCTCCATTTCGTTCTCCGTAGAATTACTAAGACGAGAGATTGGTTCCTTGAAAGTTTTACCACTACGAGTAGTAATAACCTTCATTTCTCCCTTCGGGTTTGCAATGGTATCACTAGGAAGACCACCCGAGGAAGAGGGTTTACACATGATTGCTTCAAACATTTTAGCCATTCGATCTTCAAATTTTGATTGCCTTAAATCCGCTTTTAACAACTCTTGCTTAATCTCATGTTGACCTTGTTCCATATTTTGTTGATTTTGTTGAGGACGTTGAACTTTTCCTTCCATTTTATTAGCATGAGTTTTCAATTCATTAGCAAGTTCGTTTTTAAGCTCATTTTTCAACTCGGATCTTAAGCTAATCATCTCACGTTGCATGTTATCAAACTTAGCATCATTTGCTTTTGCATAATCCAAAAATACTCCATTAAGATTTTTAGTGTGAGCATTTTGAAAACCTTGTGTAGTGTTTTGAAAATCACGGTTTTGGTTTTGATTTTGAACTTGCCCATTCCCACTTTGGTAATTCCCTTTGTTGTAGTTACGTGAATTGCCTTGATAACCACCATTTTGATTGTTGTTTTGATAGTTGTTAGCATTTTGATTTTGGGGAGCTTGATTTGGGCGGGAACCTTAGCCGTTTTGGTTGTAAGTTCCCGCTGCTACATAAGCACTCGAAGTGTTACCACCGGCGGTAATGCACTCGGAAAGATCATGAGCTCCAACAAAAGATAAACAACTCTTTTCAACCGATTTAACCGATGCGGAATTCAAAGCATCTTGTGTTTTCCAATGTGTCATAAGTGTCGAAAATCTATCGAAAAACCGATTTTCCTCATTTGCTTCATCATGTAAGGCATTCATGTTACGAGACGATGACGATGACGATGAACCCATATTGGCAACACTCGGTGTGTTACGAGAGTTATAAACCTTAGATTTATTCTTGATAATCTTTAAAGCCTCATCGGTCATTTTGCACAAAAAATTACCACCCGCGGCGGCATTCAAATAATCTCGTTCATGATCATTAAGCCCATTATAAAAAGTATTAATTTGATGCAATTCCGAAAAATCATGGTGTGGACATTCATGTAACATTTCTTTAAATCGTTCCCATGCCATTGAAAAACTTTCATTATTACGTTGTGTAAACCTTGAAATCTTATTTTCTAAATGTGTTGTTTTAGATGGTGGAAAAAATTGGTTCACAAACTTAGAAACAATATCACCCCATGTCAAAATCGAATTTGGCGGTTCTTTCTCGAGCCAAATTTTTGAGGGTCCATCCAACGAGTACGGAAACAACATCATCTTAATGGCGTCATGCGGAACATCCTTAAACTTGCTTGTTGCGGTGAGACGATTGAAATTCCGTATGTGATAATGCGGGTTGCCTTTCTCATGACCTCGAAACTTGTTTGCTTGTAACATCGACATTAAACCCGTCTTAATCTCGAAATTCTCCGTAAGGATGGCGGGAATCACAATAGCTTCTCCAAAACCCTCGGTGGGTGCTTGAAGCAACTCCATCATAGTACGATTAGCCATGGTGACTATTGGTTCTACAACGGGTTCGACAATTGGAGTTTCTTCTTCAATCAAATTGCCTTGGTTTTGACGACGTTTGCGAGCTCGTTTTGCTTGATTACGAGTTTGCATAAACGTGACGTAGAACGTGGAGGTGAGCAAAGAAGATTCTTTTGGGTGTTTTGTGAATTTTCAATTTTTTTGTGTTTTTGATTGTTTTTAATTTTTTTGGATTTTGTGTGTATTCGTAGACAACAATCTACCAAATCTCTCCTCGAATCAAACTATTGATTAAAGAAGCATCAAAATAATGAAAACGATCACGTGGAGTGAACGCCTTCGATTGACTTTAGAACTTTGGTGAAAAGCAAATTGTTCAAGAGGGTTTAATCACAAAGAAACCAAGCAAATATATATATGATACGTAATAATACTTTGGGCGGCAAAACCCTCGATTAGCTTTCAATCTCAAATACTCACAAGTGAACGGGGGAATGAGGTGGCGCGAAGCACTTAAGTACCTACCTTCCCTTTAACGGCCTTTTATAGCACGTTGCCTATCTATTCACCTTATAGTTCATATTTTTCAAAATCGAGCTTCACGAAAGTATTTATCTATTTTTGCCTTTTTATTTTTGTTTGTGATTCGAAAACAATAATTAGGAGATCAAATCCCAATTAAGGTTGTGTTTTCACACTTTTGGAGATATTTTGGATTTGTTGTGATACTTATACAATAGAGTAATAATAATTTCACAAGAAAAACGAAAAAACCTGATAATACGTATTAGTAGGGTTCTACTAATACAAATACTATTTATAGTTAGATATTAAAAAACAAAATGAACAAATTAATCACGACACACCTCCCCGGCAGCGGCGCCAAAATGATTGTGGTAATATTACGTCTTTTAGGAAAAAGAGCGTAAAAAGCGGTAAGTATTAAGTGTCGATTTAGGAAAATCAAACACTAATAACCCAAAGGTGAAAGTTCGTTTCCCAAAGAGGTATATGTGTGTGAATAACTCGTATTGATTTTGGATTAATATTGAGAAAGAAAAGATGAGAAAAGAGAATGAGGGATACGTTAAAATTATACTACGACGACAAAACAAAAAAACCATAAAAAGTGACAAAATAAAAATTAATTCTAAAAATTAATAAAATGATGAGAAAATTAATCTAAGAGTTTTAAAAATCCTGACTTAATGTATTTGACCTAAGAAAAATGTAAAAGTTGCAAAAATATTAAAAATGAAATTTAATAATAAAATAATATTAAAATAATATTAAAAATCAAAAAGTTATAAAAATTTCTAAAAACTTGCAAACTAGTTTATTTTAACCTAATTAAACAGAAAATGAAATTTAAATTACCAAAATACCCCTAATGGGCTAAAAACAAAAACAGTCCAAATGAAATGGGCTTTTTGGCCCAATAAGATCAACCTTAACCAAATAAGCTGAAAATCACCAGTCTAGCTTAAAATTGAATTCTAAACACAAAACTCTGAAGGCCCAAAAGCTGAATATGAGCTTATCACAACTTAAATGTACAACAGCTTATTCTTAATGGGCTTTTTGGCCCATTAAGCTATAAGCCAATGCCATAAGCTCTAATTTGACAAACAACCTTCTTTTGGAATGCTTAAGAGATCTGTGAAAAGAAATTTTGAAAAATCTCAACCAATAAGCCAGAAATAAGCCAAGTACAAAATCACTAAAAGACAAAATAGTCGACTTAGAGTTTTAGACCACCTCAGACCTTGATTCAACTTGCAAAAGACTCTAAATGACTTAAATAAGCCAAATCAATCAAGAAAAACCCAACAAGCAAAGCCAAATGAGCTGAATAAGCAAATAAGCACTTATGTAAAAGTCAAACAAGTTGGTTTTCTAGTCAAACCTTAAAGTCAACCACCCAAAAGCTCCAGAATGAACAAATGGGTCAAATGATGAACACCTAATACCAAATTGAAGTTGTTGCAGGTTTAAATAATCTAGAACAGATTATTGATAAGCTAAACCAAAAATAACACTAGCAGTGGCTAGCAACAGAAGAAAGGAGTTCCCACTGCTTTGACTATTTGACCTGATGATTAAGAGAGATTAACTTGGATTCAATGAACAACAAAGGCACCCTTACAACCAGTGGGTTGTAAGGAGTCAATAACAAGCAAGAAATCACAAAATCACTAAGCCAAATGATACAGTTTAAGCAAACAGTCCCCAGATATGACACAGATATGCGAAATAAACAGTTATGAAGAAATAAGCAGATTAAGCAATAATAAGCCAACCAAATTGAACCATATGAATACACAAGCTATAATAAACTCCAATAAGCACAAATAAACTTGTTTCATACACTGATTCAAAGATTTGAGACAGATTAAAGCTATTGCAGATTATTGATGAACAAAATGAAGAACACAAAACCCTATTGCTGAACTAAATGACCACCAATCCAATTTCAACACCTTAAATCTACTACCCAGGTTGTATTAACTTAGATTTTGCACTTGTTAACCCTAGTCTACCCTTAGATCTAGGTGTCCCCAAAATTTCAGTAAAAAAAACAAGTAATTCAGATTTTATGGCCTATTGTTGGATTTATGTGATACAAGCCTCAAAACTTGCAGATAAGTAACCAATAGCACAAAATAAGCATGAACAAACACCATACACAAACGTACACCTACTCAAGTCAATCCAAACCTCAATTATGCAGTAATCCCAAACACCCCTTATAAAACTGATTTAACAATTTTTCAAATGATATGTTAGATTCAGTCCACAATCCAAGCTAAAATCAACTCAGTAACAACAAACAACCACCAAATAACAAGATTCAACCATAAAATCACAGATTCACAAACCAAAACCCAGGTTCATCATAAACCATAAAAATATGCAGAAATAATAAAGAGTTTAAAAACGTTCACCTCCAAAACATACATCCATGCTTTGGGATGTGAGAGCTTAAGTGGTAGCAGAACAACCACTAGCTTCCACCTTTGTACCTGCTAAGATAAAAAAAAACACAAAAGTGAAACAAATACAATGAAACACTGATTTTTGAAAACAAGGGTTTTATAACTCAAAATCCTTTCCTCAAAACTCAACAAACAGATAAATGGAACTCAAATCTTAGCTTATCAAACACCAACTTTCATAAACACATAAAAGGAATTACAATTTTCAGAAAATACCAACTTTATATTTATAAAAAGGAATTACAAAGATTTAAGCTAAAATCTGGAACAAAGGGCTACTCACAAGTTGAGGCTCCTTTTAAAAACTATAATAGACGATTCTAGATGGAAAAATACATGAAGACCCTAGCTAGAAAATCCCTAGAATTCCCTTGAGTGCTTGAGGTATGTTTGATGTTGTGAGCTGTCCAATTGAATCCTAGATGTTCATTTTGTGCGTGGGGACCAAGTAGTAGCTGTGGTTTGTTGATCTTAGCACGTGGCTTTGCTTGGAGAGGTGGGTGTTCTCTGATTGGTTGAACGGGTTGAATGGTGGGGGCCATAGGGTAGTGGGATTGGTGATGTTAAGGTGTGGAATGATTTGGTTTGAGGTGAATCACACGTGGGTCAAGGTAATTTCATTTTACCTTTTGTTTTAAGCGGGATAGTAACTGGGGATGATAGGTGAATAGTAAAAAGTTTAATCCGTTTATCTTGCTACAGTAAGTGTTTGGCGCCCCTTTTCTTTGTTTGAACTTTGGGAAATGACACAAGTGGTCCTTATCTTTTGGAAAAAGTGGTATATCAAGTATTTCAGCCGAATCCTTTGTTAATAAAGTTTCATTCTTCATAGTTTAGCCACAAATAGTTTCCAAAAAGGGATTTAGGGCTTTTATAACTTTGGCATATTTACAACATCAGTCCTTTCGATATTTTATCCATTTTAAAAGGACTTAATGTGTAATATTCTTGAACTTGAAGGTCTTCATTGGATGTTTTACTTCATGAGGGACCACTGTTGACAATTTTAGATCTGTTGAGGGACTAAACTTGCCAAATCTTCAAAGTTGAAGGACCTATTTGTAATTTTGACAAACTTAAGGGACCAAACTTGTAATTATTAATACACAAGGGTATTAAGTGTCATTTCTTCATTGATGAGGGATCATTCGTGTACATCTTCATGTCTTCAAGGGTTATTCTTTGAGAAATCCATAACTTGGGCCCGGTTCATTGTGCGGCTTCGTTTCTCGTGTTCGTTTTTCCTTGTTTCTTGTGATCTTTTGTCTTTTTCATGATATCCATACCTAAAATACACAAGTAAACAATTACAAGCATATATATGGTATTATTATGACATTTTATGCATTTAAAGCCCGAAAAGAACGATGAGATCATGTATAAATGCCATCTCATCAAAGTTGCACTGGTTGCCTGATGGTATATGCTATGCTTTACCTGATGTGACTGCTGAGGAGGTGAAAGCAGAGATTAGAGAAAGAAAGTCCAGAACTGCTTTGGCTATGGCACTTTCAGAGGACATCTTATCTAGCTTTCATCACTACAAGGATGCAAAGGCTATGTGGGATGCCATCAAAATTAGATTTGGAGGTAATGACAAATCTAAGAAGATGGAGAAGATTGTTATGAAACAAGAATTTGATAACTTCTCAATTTTTAGTATAGAAGGAATCCATGGTGGCTATGGAAGGTTCAGTAAGCTGCTCATTCAATTGGCAGTTTATGGACAAATAATTCCTAATGAAGAAGCTAATCTAAAATTCTTAAGAAGTGTTCCACAAGAATGGAAAGCAATGGCTATGCACTTTATCACAAGGGATGATCTGGATACAGTTCCTTTTGATCATCTCTACAACAATCTTAGAGCTTATGAGATGGATGTTAAAGGCGTTGGATAATAATGCAAAACATAATAAAACTAAGAGGGGTGGGATAGGTTTTGAGAAAATTAAGTCAAAACAACCTTTTGGGTCTTCTTTAAGAAGAAAAGGATGTTATGTTTGTGGTAGTCTAAATCATTTTATCAAAGATTGCACTCTACATGAAGATAGAATTGTAAAATAGAAGGCTGCACAAAAGGTCACAAAGAAAGTAATGGGAAAAATGCACAGGTTAATAGAAAAATGGGATCTAGAGACGACAAACCTAAGTTTGATCATGCTAAAAGGGTAGTTAAACCTCATAAGGTCACAAATATGTCTACAAGAAACTTTGTTCCAAGAGCAGTACTTATGAAACAAGGTCTAGTACCTTTGAAGTCTGGTAAACCAAGTACCGGCAAGTCTAGAACTACAAGTACTGCTAGAACAAAATCAAGTATCGCTGGTCAAGAGTTTGTCAAACCAAAGTCCCATAAGACTTCTAAGAGTGTAGTTGAGAAAGCTAGAACATCTAGAAGTAAGCCTAATAACAAACCACTGCAAATGTGGGTTCCTAAAGGTGAAAAACCGTGTGTTCAAGCAAGTACTGCTAGAACAGTACTTAAGCCAAAAAGGTTCAAGGACAATAAACCCACTTATGTCTTTGATTATTTGACTGGAACCATGAAGTATAAGAGTGTGTGTAGTCTTACTGGAAAAACTACCTATCAAACTCTTAAGTATGTAGGTCCCACAAGATTCGAGCCAAATGTGGCTTGGGTCCCTATTAAAAACTAATAAGTTTTGTGTATGTGCAGGGGCATCTAATTGATGAATTGAAAGATAAAGGTATAGTAGACAGTGGATGCTCAAGACACATGACATGGAATAAAGATTTCCTTGCTGAATTTGAAGAATTCAGAGGTGGACCAGTAGCCTTTGGAGGTAGCAAAGGTAGAATTACTGGCAAAGTGAAAATTAATACAGGGAAGTTGGAATTTGAAGATCTGTTCTTTGTAAAAGAATTAAATGAATTCAATCTCTTTTCTGTATCACAAATGTGTGATAAAAAGAACAAGGTGCTTTTTATAGATACAGATTGCTTGGTGCTCTCCAAAGACTTTGAGATGCCTAAAGAATCTCAAGTACTGCTCAAGGTACCTAGGCAAGAAAACATGTACACCTTTAATCTTCATACTATTACTCCAACAGGTGGTATTACATGTTTTCTAGCTAAGGCTTCTAATGATGAGTCCAATTTATGGCATAGGAGGTTAGGTCATGTGAATTTCAAGAATCTTAATAGATTGGTGAAAAAAAATTTGGTTAGAGGGTTACCTAACAAATCTTTTTAGAATGATTTCACATGTACTGCCTGTGAAAAAGGTAAACAACATAGAGCCTCTTGTAAGACCAAGACTATCAATTCTGTGACTAAGCCTTTGCAACTTTTGCATATGGATTCGTTTGGTCCAGTTTCTGTTAGGAGCATTAGTCATAAGACCTTTTGTCTAGTTATAACTGATGATTATAGTGGATTCAGTTGGGTTTTCTTTTTAGCTCTTAAAAGTGAAACCAATGGATTACTTAAAGATTTTATCACTTTAGTTGAAAAGCAGTTCACTAAACAAGTCTTAATCATTAGGACATATAATGGGACAGAATTCAAGAATGCTAAATTTGATGAATTTTGTAGGTCTAAAGGCATCAAGAGACAATTCAGTAATCCTAGGACTCCAAAACAAAATGGAGTAGCTGAAAGGAAAAATAAGACACTAATTGAGGGTGTTAGAACTATGCTAGCTGATTTTCTTTTGCCAAATACATTTTGGGCAGAAGCAATTAATACTGCATGTTATGTGTTAAATAGAGTCTTAGTGACCAAGCCTCAAAACAAGACACCTTATAAACTTTTGACTGATATTAAGCCAACCGTAAGTCATTTAAGACCTTTTGGATGTCATGTGTCTATTTTAAATACTCTTGATCATTTGGGGAAGTTTGATTGAAAATCTGATCCAGGATATCCAATGAACTAAATGAACAAAATGACAGATATTTTTTAGATGTTCAACCTTATAAGAGTTCTTTAAAAACATTAGAACAACAAAAGAGGTGGCTTCAAGATACTCAACGTGAATATGAGGATAAAATTAGAAATCTAAACATTGATTTAGAAAACACAACTAACATGCTTAAATATACTGAAAAACTAAACAATGACAGTATTAAGGATAAGCAAGACATGCAAGAAAAATTGGATGCTACACTTTTACGATTTGAAAAATGGCAAAAAGCACCCAAGAATCTTTCAAAGTTAATTGATAGTAGCATGTCTGGTAGAACTAAGAGAGGTTTAGGCTTTGATAAATATACTGATTCAGAAGATGTGTTTGATTTATCTTTTTCAAGTGTCTTTGATCCTAACAAGGAGAGGAGGGGAAACCTAGTTATAATAGGTTTTCACCAGCTGTAGTGAAATTATGTAAATTGAAGTTCGTTTCTCTCGATTCTTAACCAATTGAAAGTCCTAACAAAATCAGGTTTATTATCGTTTTTGGTTGATAGGGTTATTTGGATTTTCTATGTCTATTTAAGCAAGCACGTAAAAATGTGAAAAATATTAACTACGTAACCGTAAAACAATTAGCACATACCAAGTTTTTATTCACAAAAGGACAAAATTGTAAATCTAGGAAAGTAATGTGCTAAAAATGTAAGTACTTGAAACTAAATTGCTTGAAATGTAAAAAGCAGAAAGTATAAGGACCAATTATGCAAATTCTAACAAACTTCTAACCAAATATAACAACTTGTAAAACTACTAACTGACAATGACAAGTGATTAAAACTTTAGGACTGATTTTAAGCAAACCCTAATTAATTGGAAAATTAGCTACCAATACAAACAGGAACAAACTAGGGGGACTAATATGCAATAAAATGGAAAATTTTATCAAAAACGGGCTACTAGAACAAATAAGCCCGTATAAGCTCAATAATGCACCAAATAAGCTCAAACAAGTTTTAAACTGCTTAAAATCCAAAAACACTTAGGCTTATCCAAGGAAAAAGCTTGAAATGAAATAAAACTCAAATAAGCCAACTTCAATAAGCCAAGAATAAGCTATCTGAAAAGCTAGACATGCACAAACAGATTTTTAAGCTAAATCTTATTAAACAGCTTATGGAGAGTCTGGAATGTCTTTTCTTATGGAAAATGATCAAGTATTTAAGCTGGAAATTGCAAATAAGCTGAAACCTAGCTTATTGACCAAGTTTGACCAAAAAGTGAAAAAAACTGAAAACTTCTAGATCTACTCAGGAAAAGTTCCTAAACAAGATTGTGAAAGAAAATCACAAGATTTATGAAGTAGATTTGCCAGTTCAAGAAATCAGAATGCTCTTTTGTTACAGAAACTTGAAATGGCTTAAGTGCTTATGAAAAAGCTGATTTCTCACTTGAATTAAGATACTATAGAATTTCCTTTTAAGCACTCAAACTTCAGATGTTAAATGACCTCCAGAAACTGATTTGCCTGAATTTCATCAAGTAATGAATCAATGACATGAATTTGAAATGTGCTACTTATCTAATGAAATTTGTTCACAAAACTGACCCAAACCTTTTAACAGCCATTTGCCTTTTTGACCATATTTTTGACTTAAAAACTACTCAAACTTGTTTAAACAGACTAAAGGATGAAAAATGAACTTTGATTAACCAGTTTACCGTACTTGAACTACAAATTAACAGCAAATCCAAACACCAGTTTACTGAACTTCTAACAACTTTTGTGAAGAAGATTTAAGCAAATGGTTAAGCTGATCTATGAATGATATCCAAACAAACTTAATGAACAACTTGAAGCACAAATGAACCAAGAACATGCAATATAACAGACCAGGACTCTAAATGCATAAGCAAGCTATAAAACTGATGAAAATGAAGACAGAAACTAGTAATAAGCAAGCTAAAGGCTAATCAATCTAACATAAGCTATCTACTCAACAAGATCAATCCAAAACAAACTAATCACACTTGATCAGAGAAACATATAGTTTTTAAGCTAGAATTGAGCATGCATTTGACTGCTTAGTGGAATAAAACTCAAGAACATGAAACCTTTTAGCAATGTGCCTCCATTGATGGAGTAGGTAGGCGCTGAGCCTCCTAAATAGTGCTAAACCACCACCTTAGCATTATGAACAATCAATTAACCATCTACATTCATCATCATCATCATTTCTACCCAAAATCTGCTTCAAAATCAACTCAGCAACAGGAATAGGAATGATCAGCCACAAATCTTCACAATAAGCGTCTAATGATCAAGTGTGATCACTAGAAACTCAAAACAGCAACAAGTTCAACAGTAATGTAGGGATTTATAAGAAGATTGAAGGAAAAAGAGGGAATTTTATTGATATGCATGTGAAAAGTTGTTACAGAATTAGGTAGGTAGTTAAACTAACTATAACTAACTCAAGAGTTTGTCAGGCTCTTGAGTTTGTTACACTAACAACTAACTAGCTAGATTGAGAGAGAAAAATGGGAAGTGTGTGAAATTTTCACACTTAGCTACGTACATCAAATGAGAGATCTATTCCCTATTTATAGACAAGATATGAGAAGTTGTTGAGGTTGATGACGTATCCCTACCAATAGATTGCTGCCAGGTGTCATGAGTTGGTTAACTGCAAATTCTTGTGTTCTTCATGAATTGGGGATTTTTGATTCCTTGAGTTTGAGCTTGATTAAGTGTTACCAATGCATTCCTCACTTGAAAATGAGTAAGTTTCATGTAGAAATCATTTCTTAAAATTTAGTGTAGCTCAAAATCGTTCCTAGGTTTATTTGTTGAAGAAGATGCCACGTGGCAAGCTTGGATTGGTTGAAATGTGAGCACACGGATTGTTATCCATTTTGGATATAATGCATTATTGCATGTCCTCTTCCCATTGGCTAAATAATGAGTTAGTGGACTTTTACTGTAGCTAGACGGCTATTTAATGAACTGGTGATGTGGCTTGGATAGCTGGCAATCCGTGTCACCTATTCCTTGCATTCTCATTGGATAATAGCCCACCCACACGGATTGAACAAAAACTTGGAGTATTTTTGGCACTTTTAACCCTTAGACTTAGGCAGATTATCCAAATGAGCTAAAATCTTCATTTTAATGGCATTTTTGGTCCTTCCACTTGCATACTTGACTAGCTGACCCTTTGACTTGGTTGACTTAAGAGTTGACCATGTTTGACTTGCATCTTGACTTTGACCAATTTACACTTTGAGTCCTTCAACTTTAGAGTGTTGTCAAGATAGGTCCTTCATCTTCAGAGTCTCGTCATCTTTGATCCTTCTTTGTCTTTTTCATCCAAATAAGCTTGATTTCTTCTTGTTTGCTTGAAAATGTATCCTTCTTACCTATTTATACACAAACACAAAACATACCACATAATTCCGCTTTATAGCACAAAAGTTAGGTATTTTCCTTGTGTTTTAGGGTGATTTGTTGATTAATTGATATGAGTTTTTGCTCATATCATGCAGCAATGCATGCTGTTCTCCACCTCTTACAGGAACTTTTATGCCCATATCTAGGCATACTGACTTGGATGGATCACAGATGCATGAGTCTCCAAAAAGCTCTACTAATACTAATGACTTTGTCTCTTGTACTTTCAGTGACAGGGCCAGTGACTATGCATCATGTGGTTCAAGTGAAGAGTCAAGACCTTCAAGTTCCAAGACAAATGACCCTGCTGCTACTAGTACTAGGATGAGTGATGAGAGAGTTGCTTCTACTTCAACTGTTTCTAGTTCTAGTTTATTGAGTCCTAGGAATGTTGATTCTCCTAGAGTTGTTTGTAATAAATTTAGCAGTGTGAAACAATTTCATTTGAATAAAAGGTTGATGTAGCCTTTTTACACATCTTTAGGAAAAGGAGGCAAAATAGTGGAAAGTATTAAGTGTCGGTTTAGAAAAACCAAGCACTAATGACCAATGAGAAGTTCGTTTCCCAAGGAGGCTAGTGTGTTGTGTTAATGAATTGATTAACTTTGTGATTATATTGTTATGAGAAAGAAAATAGAAATGAGGTGAGAAGAGAATGACAGTTACGATGACGGATTAAATTAAGACGAAAAGGTCGTACACGTAAAACCGTAAAAAGCACCAAAATTAAAATTTTACTCTAAAAATTCCAAAAAATCACTAAAACTCTACTAAAATATTCTAAGGGTTTACAAAAAATCCAAACTTGCTAAAACATTTTAATTAATTAATTATTAATTTTTTAATGCTAATTAAAGCCCTAAAAATCAAAATTAAATAATAAAAAGTCCAAATGAAGATCCTCAAGTTTGTAAACCTATTAAATAACCTAATTAAGCTAAAAAGTATTTTTCAAAATTAAAAAACCACCAAAACTATTTTTAAATAATTAAAAACTATTAAAAACTTAAAATAATTCTAGAAAATAATTGAAAGACTCTAAAAATATTTGGAAAGTTGTAAAATTCCTAATTAAGTGTCTAGAACCTAGGAAAAATAAAAAACTTAGAAAATCAGACTTTTAATTTTTAATAATAAAATAATATTAAAATATTAATAAAAATCCAAAAATCCTAAAAATTCTAAAAAGTTGCAAACTAGCTTATTTTAACCTAAATAACACAGAAATGAAGTTGAAATTACCTAAATACCCTTAATGGGCCTAGAAAATGGGCTAAACCAAAAACAGTCACCTTAATGGGCCAAATTGAGCCCAATAAGAAAAAGTTTGTAAAAATGGCCCAAAAAGCACTACTTGACTCAAAATTTGATTCTGAACAACTTTTTCCAAAGGCCCAAAAGCTAAAAATGTGAAATAAGCAAGCTTATACCAAACAGCTTATTCTTAATGGGCTTTTTGGCCCATTAAGCTATAAGCTAATGCCATAAGCTCAAATTAGACACACAAGCTTCTTTTGAGCTAACTAAGACTTTTGTAAAAAGAAATTTGAAATAAGCCAAAGGAATAAGCCTGAAAATGCAAAAAGCAATCTACAGAAAACGACAAAATAGTCGTTTTTGAGTTCTAGGCTATCCCAAGAGCTGATTCAAATTGCAAAAGATTTTAAATGACTTAAATAAGCTAAATCAACAAAAAGTTTTCAAATAAGCTGACTCAATAAGATGAAAAAAGCAAATAATCACTTATGAAAAAGTCAAATAAGTTGGTTTTCTAGCAAAAAGTCAAAGTCAAAGTCCAATAAGCTCCAGTCTAATCAAATGGGTCAAATAATGAAGATCTATCACAAAAAATAAGTTGTTGCAGGTCTGGATAAGCCAAAATGGCTTATTGATAAGCTGAATAAAAAATTGCACTAGCAGGGGCTAGTTTTGGGTGTTGAGCAGTGGAAACTTTTCCCACTGCTTGACTTGTTTGACTTTTTGTCTTTAGTGACTTTTTTGGAGATTCAAGCTACAAAAAGGCACCCAATTGATCAGTGGATCAAGAGGAGTCAATAACAATCAAAAAATCACAATCAACAACAGCCAAATGATACAGTTAATTCAATCAATCACCAGATCTGATACAGACATTAACACATAAGCAGTTAAGCACTTATAAGCTGTTTTAGCAATATTCAGCCAACCAAATTGCACCAAAAGCATACACAAGCTATTATAAACTCAAATGAACAAGTCTAAACAGTTTTCATGCAATGGCTTAAAGCCTAAATCAAGATTCAAGCTGATGAAGGTTACTGATGAACACTAAAACATTTAGTTTTATACTTTGTTGATGCAATTGACCAACAAGCCAAATTCAAACCTCTAAATCTATCACATATGTTAAATAAATGATGTTTAAACAACTTTTAACCCGAAGCATGCATAAACTCTAGGTTTTCCCAAAATCTTAGGTCAAAAACAGTTAAAATCAAGTAGTTATAGCACAATGTATGATTTGGTGTTTTAAAGCTGAAAACTTGTAGCAAAATGCACTCAAACAAGCATATGTCAGATACAAAGCACAAACACAAACTTCCTTCTATACAATAACAAGTTTTGATTCAAAGCAGGTAATCTCAAACACCCCTTTATCTTTTTAATCCAAAAATTAAACAAGTATAAGTGTGATCTAGTTTACCAAATGACTAATCTAGCATACTAACAACATTAACATGCAAGATTAAGCAGATTCAAGCCAAGAAAACGACAAGAACACAAGTAGAGCACAAATTCACCAAAAATCCAAATTTTATCAGATTTTCAAGGTTTTAAGACAAACCTCATGGATGTACATCCACACCCATGAATTTTAGAGCTTATGTGCTAGCGAGAACAAGCACAAGCTTCCAACAACAACCCTGCTAAGATTCAACAGAGTTAGAAGCAAATTATCAAAACAGAAAGGTGACTTTTTGGAAAATAAACTTGATTAATGCAACTTCATGTACCCACTCTTGATTATCCCTAAGATATGAGCTTCACAATACCTTAATATCACAATTAGGGTGCTATGATCAGCTTATATCCCAAAAAATCCAAGATGTACCAAGAAAACTTAGCAAAATATCAAATTTTAGTCCAATGTGTAATTTCTTACACAAGGTTTACAAATACGTTTTAAGGTTCAATTTCAGTTAACGTATAACATAAACAAGCTTAAAATTAAATGGCACTTGGTCTTTCTTCAACAAACTTAACACAATTTCATTCAACTGAAAGTAGGATTTACAAGTTTGTGAACAAGGAAAAGCCAAAAGCAAACTGCAAATGTTGCACCCTAAGGCCTTTATATAGGCATACAATGAACTACTGATGCTAAGAAAAACGTAAAACCCTAGTTGTAGAAGTCCCAAAATGCCCTTGTAGCTTTTTGAACTCTTGTGAATCATGTGACTGCATTTTGTTGTCTTGTGGTAGCTGGCAAGGAGAAAGTTGATCAAAGGGCTTGTAACAAGCTTAGGATGTAAGCTGAATTCTTAGATGTTAGATGACTGTCCAAAATTTGGCAGTTAGTTTAAGCTTGTAGCAGGGGAATCTTGTGTGGGAAGGTGGCAAGCATTTTTGAGGTTGGGAAGTGATTAAGGGTTCATCAATCACTAATCTGGAGGGTTTTGTGGTTTAATTGTTACTTAATCAAAAACTCCCAATTTTGTGAAGAACACCAAAAACACCAGGTTTGATCTTTGTTTTGGGTTTAAAACATGTTTAGCGCGTGTTTTTATTAATTAACATTTGAAAAGTTAATTAATTAATATCCGGGTGAGTGGAGGGTGATGTGGAGGTTTGGTGAAGTGTGATTGGAGGAGAGGAGTGAGTGGGACATGTGGCATTCTTTGGTTGGTCTAGGTAAGTATCTTGTCTGCCATGTTTAGCCCCCTTTCTTTCTTTTTCTTGTCATTTCAGTTTAAAAACTTGTCAATGCCAAATTCCTTTGTATCAACTTTTCATTTTTCACACTTTTGCCCCAAAATGTTTTGTAAAGTGAATTCAGGGGTAATTCTTGCTATTTCTTGATTCTTGAAGGACTGGTTTGGTATTTTCTTCAAGGATTATGGTCTTGACTTGTATGATTGACCTTTTGGAGGACTGAAATTGCCAAGTCAGGATAAATGAGGGACCATTCTTTCCAAATGTTGAAAGTCAAGGGTCCTTTTGGTAATTTTGATATTTTCAAAGGACCAAACTTGCAATTCTTGTAACTTGGAGTCCTTCTTGATATATTTGACTTTGAGAAGGACTAATATTGACATTTTATCTTTGTGAGGGACTAAAATTGCCAATTCTTCAAAGTGGAGGGCCCTTTTTGCAATTTTGACAAACTTTAGGGACCAATCTTGTAATTATGAAGATACAAGGGTATAAAGTGTCAATTCTTCCATATTATAGGACCCTTCTTCATAAATCTTCAAGTCTTCAAGGGTTTTCTTGGAAAATTCTTCATTAGGGCTTGGTTCATTGTGCGGCTTCGTTTCCCGTGTTCGTTTTTGAATGATTCTTGTGATCTTTTGTCATTTTATCAATATCCGTACCTAAAATACACAAGCAACAAACACAAGCATATATATGGGTATTTTGATGATATTTAATGCATTTTAAGCCCTTTTTGGACGATGAGACTATGTATAAAAGCAGTCTCATCACTCCCCCATACTAAACCATTGCCGTGCCCTCACGCAATGCTAGAATAAAGTATCGTAGCACCTCCAAAATTTATTTTTATTCACTTTATTGAATGATAAACTAGCTACACTACTACTATTATTACTACTTGCGTTTTATACATAATGTATGATTTTCATCGCAAAATGGGACGTTTAGGTTCATAGAATAAGAACATGTGAATGCTTCGTTAGAAATTATTTCATCGTCCTCGATTTTTACCCCAATTCCATGCCAAGCGTGCAACGAGATCATTGCCATTATAATTTAGTAATGCTAACACTACTCATATGCCCTAATTACATACTTATCCTCCTAATTTCCTAAGTTGTATCTCTTATATTTTATTTTATCTTGAATGTTTCACGAGGATACATTGTTTGACTTATGTGATAATAGAGATTTAGGTCTAAAAATAGAGTCCTAACGGTGTAACCAATACCATCAAATCAATAACCCCTCCTAATAGACAACGATGTCAAAAAATTAAGTCAACAAGAAGGATCGATAAACACGGTTTTATAACGGTTTTGAACATGAGACTTATTACCAAGACTTTTATACGCCCCCTAACGGAAGGGCCTTATTATCTTTGGTTTACCTCCATCTTTTATTCAACTTCGCCATGAAGCTTTTATTATGACTTCGGTCTTTCCTTGCCTTTTATTATCCACCTCGTCGATAGTTTTATTAGCCAAAGACGTATATCCTCACGCTAAGGCGAATTTTGGATCTTTAAAGCTTCAAAGATTAAGGCTTGATTCACTTTCAATTTTGCATAGATTTTTCGGCCTTGTGGGGCTTCAAATTGTTTGCTTGATTTAGGCGAGCACTTGAAATCTTATTATTGGGTGAAGCTTTCAATTATTCGGGTTGCCAATACTTCATAACCGTGACGCTGGCGATACCTTAATGTCTTCCCAATTTAATTACACGGAAGCTAATAGAAAAGACTAGATACCCAACAATCAAGACTAAACCGCTAAGTCAATATTTATTAAGCAAAAAATATTTACATGCGAAGGGAGAACAAGCAAACAACGAGAACACATGAGTTTTTGAAAGAATACGAGTACTCTACGTTTAGCATAGTAACTTATAATTAACCCTATCATTTCTCGTCCTCATTTAAGAGACTTAGCCTAAAGTGAAGTTAAGGAATCGAAGCTAAGTTCTCAACACGCACTGTCGAGTCAAAAATTACTCTTATTCTCGCCATCGGAAAACCTACATTCGTGTCTTCAAACACTTATAAAACATGAGAAAAAATTTAAAATTTGGCCATTTTTAGCCTTATTTTGCAACAAAACGATAAACAAAAAGATAAACTTTGGAAAGCGTGAAGGTTTGGCAAGGCAAGTATCTATTCAACCCCCCATACTAAAGTTAAACATTGTCCTCAATGTTTCGAGTCTAGGGGTGCAAACACCCCCATACTAGAGACGTAGTCAAATGCCTAATCTAGCATGGAAAGGGTGTAACCGTCAAGTTTAAAGCCGTTTATGAAGTGTGCTATAAACCTAAGGTTAGAACATCAAAGGATATATCATGGATATTGAGAAATTCTTCAAAGCAAACGGTCGAGTGCTCCCATAAAACGAACACGAGAGGCTCCAATCGTGAAGATCATGATCATCTAAAATCCACAATTCACAAACAACCACGGGACAAAGTTTGGAAGGGCACAAATCCCCACACGTAAGCTACATTAGAAAGCGATAATATGTACCTATGATAAGCATGGGACTCCCCCACGAGGCACCTCGTTTTTGATTACCGAGTCATAAGCTCGACTCGATCCCCTCAATACTAATTATCATTAGGGAAGGTGATTTGGTCGAGGAAGTTCAAGGATGGAACTTCCCCGCCAAAGTAGTGCTTTAACCTATGTCCATTCACCTTGAAATTGGGGCCATCATTTTGAGCTAGCTCGATGGTCCCATATGGAAATACTTGAGTCATAGTGAATGGACCGGACCAACGGGATTTCAACTTACCGGAAAAGATTTTCAAACGAGAATTAAAAAGCAAAACTTGATCCCCAATGTTAAAAACCCGGTTTTTTATTTTAGAATCATGCAACTTTTTAGTCTTTTATTTATAAATCAATGAATTTTCATAAGCAATATCTCTCAATTCATCCAATTCATTTGATTGCATTTTCTAGTGTTTTCCCGCGGTCTCCATGTCATCATTACAATGCTTTAGGGCCCAATAAGCCTTGTGTTCCAATTCAATTGGCAAATGACAAATTTTCCCATACACAAGCTTATAAGGATTGCACCCAATGGGCGTCTTATGAGCGGTCCTAAAGGCCCATAAAGCATCGTCTAACTTATCCGACCAAGTTTGTCGGTTTCCCCAACGGATCTCTCCAAGATCCTTTTCAAAGCTCGGTTTGAAACCTCGACTTGCCCACTCGTTTGTGGGTGATATGCCGTAGAAAGACGATGTGTAACCCCATATTTCCTTAGGACCCTTTCGAATTGGTCGTTACAAAAATGGTTTCCACGATCGCTTATGATCGAACGAGGGGTTCCAAACCGAGAAAACAATTGCTTCAAAAACTTGACTACCACACGAGCATCATTGGTGGGCAAAGCCTTAGCTTCCACCCACTTAGATAGGTAGTCAACCGCGACCTGGATGTACTTATTACCACGAGATGATGGGAACGGCCCCATAAAGTCTATACCCCAAACGTCAAAGATCTCACACACTTGGATGATATTTTGTGGCATTTCATCTTTTTGTGAGGCTTTTCCTTGTCGTTGGCATGACTCACACGACTTCACAAGCTCTTGTGCATCTCGGTAAATAGTAGGCCAAAAGAAGCCGACATCAAAGACCTTCTTAGCCGTGAGATTAGCACCATGGTGACCACCCGTGGGTCCTTCATGACAAGCTCTAAGGATATTAGAAGCTTCGGTACCAAAGACACAACGTCGAATAATTTGATCTGCACAAGTTCGAAACAAGTAAGGGTCGTTCCAAAAATGAAACTTGATGTCACGAAAGAATTTTCGTTTTTCTTGAGTCGTCATACCCTTGCTGATGAAGTTACCCGCATGGTAATTTGCAAAGTCCGCAAACCATGGGGTGGAAGAATCAAGCTTAGAATTCACTACACCAAGTGTCTCGAGCGGAAATGTTTCGGTGATTTCCTTGGGCTCGTAAATACTTTGGTGAGGATCTTCCGAACGAGAAAGATGATCGGCCGCTAGATTCTCGGCTCCTTTTTTATCAACAATCTTGTGATCAAACTCTTGAAGGAGGAGAATCCAACGAAGTAATCTAGGTTTAGCATCTTGCTTAGCCATAAGATACTTGATGGCCGAATGATCCGTATACACTATGCATTTAGCCAAGACGAGATAAGGTCAAAATTTCTCAAATGCATACACCACGGCAAGGAATTCCTTCTCCGTTGTAGTGTATTTAAGTTGAGCCTCGGTCATCGTCTTGCTAGCATAGTGAATAGGCAAGAAGTGCTTTTCATGACGTTGCCCCAATACGGCCCCAATAGCATAGTCACTAGCATCACACATGAGCTCAAAGGAGAGGTTCCAATTGGGAGCAACAAGAATGGGAGCTTCGGTAAGTTTCCTCTTAAGGATTTCAAAGGCTCGTACACAATCTTCGTTAAAGACAAAACGTGCATCTTTTTCAAGGAGATGTGTAATAGGTCGAGAGATCTTTGAAAAATCCTTGATGAATCGACGATAAAAGCCCGCGTGGCCTAGGAAACTCCTAACTTCCTTGACGGTTTTGGGATGAGGTAATTTGGCGATGACGTCTACCTTAGCTTGATCTACCTCAATCCCCGCTTTCGAAACCTTGTGCCCTAAGACAATTCCACTCTTAACCATAAATTGACATTTTTCCCAATTGAGCACAAGGTTGGTTTCCTCAACACGTTTCAATATTCTCTCAATATTCGACAAACACGAAGTGAACGAATTACCAAATACGGAATAGTCATCCATGAAAACTTCCATCGTCTTCTCGATCATGTCATGAAAAATAGCCATCATGCACCTTTGAAAGGTTCCCGGTGCATTACAAAGTCCGAATGGCATTCTACGATAGGCAAACGTTCCATATGGACACGTAAACGTAGTTTTTTCTTGATCACGAGGATCGATGGGGATTTGGAAGTAACCGGAAAAACCATCTAAAAAGCAATAGAAATCGTTTCCCGCAAGACGCTCCAACATTTGATCCATGAAGGGCAAGGGAAAATGGTCTTTACGAGTGGCTTCATTCAACTTACGATAGTCAATGCACACTCTCCATCCGGTCATGAGTCTAGTTGGAATTAACTCGTTGTCATCGTTTGGCACAACGGTCATTCCTCCCTTCTTAGGGACACAATGGATAGGACTCACCCAAGGGCTATCGGAAATAGGGTAAATCATTCCCGCGTCAAGGATTTTAAGGACTTCCTTTTTGATGACGTCATGAATTTTGGGGTTCACCCTCCTTTGACATTGGATTGCGGGCTTGTAATCCTCCTCCATTAAGATTTTGTGGGTACAAAATTTGGGATCAATCCCCTTAATGTCGGATAACTTCCACGCAATTGCCCCTTTGTGATCCTTTAGAACATCGACAAGTACGGTTTTTTCATCATCCAAAAGTTCCTTCGCATAATAACCGACAACTTGTCGCCCTCCTCCAAAAAGACATATTCGAGATGAGGAGGTAATCTTTCAACTCGAGGATAGGTGGTTCCTCAATTGAAGATTTGGGCTCGATACTCATAACCTCCTCGGGTGGAGGAAATGGGAAATCGTTAAGAAAATCCTTGATAATCGAGAAGTCCTCATCATTGTCGAGGTCTTCGTTACAAGTACGTGGAACATCAAATTCTTCCAACGTAAAACCACCACCTTCAAATGGAGTGAAGGTTGGTGTCGAATTATCAAGAATGGGATCCAACATAGTGGGATTGCCACTATTTTCATCATCACCAAAACCTATAACTTCTTGTGAAAATTCCTCGCAAACCACGTCGATCATATCAACGAGGTTTATGGTTGCAACAGAATAAACATGAGAAATTTCAGAGTTTTGAGTTGCATTTATAACAAGTTCCTCATCGTTGAAACGTAAGGTGATCTTTCTAGCATGAACATCGATCAAATCCATAGACCTATCTAAAAACGAACGACCTAAAATGAGAGGAACTTGAGGATCTGTGGGAATATCGACAACGATAAAGTCTACGGGATAGTAGAATTTTCCCACTTTCACAAAAACGTCTTCCGCCAATCCACATGCGGGAATCGTGGAATGGTCGGACAACTCGATAGACATTAGTGAAGGAGTAAGATTAGGAAGATTGAGCGACTTGAAGATTGCAAGTGGCATCAAGTTAATGCTAGCACCAAGATCGGCCAAGGCATAGCATTCTTCCATATCTTGGATTGCACATGGAATCAAGAATTTACCGGGATCACCGACTTTTTGAGGTATGCGATTAAGATAAACCGATGAACAACTAGACAATTGGTGCAATTTCTCCTTGTTGTTCAACATACTCTTAAAGTTAGAGGCAAATCGAGGCATCATGACCAAAGAATCAGTGAAACTCACATTAAAGTGCAAATCAAGAAACATTTTCATAAAAAGCTCAAATTGGTAATTGTCGCGCTCTTGACGTTTCTCCTTTCTAAGTCTCGATGGATAGGGCAATGGTGGTGTGGGTTGAGGCATAGGCATAGCCTTTGGAATCTCGGGTTCCAGTGTTGGTAATGGGTCAACCGTAGGTGTGGCATGAGCGGTACTTCGTGGGATTGGAACATGCTCCTTTTGGACCACCACCTCAGGTTCTTCCTCAATTGCTTCCTCCGTAGGAGCAATTGGTTGAGGAGTCGGTTCCTTAAGTGTCTTACCACTACGTGTGGTAATCACTTTCATCTCACCCTTAGGGTTTGATACGGTGTTACTAGGAAGACTACTCGAAGACGGTTTACACATTATTGCCTCAAACATAGATGATATTTTATATTCAAACATGGATTGCCTCTTTTCGGCTTTAATCATTTCTTGTTTTATCTCATGTTGCCCTTGTTCCATTTTTTGTTGGTTTTGTTGTAAGCTAGTTACATTTCCTTCCATCTTATTGGTATGGATTTTAAGCTCATTTGCTAACTCATTTTTCAACTCTTTCTTCAAGTCGGTCTTAAACTCGGATCTTAGGCTAATGATTTCTCTTTGAATGTTGTCAAACCTAGCATCGTTTCCATTAGCGTATTCAACAAATTCATTTGGAAGATCTTTCAAAGTTTGCAAACCTTTGTTGTTGTTTTGAAAATCATTTTGATTTTTGTTTGAAACTTGATTATTAGCACCTTGATTCCCATAGTTTCCCTTGTTGTAATTGTTTTTGAAACCAACTTGATTGTTGCAATAGTTGTTGTTAGCATTTTGATTTGAACCAAAACCCGGTGGAGTCAATTGATTAGAGCGGGTAACTTGACCGTTTTGGTTGTAAGTTCCAGTGGCCGCGTAGGCACTCGAAGTGTTACCACCGTTGGTAATGTACTCGGAGAAATCATGACCTCCACCACAATACATGCATGAAACCTCAACCGCTTTAGCCGTAGCAGGAGCACTTGGTTCTCCAACTTTGAACTCAATCAAAAGACCTTTAAGCTTATCAAAGATTTTGTTTTCCAAGTTCGCCTCAATTTGGCAAGCATCGATGGTAGTAGACAAAGAATGGGGTGAAGCCGAAGACGAAGCCTTACGAACACTAGACGTGCTACGAGGACTATACACCTTAGATCTATTCTCAATTATCACCAAAGCTTCCTCAACCGTTTTACACAAAAAATTACCACCCGCGGCGGCATTAAGATAATCCCTTTCATGATCATTAAGTCCATTGTAAGACGTGTCAATTTGATGCAAATCAGAAAAACCGTGATGAGGACACTCATGTAACATTTCCTTAATCCTATTCCAAGCCGTTGAAAAACTTTCATTAAACTCTTATGAAAATTTTGAAATCTCGTTTTTCAAATGTGTAGTCTTAGAGGGCGGAAAAAATTAGTTCACAAACTTAGACACGAGATCCTTCCACGTCAATATAGAATTGGGTGGCTCTTTCTCTAACCAAATTTTAGCGGGCCCCGCTAAGGAATACAGAAAAAGCATCATCTTAATCGAGTCATTAAAGACGTCCTTAAACTTACAAGTGGCGGTAAGACGATTGAATTAGCGGATATGGTTGTGTGGATTGTCCTTCTCATCACCACGGAATTTGTTGTTTTGAATCATCGACAACAAACCCGTTTTCACTTCAAAATTCTCCGCAAGGATAGCGGGAATCACAATAGCCTCTCCATAACCCTCGGTGGGTGCTTGAATTAACTCCATCATAGTTCGATTCGCCATGGTTGGTGCTTCTCTTACAATGGGTTCGTCAATAGGAGACTCCTCACTAGAAAGATTAGGAGTAGGAGTTTTGTTCTTTCGTTTACGTGCACGTCTTGCTTGATTACGAGTAAGCATAAACGTCACGTACAACGTGGGGGTGAGCAAATAAGATTTTTTTTTGGTGTTTTGTATTTTTCAATTTTTTTTGTGGTTTTTGATTGTATAAACCTTTTTTGGATTTTGGTGAATGTATTAAGTAGAGGAAATCTACAAATATCCTCCTTAATCAAATCTCTTGATTAAAGAAGCCTCAAGGAATGAAAACGATCACGTGAAGTGAACGCCTTCGATGACTTTAGAACGTTGGTGGAACACCAAAACGTTCAAGAGGGTTTAATCAAATGAAACCAAGAAAGTATATATGATACTTAATAATACTTTGGGCGGCAAAACCCTCGATTAGCCCTCAAAATCAAATACTCACAAGAAAGCTGGGAAACGAGGCGGCGCGAAGCACTTAAGAGCCTTTTTCCTTAGGATATATTTTATAATATCCGCCTTATACCCACCTTATAGTTTGTATTTTTCAGAATTGAGCTTCACGAAAGTATTTATCTATTTTTGCCTTTTTCTTTGGTTTGAGATTCGAATACAATGATTGGGTAATGACCTCCCAAGTCAAGGTTGTGATTTCTCACTTTTGGAGTACTTGTGAATTTATTGTTCTACGTATACACTATAGTAATAGTATTCACAAAAAAACAAAAAACCGATAATACGTATTAGTAGAGTGCTACTAATACAATTAGCTATTTATGGCTATATAAAAACAACAAATTTCAAATCAAAACACAACACGTCTCCCCGGCAGCGACGCCAAAGTTTATGTAGCCTTTTTACACACCTTTAGGTAAAGGAGGCAAAATAGTGGAAAGTATTAAGTGTCAGTTTAGGAAAACCAAGCACTAATGACCAATGAGAAGTTCGTTTCCCAAGGAGGCTAGTGTGTTGTGTTAATGAATTGATTAACTTTGTGATTATATTGTTATGATAAAGAAAATAGAAATGAGGTGAGAAGAGAATGACGGTTACGATGACGGATTAAACTAAGACGAAAAGGTCGTACATGTAAAACCGTAAAAAGCACCAAAATTAAAATTTTACTCTAAAAATTCCTAAAAATCACTAAAACTCCACTAAAATATTCTAGGGGTTTACAAAAAATCCAAACTTGCTAAAACCTTTTAATTAATTAATTATTAATTTTTTAATGCTAATTAAAGCCCTAAAAATCAAAATTAACTAATAAAAAGTCCAAATTAAGATCTTCAAGTTTGTAAACCTTTAAAATAACCTAATTAAGCTAAAAAGTATTTTTCAAATTTTTAAAACCACTAAAAACTATTTTTAAATAATTAAAAACTATTAAAAACTATAAAAACTTAAAATAATTCTAGAAAATAATTGAAAGACTCTAAAAATATTTGGAAAGTTATAAAATTCCTAATTAAGTGTCTAGAACCTAGGAAAAATATAAAAAGTTAGAAAATCAGACTTTTAATTTTTAATAATAAAATAATATTAAAATATTAATAAAAATCCAAAAATCCTAAAAAATTATAAAAAGTTGCAAACTAACTTATTTTAACCTAAATAACACAGAAATGAAGTTGAAATTACCTAAATACCCTTAATGGGTCTAGAAAATGGGCTAAACCCAAAAGAGTCACCTTAATGGGCCAAATTGAGCCCAATAAGAAAAAGTTTGTAAAAATGGCCCAAAAAGCACTACTTGACTCAAAATTTGATTCTGAACAACTTTTTCCAAAGGCCCAAAAGCTGAAAATGTGAAATAAGCAAGCTTATACCAAACAGCTTATTCTTAATGGGCTTTTTGGCCCATTAAGCTATAAGCTAATGCCATAAGCTCAAATTAGACACACAAGCTTCTTTTGAGCTAACTAAGACTTCTGTAAAAAGAAATTTGAAATAAGCCAAAGGAATAAGCCTGAAAATGCAAAAAGCAATCTACAGAAAATGACAAAATAGTCGTTTTTGAGTTCTAGGCTATCCCAAGAGCTGATTCAAATTGCAAAAGCTTTTAAATGACTTAAATAAGCTAAATCAACAAAAAGTTTTCAAACAAGCTGACTCAATAAGCTGGAAAAAGCAAATAAGCACTTATGAAAAAGTTAAATAAGTTGGTTTTCTAGCAAAAAGTCAAAGTCAAAGTCCAATAAGCTCCAGTCTAATCAAATGGGTCAAATAAAGAAGATCTATCACAAAAATAAGTTGGCGCAGGTCTGGATAAGCCAAAATGGCTTATTGATAAGTTGAATGAAAAATTGCACTAGCAGGGGCTAGTTTTGGGTGTTCAACAGTGGGAATTTTTCCCACTGCTTGACTTGTTTGACTTTTTGTCTTTAGTGACTTTTTTGGAGATTCAAGTTACAAAAAGGCACCCAATTGATCAGTGGATCAAGAGGAGTCAATAACAATCAAAAAATCACAATCAACAATAGCCAAATGATACAGTTAATTCAATCAATCACCAGATCTGATACAGACATGAACACATAAGCAGTTAAGCACTTATATGTTGTTTTAGCAATATTCAGCCAACCAAATTGCACCAAAAGCATACACAAGCTATTATAAACTCAAATGAACAAGTCTAAACAGTTTTCATGCAATGGCTTAAAGCCTAAATCAAGATTCAAGCTGATGAAGGTTACTGATGAACACTAAAACATAGAGTTTTATACTTTGCTGATGCAATTGACCAAAAAGCCAAATTCAAACCTCCAAATCTATCACATATGTTAAATAAATGATGTTTAAACAACTTTTAACCCTAAGCATGCACAAACTCTAGGTTTTCCCAAAATCTTAGGTCAAAAACAGTTAAAATCAAGTTGTTATAGCACAATGTATGATTTGGTGTTTTAAAGCTGAAAACTTGCAACTAAATGCACTCAAACAAGCATATGTCAGATACAAAGCACAAACACAAACTTCCTTCCACACAATAACAAGTTTTGATTCAAAGCAGGTAATCCTAAACACCCCTTTATCTTTTTAATCCAAAAATTAAACAAGTATAAGTGTGATTTAGTTTACCAAATGACTAATCTAGCATACTAACAACATTAACATGCAAGATTAAGCAGATTCAAGCCAAGAAAACAACAAGAACACAAGTAGAGCACAAATTCACCAAAAATCCAAATTTTATCAGATTTTCAAGGTTTTAAGACAAACCTCATGGATATACATCCTACCCACGAATTTTAGAGCTTATGTGCTAGCAAGAACAAGCACAAGCTTCCAACAACAACCCTGCTAAGATTCAACAGAGTTAGAAGCAAATTATCAGGTGACTTTTTGGAAAATAAACTTGATTAATGCAACTTCTTGTACCCACTCTTGATTATCCCCAAGATATGAGCTTCACAACACCTTAATATCACAATTAGGGTGCTATGATCAGCTTATATCCCAAAAATTCCAAGATGTACCAAGAAAACTTAGCAAAATATCAAATTTTAGTCCAATGTGTAATTTCTTACACAAGGTTTACAAACACGTTTTAAGGTTCAATTTCAGTTAACATATAACATAAACAAGCTTAAAATTAAATGGCACTTGGTCTTTCTTCAACAAACTTAACACAATTTCATTCAACTGAAAGTAGGATTTACAAGTTTGTGAACAAGGAAAAACCAAAAGCAAACTGCAAACGTTGCACCCTAAGGCCTTTATATAGGCATACAATGAACTATTGATGCTAAGAAAAACGTAAAACCCTAGTTGTAGAAGTCCCAAAATGCCCTTGTAGCTTTTTGAACTCTTGTGAATCATGTGACTGCATTTTGTTGTCTTGTGGTAGCTGGCAAGGAGAAAGTTGATCAAAGGGCTTGTAACAAGCTTAGGATGTAAGCTGAATTCTTGGACGTTGGATGACTGTCCAAAATTTGACAGTTAGCTCAAGCTTGTAGCAGGGGAATCTTGTGTGGGACAAAGGAGTGAGGTGGCAAGCATTTTTGAGGTTGGGAAGTGATTAAGGGGTCATCAGTCACTAATCTGGAGGGTTTTGTGGTTTAATTGTTACTTAATCAAAAACTCCCAATTTTGTGAAGAACACCAAGAACACCAGGTTCGATCTTTGTTTTGGGTTTAAAACATGTTTAGCGCGTGTTTTTATTAATTAATTAACATCTGAAAAGTTAATTAATTAATATCCGGGTGAGTGGAGGGTGATGTGGAGGTTTGGTGAAGTGTGATTGGAGGAGAGGAGTGAGTGGGACAGGTGGCGTTCTTTGGTTGGTCTAGGTATGTATCTTGTCTGCCATGTTTAGCCCCCTTTCTTTCTTTTTCTTGTCATTTCAGTTTAAAAACTTGTCAACGCCAAATTCCTTTGTATCAACTTTTCCTTTTTCACAATTTTGCCCCAAAATGTTTTGTAAAGTGAATTCAGGGGTAATTCTTGCCATTTCTTGATTCTTGAAGGACTGGTTTGGTATTTTCTTCAAGGATTATGGTCTTGACTTGTATGATTGACCTTTTGGAGGACTGAAATTGCCAAGTCATGATAAATGAGGGTCCATTCTTTCCAAATGTTGAAAGTCAAGGGTCCTTTTGGTAATTTTGATATTTCCAAAGGACCAAACTTGAAATTCTTGTAACTTGGAGTCCTTCTTGATATATTTGACTTTGAGAAGGACTAATATTGACATTTTAGCTTTGTTGAGGGACTAAAATTGCCAATTCTTCAAAGTGGAGGGCCCTTTTTGCAATTTTGACAAACTTTAGGGACCAATCTTGTAATTATGAAGATACAAGGGTATAAAGTGTCAATTCTTCCATATTGGAGGACCCTTCTTCATAAATCTTGAAGTCTTCAAGGGTTTTCTTGGAAAATTCTTCATTAGGGCTTGGTTCATTGTGCGGCTTCGTTTCCCGTGTTCGTTTTTGAATGATTCTTGTGATCTTTTGTCATTTTCTCAATATCCGTACCTAAAATACACAAGCAACAAACACAAGCATATATATGGGTATTTTGATGATATTTAATGCATTTTAAGCCCTTTTTGGACGATGAGACTATGTATAAAAGCAGCCTCATCAAAGGTCTTTTAAAACATGCTTTGTTTGTGGAAGTAAATTTCATTTGATAAAGGATTGCGATTTTTATGATCAACCTCCTTCTGTTTATCAAGCTTATCCTGCTCCTGGTCCCCTAGGAGTTGCTCCTTTTTCTTCTAGAAGACTAAACCCATGTGCCCAATCCTATTCTTCTTCTAGAAGGACCTCTCCTTTAGCTTATGATCTTTGTAGAAGCAATGGTTGCACCTACAATAGACCAACAAGCAAATATTTTCATAACTTTAATCAGAATTATGCTTTTAATTCAGACCAAATGTATTTTGGGTTGGGAAATTTGGGTACTGCTATTAAGCCCTCAGTAGGTTGTTCTTGGTCAAAAAATAACACCCATATGATGAATAGGAAACCTAAGAACAACAGTGGATCTCATCAATCTTTTTGGCTATCTACTAAAGATCCACAAGGCAGACTCAAACCTGAAAAGGTCTGGGTCCCCTTAAGACACTAACTTTTGCATATATCTTTTCTGTTGTTGTAGATTACTCCATACCAAGATCCTACTCTAGGAATAGTTGATAGTGGATGCTCTAGGAGCATGACAGGGAATAAAGGACTTTTATCTAACTTTGTACCGTTTCAAGGCGGAAAGGTCTACTTCGGAGGTGGTGAAGGAAGGATCTCTGATAAAGGAACTATTTAGACACCTAACCTTAAGTTTGAGCAGGTCTACTACGTGGAAGCACTTCAACACTTCAACTTGATCTCTGTCTCTCAGATATGTGACAAAAAGCAGTTTGTCCTCTTTACAGATACTGAAGCACTGGTGTTATCCAAAGACTTTAAGCTACCAGATGACTCTCAAGTTCTACTCAGAATCCTTAAAAGACATAATCTCTATAGTATCAAGCTGAATGAAGTCAATCCCACTGGTCAACTAGCTTGTTTAGTTGCTAAAGCCTCCAAAGATGAAGCCACTAAATGGCATAGAAGGACGGGACATGTAAACTTCAAGACCATTCACAAATTGGCAAATATGAACTTGGTCTGTAGTTTATCTCCCAAAACTTTCAAAAATGACATATATTGCCTTACGTGCAGCAAAGGCAAACAACACAAAGCATCCTTCAAGGCCATTACTGCTCTCAGCCTCATACCTGAACCATTGCAGCTACTACACATGGATTTGTTTGGTCCTACCTCCATTCGGAGTATTGATCATAAACAATACTGTCTTGTGATAACTGATGGTTATAGCAGGTTCATGTGGGTTTTCTTTATGGCTGCCAAAAGTGAGACCTACTTAATTCTCAAGGACATCATTACACTCATTGAGAATCAGCTGTCCAAGAAGGTGAAAGGTATCTGATGTGACAATGGAACAGAATTCAAAAATGCAGACCTCATAGCACTTTGCAATTCTAAAGGTATCAAACGAGATTATAGTGCTGCAAGGACTCCTCAACAGAATGTTGTTGCAGAAAGGAAGAACAGGACTCTAATAGAAGCTGCGAGAACCATGCTTGCAGATTCCAAGCTTCTAACTATGTTTTGGACAGACGCTGTCAACACTACAAGTTATGTTTTGAATAGGGTTTCAATTACCAATCCACACAAGAAGACTCCCTATGAGCTACTCACAGCTAAAGTGCCCAACATTGCTCATTTGAAGCCATTTGGTTGTCCTATCACCATTCTGACTACTAGTGACTATTTGGGGAAATTTGATGACAAGGCAGATGAAGGCTACATAGTGGGATATTCAGCTCACTCTCGGGCTTATCGTGTCTATAATCTCCATGCCAAGCGTGTCATTGAAACTATTAATGTAAAATCCATGATTTTACCATGATTAAATATAATAAATTTCCACCCAATTATCCTAGAACACTCATTCATGTGTTATATCACCTTAAGATGTGTATGAACTTGTCCATCATGTAATTATACTTTTACTTTCATCTTTGTTGAAAATAACTTCATAACCTAAAACCATGAACTTACAACTAGGAAAACAAGTAATGAAGTTATAACTAACAATGTGTGTACCACACTTAACATAATTTGAAAATATACTACATTAGGTATTGTAGCCATGATATGTGTGTAAGTGGACTAGGAGTTACTTAAACTCTTGGACTAGCCCAAGAATAGATGCCATTGTGTGTAAGCCCAACATAAGCCCAAGCCAAGGGCCCATTACCCCTTTTTGGTTAGCTTAACACGGCACACCACCTTAGGTGGAAGAAGAAGAGATGCATGGGAAACATAAAGGCATACACTTGGCAAGAATTATCTTCCCAATACAAGTCATGCCTTTTGCCCTTCTTTCTCTCTCTCTCTCCCCTTTTAGCCGAAAAACACACACACACATACTCACTCATTCTCTCATGCAATCCAATCTTGTTTCTCTCATCCTATTCTCTCTCAATCATACGGCTTAAAGCCATATACATCCAAAACCAAGTATTAAATCCACCAAGATCCTTGTCTCATCTTTACTTAAAATCATTAGTAGTATCATTCCTTTTGGAATCACTATAAACAAGCCCTATCCGAATCTTCAAGGCTACAACTTGATTTATATTAGGGTTTTCCTCATCAACTAGATTAGATCTCTAATCTCCTTGTTCATCTAGATCATCTTTGGTAATTTTAAGCAAGAAAGGTATAAAATTCATGTTCTTTCATTTCTTCATGCATGGATCATCATACATCTATAAACACAAGTAAATAACATGTTAAAAATCAAGATTTGATAAAGTTATGACCATTATAGGTCACGGCATAATTATGAAAATCATATTCATGATTTAAAATCTTTTAATAAGAAACATATGGTTTGTATTCTATGTTTTAAACTAGATTTGAAAACCATATGAAATTTTTTATAAATTTAAATGTTGCATAGGTTACAAATATTGTTTTATGGGACTATGGTTAACTAATAATCATAGATCTCATAAAACGAACTTGTGTAACTTAAAGATCATGAAAACCATGACCTTAAAGGTCACGGGTAAAATGAGTAATGACCATATGATTTGTCTACTTAGTTTTAATAATAGAATATGAAATGTTACATGTTAAATGGAATATTAAAAATCACAAAAATAACTTATGTGTATAAATGTAGCCGTGGGTTACATAAGACCTAAAATGGGTTAGATGTACATGCATGCTTATATAAACCATAGATCTAATGATAGATTTAACTTGAGCATAATAAACATAAAACAAGCTTATAAAATCTTATGGGAACCTTGGGAAGGGACAACATAGCCGTGGGCTATATGTAGTCTCCTTGGTATAATGGTAACCTTAGAAACAAGCATGCCACCTAGATAATCATGATTGTATTTTTGTAAATATTTACAAGACTTAAAATTAGCTAAAGTGTTCATCTTGGAAACACCAAGATTTAGAATTATATCCGTAGGCTATATATGAGTGTACATGGATCTATGATTGGTTTTTAGGTCTAGACATAGTTTAGATCTTATTTTGGACTTGTGACTTGTTTTCTTGATTTGTACATAGCTAGATCTATTTTTGTAACACTTATAAATTACATGCAACCTTAAAATGAGACTTGACTTATCTTAATAAGCTATAACTAATTATAGCCGTGAGATATAAGCTCCTATTAGGGCTTATGACTTGCATGCAACCTTGTAACATACCTTGATCTAATTTGGAACATCACATAAAACAAACTATAAGTTTTATTCTTCTATTTAGATTTAAAACTAAATATTAATAAGCTATTGACAAGCTTATAAGAATATCCTAAGTTAAAACTTACATAAAAAATATGAAGTAGTGTTAATGGACTATTTAAGCCCATGAAATGTTAATCCAAGACTTAATGGACCCAGTAAGCCCATTTGATAAATCTTAGTAACTTAATGAACTTAAGATTACACTTAGGCCCATTTAACTAACTAAAGGACTTAAAAATGTATTTAGGCCTAATAAATGATTTAAAGGCCCATTTAAATAAATTAATGGACTTGAGATATATTTAAGCCCACTAGATAGCCCATTAAATGTTTAGCCCATTTAATGAGCCCATATACTATTTTGAATGTTAAATAAAAGTTTTTATAATAAAATATAATTTATAAAAACTTTTTGGATTAAAATGACAATTTATGAAACATAAGGACTAAAATCATAACTTATGAAACTTGTTTTGATAAACTAGTAAACACAAGGACTGAAATTGTAATTATCTAAAAGTCTAGGGTTTAATAAATACTATCCATGGCAAACTAAACCCTAGGGACCATTTTGGGAAGTTCCTAAAAGTTATTTTGTCATTTTATAACCCTAAGGACCATTCTTGTAATTAGCCGAAACTTAAATAAGCCCTAGGGACTGTTTTTTAATTTTAGTAAAATTACAAAACCTAGATGTAATTAGGGGGACTAATTCTGCCATAAGCCGAAACTTTAACAAGCCCTAGGTACCAAATGTATAAAATCCGAAAGTTATACTTGTTTAAAATATGGAGGGACTAGTTTTGCCATATTCTGAAACATTAACAAGCCCTAACCCTAAAATCTATTTTTAATTATAATAAAACATAATTAAATACTTAGACCATAAGAATTAATGTATAAATTCTTAAGTTTAAATTATTTTATAAATGTTAAATAATTTATGGAAACTTTAAAGTTAAATAAAATATTATATATATATTTGTTAAGATAAAATATTTACATTTACTTTAGGAAATAATTGTATAAACAATTATGAATATGTATTACTAATACATAAACTCATATAATTTTAGAAAATAAAAATTATATGAACGTTGAATAAATTGAATACCAATATTTAAGTAGAACACCATACGTTTAGTTAAAATATGAAACTTAATATTAAGTTTAAATGGATGATTATAGTACATGAACTACAAACATAAACTAATATTTTAAGTAGAACGTTGTATGTTTACTTAATTATGAAACTTAATTATAAGTTTAAATGGATGATTATAATACATGAACTACGAACGTGAACTAATATTAGGTAGAATTTTTATGTTTACTTAATAATGAAACTTAATAGTAAATGAGTGATTATAATACATGAACGGAGAACGTAAATTAATATTTTAAGTAAGACATTTTATGTCTACTTAAATAAGAAACTTAATTGTAAGTTGAATGATTGTTATAAATACATGCATGATAACTGATATTAATGGTTAAACATTTTATGTTTACTTAGAAATGAAACTTATATAGATAAGTTAAATGAATATTGTTGATACTTGAACTACGGTTATTTAGATAAATACCGTAGCATAAACAAACTGACTAAAATCTGTATAAGCATACATATATGTTCTTTGTACTATCTATTAAGACTGTACTATTTGATTAGGCATAACTTTTGGCGTGAGCTTTATTTGGATATTCGTATTAAACAGCTATTACCTACTCCCAGGCGAGTTTACAGCCCCATATAAACTTTTGATAAAGCACTCCCTTTTGGGAAAGAAAATATGCAAACACTTAATGAACATAAAAAAATTGTATAAACTTGACTATGATTGATTATTATTGGAACTGTTAAATTGTTGTAAATCGCCTGGATGTTATAAATAGATCTATTAGGGATTGACCATCTCCGTCTGGGTGAGTCATGCTCACTGTGCCTTGGCCGGGACAACAGACGTATACCATGTTGGAACTGGGTTGGGTGTCTTTTTGTAAGACACTACGTCCTCATCTGTTGAGGACTATGGAAGGTTAAGCTTTAGTTTCTAATAATAAGCAAATGTAATCTAAATTTTAGTAAGAATGCTTTGTGCATTGTTACTTATATGATTAATGTATGTCCAAACTAATTAATTTTTAAAACCTGTAAATTCACCAACCTTATGTTGACCCCTTTAGTATGTTTTGCACAGGAATATGAAGTTCGTACGTGGTTTGTGCATGGTCTCCAGCATCTTAGTAATCTGCATTGTAGGACTCGTCATGGGTTCTATTTGGGAAACATAAACAATCACTCTTCATCATGTTTAAGACAATTTTTATTTATTTGTTTAATAAACATGTAATCTGATTTGACTAACTCTTTATCGTATGCTCTATGGACTATATGCTATCGATCCACCCTAGTGACATCTCCGTGGATATTTCCGCATATTTTGACCCTACCCGGGGTGTCACAGAGAATGGTATCAGAGCATTAGTTATAGAGAACCAGATAAATTTTTAAATAAAATAAAAATAAAATGATTTTTCTTTTATTTAAAACTGGACTATAACTTATAAAAATCTTTTTGGGATTTATATTGGGACCGTATTAGTTAAGCATATAGATCTTAGGGCATTTTATGCTATGTGAACTAAGTGTATATATATTGTTACTAAACTTGATTATTAATACTGTTTAGTGAAATATTACCATGGAAAATGTTAGATGTGCTAAACTTGAAATTTTGCATTACATAGTAAAATACTGAAATGAAAACATAGATAATACTAAACCAAACCTTGCATTTATAAATTGTTAAAAGAACTGCTTAAATGATAAACATACATATATATAAGTATTAATATATGTAACCTTAAAACATTATGATAATTGTTTAAAAAGGGATATATTTCATAAAACATGTAATCTAAAATAATATTGTTCTTTGTTTGTAAGCTTATACTTACTTCAAACTTAAAGTAATACTATTTCAGAGCATCATGACTCCGCCTACTACACCTACGACTCTTCTACCCGTAGTAGCTCCTACTTCAGTTGTTTGTTCATCTCCACGATCGACGCAGTGTGGATGGTTGTCAGCCTCAGATTCAGAGGATGACCCAACTATCGAAGCTGTACTCCCAGAGGACCCTTTTTCTATCTCAGCATCAGCCATACTGGCCCCAACCTCTATGGAGGAGGACCAGGTTCTTCCTAGCATACAATCTTCCATGCCTCCATCCTTATCATCGGGCTATTTTTCCGGGCCCGTACCCATCTCCACTTATGAGACCGGGGAAGGCTCCGGGGAAGGGCGTGTCGATTCCGTCCAGGCCCAGATCGCCGCACTGGCTGCACGCCAGGAGCGGGAGATATTCGACCTCCACAGCCAGTTGACAGCCAGTCAACAAGGACACGCCGTCATCCACGATTGTATTAACTCTCTTTTTCGCACTATGAGAGGAGAATCTCAGACCGCTAAAGGCGTCCAGGATAGGACGGACGAGGGATTGAAGTGGTTATTGGAGGAAAACTACCGCCTCCACCAGCGCATTCAGGTCATGGAGGGTCTGCAGCATCAGACCCATGTTGCTCTTTCCGCTCAGGAGCAATCATTATCCATTTTCTTTGATCTCCCCACTGTTCGGCATGATGGGGTTACTAGGGAGATGACTTATCTCCGAGGGGTCGTCGATAGACTCCGGAATCAGCTACTATCAGCAATCCGTACGCTTAAGGAGACCCGAACAACAGCTCGGACTTTATGGAACACCAGGAGGAATTATGCAGCCCCATCAGCTCCATCAGCACCGGCCTCATCTAGTGGACCATCCAGGCAGGATTAGTATAGACGTACTAGACTTCTTGTACGTCATGATAAGCTTACGGGTTGCATCCCGACTATCATGACATAGGGCCTTTGTACTTTTATTTCTTTTTTAGCTATTGGTGATGTATCCTAGTTCTGTACTTTCTTTTATTTTTGGGCATGTATTTTGGATATGATGTACTTAATACAATGTGTACCACTACCCAGGGCAAGGCTAGCTAAGTCTTTGTCCTGGATTTGATATGCTCGATGAATGTTTAATTCCTTACGGAAATTTGCATGTAATCACTCTCTTATGTTATATCTGTTGTGCAAAGTATTATATTATGAAATCCTGACAGGTTATCCAAATTTGTTATGAATTTTATGCATGGAATCATCTCTTGCAAATAATATAAAAACTATACTAACGTTTGAACTAATAATCTCATTTTGTGTATGATTATAGACAAATGGTGATTACGCGATCAAACCTTAATAATGCAACTGCTTCCAACACCGCTAATACCGAAGTTCCTGAAGCTACTCATAATGTTACCGCTGCTCAACTTAGGGAGATGATTGGTGAAGGCATTACGGCAGCTATGGCAGCCAGAGAAGCTAATGTGAACAATGATCCAAACCACAACATGCACAGAAACAACATCAACAGGGGTTGTTCTTACCCCGACTTCTTGAAATGCAAACCCTCATACTACCGAGGAAAAAAAGGAGTTGTTGAATTGATGCAATGGTTTGAAAGACTAGAGACAGTTTTCCACATCAGCGGTTGTGCTGACGAGAACAGAGTTAAGTTTGCTACATGCACCCTACTCGAGAGCGCCCTTACTTGGTGGAACTCTGTGGTCGCTACCCTTGGACATGACACTGCTTATACTCTCACTTGGGCCAAACTCAAGGAGAGAATGACTGAGAAATACTGTCCCAGAGGAGAAATGAAGAAGTTGGAAGTCGAACTGTGGGATCTAAAGTGTAAGAACAACGATATCCTTTGGTACAACCAAAGATTTCAAGATTTAAGCTTGATGTGCACCAAAATGTTCCCTCTAAGGAGTGGCAAGATTGAGAAGTATGTCAGCGGACTTCCTGGCAACATTCATGACAGTGTGCTAGCTTCACGACCCACTACCTTTGAAGGTGCTATGGAATTTACGACTGAGCTGATCAACAAGCGAGCCCGCAATCTGTCCGAGAGGCAAACAAACAACAAGAGAAAATCCGATGAAAGCTATCGTAGCCAACACCAGTAGCCTTCCAAAAAGCAAAACGTAGGGCAAGCTGATGACACTACTCACACAACCTGCACCAAGAACTACTCAGGGACCAAGCCTAAGTGTTCAAAGTGCAACTACCATCATGTTGCTGGAGGACAATGTCAAGGATGCTACAAGTGCGGCCAACAAGGCCATTTTGCTCGTGATTGTCAAACAAATGTTGCTACCCCAGGTCGACCCAATACCAATCCCAGAAAAAGAAACAAGGGCAAGTCTAATGCACGTGGAAGTGGAAGTGGGCAGCAGGGAAACCGAAACCCCGCAGGTGGAAGTAGTAGTGGACCAAAGAAAGCTGTGGTATGTTACGAGTGTGGAACCCCTGGGCATGTGAGACCCGATTGTCCCAAGTTGGCCAACCAGAAGAAGGACAACAAGGGAACTCCTTCGCAAGTGTACATGGCCGGCAATGCCCAAGCTAATCCAGGCTCCAACATCGTACCTGGTACGTTCTTACTAAATAAATGATATGCATCTACCTTGTTTGATACATGGGTAGACCAAAGCATTAGATTTACTAAATTTAGTAAGGAATTGGAAATCCCCTCCCCGTTAGTTCTAGACTCCTATTATACTGTAGAATAGTCGACAGAAAAGTTATAATAGTTAACACCATCATTCGAGGTTGTTCCTTAAAACTTTCCAATCACCCGTTCTGCATCAATCAGATCCTAGAAAGTCTTGATAGCTTTGATGTCGTCATTAACATGAATTGACTAGCAAGTATCAGGCAATTATCCTATATGACCAAAAATTGGTTTGTGTACCTTGGGGAGATGAAACCTTGATTATACTAGGGAACCATAACCCCGATATAGTTAACACTAGATTTAGTGTCATTTCTAGCACCAACGAGCCAGATAGTACTTGGTCCGTGGATGCCCCATTTCCCTAACATGTTTCTCCCCTGCCTAAACCTAAAAGACACATCCAACTCACAATGGGTGTATTTTGTAGGGTTATATCTGCCACTTAGGCAACCCTAAACCTGAAAGGCACATCTAATTCACAATGGGTGTACTTTGTAGGGCTATGTCCGACATCCCTTGTAAAGAGATGTTGAATGTACCATGTTTTTGGACATTCCTCTTTCCTCTTCGGGTCCGATTAGTTCGACAATACCATCATTCACCAGACTTTGGGAGGTGTAATTTCCTCTCTTTAGAAGTCAGAATTTGTACAAATTTTGAACCAGTAATAGTGAATGCATGACCCTTGTTACGACACCCTACAAGGCGCGCACTTCTTTATTCTGGGTATCTTCTTTTATTTCCACCATTTTAAGTACTTCTTCTCTGCGCCCCTCTCGCTCAGCCCTGCAGCCAATGAAGCAGATCCTTTGCAACTTCTTACCCAATCGCCATCAACAATAATCTTAACCTCCCCGTTGGGTAAAAACTTTAGTACTAGTAATTGATGTTTGTATCCCACAAGCTTGAGGTATAATTGTAAGTCTTTTCTTAAAGTTGTTGATATAGGAGGGGTTATAGTTAAAATATTTTATTTTACCTTCAACCCCAAATTTCATCATCGGGTGTGGAGATATAACCTATATCTCACCATAAAAAGGATGCGGATAAAACACATCCCCAGCTTCCCCAGCATATAAAATATGCTGGCGTGTTCTCCTCATATCAAAAACCATCTGTAGCGGATTTTCCCTCCTAACCAAATCCACAACGCCATTGGTCCTCTCCCAGATCCTGGAAGGGTATAGCTGCGACCCTCGTTGAGAAGCCCGCGTCTATCCATCCACAACAACAGTCTCCTTTACTGCTCAATCGGATGTATAGTGCGATTCGGATAAAGATCTCTTTGCATTCCCTTCCTATCCATCCACAACAGCAGTCTCCTTTACTGCTCAATCGGATGTATAGCGCGATTCGGATAAAGATCTCTTTGCATTGCTTCCTATCCATCCATAGCAGCAGTCTCTTTTACTGTTCAATCAGATGTATAGTGCGATTCGGATAAAGATCTCTTTGCATTCCTTTCCTATCCATCCACAGCAGCAGTCTCCTTTACTGCTCAATTGGATGTATAGTGCGATTCGGATAAAGATCTCTTTGCATTCCCTTCCTATCCATCCACAGCATCAGTCTCCTTTACTGCTCAATCGGATGTATAGCGCGATTCAGATAAAGATCTCTTTGCATTGCTTCCTATCCATCCATATCAGTAGTCTCTTTTACTATTCAATCGGATGTATAGTGCGATTCGGATAAATATCTCTTTGCATTCCCTTCCCATCCATCCACAGCAACAGTCTCCTTTACTGCTCAATCGGATGTATAGTGCGATTCAGATAAAGAACTCTTTGCATTCCCTTCCTATCCATCCACATCAGCAGTCTCCTTTACTGCTTAATCGGATGTATAGTGCGATTCAGATAAAGATCTCTTTGCATTCCCTTCCTATCCATCCATAACAGCGGTCTCCTTTACTGCTCAATCGGATGTATAGCGCGATTCGGATAAAGATCTCTTTGCATTGCTTCCTATCCATCCATAGCAGCAGTCTCTTTTACTGTTCGATCGGATGAATAGTGCAACCCGGATAAAGATCTCCTTGCATTCTCTTCTCTTCACCCGTAATAACAAAAGCCTTCATTAATGCCCAATCGGACATATAAGGGTAACCTAGGTGTAGACCACTTCGCATTCATGCCGCCATCCGTACCTGAGAGAAAATCTGAAACGAATCATATACTTAGAACATCTTTCACTTAAAAGATAACTACGTTTTTAGTAGCTTTGAGGACAAAGCTAAAATAACGGGGTGATGCTGTAAAATTCATGATTTTACCATGATTATATATAATAAATTTCCACCAAATTATCCTAGAACACTCATTCATGTGTTATATCACCTTAAGATGTGTATGAACTTGTCCATCATGTAATTAAACTTTTACTTTCATCTTTGTTGAAAATAACTTCATAACCTAAAACCATGAACTTACAACTAGGAAAACAAGTAATGAAGTTATAACTAACAATGTGTGTACCACACTTAACATAATTTGAAAATATACTATTTGGAAATACGTTTTTACGTATTTAGGAAGATTCGGTCACTCTGATAATATATTAAGTAGTAGCTCGTAGTCTAGATATCTTTTAATATATCAAACAAGAAAAGGCCTAGTCCATGTTATGTATGGACGGCCCAAATGCAAGCCCAAGCCCATCTTATGGGCTTGGTATATAAACCCTCTCCTTAGATGGAGAGGGTGGTGGTTTTCATTCATTTTACACATAGTAAAAGGTGTTTTCTTATTATTTCTCTCTCAAGTGTGTGTGTGAAAATCTACCATCTTTCTATCTCTTTTTCTCTCTAAACATAAGCAAGATTTACAATATCTTAAAAATGGTATCAAGAGCCATGGGATGATTATATTGTTTATGTGTTTGTGTTCTTGATTCATACGCCTATTTTGATCCATTTTACACGAACCAATTTTTTTTGAGTTTTTTATGGTTTTTTCTTGATACAAATCTTCTACATAGTTGTGGTAGAGATTTGGTATAGTTACTTTGGCTAAAAACACAAAATTTTTGGGTGTTTTGATCATTTTTTGGCTTAAAATCTTGAATTGGTTGAGTTTTGTCCGAGAAAAGTAGGATATATTCCGATCAGTGTCATTAGAAAAGGGTTTAAGGATTCTAATAGTTATTCCGATCCGTGTCATCGGAAAAGGGTTTAAGGTTTTCGATCACATTCCGACTAGGGTCATTCCGACATCATTCCGACAGGGCTATATTCCGACAGGTTTTCTTTTGACATTCCGATTTGGGACATTCCGATTGGGACATTCCGGTTAGGGACATTCCGATTAGGGACATTCCGATTAGGGACATTCCGATCAGGAGAATTCCGATAGGGTTTATTCCGACAAGGTTATTCCGACAAGGGTATTCCAATTAAGGTTTATTCCGACAAGGTTATTCCGACAAGGGTATTCCGATAGTCAAGGAGATTTTTAATTAAATCTACCTGCCACAAGTACGATATTTTATATCGTCCAACGGTCTTCACCGACCGGAGGTAAAATGCTACCGAATTAGAATGAAATGTTCAAAGCCATTTCGTTCGTGTCTACTTTTGTTGCGGCATTTAAAGACGGTGGCGTTGCGGAATCCAAGAAGAAGTCGTCACCGCATGCTTATACTTTATGCACTTAATACCTCATCTAATTCAAGAAAGTCTAAAAGTTAAGTCTTCCGATGTATCGAACTCTGAAGCTTTCAAGAATTACGAAGGCATAAGTATGTGGGACATGGTGTCACAAAGAGGCAAAGATCACAAGTGAATGATGCATAAGATCAAGGCAAGAGATCAATGCTCAAGATTGATATCAAAGATCACATCAGCATGTTCACCAGAAATGAAAAAGAAAAGGAAAGATGAAGACTACGAGCTCAAGACAAGCATAGTATGCTAGATTTATTTTATTATTGTAACTTGGGTAACGCCCTTGTTAGGAGTGACCTCCCTTAACGGGATATTGTTGGAAATACATTTTTACGTATTTAGGAAGATTCGGTCACTCCGACAATATATTAAGTAGTAGCTCGTAGTCTAGATATCTTTTAATATATCAAACAAGAAAAGGCCTAGTCCATGTTATGTATGGACGGCCCAAATGCAAGCCCAAGCCCATCTTATGGGCTTGGTATATAAACTCTCTCCTTAGATGGAGAGGGTGGTGGTTTTCATTTATTTTACACATAGTAAAAGGTGTTTTCTTATTATTTCTCTCTCAAGTGTGTGTGTGAAAATCTACCATCTTTCTATCTCTTTCTCTCTCTAAACATAAGCAAGATTTACAATATCTTACATACTACATTAGGTATTGTAGCCATGATATGTGTGTAAGTGGACTAGGAGTTACTTAAACTCTTGGACTAGCCCAAGAATAGATGCCATTGTGTGTAAGCCCAACATAAGCCCAAGCCAAGGGCCCATTACCCCTTTTTGGTTAGCTTAACATGACACCCCACCTTAGGTGGAAGAAGAAGAGATGCATGGGAAACAGAAAGGCATACACTTGGCAAGAATTCTCTTCCCAAGACAAGTCATGCCTTTTGCCCTTCTCTCTCTCTCTCTCCCCTTTTAGCCGAACAATACACACACACATACTCACTCATTCTCTCATGCAATCCAATCTTGTTTCACTCACATCTTCTCTCTCAATCATACGGCTTAAAGCCATATACATCCAAAACCAAGTATTAAATTCACCAAGATCCTTGTCTAATCTTTACTACAAATCATTAGTAGTATCATTCCTTTTGGAATCACTATAAACAAGGCTTAGCCGAATCTTTAAGGCCACGGCTTGATTTATATTAGGGTTTTCATCATTAACTAGATTAGATCTCTAATCTCCTTGTTCATCTAGATCATCTTTGGTACTTTTAAGCAAGAAAGGTATACACTTCATGTTCTTTCATTTCTTCATGCATGCATCATCATACATCTATAAACACAAGTAAATAACATGTTAAAAATCAAGATTTGATAAAGCTATGACCATTATAGGTCATAGCATAATTATGAAAATCATATTCATGATTTAAAATCTTTTAAAAAGAAACATATGGTTTGTATTCTATGTTTTAAACTAGATTTGAAAACCATATAAAACATTTTATAAATCTAAATGTTGCATGGGTTACAAATATTGTTTTATGGGACTATGGTTAACTAATAATCATAGATCTTATAAAATAAACTTGTGTAACTTAAAGATCATGAAAACCATGACCTTAAAGGTCACGGCTAAAATGAGTAATGACCATATGATTTGTCTACTTAGTTTTAATAATGGAATATGAAATGTTACATGTTAAATGGAATATTAAAAATCACAAAAATAACTTATGTGTATAAATGTAGCCGTGGGTTACATAAGACCTAAAATGGGTTAGATGTACATGCATGCTTATATAAATCATATATCTAATGATAGATTTAACTTGAGCATAATAAACATAAAACAAGCTTATAAAATCTTATGGGAACCTTGGGAAGGGAACAATATAGCCGTGGGCTATATGTAGTCTCCTTGGTATAATGGTAACCTTGGAAACATGCATGTCACCTAGATAATCATGATTGTATTTTTGTAAATATTTACAAGACTTAAAATTAGCTAAAGTGTTCATCTTGGAAACACCAAGATTTAGAATTATAGCCATGGGCTATATATGAGTGTACATGGATCTATGATTGATTTTTAGGTCTAGACATAGTTTAGATCTTATTTTGGACTTGTGACTTGTTTTCTTGATTTGTACATAGCTAGATCTATTTTTGTAACACTTATAAATTACATGCAACCTTAAAATGAGACTTGACTTATCTTAATAAGCTATAACTAATTATAGCCGTGAGATATAAGCTCCTATTAGGGCTTATGACTTGCATGCAACCTTGTAACATACCTAGATCTAATTTGGAACATCACACATAACAAACTATAAGTTTTATTCTTCTGTTTAGATTTAAAACTAAATATGAATAAGCTAATAATAAGCTTATAAGAATATCTTAAGTTAAAACTTACATAAAAATATGAAGTAGTGTTAATGGACTATTTAAGCCCATGAAATGTTAATCCAAGACTTAAAGGACCCAATAAGCCCATTTGATAAATCTTAGTAACTTAATGAACTTAAGATTACACTTAGGCCCATTTAACTAATTAAAAGACTTAAAAATGTATTTAGGCCCAATAAATGATTTAAAGCCCCATTTAAATAAATTAATGGACTTGAGATATATTTAAGCCTACTAGATAGCCCATTAGATGCTTAGCCCATTTAATGAGCCCATATACTATTTGAATGTTAAATAGAAGTTCTTATAATAAAATATAACTTATAAAAACTTTTTGGATTAAAATGACAATTTATGAAACTTAAGGACTAAAACCGTAACTTATGAAACTTGTTTTGATAAACTAGTAAACACAATGACTGAAAATGTAATTATCCAAAAGTCTAGGGTTTAATAAATACTATCAGTGGCAAATTAAACCCTAGGGACAATTTTGGGAAGTTCATAAAAGTTATTTTGTCATTTTATAACCCTAAGGACCATTCTTGTAATTAGCCGAAACTTTAATAAGCCCTAGGGATTGTTTTTGTAATTTTAGTAAAGTTACAAAACCTAGATATAATTAGGGGGACTAAATCTGCCATAAGCCGAAACTTTAACAAGCCCTAGGTACCAAATGTATAAAATCCGAAAGTTATACTTGTTTAAAATATGGAGGGACTAGTTTTGCCATATTTCGAAACATTAATAAGCCCTAACCCTAAAATCTATTTTTAATTATAATAAAACATAATTAAATACTTAGACCATAAGAATTAATGTATAAATTCTTAAGTTTAAATTATTTTATAAATGTTAAAATAAATTTATGGAAACTTTAAAGTTAAATACAATATTATATTTTTTTATAAATAAAATAGTTATATTTACTTTAGGAAATAATTGTATAAACAATTATGAATGTGTATTACTAATACATAAACTCATATACTTTTAGAAAATAAAAATTATATGAACGTTGAATAAATTGAATACCAATATTTAAGTAGAACACCATACGTTTACTTAAAATATGAAACTTAATATTAAGTTTAAATGGATGATTATAGTACATGAACTACGAACGTAAACTAATATTTTAAGTAGAACGTTGTATGTTTATTTAATTATGAAACTTAATAATAAGTTTAAATGGATGATTATAATACATAAACTACGAACGTGAACTAATACTAGGTAGAATTTTTATGTTTACTTAATAATGAAACTTAATAGTAAATGAGTGATTATAATACATGAACGGACAACGTAAATTAATATTTTAAGTAAGACATTTTATGTCTACTTAAATAAGAAACTTAATTGTAAGTTGAATGATTATTACAAATACATGCATGCTAACTGATATTAATGGTTAAACATTTTATGTTCACTTAGAAATGAAACTTATATAGATAAGTTAAATGAATATTGTTGATACTTGAACTACGGTTATTTAGATAAATACCGTAGCATAAACAAACTGACTAAAATCTGTATAAGCATACATATATGTTCTTTGTACTATCTATTAAGACTGTACTATTTGATTAGGCATAACTTTTGGCGTGAGCTTTATTTGGATATTCGTATTAAACAGCTATTGCCTACTCCCAGGTGAGTTTACAGCCCCATATAAACTTTTGATAAAACTTTCCCTTTTGGGAAAGAAAATATGCAAACACTTAATGGACATAACAAAATTGTATAAACTTGACTATGATTGATTATTATTGGAACTGTTAAATTGTTGTAAATCGCCCGAACGTTATAAATAGATCTATTATGGATTAACCATCCCTGTCTGGGTGAGTCATGCTCACTGTGCCTTGGCCGGGACAACAGACGTATACCATGTTGGAACTAGGTTGGGTGTCTTTTTGTAAGACACTACGTCCTCATCTGTTGAGGACTATGGAAGGATAAGCTTCAGTTTCTAATAATAAACAAATGTAATCTAAATTTTAGTAAGAATGCTTTGTACATTGTTACTTCTATGATTAATGTATGTCCAAACTAATTAATTGTTAAAACCTGTAAATTCACCAACTTTATGTTGACCCCTTTAGTATGTTTTGCACAGGAATATGAAGTTAGTATGTGGTGTGTGCATGGTCTCTAGCATCTTAGTAATATGCATTGTATGACTCGTCAGGGGTTCTATTTGGGAAACATAAACAATCACTCTTCATCATGTTTAAGACAATTTTTATTTATTTGTTTAATAAACATGTAATCTGATTTGAGTAACTCTTTATCTTATGCTCTATGGACTATATGCTATCGATCCACCCTAGTGACATCTCCGTGGATATTTCCACATATTTTGACCCTACCCGGGGTGTCACAATTAATCTCAGGTACTTTGAGGAGAAGACAAACATCCAAGGCAAAGGTCCTGAATGGTATTTTGATCTTGATTATCTTAGTGACTCATTGGGATATTTTCGTTTCAAAACTAACCAAGATGCAGGTCCACAAGTGTTTGCAACTTCTAGTGTAGGTGCTCATTCTAGCTTTTCGGACTTAGATGAGGATGATGATATTTTTGTTGTTCCATCCTATTCCACCACAGTCTCTCCAAATACCAATGCTACTCTAACACCCCCAATTTACATTGCGTAGCGGAAATACACAATTGGGTACTAGACACAAGCATCATCACACAAGGTATATTGAACGACTCAAAATAGAGACGCTTATACATAAAACATAAACAAGATTTTTATAATAGGTCTAAAACATAATTTCATCCCATAATTGTACTAAAACGACACCAGAGTAAAACGTTTAGTCCCCATGGATCTCGACCAACAACCAACAAGTTTAGTACAGTACACAAACAAACAACAAATTGTTCAACAATAAAAGGATAGCAATAGTTTTTAGACCAACATTCTTCCAAAAGCCAACCCACAACCTCCATAGCAAAGCTCCATCCTCCATCACTTCCTATTACCTGAAACACATGCTAAAACGAGTCAACAATAATGTTGAGCGAGTCTATAGGTTTATCAAATCACATTTGAACACAAGAAGAAAATCACTCATAGTCATTTATAGAATTGTCGTACACACAATCTATAATCAAGGCAATAATAAACATTGTATTTAAGCTCATGACACCGACCCCTTAACCAAATAGCCAAATGCCGGCATGACTAGAATAAAACCATTCCCCTCTAGGGTATCAGTTGCTAGAATACCACATTCTTATTCCCGTAAATTATCCTTCCCAGAGGTTACTTAAGGTAATGCCCTGGTCTCAGATAGAGTGGTCAACCCAATAGTACTATCATTAGAATAAGCGGCTATTCTCGACTCACAACATCAAGTCAGAAGATAGTTAACGGCTCATGAATTTAGGGTCTTTAGCAACAAGGTACTCAATACAATGTAAACAACTTAGGCAACATTCGGGTCCAACAATTACTAATGACTTGTGTTCATTTATTTTCAAATAGCATGTATCCCCCTCGCAAGTAATAAAACATTTAGTAGCTAGCATGAAAAGCGAGGCTACAGACTCACCTTAGTATAAGAGATCTAGCGAGATGATCATCGATGATAATGGATGCCTTTCAAACACGAGAACCGCTACCTATCAAATAAGGCGCGTTCATTAATAATGACTCGAGAAATAAATCATATATAACAACATCAAACTCAAACTCATAAAATCACGATAAGCTCGAGAGAAAACGATATAAATAACTTTATTACACTCTTCTACACATTTACTTTACCATTTTACACTTTTAACAAAGTCCGCCGGCACATACTACATGTACTAGCTTATTTACCGCTTTTAAACTTGTCAAACGTTTATAAAACGACTCGATAAACTAACTTACTATATATAGAAAGTACTCCTACAAGTTTATCAAATGAAATTGCTTTTAAAGTCCTTTACCCGACTCATTTTCAAACTACAAAATCCGGACAGATTTACGTTAATATTTCATACAACCGTTTTAACTTCTTTATCCGTTTACAAAACCGACACACGGGTTTTAAAATAAACTCACCCTCTAAGGTTTACACTTCATTATCAGTAGGTTACTCATTTCAAAACTTCAATTTATAGTCCCCGAGATTCGATCCAAATATCGACAACAACTATATGTAGTGCCGATACTCGTCTCCCGGTACACGAATAATCAAAACATCATAACTTCGCGCTCGTTTGGAGCTAGAAGCTCTACTTTATATCAAATCGAAGCTAATCAAATTATCTACAACTCTAGGCTATAAGTTAAGCCATTATCAAAACATAAAAATCCCGAAATTACAGTTTACTTACTGTTATAAAATGCCTTTCAAAATCTTGTACAAAATCACATTTTTGACTAAACCAACCATGGATATGTTCATCCAGATACCCTATCACTAACATATATCAATATAACACTAGAATCATCATAAAAATCAAAACCTTTAAATAAAAATCAAGTTTTTAACAAAACTTTTGCAAGAATCATCATGGATCATCATAAAAATACCATGCATGATCATAGCTCTCCTACCAACTTGAAAAAAATAACAAGTCTTGCATGTGTAAAATTCTTAAACCAAAATGTTCCTCTTGCAATTCTAAGATTGGGTCTTGTTTTAGTTTAGCTCAAATCATTGTGAAAATAGAGCAAAAATTGATCAAAGGGTGTGTTTTGGGGTGGGTGAAGGTCACGACAACAAAAGAAAACAAGAGAGAGAGAAAGAAATTTTTGGTGAGTGGATTTATGATGTGTGTGAGATATTTTTAAGTTTATATATAGTGGTTGAGGGACCAATGTTGTAATTTTGCAATAGTTGTGGCTCAAAATAAAAATAGTTAGCTAAAAAGCGGGAAATAACTATTAGTCAATTTTGAAAATATTTACGGGGCTCGGGTTTCATAAAGATACTTTTAAAAATTTAAAACGTACCTCAAATATAATAATATCGACTCCCGACTCGACTTAACACATCATTTAAAATAAAGCATCAAAAATGACAAAAATCGAACAACCGACAATAAAACGTAAAATATTTGGCATCCATCGACATCACGCTTGCTAATACTCCTTATATTTATTAAATATTAAATATAAGCCTTCGAATATCGGTTTAGACTTAAACCTCCAAAAATAAATATCGTTCAAACTCATCCAAAAATTTCATAAATAATCGTAAAATAAGATTAAGCAATGACCTGGTTTTGGGTTATCACATCCCCTCCTTCTTAAAATAAGCGACGTCCGCGGCGCTTAATCCTTCCTAAACAAATGAGGATACTTATCCTTAAATAAATCCTCACGTTCCCAAGTAAACTTTGGTCCACGTCTAGAGTTCCATCTCACCTTCACAATCGGAATCCTACTATGCTTCAACTTCTTAACTTCCCTATCCATAATCTCTACAGGTTCCTCTATAAAATGCAACTTATCATCAAGTTGAATTTCCTCCAATGGAATCACCACATCCCTTTCAGCTAAACACTTCTTCAAATTAGACACATGAAAAGTATTATGAATAGCCTTAAGCTCATCAGGAAACTCTAACTTATAAGCAACCAATCTAATCCTTTGGATAATCCTAAATGGTCCAATATATCTCAGGCTTAACTTTCCTCTCTTTCCAAAACGTATCACTCCTTTCCATGGAGATACCTTCAACATAACCATGTCTCCTAGTTCAAATTCCAATGGTTTCCTTCGGTTATCAGCATAACTCTTTTGTCTACTTCTGGCAGATAACAAACGCTTCTTAATTTGCATAATCTTTTCAGTCGTCTTAAATATCATTTCAGGCCCAGTCAATTTACTTTCTCCTACTTCACTCCGACACACTGGAGATCTACACTTACGTCCATACAAAGCTTCAAAAGGAGCGGCTTTAATACTAGCATGATAACTGTTATTGTACAAAAATTCAACCAATGGCAAATGCTTATCCCAACAATTTCCAAAGTCAATCACACACGCACAAGCATATCCTCTAACATTTGAATGGTTCACTCACTTTGTCCATCAGTTTCCGGATGACATGCTGTACTCAAACATAACTCCATTCCCACTGCTTTCTGCAAAGGCTTCCAAAATTCTGAAGTAAACCTACTATCACGATCAAAAATTATCGACAAAGGCACACCATGTCGACAAAAAATCTCCTTCACATACACTGTTGTTAACCTCTCCATATTATCCGTCTTCTTCATTGGCAAAAAGTGAGCAGACTTAGTCAATCTATCTACAATCCCCCATATCATATCACAACCACTTGCAGTCCTTGGCAAACCTGTCACAAAATCCATAGTAATCTTATCCCATTTCCACTCAGGAATCTCAGGTTGCACTAATAATCCAGACAGTTTCTTATGTTCAGCCTTCACTTTCGCACAAGTTAAACACTTATTAACATACTGTGCTATATCTGCCTTCATATTCGGCTACCAATAAACTTTCTAAAGATCTTGATACATCTTGTCCGATCCAGGATGTATTGAATACTTCGACTTATGAGATTCATTCATCACCAAATCTCGCAACTCCTAATGAACCTTTCTCAGACGGACACAATGGTAACCAAATCCTATTCTCAAAATACCTCAATCCATTTGACCTTACTTCAAACAAAGGTTTCAACATTCTACCTAAATTTTCTGCCTCGACATTATCTTCCTTCAAACCATTAGTTTGGGCTTTCAATATCGCTTCTATCAAATCAACACTTTCCATCATTACCAGAGCTCTAACTCTTATAGACTTATCTCTTTCCTTTCTACTAAGTGCATCAGCTACCACATTCGCTTTACCAGGATGGTAACGAATCTCGCAATCATAATCACTTAGCAACTCAACCCATATCCTTTGCCTCATATTCAATTCCTTCTGATCCAAAATATATTGAAAACTCTTATGATCAGTGAAAACCACACACTTGGTTCCATACAAGTAGTGTCTCCACAGCTTCAATGCAAAAATCACAGCCCCAAGTTCTAAATCATGCGTAGTGTAATTCTCTTCATGCTTCCTTAATTGTCTCGATGCATATGCTATTAATTTCTCCCTTTGCATCAACACAGCTCCAAATCCTTTATGAGACGCGTCACAATACATTACAAAATCCTCAGATCCTTTTGGCAAAGACAATATCGGCACAGAACACAACTTATCCTTCAACGTACTAAATGCAGATTCCTCTTCCAATCCCCATTCAAACACTCGATTCTTCTTCGTAAGCTTAGTCAACGGCTTAGCAATTAGCGAAAACTTCTCGAAAAACCTTCTATAATACCCAGCTAAACCAAGAAATTGGCAAACTTCAGTCGGCGTCGTCGGTACCGACCAATCCTTAATTGCCTCAATCTTAGCAGGATCCACACGAACACCTTCACTATCAATCACATGCCCCAGAAATTGCACTGATTTCAACCAAAATTCACACTTAGAAACTTCGCATACAATTTATCTTTCTTCAACAATTCCAAAATTATCCTCAAATGCTTCTCATGTTCTTCTTCACTCTTGGAGTAAATGAGAATATCATCAATGAATACGATAACAAACTCATCCAAATACGGCTTGCATACACGATCATCAGATCCATGAATACAGCAGGCGCATTTGTTAACCCAAAAGGCATCACTTGAAATTCAAAATGTCCATATCGAGTACAGAAAGCTGTTATAGGAATATCTTCTTCCCTAACTCTCAGTTGATGATACCCAGACCTCAAATCGTTCTTCGAGTATACACTAGACCCTTGCAACTGATCAAACAAATCATCAATCCTCGGTAATGGATACCGATTCTTGACAGTCAATTTGTTAAGCTCTCGATAATCAATACACATTCTAAAAGAACCATCTTTCTTTCTAACAAACAAAACAGGAGCACCCCACGGCGACGAACTTGGTCTAATAAATCCCTTATCCATCAATTCCTTCAATTGATCAAATAATTCCTTCATCTCAGATGGAGATAAACGATACGGTGCACGAGCAACAGGCGCATCTCTCGACACTAAATCAATACGAAACTCCACTTCACTATACGGCGGTAATCCTGGCAAATCTTCAGGGAAAACTTCAGGATACTCTCTAATCACAGGCACATCCTCTAATTTCCTTTCATTCACACCATCATTACTTATCTGTGCAAGAAACACATCACAACCTGCTTCTATATACCTCATCATCTTCAAACAAGAAACAACTCTCAAACGAGAAGTACATTCATCACCTTTTACAGTAAATACCCTATTCCTTAGCGGTATCTAAACTAATCTTTCTCCACAAACAATCACTGCACCATTACCAACTAACCAATCCATTCCAACAATCACGTCAAAAGATCCTAACTCTATAGGCATCAAATCAATACTAAACACATAATTACCTATTCAAGGAACAACCTTTCAGTATAGAACTAGTGCTTACAACCTTACCATCAGCTAACTCCACCTTATAACTAGTTGTCAATCTTACCGGTTCTCTATCCAATAGCTGACTGAATCTAACATCTACGAAACTTCTATCGGATCTAGAATCAAATAACACACTAGCATAACAAGCATCAAGTAAGAACGTACCAGTCACTACATTCGGCCCTTGAGGTTTGTCAACATCTCCCACGACATAGGCTAAAGCAGCAGTCCCAATAGCAACAGCAGCAACATTGCCTCCCTGTCGTATGCCAACCCTCAGACAGTTCACTTGCTTATGTCCACGGCCTCCACATCCAGAATAGTTAACTACCTTAACAGCATTAGATCCAGTGGCCACACCCTTGTTTCTATAATCTGCCATCGTATGTCCGGCCTTCCCACACTTGTTGCAAGCAGGTGGACAATTTCCAACATGATACAGATTACACCGACCACACTTTGGATTCACCTTGTTACCTTGATTTCCAGTGGCAGAACGAACACCATCATTCCTCCTCAAGTTGTATTGATGATTCCTATTCGGTCCTTGGTTATTGTTATTACGATAATCACCACGATTCTACCCTTGATTTGAGTGTACAGCTTCCCACTTTCTCTTATTCCCCTCAGCAATACTATCCTTTCGATCCTGCAACTTTACATCCATTAAAGCATGAGCCATCTGAACAGCTTCATCAAATGACTTGGGTTTCGACGAAGTAGTCTCTCCCTTGATATTACTAGATAAACCTCTGATATACTGCTTCATATTCTTACGGTCATCAGCAAAAGCATTAGGACACAACAAACATAAATCAGAAAATCTCCTTGTATAAGCCACAATATCATTATTTCTCAGCACCAAATGCCTCAATTCATCCTCCAACCGACCTAACTCTTCCTCAGGACAAAACTTAGCAGTTAACAGTCCCTTGGTCACAGTCCATGTTCTAGCATTAGCTTCAACCAATCCCACAGTAGCTACCTGACTATTCCACCAGCTTAATGCATCATCCTGAAAAGTAGCTGCAGCAAATTTCACTTTACTAGCTTCTGAACATCCATTGATTTCAAAAGTACTTTTAATTTTCTCAATCCACCTCCTTAATTCCAAAGCACCACCAGTACCACGAAATTGGATAGGTCCACATTTCATGCAACTAGCATAAGAACATTCCTTCTGAATCTGCTGAACAGCAACATTACCTCCAACTTGTCCCGCAACATTTCCTCCCACTGGTTCATCAACATTACCTCCAAATAGATTTTCAACCGTCCCTCCAACCTGACCAGCAACATTCCTATTCTCAGTCTCTTGGTTCCTCGCAACACGTTCAGCTTCCAGAGCTCTAGCGATAGCTTGCTCAATCATGGTATTAACAGTAGCAGTCGTCAATTTAGGCGGCATGTTTTAGGAAACTAACCAAACAACAATTTAGTAAAGTCAGAATAATGCCTCCCAACTTCTTCCTGTGATGGCACAGAAGAAAAAGAACAAGTAAGTATTCATATCAAGATAAGAAGAAGGATTTCTCTATCAAGATGTAACATGGATACTACATGCAATCAGCAACATAGTCCACAATGAATCATTAACCAATTCACAAAAGAACTAATAAGACAAATCATAAGTCATGAAGATAATTTAGATTGCGTTGGAAAATTTCCACAAAATTGTGACAAGTAATATCACTACAACCCTTCATCATGGTAAACTTAAAGTCATTAAGTTTCATCATAAACTACAGTACTAGTCTACATAAGTTCTATTACAAAAAGGCTAATAAAAACAACATAAAAGAGCTAAACATCTGATCCTCACAGCTTCTTGTACATCGGCTCATCATCACTGCTGCTATCATCCTCCCCAGAATCTTCCTCCACTTTTTCCTTTCCCCTTCGACTACCTCCTTCACTTGACTTCACCAACAACTGAGCTTCAACCTGACTTGGCACATCACGAATCACTACACCTCGACTAGGAAAAGATCTCATCGGCACATCCCATGCATTCAACCTTGCATTCCTTGCTTGATCCTCACCTAACCTTTCAATTTGCCCACTCAAATTCAACACCATAGATCTTAACGTAACAACTTCATCCATTTCCCTTGCTCTAACAAACTCTGATCTCCTCATACTACTAACAAACTTGTCAAACTTCTTCTCATTCTGCTCAAACCTTCTAATCACACGGGTTTCAACCAAATACCTTTCAAACAAAGACCTATCAAACTTCTTAAGAAACCAGAAAATATCATCATAAGACCTAGGACCTGGACAATAAACCTTAGATATGCCATCATGAATAGATCGAGCACTAGCAGCACTACTCGACTCAACAGAAACATCACCCCTAACAAATGCAATCCCAGGCAAACTGCTAATATAAGCATCACAAGTAGGCGTCAAAGAACATACAACAGGTCACTGACAATCCAGAACAGTATGTGGCACAACATTAACCCTTGAAACATAACTACCTTGAATCAATTCAGGCTCGGTCTGACCAACTGCAGTAGGTGAAATCCCATCATCTAAATACTCAAAAGGCTCCTCATCGTCACTAGCACCAAAGTTATCTACTTCCTCACCGTCCAATACATTAGTCATATCAATCCATCCATCCTCACGAGGTAAACCAGCCATTTTCTACAATTATAAGGGTTTAAGGATACTCAAGGTCATTGTAAACAAAACAAAAATTAGTATGCAATGCTTATGCAAATGTTATACGTAATCCATGCTATACTGACAAGCACTCATCGTACTTTCAATAATTCTAATACAATATCGTAGTATATACTTAATAAATACTCGGGAAATCATTTCAGTTATGAGGGATACATCTATAATGCAAAACAAAACTAAAAGTGATCTTACCGGAGCGTTGCAGAGGAGTTGTGTGCTTTGGAAGAATAAATACTTTCGGCACCAAAGTTATAGTTTAGGACAATTTTCAAAATCGACCCAGTTCTCTATAACTTTTAGCTCTTATTACCAATCTCTAACACCCTTAATTTACATTGCGCAGCGGAAATACACAATTGGGTGCTAGACACAAGCATCATCACACAAGTTATATTGAACGACTCAAAATAGAGACGCTTACACATAAAACATAAATAAGATTTTCATAATAGGTCTAAAACATAATTTCATCCCATAAATGTACTAAAACGACACCAGAGTAAAGCGTTTAGTCCCTATGGATCTCGACCAACAACCAACAAGTTTAGTACAGTACACAAACAAACAACAAATTGTTCAACAATAAAAGGATAGAAATAGTTTTTAGACCAACATTCTTCCAAAAGACAACCCACAACCTCCAAAGCAAAGCTCCATCCTCCATCACTTCCTATTACCTGAAACACATGCTAAAACGAGTCAACAATAATGTTGAGTGAGTCTATAGGTTTATAAAATCATATTTGAACACAAGAAGAAAATCAATCATAATCATTTATAGAATTGTCGTACACAAAATCTATAATCAAGGCAATAATAAACATTGTATTTAAGCTCATGACGCCGACCCCATAACCAAATAGTCACCCACGCCAAATGCCAGCATGACTAGAATAAAACCATTGCCCCTTTAGGGTATCAGTTGCTATAATATCACATTCTTATTCCCGTAAATTATCCTTCCCAGAGGTTACTCAACGTAATGCCCTGGTCTCAGATAGTGTGGTCAACCCAATAGTACTATCATTAGAATAAGCGGCTATTCCCGACTCACAACATCAAGTCAGAAGATAGTTAACGGCTCATGAATTTAGGGTCATTAGCAACAAGGTACTCAATAAAATGTAAACAACTTAGGCAACATTCGGGTCCATCAATTACTCATGACTTGTGTTCATTTATTTTCAAATAACATGTATCCCCCTTGCGGGTAATAAAACATTTAGTAGCTAGCATGAAAAGCGAGGCTACAGACTCACCTTAGTATAAGAGATCTAGCGAGATGATCGTCGATGATAATGGATGCCTTTCAAACACGAGAACTGCTACCTATCAAATAAGGCGCGTTCATTAATAATGACTCGAGAAATAAATCATATATAACAACATCAAAATCAAACTCATGAAATCACGATAAACTCGATAGAAAACGATATAAATAACTTTATTACACTCTTCTACATATTTACTTTACCATTTTACACTTTTAACAAAGTCCGCCGGCACATAATACATGTACTAGCTTATTTACCCCTTTTAAACTTGTCAAACGTATATAAAACGACTCGATAAACTAACTTACTATATATAGAAAGTCCTCCTACAATTTTATCAAATGAAATTAATTTTAAAGTCCTTTACCCGACTCATTTTCAAACTACAAAATCCGGACAGATTTACGTTAATATTTCATACAACCGTTTTAACTTCTTTAAACGACTCCGTTTACAAAACCGACACTCGCGTTTCAAAATAAACTCACCCTCTAAGGTTTACACTTCATTATCAGTAGGTTACTCATTTCAAAACTTCAATTTATATTCCCCGAGATTCGATCCAAATATCGACAACAACTATATGTAGTGCCGATACTCATCTCCCGGTACATGAATAATCAAAACATCATAACTTCGCGCTCGTTTGGAGCTAGAAGCTCTACCTTATATCAAATCGAATCTAATCAAATTATCTATAGCCATAGGAAATAAGTTAAGCCATTATAAAAACATAAAAATCCCGAAATTACAGTTTACTTACTGTTATAAAACGCCTTTCAAAATCTTGTACAAAATCACATTTTTGACCAAAACCAACCATGGATATGTTCATCCTAATACCCTAACACTAACTTATATCAATCATAACACTAGAATCATCATAAAAATCAAAACCTTCAAATCAAAATCAAGTTTTTAACAAAACTTTTGCAAAAATCATCATAAAAATGCCATGCATGATCATAGCTCTCACCTACCAACTTGAAAAAAATAAGAAGTCTTGCATGTGTAAAATTCTTACACCAAAATGTTCCTCTTGCAATTCTAAGATTAGGTCTTGTTTTAGTTTAGCTCAAATCATTGTGAAAATGGAGCAAAAATTGATCAAAGGGTGTGTTTTGGGGTGGGTGAAGGTCACGGCAACAAAAGAAAACAAGAGAGAGAAAGAAAATTTTGGTGAGTGGATTTATGATGTGTGTGAGAAATTTTTAAGTTTGTATATAGTGGTTGAGGGACCAATGTTGTAATTTTACAATCGTTGTGGCTCAAAATGAAAATAGTTAGCTAAAAAGTGGGAAATAACTATTAGTCAATTTTGAAAATATTTACGGGGCTCGGGTTTCATAAAGATACTTTTAAAAATTTAAAACGTACCTCAAATATAATAATATCGACTCCCGACTCGACTTAACACGTCATTTAAAATAAAAAATCAAAAATGACAAAAATCGAACAACCGACAATAAAAAGTAAAATATTTGGCATCCATCGACATCACGCTTGCTAATACTCCTTATACTTATTAAATATTAAATATAAACCTTCCAACATCGGTTTAAACTTAAACCTCCAAAAATAAATATCGTTCAAACTCATCCAAAAATTTCAAAAATAATCGTAAAATAAGATTAAGCAATGACCTCGGTTTTGTGTTATCACAGCTAGTCCTATTGATGCTTCTCCATTAGACATTGTGGGCTCACAAGGAGCTCTTGACACATTGCTCAAGCAACAACTAGATGCTACTACAACAGCTGCTCAAGGAGGCTTTGAGTTTCCTTTGAGTACCCCTGCTGTCCCAGTTACTCCTAGTGCTCCTAATGTTACTCCTAGTACAAGTTTAACACCTATTGGTAGTCCGGTTAGTGATCCTACTTCCAAAACCAGATTCTCTGGTCCTTCTGACCTGGGAAACTATCAAAAGAAGACTTCTACTAAGCTGGATGATATTCATAAGCAACCAATATATGGCATTTTCGACTCTGCTTCATATGATGATGATATTGTTGGGGATCTTAATAACTTGGCACCAGAAGTGGATGTAGCTCCTATTCCTGTTCAGTAGATAAATAAAGACCATCCTACTACTCAAATCATTGGAGATCCTGGTTCTACTGTCAAGACTCGCCGCATGCATAAGAAAGCAACATCTGATCATCATGCTCTTGTGAGCTACATTGAAGACCAAAAGCGTAATAATCACATAGACTTTCTTCACTGTTTGTTTGCTTGTTTTCTTTCACAGGTGGAACCTAGGTCAGTCTCACATGCTCTTGAGGATCAAAGTTAGGTGGAGGCTATGTAGGAGGAGATGCAACAGTTCTTGTATAAGAATGTTTGGATCCTAGTTGACTTGCCAGATGGAAAGACAGCAATTGGTACCAAATGGATTCTCAAAAACAAGAAAGATGCAAGGGGTATTGTGGTGAGAAATAAGGCTAGGTTGGTTGCACAAGGTCACACACAACTTGAAGGAATTGACTATACTGAAGTTTTTGCTCCTGTTGCTAGGATAGAGGCCATTCGTCTGTTTTTGGCTTTTGCTTCTTATGTTGGCTTTACGGTTTTTCAGATAGATTTCAAAAGTGCATTTCTCTATGGCAAGATTGATGAGGAAGTTTATGTCACTCAACCTAAGGGCTTTGTGGATCCACTTCATCCCAAGAAAGTTTACAAGGTGGTCAAAGCTATATATGAACTTCATCAGGCTCCTAGAGCTTGGTATGAGCGTCTGTCCACTTTCTTGTTGAAACATGGCTACAGAAGAGGCACTATTGGCAAAACACTGTTTCTTAAAAGGAATGCCAAGGACATCATCCTAGTTCAAGTGTATGTGGATGATATTATCTTTGGTTCTACCAAGAAGGAATGGGGTGATGAGTTTGAACAACTTATGAAAGGTGAATTTCAGATGAGTGCCATGGGAGAACTCACATTTTTCCTTGGTCTTCAAGTTAAGTAGCAGTCGGATGGTATCTTTATAAGTCAAGACAAGTATGTTCATGAGATTCTTCAGAAGTTTGATGTGGAACCTCTTAGACCAGCAGCAACACCTTATGAAGTCGCTAAAGTCAAACTCAAGAATGAGCCAGATCCTCTGGTTAATGTTCACATGTATAGGTCAATGATTGGCTCACTCATGTATTTGACTGCATCACGTCCGGACATTATGTTTGCAGTAAGTGCTTGCTCTAGACATCAGGTGGCTCCAACCGTATCTAACTTGAATGCAATCAAGAAAATCTTCAAGTATATCAAGGCACAACCCAAGCTAGGCTTGTGGTATCCTAGGGAATCACCTTTTGTTCTTGAAGCCTATAGTGATAGTGACTATGCAGGTGCTAATAATGACAGGAAATCTACTACTGGTGGTTGTCAGTTTTTGGGTTGAAGACTTATATCATGGCAATGTAAGAAACAGACAATAGTAGCTACCTCTTCAACAGAAGCTGAATACGTAGCTACTGCTAGTTGTTGTGGACAAGTCTTGTGGATACAAAATCAGATGCTAGATTATGGGTTCAACTTCATGAACACCAAAATTTTCATTGATAATCAAAGCACTATCTGCATTATGAAGAATCCTGTCTTTCATCAACGAACCAAGCATATTGAGATTAGGCACCATTTTATATGGGATGCCAATGAGAAAAAGCTAATACAGGTTCTTAAAGTACATACAGATGATAATGTTGTTGATTTATTGACTAAAGCCTTTGATGGTCCGAGATTCAACCACTTGGTGGTTCACATTGGAATGGTCAATCCTTGAGGCATAGGATTGAGGGGAGGCTTAGTGTACATATTTCATTGCACAGTATAACATATGGTAGATTCTAACAACAGTTTTCATGAGTATTTGCGGTGTGTGCAACTTCTAGTGGAAGATTTTGGTTACTCCTAGTGGTTGTCTTCTTCTCCTAGTGGGTACAAACCCTTCTAGTTCACTCATGGTTGGCTTCTAGTATTATCCTTTGGGTCACTATTCACTTCGTTGACTTTCATTGACCACTTGGTGCTCCTAGTGTTGACCTTTACGCGTTTTGACTTTCAGTTAACGCGAGTTACTTCTGGTATATATCTCTTTAGCTTATCTTTGGTAACTGGTAATTTCTAATAAAGGTTTAAGGGGCAAGCGGTTACTCTTGCATTAATGACTTAATTTTGAAAGGGCAACCCCCATAATTAGGGGTCAATGAACAGTTTTATGACCATTATTTATGGTCAAATCCCTCAATTGACTCATTCATCCCAACCATACACACATAATACGCTCCTACTCCTCACCCCTTTCAATTAATCATCTTCCACTACATTCATCATCAACAATGGCATCACTCTAGTACAAACCCGATCATAACAAGGTGGCCTATCTTGGCGAAGGTCCTAAAAGAGAAGAGTTCACATACATCCTGGAATACATTGAGGCTTCCAATCTAAGGTATGCTCTTACTATTTGCCCTACTATGTATGATAGTGTTATACGTCAGTTCTGGGAAACTGCCCACCTCGTTGATGTTTTGGGACGCCCACTAGAGCTCCATGCTACCATATATGGTCGCTCATATGTGGTGTCTGAGGCATCTATTAGATCTTCCCTTCATCTCCATGATGAAGGTGGCATTGTCTCTATTCCCAATTCAGAGGTGTTGGATGGTATGGCTGCTCTAGGCTATTATCATGGGGGGAAGTTTAACTTCTAGAAAAATATATTTTCCCCTCAATAGAAGCTACTGGTTCATTTCTTGATTCATTGTTTGAGTCTAAAGTCTGGGAGTTTGGGATGCGTTTCCCATCCCCCTTGCTACTGGTTTGATTTGTATTGCTCAGGGTCGTGTGTTTAACTTTTCTCGTTACTTGTTTGATGGTATGATTTGTAACCTAAGTGATACTGGCTCTAGGAAGAAGTTCTTGATGTACCCTAGGTTTTTGCAGCAGGTTCTTATGTGCCTACCTAGGAATAGGGAGGAATATGAGACTCCAAAGCTTAGTCACAAAGTGTATGCAAATATGGCACATGGATTTAAGGGTCTTGTGAGGCCTCTTACTGATGCTATGCTGGGCCTTGCCCAAGGGGATCCTAATATGATTCCTCTGGCTGATGAAGCCGAGGAGGAACTTCCATTGGAGGATGATCCTATGGAGGAGGAGCACCCTGCTACTGGTGTGCCTCATATGGAGGCAGAGGAACCAGCTAGAGAGGTGGTGGTAGAAATGCCATCCACCTCAAAGGCTGCCCCCTCTTCTTGCCCCCATGATTCCCCATTTGCTGATACTCTCCCTCCTAGCCCAACTCCGTACTATGCTGAGAAGCCATCTAGCTCTCATGCTCATATCGATGACCCATCTGTTACTTCTGGTCCCAATGATGCATTCCCCAAGCCAAGTCCTCTTGGTAGGGAAGCTGAGGAACCTGTTACTCTAACTTCTTTGCTAGCTCTTATGCACAGGTATTATGCGAGAGTTGTTTCTTTGGAAGATGATCTTAATCAGCACCACAAGCTTACACGGGACTTCGTGCTTCCATTGGCGAACAAGATTAAAGCATTAGAGTCATAACTGAAGCGCCAAAAGAAGAAAGTTGTGCTTTCTGATTCTGATGAGGATGTTGAGGAGGATGGGATGACTATTTTGGCCAGGGCTGCCTTTGCTAATAAGCCAAGTGATGATTTGCCTGCTCATCCTAGTCCTTCATGCATCCCTAATGCTGCTGCTAATCCCAAGCCAATGGAGGACTCTGCTGGTCCTTCTACTGGTCCATCTGCTGGTCCTTCTCATGATCCCAAGTGCAAAGCCCCTATGACTAATGCACCCTCTCCTCCAAGGAAGCGTACTCGTAGACAAATAGAGGAAGAAAGGTTGGGGGAAGAGGCTGCTCAGCGATTGCAAGAGGAGCTTGACCAACAAGCTAGGGTTGAGGATGAAGCCTTCAACAGCAAAGACGTGAGCAGTTGAGGCATGATGCCATGCATTGGGATGACAATGACTGGATGAGGGTGCTTGATACAAGGCTTTTGCCTAGTATAAAAAGTTATCGTCCGATCTTTTCGACTTGAGAAAGGGAAAAATGTGCGACTCAGTCGTCTCTTGGTGGAAAACAATAGTTTGGTCGTTGTAGTAAAAGGAAAGTGCAAAAACTTTAAAGTAAAAAGCAGGGTAAATAAAGCTTAAAACTAATTGAAAATAAATGATGGGAAATATAAACGTGACGGGAAATTATCGACGAGAAATTAAAAACGTGACGGGAAATTAAAAGGGAAACTTAAACTTAAACTAAAGGCAAGCTTAAAATAAATCTAAGGCAAGTAAACTAAAAGTGCGACTAAGGAAAAAGGCGGGAAAAGTAAAGTTTAAAACTTAAGTTATAAAATTAGAAAAACTAAAAATAACTCATTCAGAATAAATGTTCATCCGGAATAACACGTTCATCAGGAATAATTGCTCATTCAGAATAACAAGTTTATCCGGAATAAACCTTCGTTCGGAATAAAGCTTCACTCGGAAAAATAATGCTGGTTCCGAAAAACTAGCTGACTCGGAATAAAGGCCTCACTCGGAATAAAAGGGTTGGTTCGGAATAACTAGCTCATTCGGAATAACTTGTTCATCCGGAATAATCACTTACTCGGAAAAACCTTCACTCGGAATAAGTAGTCCATTCGGAATAATCATTTCATTCGGAAAGATTTCTTGATTCGGGATAGCTAGTTCATATGGAAAAATAATGCTCATGCGGAATAAAACTATTGATGCGGAATAAAAGGCTGATGCGAAAAAAAAACGTTTACTCGGAATAAAAACTGGGGAACAGAAAACTAAAACTGGTAATAGATGGTGCGAAGAACAAGGAAAATAGACCACGAATCAAATCAAAACTAACCAAAATAAACCAAAAGATTAAACCAACTATCAAATAAATATCTACTAATGATAAAGTAACAATAATCAATCAAAACAAATCAACAAAACTATCAAATAAAACCAAAATAATCAAAACCCACTTGATCAAATCAATAAAAACTCAAGAACATGAACATAAACATAAGATTAAATCAACACAAGAACGGTAGATGAGAGATTAACAATAAAAATAAAGATTCAATAAACATAAAAGTAAACTTACTTGAAAATTAAAGTGCAAGACAAGGTAATTAAAGATGCAATTAATGTAAAGGTGCAAATAATTAAAAATGGAAGAACTAGTTTGTCACTCTAGCCAACAAAAAATGAAAAATGAACTAATGATTCTATTTATAGGGGAGGAGGAGAGGTTGGAAGCTTCCACCTCTCTTTCTTCTTTCTTTATTTCTTGTTTAGTCCTTAATCTTCTTAATTCCTCGACTTTTTTCGACTTTTATCTCGGGATTACTTTAAACTCGTCTTGTAATTTCTTCATAAATTAGACTTGAGTTCTTCGGCTTTATTAAACTTCCATCTTTAGACTTTTTCTTCGATAAATCTTCAGAATAGGCCTTGGACTTCCGTTCTTTTTGCACTCTTGATCTCTTGACTTCGCCTTTTGTCTTTTTCTTGGATAAAAGCCCGTGAAAGCCCGTGTTTTCTTCCTTTTTCATCTTTTGGTCCTAAAACACAACAAAAACACAAACCACGCATAATTCTGACATTTACGACATAAAATATACGTTATGGTCTTGTTTTCATTATAATTAAGTGGTATAAGGATGGGTGTTTTCACACCTATCAAATCCCCTACACTTAACCATTGCAATGACCTCATGCAATGCTTAGTGACAAAGCAAGATTTACACTCTTCATCATAATCAACCTACATTGGCCTTTATTAAACTATAGAAACTAAGGAAAATTTAAAAGATAAAAAATCACAAAATGCAAGAAGGAAGAAACTTGTAAAGAAATCTAAGACTTACATTAGGGCTTTGGTGTCATGAATACTAATCATCCTCAAGTTTCACGTTCCCCATGCCAAGCTTAAAAACGAGATCATTGCAATTACAAGTTAGCACAACTAACACTTACTCATGCGGTTCAATTAATCACTTAGACTCCCTTATTCCTATGGGTAACTCTTATATTTTATTGATGTCTTGAATGATCACGAAGATGCATTTTTGGACTTATTTCGATAATTTATTAGGGCCGAAAATAAAGTAGGACGATCTAATCCATAGTTAGCTAAAGGAAAAAATCTTTTAAAACTGCTTCTCGAAACCTCATAAAGTTCATATCTTGGCATAACTCGTTTCACGATTTGATACCTTTCTCGGACCGATATTTGGCATTTACTTCATACTTCAAATCTTGAGAAGACGATCTTGAAATTATGGTCTTCTCTTCAAATATAGTGTATATCTTCACTTGGGGTAGTTGAGATATTCTTCAAATATTGACCACGACTTCTTCATTATTTTTTCAATCCTTATTTGGGATTTTGATATACAACGATTCGCCTCCTTTTCGGACTTGGATCTATTTATCCTCATACCTTGTTAGGGTCTTTTCGGATAGACTTCTCCATGATCTTTATGGGAGTGATTGCTTTTCGTCATGTGTCTTGATCCTTCATATTGATTTTGGAATAATGCTTTTCACATCATCTTGGATCATTAGCAACAAAATGGAATCCTCATGCCTTGTTAGGGCCTTTTCGGACTCGCCAATCTTCGCGTCCAGTTTCAATGGTTATGCCTTGGCTATGAACTCTGATTAATACCGAGCAACTTTTAAACGATCTTGGGCTAGAAGCTAAGTAATTTTTCAGACCGTACGACCTTACTTATTGCAGTTATTTATTTACAAGTGATGGGAGAAAAAGATCATAATTAACTCACATAAGTTAATGAAAGAATACCAAGCTTATAACTAACTCTATCATCTCTCGTTCTCCATAATTTAAAATCTCAAAGAATGAGACTCGGGGATACTTAGCCTAATAAACCAGTTAAGGTCTACATGGTTAAGGATACTAGCTATAGTAAACTTGGATAAGTAAATTCTAGTTGAGTCAAAATATTCACGACGGGCCTAATATATCTAAGATATCTAAACTTGCTAAAACCATTTTATTAAAATTTATTCTAGCAAAGAAAGAAAATAACTCTAACAAAGGAAAAACTACAAGGCCAAAATAAATCAAAAATTTTGAAAAATGTCGAAAAATCGAATTTCTGGTTAAAATGAGGTCAAGTTCATGGAAAAGTCCACTTAACTTCGATAGAAGTCCCCCTACACTTGATATAAACATTGTCCTCAATGTTTAAGCATGCGGGAGTAAACTCCCCTACACTTGGGACATTTTGCACGTTGATTAAATCTTGCTAAGAAAGAGACAACTAAAGAGATTCCTATTTTAATATTGAGAAATATAAAATAGTGAGTCGAAAAGAGTTTAGGATAGAACCGGGAAGACGGAAACACGGAATCAAGGGTCGTCAAAAGTCATCAAGAATGGATCTTTGAAAGCGCGAATCCCTGAGTATGAGAAGAGAGAAAATAGCAAACACCAATGGGTCTCCCCTACACTTAGGATAGAAATAGCTAAAAGATAGATACTTGGGTTGCCTCCCAAGAAGCGCTTGATTTTTGTTAACCGAGTCGTGAGCCTGACTCGACCTTGAGTAGCATAGGAAAGAACCTTGAAGAGCATCCACCGGGATCAAACACATGGTTTTCGTCCATTAAATAGCACAAGCTTAAGGCGAACAAGGCAAGCCAAAGAAGAGTAGGCAAGGTTCCCTTAAGCAAAGATGGAGCACAGTGGTAGCAAGGGTGAAGTGCAAGCATATCTCCATAAGTTCCAAAGATTTTTCCTTTTATTTCATCAGATGGATACTGAGATGGCTTGAAAATTTCAATACTGGGATCGAACACCTTTTCCTTTAGGGGAAAATAACACTCAGGCTCAACAGAATTTGAAGAGAATCCACTCATAAATCGCACAATCTCATCCGACGAAGGTGGATAGAGAGGTGTCAAAACATAAGAACTACGGATGTTGGTGTCGTCCGGTTTCTTCTCCTTTGAAATGGGTTTCTTCATATCCAAAGTAGGATAAAGACCATAATCATCAAGTCTAAAGGAGGAGCATCACTCTCATTTGGGAAGTAAGTGTTGAGAAAAGTAGCAAAGTCTTCCTCAAATGAGTAGTCATCCAAATTAGGATCAAGTGTTGTTGGCGGAGGATCTTCATCATGTGAAGAATCACTCGAGAGAGTATCGGCCTCATCAAAATCATCGTAAGTGGGCATGTCTGGATACTCAGAAGTAAAATCATCATAATCATCCCCATCGGAGCTAGAATCATCATCATAAGCATCATAGATCGGTGGAGAATCATAAATTGGTGGAGGATCAGTATTGGATAGAGAATCATCCACGTCATCTTGGAACAGTGGATTATCATAGCAAGAATCAAATAGAGGATTGTTGTAGACGACAAAATCATCGACCACATTAATCATATTCTCCGATTCTCTTCCATAGGATTTGTTTGTGATCTTCTCCATTTCGAACACTTGTGCATCATTCCTGACCCTTAAGATTAACTCACCTTCGGCAACATCAACTAAAGCTTTTCCGGTTCTCAAGAATGGCCGACCAAGTATTAAAGGAATACGAGGGTCCATTTCATAATCTACAACAACAAAGTCGACCGGAAAAGTGAAGGTGCCAACTTTAATGAACATATCTTCGGCAATACCAAGAGGGTAAGCGAGAGTGTGATTTGCAAGCTCAAGAGTCATCTTCGTTGGTGTAAGGTCGGGTAATGATAACTTTTTCCAAACACTTAAAGGCATCAAATTTATACTTGCCCCGAGATCGGCTAAGGCAGTAAATTCGTCGGTTTGGTTAAAAGTACATGGTAGCACAAAACGACCGGGATCTCCAAGTTTTTCCGGAAGTTCTTTAAGTAGGATTGCAGAGCAATTTTCATTCAAGCGAGTATTAACAAACTCGGCCATCTTCTCCTTCTTATTAAGCAATTCCTTAAACATCTTGACAAATTGTGGCATTTGGGCAAGAGCTTCAACAAGGGTAAAGGTGACGGTCATGCCGGCAATCTTGTTCAAAAAGTTAGAGACTTGAACGTCCTTCTTAGTCAAAATTCTATCCTTGTTGAGTCGAGAAGGGTAAGGAATGCTGGGTTTATAGGTGGAAGGTGGGGTTGGTGAAGGGTTATTCTTGGGTACTTCTTCATGACAAGGCGGAGACGGTAATGGTGAACTAATACTAGGTGTGGGAGTAGTAGGGATAAATGGTGGTGGAGGAGGTGTAGATGGTGTAACTGGGGGTGGGATAGATGGTCCTACTAAAGTTGCTCCACTATGGGTAGTAATAGCACTCACATTCGCTCTCGGGTTGGTGACGGTGTTTGAAGGTAGAGAGCCCAAAGTAGAGGGTTGAGTGGTTGGTAAGAAACTCGCCAGCATATTCTTCAAATCATTCGTTTGAGTGCTGAAGGAGGTTTGTATATCATTTCGAAGCTCGGATCTAATGTGATTCCCTTGCTTAGTGATATCCCCTTTCAAATTGATAACTTGGCTTTGTAGATTCTTGATCTGCTCTCCTAGGGTTCTCATTAAAGCTTCAACATCTCGATTAATGGGTGGGGCTTGTTGAGCGGGTGGGTGATAAGGATTAGAAGCTCGAGGTGGGATTTGGTTGCTTCTATTGTAATTGTTGTTGAGGGTTGTGGTTTTGAGGAGAAAAACCGGGTGCAAGGTAGTTGTTTGACCGGTAACTTAGCAAATTTCGATCCCCTTGAGGTCGGGCTTGGTAATTTTCCGGTGAATAGTTACCATAAGCCGCATACACATTTTCCGGATTGCCTTGAGTAGAAGGACAATCAGTGTATGAGTGAGGACCGCTACATGTCTCACAAGAAATTGCTACAGCTTTAACTTGCTGTTGTTGGTTAGTAGCGATGAGCAAGATATTTTTGTTCATTTCGGCCATCATGCGGGTGAATTCGGTCATATCGGGGTTTGCTGAAGTAGAAGAAACATTGACTCTCGGGTTATTCCTTGAAGATGTGGAAGAATCCCAATTTTTGTGATGAGTAGTCATGTTCTCAATAAGCTCTCTACACTCCTCGGGTCTTCTTTTCATAAATGTGCCACCGGCGGCTGCATTAATCGTATCACGATCACGAAAAGTTAAACCATTGTAGAAAGTATCAATCAACGTAACGGGGAGCATGTTGTGGTTTGGACATCGATCGATCAAAAAATTATATCTTTCCCAAGCATCAAAGAGAGATTCATCGGGTTCTTGCATGAAACCGCTGATTTGATTTCGAAGGCTCGTGACCATGGATGGTGAAAGTAGCGCGACAAAAATCGTTGAGTCATGTCGTCCCAAGAATGAATGTAATTCTTCGGGAGACGATCAAACCATTTTTCGGCGTGGTGTGATAAAGATGTGGAAATAGTTGAAGGCGAAGGACATCCATAGTAACACCGGGCAACTTCATGCTTTGAGTAATAGTAATGAATTTGTCGAGGTGCTTGTTGGCATCATCATCCGGTATTCCGTGGAATGGATTAGTTTGCACTTGTTGGATCATGTGATGCTTCAACGAAAACTCCGGAGCCGTGATTTGCATCGGTGCAATCGGTCCTCCTCGTCCATACATTGTGGGTTGACAAAGCTCCTCCATTGTCCGAAGATCGGGTGGGGGAATATTGTTGTTGTTATTGTTGAGGTGCGGTGGGTTATTGTTGTTGTTCACACCTGCCATAGCTAAATCTTCACGAGTCTCGGGCTTTGGATAAGTTGAAGATCTAGTACGCATACACCTGCAAAAGCAAAAGAAAAAGATACCAAAGCAATAGACAATATATATACACTATAAAAATAAAATATTTTTGGATTTTTTGAAAATTTTTAATTTTTATGGATTTTTAATAATTTTTGAGCAAGAAAAAGAATGTTCACGAATGAACGGATCCCAAAATTCAACGCATCTCTCACAGAAAACCGTTAATCTTTACGAAAAGAGCCGGCAGCGGCGCCATTTAATACAAGGCTTTTGCCTAGTATAAAAAGTTATCGTCCGATCTTTTCGAATTGAGGAAGGGAAAAATGTGCGACTCAGTCGTCTCTTGGTGGAAAACAATAGTTTGGTCGTTGTAGTAAAAGGAAAGTGCAAAAACTTTAAAGTAAAAAGCAGGTTAAATAAAGCTTAAAACTAATTGAAAATAAATGATGGGAAATAAAAACGTGACAGGAAATTAATGACGAGAAATTAAAAACGTGACGGGAAATTAAAAGGCAAACTTAAACTTAAACTAAAGGCAAGCTTAAAATAAATCTAAGGCAAGTAAACTAAAAGTGCGACTAAGGAAAAAGGCGGGAAAAGTATAGTTTAAAACTTAAGTTATAAAATTAGAAAAACTAAAAATAACTCTTTCGGAATAAATGTTCATCCGGAATAACACGTTCATCCGGAATAATTGCTCATTCGGAATAACAAGTTTATCCGGAATAAACCTTCGTTCGGAATAAAGCTTCACTCGGAAAAATAATGATGGTTCGGAAAAACTAGCTGACTCGGAATAAAGGCTTCACTCGGAATAAAAGGGTTGGTTCGGAATAACTAGCTCATTCGGAGTAACTTGTTCATCCGGAATAATCACTTACTCGGAAAAACCTTCACTCGGAATAAGTAGTTCATTTAGAATAATCATTTCATTCGGAAAGATTTCTTGATTCGGAATAGCTAGTTCATACGGAAAAATAATGCTCATGCGGAATAAAACTATTGATGCGGAATAAAAGGCTGATGCGAAAAAAAAAACGTTTACTCGGAATAAAAACAGGGGAACAGAAAACTAAAACTGGTAATAGACGGTGCGAAGAACAAGGAAAATAGACCACGAATCAAATCAAAACTAACCAAAATAAACCAAAAGATTAAACCAACTATCAAATAAATATATACTAATGATAAAGTAACAATAATCAATCAAAACAAATCAACAAAACTATCAAATAAAACAAAAATAATCAAAACCCACTAGATCAAATCAATAAAAACTCAAGAACATGAACATAAACATAAGATTAAATCAACACAAGAAAGGTAGATGAGAGATTAACAATAAAAATAAAGATTCAATAAACATATAAGTAAACTTACTTGAAAATTAAAGTGCAAGACAAGGTAATTAAAGGTGCAATTAATGTAAAGGTGCAAATAATTAAAAATGGAAGAACTAGTTTGTCACTCTAGCCAACAAAAAATGAAAAATGAACTAATGATTCTATTTATAGGGGAGGAGGAGAGGTTGGAAGCTTCCTCCTCTCTTTCTTCTTTCTTTCTTCTTTCTTTGTTTCTTGTTTAATCCTTAGTCTTCTTAATTCTTCGACTTTTTTTGACTTTTATCTCGGGATTACTTTAAACCCGTCTTGTAATTTCTTCATAAATTAGACTTGAGTTCTTCGGCTTTATTAAACTTCCATCTTTAGACTTTTTCTTCGATAAATCTTCAGAATATGCCTTAGACTTCCGTTCTTTTTGCACTCTTGATCTCTTGACTTCGCCTTTTGTCTTTTTCTTGGATAAAAGCCCGTGAAAGCCCGTGTTTTCTTCCTTTTTCATCTTTTGGTCCTAAAACACAACAAAACACAAACCACACATAATTCCGACATTTACGACATAAAATATACGTTATTATCTTGTTTTCATTATAATTAAGTGGTAGAAGGATGGGTGTTTTCACACCTATCAGTGCTTAACATACTTACTTCTGACTACACGCAGTTCACAGATTTGTTGGGAGCTGATGTGAATCAAGGAAATTGTGTTCAACGGGCAATGGATTTGATGCATAAACAACAGTTGTCTCTTGCTACCCAGCTTAGTGAAAAGCACCGTAACAGACCTTTGTCGCGTACTGAGGAGAGGAAGTTGATGCAACAATATGTTAAGAATCAATCGGCTGCTTACTTTTACACTGGATGGACATGGGAATGGGTGAGGGGGCTGTCCTTTGATGAGCTTAAAGATCTTTACACAAAGATGATCAGGCGTCAAAATACACTGATTCTTGAACGCTTTCTTTATCGCCCACCTCGTCGTGTTGTCCTCACTTCTCAACCTACTGCTGCTCCCACCTCTTCGCCTGGTGTTCCCAAGGATACTTCTGAAGTTCCATTTGTTAGTGCTCCTTCTACTGCTGTTCCTACCACCACCACTTCGACAGTTCATCCCACTCACTCTCATGTTGATACTACCACCACTAATGCTGCTAATCCCACTCCTGTTACTTCTGTTGTGAAGCCGACATCCATACCGGTGACTGAACCACATCCTACCTCATCCGCTGGTGCAGCTAAATCTGATCCTATGGTTGGTACGGATTTTGAGTCTACTACTGCTGATGCTACTGTTGCTGGAAAGGTCAAGGTGGAATCTTCTTCTGGTGTCTCTTCACCTCGTCGCTCTATTAGAAAGAAGAAGGCTCTTCGTGGTAAGTCTATCCCATTTGAGAAGAGAGATCCTGCAAATCTCATTGATGTTGCTTCCGATAGTGAGACAGAGTTGCACATGGGCAAGGGTTGGATTGTAGCTTGGGAGGTTCGGCCTTCCCCTATTGCTCGTGGTATCTTCACTCATAAGATTACGACAAGTGATGGCTACGCCCGGTATGTCTCTGGATTGCAATGTATCTTGTCATGGGTGGCGCGTCGTGATCTTATGCTATTGTACGGTTTGGTGGATGCTGAGATTCCTAAATCTCCGAGTGAGCTTACCAACTGGCCTGGGTTGACTATATGGGGTGATTTGAAGCTGATGTTGGATTCCCCTCCTGATTCTCCTCATTATGGTGTATGGAAGGATCAACCTCGCTGGGTGATCAGGAGGTGGAAATTGTATGCTGGTTGTGGTGTTCATGTGTTAGAGCTTGAGACTGCTGCTGTTGTGTTTATGCTTACGGATATGGAGTATCCATTGACAATTGATACCATGGAAGCTATGCTGGAATGTCATCTACAGGTATCTACTGCTCCTTCTGGTAATGAGTCAGCCATGGCCACTACCTTGGTTGAAAGTATTCAAGCCCGGCTGCATGCAGACAAGGTTGCAGCTTCTGGTATGTGATTGGTATGGTTCTTCTATTCTTGTGTTATACTAACATTCTTTTCACCAATGTGTACAGTGATTGGTGACTCACATTTTATTTATTTAGTTAAAATAAAAAAACCCATACTTTTTATATAATATCTGCTTATACTTTGAACATGTGATGGAATTTCAAACTTGTACATAATATAATATCTGCTTATACTTTTCCATCATGACATTGCTTTTCACTTGACATTTTCACACTTGGGTTTTTTTGAGAGGTACTTCTGGGGTTGGACCTAGTCCATAAAACAAATGGTGCTCAACTCACCATGTTTAACAGACAAGAAAGAGTTGATTCACCATGAGGGTACGGCTCTGGTGTGAGTATCAAATCCGTTGATGGTTGTCAGGTTACCAAAAACCGGATGGTTTTCACTTGCCTTGGTCCTAGACTGAAAAGTGGCTAGTCCAAGGGGGTACGACTCTTGGTAAAGATTTATATCAAATCCATTGATAGCTGTAATAGTTTGCTCAAAGCTATAGGGTTTTCAGCTCACCGATGCTTCATTGCTAAGAGTTGGCTAGTCTAGAAGGGTACGGATTCTAGTAAAGACTCATATCAAATCCGTTGACGGCTGTGATGATTTGCCCAAAATCATTAGGGTACCCCATTCACCATTGATTCACGTTCTAAGAGTTGGGATGGGTTCTGGTCTCCCAGGGTGATGCTTATTCCACCACAAAGACTAGCTAGCCCAAGAGCGAGCGGCTACTTGGTAAAGGCTCATCAAATATGCTCATGTTGCTGTAAAGATTCAACAAGGTGCAGATCTGTTTCAAGCTTTCAAGAAGCTTTTAGGTGTTACTTGTTGATGAGACTGCAATTATACATAGTCTCATCGTCCAAATCGGGCTTAAAACGCTTAAAATGTCATCAAAATACCCCTATATATGCTTGTATTTGTGTCTTGTGTATTTTAGGTACGGATATCGTGAAATCAACAAATGATCACAAGAATGAAGCAATAACGAACACGGGAAACGAAGTCGCACAAAGAACCGGGCCCAAGTATGTAATTTCCAAAATTACCCTTGAAGTTTTGAAGAATGTCAAGTTTGGTCCCTCATTTTAGAAGATTTGGCAAGAAAAGTCCTTGGAGAACTCATTTGAACAAGTTTAATCCTTGAAGTTTGAAGACATGTCAAAGAAAGCCCTTGAAGAATGCTCATTTTGCATTTATAGTCCTTTAAACAAGTTTGAAAACTTGTTGTGCCAAGTTTGACAAGTCAGCCAAACTTATTACAAAGGGATTTGAGACTTTTGGCTATTTAATTCAAAATGAGGAAAGATTGGAAAGCAGGGGACTACTTCTGACCAGACACCAAACTTCACACCCTCCACTCCCTGCTTGACACGTCACCCCCTCACCCCACACCAGCCAATCACAACACACCCCACATCCACGTCTGTTTTCCACCCACCTTTTTTATATAACTGATTAAATCAGTTATAATTTCCCACCCAAACATTAATTTAAAAATAATCCCCCACTAAACCAGATTAAATCACCCCCAACTCACCCCTTAAACCCTAATCTCACCCAGGTTCAATTGGCTTTAATCTAAAGGGGTTTTAGCTAATACCTAGTAGATCCATGATTAAGCCCAGCTTAAACAAAACCCCACCATAAAAACATTCGCATGTGACCTCTGAGACCCCACCCGTACCTCCCCTGCTCCCTGCATCTCCTATTTTGGCAACAAAGGAATCCCTTAGTCATCCAACGACTCCCATTGCACTCTTTGGTCCCAAAGGAACGTATAAACAGCCAAGAAATCACCAAAACACAACTGGCAATCACATGGGCAAGAATTGACCAATTTTCAATCAAAGATTCCAAGGGCAAAGTTGGATTTTCAGCAACTAGGGTTTACATCTTTTGTAATTTTTTATTTTAGTTCTAGATTCTTCTAAGTAGTATATAAATGGGTGTCATGTACCCATTTACCTTTTGTTCCAGATTTTGTGTAATATTAAATTTTTAATGAAAAAAAGTTAATTTGCATAATCTGAGTTCCCAATTTAATATTTGTTAGTTATATCTTGTTCAAGTTTTGAAAAGATAGTTTGGAGCAAAAAGTTTCTTTTTACACAATAAGTTTCAAAGAATCCGTTTCTATTTTGAAGTTTTTTGGCAAAAGTTTGCAAAATTCTTGAAATCAGTTTTAAAAATTGAAGTGAAAATGGAGATTAAAAACTGGTTTACTTGGTTTTGATAAGTTTTTGTTAAGAAGTTTCAAGTTTTCAGTTTGGTTTCAATGGTTTGAGAAGAAACCATTTTCAAAAAGTTATTTCTAATATAAGCTATAAGTTGATAAGCTGGCTTAATTAATAAGCCAGCCTTATACTCTTATAAGCCTTTGATATCCAGGTCACTCTTTCTCCTTTCCCTCTTGATTTTGACAGGTACACGGATTATGCATATTAGAGGGTGGTTTTCTTCTTGAAATCATCATCTTTATCTCACATACCAACAAGCTTCTTTCTGAAAATGATCAGCTCAAGCCCGAGCTTGATGGAAAAGGCAAAAGCTGCCTTTGTGATCCCTGGATGTAGGGTCACAAGGTAAAGACTTTTTCTTACTTTCTATACTTGCTGGAAAAGTTTTTGAGCTATGATGATTGATAGGATTAGATTGTTAAGATGTAGACCAAATGTATAATATTGCTTATTTGTTGGATTAGAACATGTTAGAGTAGGGTTGACTGGATTTGGTGCATGTTAGGATATAATTTCTTTGTTATTTTTTCAAATTTCTGATTTAAAGGGGTGTTTGGATTCAGGTTTTAAATCTAGTTTGTGAGATGAATTTGATTTGAAATCTGTTTAAATTCACCCACCTGAGTAGTTTTGTGTTATATAGGTTAATGTGTTGGACTTGGTAAGCTTTTGAAAGTTTTGCATGCACAAGTCTTGGGAAAACTAGTCCAAAATCAGTAGACCCAAATCTGCCATGATTTTGTAGATTTTGTTACTCAAATCATGTAGCTTGATAGGAATTAGGATTGGTTAGTACTTGAGTGTGATTTGTGGAAGCAAGTGAGTGAATTGAGTGAGTTTTGGCCAACCAAAACTCACCCAATTGCACTTTGCATCAGCAAAACAACCCAAGACCCCTTTTTCTGATTTACAGTAACATACTTGGCCCATTTGTGCTTGAATTTTGTGAACAAGCTTGAGTTTTTCCTGTTTATTTGACTCCCCACAACCCAACTGGTTGTGGGAGTGCCCTTGTTTTCAGATAAAACCAAGTAACAAGCAAGCTCTAAGGTCAAAAGCCCCCAGACCCATTTTTCTGTGAAGTCAGTGGGAACTCAGTTCCCACTGTTAGTGTTAAAAGTTCCCCCTGCTAAGCTAACAGAAAAAAAGGAGTCAAATGTCACTTTCAGAATCTGACTTTTTTGTCTTCAGTGGTGTTTTTTAGGAATTAGAACTTGATTTTAATTTTGTTATTTTTTTTTTTCTGTTTATTTATTTTCTTGTTACTGTTCATTTCCTATTTTTTTAGATTAAATAGCATTTTAAATTACTTTTTAATTATCTGTTTTTTGTCTTCTAGTGAAAAATTTTAATATTTTTCAGTTTTAAAAATTTTCTTATATTTAGAAAAATATTTTAAGACTTTTAGTTCAAAAACATTTTACTGTTCACTTTTTAATTAATTTTGAGATTTTATTTAAGATTAATTAGGGTTTAATTGTATACTGTTTTGTCTTTTAGTGAAAAATCTTTAATTTTTCAAATTTTTTCATTTTTCTACTGTTCATAAGTATAATTTAGGATTTTTAAAATTGAAAAATTATGCATTATTTTATTATTTTTAATCATTATTTTAGTTTAAAAATTGTTTTTTGAGTTTTAAAAATAGAAAAATAGTATTTAAAATTTAGGAAAAATACTTTTTAGTTTTTAAATAATATAAGTAAGTTATTTGTTCAATAAAATAATATTTTGGGCTTTTTCTTAATTATATTTAATTTTTGGGCTTTAATTAGCATTAAAAATTGAATATTTAATTAATAAAAGGTTTTAAAATTTATTTATTGGATTTTTATCCTTATTTATATTATTTTAGACTTAGTTTCATTTTAATTTGTTTTTAGCTTAAAAAATTTTAATTTTTCACGTTTTACGTATTTACGTTCGCGTTTTACGTCACTTGTCGTAGTTTAATTGTAGTCGTAGCTCGTCTTTATTTTTCTTTCTTTTCTCATCCAAAAACGACACTAATCCAAACTCTTGATTTTACATAATTGGCATCTAATACACACACCTCCTCGAGAACGAACTCGCACTTGTTCGGTTTCGCGTTTTTCCTAAAACGTGCAACTTAATACTTGCCCCCATTATACGCTCTTTTTCCTAAAAGACGTATTTTACCCAACACCAAAAATGGCGCCGCTGCCGGGGAGGTGTTTTTAGTGTGCCATTATTAGTATCGTGTTTGTGTGAGTGGTGCGTTTTTGCTTTTCAAATTTTGGAAAGCGTGAATATCGTACATACTCATTTTTGTTATTTTTCCTTATTATATTATAGTATCCAAATAAATTGTGTTTAGTTTTCCTAAACTAAACACACAACAATCATTTTACTATATTGTAGACATCCTATTATTGTTTTCGTTTTTCTTTGTGAATATATTACTATATTGTACTTACGTAGAACAATAAATATACAAGTACTCCAAAAGTGTGAAAACGCAACCTTGATTCGGGATTTCATCACTCGATCATTGTATTCGAATCCAAAGCAAAAGTTTAAAGGAAAAATAGATAAATACTTTCGTGAGGCTTAATTTTAATTAACACAAACTATAAGGTGGGTATAAGGCGGTTGTATTTCACGACCTAAGGGAAAAAGGCTCTTAAGTGCTTAGCGTCGCCTCGTTTCCCCCGCTTGCTTGTGCGTGTTTTGAGAAAAAGGGCTAATCGAGGGTTTGCCAACCAAATTATTATCTACGTATATATATTTGCTTGTCTTCAAGATTAAACCCTCTTGAACGTTTTGGTGTTCCACCAACGTTCTAAAGTCATCGAAGGCGTTCACTTCACGTGAACTTTTTCATTCCTTGAGGCTCCTTTAATCGAGAAAGTCGATTCGAGGAGAGATTTGTAGATTTGAGTCTACAATACACAGAAATGCAAAAAAAATTAAAAACAATCAAAAATCAAAAATATTCTTCTTACCCTTATCCATTAATTCTATTTCTAACCCTCTAGTGTTTAATTCTCGTGACACCATTCTCGTTGCATCATGTCAAATAATGATGGATATTATTCGTGTCCATATTGTGGAGACCCGCCCGATGGTGCCAATTGTTTTTATTGTGAGGTTATTGGAGGTCGAGGGGGTTATATCTATAACCCCGCTCCACGTGATCATGGTAACAATTTTCAACCTTACGACCAAGGTCACCCATCGTCTTCGTTTTATTCGTCGTATGATCCGTCTTTTAATTGCAATAATGAGTCTATTCATAATGCCTTTAATGATTTTGTGAGACGAAATAATGAGAAATTAACGATGGTGGAAGAACAAATGACAAGCCTTAAGAAAACTTGTAATAAACGAATGGCAACCCAAAGGGAAACTTTCAAAAAAATCGAAAACGATTATGATACCCTTTTTGAAGAGCAACAACGTTTGTATGACCAAAGTCAAGAGATGTGGAAAGGATACGTGGATAACATTAAGGAAAATTATGCTAATGAGAGAGATAAAATTCTTTTAATAGTCGAGGGCTTAATGGAAAAATTCAATTCTTCGTCAAAAGACACCAATCCTAATTCCGAGGGAGAGGTTAAAGCCTTATCGACTCCTAAGACCGTACGTCTCGTATTGATCCATATCTCTCGAATTTTAGAGTCGTGGTACCTTCGTCGTCTTGCAAAAACGTAGAGGAAACGAAAACGTCATCTAACGAAGTTTTGAAAAATGTTTTTGAAAATAAACCAAAGGAAAAACTCGTAGGATACTTAGGAACGTTGAATCTTGTACCTTCTGAACCCAATTTTTCCAATGAGGATGAAATTATTGAGGATTTTCTAAATCAATATACACTTAATTTTGACGAAGAAATTCCATTAAATGATTTAAAAAAAGAAAAATGTGAAAAGATTTTAAAGGAAATCGTTGAACCCTCGTTTTTACAAGATGAGCGAAAATTAATTCTGAAGGGACGTGTTAGTAGTTTTGCTAAAATGTTTGAAAACCCACGTTCGATCCCTTCGAAGGACAAAGTTGAAACCGTCAAGGCAAAATCGTCACGAGACGAGCCTTTTACTCCTAATCCCACACCTAGTGAGATTTTGGATTTATCGTGTGAGAAGTCCGCCGATGGCCTTGCTCACATCGATACGTTTTTCGATGTCGAGGTCGAAACGACAAAGGCAAAATCTTCAATCGAAGAGCCTTCTTTTCCTAGTTTTACGACGGTTGAAGCTAGCGACTCGATTATCGACAATTTTATTGTTCAACCTCTTCCACGAGGAAGAGAAGACGTTTTTTATCCCGATGGCGATTTTTCCGAGATCAAACGTATTCTTGATGATCCGCCTTCTATTTTCGAGTTTGATGAGGACCGTTGCATTAGCCCGGAGGGGGATATGTTATTAGTCAATTCACGTTTTAAAAATTCAAATCCTCCTCCCGCCTTCAAGATAAATGTGAAAATTTTAAGTGTGACTAGAATTGTTTTAGAAACACCAAATATTTTCAATTTAATCAACTTGGGTTTTCGTAACAAAAAGATAAAAAATGAAAAAGGAAAAGATTTTACAATTGATTTGAATTTTTTTCCAAAGTTAACTCCGTCATCACCTCGCTTAATTGAGCTTGCTACAAACGCGTCTACTTCTTTTGACGAAGTTTTGTGTGGATCTAGTATGGGGGAAGCCCCATTTTCTCCCTCACATTTTTCCACCGAGGACGAGATTTTTGACCCCGGTATCACGTTTAAGATAAAATCTCGGTCTTTTACCAAAGTAGTCACTAGAAAATCTTTCTACACTTACGGTGAGAGTTTACCTCGAGTAACTCAATTTGTTTGCCCACCCAATGTCCCACCCTTCTCTTCTTATGCTATTTTCTTGTGTCCCTTTGGGACGATGATGTTGGAAGTCGTGTTGTTACGTTTATCATCCGAAAACGAAGACACGATCTTTGATCCCGGTATAAAGGTTTGCCTTTATTCACGGTTGCTTTTGGGCCTTGATTACATGTAAGTCCCACCAAAAATGACCGAACCATGATTGTCCCTAAATGATTACATTTATGGGGATTCAAGTCGAGCTTTTGACTCGGTTATCAAAAACAAGGTGCCTCGTAGGGGAGACCCATGCTTATCCATGTACATATTATTGCTTTCTAATTAGTTTAATGTGAGGGGATTTATACCCTTCCAACCTTTGTTCCGTGGTTGTTCGTGATTGTGGTTCATTAGGTACATCGACATCATTGAAGCCTCTCGTGTTCGTTTTACGTAGCACTCGAGCTTCGATCGTTGCCTTTGGAGATTCCGATATCCGATGATATCCTTTTATGTTCTAACGTTTATGTTATTAGCATAATTCATAAACGGCTTTTAGGTTATTCGTTTTACCCTTTCCTTGCTCGAGATTAAGTATTCGACTACGTCTCTAGTATGGGGGTGTTTTCACCCCTAGACTCGAAACATTGAGGAAAATGTTTAGTTTTAGTATTGGGGGGGGGGGTGAGTAGATAATTTACCTTGCTTACGTCAACACGCAATCCAAAATTTCATCTTTTTGTTATCATTTTGTTGCAAATAAGGCTAAAAATGGCCAAATTTTAAAATTTTTCTTATTTTTCATAAGTGTTTAAGACATGAATGTAGGTTTTCCGATGGTGAGAATAAGAGTAATTTTTGACTCGACCGTGCGTTTTGAGCACTTAGCTTCGATTCCTTAACTTTTAGGCTAAGTCTCTTAAATGAGGACGAGAAATGATAGAGTTATTTATAAGTCTCGTAATCGTCACGATCTCATGTGTAGTAATTATTAGCTTATTCTCCCCACGCTTTTGATAATAAATTCTTAATAAATATTGATTTAGCGGTTTAATCACTATTGTTGGTTTCTAATTTGTTTTAGTAGCTTCCATGTAATTAAATTGGGAAAACATTAAGGTATCGCCAACGTCACGGTTTTGAAGTATTGGCACCCGAATAATCGAAAGCTTCACCTAATAATAAGATTTCAAGTGCTCACCTAAATCAAGCAAACAATTTGAAGCCCCACAAGGCCGAAAAATCTATGCCAAATTGAAAGTGAATCAAGCCTTAATCTTTGAAGCTTTAAAGATCCAAAATTCACCTTAGCGTGAGGATATACGTCTTTGGCTAATAAAACCACCGATGAGGCGGATAATAAAAGGCAAGGCAAGACCGAAGTCATAATAAAAGCTTCATGGCGAAGTTGAATAAAAGATGGAGGTAAACCAAAGATAATAAGACCCTTCCGTTAGGGGCGTATAAAAGTATTGGTAATAAGTATCATGTTCAAAACCGTTATAAAACCGTGTTTATCGATACTTCTTGTTGACTTAATTTTTTGACATCGTTGTCTATTAGGGTGAATTATTAATTCGATGGTTTTGGTTACACCGTTAAAACTCTATTTTTAGACTTAATCTCTATTCACGCATAAGTCAATGATGTATCCTTGTGATCATTAAGACAAAATAAAATATAAGAGATACCAAGTAGGAATAAGGGAGTTTAGGTTCGTAATTAACACTCATGAGATATGATCGTGTTGCTAACTTATAATAACAATGATCTCGTTGCACGCTTGGCATGGAATTGGGGTGAAAATCGAGGACGACGAAATTATTTCTAACAAAGCATTCACGTGTTCTTGTTCTATGATCCCAAAAGTCACTTTATCGTGATGAAAACAATACATTATGTCTAAAACGCGTGTAGTAGTTTATTTAAATTTACGTCATCAATAAAGGTCATCATAAAATGAATTTTCGAGGTGCTAAGATACTTAATTCTAGCATTGCGTGAGGGCACATCAATGGTTTAGTATGGGGGAGTGATGAGACTGCAATTATACATAGTCTCATCGTCCAAATCGGGCTTAAAACGCTTAAAATGTCATCAAAATACCCCTATATATGCTTGTATTTGTGTCTTGTGTATTTTAGGTACGGATATCGTGAAATCAACAAATGATCACAAGAATGAAGCAATAACGAACACGGGAAACGAAGTCGCACAAAGAACCGGTCCCAAGTATGGAATTTCCAAAATTACCCTTGAAGTTTTGAAGAATGTCAAGTTTGGTCCCTCATTTTTGAAGATTTGGCAAGAAAAGTCCTTGGAGAACTCATTTGAACAAGTTTAATCCTTGAAGTTTGAAGGCATGTCAAAGAAAGCCCTTGAAGAATGCTCATTTTGCATTTATAGTCCTTTAAACAAGTTTGAAAACTTGTTGTGCCAAGTTTGACAAGTCAGCCAAACTTATTACAAAGGGATTTGAGACTTTTGGCTATTTAATTCAAAGTGAAGAAAGATTGGAAAGCAAGGGACTACTTCTGACTAGACACCAAACTTCACACCCTCCACTCCCTGCTTAACACGTCACCCCCTCACCCCACACCAGCTAATCACAACACACCCCACATCCACGTCTGTTTTCCACCCACCTTTTTTATATAACTGATTAAATCAGTTATAATTTCCCACCCAAACATTAATTTAAAAATAATCCCCCACTAAACCAGATTAAACCACCCCTAACTCACCGGTTAAACCCTAACCTCACCCAGGTTCAATTGGCTTTAATCTAAAGGGGTTTTAGCTAATACCTAGCAGATCCATGATTAACCCCAGCTTAAACAAAACCCCACCATAAAAACATTCGCATGTGACCTCTAAGACCCCACCCGTACCTCCCCTGCTCCCTGCATCTCCTATTTTGGCAACAAAGGAATCCCTCAGTCATCCAACGACTCCCATTGCACTCCTTGGTCCCAAAGGAACGTATAAACAGCCAAGAAATCATCAAAACACAACTGGCAATCACATGGGCACGAATTGACCAATTTTCAGTCAAAGATTCCAAGGGCAAAGTTGGATTTTCAGCAACTAGGGTTTACATCTTTTGTAATTTTTTATTTTAGTTCTAGATTCTTCTTAGTAGTATATAAATGGGTGTCATGTACCCATTTACCTTTTGTTCCAGATTTTGTGTTAATTTGCATAATCTGAGTTCCCATTTTAATGTTTGTTACTTATATCTTGTTCAAGTTTTGAAAAGATAGTTTGGAGCAAAGAGTTTCTTTTTACACAACAATTTTCAAAGAATCCGTTTCTATTTTGAAGTTTTTTGGCAAAAGTTTGCAACATTCTTGAAATCAGTTTTAAAAATTGAAGTGAAAGTGGAGATTAAAAACTGGTTTACTTGGTTTTGTTAAGTTTCTGTTAAGAAGTTTCAAGTTTTCAGTTTGGTTTCAATGGTTTGAGAAGAAACCATTTTCAAAAAGTTATTTCTTTTATAAGCTATAAGTTGATAAGCTGGCTTAATTAGTAAGCCAGCCTTATACACTTATAAGCCTTTGATATCCAGGTCACTCTTTCTCCTTTCCCTCTTGATTTTGACAGGTACACGGATTATGCATATTGGAGGGTGGTTTTCTTCTTGAAATCATCATCTTTATCTCACATACCAACAAGCTTCCTTCTGAAAATGATCAGCTCAAGCCCGAGCTTGATGGAAAAGGCGAAAGCTGCCTTTGTGATCCCTAGATGTAGAGTCACAAGGTAAAGTCTTTTTCTTACTTTCTATACTTGCTGGAAAAGTTTTTGAGCTATGATAATTGATAGGATTAGATTGTTAGGATGTAGACCAAATGTATAATGTTGCTTATTTTTTGGATTAGAACATGTTAGAGTAGGGTTGACTGGATTTGGTGCATGTTAGGATAGAATTTCTTTGTTATATTTTCAATTTTCTGATTTAAAGGGGTGTTTGGATTCAGGTTTTAAATCCAGTTTGTGAGATGAATTTGATTTGAAATCTGTTTAAATTCACCCACCTGAGTAGTTTTGTGTTATATCAGTTAATGTGTTGGACTTGGTAAGCTTTTGAAAGTTTTGCATGCACAAGTCTTGGGAAAACTGGTCCAAAAATCAATAGACCCAACTCTGCCTTGATTTTGTAGATTTTGTTACTCAAATCTTGTAGCTTGATAGGAATTAGGATAGGTTAGTACTTGAGTGTGATTTGGGGAAGCAAGTGAGTGAATTGAGTGAGTTTTGGCAAACTAAAACTCACCCAATTGCACATTGCATCAGCAAAACAACCCAAGACCCCTTTTTCTGATTTACAGTAACATACTTGGCCCATTTGTGCTTGAATTTTGTGAACAAGCTTGAGTTTTTCCTGTTTATTTGACTCCCCACAACCCAACCGGTTGTGGGGGTGCCCTTGTTTTCAGATAAAACCAAGTAACAAGCAAGTTCTAAGGTCAAAAGCCCCCAGACCCATTTTTCTGTGAAGTCAGTGGGAACTTAGTTCCCACTGTTAGTGTTAAAAGTTCCCCCTGCTAAGCTAACAGACAAAAAGGAGTCAAATGTCACTTTCAAAATCTGACTTTTTTGTCTTTAGTGGTGTTTTTTAGGAATTAGAACTTGATTTTAATTTTGTTATTTTTCTTATTTTATTTTTTATTTTTCTGTTTATTTATTTTCTTGTTACTGTTCATTTCCTATTTTTTAGATTAAATAGCATTTTAAATTACTTTTTAATTATCTGTTTTTTGTCTTCTAGTGAAAAATTTTAATATTTTTCAGTTTTAAAATTTTTCTTATATTTAGAAAAATATTTTAAAACTTTTAGTTCAAAAACATTTTACTGTTCACTTTTTAATTAATTTTTAGATTTTATTTAAGATTAATTAGGATTTAATTGTATACTGTTTTGTCTTTTAGTGAAAAATCTTTAATTTTTCAAACTTTTTCATTTTTCTACTGTTCATAAGTATAATTTAGGATTTTTAAAATTGAAAAATTATTTTTAGCAATATTTTATTATTTTTAATCATTATTTTAGTTTAAAAATTGTTTTTAGAGTTTTAAAAATAGAAAAATAGTATTTAAAATTTAGGAAAAATACTTTTTAGTTTTTAAATAATATAAGTAAGTTATTTGTTCAATAAAATAATATTTTGGGCTTTTTCTTAATTATATTTAATTTTTGGGCTTTAATTAGCATTAAAAATTGAATATTTAATTAATAAAAGGTTTTAAAATTTATTTAATGGATTTTTATCCTTATTTATATTATTTTAGACTTAGTTTTAATTTTTAATTTGTTTTTAGCTTAAAAAAGTTTAATTTTTCACGATTTACGTATTTACGTTCGCGTTTTACGTCACTCGTCGTAGTTTAATTGTAGTCGTAGCTCGTCTTTATTTTTCTTTCTTTTCTCATCCAAAAACGACACTAATCCAAACTCTTGATTTTACATAATTGGCATCTAATACACACACCTCCTCGACACCAAACTCGCACTTGTTCGGTTTCGCGTTTTTCCTAAAACGTGCAACTTAATACGTGCCCTCATTATACGCTCTTTTTCCTAAAAGACGTATTTTATCCAACAGCACTTGTTGCAGTAGTCTTTGTGTTGTTCATGCTGATGGTTATGATGCTGTTGTTTGTGTTGCTGTTCCAATCCTCAAGCTGTTTTGCAAGATCTACCAGGAAACTTATACTCAACAAGTCAAATTCAAGTTCAGGGGAGGATTGTTAGGACCTCTGTAATAGACATTTGTAATAGGTATGCTAGGAGGTATGTAGTTCCTCCTGGTCCTAGTAGTAGTAGGAGCAACACGTGTTCCTGGCCTTTGGAAAGTTAAACATTATTAATTTGGGTGGTTTGTTAGGATATGCATGAGATATGTTAGGAAAGGATATGCATATCAGAAGTTACACGTTTTGGTTTAATGCTGTATTAGGGATTCCTTGTAGTATAAAAGGAACCATTGGCGGAAGGGTTAAACACACCTTCATCAAACATTATTTTAGTTCATATTAATATTAGAAATCCTTAGTAAGGATCAAGTCATTATAGTAATTCTATTTCTTCTTGTTCATAGTATTTGTATTCCGCACTTATACTGTGTGTTTCATCTAGAGTATCTCTGTGAATAGACTTGTGATTACAGAAGTCGTTCACCATCCTTAACAGGCTGCAACATCCATATCTAGTGGACCCAACAAAGATAACACAATATGAATTACTTTTCCCGCCCAAAACACTTTAGAGATTCTCCTGCCTAAACTATAAAGGATAAGGCAAGTCTTTGCTTGCATAAGTCTTCACAAGGTTGTAAGTGATCTCTGAGTATTGTCATCTCAGAGATCCATAAACACCAGTACATTCCTTCTACATCCCAACTTGTCCATAACCGCTGGTGAGTATGACTAGATAATCTTTGACTTCTTTGACGTTGTCTTTGACTTGAATGTTCCTGGTGTGCCACCTAAGGCTTTGCCTTCAGCTGGTCTGGTCTCTGTCGCTGGTCTTCTCAGCGAATCATAACACTTAGTCTAATTTAAACAAATCTAGACTCGGTCATAGTTAAAACTTTCACTGGCCCAACAATCTCCCCTTATTTGTTTATAAATTATACTAAGTCTGAAATTATTGTAAGTGAGTACACAGCTTCTTCTTACACATAATTTAACAAACATACCTCAAAGTTTATTAAACACAAAGAACATAATCCTATTACATGAACACCTATAGGTGTAAAAAGAAAAACAAAATACAAAGGTTCTTTAGTGGTCAAGGCCCTGGTCACAGATCCTCTATGCTTCCACCTTGTCAACTCTTGAGTTTATAACCAGCTCGATCTCATACTCAAAATCACTGGCATACTTTCAGTTCCTCAATAGGCATTGTTTGAGTCTGATCAGTTGTACTGTTGATAAAAGGTGTAGTTCATTTTCTCTTTGTAAGACATAGTCACAATTTCTGTTCATGAAGGCCATACCTTTCTCTGGTTCTGTGTATGCTTGACCATTAACTGGCTTTGAGATTTCTTTGAGAAGCACCAGATTTCTTTGCATCCCATCTACTATCACATCTTCAGTGACCAACATTTCAATGAGGGGCCCCATTGGGTTCTTTCTCTTTCTTTGGCTTTGTGATTATTGTTGTGATAGCTGCGGAGGCAGAGGAAGTTTCAACTTCTTTGTTGTGTCTCTTACCCAGTTAAGTTTGGCTTGTATGTTCATCATCTGGGCTGCACCAGGCCCATATTTCTTTTAGGCAAGAGACAGCAGCTCCAACCACTCAGAGAGTCCTAGACTTCTGAGATTAAAGTCGTTGTTAACTTTGTAGTTAGCCAGTTCATTGTTTCTGTACAGGGTGATCACCACTCTTTTGTCCTTGTCTGTGAAGCAACTGTATTTGGTGATTTTCTTTGGCTCAAATCTTTCATTCATAATCTTCTCATACTCCTTTTGAAGATTGTTCCTTTTGGTTCAAGCTCTTTGAGATTTTTCATCTGAGTTTCTTTGACAGCGGGTGAGAGCAGTTTGTTCAGAGCCTCTTTGCTTTTACGTTCAGCAGCTTGGATGTCATCCAACCTCTTTTGTTCTAGGATCTGAGCCTTTGCTTCCTCTGGAGTTAGTGGTGGCTCATCAGCGCTTCTGGACTTGTTCAATTCAGAGTGCTTAGCAGTGGATCCTCCTTCCTCTTGCATGGAGTTCAAAGTTATCACTGGTTCCTCACTGGCAATGCCTTTGCCTTTGTCCTTAGTAACTTCTGTGGTGGACTTGAAGGATCTGATTGGAGTTGGTGTAAAATCCGCATAAAATACCAAGAACAGTACACTACATGTAAACACAATTAAATTAAAACTTTCTATTAATAATATACGACACGTGTCACGAACATTTAAATTACAAGTATTAAGTATATTATTAATGCACGATACACATTTACGTATAATCATTATATCACGAACATTTAAACACGAATATTCACGAGTATTATTTAACACGAAAAAATGCATTTGGTTTGGGCTTTTTGTCTAGCCACGACAAACAGAAAGGAAAAGGGAGGGCACTATGGCCCGACCCATTTAAGAATCCATGTGTAAACAATTAACTCTCTAGGGATTTTCATAATACCAAATTTTAGAAAAATAAATCAAACCCTATCCTTTCTTCTTCTCCTAGACGCGGCCACCAAAGGAAAAGCAAGGGGTGATTGTTTGATTTTGATCTTGGGTATTTACGTATTCGTGTTCGTCTTCCAATCCTACATACATCCATGTATTTGGTATTGATCAAAACCTTAATCTTTTAATCTCTTATTTTAATTATGATCATGGTTCATAAATCTCTTAAAAACATAATTAAAACATGTTTATGATTAAGGGTTAATCAAGATTCGGGTTTGTGTGGTGTTTATTTTGGTTCAGCAACTGATGTAGGTATAATCGTACATGTTTTAGGAAAAACGCGTAATGGGCAAGTATTAATCGATACGTTTTAGGAAAACCGTAAAGATGAAAAGTCCAAGTTCATTCTCGATGGAGGTGTATGTGTATTATGTGCCAATAATATAAAATCAAGTTTGGATTAGTGTCGTTTTTAGGTTTGAAGAGAGAAAATTAAAAGACGATTTACTCTACGATTAAACTACGACGAATGACGTAAAACGTAAACGTAATAACGTAAAACGTGACTAAATTAAAAAATTTAAACTAAAAACAAATTAAAAATTAATACTAAGTTTAAAATAATATAAATAAGAATAAAAATTTAATAAATAAATTTTAAAGCTTTTTATTAATAAAATATTCAATTTTAAATGCTAATTAAAGCCCTAAAATAAATTATAATTAACAAAAAGTCCAAAATATTATTCTATCAAACTAATATCTTACTTATAAAAATTAAACACTAAAAAGTATTTTTTCTAAATTTTTAAAACTATTTTTCTATTTTTTAAAAGCTAAAAACACTTTTTAAACTAAAATAATCATAAAAAATAATAAAATAATGAGAAAAATAAACTTACTTTTTCAAAAATCCTATTTTACTTATCTAAATCTGGGAAAAATGAAAAAAGCTGAAAAAAGTAATTTTACGCCTAATAAAACAAAAACAGTTTAATTAAAAACTAATTTAAACTTAAAATAATTCTAAAAATGATTAATAAACGGAAAAATGAAATTCTTTTTTTGAGAATCTTTAAATACTAAACTGAACATAGGAAAATTGGAAAATAAGAAAAACACAACTTTTTACCCACTAAAGACAAAATCAGAACATTTAAAAACTATTTAAAACTTAAATTAATGCTAAAAATACTAAAATAATCAGAAAATTAAAAATAACTTTTTGAAAAAACTTAAAATAAATTAACAAACATGGGAAAATTGAAATAACTAAAAAAGACTACTTTTTGACCACTAGAGACAAAAAACCTAGAAAAGCTGACAATGACACCTAGTGGACTTTTGTCCACTGGCTAAGGAGTGGGAACAAATAAACTAGAAGTGGGAACTTTTTCCCACTGCTTGATCACAAAAACAAGATTTTGGCGAGTTAGAGCTTTGTTTGGTGTTGTTTGTTGGAACAAAGGGCACCCCCACACTTATGGAAGTGTGGGGAGTCAATGCAAGCAAGAAAACAATCAATCCTAACACAAGTATGTACACAAAACTATGAAACCAGTTACTGTATAGAACTAAGGGTCTGGTGGTTGATGTTGTTGATACAATTGGTCTTAGGGTGAAATTCAAGGCTCAATATCTACCAAGCAAACTGACTAAACCATAAATTGGCTACTAACAACCCTAAACTATCAAATATACTAACTGTTAACAAGATTTAAGCTCATATCACTTAAAATCAAACCTAAATCTGACTATTGATGAATATGACAGTTTTATGCTAACTTGAAACACACAAAATCCAAATTTTACACTATAATTCCCACATAACTAGTAAAATATTACTAACAAATCCTACTAGAGTATATTAGAACTGATTCTACCCCACTCTTGTGTCATCCAAGGCAAGCATAGATCAGATCCAACCACCCCTTTTGAAGACTTAAGAGAAAATTTCCAAATAAGATTATAACAAATGAGTTCAAAACACTTCTAAGATCTATCTAACATGCTATTTAATTGATAATGAACATAAACAAAACACTTAACATGCACTTAAAACAGATTAACCAAAATCACAAAGTTCACAATTTTTAACTAAGAAGGAGGGTTCAAGCCTTAAGGAGTTTACCTTGTGGGACCCACATCCGGGTGCTACTATGGCTAAAAAGCCATCTCCATGTTAGCTTAAAAGAAGAGCTTATGAAGAACTGTTTATGTGAAGATGTTGAGAGGGAGGGAGGGAGAATACTGTAGTCAAACCCTCAATATCTTGAACCTGAAATCAGCAAACAAGGGCACTTGTACCATAAGCTTACCAATAAGCTTATTTGTTAGATAAGCTTATTTTCAGCTTAAGCTACTGATGAGATGACATTTATACATGATCTCATCATTCTTTTCGGGCTTTAAATGCATAAAATGTCATAAATACACCATATATATGCTTGTGTTTGTTTACTTGTGTATTTTAGGTATGGATATCGCGAAAAAGACAAAAGATCACAAGAAACAAGGAAAAACGAACACGAGAAACGAAGCTGTATAAAGAACCGAGCCCTAGTTCATAATCTCTCAAAGAAAAACCCTTGAAGACTTGAAGATGAACAAGATTGATCCCTCATTTATGAATAAATGATACTTAATATCCTTGTATATTCATAATTACAAGTTTGGTCCCTTAAGGTTGTCAAAATTACAAAAAGGTCCTTCAACATTGAAGATTTGGCAAGTTTAGTCCCTCAACAGTTCTAAATTGTCAAAAATGGTCCCTCATGAAGTCAAAATCCAATGAAGACCTTCAAAGATGAGAATTGTCTAAGATCAGTCCTTAAACTATGCAAAAATGGCAAAAACAACCCTTGAAAACCTTTGCCAAAGTTTTAGGGCAAAAGTGTGAAGTTGGAAACTTGAATAACAAATGAATTCGTTTTTGGTGGCTGAAAAACTTGTTTTACTACTTTTACCAAAAGACAAGGGCCAAAGCTGTGCATTTGAAACATTCAAAAAAGAAATGCGCCAAACACTTTCCACTCCACCAAAATCGGATCAAAGGGGACCACTATTCACCCCATGAACCCATATTTTAGTTTTTACTGCCTAAGGGTTTTTCCCAATTACTTTTACCAAAACTCAATTGACCTCACACGATTACATCCTACACATGAAACATTACACCACTCCACTCAAGGACCCCACCCCATTCAACCGTCCACCAATCACAATCCAACTTCCTCTCCAAGGAATGACACGCGGCCAAATCAACAGCCCACACTCATTACTTGGCCCCAAAGCATAAATGAACGACTTGGATGCATTTGGATAACTCAGCAACAAAAGTCGTCTAGAAGATTTAAGGGAATTTTAGGGACTTTGTAGATAGGGTTTTCATTGTAATCTCAGCCCTTGTGGCCTATATAAAGACCCCTCAACATGTGAGAGAGCTTTTGTTCTAGTTTTACTCTTTAAACATTGTAATTCCTTTTTAAAATTTATAAAAGTTGGTATTTTGAGAAAATTGTAATTCCTTTTTATGTTTTTGAAAGTTGGTGTTGTTTAAGAGTGATTCTGAGTTCCATTTGATGCTATAAAGGTGCTTTGATCTTGTGGTTAAAGCACGTTTATGTTTGGTAAGGTTTTCAAGTTTGAAAAAATCTTGAAAACAGTCATCTGTTTTTGATATTTTTCTTGTACTAACCCTTATCCAAAAGCTATAAGCCCTTGCAAGCTTGTTGACACCAAGCTAGTGAAGGTTTATCAACCTTTAGATAGGCTGTTTGTTGCTTGTGTTGAAGAAATCAAGTCCTTGAGGTTCTGCTTTGAACCATCAGCCAAGGCACATACCATCTTCTTTGTTCAAGGAGCTTGGTCACTCTTTAGTTGTTGAGAGTGGTCCAAGGAGCATAGCTGATCCCTCTAGGAAGTTGTGGGGGATAGGTATAAGCTCTTTTTAAGTTTCCTCTAAAAATTTCATGTTTATGTCTGATATGAACTTTGCCATGTGATTTGGTGTTCTTGTATTTTTGCTTTGTGTTTTATTGTTGTTATCTGTTAGTTGTCACCTAGGTAAGATATTTGGATCATAAAATCAGTAAGTTGTGTGATTGAATCAAAAGTTTGTTTGAAAATGGGCTAAAACAAGGTTGTTTGGATTTTGGGATCATAAGGCTTTGTGGCATTGTGCCCTTGGTTCTTAGGGCTTGGGTAGTCTAAAAAAGTCATATGCAACTGGTTTTGGTCATTGGTTAAGTCTCAAGTAGTTTGGATAAGTATTTCAAAGTTTTGGAAAAATCTGATAAAATTGGTTTGAAATTGGTCAAACACATCAGGTCCAATAAAATCTTTGTTTGTTGGATCTAAGGTCTGAATATTGGTTTGGGAAGATCTTAGGTGATAAGCTATCTGTGCAATATCTGTTTGTTGAATTTGGTGGCTTATTGTGGGTGCTAGAGCTTATCAAAGTTGGCTGAAGTGGTCATTTGCATCAGCAAAGTGACCACCTCAATTTGGGCTTGTAGTTGTGATTCTATTGTATGCCTAGTTGTTTACCTGCTTGGAACTTGTTATTGTGTTTCTTGTGAGTGCTTCTTGCTATTTGGTTTGCCTTATTGCTGGCTTATAAGCTAACTAGCTTATTGGCCTTATTTTGCCAAAATCTGTCAAGTTTTGGTCAACTAACCACTTGATTCACAAGGACTCTACCTTGAGTTCTTCACAAAAGTTGCTTAAAACAAGCCTATAATCAATCCTTGAGCATTTGGTGAAATTCGGTGGACTTTGACTTTTGGTCAAATAAGCACAATTTGGCTTATTTTTCAGAACTGCTTATTGGTACATGCAACAACTTGGTTTTTGTGATAGGTGTCATTTTTCTCAGCTTAATATCAAATCTGGAAAGTTACAAGTCATTTGGTTAAGCTTTTGTTAGGAAACTAGCTTATTTTGCTTTTTCAGCCAGCTTATTTGCTTCTACAGCTTATTCTACTTAGCTTTTTGTGAATTTTCTTGTTGATTATTCTTAGTTAAGCTATTTGTGATCTTTTGCAAAAAGAATCAGCTTCTGAAGCACCCTAGAACTCTAACCCGACTATTTTGTCGTTTAGTGAAAAAGTTATTTTCAAAGTTCTTGCTTATTACTTGAGCTTTTTCAAAATTTCTTTTTGTAGATTGGTTTAGAATCTCAATCAGATGTTGTGTGTTCAATTAGAGCTTATGGCATTAGTTTATGGCTTAATGGGCTTATTGGCCCATTAAGAATAAGTTGTTGACCTTTTAAGCTGTGATAAGCATATTTTCAGCCTTTGGGCCTCTAGACTTTTGTGCTTAAAATCAGATTTTGAGTCAGACTAGTGAGTTTCAGCCCATTTGGTTGAGTTTGATTTTATTAGGCCCATTAAGCCCATTTAAGTAGTCTGTTTTTGTTTTTAGCCCATTCGGGGGCCCATTAGGGGTATTTTGGTAATTTCACTTTCATTTTATGTTTATTTAGGTTAAAATAAACTACTTTGCAAGTTTTTAGAGTTTTTTTATAATTTTTGGATTCTTAATATTATTTTAATATTATTTTATACTAAATTTAAATTTTCATATTTTTGCACTTTTTATATTTTTCTTAGGTTAAATACATTAAAATAAGATTTTTGCAACTCTTAGAGTAATTTTATCATCAATTTCTTAATTTCTAGAATTATTTTAAGTTTTTAATAGTTTTTAATCATTTTAAATAGTTTTAATTAGTTTAAAAATTCATAAAAATAGTTTTTATTCTTATTTAGTCATTTTAGAGGTTTACAAAGTGAAAAATCTTTATTTGGGCTTTTTAATAATTATTTTGATTTTTAGGGCTTTAATTAGCATTTAAAAATTACTATTTAATTAATTAAAAGGTTTGAATTTTTTTGATCATTTGTAAACTCTTAGTTTATTTCATTTGATTTTTGGTAATTTTTTGGGAATTTTTAGAATTTATTTTTATTTTGACACTTTTTACGGTTTTTATTTTAGTCGTCGTAGTAATAATTTTCACGTATCCGTCATTCTACTTTCTCATCCCCTTTTTTCAAATATTAATCTCAAATATCATTGCATTTTAGTCACACACATATACCTCCTTGGGAAACGAACTTAATTGGGTCATTAACACTTGATTTTCCTAAATCATTTGTTTAATACTTTCCGCTTTTACGCCTTTTTCCTAAAAGGTTGTATTTTACCTACAATTATTTTGGCGCCGCTGCCGGGGAGGTGTCTCGTGGTTAATTTGTCATTTTGTTTTTAATATTAGCCATAAATAGTATTTATATTAGTAGAACTCTACTAATACATATTATCGGTTTTTTCTCATTTTTCTTGTGAAATTATTATTACTATATTGTATTAAGTATCACAACAAAATCAAAATATCTCCAAAAGTGCGCAAACACAACCTTAATTGGGATTTGATATCCTAATTATTGTATTCGAATCTCAAATAAAAAGAAAAAGGCAAAAATAGGTAAATACTTTCGTGAAGCTCGATTTTGAAAAATACAAACTATAAGGTGGGTATAAGGCGGGTATTATAAAATATACCCTAAGAAAAACGGCTCTTAAGTGCTTCGCGCCGCCTCATTTCCCCGCTTGCTTGTGAGTATTTTGAGATTGAAGGCTAATCGAGGGTTTTTCCGCCCAAAGTATTATTACGTATCATATATATTTGCTTGGTTTCTTCAATTTGGTTTTCACCAAAGTTCTAAAGTCATTCGAAGGCGTTCACTCCACGTGATCGTTTTAATTCTTTTAAGGCTTCTTTAATCAAGAGTTTGATTTGAGGAGAGATTTGGTAGATTGTTGTCTACAAAGATACACAAAATCCAAAAAAAATTAAAAACAATCAAAAACACAAAAAAATTGAAAATCCACAAAACACCCAAAAAGAATCTTCTTTGCTCACCTCCCATCTTCGTCAAGTTTATGCTAACTCGTAATCAAGCAAAACGAGCTCGTAAACCTCGTCAAGGTCAAGGAAACCAAAGTCCTTTGATTGAACAACAACAAACTCTAATTGTCGAACCCGTTGTAGAACCAATAGTCGTCAGGGCTAATCGTACTATGATGGAGTTGCTTCAAGCACCCACCGAGGGTTTTGGAGAAGCTATTGTGATTCCGGCCATCCTTGGGGAGAATTTCGAGATTAAGACGGGTTTAATGTCGATGCTGCAAGCAAACAAGTTTAGAGGTCATGAAAAAGACAACCCGCACTACCACATAAGGAATTTTAATCGTCTTACCGCAACAATCAAGTTTAAGGATGTTCCACATGACGACATTAAGATGATGGTTTTTCCATACTCGTTAGATGGACCCGCTAAAATTTGGCTCGAGAAAGAACCGCCAAATTCGATTTTGACATAGGGTGATCTCGTTTCTAAGTTTGTAAACCAATTTTTTCCACCATCTAAAACAACACATTTAAAAAATGAGATTTCAAGATTTACACAACGTAGTAATAAAAGTTTTTCAATGGCATGGGAATGATTTAAGGAAATGTTACATGAATGTCCACACCATGATTTTTCGGAATTGCATCAAATAGATACTTTTTATAATGGGCTTAATGATCATGAACGAGATTATTTGAATGCCGCCGCGGGTGGTAATTTTTTGTGTAAAACGACCAATGAAGCTTTAAAGATTATCGAGAATAGATCTAAGGTCTATAACCCTCGTAACACACCGAGTGTTGCCAATATGGGTTCGTCATTGTCCTCATCGCCTCATAACATGAATGCCTTACATGATGAAGCAAATGAGGAAAATCGGTTTTTCGATAGATTTGCAAATCTTATGACTCATTGGAAAGCACAAGATGCTTTGAATTCCGCATCGGTTAAATCGGTTGATAAGAGTTGTTTATCTTGTGGTGGAGCTCATGATCTTTCCGAGTGCATTACCGCCGGTGGTAACACTTCGAGTGCTTACGTAGCAACAGGAACTTACAACCAAAACGGCCAAGGTTCCCGCCCAAATCAAGCTCCACCAAATCAAAATGCTAACAACTATCGAAACAACAATCAAAATGGTGGTTATCAAGGCAATTCACGTAATTATAACAAAGGGAATTATCAAAGTGGGAATGGACAAGTTGCAAATCAAAACCAAAACCGTGATTTTCAAACTACTACACAAGGTTTTCAAAATGATCACACCAAAAATCTTCAAGGAGAATTTTTGAATTATGCTAAGGCAAATGATGCTAAGTTTGATAATATGCAACGTGAAATGATTAGCTTAAGATCCGAGTTGAAAAACGAGCTTAAAAACGAACTTGCTAATGAACTTAAGACACATGCTAATAAAATGGAAGGAAACGTTCAACGTCTTCAACAAAATCAACAAAAAATGGAACAAGGACAACATGGGATTAAGCAAGAATTGTTAAAAGCGGATGCTAGGCAATCAAAATTTGAAGACCGAATGGAAAAAATGTTTGAAGCAATCATGTGTAAACCCTCTTCCTCGGGTGGTCTTCCTAGTGATACCATTGCAAACCCGAAGGGAGAAATGAAGGTTATTACTACACGTAGTGGTAAAACTTTCAAGGAACCTATCTCTCGTCCAAGTACTTCTACGGAGAAGGAAATCGAGAAAGAGCCCGAGGTGATGGTCGAAAAGGAGCATATCACAAGCCCACGAAGTACCGCTCATACCACACCTACGGTTGAACCAATACCAATCATGGAACCCGAGATTCCAAGGCCGTTTCTTAATGTCCAACCCACACTACCCTTACCTTACCCTTCGAGACGAAACAAAGAGAAATTGCAAGAACGTAACAAACAACAAATCGAGCTTTTTATAAAAATGTTTCAACAAGTTCATTTTGATGTAAGTTTAGCCGACGCGTTGTTATACATGCCTCGTTTTGCTTCCACTTTCAAAAGTATGATGAACGATAAGGAAAAGCATTCAAAGCTTGCTAATTGTTCTTCGGTTTATCTTAACCGCATACCGGAAAAAGTTGGTGACCTGATAACGCCCAAATCCAACATGTTTTCTTGAGCGTTATCCGTATATTTTGCATGGTTTTTGGTTATACTAACGGGCTTTATATCTCATATATGTGTAAAGCTGTGTTTTGTGTTGTTAGTTAGCCAAGATCAAGAAAAGTGAAGAAAAGAAAGAATAATTGACGATTCATGCATATACGAAGGAATACCGACTAGCTACAAGCTTTAAAGATTAATTCCGGGTGCAAGAACAAATATTTCCAAGGAGCAAATAAAGATATTCAGCATGAAAGTTGCCACCATCAACACACATCCAACTTGCCATTGGCAAGAGTGAAGTTGCCACCATCACATGGGAGTTGATTTGCCTCCAACATAGTTCAAGTTGCCACCAACATTTGTCTAGACAAAATTGTGTCCACATTCATGCAATCTTCTTTGGAGCATTCTAGAACAACTTTGGCTCCAAGATATTTACTTTGGCTCCAAGTACATTTCTTTGGCTCCAAGTTCATACATTTATGACAAAGGCCTTAATTTCATTATAAATAAGACCCTTGGGGTCATTGTAACATAACACTTTCATAATTACCTTCATTATTCATCAAGGAAACTCTCTTCCTTGGTGAAATCCCGGATTTGGTCCAAGTGTGCCAAAAACTCATCCTTTTGAAGCTCCAATCATCAAAATAACCTTGCCAAACTCTAAGGGATCATTACCCTTATCATTGGTAGTGTTTCTTGGTACCTAAATCACCACCAATCTTCACCAAACCTCTCCAAAACCAGCCTCAAATATGAAATACGTATTTCAAATACATAACCCGAAAGACCACATAACTTGTAGTCAATTGGAGGCCTAAGGATTGCTCTAATACTTTCATTCACTTATTGTATTAGCAATTTGGTAATACTCTTTTTATTATTTCAAGAATGATTATGAATGTTATGAATATTGTTCGTATGAGTTTTGTTGAAATAATTATGGAGTAGTTTTTTTATACTTGTTTGGAATAATGTAAACATGTATATGGAGTGTTTATTATTTTGCAATGTTGAATTATGATTTTGTTTATAAGTTTGTTTAAATTAATATGAGTCTTGATAACTTGTTGGTAAACCATAACTCGGTCTAAAGGTCGAAAGGATTCCTAGTTATGTTTTGTTTCAAATGCTAGCACGCGTATGTTTTTGGTGTATCATGATTGAAAACCATGAGTAAACAAGTTAAATGGATTTATAAAGATTTAATCTAGAGTATAGGTCGAAAGGGCTCTAATGAACAAGTTGGCTAAAATCATACTTCTCACAAATGGATTTAATTACCGGTTTGTAATATTGGTCATAGGTCGAAAGGGTTCTTTATTCTAAACCATGTCATGTGCAATTCCATGATATTACCCATTGACTTGGAATTGTATACTTATAATTTGCGTGTTATTGCTTAACTATCTACCCGATAATCTATTCACTCCATTGAAATGAATACTAGTTCCAAGAAAGTATCTTTATTATTATTGTTATCTCATCTTATTAGCTTAATCATCATCTTAAGTGTTACTTGTTGCTTAATTGTTACTTGTTACTTATATGGTAATTTTGGGAGTGACAACCATTTTTACCACTAACGTTACATTGTCACAAAGACTCTTTACAACCGAAAACACTTAAATCCCAGTGAACGACCTCGGCTTACCACAACAAGCTAGCTACAAACGAAAGGCTCATACTTGCCCGTGTGTTCTTAGCTTATTCGGTAATACTTGTATAAATTTAAAACTTGTGTACACTCACAAAGAACGCATCAAGTTTTTGGCGCCGCTGCCTGGGATTTGTGTTTTGTGCTTTTCATGTTTTGAATCTTTGTTGCATATCGTGTATCGTTTAATCTCCTTTGTGCTTATTTTTTTGTGCTTATTGTGTTTTAAGAAAATTGAAGTGTGTTTACATTAAGCTTTTTAGTCCTTATTTCACCAACCCCACAAAAGTTTTTTTTTAAAGTGTTCTTAGTTTTTAGTTGCCAAAATCTACAAAGTAAAAAAAAAAAAAAAAATTAGCAGCCAAGTTGCCGCCGGCATACCCACTCTACCGCCGGCAACAACAAAACAGTAGCCGATTTGCCGCCCGACACTCCCTAGTTGCCGCCGACAACACCCAAACAGTACCCAACTTGCCGGCCGGCAAGCCAATCTTGCCGCTGACAACTACTGAAATTAAAAAAAAAACCTTTATTTTTAATTTTCTTTTTTCTTTATTTGTTTTCTTTAGCTAAAATATATATAAAATATAAAAAAAACAAAAAAACAACAAATTTTTTAAAAAAAATGCAAAAATATTTTCTATTTGAGTTCCTTTATATTTTATTTATCTTTTTTTAGTTGTTAATAAATTTTTCGAAGTATTTATATTTTTCATAAACCCACGTCTTAGAGGTAAATGCCTCGTTAATAAATTCTATGAACTTAAACGTAAGTTCAAGAAGAAGACTCGTGAACCCGATAAAACCTAATTTGACATCGAGTCACCCGAACCGTTCACCGAGGAACGTGTTGTCATTATCGACATACTTGAGTCGAAATTCGAAAGCCCATTCCATACCGAAGGAATCTTCACCTATAAAACCGAATCCGATTCCTCAACCATTGTTACCATTGATCTTGACGATCAACCGATGTGGTCAAACACTAGGATCGTTGCTCCAACACCTAGTTCCTCTATTGTCCGAATCCCTATTTTGAACAATTTCACTATCAAAACATACAAATGATTCGGGAAAACCAATTTGATGGAGAATCCCTATCCGATCCTCACCAACATGTATTCGATTTTCTTGAGATTAGTAGCCTTTTCCAATATGGTGAAAATCAAGAGGAAGCGATTAACTTGAGGATATTACCATTCTCATTAACCGGAGAAGCTAAGTCTTGGTTGAATGAACTAAACGAAGGAACAATTACTTCGTGGAACGAATTAAGAGAAGCTTTCATAAGCCAATTCTTTTCACCCGCAAAGTTTAAACGTCTCCTAAACGAAATTTGACTTTCACCAACTCAATGACGAATCTCTCGTTGAAGCTTGGCTCCGAATGAAACATATGCTTCGCGCTTGTTATGGACATGATCTAACCACGAGAACGATAATTGAAACATTTTATCGTGGCTTAGATGATCCAACTCAAGCATCTCTCGACACCGGAGGAATCTTCCTCTACAATACTCCGAACAAAGCTTTCCAAATCCTCGAGGACAAGGTCTTTCTCAAGCTCGATTTTTCGAAGGATTCTCATATCCATCGTAAACCGAAAACCGTTGTTTCCGCCAGTGGAAACAATTTCATCTCCGATCACACTGTGTTGATGGAGAAATTCGAAGCTCTCGCTAGGCTTATCGATTCCCAATTGCTAATCATAAGGAATGAACTAAAAGATATGCGAGACGATCGTATGGACGATCACGACTCACAAACCACCATGAAGGATGACACGCCGATGTGTGAACCTCATGAAGTGAATTATGTCGAAGAATATCACGAAGGATATCACGAAAAAAATTCAAGGAATTCACATTCCTGTCTTACCCTAAACCCGAACCGTCCCATTCCTCAATCTCGACCGCGAGATGTGATGACATACTCATCACAATCTCACCAAAAAACCGAAACCTCAACGAAGGAGATGATGAGAGAATTTATGGCTTGGCAAACGGAAGAAAATGAACGTGTTAAGAACAATTTGGTTGACTTGGAGTTTCAAATCAATCTAAACTTCCGAAACCACACATCCATGATCGAAGACTTGAAGACAAACACTGATCGTGTCGAAAAGCAAATCCACCATACCAAGTCCCTTCCTCAAATCACCAACACGAAAACAAGATTCGATCTACCCTCTATCCGAAACGAGATTGATAAGGGTGATGCTGCTTTTATCGAGGAAGAAGAAGGAGAACCTATTCCAACCGTGCCAAAACTAAACACCATCATTTCTAACTCAACTTTTCCCAGGGATTGCGCCGTGCATATCCCAAACAAAAAGGAGAAGACGTTTGAACATGATGTAATATCGATTCATGACGCGGAGTTAAAATCAATAAAGGACGTTGGAAGTAGAAGAAAGAAAGAAAGGGACGACAATTATGTGCCGAAGAAGCCTTTCAAAGTTTGGACTATAAATAGAGAATTTCTTTGGTTCAAAGATGATAATTATCAAAATCAATAGCACCCAACCAAAGTTCCCCATCTTGACCGTATCGTCAAAGAATCCTAACATTTAGGGGAAGAGTCTAGCTAACGACTCAATAATAAATTAAGCGCTTCTCGGGAGGCAACCCGTGCTTTAGTTGTTTGTGTGTTTAATTTTGTGTGTTTAGAATAAATATGTACGCCCCAAAGTATTTTTCTAACTTGGAAAATCTTAAGTGTGAGGGGGTGTACATTGCTAGTAGTGTTTTTATATATCTATGTGTGCTTGTTTGTTTGTTTTGTTTTGTTTTGTTTGAATAAATGCAGCAATAGGTAATGGAGGAGGATGCATACATGGAGAAGGAATGAAGTATCAAGAACCGATTGATCTCACAAGCTTATGGTGTAGCATTGCATCACATGGAGATCAATTGCAATTTCTAAAACCCAGGAAGTTTCGTTTCTCTTTGATTATTTATTTATTTCCTCACTTTTCATGCTTTGAAGTTTATTTTTAACATTGAGTACAATCCAAAACTTAAGTGTGAGGGAGAATAAATCAGAAAACGAAACCAATTTTTGTTATATAAAAAAATAAAGGAGAGTTGTACACTTGTTTGCCCTTAGGATATAATTTTTTTTTCTCACACGTTTGTATGTAAATATGTTTCAATTATCGTCCACATGGTAAAAAAACATATAATAAAAAAATATAAAATTTCAAAAAAAAATAAAAAAAAAATAAAAAAAATAAGTTTTAGTGAGATCACACTTGTGTGATAAAAGTGTATATGCGTGACAAAGAGGCAACCTTAGGAATAAAACCCAAATAGCCTTTTCCATTTTCTTTTTAGCTAGTTACATCGATTAGCTAACCACCCATATTAACCCTTTTGTTAGCATTTTCGTCTAGTGCTAGATACCCTTAGAAAACCCGTTGAGCCTATCTTTTCGTTTTTATTAAATCCACTAAAAAGAAAAAAATATATTTAACCTTAAACCGTAGCCTAAACCATGTCGAAGTCCAAATGGTGGGTTGCTAGTTGCTTGTATGGTGGATCGTTTTTGATGAGTTATAGTTGCCACACTTCGCATTTGTATGTGCTATTCCAACAAAGATGAAGATGAGCTCCTTTGTGTTTGTATTTTTTGTGGTGTGTGCTTAAGCGAAGTGTGAGGGGAGCATGTTATGTATGTTGAAAAAAATGAAAAAAATGGAGGATGAAAAAAGGAAAGAAAAAGAAAATAAGTCATCGAAAAAAAGTAAAAAAAAAATGATGACAAAAATAGCCAATGAGCTATATTATGAAGATGAAGGAACAAGAAGTATGTTTAGATATCGATTAGCCAATTTGCTAAGACGTGATATATATATGTGTTGATCAATATGTGGTGAATAAGCTCGTAGCTATGATCATTTTTGGGCTTGTGATTTATTCGGTAACTAGCAACATGGGACTTAGACTTCTAACTTGTATATTCGTGATACACCTCTCATAAAATATCCCATGTCTTTTCCATAACCCATTAACCCAAAGCCTTAACCTTACGACCCAATAAAAATCCTCTTTAGATTTATATACGTGGTGCTCACGCCATTCAGTTTAATTTTGTTTGTAATTTGTAGCTTTGAATCTTATTTTTCTAACCATTTCATGCACCATGTGGAAAGTATTTTTCTTTGATTTTCTTGAGGACAAGCAAACTCTTAAGTGTGAGGGGGTTTGCACCTTTAGCCATTTTTCTTATAAAAACCAAAAATATTTTCAATTTTCATAGATTTTTCAAATTTTCATAAAATTTTTTAAAATTTTCTTTTCTTTTAGAACCTAGGTAGTTTCTAACTTTACTTTTATTTGCTTGAGGGCAAGCAAAGTTTTTCCTTTCCTTGCTCGAGGACGAGCAAAACTTAAGTGTGAGGGGATTTGATAACGCCCAAATCCAACATGTTTTCTTGAGCGTTATCCGTATATTTTGCATGGTTTTTGGTTATACTAACGGGCTTTATAACTCATATATGTGTAAAGTTGTGTTTTGTGTTGTTAGTTAGCCAAGATCAAGAAAAGTGAAGAAAAGAAAGAATAATTGACGATTCATGCATATACGAAGGAATCCCGACTAGCTACAAGCTTTGAAGATTAATTCCGGGTGCAAGAACAAATATTTCGAAGGAGCAAATAAAGATATTCAGCATGAAAGTTGCCACCATCAACACACATCCAACTTGCCACTGGCAAGAGTGAAGTTGCCACCATCACATGGGAGTTGATTTGCCTCCAACATAGTTCAAGTTGCCACCAACATTTGTTTAGACAAAATTGTGTCCAGATTCATGCAATCTTCTTTGGAGCATTCTAGAACAACTTTGGCTCCAAGATATTTACTTTGGCTCCAAGTACATTTCTTTGGCTCCAAGTTCATACATTGATGACAAAGGCCTTAATTTCATTATAAATAAGACCCTTGGGGTCATTGTAACATAACACTTTCATAATTACCTTCATTATTCATCAAGGAAACTCTCTTCCTTGGTGAAATCCCGGATTTGGTCCAAGTGTGCCAAAAACTCATCCTTTTGAAGCTCCAATCATCAAAATAACCTTGCCAAACTCTAAGAGATCAAAACCTTATCATTGGTAGTGTTTCTTGGTACCTAAATCACCACCAATCTTTACCAAACCTCTCCAAAACCAGCCTCAAATATCAAATACGAATTTCAAATACATAACCCGAAAGACCACATAACTTATAGTCAATTGGAGGCCTAAGGATTGCTCTAATTCCTTCATGTACTTATTGTATTAGCAATTTGGTAAAACTCTTTTTATTATTTCAAGAATGATTATGAATGTTATGAATATTGTTCGTATGAGTTTTGTTGAAATAATTATGGAGTAGTTTTCTTATACTTGTTTGGAATAATGTAAACATGGATATGGAGTGTTTATTATTTTGCAATGTTGAATGATGATTTTGTTTATAAGTTTGTTCAAATTAATATGATTATTGATAACTTGTTGGTAAACCATAACTCGGTCTAAAGGTCGAAAGGATTCTTAGTTATGTTTTGTTTCAAATTCTAGCGCACGTATGTGTTTGGTGTATCATGATTGACAACCATGAGTAAACAAGTTAAACTGATTTATAAAGATTTAATCTAGAGTATAGGTCGAAAGGGCTCTAATGAACAAGTTGGCTAAAATCATACTTGTCACAAATGGATTTAATTACCAGTTTGTAATATTTATCATAGGTCGAAAGGGTTGTTTATTCTAAACCGAGTCATTTGCAATTCCATGATATTACCCATTGACTTGGAATTGTATACTTTAATTTGTGTGTTATTGCTTAACTATCTACTCGATAATCTATTCACTCCATTGAAATGAATACTTGTTCCAAGCAAGTATCTTTATTATTATTGTTATCTCATCTTATTAGCTTAATCATCATCTTAAGTGTTACTTGTTGCTTAATTGTTAGTTGTTACTTATATGGTAATTTTGGGAGTGACAACCATTGTTACCACTAACGTTACATTGTTACAAAGACTCTTTACAACGAAAACACCCAAATCCCAGTGAACAACCTCGGCTTACCACAACAAGCTAGCTACAAACGAAAGGGTCATACTTGCCCGTGTGTTCTTAGCTTATTCGGTAATCCTTGTATAAATTTAAAACTTGTGTACACTCACAAAGAACGCATCACGAACCTGGAAAGTTTCTCATTCCTTGTGATATACAAGATATGAAAGAATGCGTCGCCTTGGCCGATCTTGGTGCGAGCATTAATTTGATGCCAATTTCCATTTGGAAATCGCTTTCGCTTCCGGCTCTTACTCCTTCGAACATGTCTATCGAGATGGCCGATCATTCTATGATTTTAGCATGTGGATTAGCCGAGGATGTTTTCGTGAAAGTGGGGAAGTTCTACTATCCCATTGATTTTATAGTAGTTGACATCCCGGCGGATCCTCAAGTTCCTCTAATTTTAGGTCGTCCATTTTTAGACACTTCGAGATCGCTTATTGACGTTCATGCAAGAACTATTACTTTGAGATTCAACGAAGAGGAACTTGTTATAAACGCTACTCAAAACTCGACACCTTCTCATGTTTATTCAATCCAACCATCAATCACATCCACTTAGTTGATGTGGTTTGCGATGAGTTTTCACAAGAAGTGTTAGGTTTTTTCGATAGCTCATCAAGTGGCAATCCCACTATTTTGGATCCGATTCTTGCTAATTCTACACCAAATCTCACTCCATTCCAAGGAGGCGATTTTACTTCAAATGAAATCGACAATGAAGATGAGGTGATAATTGTTAATGATACTTCTATTCCACCATTTCTTTTGCCGATGGAAGTTATGAGTGTTGAGCAAAAAACTTCGATCGAGGAACCGCCTATCCTTGAATTGAAAGATCTTCCATCTCACCTTGAGTACGCATTCTTGGAAGGTGATGACAAGTTGCCGGTTATTATTGCAAAAGGTCTTGCTAATGATGAAAAAACGGCGCTCTTGAAAGTTCTTAAAGCTCACAAAAGGGCAATTGCGTAGAAAATTTCTGACACTAAAGGGTATTGAGCCAAAATTTTGTACTCACAAGATTTTAATGGAGGAGGACTACAAACCCGCAATTCAAAGTCAAAGAAGGGTAAACCCTAAAATTCACGATGTCATAAAAAGGAAGTCTTCAAACTCCTTGACGCGAGAATGATTTATCCTATCTCCGATAGCCCATGGGTGAGCCCAATCCATTGTGTCCCTAAAAAGGGAGGAATGACCGTTGTGCTCAATGAAAACAACGAGTTAATTCCCACTCGTGTTGTGACCGGTTGGAGGGTGTGTATTGACTACCGAAAGTTAAATGACGCCACTCGTAAAGACCACTTTCCTTTGCCCTTCATGGATCAAATGTTGGAGCGACTCGCGGGAAATGAATCCTATTGCTTTTTATATGGTTTTTCCGGTTACTTTCAAATCCCTATCGACCCTCGTGATCAAGAGAAAACTACGTTCACATGTCCTTATGGAACGTTTGCTTATCGTAGGATGCTTTCGGACTTTGCAATGCACCGGGTACGTTTCAACGGTGTATGATGGCTATTTTTCACGATATGATCGAGAAGTCGATGGAAGTGTTTATGGATGACTTTTCGGTGTTTGGCAATTCGTTCACGTCGTGTTTATCCAATCTCGAGCAAATGTTAGAACGTTGTGAAGAAACCAACCTTGTGCTTAATTGGGACAAATGTCATTTTATGTGTAAACAAGGAATCGTCTTAGGACATAAGGTCTCGAAAGCGAGGATTGAGGTCGATAAAGCTAAGGTAGACGTCATCGCCAAGTTACCTCATCCGAAAACCGTTAAGGTAGTTAGGAGTTTCCTAGGCCACGCGGGCTTCTATCGTTGTTTCATCAAAGACTTTTCGAAAATCTCTCGACCTATGACACACCTTCTCGAGAAGGATGCTCCTTTTAATTTCAATGAGGATTGTGTTAGAGCTTTCGAAACTCTTAAAAGGAAACTTACCGAAGCTCCCATTCTTGTTGCTCCTAATTGGGAATTATCCTTTGAAATCATGTGTGATGCAAGTGATTATGCTAAAGGGGCCGTTTTAGGGCAACGTTATGAAAAGCACTTCCGTCCCATCCATTATGCTAGTAAGACGATGACCGAGGCTCAATTAAAGTACACCACAACAGAAAAGGAATTCCTTGCCGTCGTCTATGCTTTTGAGAAATTCTAACCTTATCTCGTCTTAACTAAAAGCATCGTGTATAATGACCATTCAGCTATCAAGTATCTCTTAGCTAAGCAAGATGCTAAGCCGATATTGCTTCGTTGGATGCTCCTCCTCCAAGAATTTGATGTCACCGTGCTTGACAAAAAAGGAGCCGAGAATCTAGCGGCCGATCATCTCTCTCGTCTAGAAGATCCTCACAAAGATGTTTTCGAGAACAAGGAAATCACTGAAACATTTCCTCTCGATACTCTCGGTGTAGTGAATTCTAAAGACACCACCCCATGGTTTGCCGACATTGCAAATTACCATGCGGGGAATTTTATAATCAAGGGTATGACGACACAACAAAAGAGAAAATTCTTTCGTGACGTCAAGTTCTATTTTTGGGACGACCCTTATCTCCTTCGGGTTTGTGCGGATCAACTCGTTCGACGTTGTGTTTTTGGTGCCGAAGCTTCTAACATCCTTAGATCTTGTCACGAGGGACCCACGGGTGGTCACCACGGTGCTAATCTCACGGCTAAGAAAGTGTTCGATGCCGGCTTCTTTTGGCCTACGATCTATCGTGATGTACACGCACTTGTGAAGTCGTGTGATTCTTGCCAACGTCAAGGAAAATCATCTCAACGTGATGAAATGCCGCAAAATATAATTCAAGTGTGTGAGATTTCGACATTTGGGGCATAGACTTTATGGTGCCGTTCCCATCGTCTCATGGTAACAAGTATATCCTCGTCGCCGTCGACTAACTTTCTAAGTGGGTGGAAGCTAAGGCTTTACCTACTAATGATGCTCATGTGGTAGTGATGTTTTTGAAGCAACTATTCTCTCGGTCTGGAACCCGTCGTGCTATTATAAGCGATTGTGGAACCCATTTTTGCAATGACCAGTTCGAGAAGGTCTTAAAGAACTATGGAGTTAATCATCTTCTTTCTACGGCTTATCACCCGCAAACGAGTGGGCAAGTCGAGGTTTCAAACCGAGCTTTGAAGAGGATTTTAGAGAGGTCGATTGGAGAAAACCATGCTTCATGGTCCGACAAACTCGATGATGCTTTATGGGCCTTTAGGACTGTTTATAAGACACCTATCGGTTGTACTCCTTATAAGTTAGTCTATGGGAAGAATTGTCATTTGCCCATTGAATTGGAGCATAAGGCATATTGGGCCCATAAGCATGCAAATTATGATTTGAAGACCGCAGGAGATCACCAGAAAATACAATTGAATGAATTGGATGAACTAAGATATAATGCTTATAAAAATTCATTGATTTTTAAAGAAAAGACTAAAAGTTTTCATGATGCAAAGATTAAAAACCGGGTTTTTAACGTTGGTGATCAAGTGTTACTTTTTAACTCTCGATTAAAGATATTTTCTGGGAAATTGAAATCTCATTGGTCGGGTCCTTTCACCATTACACAAGTGTTTCCTTATGGGACCATCGAGCTAGCTCAAAATGATGGTCCTAACTTTAAGGTGAATGGACATAGGCTTAAGCACTACTTTGGTGGGGAAGTTCCTTCGTTGGACGACCTCGACCAAGTCACCTTCCCAAATGATAATTAGCATTGAGGGGATCGAGTCGAGCTCATGACTCGGTAATAAAAAAATGAGGTGCCTCGTGGGGGAGATCCCATGCTTATCTTTTTATGCTTTCTAATAAATAATGAGAGGGGATTTGTGCCCTTCCAACTCGTTGTCTCGTGGTTGTTTGTGATTGTGTTATCTATATTATCATCGTCACTACGACTGAAGACTCTCGTGTTCGTTTACGTGGGCCTCGATCGTTTGCTTGAAGAGTTTTTCACGAATCCATGACATATCCTTTATTGTGCTAACAATTATCTTTTAGCCTAATTAATAAACGACTTTAGATATATTGTTGATCACCCTTTCCATTCTAGATCCTAAGCATTCGACTCTTCGTCTCTAGCATGGGGGTGCTCCACCTTTAGACTTGAAACATTAAGGACAATGTTTAATTTTAGTATGGGGGGTGAATAGATACTTGCTTTGCTTCGCCCTTACGTTTTCCAACTTTCAATGTTTTGTTTTATTTTGTTGCTAATAAGGCTAAAAATGGCCAAATTTTAAAAATTTTTCTTAAGTTTTAATAAGTGTTTTTAAGATACGAATGTATATTTTCCGATGGGTAGAGTAAGAGCTAATTTTTGACTTGATGGGCACTTGGAGCCCTTTACATTCCTTAACCCGCTCAATTCAAGTTTTGCTAGACTTTTATATAGGAAAGTTTAAAATGTGAAAGTCTTAGCTCATACGGGTTAAGAACAAGAACTTTTCGCAAGTTCCTATAATTGATCCTAGAAAGTCACTTATCAAGGGAACTATAAAATGCATTCTCTAAACTTGAAAAAGTCCAAGAAAGTGCAAGATACTATAGGTGGCTTGAAAACCCAAAACTTCGATTTGATATAGTCTTAATGAAAGCTAATCCAAATTTGGCTTAATATTGACTTGCATGACTAAGTATTCACGAGTCTCTTTAATTAGAGGTCTTTAAATAGTGAAGAACGAGAGATGATAGAGTTAGACAAGTGATCATGCTAAACGTAGAACATGAAAATGTTCTTTCAAAAACTCATATGTTTTTAATTGTGGCTTTTTCTCCCATAAGATCAATGCATTAGGAATAAAAATAATTGCAATAAGTAAGGTCATACGATTTGAAAGGTTACTTAGCTTCTAGCACAAGATCGTTTAAAAGTTGCTCGGGGTTGAATAGAGTTCATAGCCAAGACATAACTTATTGAAGCGGGATGCGAAGATTGGTGAAGACCCAAAAAGGCCCTAACAAGGCATGAGGAGCTCTATTTTGTTGCTAAAGATCCAAGATGATCTGAGGTATCATTGTTCCTAAATCAATATAAAGGATCGAGACACACGACGAAAAGCAATTACTCCCCTAAAGATCATGGAGAAAGTCTATCCAAAAAGACCCTAACAAGGTATGAGGATAAATATATCCAAGTCTGAAAAGGAGGCGGATCGTTGTATATCAAAATCCAAAATAAAGATTGAAGAAAAATGATGAAGTCATGGTCCAAGTATGAAGAATCTCTCAAAAATGTCAAGTGAGGAAATTCCAAAATTTGAAGAGAAGATCATAATTTCAAGAACGTCTTCCCAAGATTTGAAGTATGAAGTACATGCCAAATATTGGTCCGAGAAAGGTCTCAAATCGTGAAACGAGTTATGCCAAGATATGAAGTCAAGGAGATACACGAGAAGCCGTTTTAAAAGATTTTGTCCTTCGGCTAACTATCGATTATATCGTGCTACTTTTCTTTTGGACTAATAAATACTCAAATAAGTCAATATGAATCACTTGTGATCCATAAAAAATAGTTAAAAAAATTCTAGAAACCCATTTCCTTTCATAATAACTAGGATTGCGGGAGAAAAAGTATTACACAATTTGAACGTATGAGTAGTGTTAGCATTGTGACTTGTACCAACAATGATCTCGTTTTTGCACTTAGCATGAAATGTATGACAATCAAGGATGACAAAATTTACTCTATGGAACATTTACTTGTTTCTATTCATTGACCCTAAAAGTCACTTACGTGATGAAAATCATACATTATGTCTTTACACATCTTTGTAGTATTATTGCAAGTCTTTTACTTTTCAATAAAGGGTAATAAAATTGAATTTTGGAGAAGCTTAGATACTTTATTCTAGTATTGCGTGAGGGCACGGCAATGGCTTAGTACGGGGGAGTGATGAGATGGCATTTATACATGATCTCATTATTCTTTTCGGGCTTTAAATGCATAAAATGTCATAAATACACCATATATATGCTTGTGTTTGTTTACTTGTGTATTTTAGGTATGGATATCGTGAAAAAGACAAAAGATCACAAGAAACAAGGAAAAACGAACACGAGAAACGAAGCCGTACAAAGAACCGGGCCCTAGTTCATAATCTCTCAAAGAAAAACACTTGAAGACTTGAAGATGAACAAGATTGATCCCTCATTTATGAAGAAATGACACTTAATATCCTTGTATATTCATAATTACAAGTTTGGTCCCTTAAGTTTGTCAAAATTACAAAAAGGTCATTCAACTTTGAAGATTTGGCAAGTTTAGTCCCTCAACAATTCTAAATTGTCAACAATGGTCCCTCATGAAGTCAAAGATCCAATAAAGACCTTCAAAGATGAGAATTGTCCAAGATCAGTCCTTAAACTATGCAAAAATGGCAAAAACAACCCTTGAAAACCTTTTGCCAAAGTTTTGGGGCAAAAGTGTGAAGTTGGAAACTTGAATAACAAAGGAATTCGTTTTTGGTGGCTGAAAAACTTGTTTTACTACTTTTACCAAAAGACAAGGGCCAAAGCTGTGCATTTGAAACATTCAAAAAAGAAATGCGCCAAACACTTTCCACTCCACCAAAATCGGATCAAAGGGGACCACTATTCACCCCATGAACCCAGATTTTACTTTGTACTGCCAAAGGGTTTTTCCCAATTACTTTTACCAAAACTCAATTGACCCTCACACGATTACATCCCACACATGAAACATCACACCACTCCACTCAAGGACCCCACCCCATTCAACCATCCACCAATCACAATCCAACTTCCTCTCCAAGGAATGACACGTGGCCAAATCAACAGCCCACACTCATTACTTGGCCCCAAAGCATAAATGAACGACTTGGATGCATTTGGACAGCTCGACAACAAAATTTGTCTAGAAGATTCAAGGGCATTTTAGGGACTTTGTAGCTAGGGTTTTCATTGTAATCTCAGCCCTTGTGGCCTATATAAAGACTCCTCAACATGTGAGAGAGCTTTTGTTCCAGTTTTACTCTTTAAACATTGTAATTCCTTTTTAAAATTTATAAAAGTTGGTATTTTGAGAAAATTGTAATGCCTTTTTATATTTTTGAAAGTTGGTGTTGTTTAAGAGTGATTTTGAGTTCCATTTGATGTTATAAAGGTGCTTTGATCTTGTGGTTAAAGCACGTTTATGTTTGGTAAGGTTTTCAAGTTTGAAAAAAGCTTGAAAACAGTCATCTGTTTTTGATATTTTTCTTGTACTAACCCTTATCCAAAAGCTATAAGCCCTTGCAAGCTTGTTGACACCAAGCCAGTGAAGGTTTATCAACCTTTGGATAGGCTGTTTGTTGCTTGTGTTGAAGAAATCAAGTCCTTGAGGTTCTACTTTGAACAATCAGCCAAGGCACATACCATCTTCTTTGTTCAAGCACCTTGGTCACTCTCTAGTTATGAGAGTGGTCCAAGGAGCATAGCTGATCCCTCTAGGAAGTTGTGGGGGATAGGTATAAGCTCTTTTTAAGTTTCCTCTAAAAATTTCATGTTTATGTCTAATATGAACTTTGTCATGTGATTTGGTGTTCTTGTGTTTGTGCTTTGTGTTTTATTGTTGTTATCTGTTACTTGTCACCTAGGTAAGATATTCGGATCATAAAATCAGTAGGTTGTGTGATTGAATCAAAAGTTTGTTTGAAAAAGGGCTAAAATAAGGTTGTTTGGATTTTGGGATCATAAGGCCTTGTGCCCTTGGTTCTTAGGGATTGGGTAGTCTAAACAAGTCATATGCAACTGGTTTTGGTCATTGGTTAAGTCTCAAGTGGTTTGGATAAGCATTTCAAAGTTTTGGAAGAATTTGATAAAATTAGTTTGAAATTGGTCAAACACATTAGATCCAATAAAATCTTTGTTTGTTGGATCTAAGGTCTGAAATTTGGTTTGGTAAGAGTTTAGGTGATAAGCTATCTGTGCAATATCTGTTTGTTGAATTTGGTGGCTTATTGTGGGTGCTAGAGCTTATCAAAGTTGGCTGAAGTGGTCATTTGCATTAGCAAAGTGACCACCTCAATTTGGGCTTGCAGTTGTGATTCTAGTGCATGCCTAGTTGTTTACCTGCTTGGAACTTGTTATTGTGTTGCTTGTGAGTGCTTCTTGCTATTTGTTTTGCCTTATTGCTGGCTTATAAGCTAACTGGCTTATTGGCCTTATTTTGCCAAAATCTGTCAAGATTTGGTCAACTGACCACTTGATCACAAGGACTCTACCTTGAGTTCTTCACAAAAGTTGCTTAAAACAAGCCTATAATCAATCCCTGAGCATTTGGTGAAATTTGGTGGACTTTGACTTTTGGTCAAATAAGCACAATTTGGCTTATTTTTCAGAACTGCTTATTGGTACATGCAACAACTTGGTTTTTGTGATAGGTGTCATTTTTATCAGCTTAATATCAAATATGGAAAGTTACAAGTCATTTGGTTAAGCTTTTGCTAGGAAACTAGCTTATTTTGCTTTTTCAGCCAGCTTATTTGCTTCTACAGCTTATTCTACTTGGATTTTTGTGAATTTTCTTGTTGATTATTCTTATTTAAGCTATTTGTGAGCTTTTGCAAAAAGAATCAGCTTCTGAAACACCCTAGAACTCTAACCCGACTATTTTGTCGTTTAGTGAAAAAGTTCTTTTCAAAGTTCTGGCTTATTACTTGAGCTTTTTCAAAATTTCTTTTTGCAGATTGGTTTAGAATCTCAATAAGATGTTGTGTGTTCAATTAGAGCTTATGGCATTAGCTTATTGCTTAATGGGCTTATTGGCCCATTAAGAATAAGTTGTTGACCTTTTAAGCTGTGATAAGCATATTTTCAGCTTTTGTGCTTAAAATCAAATTTTGAGTCAGAATAGTGATTTTCAGCTCATTTGGTTGAGTTTGATTTTATTGGGCCCATTAAGCCCATTTAAGTAGTCTGTTTTTGTTTTTAGCCCATTTGGGGGCCCATTAGGGGTATTTTTGTAATTTCACTTTCATTTTCTGTTTATTTAGGTTAAAATAAACTAGTTTGCAAGTTTTTAGAATTTTTTATAATTTTTGGATTTTTAATATTATATTAATATTATTTTATTATTAAATTTAAATTTTCACATTTTTGCACTTTTTATATTTTTCTTAGGTTAAATACATTAAAATAGGATTTTTGCAACTCTTAGATTAATTTTATAATCAATTTCTTAATTTCTAGAATTATTTTAAGTTTTTAATAGTTTTTAATCATTTTAAATAGTTTTAATTAGTTTAAAAATTCATAAAAATAGTTTTTATTCTTATTTAGTGATTTTAGAGGTTTACAAAGTGAAAAATCTTTATTTGGGCTTTTTAATAATTATTTTGATTTTTAGGGCTTTAATTAGCATTTAAAAATGAATATTTAATTAATTAAAAGGTTTTAAAAAGTTTTGATTATTTGTAAACTCTTAGTTTATTTAATTTGATATTTGGTAATCTTTTGGGAATTTTTATAATTTATTTTTGTTTTGGCACTTTTTACTGTTTTTATTTTAGTCGTCGTAGTAATAATTTTCACGTATCCGTCATTCTACTTTCTCATCCCCTTCTTTCAAATATTAATCTCAAATATCATTGCATTTTTGTCACACACATATACCTCCTTGGGAAACGAACTTAATTGGGTCATTAACACTTGATTTTCCTAAATCATTTGTTTAATACTTTCCGCTTTTACGCCTTTTTCCTAAAAGGTCGTATTTTACCTACAATCAGCTACAGTAAGTACAAATAAAATAAATAAATAAAAACTTTGATTTTGATAAAAATGACAAGGAAAATGTAACATTAATCCATTAACCAACTCTCAAAGTTTGAGTGTCAATTCAAGCTTTTAGAGCTGTTTATGGTTGAATGGTTCTCAAAGAACAAAGACTAATCAGAATTTTTTCTTTGACAAAAAAGTGTAAATTTGCGAATAACTTGAAAAGACAGAGATTTTAAAATAACACTAGAATTAAATCTGAAAAGTAAAAAACATGGAACTCAGTGATTAATCTCAAATGCAAGGCTCATATATTTCTTTGAATACTTGATATATAAGGTTTACAAATTGAGAACAAAAACTAGAACAAATAATAGAGACACAAGTCGTCTCTATTTATACATGTAATAAGAAGAATCTAGAACTACATGAAAACATAAAACCCTAGTTACATTGAATTCCAGAAAAGCCCTTGTGATGAAAATTCAAAATGGGTCAAAGTATGAACATGTGATGATGTTGATGTTGCCAGTTGTAGTTGATCAATCTAAACCCTTCATTGTGTCTTTTGGAGCAAGAAAAACGTCTCATCTATTGATTTTCTGAAAAGATGCCATGTTTGCCTATTTTGGTGAAGTAGGGGACCATCATGCGGTCCATTGGGTTCACGTGAGAGTGTTGTGGGAGTGGGTTTATGATGTGAGTGAGGTTAATTAAGGTTCTAGAAATCATTAACAAAAATCCCTTTGATTTGGTTTCAATTATGATTAGGGTTGGATGTTTATACTGGGGATTAAGGGTGGATCAGGGGACAGTCCTTGTTTCCCACTCTTTTTATTAATAAACAATCAGATTTAAATTTGATTTAAATATAAATTAAGGAAGTGAGTGGGTGTGACGTGTATGGATAACTGGGTGGGGGGGGGGGGGGTGTTGACATGGCGTTTGGTGAGTGGTGGTTTAGGTTTCTTTGTCTGGCAACTATGGTCCCTTGACTCTCATTTTCTTTTCATATAAAGTTTCAAACAGCTCAACTAACATTTCCTTTGTAAAATCTTTGGTTGACTTGTCACTTTTGGCACATGAATTTTATAAACTTGTATCAAGGACCATTTATGCATAATTTTGCATTCATCAAGGACCAAACATGTATAATCTTGATATTTTAGGGACCCACATGTAATTTTTGAGTTTTACAAGGGTATAAAATGACAAGTCTTCAAAAGATGAGGGACCAATCTTGACAATCTTCAAAACTTCAAGGACTTCAATGGAAAATCATGATTCGGGTCAGGTTCTTTGTGCGGCTTCTTTTCCTGTGTTCGTTTTTGCTTGATTCCTTTGATCTTTTGTTGATTTCACGATATCCATACCTAAAATACACAATGAACAAACACAAGCATATTTTGGGGTATTTTATGACATTTTTAAGCGTTTTAAGCCCGATTTGGACGATGAGACTATGTATAATTGCAGTCTCATCAGCGACATACAACCGAGAGCTCAAGGCTCTCGGTGCCATTTTTAGTCCACCAGTCGAGACCCCCATGGGGTTCAGTGGTGATTTTGTTCGGGCAGCAGCAAACCAAGGCCCACGGTGGGCCTTGGTGCTAGCTGTGGGGACCGGCTTATGCCGGTGGGTAGATTTGTCACAACAGGGGGAACCCTGCGAAACCAGTGACAACCGACGGCTGGCCAAGGCCACAGCCGCCGGCCAACCACCAGCCACCGGCTGGTGGTGGTGTTTGGTGTTCAGCTGGTTTGTCTCAGGTTTAGGGCTCGAGTACATTTTGTAAGCCAATATTTTATTAATTAATTAACTATATTAATTTACATGAGCTAATAATTTATTTAATTAAAATCATGACTTAGGTTATATTATTAAAATTAATAATACATGTTATAACCTAAGTATTTTATTTGACTTAATTAAATTAAAAACCATGCTTAATTTAATTAATTGATATAAGGTAAAGTTTTATTAAATTAACCATGACATTTATTAATTAATAAACCATGTATTTTCATTATTAATTAATAATCACTTTAGCCTAAGTATTTAATTTAATAGACTTTACTAATAAATTATCATGCCTTATAACTTATGACTAATAAGCACTAGCTTATATTTTAGACTTACTAATCCAGCTTAATTATATTTGTGAAAACTTCTATTTCAGGGAACTTTATATTTTTGGAAACTTTCTATTTCAGAAAACTTACTATTTTGAAAACATTCTATTTTTGGAAACTTTCTATTTTTGGAAACTTTCTATTTTTGGAAACCTGCTATTTTTTAGAAAGTTACTTATTATGACACTACAAGTATAGTAATACAAGAATACATGAAATACATAATCAGAATACATGTAAAACATGAATAAATACAAGATAACACTTGAAACAGTAAACATGACATGAATATATAAAATAAGCTAAGAACACATAGAACTAGTAACACACTCAGTAATCAGATAACTCATACACGTCCCTTATTTATGTAGTATCCGCAAAGTCAGAGTAGATCGTTCAGCTTCCATTCTAGCTTCACTACTCGACATAAGGTACAGATATTCCGTAATTCAGTACGGACATTCTTTCGTATGTTTGATTAGGATTCCTCGTTTACAGCCATCTGTTTTCCCCAGTTATTTTATATGTTTTGAATGCTTATGTTATATTTTAAATGCCTGAGCTATATACATGCATGCCAGTTCATCTAGTTATGGAGGTACCATAACCATAACACTAGAGACACCAGTGTTATGACTTCCTCACGATGGAGTGATTCCTCGTGGCGTCCCTTTCAGTTTGGCCATTTATTTATATTATCACGTGGGGCGTATGGGTGCATCCTAGTTACATGTTTTTAGTCAGGATTTTCATGGTGAATGTGGTGTGTGCATTGCATCCTTCACAAGGAGTTGATCCCTCCTACCCAGACCAGTATAATTAGAGGCAAACCCTCTAATTGCATGATGAGGTCACCCCTCTAAGTAGTTATGCACGTTGATACCTCATGACCTACATGGGCTCTTGGCTAAATTTAAAATACAGTTTTCATAAGTTAATCATAAGCTTTTCAAACTATAAAACCAGTTTTATAAACATGTTCCAGGTTTTCCAAGATTTATACATTTCTGTTGCTAATCAGTCTTACTTATGCTTATGTCATTCATACTATGTTATATACATTCACTGGGTGTTTTGTTCAGCCGTTCCTTTCCATGTTCCTAAACGGCAAGTACACAGGGACGTACTTAGGATCTTGAGAGTATGTGCATTTGGATGGAAACTATCCAGTCTTCTTTACCTTATGCATTTCCATACATTAATTTATTTCTTTTGGACATTGTTTAGTCCTTTCCTTTTAGTACTTATATTTCATGTGTGTGAGCTTATGTTGGACTACCGATGTTTGATTTTGGTATTTATCTTTATGATCATTTAATGTTTTAAGACATTTACCTTGCATGCTTTGATAAGACGTCATAATTATCCTGTGATATTCCATTTATCAAAATAGGGTGTTATAATTATGGTATCAGAGCCAAGGTTTCGACCTGTAGGCTCTAAAAACTTGACTTGTGACTAGTGGGTAGTCACCAGTGTCTTCCTAAACTGACAGTTTATCTTCATGCATTTGTTTCATGTATCATTGTTGTAGGTATTTTGACTAAGTAATGGTTGGTACAGGACTGGACATATTTAATCGCATGTGCTTTTATTCGGATTTTTGTTTTGGTGAACCGACCCATAGGGTCACCCTCGTCATGTCAATTTTGTTTTGGTGAACTGACCTATAGGCGTTCACCCTTGTCATGTCAAATTTGTTTTGGTGAACCGACCCATAGGCGTTCACCCATACTCATGTCATTTTCGTTGGTTATGCCTTCATAAACTGTTTCATGCATCATTTTCTTATGTTTATCCTATGTTCTAATCAGATAAATCATTTCATTCATTTGTTTTAAAACTGTCAGATGGTTAACACACGTGAGCAAGAACTGCAAGCAGGTGTCCAAGCTGCTCTGCAAGCATTACTTCCCCAACTCAGAAATGAGATTCGTGCTGAGGTTCAAGCCAATCACAATCAGCACCAGAATCAGAACAACCCTCCTCCTCCTCCTCCTCCTCCACCAGCTACTCTTATCACATGGCTGGAAAGGTTCAATAAGCAGCGACCTAGATCTTTTGAGCAGACTGACAATCCATCTGAGGCTGAGAGCTGGATTGCACACATAGAGAAGATTTCTAACGCCATGGGGTGTGATGTTGTCTTTAAGGCGAGGCTATCTTGTTACAAATTTGAGGGAGATGTGCTGGCATGGTGGAAGGCACTCAAGCAATCAAATAGGGGTGATGACTGGGTTGCTGGTTTGACTTGGGCGCAATTTAAGGAGTTGGTTATGGATTAGATCTTTACGAAAGCTGAGCAGGATCGGCTTAAGAGGTAATGCCATGGAATTCGACAAATAGCTGGGGAGAATAGTACGGAATTTATGCAGAGATTCCTTTGACTTGCTGGATACCTGGGCGCAGCAGCGGGGACAGCAGAAGAGCAGGCATATCATTTTTGCTGGGCTCTTCGTACTTCTTTCTCCAACAACTTGGTGTGTGCTACATTTACTAACGTGGCGTAGGTGGCAGATGCATCTCGCAAGCTAGAGATGCTGCAGGAGAGAGACGAGTTTGGTGAAGCAGACAGATCTGAGAAGAGGTATATCTCAGTCATCAAACGTTAATCATTTCATTCCATTCAATACCTTCCATTTTATATCATTCTCTATACAACTGCATCTTTCAGGAAAAATACTGAGGACCGGCCACTCAGCAATACCAATCCAAGGGAAGCGGTCAGACTCAGGACTGTTCTGCATCTGATAGGCGTGGTGGTAGTCACAACTACCATAACAATGCCAACAACTCCAGCAACAGCAGGTCCCTAAAAACTATTCATTTCTATGTTATGTTGCATTATGATTCATAAATTCTGACACTTCAGCATCTATTACCAGGAACATTGGCAAAGGACGCGATCAGGACCACAGAGGTTCTCAGCCCAACCGTGCAGCTTCATCTGGTATTACAATCTTACTTTCTGTGTATTTATGTTATACCCCAATCATCATGTCTCACGCATATTTTCTGAAATAGGATCCCAGCCAGCTAGAGCACCCGTTGGAGGGTACAGTCGCCCTATTTGCACCACTTGCAGTTGCAGACACCCAGGCCAGCAAGGCCAAGATGAAAGATTGCAATAAGGGTGAGATTGATGGTACTTCAGGGTATGCTGATTCAAAGCCACCTCCGACGACTGGACGTGTGTATACTACCACGAGGGACCAAGCAAACAAGTCATCAGGTACCATCATCGAAATCCTATTTATGTATGGTCAAGCTGCTTGCGTTTTGTTTGATAAGGGTGCGATTCATTCAGTCATATCCACTGCTTATGCTACTCGTGTTAGGATATCCCTTATGCTACTTGATAATGAATTAAACATATCCACGCCCCCAAGAGACCCTGTGCGCATCACACATGGGTACAAAGATCTTCCCCTAGAGTTTGATGATAGAACTCGCAAAGTTGATGCACTTCCGTTGGACATGTGCGAATTTGACATGATATTAGGCATGGATTGGTTGTCCAAACACCACGCCGCCACAGATTGCCATTCATATCGGGTTATTTTTGGTGATGTCAACGCACCTGGGTACATTCACAATGGTTTCATACCAGGAAAGTCTGTACAAATCATTTCAGCCTTACAGGCATGTGCCTTACTATCATATGGCTGTGAGGGTTTCTTAGCTGTTGTTCATGATATTGCTACTGAAACTCCATCTATTGAGGATCAGCCTATCGTGTCAGAATTTCCCGACGTTTTTCCTGAAGAGCTTCTGGGCATACCACCTGCTCGTGAAGTAGAGTTTGGTATTGAGCTCATCCCAGGAGCTGAACCAATCTCCAAGGCTCCTTACCGCATGGCTCCTTACCGCATGGCTCCCATTGAGCTCAAGGAGTTAAAAGAGCAGCTGCATGAACTTTTGGAATGAGGTTTTATCCACCCTAGTGTATCTCCATTGGTTGCACCGGTGTGGTTCGTGAAGAAGAAGGATGGCAGCATGCGTTTATGCATTGATTACCATGAGCTGAATAAGATGACAATCAGAAAACGATATCCTTTGCCATGTAGAGATGACCTGTTTGACCAACTACAAGGCGTCAAACATTTCTCTAAGATCGATCTGAGGTCTGGCTACCATCAGCTACGGGTAAAAGAGCAAGATATCTTAAAGACTGCTTTCCATACACGCTATGGTCACTACGAGTTTGTACTCATGCCTTTTGGACTCACCAATGCTCCAGCAGTCTTTATGGGTCTGATGAACCGTGTCTTCCATGAGTTTCTAGACAGGTTTGTTATCATCTTCATTGATGATATGATGATTTTCTCAAAATCCAAGGAGGAACACGAAGAGCATCTTCGTACAGTACTACAGATACTTCCCAAGAAGCAGTTGTATGCCAAGTTCTCCAAGTGTGAATTCTAGTTGAGCAAAGTGGTGTTTCTAGGCCACACCGTATCCGCGGAGGGGATAACCATGGATCCTACGAAGGTTGAGGCTATCATAAAATGGACAAGACCGACGTCAGCGACTGAGGTTCGTAGTTTTCTGGGCTTAGCTGGTTATTACCGCAGGTTTGTGGAGAATTTTTCACGTTTGGCCTTAACCTTGACTAAGCTGATGCGAAAAGGGGAGAATTCATCTGGAGTGATGAACGAGAGAAGAGCTTTAAAGAACTCAAGCAGATGTTGGTATATGCACCTATTCTTACTCTCCCATCTGGCTCAGGTGGATTTCAGATCTATGGTGATGCTTCAGGGAAGGGTCTTGGCTATGTTCTCATGCAACATGGGAAAGTGATTGCTTACACATCACGACAGCTTAAGCCTTATGAGGAGAACTATCCTACCCATTGCTTGGAGCTTGCAGCAGTTGTCTTTGCATTAAATATTTGGAGGCATTACTTGTATGGTGAATCATGTGATATCTTCACAGATCACAAAGCCTTAAATATATCTTCACCCAACGAGAACTGAACATGAGGCAAAGAAGGTGGTTAGAGATGCTGAAGGACTATGACATCAATATTCAATATCATCTCGGCAATGCAAATGTAGTGGCAGATGTTCTCAGTAGGAAGTCGGGCATGATTAACGGCATTAAGATAGAAGAGGAAATCATACGTGACTTAGAACGACTGGATATCGAGTTTATGGTACGTAGACAGCATGGCTACTAGGCTATTCTTAGAGTTGAGCCAGACTTACTCTCTAGGATCAAGGAAGCTCAGAAAGATGATGGTAAAATCTGGGCGATCATTAAGAACATCGACCAGCAGACGGAGTTTCGGGTAGATGATGATGGTATCTTATGGCACGACACTAGATTATGTGTTCCCGATAACCTTACACTCAGGGAGGCTTTGCTGATTGAAGCTCACAACTCTCTATTCTCCATTCATCCTAGTTCCACCAAGATGTACCATGACATCAAGCAGCATTTCTGGTGGAGTGGTATGAAGCAGGATGTTGCTACCTTTATCTCCAAATGTTTTACCTGCCAGCAGGTTACGATTGAGCATCAGCGAGCCAGTGGTTTACTACAACCATTAGACATTCCAGAGTGGAAGTGAGAAAAGACTCCATGGACTTCGTCACCGGACTTCCGCAGACTCAAAGTAAGCATGACGCCATTTGGGTTATTGTTGATCGACTAACCAAATCCGCTCATTTCCTACCAATCCACAAGGATGATTCAATTAGCAAATTGGCGGATATCTATCAAAAAGAGATCATGAGACTACATGGTACTCCATCAAGCATCATCTCAGACAGAGAAACTTGTTTTACATCTCGGTTATGGAGAAGTCTGCAGAAAGCTTGGGGCACCAGACTTAAGCTTAGCACGGCTTTTCATCATCAGATAGACGGACAGTCGGAGCATACCATTCAAACACTAGAGGACATGCTGCGAGCTTGTGCTTTAGAATGGACAGGAAGTTGGGACGACTATATCTGCTTAGTAGAGTTTTCATACAACAACAGTTGGCACGCCAGTATCAATTGTGCACCATTTGAGATGTTGTATAGCAGGAATGTAGCGCCCCAATCTGCTGGGATCAGGTTAGTGATCGAATTCTTGAGGGTCCGGAGATGATATAGGTGACCAATGAGAAGGTTACAGTCGCCAAGGCAAAGCTGCAGGAAGCTCGTGCACGTCAAAAGTGCTATGCTGACAAGCACCATAGAGATTTGCACTTCAACGTGGGTGATCATGACTACCTCAAGGTATCACCAACACGTGGAGTCAAGCGTTTTGGAATCAAGGGAAAACTCAGTCCTCGTTTCATCAGACCGTTTGATATTCTCGAACATGTTGGTGAGGTATCGTATCGTCTGGTGTTACCTCCGTAGCTATCTCACATCCATAACGTATTCCATGTGTCCTTACTCAGAGGGTACAATTATCATCCCCTACATATGGTTCAGTATCCACTCGAGCAGATTCGTGAGGATCTTTCTTATGTCGAGGACCCCGAAAGAGTTCTTGATCGTCAAGAGCGAGTCATGAGGAAGAAGACGATTCCATTCGTCAAAATCCTTTGGAGAGACCATCCTGAGCGGGAAGCCACTTGGGAGACGGAGGAGTCTATCCGGACTTCTTACCCTCATTTCCAGTTTTGATTCCGGTATGTTCTCTTTCAGCTTGTGTTATCTATAATTTGGGGACGAATTATTTTGTTTAGAGGGGAAGAGTCGTAAAACCCGCATAAAACACCATGAACAGTACACTACATGAAATCACGATTAAATTAAAACTTTCTATTAATAAGATACGACACGTGTCACGAATATTTAAATTACAAGAATTAAGTATATTATTAATGCACGATACACATTTACGTATTATCATTATATCACTAACATTTAAACACGAACATTCACGAGTATTATTTAACACGAAAAACAAATGCATTTGGTTTGGGCTTTGTGTCTAGCCGCGGAAAAGAGAAAGGGAAAGGGAGGGCATTATGGCCCGTCCCATTTAAGAATCCATGTGTAAACAATTAACTCTCTAGGGATTTTCATAATACCAAATTTTAGAAAAATAAATCAAATCCTAACCTTTCTTCTTTTCCTAGCCGCAGCCACCAAGGGAAAAACAAGGGGTGATTGTTTGATTTTGATATTGGGTATTTACGTATTCATGTTCGTGTTCCAATCATACATACATCCACGAATTTGGTATTGATCAAAACCTTAATCTTTTAATCTCTTATTTTAATTATGATCATGGTTCATAAATCTCTTAAAAACATAATTAAAACATGTTTATGATTAAGGGTTAATCAAGATTCGGGTTTGTGTTGTGTTTGTTTTTGTTCGGCGAAACACAACCGAGAGCTCAATCCTCTCGGTGCTATTATTGGTACACCAGTCGAGACCCCCATAGGGTTCGGTGGTGATTTTGTTCCGGCAGCAGCAAACCAAGGCCCACGGTGGGACCTTGGTGCTAGCAGTGGGGACCGGATTATGCCGGTGGGTAGATTTGTCACAGCAAGGGGAACCCTGCGAAACCAGTGGCAAACGACGGCTGGCCAAGGCCACAGCCTCTGGCTGGTGGTGGTGTTTGGGGTTTGGTTGGTTTGTCTCGGGTTTAGGACTTGGGTACATTTTGTAAGCCAATATTTTATTAATTAATTAACTAAATTAATTTACATGAGCTATTAATTTATTTAATTAAAATCATGACTTAGGTTATATTATTAAAATTAAATTATTAATAATACATGTTATAACCTAAGTATTTTATTTGACTTAATTAAATTAAAAACCATGCAAATTTAAATTAATTGATATAAGTTAAAGTTTTATTAAATTAACCATGACATTTATTAATTAATAAACCATGCATTTTCATTATTAATTAATTATCACTTTAGCCTAAGTATTTAATTTAATAGACTTTACTAATAAATTATCATGACTTATAACTTATGACTAATAAGCACTAGCTTATATTTTAGATTTAAGCTTAATTATATTTTTAAAAACATCTTTTTAGGGAACTTTATATTTTTGGAAACTTTCTATTTCAGTAAACTTACTATTTTCGGAGACTTTCTATTTTTGGAAACTTTCTATTTTTGGAAACCTGTTATTTTTTAGAAAGTTACTTATTATGACACTACAAGTATAGTAATACAAGAATACATGAAATACATAATCAGAATACATGTAAAACATGAATTAATACAAGATAACACTTAAAATAGTAAAACATGACAAGAACATATAAAATAAGCTAAGAACACACAGAACCAGTAACACACTCAGTAATCAGATAACTCATACACGTCCCTTATTTATGTAGTATCTGCGAAGTCAGAGTAGATCGTTTAGCTTCCATTCTAGCTTCACTAGTGGACATAAGGTACGGATATTCCATCCTTCAGTATGGATATTCTTTCGTATGTTTGATTAGGATTCCCCGTTTGAAGCCATCTGTTTTTCCCAGTTATTTTATATGTTTAGAATGCTTATCTTATATTTTAAATGCTTGAGCTATGTACATGCATGCCAGATCATTTAGTTATGGAGGTACCATAACCATAACACTAGAGGCACCAGTGTTATGACTTCCTCACGATGGAGTGATTACTCGTGGCGTCCCTTTCAGTTTGGCCGTTTATTTATATTATCATGTGGGGCGTATGGGTGCATCCTAGTTACGTGTTTTCAGTCAGGATTTTCATAGTGAATGTGGTGTATGTCTTGCTTTCATCCTTCATAAGGAGTTGATCCTTCCTACCCAGACCACTATAATTAGAGGCAACCCCTCTAATTGCATGATGAGGTCACCCCTCTAAGTATTCATGCACGTTGATACCTCATGACCTATATGGGTTCTTGGCTAAATTTGAAATACAGTTTTCATAAGTTAATCATAAGCTTTTCAAACTATAAAACCAGTTTTATAAACATGTTCCAGGTTTTCCAGGACTTATACATTTCCGCTACTAATCTGTCTTTTTATGCTTATGTCATTCATACTATGTTATATCCGTTCACTGGGCGTTTTTCTCAGCCATTTCCTTTCCATGTTCATAACGTCAGGTACACAGGGACGCACTTAGGATCTTGAGAGTATGTGCATTTTGATGGAAGCTATCCAGTATTCTTTACCTTATGTATTTCCATACATTAATTTATTTCTTTTGGACATTGTTTAGTCCTTTCCTTTCATTACTTATATTCCATGTGTGTGAGCTTATGTTGGACTACCGATGTTTGATTCTGGTATTTGTCTTTATGGTCATTTAATGTTTTAAGAAATTTACCGCGCGTGCTTTAATGACACGCCATAATTATCATGTGATATTCCGTTTATCAAAATGGGGTGTTACAGTTGGTGTAGGGATGACAGTTATCTTAGGTTGAGTTGTGGGTTTTGGTTGTTTGGGTGGCTGCTCCCCCTTTAGCCACAGCATCTTGTTCATCATCATAAGAGGAATCAGCATAATCTCCCCTCAGGCACTGCGCCGGAGGTAGCTTTGCCTGATCCTGTTGTGTTAAACTTCATAAACTCTTGATGAAAAAAGATGTAGATCTCATTAATCTCTTCTTGAAGTAGTTCTTGAGGAAGGCGCCTTGATGGTTCAGAAGCCTTGTCAATAGCAGTAACATTGGCTTTGACAGCTGCTGTGGGGGCAGAGGGCATGTATTACACAAGGCTCTGATTTACGACTTATAATAGATGAGTTTACAGAGCATTTCCCAATATTTTCGGAAGCAAGGATTTGAAAGAGAATTCCATGGATGAAGTCATAGAAGTCTCTAAGTTTGTGGTCAGCTCCTCGACAGCATTTGTGAGACTTATAATCTCACAGAGGAGGACATCATTGGTTATAATGGGCTTTGTGATGCTGATGTCTCCTCTCTTAATATATGGTTCCTCAGCGCCCAGTTCTTGTACATTCTTCATCCTTGGAACAGGAATGGGCTTTAATTGCTGCAAGTGTTCCTAGTGTTTCCTTGCCCCCAGCTCCATGACGTTTGACATTGTAGGGAATGGAACTGGGGTTGGGGAAATGGGCCTTTTTCCCACATCTTCTTGGCAGCGAGTTCTAGTACATTGACCATGGTGGGGAATGGAATGGGCTTCAACTCAGCAGATGATACTTGATCATAATCAGCATCCATGTCTTCAAATCCAGAGTAGCTGAGATCATCTTCAATGATATACACATCATCATCAGGCATGGATTCAATATCAAAGACATCAGAAAGATCAATAGTGGAAGGCTCAGCCATGTCATCATCAACATAAGAGAAGGGATCATCATTTTGTTGTTCTTTATGAAGATTTAATCCTTGCTATAAAAGTTGTTAGTACACAGTTGGTGAATTTATAATGAAGTGAAAGATTGCCATTTGCTATACGTAGGAAAGCTGGGTGTGATTATCCATTCCCCCTAAGGATTTCTCCTTGGGACTCTTTTATTTGTGAATAAGATATGGTGAAGGGTCGCCATTTGCTACCCCTAGGATAGCTGGGTGTGGTTATCCAGCTTCCCCTTAAGGATTACTCCTTGGGACTCTTTTGATTGTGAAACATTATATGGTTAATGGTCGATGTTCGTTGCCCCTAGGATAGCTGGGTGTGATTATCCAGCTCCCCCTGAAGGATTGCTCCTTGGGACTCTTTTAAATATGAGACATGATATGGGAATGGTCGCCTTTCTCTGCCCCTAGGATAGCTAGGTGTGATTATCTAGCTCCCCCTAAAGGATTGCTCCTTAGGACTCTTTTAAGTGTGAATTATATGAGGGTAAAGGACGCCTTTTATCGCTTCCCCTAGGAAGACTGAGGGTGATTATTCAGCCTCCCCAAAAGAATAAATTCTTTGGGACTCTTTTAATTATGAGGGGACCCAGAGACTGAGTGATGTTCAAAGACTCTAGGTCGAGACTTATAATGTACTCAGGTTGTTATTTGCTAGAGCACAGTCCAGAGGGTAAAGGATCTTCAAGGTGCGTTATAAGCACAAATGAATCATTTCCTAGTGCAGAGACAGAGTGTACAGATATCCTATAGGATCTAGGTTATGACACATGCACTCTAAGGGTTGAGGCAAACCCTAAACTTCATCACTCTCTCCTATAGACTTTTGAGAGTGATTGCTTGTAAACCTCCAAGAAGAAAAAATAAAGGCAAACCAATACCTGAGTGATATTAGTGTTGAGTAGGTTCTTAGTAGTCTCGGCTGACTTGGAGACGCTAGACACTGGTTGTTTGTCAGCAGCAGGCTCTCTTTCCTTATCCATCAGAGTAGGGGATGGGACCTTCTTGATCTTGATCTTCTTGAGAGGATTAACAAAAGGGGCTTCAAAGGAAAGTGAAATTTGTTTCCTCTTCTTCTTCTTTTCCTTAAGCACCTTGGGCCGAAAAGAAGACTGCACAGTGGTCTTGGACAGAGACTTGTCAGTGGTTTCTTCAGCATTCACCTTAAGTTGAAGGATCAAAGGCTCCTCTTCATCTGATGTCAATAGACCAGCAACCTTTAACATATGCCTGGTGAGTGGTGCATCATCTTCTAAAGGTTTCTTTAAAGAGGCTGGTATGATGTGAAAAGGAGAGAAGGAGTGAAGTTCTTTATAGTCGTGGGTCTCTCCTAGGATATCCTCGATGATGAGTAAGAGATATCTGGTGTAGCAGATGGTGGCTAGACGATTTTTCTTTCCTTTTTTCTCAAGCTTGGCAATGAAATCCATGTAGATAATATGTGCAATCCCTATGTCTAGCCCCCATATAAGGTTGTTGGCAATTGCAAGCTGAGCTCCATTCAATTGGTCATGAGATCCCTGGTTCCCTCCCAGACATTTTATAATAAACAACATTAGGGTTCTCCAGATGGGTGAGAAGTAATTGATCTTTATCATGGATTTGTTTTGGAAAGCAAGGGATGTGAAGGGTTTGTCATCGTCGTCATGAGGTCTTAGGGTTGCCAGAGCTTTCTTCACAGTAACACTGTTTGGTACATTGCACATATCTTTATTGACAGACAATCCAATGACTCTGGCAAAGTCATTGAAGTCGAAGGTGAGAGGTTGTGGATGGGTGGAAAGGTTAAAGTTGATACTTTAGGAGGTTTGGTCTACTTCAGCCTAGAACCAAAACTCCCTTAAGTATTGTATGTAGCAAGCATAAGGTGCTCTAGTTATAGCTTCAGCTATGGAGGAGTTCTTCAAGAAGGTCAACAATGGTGTGTAGAGAGGATTGTTGTGTTCGAGAAGAGCAACGCAGTTGTTGAGAGCAATCTTTCCTTCATTGACGCCAAAATCAATGTTGGATGCAGCCATGACGGTGAATTTTTGGTTTTCTGATGAAGACGCCATTGATGAACGAGTGAAGCTTTAGAGGGTTTGAGAGAGAGATGAACAGTATGTGTATGTGATAATGAGTGTGATATAATGAAGACAAATATGAGTAAAAAAACGTGGGACCCCTTGACCCTTCATGTAATCTTTGTCCTCTTGGAAAGCGGGAAAGTTGTTGACATTAAAAAGAAATCATTTGAATCAAATACTAGAATATATTAATTCCCATTGGAATGTAACTACCTCGTTGCATTCAATTCTCTTAAATTCCCAGAGACATAGATCACTTATCTGACTTATTTCCCAATATTGAGCATACCCTGCTCAGCAACCAACCTAGTGAAACATGGATCAGCCAAAGGCTTGGTGAAAATATCAGCGAGCTGGTATTCAGTGGGTATAAAGTAAAGCTTTATATCACCTTTTAAAATATAGTCTCTGATAAAGTGATACCTGATGTCAATATGTTTGGTTCTAGAATGAAGTACCAGATTTTTTGAGATGGCTATTGCACTTGTGTTGTCACAGAATATGGGAACCTGTTCATAGTTGATTCCATAATCAGCCACTTGACTTTTCATCTAGAGAACTTGTGCACAACAACCAACGGCAGCGACATATTCAGCTTCAACTGATGACATGGCCATAGAGTTTTTCTTCTTTTCACTCCAACATACTAACTTTCCACCAAGTATTTGACAACTCCTAGAGATGCTCTTTCTATCAAGGCATCACCCAACATAGTCTGAGTCTGAGTAGGCTTTGAGGTTGAAGCCTGATCCATTTGGATACCAGAGACCCAGAGAGGGAGATCCTTTTAAGTACCTGAAAATTCTTTTGACAGCTACAAAGTGGGATTCCTTGGGGATAGCTTGGTACCTAGCACAGAGACATGTGAAATAATCGGATATCTGGCTTGCTTGATGTGAGATACATCAGTGACCCTATCATGCCTCTATATAAGGTCTCATTAACAGAGACCCATGAGTCATCAACTCCCAAGTTGTTGGGAGGAAGCATGGGGCATTTCAACGATGCACAATCAAACAAATCATACTTATTGAGCAAATATCTAACATATTTTTCTTGACAAACATAAATTCCTTTTGAATTTTGTTTGATCTGAAAACACAAGAAAAAAGTTAGTTCCCCCATCATGCTCATGTCATACTTTTTGGTCATAAGTTTGGCAAATTGCTTGCTCAAGGTTATGTTGGTTGAACCAAAAATTATATCATCCACATAAATCTGTACTATAATGACATCACCCTTGGACCTATAAGTGAACAAGGTTTGATCAATAGTACCTCTAACAAATTTATTTTCAAGAATGACTTTTGACAAGGTTTCATACCAGGCTCTAGGTGCTTGTTTCAGCCCATAGAGTGCTTTGTGGAGTCTGCAGACGTGGTCAGGATAGTCACTGTTCTCAAACCCTGGGGGTTGTTTGACATATACTTCTTCTACAAGCTTCCCATTAAGAAAGGCACTCTTTACATCCATCTAGTATACCATGAGACCCATATAAGCTGTATAGTCTAGGAAGATTCTGATAGCTTCTAATATGGCTATTGGTGCAAACGTTTCATCATAATCAATACCTTTTGATTGATTATACCCCAACACCACAAGCCTAGCCTTGTTTTTAACAATCATGCCAGCTTCATCCCTTTTTTTCATGTAGACCCACTTTGTTCCAACCACTTTCTTTCTAGCTGGAGCTTTTACTAGAGTCCACACCTTGTTTCTCTTAATCTGATTCAGTTCCTCTTGCATGGTCACAACCCATCCTTCATCCAGCAGGGCTGTAGCAACATTCTTTGGTTCATATTTAGAGAGAAAATCAGCGAAAAGGCATTCATTCCCTAAGGCTGTTTCTAGAGATCTTAGCTTTCCTCTGGTGGTGAATCCCTCAGAGGGTTCACCAAGAATATTCACAAGAAGAATATATTGGCTCCTACTCCACTTGGATCAAGAGTAGGAGTCTCTGTGGGCTCAGAAGTCACAACAGGTTCATTGCATGCTGGTGGTTCATCACAAATAATTTCTTCATCCATGATCTCTTCATCCCTTTGATATACAGGAGATATATGATCAACATTTTCTTCAGTAGGAGGTGGAGTGTGTGATTCGAAAACAACAACCTCTAGAGTGATATCAGATATTGAGTGAGGATCAAATGCATGAACATAAGGGAAGTCCTTGTGACTTTTTTGAGATGATTATTTGGGGATTGAGAAATCATCCTCTGGATATGATTTGACTTCATTGAAGTCAATGTCACAAGCATCTGAGTTGGTGTGAGTGATTACAGCATCTGCTTCATTGAAGGTAACATGGATGGATTCTTCTAGTTCTTGCCTGTGGATATTGAATACTCGATATGCTCTGGAGGTAGGAGAGTATCCAAGAAAGAACCCATCATCTTACTTTTCATCAAATTTACCCAGGTGATCCTTGTAGTTGTGAATGAAAACATGGCAACCAAAGACATGGAAGTAGCTTACATCAGGGGCTCTCTTCCTATACACTTCATAAGCGATCTTGCCGTGTCTTTTCATAATATGGATCTATTTTGTGTGTAACATGCTGTATATACAGCTTCACCCCAAAATTGCTTTGGAAGTCTTGATTCGATGGGCATGGTTCTGGCAGCCTCTATGAGGGTTATGTTTCTTTTTTCAGCGATACCATTTTGTTCTGGGGTGCCTGGGTTTGAAAATTTATGTGAGATTCCCTTTTCATCACAAAAGGCTTCCATGGCATGGTTCTTGAATTCTGTGCCATTATCACTTTTGATAGCCTTAACTCTACAGTCATTGAAGTTCTCAATTTCTTTGATGAAGGACATGATCCTTTGAGTTGCATCACTCTTTCTTTAAAGAAAGAATACCCAAGTGAACTTGGATAATTCGTCGACAATGACCATAGTGTACTTGTTGTGATTAAGGGATTAAGGTTTAATTGGTCCAAATAAGTCCATGTGAAGAAGATGGAGGCACTTATTAATGGAAAATGATTTTTGGTTTTAAACGATGCTCTGTGGTGCTTCCCTTTTTCGTAGGCTGAGCATGGTTTGTCTTTGGTGAAGGTCAGCGAGGGAAGCCCAGAGACTAAATCATTCTTGGCCAGTTTGTTGATCTTTTTGAAGATGAGGTGGGAAAGTCTCTTATGCCAGAGCCAATTTTCACTATCAGAGGCTTTAGCAAAGAGACAAGTGTTGTTTCCTTCTAGAGATGATGTCATGTCAATAACATACACATCCCTTATTCTTGGTGAAATAAGAACAACATCATCATTTTGGTTGAATATTGTTACTTGGATCTTGGTGAACATAACTTTAAAACCAGCATCGTACAGTTGACTGATACTGATTAAGTTGTGCTTCAGTTCATTGACATAAAAGACCCTTATGAAGGTGATTCCATTAGAATCCACTAAGCCATATCCCTCAGTAGCCCCTGAGGAGTCATCTCCAAAGACTACCTTGGGACCAGACTCCTTTTTATATCTATACAAGTATTGTTTAACCCCTGTCATGTGTCTGGAGCACCTCATGTTCACTGGAGGTGTGTTTAGTAGACTCGCATGTGATACATTTGGGTTTATTTAAGTAGTTTTCAGATAAATGATTTTTGAACCCATAATGTTTGCAAGGTATGAACATGGCTCTTCCCTTAGAGCTACTACTAGACCCTTCACCATGAGAGCAAACAGATGAACTGTCAGCCAAAGGTTTGATTTGTTCTTTCAAACCTTTTACTTCTTCCATAAGGGTAAGGAGAAGTTTCTTGGTGGGTGATAGCTCTTTAGTGGGAGGAATGAGTTTAGATTCCTTTGGTTCTTTAGCCATAAAAACCTTCTTTTGGTTTTTCTCTGCGTCTCTGGTAGAAGGTTTGATATGGCTAGGTGTACCAAAGGCTTTGATGGTAGGCTTTGGATCAAGTAAAGAGTTAGAAGGATCAGCTCCAGCAAGTTTGGGTAAGGCTGGAGGGGTGCTAGTGTCCTCTGACACCTTTTCAAAGTTATTCTCATCCACAGAGGTGGATATAGGAGGGTATCATCAGAGGGAATAAACTTTACTTTGGCCACTGGTATATTAATAAGTGTGAAAACACTTATCCTTTTACCACTTAAAACTAATTAGAACGAGACCAAAACGCGTATTTAATGTCGTAAAAGTCGGATTTATGCGTGGTTTGTGTTTTTGTTGTGTTTTAGGACCAAAAGATGAAAAAAGAAGAAAACACGGGATTTCACGGGCTTTTATCGAAGAAAAAGACGAAAGACGAAGTCAAAAGATCAAAAGTGCAAAAAGGACGAAAGTCAATGGGCCTATTTTGAAGATTCATTGAAGGAAAGGACCAAAGACGGAAGTTTAACTAGTCGAAGAACCAAATTTAATAAAAGAAGAAATTAAAAGTCGGTTAATTTTATTTATCGACAAATCTCGAGTCGAAGTCGAGAGCGTCGAATTAATTAAAAAGACGAGAAGACAAAAGAAAGAAGGAAGCACAACACCAACCACTCTCCACCTATAAATAGATTTATCTCCTTTATTTTTCATTATTAGAGTAGATTAGTTTAAAAGTAGGAGTAGGTGTAGCTTATAATTTTCCATGTCTTAATTTCTTTTTGAATCTTATTGTTGAATCTTGAATCTTAATCTTTTAATTAAGTTTTTCAATTAATTTCATCCTTTCTTTCTTGTTTGATTTTATCTTTATAGCTTATTAGTGCTTATTGCTTATTCGATTATTGCTTATTTGATTTTTTTGATTATTAGATTAAGTGGGTTTTATAGTTTTAATTTTTGATTTAGATCTTGTTGATTTGGTTGATTTGATGCTTATTAGAGTTTTAATTTGTGTTAAGTTTGGCTTATTTTCTAGATTAATTTGGCTTATTTTTGGCTTATTTTTGTTCCCCCTATTTTTAGGATCTAAGATCCGTACTGCGTATTTTTGCTTAACTGTCATTTATCCGAAAATTACTTTTTGGTCCATTTATCCGAATTATTTTATCCGAAATATTTGTTAAGAAATTTATCCTAAAATCCTGTTAAAATTTTATCCGAAAATTTCTTATGTTTCAGTTTATCCAAAAACTTAGTTAAACAGCAAATTTATCCGAATATTTTATCCGAATATGTTGATTTTTCCTCCAAGATTCCGAAGATGGCATATTTGCCATAATATTCCGAAAATGGGGCAATAGCCCATTTATCCGAATACCCTATTTCAACCAAGATTCTGAATCCCACATTTTTATTTATTCAGAACGTAGCTTAATTTTTCCCTCCTTTTTATGTCTCCCCATTTCCAACATGTGTCCTCTTTTTCAACATTATTTTTATTTTATCCGAAAGTCAGTTTAATTTTTATTCCGAAAGTCAGATATTTTTAGTTTTATTTTTTCGCAAGTTTTTGTCTTAGTATTTTATCCAAAAGTTTTAGTTTTAATTTTTATTTAAGTGTCCATTTTTAATATTTGCCTTGTTTTACTTTTCTTTATTATTTGTCCTTTGTCTTTAGTTTATTTTTAATACTTATTGTTTTTTTTTACTTTTTAAGTAGAAATAGATAACCATATTTTCTTTTATCCACCAAGAACGACTGAGTCACACTTTAAATCGGGATCAATTCGATTAGACACCGAGAATGATAAGACCAACAAAGAACATTTTCTTTATTAAAAATCGGTTATTAAAATGGCGCCGCTGCCGGCTCTTTTCGTAAAGATTAACGGTTTTTGTGAGTCGAGTTGGATTTTGGGATCCGTTCCTTGGTAAACGTTATTTTTCTTGCAAATCTCAAATTAAAAAAAACCATAAAAATAAAAAAAGATAAAAATACCAAAAAAAATAATAAAAATTCACAAAAAGCAATTCTTTCCTAAGTTTTGCAACAAAAAAAAATAAACAATTCACAAAAGCAACTTTTTCCTAAGTTTTGCAACCAAGAAATATTCCTCTTTATCCTATATTGTGTTTATTTCTTTTTCTCAACCCCTCTTATTTTTAATTCCTCATGGATTCGTGTGTCGATTGTATAGGGTGTGGGAGACCATCGTCAGGTAGTCAATTCATGCGAGCGGTGCGGAAGAGATATCCCTAATTACGAATTTGGACATTGTCCATTTTGCAATTCGATCAATTCGCACTTCACCTCTAATGACACTATCTCACCCTCTTCCATATTTGGGGATCCGTATCCCCAAAATGCACCGGGTTTTTCTCAATACACGTGTTGCAACAATTTTAGGGACCCTCACGATACTTTTTCATGTAAACTGTTGAATTATTACGAGCCCGATCCGTGCTATAATTCTGGTTTTGATCATTATGAGCCCCCACAATATTCCCTCCATCATCAACCTTCTTTTGCAATGAGTGAAGAACAACGAGCCACTATTTTGAATGAACTTCTAAAAGTTCAAGACGAATTAGATCGACTAAAAGATAAATTGCAAGAGGAAAGGGTACAAGAGCAAGTATCTAATCTTAGTGCTTATACCTCTACGCCTCTTGTGCGTCCCTTTTATTATTATGATGACGAGGATGATATCTTTGATCTCAACCCATCTTCTGAGATTACTACTCCTACTCTTGATATCCCAAATGCGTCTAAGTATAGTGATATATCATGTGAGATTAGTGATTTTGGTCTCGACAAATTCTTTGAAGAGGTTTGTAAAGTACCGACTTTTGCGGAGCTTTCGGACGAGGTCGCTCTTAATGATGACATTTCTCCATGCTATGAGAATTTTACGTTTGAAATCTCTCCTTTTTCCCCATTTCCTCCGGGAGATGAGGGCGATGTCGATTTATTCTCTCCGGCTTACGAGAAGTTCACCGGTGAACTTGCTCTTTTAGATGAGGTAGAAGACGTTATTCTTCACGACAAGTTATTGAAAGTTCATCTTCTTATTGCTGAAATTGAAGCGTTAAATTCTACTCCTATTACCGAGTCTTTACCCCCTTCTCATACTCCCGTTGTGAATACTGACACATTTATGGAAGAAATCGACATTCTCTCAATACCTCCGGGTATTGATGATGATGACACAAAGGAGGACATTCTTTTTGATAATTTGATGCATGAAGATATTTTAACAAGTTCCCCTATCGAACACCTTTCATCCCATACTTTAGAGACTATTACTGAGGATGAGTGCTTTGACCCAGGAGGTGACATTGATTATTCTATTATTGATACCTTTACGGATTTGCCACTTAGTGATAATCATATGTCTTTTGGGGATGACATTTTGATTCCTTTACCCACCCCACCTCTCGTGGATGATAACTTCACACACTTCTCGTATGTTGAGCGGACCTTTTTACCTTTCATGACTTATCCCCGGCCTCTCATTTATTATTTTCCTCCGGGAACGAGGACAAGATTTTTGATCCCGGTATCGATATTAGAGGCTTACCTTTAAATGCTTAATTCAGGGTCGAGTCAGGCTCGTGACTCGGTTTACAAAAACAAGCGCTTCTCGGGAGGCAACCCGAGGATCTATCCCTCTTTATCCATTTTCCATAATAAGTGTAAGGGAGCCACGTAGGTGTTTGTTGTTTTGTTTTTTATGATGTGAAGGGATTAGAGCTTTCAAAGATCCACTTTTGATGATTTTTGACGACCCGTGATTCCGTGTACCCGTCTTCCCGGTTCTATCCTAAACTCTTTTGATTCACTATTTTATATCTATAATTGTTGAAATAGGAATCACTTTAGTTGTCTTTTCCTTAGCAAGATTTAAACAATGTGCACAATGTCCTAAGTTTAGGGGAGTTTACTTCCACATGCTTAAACATTAAGGACAATGTTTATATTAAGTGTAGGGAAGACTTCTATCGAAGTTAAGTGGGCTTTTCCATAGATATGGCCTCATTTAAACCGGAGAATTTATTTTTCGACATTTTTCAAAATTTTTTGATCTATTTTGGCCTAGTAGTATTTTTCTTTGTTATCATTATTTTCTTTCATCGTATGTATTTATTTCATTTCTAGAATAAAGTCAAATTAATACTTAAATAAAATGGTTTTAACAAGTTTAGATGTCTTTGATATATTAGGCCCGTCGTGAATATTTTGACTCAACCCGAGTTTACTTATTTGAGTTTACTCTAGCTAGTATCCTTAACCATATGGACCTTAATTGGTTTATTAGGCTAAGCATCCACGAGTCTCATTCCTTGAGATTTTAAATTGTAGAGAACGAGAGATGATAGAGTCACATCGCTTGTCAAAAAATAATTGCAATAAATAAGGTCGTATGATTTGAAAAATTACTTAGCTTCTAGCCCAAGATCGTTTAAAAGTTGCTCGGGATTAATTAGAGTTCATAGCCAAGGCATAACTTATTGAAGCAGGATGCGAAGATTGGCGAGTCCAAAAAGGCCCTAACAAGGCATGAGGGCTACATTTTGTTGCTAAAGATCCAAGATGATGTGAAGAATCATTTGTCAAAAATCAATATGAAGGATCGAGACACACGACGAGAAGCAATTACTCCCATAAAGATCAAGGAGAATTCTATCCGAAAAGACCCTAACAAGGTATGAGGATAAATAGATCCAAGTCCGAAAAGGAGGCGGATCGTTGTATATCAAAATCACAAATAAAGATTGAAGAAAAATGAAGAAGTCGTAGTCTAAGTTTGAAGAATCTCTCAAAAAATTCAAGTAAAGGAATTCCATTTATGAAGAAAAGACCATTATTTCAAGAACGTTTCTCATGATTCGAAGTATGAAGTCAATGCCAAATATTGGTCCGAGAAAGGTCTCAAATTGTGAAACGAGTTATGTCAGGATATGAACTTTATGAGATTTCGAGAAGCCGTTTTAAAAGATTGTGTCCTTTAGTTAACTATTGATTAAATCGTCCTACTTTATTTTTGGCCTTAATAAATTATTGAAATAAGTCAAAAATGCATCCTCGTGATCATTCAAGACAAAAAATAAAATAAAAGAGATACACCGTAGGAATAAGGGGGTCTAAGTGAATAATTGAACCACATGAGTAAGTGTTAGCTTTACTAACTTATAATAACAATGATCTCGTTTTTAAGGTTGGTGTGGGGAACGTGAAATTTGAGGGTGATAAATATTCATGACACAAAAAGCCCTAATTCAAGTTTTAGACTTCTTTACAAGTTATTTCCATCAAACAATTTCAAAATAAATGAATAAAGGGAAATTGCTATCCTTTCTTAAAGTTTTAGTCTTTTATCTTTTAAGTTTTTCTTTAATTTTCATAGTAGTAGTATATCTTAATAAAGGCCAAGATCGATTATTTACGAGAAAAATGTAATTTTTTGCCTTAATTTAATGCATTGCATGAGGACATTATAATGGTCAAGTATAGGGGATTTAATAAGTGTGAAAACACTTATCCTTTTACCACTTAAAACTAATTAAAACGAGACCAAAACGCGTATTTAATGTCGTAAAAGTTGGAATTATACGTGATTTGTGTTTTTGTTGTGTTTTAGGACCAAAAGATGAAAAAGGAAGAAAACACGGGATTTCACGGGCTTTTATCGAAGAAAAAGACGAAAGACGAAGTCAAAAGATCAAAAGATCAAAAGTGCAAAAAGAACGAAAGTCAATGGGCCTATTTTCAAGATTTATTGAAGAAAAGGACCAAAGACGGAAGTTTAACAAGTCGAAGAACCAAATTTAATAAAAGAATAAATTAAAGGTCAGTTCATTTTGTTTATCGACAAATCCCGAGTCGAAGTCGAGAGCGTCGAATTAATTAAAAAGACGAGAAGACAAAAGAAAGAAGGAAGCACAACACCAACCACTCTCCACCTATAAATAGATATATCTCCTTTATTTTTTATTATTAGATTAGATTAGTTTAGAAGTAGGAGTAGGTGTAGCTTATAATTTTCCATATCTTAATTTCTTTTTTAATCTTATTGTTGAGTCTTGAATCTTAATCTTTTAATTAAGTTTTTTAATTAATCTCACCCTTCCTTTCTTGTTTGATTTTATCTTTATAGCTTATTAGTGCTTATTGCTTATTGGATTATTGCTTATTTGATTGTTTTGATTATTAGATTAAGTGAGTTTTATAGTTTTAATTTTTGATTTAGATCTTGTTGATTTGGTTGATTTGATGCTTATAAGAGTTTTAATTTGTGTTAAGTTTGGCTTATTTTCTAGATTAATTTGGCTTATTTTTGGCTTATTTTTGTTCCCCCTATTTTTAGGATCTAAGCTTCGTACTGCGTTTTTTTCTTAACTGTCATTTATCCAAAAATTGCTTTTTGGTCCATTTATCCAAATTATAGATTTTATCCGAAAAAGTTAGTTAAGAAATTTATCCGAAAATCCTGTTAAAATTTTATCCGAAAATTTCTTATGTTTCAGTTTATCCGAAAACTTAGTTAGTATCAATTTATCCGACAACATAAACAACAAGATTTATCCAAAAATAGTTCTTTTTAATTTATCCGAAATATATTTTATCCGAAGATGTTGATTTTTCCTCCAACATTCCGAAGATGGCATATTTGCCATAATATTCCGAAAATGGGGCAATAGCCCATTTATCCGAATACCCCATTTCAACCAAGATTCCGAATCCCACATTTTATTTATTCAGAATGTAGCTTGATTTTTCTCTCCTTTTTCTATCTCCCCATTTCCAACATGTGTCCTCTTTTTCAACATTAATCGTATTTTATCTGAAAGTCAGTTTAATTTGTATTCCGAAAGTCAGATATTTTTAGTTTTATTTTTCCGCAAGTTTTTGTCTTAGTATTTTATCCAAAAGTTTTAGTTTTAATTTTTATTTAAGTGCCCGTTTTTAATATTTGCCTTGTTTTAATTTTCTTTATTATTTGTCCTTTGTCTTTTGTTTATTTTTAATACTTATTATTTTTTACTTTTTAAGTAGAAATAGATAACCATATTTTCTTTTATCCACCAAGAACGACTGAGTCACACTTTAAACCAGGATCAATTCGATTAGACACCGAGAACGATAAGACCAACAAAGAATATTTTCTTTATTAAAAATCAGTTATTATATATGTTTCTTATACCTACCCTTCCCCCCAATAGTTTGAACCACATTCCCAGGTAAGGTTTCAACAACAAAATCTTCCACAAAGTATTGGCCTTTGTTCCACTTTTCAATGGTCTTTCTAAGTTCAGCATTTTCGTCAAACAAAGACTCATTTTCAATGGAAAGTTTGCTTACTTCATTTTGAAATTGATTAGCAAGATTTACAAAATGTTTAATATTTGACAGCTCAGATTGATAAAGATTTAACTCTATTTTAAGATTGTGGAATTTGTTAAACATATTTTTCTCTGTTCTTTCACGGAGTGGAGGTCAACCAAATTGTAGTTACTGACATGGTCTCTATCGGGACCTTCAGACATAGTAAGCAATCTCTGTACCTTTTTCATGGTGATATCAACCCATTGTCCAGATCTTGCTTCACTTTTTCCAACAACTGGTTCCTCGTCAGCGATAGCCATGAAAGCTCTAACAGTGGTGGTGGCTTCATCATCTGATGTAAGATGTTCATCATCCCAATCAAAGGAAGCAGCGATAAGATCCTTTTCAATCTTTTTGTTGTCCTTTTTGCTTGGCAGCATCATCAGCCTTCTGATTAAGTTTCACCAGCTTAGCTTTCAGTGCTTTGTATTTGACCTTGTAGTCCTTCTTTCCCTCAGAGTCAGAGTGAGAAGTTTGCTTGAAAGGAGATGAAGAAAACTTCTTCTTACTGTTGTTGTCACTACTGGATGAGGGAAAGCTTGGAGAGGAAGTTTTGTTAGACAAGCAGTCCTTTTGGAAATGACCAGCTTTTCCACAAGTGTAGCATATCACTTTGGATTTGTCGACTTTAGCAGCTCCAACTCTACCCGATCTCTTGTAATATCTATTTTGATCAGCGAGAAGAGATTTGTCATGAAATTCTGCATGCAATTCATCAAGAAACTCTTGACTGCTTCAAGTATCTTCTATGTCAGAGTCGCTATCTTGAAAAGAATGGTTAGCAACAAGAGCTTTTGGACCAGAGATATGGGTGGAAAACCTATCAGTCTCAGACTTGTAAATGAAATCAATCAGCCCTTATTCATAGTTGTATCTACCAAATAGTTGGGCTAGAGTATCATTTTTGATAGCATTATTTGCTCTTATGGTTTGGTTTAAGCTGAGCCATTTTATGGGCAAACTGTTGACAAATGTAGCATTAATCTCAGTCTTAGGTATCACAACACCATTGTTACCTAGATCATTTAGTAAGATTTTGAGCCTAGTGTATGTTTGAGCAACAATTTCTGTTTCTAAGGCCTTAAAAGCATTGAAGTTAATTCTAAGAGCTTGGATTTTGGTTTCCTTAGTTTCTTCAGGACCTTCATACCCAAGAACCAATTTTGTTCACATATCTTTTGCAGATTCACATTTAATAATAGACTTTATTATATTCTTAGGTAGACAAGAGATTATAATGCTTTTGAGTCTCTTGTCCTAATTTGTCAGGCGTCTATCCGTTGGAGGCCATTGCTTAACAGGTTTTTTGATAGGTCTCTCAGGGGTTGAGGAAATGGCTAAAGGGACATATGGTCCATTTTCTAATATCTCCATCAAGAAGGGTTCTAGACCATCAAGATAGATTAGAAATTCACTTTTCCAATTAGAAAAGTCTTCTTCATCAAATGTTGGGACATTTGACACGTGAGAGCCCCCTCTAGTATCAAGAAGTTGAGGTAAACCATCTTCATCATTACCAGTACTTACAATAGGTGTAGGCATGGTAGTAGTTAATGTGGTGGCCAGGACGGTGGTCGAAGCATTTGCTTGACTGGTTTGACTAAAGGGTGGTGGCATAGGAGGCAAATATCAGTCATATTAGGATCTTGATTTTAAAAACAAGAACATTTTATAAAAGTTTTATAAATCAAACTGCTCTGATACTAATTGAAAGTCCCAAAATATAACAATTGTTGATACAATGACTCATATACAAGATAACACAATATGAATTACTTTTCAAACGCGTAATGCTTTATTAATCTTTATAAACAAAGTATTAAAATGTGCTATGAATACACCCGTTGAGTGACAATAAGAAATGAACCCTAGAACAAGTAAACTTGATTCGAGACTCAAGTTACGAGAGAACCTTAGAGTCGCTGGTAGACAGTTGGGGACTCAGAGGTTCTAATGGGGGAAAGAAACTTAGATAAATTATCCAAGCACAAGGATTAAGTTTATCTTCTTTCTCCCTCCTATTTATAGTGGTACGAGGTTGCTTCCTTGGTAGGAGTAGTTGATACGTGTCATCTTCTGAGTGGAAGAGTACAACATATTAAATGTATGTTTATACCGAGACATACCTTTAAACTACTTTAGGTGAACAATTCTACCAACTGTTCACTTTGTCCTACTAGGTCGTACTAGGCTTTATCTTGAATATCTTGTTTTGTCCCGCCCAAAAAACTTTGGAGATTCTCTCGCCTAAACTATAAAGTATAAGGCAAGTCTTTGCTTGCATAAGTCTTCACAGGGTGGTAAGTGATCTTTGAGTATTGTCATCTCAGAGATCCTTAAACACCAGTACATTCCTTTTACATCCCAGCTTTTCCATAACCACTGGTGAGTATGACTTCAGATAATCTTCGACTTCTCTGGCGTTGTCTTTGACTTGAATGTTCCTGGTGTGTCAGCTGAGGCTTTGCCTTCGGCTGGTCTGGTCTCTGTCGTTGGTCTTCTGTGCGACTCATAACACTTAGTCTAGTCTAAACAAATCTAGACTAGGCCATAGTTAAAACTTTCATTGGCCCAACACGCTTTTTGGTTGTGATTAACATTTCGATATATGCATATAACTAGACTATAGACCCGCGGGTCTCGCGGGTGGCAATCAAAACATATATTATAATCAGGTATAGGTTTGAAAAGTACAAGATCGATGTGTATTACCCGCTTCAAATAAATAATTCGCAAGACATTTGACTATTTGAGGGTATGCTTCTTTTGCGCCAACTTTTATATTCGAGAGTCCCTGCAATAACAATCAAGTTCGATTTTACTTATGACCTTAGCATATAAAACAACGATAAACATAAATCATAGCCTAGGGGTGATCTTATTTAATGGGGCCACAATAACATATGGTTTTTTACCTTGATTAGGATTCGAGTAACATCCTCCTAGCCAAGGGCAGAAAGTATCCTTCTGTAAGCTAAGACAAAAGATCATTTATATAGCAAATATCAATTTATTAGGAGAAAACAAAAGGTTTCATTCATATATTTTCATGCAATGTAAAATACTTAAAATTGTATATCATAACAGATACGCAAATGTCATAGAATGAGAATACTTAGCAAAAGGATCCACTTTGCAAACATATCATCAACATATTAACCCAAGTTGACCTCATATTTGTACATGGATGACAATGGCTCCGAAAAAGCATGTGAGTATATCAAAGTAAAACAAATTTGTTTAATCTTTCATTTAGGATGGAATATTTAAAATAGATCGAATAAAATAACCTATAAAACAAGGGTCATTCTATCCCCTGCGAAATATCTGATGATTTGGAAGTGCAATTTCTCAGGTTGCAACGGGTACATAACTGATAGGGTGTTTATATCGCCATCTTTTGAGTCATTGTCAATATACAAATATTCTAGATTAGTCGGTCTTTGATAAAACATGATCATAATATATAGCCCTTACTTTTGCCGCCTATTTTTGATTTTTCACTTATTCTACAGACTTGCCACCAACTACTCTTGCAAAATTTTGCCAATGGTCATGGATATCTTTATGATACACATCGAGGCCTTTTTCGAATAATTTGGTCTGCTGTGTGTCTTTACAAAAATAATAACTTTCGGTTGGGTCTATTGGGTTATCATGCCATCAACTCCAAATGTCTGTAGCAACTTCTTTCAAAAATAATAAGATTATTTTGCTATGGTATCAAGTATGAACTTAATGTGTGTGAGTTAGAGTACTCCAAGTTAATTGGTCCATGCACGATAGTTCTGAAGGTTTATAAAGCTCATAACAATTATACAAAACCCGAAATAAGATCAAAGCACACATAGCGGGAGAGATTTAATAAGATCATACTTAATAACACATTCACAATTAATCGAGTTAGGGTTACATACCTTTTAGCTAGAGCAAATCCACGAGAACACCAACGAATCACCAATTAGGGTTTATGAAGAATAATACCAAGATATAGTTTAAAGTAAAACTATATTACGCTCTTGTACACATGTAATGCAACGGGCTAATCGTGAGTCAAGCACTTGCAAACCGGAGCTTCAACACTTGTGGAATATCTACCCGGCAACCCTAGAGAGGGGCTAGGACTAGATAATAGCTTAAACCAAAATCAACCAAAAACCCTCAGGGGTGTTTGTTGTGATCGGTTATAAGGAGAAAGAGAGGAAGGGATGAAAAATTATGAAGGCCATCGGTTGTTTAAATAGGCTTAGCAAGTCTTATTCTCCAAGTAATAAACAAATTAGGAAAGCAAAAACTTTCCCTTTGCCCCCTTGTAGGCCAACGGTCGGTTACACCCTAAGGGATGTTTCCGAAACTTTCCAATTCTCTTACATATTCCATAACGCTCGTTATACTTAACTCTTAATTTATTTAACGATCGTTTATGTTAAGCTCGGTTTAAATTTAATAAATATAATAAATACATTTATTAAATTAACTTAACCCTTTACGTATTGTGTGCAATCCTGTAATCCTGAGTTCGATCCTATCACACGACTATTTAATTTTATGTCCATAAACTTTCAGCTCCCACTTGGACAAAATTTGAATATCGTGATTACATTGACTAGCGTCTAGTTACACTAGCAATGTCACTAGTACAACTCGAGTAAGGTCTCCTGGACAAAACCTTTTAATGATTCATCATTATTATTATCCTTTCATTTCAAATACAATGTTAATAGGATATGGATCTCTGTCATTCCATTCATTAACCATTCTGTTTCTCACTTACAGATATAGCAAGATTACCAAAACAAATTTGGGTGCGGCCACACAAACATCTTACTACTCCCCCGAGGGGCCCAGCTGTATTATACTTCAAAATAATTAGAAGGAAACAAATCCCATTTTGACTACAAGCGAAACTTACGAACTTTGCAACACTTCTGAAAATAACCCTTATAGCTACCAGTTACATTCAGCGTTAGGTTATCTCACAGAAACGCACTACACTCGTGACAGTTTCCTGGTATCTCAGGTCTAAGGATAACTATTTATGATTTACTTAATGATAAAGATGTATAAAGTAAACTCATATAGTTGGGATAAGTCCAATATTTGATTCATAAAATATCATCAAAAACTAATATACTTTCAAGTATACTCTATCACTATTTTGAATTGTCTTAGTTCAATAATACTCCCATATTATTAATCGACAACGGACATTTAGAACATAACAATTTATTCATGGATTAAAACATGTAAAATAGGATACAAAATCAAATAATAGAAAATAAACGAAACTCAATCTTTATTTCATCAATTCAATAATGTCTTAAACATCCTTTATCCAAATACTAATCACAGATTTATTGCATGAAATCGCTAGCTAGTTGCAGCCCAATAGCCTTGGCATGCTTAACTACCTTTGGTCTAGGCAAAGCCTTAGTAAAAGGATCAGCTACGTTATCGTCTATGTGAACTTTTATTAATTTTATTTCACGATCTTCAACTTGTTCTCGAACGTAGTGATATCTACGCTTAAAGTGTCTGGCGCCTTTCATGACTCCAGAATCATTGGCGAATATAATTACAGCAGAATTGTCACAATATATATATATATATATCAATAGGTTCTTTAATTGAAGGCATCACTCCAAGATCTCCAATAAACTTCCTAATCTAAACAGCTTCCATTGCAGCTTCTGAATCAGCCATGTACTCAGATTGAGTAGCATGCATTGCAACGTTGTCTACTTCTTGCTCTTCCAGTCAACTGCTCCTCCATTGATAACAAACATGTAACCCGTCTAAGACTTCGTATCGTCTTCATCATATTGCCAGGACGCATCACAGAAACCTATAACATTCAGTTTTTTGTATGGTTTACCCCCGAATACCAAAAACATATCTTTCGTACTCCTCAAATACTTTAGAATATGTTTAATAACACTCCAGTGGAGCTTCCCTGGATTGTGTTGGTAACGACTGACCAAGTTCTGAGCAAACGCCACATCAGGCCTTGTGCATCTTACAACATACATAATAGATCCTACAGCCGAAGCATAAGGCACCTTCTGCATGTAAGCCACCTCTTCGGGTGTTGATGCATCTAACTCATGACTTAATTCATGCTTAACCTCCATAGATTGAAAACCTTTCTTAGAGTTATGCATGTTATACCTCTTCAATATCTTATCAATATAAGCATCTTGACTAAGACAAATTAACCGTCTTTTCCTATCTCGATAGATTTTAATTCCCAAAATATATGCAGCATCTCCCAAATATTACATAGAAAAACATTTACCAAGATAATCCTTAACTTCCTTAAGTCTTGGAATGTTACTTCTCATGATCAATATTTCATCGACATATAAAATTAGGAACAGTACCTTACTCCCACTAGCTTTGCGATATACACATGGCTCATCACGATTTTGAATAAATACGAACTTTTTGATTTCTTCATCAAATCGTTTATTCCACTGACGTGATGCTTGCTTCAAACCATAAATAGATATTTGAAGTTTGCATACGCGTTTTGGATATTTAGGATCAACGTACCCTTCCGGTTGTAGCATATAGATTTCTTCATCTAAGCGACCGTTTAAGAAAGGCAGTTTTAACATCCATTTGCCATATCTCATAGTCATAGTATGCTGCTATAGCTATGAGAATCCTAATAGATCGTAAGTCTGCTAGAGGAGAAAAAGTCTCCTAGTCTACGCCAAAAGTTTGAGTAAAAACTTTAGCTACTAAACGTGCTTTATAAGATTGTACTTCGTCATCCATGTCGTCTTTCTTCTTGAAAATCCACTTATTTTTCACTACTTTAGCCTTTTTAGGCGCATCAATAAGAATCCAAACATCATTGATTTCCATGGATTTCATTTCCTCATTCATCGCAACTATCCATTTAGACTTTTTTGGATCAGGCATTGCGGATCGATAGTTAACAGGTTCACCAAGATCCCCTACTTACTCCTCATCATCCTCTATGTTAAGACATAGTTTGCTTGGCGCACGTATAGTCCTTCCAGACCTACGTGGAGGAATTAATACCGGTGGAGCTCCCAGAATTTCTGGCTCTATTGGAATTTCTTCGCTAGTATTTTCAGAAGGCAATGTATCTTCTTGAATTTATTCAAGATCATAATTTCTCCCAATGAATTCTTGATTTACAAGATCATTTTCAAGGAAGTCTCTATACCTAGCAACAATAACTTTGTTCTCGGGTGGATAATAGAACTAGTAACCCATAGTTTCCTTAGGGTAACCTACAAAGATGCATTTTACTGAGCCTTGTTGGAGTTTATCTCCAGAGACACGTTTCACATACGCCTCACAACCCCAAATCTTTAAATAAGACAAATATGGCTTTTTGCCATGCCATAGTTCATATGGTGTCTTATCAACCTTCTTTTTGGGAACCATATTCAGAATGCGAACAATAGATTCTAGAGCATAACCCCAAAAGGATAATGGTAAAGTTGTATGATTAAACATAGATCGCACCTGTAGAAACTAGAAGGGGGGAGGGTTGAATAGTTTCTTAAATTTACTTGTTAAAGATAGGTTTTTAAAAATCCTTTTCAAAAACTTAGGCTTGAGTATTTATGTGAAACCTTCTTATACACAATATGAACAAGGTATAGTGCAACTAAACTAATAATCACAAGTATAAAGAATAATGAATGTAAAGAGATAAGGGAAGGAAAGATCAAACCAAACACCAAGGATTTATAGTGGTTCGGCAACGAAGCTTGACGAGACTGCTTTTATACATGGTCTCATCGTCCAAATCGGGCTTAAAGTGGTGAAAATATCATAAAAAGTGCCATATATATGCTTGTGTTTGCTCAATGTGTATTTTAGGTACGGATATCGAGAAAATGACAAAAGATCACAAGAATCAATCAAAAACGAACACGAGAAATGAAGCCGCACAATGAACTGGGCCCTAGACTTGATTTTCCAAGATAAAGTCCTTGAATAATTGAAGATTGTACATGAAAGGTCCTTCATCATTGAAGAAATGACACTTTATACCCTTGTATATTCATAATTACAAGTTTGGTCCCTAAAGTTTGTCAAAGTTACAAAAAGGACCCTCAACTTTGAAGAATTGGCAAGAATGGTCCCTACAAAATGAAGACTTGTCACTTTTAGTCCTCCACAAAGTCAAAGATACAAGATAAGACCTTAATGTATGAAGATGTTCCTTGAAGATTCAAGAAATGTCAAAATATACCCTTGATTATACTTTGCAAAAGTTTATGTGGCCAAAGTATGAAGTTTGAAACTTCATTATAAAGGGAAATCTGCCAAAGCTTAATATACAAACAATTGGGAATATGGGGGACCAAAACTGGCCGACAACAAAACTAACCTAGACCAACCACAAGGCGACACCTCACCCCACTCACACCATCAACCAATCAGAATCCACCCTTTCCTCCACGTCACAACCCACTCATATTAAACTAATCTGGTTTTAAACTAATTAGTTTAATATGTACTTAGATCCAAACACGTAACCACACCCCAAATCTGGATTAAACTCGCCTAATTTCCCAGCCAAGAACACATAAACCCTAATCTAATTACCCTATCTATCTAGGGGTTTTTGGTTAATCTTCTCCAGATCCATGATTACCACTAAGCTAAGCCTAATTCTACTCCTAATCACCTTTCCCCATCACCCACATGGCTTATCAAACCCTCCCCTGCCCCACCTTATACTACCAAACAAACCAATGCTAGTGAATCAACGTCCCAAGGCATTGCTTTATTCCTAAGCATCTATTGGACGTCCAAGATTGATTCTCAAGCTGTCAAACCACATGGGAAAGTCACAAGAGGCTAGAACTATTTTCAAGACTTGGCAAATTCAAACTTCACAAGGGCATTACTGTAACTTTAGCATTAGGGTTTCTTTGCTTTATAGAATCACTTGTAACCTATATAAAGGCATTAGGGTTTTACCTTTTCTCTTGTTCTTGTTTTCCTGGTTCAAAACCTTGTAAATCCCATTTTCTGTGAATGAAAATTTGGTTAGTGTTGTTGAAGAAAACAAGTCCCATCTTTACTTTTACATGTTTGCTAAGTTAATGTTCTAAGTTTGTGTTGATTAAAGGTTTAAAAATTTAGTTTTAAGTTTTATGCATTTGAGGTTTAAAAGTTTTTCTGAGTTCTTTGGTTGAGAAGAAAGTCCATTTGCTTTGAGTTTGGATCTATGTATGACCATAACACCATGATTGAGATAATCAGGGTATAGTGGGTACATAAGGTTGGACTACAAACTTGTGGGGTTATTCAAAATCAACAAGATTTTTCCATTTTTCTTATAAATCTGCTATCACTTGTATTTGTTATCTCTTAGCAGGGTTGTGTTTAGGAAGCTTGTGATTGATAAGCTATCACATAAGCTCTAAAATTTAGGGGTGTGGATAGTACATCCCTTAGGTTTGTCTCTCTTTTCCTTTTTCAAACTCTTCAAAAATCTGTGCTAAGTGAGATTGGTTTCTGCTGGTTTATGATGGTATTTGATGCATGAGATCTTGTTCTTAGATCATTGTAGTGTTATTGTGAAGCTTGTTTAAGTTTGTCTAGGGCTAAAAAACGTTGTTGTTTTGTTAAAAAATTGAAATCAAGTTTAAAGGAGTGTTTGGGATTGCATGCTGGTGGGTGATTGATAAAAATTGAGTAGGTATTAGAGGTCTGCTTTTGTTTAGTTCTACTGAAATAGTGTAGTTAAGTTATTTACCTGCAATATTTGTGACTTAAAACACCTAAACCGAACCATAGCTAAAACAAGGTTGTTGTGAGTTTCTGTGAAGTGAAAGTCAGTCACTTAGTAACTAAGGTGTATAAATAAGGCTTTGGAGTGTAAAATTGGTAGCTTAAACAACCTGATAACTTGTTTTAATCATTTGAATCTCACCTTTTGGTCAGTTGCATCATCTAAGTGCTTATTCTATTTGTTAATTACATCAGTTAGTCCCATAGGTCTCATATTAGCTTAAAAATTGTTAACCAGTGCATGAAAGTTGATTATGTGGTCTTGATTAAGTGGGTTGTTGCTGTTGTATGCTTTTGATAAAGTTTTGTGGGCTTATACTTGCTTAAAAAGTTTCTTAAACCATCAGACCTCAAGTTTTGCATGTCTGAGCCTTTAATGAATTAACTGTATCATTTGGCCTGGTGATTTGTGCTTTTTCTGCTTGTTCTTTACTCCCTACAACTTACTGGTTGTAGGGGTGCCTTATTTGTCCAAAGAAACCAACTATAACAAGCTCTAATCAACATTCTTGTTTCAAGCAGTGGGAACTCCTTTCCCACTGCTGCTACCCACTGGTAGTTATAATCTTGGTTCAACTTATTCATAAGCAAATTTGGCTTATTTTAGCGTGCAACAACTTTCACTTTACAATCAATCTTGCTTATTTCACCCAATTAGCTAATCTGGAAGTTTTTAGCTTTTGACTTTATGGTTTGACTAGAAAACGAATTCATTTGAATTTTCAGAATTGCTTATTCATCATTTCAGCTTATTAGGTTAGCTTATTGAAAATATTTTTTCTTATTTAGCTTAATTAAGTCAATTAAAACGTTTTGCAACTTGAATCAGTTCTTGAATCAGCCTAGAACTAAAAAACGAATATTTTGTCGTTTTTTGTTGAGAGCTTTGGCTTATTTCAGGATTATTTATTGAACTTTTTCAAGATTTCTTTTTACAAACTGCTTTATTACCTCAAGGGAAGGATGGGTGTAAAATTTCAGCTTATGGCATTAGCTTATGGCTTAATGAGCCAAAAAGCTCATTAAGAATAAGCTGAGTGCTTATTAAGTTGTGACAAGCTCATTTTTAGCTTTTTGGCCTTTAGAGTTTTTTGTTTAAAGTCAAATTTTAAGCTAGACTGGAACTTCTGGGCTTATTTGGTTGAGTTTTGTCTTATTGGGCCAAAAAGCCCATTTCAATTAGACTGTTTTCGTTTTTGGCCCATTTTGAGGCCCATTAGGGGTGTTTAGGTCATTTCACTTTCATTTATGGTTTTGTTAGATTAAAATAAATTAGTTTGCAAGTTTTAGAATTTTTTATAAATTTTGAATTTTAAATATTATTTTAATATTTATTTTTAGTTTTTAATCATTTTAAATAGTTTTAATAGGTTTTAAATTTTGCAAAAATACTTTTTAGCTTAAGTAAAATATTTTGGAGGTTTACAAAGTGAAAAATATTTGTTTGGGCTTTTTGTTAATTTATTTGATTTTTAGGGTTTTAATTAGCATTTAAAAATTAAAATTAATTAATTTAAAAAGTTTCAAGAAAGTTTTGTTCATTTTTAATCCTTAATTATATTTTAGGAATTTTTTGTGATTTTTTAAGAATTTTTAGGATAATTTTTATTTTTACCTCGTTTTGCGTGAATCCGTGTTTTTCGTCGTAGTTTAATTTTAACCGTAACCATCATCATTTTCATTTTTCCTTCTTCTCATTAATATTAATCTCAAATACCATCATGTTTAACACACACATTAAGCCTCCTCGAGAACGAACTCACAAAAGGGTCATAAGTGTTTACGTTTTCCTAAACGTACGCTTAATACTTACCGCTTTTACCTTGTTTTCCTAAACAAGTATAATATTACCTATGATAATAAGGCCCATCCGTTAGGGGGTGTATAAAAGTCTTGGTAATAAGTCTCATGTTTAAAACCGTTATAAAATCGTGTTTATCGATCCTTCTTGTTGACTTAATTTTTTGACATCGTTGTCTATTAGGGGAGGTCATTAATTCGATGGTTTTGGTTACACCGTTATGACTCTATTTTTGGACCTTAATCTCTATCATCGCATAAGTCAACAACGTATCATCATGATCATTCAGGACAAGAATAAAATATAAGAGATACCACTTAGGATTAAGGGAGTCTAAGTACGTGATTAGGGCATATGAGTAGTGTTAGCATTACTAACTTATAATGACAATAATCTCGTTACACGCCTGGCATGGAATTGGGTAAAAATCGAGGACGAAGAAATTATTTCTAACGAAGCATTCACGTCTTCTTGTTCTATGAACCTAAACGTCCCATTTTGCGATGAAAATCCTACATTATGTCTAAAAACACAAGTAGTAGTAGTGTAGTAAGTTTACGTTTCAATAAAAGTCGATAAAAATGAATTTTGGAAATGCTAAGATACTTTATTCTAGCATTGCGTGAGGGCACGTCAATGGTTTAGTATGATGGAGTGATGAGACTGCTTTAATACATGGTCTCATCGTCGAAATCGGGCTTAAAATGGTGAAAATATCATAAAAAGTGGCATATATATGCTTGTGTCTGCTCGATGTGTATTTTAGGTACGAGTATCGAGAAAATGACAAAAGATCACAAGAATCAATCAAAAACGAACACGGGAAACGAAGCCGCACAATGAACCGGGCCTAGAGTTAATTTTTCTAGGATAAAGCCCTTGAAGAATTGAATATTGTACAAGAAAGGTCCTTCATCATTGAAGAAATGACACTTTATACCCTTGTATATTCATAATTACAATTTTGGTCCCTAAAGTTTGTCAAAGTTACAAAAAGGACCCTCAACTTTGAAGAATTAGCATGAATGGTCCCTATAAAATGAAGACTTCTCACTTTTAGTCATCCACAAAGTCAAAGATACAAGAGAAGACCTTAAAGTATGAAGACATGTCATGAGTGGTCCTTGAAGATTCAAGAAATGGCAAAATATACCCTTGATTATACTTTGTAAAAGTTTATGTGGCCAAAGTATGAAGTTTGAAACTTCATTATAAAGAGACATCTACCAATGCTTAATATACAAACAATTGGGAATATGGGGGACCAAAACTGACCGACAACCAAACTAACCTAGACCAACCACAAGGCGACACCTCACCCCACTCACACCATCAACCAATCAGAATCCACCCTTTCCTCCACGTCACAACCCACTCATATTAAACTATCCTGGTTTTAAACTAATAAGTTTAAGATGTACTTTGTGCCAAACACCTAACCACACCCCTAATCTGGATTAAACTCGCCTAATTTCCCAGCCAAGAACACATAAACCCTAATCTAATTACCCTATCTAATCAAGGGGTTTTTGGTTAATCTTCTCCAAATCCATGATTACCAGTAAGCTACGCCTAATTCCACTCCTAATCACATTTACCCATCACCCACATGGCTTATCAAACTCTCCCCTGCCCCACCTTATACTACCAAACAAACCAATGCCAGTAAATCAACGTCCCAAGGTATTTCTTTATTCCTAAGCATCTATTGGACGTCCAAGATTGATTCTCAAGCTGTCAAACCACATGGGAAAGTCATAAGAGGCCAGAAATATTTTCAAGACTTGGCAATTCAAACTTCACAAGGGCATTACTGGAACTTTAGCATTAGGGTTTCTTTGCTTTCTAGAAACACTTGTAGCCTATATAAATGCATTAGGGTTTTACCTTTTCTCTTGTTCTTGTTTTCCTGGTTCAAAACCTTGTAAAGCCTATTTTCTGTGAATGAAAATTTGGTTAAGTGTTGTTGAAGAAAACAAGTCCCATCTTTACTTTTACATGTTTGCTAAGTTACTGTTCTAAGTTTGTGTTGATTGAAGGTTTCAAAATTTAGTTTTAAGTTTTATGCATTTGAGGTTCAAAAGTTTTTCTGAGTTCTTTGGTTGAGAAGAAAGTCCCTCTTCTTTGAGTTTGGATCTATGTATGACCATAACACCATGATTGAGATAATTAGGGTGTAGTGGGTACATAAGTTTGGACTATAAACTTGTGGGGTTGTTCAAAATCACCAAGATTTTTCCATTTTTCTTATAAATCTACTATCACTTGTGTTTGTTATCTCTTAGCAGGGTTGTGTTTTGGAAGCTTGTGATTGATAAGCTATCACATAAGCTCTAAAATTCGGGGGTGTGGATAGTACATCCCTTAGGTTTGTCTCTCTTTTCCTTTTTCAAACTCTTCAAAAATATGTGCTAAGTGAGATTGGTTTCTACTGGTTTATGATGGTATTTGATGCATGAGATTTTGTTCTTAGATCATTGTAGTGTTATTGTGAAGCTTGTTTAAGTTTTTCCAGGGCTAAAAAACGTTGTTGTTTTGTTAAAAAATTGAAATCAAGTTTAAAGGAGTGTTTGGGATTGCATGCTGGTGGGTGATTGATAAAAAATGAGTAGGTATTAGAGGTCTGCTTATGTTTGGTTCTACTGAAATAGTGTAGTTAAGTTATTTACCTGCAATATTTGTAACTTAAAACACCTAAACTAACCTATAGCTAAAACAAGGTTGTTGTGAGTTTCTGTGAAGTGAAAATCAGCCACTTAGTAAATAAGGTGTATAACTAAGGCTGTGGAGTGTAAAATTGCTAGCTTGAACAACCTGATAACTTGTTTTAATCATTTGAATCTAACCTTTTGGTCAATTGCATCAGCTAAGTGCTTATTCTGTTTGTTAATTACATCAGTTAGTTACATAGGTCTCGCATTAGCTTGAAAATTGTTAACAAGTGCATGAAAGTTGATTATGTGGTCTTGATTAAGTGGTTTGTTGTTGTTGTTGTTGTATGCTTTTGATAAAGTTTTGTGGGCTTATACTTGCTTAAAAAGTTGCTTAAACCATCAGACCTCAAGTTTTGCATGTCTGAGCCTTTAATGAATTAACTGTATCATTTGGCCTGGTGATTTGTTCTTTTTCTGCTTGTTCTTTACTCACTACAACTCACTGGTTGTAGGGGTGCCTTGTTTGTCTAAAGGAACCAACTATAACAAGCTCTAATCAACATTCTTGTTTCAAGCAGTGGGAACTCCTTTCCCACTGCTGCTACCCACTGATAGTTATAATCTTGGTTCAGCTTATTAATAAGCAAATTTGGCTTATTTTTACGTGCAACAACTTTCATTTTACAATCAATCTTGCTTATTTCACCCAATTAGCTAATCTGGAACTTTTCAGCTTTTGACTATAGGGTTTGACTAGAAAACGAATTCATTTGACTTTTTCAAAAGTGCTTATTCATCATTTCAGCTTATTGGGTTAGCTTATTGAAAATCTTTTTGCTTATTTAGCTTAATTAAGTCAATTAAAACGTTTTGAAACTTGAATCAGCCTAGAACTCAAAAACTACTATTTTGTCATTTTCTGTAGAGAGCTTTGGCTTATTTCAGGCTTATTTATTGAGCTTTTTCAAGATTTCTTTTTACAAACTGCTTTATTAACTCAAGGGAAGGATGTGTGTAAAATTTCAGCTTATGACATTAGCTTATAGCTTAATGGGCCAAAAAGCCCATTAAGAATAAGTTGAGTGCTTATTAAGTTGTGATAAGCTCACATTCAGCTTTTGGGCCTTTAGAGTTTTTTGTTTAAAATCAAATTTTAAGCTAGACTGGAACTTTTGGGCTTATTTGGTTGAGTTTTGTCTTATTGGGCCAAAAAGCCCATTTCAATTGGACTGTTTTCATTTTTGGCCCATTTGGAGGCCTATTATGGGTATTTAGGTCATTTCACTTTCATTTCTGGTTTTATTAGATTAAAGTAAATTAGTTTTTATAAATTTTTAATTTTTGATATTATTTTAATATTTATTTTTAGTTTTTAATCATTTTAAATAGTTTTACTAGGTTTTAAATTTTGCAAAAATACTTTTTAGCTTAAGTAAAATATTTTTGAAGTTTTCAAAGTGAAAAATCTTTGTTTGGGCTTTTTGTTAATTTATTTGATTTATAGGGCTTTAGTTAGCATTTAAAAAGTAAATATTAATTAATTTAAAAAGTTTCAAGAAGTTTTGTTCATTTTTAATCCTTAATTATATTTTTAGGAATTTTTTGAGATTTTTTGGGAATTTTTAGGATAATTTTTATTTTTACCTCGTTTTGCGTGAATCCGTGTTTTTCGTTGTAGTTTAATTTTAACCGTAACCGTCATCATTTTCATTTTTCCTTCTTCTCATTAATATTAATCTCAAATACCATCAAGTTTAACACCCATATTAAGCCTCCTCGAGAACGAACTCACAAAAGGGTCATAAGTGTTTACGTTTTCCTAAACGTACTCTTAATACTTACCGCTTTTACCTTGTTTTCCTAAATAGTGTAATAATACCACAATCAAAGCTCACTCCTCGTTCATACTCTACTCCTCGAGTACTCCTTACTCGAGAGTTCACTAATCAACAAGATTCTTAAGGTGGAGAAACCGTACACAACGTCGCTTAACCTATTTCCGACTCTAAGCTAAAAGTCGAGCCCTAATCTTAGCTAGGACCAATTTACACCAATATACTTTAAGGACCAAGTATTAACCTTAATACATACACAACTTCCAAATAGACACAACTACTTGGATCTTCACAACAATGACACAATAATGAATAAGTAAGTTTGGATCTTCAATGGATCTTTGAGGTAGACACAACACTTCAAGGATGATAGTGTTCTTCTCTTTGCACTTTGAGAGGAAAAGATGAGAGGAGAAAGATTCACTTCTAAACAAGTAGTAATCAAACAAATGATCAAGGATTTGGGTGATTTAAGAAGTATGAAAGAATCTGGAAATTTATGTGCAAAAGAGGTGAGTTGAAAGTCTGAGAATGGTCCACTATTTATAAGACAAATATCTAACGGCTATATCTGCCCACAGTTCCTTATTGGAGCCCGCGGTTCCTTATCGATAAGGAACCACTATAGGTGCTAAGGAACCGCCTGCATAGACTCCGCTCCCTTTTGTCTTTTGGTGGATTAGTTCGAATCTGGGGATTAAAGTATCCTGAAAGGGTATTCCAAACCAAGATAGAATATGCCATTTTCAAATTTCAAATTTTCAAATAATTAATTTAATAAAACATTTTCTTAAAAAGAAAGTTTAATAAAAAAAACTTGTCACACTTAATAAAAAGTGTGTTTTAAGAAAAAATTAAATCCTTGATCACTTAATTAGGATGAGTACTTGTTTGTTCATACCTTAAGTGATAATGGTTGAAATAAAAAATAATTGAACTCAAGAATTCGTTTTTCGTTGTTTTCGTAAATGCTTGTTTTTACATATTGTCGTAATCAAAACAAAGCGAGACCGAAAAATGCAAGTAACATTTTTAGGCATCATTGCATTAACAATCTCACCCTTTTTGATTCCGATAATACATAAACTTAATTAGCTAATAAAACAAGATTTTCAAAAACGAGTTTATATCATTTCTCCTCCTTTGTCGAAGCAAAAAGGTTGCAAAAGACTTTGAAGAAAAAAAGAACCGAACTTTGCAAATGCCCCCCCCCCCCCCTTGGTGCTTACTCCCCTTGCTTGGGGCACCAAGGAATCGATATATGGTGATAAGCTAGATAGAAGGGTTAGTAGTAGAGAAGTGACACCCAACGAGATATATCAAAGGTCACACAAAAACAAATAAGAGAAGAAACAAAAGATCCAAGATAAGTCATGTTAAAAGGAAACATGATAAAAGATACAAGGAAATAAATCATACAAAGATGTATGAAAAGCAACTAATGCATAAATAAAACAAGCCAAAAGAAAAGCATAAATCTAATCCTAGTTAAACTAGAACTCTAAGATTTGCTTGAACTAGATGTCTTGAAGGTAAGCAACCAATGCTTAGATAAAAGACAAGGTAGTGGCGGAAGGTTGTGGTGGTGGCTTGGTAGAGATCTCATAGTCATAGTGAAGAGGAGGTTTGACTAAGAGACTCTTGATGTAATTCAACTCTTCATAGATATGAGCCATAGCAAGATGTTGATATTGACAACAATGACAATATGTTCCATGATGCATGACATTATCATGTGAAGGAGGAAGAACACTAAAGGCTAGTGGTGGAAGATAAGAAGTTCCACAATCAACATTCTTATAAGAGGAAGAGATGTGATTTTGAGTGTTCTTGGGTGAATAGGGATTGGAAGCAAATGGAGAAAATGGAGGAGAATCAAAGCTTTCATTTGGGGAATAAGAAATTTTGATTTGAGAGAGGATGCAAAATGCTTAAGGTTAAATAAAGAAAGCCCAAGATATGTTAGGGGTGGTCAAAGGGTTGAAACAAAGATTCCAAAAAGTGTTGAAACAAATTTAGAGTTTCAGGAATACCCGAAAATGAAGTTACTGGTTGTGGTTCTTTATCTCTACAGGCGGTTTCTTGTCACTAGGGAACCGCGGTTTCAATATAGAATCACCCACAGTGGGTTAAGTTTGGTGATGAGGGAGGATTTTCTAATTCTGCAAATCCTAATTTTCTAGTCTAACTAATCATGGGGATATGCTTAGAAGCAAAGATAGACAAAGAAAACACATAAGAACTCACCAAACAAGGTTTTGACCAAAATACATGGATTTTAAAGAAAATCAATGTAGGAGGTGTGTGGAACTAGACACAAAGTCATGACACAATGATCCTCCATAGTTCTCTTTTGTTCTTGCTATATTTGAGAGACTCATACATATGAATTATGTAAGCTCATTATGAATAGCAAGAAGCTATGAAAAACGTTTTTAGACTGAATTAACAATGCACAAACATTTTTTTTATCATTTTCGAAAGAACTTAGAGAATTTTGAAAAAGATAAGAGAATAAGACTCGATTAATTAAAATTCATAATTAAGGAATATGTTCCATTAAACCTAGACCTAGACGCAAGTAATTAAAAGATTCCCCCTTATGTGGCTTAGTGAAGATGTCGGCTAAGTTTTCTACCGAGGGTACCTTCTCAATCGAAATGTTCCCCTTTTGAACATTATCCCTAAGAAAATGGTGGCCAATCTCTATGTGCTTAGTTCGCGAATGTTGCACGTGATTCTTGCTAAGGTCTATTGCACCCTTGTTGTCGCACATGATGGGAACATCATCAAGAGAAATCCCGTAATCAACAAGCGCTTGCTTCATCCATAGAGCTTGTTGACAAGCTTTACCGGCACTCACATACTCGACTTCCGTGGTGGATACAACAAGAGCGGTTTGTTTGTTGGAGAACCAAGAAGTTAAACAACAACCCATTAAGGTACAAAATCCACTAGTGCTTTTCCGATCCACATAGTCTCCCGCATGATCCGAGTTCGCGTAGACAATGGTTTCTACGCCGGTTCCTTTAGGATACCATAATACTAAATGTATAGTGCCCTTAATGTATCAGAAGATACGCTTAACCGCTTCAAGGTGAGAGGTTTTGGGAGCCTCTTGAAAGCGAGCACAAAGGCAAACACTAAACATGATATCCGGTCGACTTGTCGTTAGGTAAAACAAACTACCAATCATACCTCTATATTTGGTGTTGTCTACCGACTCACAATCATCATCTACGGTGAGTTTAGTATCTGAGGCCATAGGGGTCTTCATTGGTCTAGAATCTTCTAATCTAAATTTCTTTATCATTTCTTTAACATACTTGGATTGATTAAAGAAAATACCATCGTTCATTTGTTTAATTTGGAGTCCTAAAAAGAAGTTAAGTTCTCCCATCATACTCATTTCAAACTCGTCATTCATGATTTTGGCAAAGTCATCACACAATGATTGACAAGTTGAACCAAATATAATGTCATCAACATATATTTATACGATAATGAGGAGAGAACCTTTCTTCTTTGTAAATAGTGTATTGTCTACCATCCCCATGGTATACTCATGTTTTACAAGAAACTATGTAAGTCTATCATACCAAGCTTTGGGTGCTTATTTGAGACCATAAAGAGCTTTCTTAATCTTGTAAACATGATCCGATTTCTCAAAATCAATGAAGCCGGGAGGTTGAGCCACATATACCTCCTCACTGATCAAACCGTTAAGAAATGCACTCTTTACAACCATTTGTTGAAGCATAAAGTCTAAGGCACAAGCGTAAGCTAAAAGGATTCTAATGGATTCTAATCTTGCTACGGGTGCGTATATCTCGTTATAATCAATACCTTCTTGTTGATTATAGCCTTGAGCTACAAGTCTAGCCTTGTTACGAGACACAACACCATTTTCATCTAACTTATTCCTATATACCCATTTGGTTCCTATGATGGTCGAACTTCTAGGTGGAGGAACAAGTTCCCAAACGTCATTAGCAATGAACTAATTCAATTCTTCTTGCATAACGATGACCCAACTCTCATCTATCAAAGTTTCTTTAACATTCTTTGGTTCAATCAAGGAGACTAAACAAAAGAAGTTACTTTGACTTTGGACTTGAGATCTTAGGGTCATTTGATTTAATTCTCCTATGACGTTATCGAGAGCATGATCCTTTGACTCCTTAATGTTTACTCCCTTTTCAACATTAAGGTCTTCAACTCCTATGTTTCTAACATGTTTGGAATTAACTATGTGTATTTTATCCAAGTCATCATCTACCAAAGGTGGTGTCTTAGATGAAGGAGGGGTTTCATCAAAAGTCACGTTAAGTGATTCTTCAATTACACCCGAGGTTCTATTGAGGATTATGTAAGCTTTGCTAGTTTGAGAATAACATAAAAAGATACCTTCGTAAGACTTTGGGTCAAACTTTGTAAGGTAATATTTGGTGTTGAGAATGAAGCACTTGCTTCCAAACACCCTAAAGTATTCCAATGAGGGCTTCTTACCTTTAAGAATCTAATGGGGGGTCATTCCTAGAAAAGGTCGAATAAGAATTCGGTTGAGAATGTAGGTCGATGTGTGTACGGCATTGCACCAAAATTTTTGAGGCGAAGATTGCTCAGTTAACATCGTCCTACTCATCTCTTGGATGGTCCTATTCTTCCCTTCAACTACCCCATTTTATTGTGGAGTGCGAGGAGCCGAGAAGTTATGGGTAATACCATGAGCTTCACAAAAGGCACCGAATTGCACTTCATTATCAAATTCCCTACCATGATCCGTCCTAATAGAGACAATTGAACATCCTAGTTGATTTTGAATTCTTCGACTAAAGGTTTCGAAGTGATCGAAAGCTTCATTCTTAGACGCCAAAAATCTAGTCCAAGTGAATATAGAGTAGTCGTCAACTATAACTAGGGTATAAAGGTTACCTCCATAACTTCGTATGGCGGAAGGTCCAAAGAGATCCATATGTAGGAGCTCTAAGCACCGAGAGGTCGAAACCAAATTCTTGGCTTTGTGACTTGAGTGAACTTGCTTCCCAATTTCGCAAGCATCACAAAAGTGACTATCAAACTTCATCTCAGGGAGATGTCTTACCAACTCCTTAAAGACTAAAGATTGAATTAAACGCATATTAGCGTGACCTAATCTCCTATGCCAAATAGTAGAACTATCATCTAAAGTATCTAGACATGATTTGTCCTTTGACTTCCTATTGACCTTCATGACATAAAGCCCATGCTTTCTAACACCTTTTCCAATGACTTTTCCATCTTTTACGATTTCACTATCATATTCCGAAAAGACGACCTTACACTTATTGTCACAAATTTGACCTATACTTAGAAGGTTAAAACCTAAGTTATCTACGTGCTCTACGTTTTCTATAATCATAGAATCAAGAGAGACCGTACCTTTGCCAATGATATTACCTCGTCGATTACTTGCGAATGTAACGTTACCTCCATCATAAGCTTTGTAGTGAGAGAATAAACTTCGATTACCCATCATGTGTTTAGAACAACCACTATCCTTAATCTACTCGTCGGGCTCTAAATCGATTCCCAAGCATATCTCTTTAGAAGTGTGAGCCATGTTACATTTCTCATCTTTGGGGTTGTCATCAACATCTTCACCGCTATCGCTCCATGAACCTCCAACAAACGCCGTGTGATTCTTGTCGCGTGAAGGTTTAGGACAATCACCGATGAAATGATTTGGATCAACACATCTAAAGCATTTCCTATCACCTTTATCATCTTTGGCAAATCGGTTTTTGGAGAATGGTTTCTTGTCGTTGTTTGGTTGCCTCACGTATTGACCTCGTTTTTTAAAGAACTTCTTAAAGTCTCTAACCGACATGGAATATTCCTCATCATCACTATCCGAGGAAATTTCATGGTCACATTACGCCTTCTTGGCCTTGACTGCAAGATACTTTCTTTCACTCTTAGTTTTCACCATTTTCGAGTCCTTCAAAGTTATCATCTCGTGAACCTTCAAGTTACCAACGAGTTCATCGAGTGATAATTTGGCGAGATCCTTTGATTCTTCAATCGTCGTGACTTTAGCTCTCCACTTTGGATGCAACGCCCTAAGAAACTTCCTAACATTGTTCTTGCTAGAAAAACCTTCATCAAGTGCTTTTAGATTAGTAATAATAGTGTTAAATCTAGCAAATGTACTATCAATATTTTCATCTTCTAAGATGACAAATTGTTCATATTGTTGAACAAGAAGATCAATTTTACTTTCTTTGACTTGGCTATTACCTTGGTGGGTTACTAAAAGAGTGTTCCAAATATGTTTAGCGGTTTCACACATAAAAATTCTTTCGTACTCTTTCTTTGGTAAAGCATTATAAATCACCATTTTAGCCTCATTATTTTTAGCAAGTTTCCTTTTAGTATCATCATTAGCTTTGTCAAAAGTGACTATCTCTTTGCTTTTAGAAACTTCATTATGTTGATAAGGCAAAAAAATCACCATTGGTAATAACATGCCAAAGATCTAAATCTTTTGATTTCACATAAGTCTCAAATCTATTTTTCAACAAATAAAACTATCGGTTTCAAAAAGAGGTGGTCTTTGCATGGATTGACCTTCTAGATACTTGTTGAAATTCATAGATCGATTCAAGTTTTAAAATACAATATATTTTAAAAAGGCTTGAGCAACCACGCTCTGATACCAATTGTAGAAACTAGTTGGGGGGGGGGTGAATAGTTTCTTAAATTTACTTGTTAAAGATAGGTTTTTAAAAATCCTTTTCAAAAACTTAGGCTTGAGTATTTATGTGAAACCTTCCTATACACAATATGTACAAGGTATAGTGCAACTAAACTAATAATCACAAGTATAAAGAATAATGAATGTAAAGAGATAAGGGAAGGAAAGATCAAACCAAACACCAAGGATTTATAGTGGTTCGGAAACAAAGCTCACTCCTCGTTCCTACTCCACTCCTCGAGTACTCCTTACTCGAGAGTTCACTAATCAACAAGCTCCTTAAGGTGGAGAAACCGTACACAACGTCGCTTAACCAATTTTGACTCTAAGCTAAAAGTCTAGCCCTAATCTTAGCTAGGACCAATCTACACCAATATACTTTAAGGACCAAGTATTAACCTTAATACATACACAACTTCCAAATATACACAGCTACTTGGATCTTCACAACAATGAATAAATAAGTTTGGATCTTCAATGGATCTTTGAGGTAGACACAACACTTCAAGGATGATAGTGTTCTTCTCTTTGCACTTTGAGAGGAAAAGATGAGAGGAGAAAGATTCACTTCTAAACAAGTAGTAATCAAACAAATGATCAAAGATTTGAGTGATTCAAGAAGTATGAAAGAATTTGGAAATGTATGTGCAAAAGAGGTGAGTTGAAAGTCTGAGAATGGTCCACTATTTATAAGACAAACATCCAAGGGCTATATCTGCCCGCGGTTCCTTATTGGAGCCCGCGGTTCCTTATCGATAAGGAACCGCTATAGGTTCTAAGGAATCGCCTGCATAGACTCCGCTCCCTTTTGTCTTTTAGTGGATTGGTTCGAATCTGGGGATTAAAATGTCCTGAAAGGATATTCCAAACCAAGATAGAATATGCCATTTTCAAATTTCAAATTTTCAAATAATTAATTTAATAAAAATTTTTCTTAAAATAAAGTTTAATAAAAAACTTGTCACACTTAAAAAAAGTGAGTTTTAAGAAAATATTAAATCCTTGATCACTTAATTAGGATGAGTACTTGTTTGTTCATACCTTAAGTGATAGTGGCTGAAATGAAAAATACTTGAACTCAAGAATTCATTTTTCGATGTTTTCGTAAATGCTTGTTTTTACATATTGTCGTAATCAAAACAAAACGAGACCAAAAAATACAAGTAACGTTTTTAGGCATCATTGCATTAACAGCACCATATCCAATAATGTACGATTTCTCCTTTCGGATACACCATTTTGTTGTGGAGTATATGGAGAGGTAAGTTTCTGAACAATTCCGTTCTCATTTAAATAATCTTTAAACTCTTGACTTAAATATTAACCACCTCGATCAAAACGAAGAGCTTTAATCTTCTTTCCTAGTTGCAATTATACTTCCACTTTAAACACTTTGAATGTTTCAAATACCTCATGTTTATGCTTAAGTAAATAAACATAACCATAACGACTATAATCATCCGTAAATGTTAAGAAGTAGCTAGCACCTTTCTTTGACACGTGTCTAAGTGTTCCACACACAGCAGTGTGTATCAAACCAAGTAGTTCAGTAGCCCTTTCAATATTGCTATTAAAAGGTTTCTTGGTCATCTTTCCAGAGATACAAGACTCACATTTATCAAATGATTCATCATTCATATTATCCAAAAGACCATCACGTTGAAGCTTTTGTATGCGAGTCTTCCCAATATGGGCAAGTCTACAATGCCGAAGATAAGAAGAGTTCTTGTCTAAATTTCTCTTCTTATTCATGCTAAAAACACAATTATTTTTCCTTTTGGAATTATTACCATGCATGTTAATTTCAAAAACACCATTCACATAAATTGCATCAATATAAAATAAACCATATTTGAAAACAGAAATTCTATTATTATCAATAGTGTGAATAAATCCAAGATCCAACATACAAGAAAAGGAAAGACACCCCTAACAATTGTAGGTGCATAATGACAATCAATTAAAATCAGTACTAAACGCGAAGGTAAAACTAAATAAATGTTCCTATAGTTTCAATCACTGCTTGTGCGCCATTGCCCACTTGCAGAAATTGTTCCCCATAGGTAAGCTTCCTTTCCAACTCAAATCCCTGCAGCGTATTATAAATGTTGATACCCCATCCCGTATCATATACCCAGGAGTTTGATTTGTATGTAAGATTAAATAACTCTATCATAAATAAGTTACCTGAAGGTGTTGCAACACTTAGCTCAGCCTTCTTCTTATTTTCTCGTAACTCATCGAGATAAAGAGGGCAGTTCCTCTTCCAGTGACCACTTGCTTAGCAATGGTGACAAGTCTCATCCTTCTGAGATTGATTCTTCTTGACAAAGTTCTACTTAAGTTTTGAATAAGTCGCAACTTGTTTGCCCTTATCACCCTTGCCTTTGCCTTTCTTCTTGTTCGATTGCGATTTTGGCTTATTCACTCTACCCTTTTGTATATAAAGCACAGGAGGAGTAGAAGTAGATGTACTTGCCTTGTCCTTTAGAACCTTTTCGTATTCAATGAGCATTACGTGCAAATCATTAATTGTCTTCCCCGCGCAATGCATATTAAAGTTCCTAACAAAATCGTTGAAGTCCCTATTAAGAGACCTATTGATTAGGTTAATAGCCATATCATTGTTGTAGGATTTCCCTAGTGCAATGAGCTGTTCCATGTAACCCGCCATCTCTTGATAATGTGCACTTACGGGTTTCCCAGGGGCTTGCTTACAACTGTGCAAAGCATCTACCAAGTCGTAGATCTCCATAGCCTGAGGCTTTTCATACATTGCCTTGAGCTCTTCAATCATTTGGTTTGGAGCAAATAGCTCAAATTTACTTTGGAAAGGAGCGATTTTTCCGAGCATTAAACAAGCCACATCATTGTGCTTCTTAACCACTGCCTCATAGTTCAGTCTTTCAACTGGAGTAGCATTAGGGCCAAGGGGCGCAGGAAACGCCTTGGTCAAGTAATCAGAAGTACCCGCTACTCTCAAGACAATTCTCAGTGAGCGGTACCAATCGTTGAAGTTTGGGCCAGTTAGTTCCTGACATTCAAGGTAAGTCTTGAAGGCAGAACTCAACGTGTTCTTATCGGGTTGAGCCATTTCTTTAGAAATAAGTTCAAAATATATTAGTATTCTCGATAATACCATTCAAGAAAATTAAGTTAACCCGGTAATAAAAAAACCATACTATTTTCCTTGAAGCTAGAATCCACATTGACATAAACTTATCACATCAGTTGATCTGCTAGTGATAAATGTATTCAACATGGTAACTTGTCGAACAATAATTGACAAACAAATTTGCAATTTCTAGACATTTTTAGGGATTTACATTGCCAAAAGTCATTTTTCATTGTAAACATGTTTCATCCCTACTTTATGCCTTAAGTTTCCAGATCTCACTGAGTAACTCAATCAAGTCGACTAATCTAAAGAACGCAAAACATTCATGCGAATTCTCATTCTATGAACGTTTTCTTTCCAATACAACATCGTCCATGTAGTACTTAATCACACGACTAACCAAACAAAAATAACATGATGATGATTAAACCAAAAAAGAAAGATTAGATTAAGATGAAGAAAAGAAATACAAAGATTGGTGATTTCCTAGTGAGAGAAACAAACACACCTTTCTCTCTCTAAAACTATGAAAAATGGAAAAGCACACACACAAATGAGGTATAGGAGGCCTTTTATACTAAGTAACAAATGTTTAGGAGGCCTTCCTCATTTGTGTGTTCGGGACTAAATCCCGTTACATAAACAATAATAACTAAAAACTCTTGACATCATTAAATAACATTTTTCACGAGCTTCGTAACGATATATTATATGACCATCACTTTAATTACTTCTAACAGTCTCCCCCTAAGGGGTGGTCATGTAATATGTGACTTCACTTCATTGTTGCAGACTTTGAAGCTCGATGTCTTGAGAGTTTCTTCATAGTTCCTTTCATGACTTGTGATCTTGGATCTTTGATCTTTGCCTTGACTTGATCTTGAAACTTTGCCAGCTTGTGTTCTTGTGTCTTTCCTTACATAATCATGTTTTGTGTTGTCTTAAAAGCTTGTTAACAATCTCCCTTGATTATCAGAGTAGCGAAAGTCTTTGTCTTTAGATGTTCTTGAGCTTTCTTCATTTACATGAGCATGTGGTCTTGAATTGCGACTCTTGAGGTTACGCCACCGTTTGCATTCCTCCGGTTTCCCGTTATACAATAATAATACTGTACCTGTGATTAGGTAAGTTCAAAGAACTTCCTTGACAGGGTTTCCGGCTGTGGTAGTCGTTCTCAATACTTGAATATATCGAAAGATAATTCATAGTAAAGAGTGAATCATGCAGTTCCATTCTACTAATTAAGTCGTCAATTCAATTTCCTAGAAGAAGTTTGAATCAATTAGGAGTCAAACCATCGTTGCTTTCTAGTTGACACAAGTTTGATTCATATAGAATCGCACAAGTTACCTACTGCAGTGCTGTTTGATGATGACACTGGAAGGATTTCCATTCGTCATTGTAAATACTGAAAAGTATTACTCTGAATGTTCTGGCAAAATCATAAAGATATTGCGTCGAGACTTGGAACGAGTTTGAATCACTTAAGAATCAAACCATTGTTGCTTTCCAGTTAACATATGTTCAATTCAAAGTGAATTGTACATATGACCTACTGCAGTGCTGTTTGATGTTAACACTGGAAGGATTTCCATTCATCATTGTGAATACTAGAGAGTATCACTCATAATGTTCTAGCAATACCACAAGGATAGAGCGTAGGACTCTGTAAAATATCGCTTGTGTTCTAATGATGAACAACAGTTGATATACGGAATAAGTGTCCTAATGAGATTTTTTATGCATCTCGTTGGCTCTAGACTCTATAAGTGCACGTTTATTTGGTGATCAAAGGCTGGAGCAGACTGCCACCTATTTAATATCTACTATCTCGGAGTGAGAAAGTCGATAGAAATGAGTTTAACTCCGTGACAATAAAACAAACTTCTTTTGAGAGAAGCGTGAGTAGGCTGGAAAGGGTTGTGCTTTGCATCACTAGGTCCATGATGCTATGTCTTCAATACTAGAAATCATCAACATGATTCTGATAGTAGATGTATTGACCCGGTTTCTGCCTAAGTTGTATGGAGGGCTATTTCTTTTCACCCTTTATCCTTACATTTCTTTTTCATTCTTCAACCCCTTCAATGCTTACTAAGACGTCATAACTAGCACCTTGTTGTAATTGTTCCAGTGCTAGCTTAAGTCATTAGTCGGCATTATTCTCGTACACTTAACTACTCCATCATTCCTAAGGACTTCTAAGTTCTAATGGATTGTCCATGGGAAGATCCCTCCGGTTCTGGTAGGATCATAGGACGAGTACCTAACCACCTTTTGACACCAATATCGTCGTGAGTAATTGAGTTGTAGGTATAGGTATCGTAAACAGTGACACTTTCTATATCACCAAAAACGCTCCCCCTACATATGTGCATCATAAAAGGACGGTTTTTGCACATATTAGGAAGAGAAAGCACTTATATCAAAGATCTTATCCAAGAATGAAGCATTTTTTTATCACATTTTAATCACTATTCTCCCCCTTAAAAATTGCATGAAATTGAATTTTTTGTGTAACTAGTGATAAAACATGGAGAGAATAATGTTGCATGAGAGTTTGGAACAAAGTTTATGAGATCATTATACTCCCCCTCGAAAATAGAGTCTAATTAAAATAGGGGAGTATGGTCCGAGAAAAGTTGTGTTCATGAGCTTAAAACTTTGAATGTTTTGATATAAGCTCATGACCGAGAAAAACGAATTTCTCGTTGTTGAGGATAAGTCAAAGACTTTCCTTTATATAGGGACCGGGTTATAGTCTGACATGTGACTATAAGCCATTATGAGAAGAAAATAGAAAAGATATGTTTTGAAAACATTTGAACTCTCATTCGAACTTTATGTACGTACCCGTGTCCGTGTCGTTATTGAGCGACATTTCTAAGTGCGTCCATATTATCGATGCTGAGAGACATGTCGGAGAAGAATATTTTTGATATTTTTGAATGATTTTCTCATTTTTATTTTGTTTTTATAGATTTTATATTTTTTATTTTGATTTTTGATAGATATATACAAGGTTACTGCGAATGTGCAAGACGTTCAAGTTCATCTGGAGTGAAACTACGCATACCAAGTCGACGAACCAGGAATTAAAATCTGTCTTGAGAAAGAGCTTTGGTGAAGATGTCGGCTAGTTGGTAGTCCGTCTTGACAAAATACAGTTCAATCGTTCCTTTTTCCACATGCTCCTTTATGAAATGGAATCGGACAGCTATGTGCTTGGTCTTGGAGTGTTGGACCGGGTTGCAGGATATGGCTATGGCTGATTGTGAGTCACAATAGATAGGCACTTTGTTAAAGTGAAAGCCATAATCCGTGAGTTGTGTTCTCATCTAAAGGACTTGAGCACTACACACGGATAGAGACACATATCCTGCTTCCACGATGGACAACGCCGTGCAATCTTGTTTTCTTGGTGACCAGCTCACTAGCTTCTCGCCTAAGAATTGTGCTCCATCGGAACTGCTCTTGAATGAATCATGACATCCTGCATGGTCGGCATCTGAAAAACCAGTGAGATTAAAACCAGAATCCTTCGTATACCAGAGACCCATGTAAATGGTTCCTCGGAGATAACGAAAGATCCTTTTAACCTCCTTGAGGTGCTTCTCGGTTGGCTTAGCCTGGTACCGAGCACATAAACAAGTAGCATGCATAATGTCCGGTCTACTTGAGGTTAAGTACATAAGGGACCCGATCATACTTCGGCATTTTGTAGCATCTACAAATGTCCCTTTCTTATCCAAATCAAGCTTGTGTTTAGTGTCTATTGGAGTACCAATAGGATCACAGTTGTCCATTCCAAATTTCTTTAGAATTTCAAGCACATATTTGGCCTGATATATGAAAACGCCACGGGGGGATTGGTGAACTTGGAGGCCAAGAAAAAACGTCATTTCCCCCATCATGGACATTTCAAATCGACTTTTCATAAGGTCGGCAAATAATATGGAATATTTTGGGTTAGTAGAACCAAATATAATATCTCTACATAGACCTGAGCCACCAAGATGTCGTTGCCGTAGTGCTTGATAAACAACGTTGGATCAATGGTTCCTTTGCTGAAGTAATTTTGGAGAAGAAATGATGATAATTCGTCGTACCATGCCCTCGGTGCTTGTTTCAAACCATAAATTACCTTTTTCAACTTGTAGACATAGCTTGGATGTTCGGTGTTGTGTTGATCCCAAACTTAGATTGATTTAGCTTTGTGTTAACGAGATTGAATCAAGTTTAACACGTAGAGAAACATTGTTGTATTGAACAATCTAAGTGTTATGCGGAATTTAACACTTAGAACAAAGAACAAAACAAAGTAAACCAAACTTTCACTTTGATTAATAATATCAATGAATGATTACAATGAAAGTGTTATGAGATATATGGAAGAGGTGTGTGAAAGGGATGTGTCTTATGTCTAACCCTAAGGCCTCCTTTTATAGGTTTAAGGAGCCTTGTACAAAAAGCTAAGATCAACTATTTTAGGAAGAGACACAAGATAAACATACTCAAATAACTTATTGACTAAATCTTTTAAACATTTAAGAATATATTCTGAATTCTTATCTTCATATTTTGTCCACCAGCTTGAAGAATTCATCATTAGGAGATTTAGTCCTTGACTTTGTGTTATGATTCTTCTTGTCAACGCGTTGATAATTCTTATCAGCGTCTCACCTGTCAACGCCTCAATTCTTCTTGTCAGCGTCCAAGTTCCTCTTGTCAGCGTCTAGGGACTTGGTCAATTTTATTCCCAACAATCCTCCCCTAAACTTGATATCTACTCTAGTAATCAAGTTTCTGAATAAAATAAAACATACAGAGAGGATTCTTACAAACATGCTCTATCCTTGAATTTGAGTATGAATAAACCTCAAAAAGTCAACACTCAAACTTGATCTTAATCATCTTCTGTAATACATCTATAGAGTCTTTTAGAGCTTTCTTTATTACTCTTGTCACTCAAATTCGATTGCTCCCTCCCCTTTTTAATACTCCTCTCCAAGATCAATATACAAGGACGGAACCAAGAACGTCCTCCTTGCACCAGCTTCCAAAACAACAAGTCTGTCAGTTTAAAACAGTGATCCTTGACAATTTGTACCATTTCTGTATTATGCTTTTACAAGCTAATACAGATTTTTGTTAATTCCATTAATGTCAAAGGTTTCATACTATCCTCATCCACATTCGGGAAATGAATCCTCAATGTTGATTCATAGGACATGGGGATGGACTTACTGATGATAAGACTGACTTGACCTGCATTAAAGCTAGTGCCAATAGTCTCAGCCATCTCCACAACACTATACACCCTTGTGAAAGTGATCTCTGCTGCTACTAGATGTCAATCACTAGGAAAAACATCTCAATGATCATTAGGCTTCTAGATATCCAAAAATAATGAAAGGGTGATGAAACATTTTGGGACTATAAAGAAGTTTATAAATGACACTAACTAAGATGTCATAGCATAAAATGGACTTGCGAATGGAAAACTTTAGTTAGAACCTAAACAAAGGTAATAATCCTAAGGAAATTAACTAGTCTCTAATAAGCAAGAGTGACAAACACTGTTCATGCATACACTCATGGAAAAGCATGATAGACACACATGAACTCTAGAGTCCTTTGTTCACAAATGCCCCAAAGAGAAAGTTAACTCATATAAAACCTTTGCAACTCCCTAAGTAACCCAAACATATACCTAAAGTCTCCCAACCGACCAAACCCAAATCTAGGTCAAATGTCTTGGCAGCATGCACAGTATATCAACTTTGCATGCTACAGTGCCTCATGAATTAGAAAACTAAATCGTACTCACCAGTGGACACAATCTAGAATTGTGCAAGAGTGCTATAAGAGTACCCAAAAACATAGAGTTTTACCTCCCCTTAATAGAAGCATAGAAATCATTATATGTGAAGAAGCAAAATTTTATCCCAAGATAGGAATGTAAACACTCCAACCATCATAAATAAAAGTTTGCAATTCTGTATCCATCCAAATGTAGCTCCATTTTCCTGCATAGTTGGACAAAAACCACAAAAACACACCAACAGAGGCTACCCTTTCCCACAATAATGGGTAGAGATAACATGTCAGTGGATAAAAATAATAACAGTGGAAAGACCAAAAATGCATGTTCCTTGAGCATCCACTATCCCAATATCCTTGATCATTAACCTGCTTTTGGATAGTCTGCTCAAAAAGAAAACAAATTAGTTTTATTTGGAGATCCAAGCCTTGTCAGACTTGGATCTATCTAGTTGTTCAACTAGAGTGGTCTTATTCTTTACCACAAATCCCTGTTCATCCCTTTGTGACCTAAACACCCAATTGTTCCAATGAGACCAGTAATGGCCTTCCCAAGATATTTAAATCTATTGCAAGTAATTGAAATACCATTAAAATTAGAGTTTTTCTCTTGTTTAGGTTTCCAAGTTAAGTGGGATGATGCTTTAGACCCTTGACCCTTATTAACCAAGTATCTTTGTTTATATGGTCTAACATAAGGTCTGACATCAGCTAGTTGTGGCATTTTCATACCAAACTTGGAGCTGTCAGCGTTGAATTTGTTCCTGTCAGCGCTGAATTTGTTCCTGTCAGCGCTGAATTTGCTCTTGTCAGCGCCTAAATTAGGGTTTTCTACAGGAACTTACTGTCTGTTTGACCAAGTGTTGGTCTTTTGAAAGGGTCTTTTACCTTGGATATTAGCTGCCTTAGAGAAGAAAGGAGCTGGTCTAGTAGCCTGTGGTCTAGTGTAGACAAAAGGTCTATGATTGACATTGGGTGACCTATTGTCAGCGAATGAATTGTATCCACTGACACAATTATAGGCCAAATGAGAAAAGTTACCACATGAATAACAAGCCTTTTTGGACACAAACTTAGGCCTAGACTGATAAAACCCTGTCCCATTAACACTTGCTTGGCTTTAGGGTGACCTAGGTTTTCTATACATTTCAGCATACTTAACACTAGGTTTTCTCTTAGCAGGGGAGCCAAGATCAACAGGTTTTCCAGTAGTGGGGTTGGTCACAACAATGGGTGTAGATTCAACTGGACTCTCACTAAGCATCACACCCTTAACAAACAAAGTAGGATTGGCTTTCTTCCATTGTTCTAAATCAGTTAACTTCTGCTTATACTCCTCTACTGGGGTAAGAACTCTAGGTGGAGGAATAAATTCCTTTTCTTGGAGTTCTGGTATACCAGTCCAAGACAAATCCTTTCTCATGACACAATAGAAGTTCCCAGCAGGTGGTGGAACACCAACATATTCTTTCATCCCAATCCCACTCATATCCCTAGAATCCCTTTGTTCACTAACACATTTTTCTAGGGTTTGAGAAGCTTTATCAAATCTTTGAATTTTAAGATCTACATTATCTTTGTTTTTGATAGCCTCATCTAACTTAGCTTGTATAACACCATTGGATCTCTCCAAGATGTTCCTTACCTCAACACTAGCATTTAGATCATGAGTCAAAACATTAATTTGATCTTTTAGGTCAAATTCCATTTTCTTTTACTCTTCTACAGTCTTTTCAGTTTGAACAAGTGCCACTTGATAATTTGAAAGTCTAGCTTTTACGTCTAAAACATCTGATTTCAATTTTAAAACTTCTTTATTAAGTCTTTCAGTATTTAACCTACAAGAAGATTCATCACATACCTCATTATTAGAACTTGAAGAAGAATTGGAACTTGTGGAACTTGAAGTAGACTTGGCCTTAACTGAAAACATCATCGAACTTTTCTTCAACTTCTTCTCTAGCCTTGTTCACCTGACGATATTGGATTTCGTTCTTCAAATCAAAGTTTCTCAACAAGGTCTGATACCACTTGTTGATCCCAAACTTAGATCAATTAGCTTTGTGTTAACGATATGAAATCAAGTTTAACACGTAGAGAAACTTTGTTGTATTGAACAATCTAAGTGTTATGCGGAATTTAACACTTAGAACAAAGAACAAAACAAAGTAAACCAAACTTTCACTTTGATTAATAATATCAATGAATGATTACAATGAAAGTGTTATGAGATATATGGAAGAGGTGTGTGAAAGGGATATGTAAAAGGGATGTGTCTTATGTCTAACCCTAAGGCATCCTTTTATAGGTTTAAGGAGCCTTGTACAAAAAGCTAAGATCAACTATTTTAGGAAGAGACACAAGATAAACATACTCAAATAGCTTATTGACTAAATCTTTTAAACATTTAAGAATATATTCTGAATTCTTATCTTCATATTTTTTCCACCAGCTTGAAGAATTCATCATTGGCAGATTTAGTCCTTGACTTTGTGTTATGATTCTTCTTGTCAACTCCTTGATAATTCTTATCAGCGTCTCACCTGCCAGCGCCTCAATTCTTCTTGTCAGCGTCCAAGTTCCTCTTGTCAGCGTCTAGGGACTTGGTCAATTTTATTCCCAACAATAACTGTGGAAACCTTGGTTTCCTCGAATCTTTTAGCTACTAGGCATAGCCATTGTTCATATGATTATACAATCAAAGAGGAAAAGAACAATAACTATGTAACAAGGTGTTTAGGCACAAAACACATGAATTAAGCAATTGGATTGTTCATTATATTAATAACAAACAATCACTAGGTGTGTATACATTAAATCCCACACCTAGTCGACACACGCTTTAGGTTTACATTGTGAATGAAGTTATGAAAAAAACCAAATCAAATAAACATCTAAATATTATATTTAGATAAACTATATATTGAATATATCATAAATAATATACCCAATATATTCCGTAAATAGAATTCTCCATCAGCCCGTAGAATCCGTCAGCGTTTGACTTTTGTTGACTTCTGTCAACGCCTGATTTACTCTTGACAACGCCTGGATTACACTTGTCAACGCTTAGACAAATTCCTTCATGTTTTCTTCGTTTTTGAGTTTCTGCCACATCAAATTTTTGACCCAACAATCTTTCCCTAGTTGATGTCGGCAAAACTCTTTGTATATCTCTTGTAAGTTGTACATCATCTTCAAATTGCTTCCCCTCAATTGTAGCATGTATGTCTTCCCCTTTTTGTCACATCAACAGGGAAGTAAACTATGTATGCAATCTTGATGATTCTCCAAATGTAGGCTCTATGTAATGATTTTGAAGAAAAACAAATATAATATTCTTGATGTAGAAGTAGAATAACCCAACCTTGTGTTTCATGTCTTGCACTATCCATGTGATAAAGAACTTATACCAATGGAGAAGTATAAGTAGACCTCGATCCCTTGTCATCATTCTCATCCTTTGTGAGACACTGAGCACGATAATGTAACTCCTTCAAGTGTTATGACAAGTCTTCGTCACCAACCATGTAAGCATGAACAAGTTATCTTTAAAGAATAATATTGACTAGGCACCATCTTTAAAGATATGATAGAACACAAACTCGCGAAAATCTTCTTTGAACATCAAATTTACCATAAAAATTCTTCCCCTTAAGTTAACACCTCTTCATGAAGAATCTGAATCTTCTTATCATATGTAAAAGCTCTACGGATAACTCTTTAACAAGGCTACCCCGATTACATAATCAAATCCAATAAATTACTTCACGAATTGTTGCTAACTCGCATTAAAATCATTAATCCCTTTTTAAAAGTATCTGAGCCATAAATATCAAATTGATATTCTGTATAAAAACAGAGATCCCATGTACCTTTGCGTATGAATACCTCTTTTTGTGTGCTAAAATCGTATCAATTTTCCAAACAGCAGCTATTCCTTTGTTGTCCAACATCTTCCTTTGTCCAATATCCTTTCCATGTGTATTGTCCCATATCAGACAATACCTATCAACGCTTGGGACAAACCTTTCTCAAACAACACGTGTCAGCACTTCCAACAGTGCTTAACTTATTCTTGTCAGCGTCGTACCAAAAACTTTTGTCAATGGCTAAATTAACTCTCATCACATCCAATATTTTAGCATAATATCATGGGATAAACATAAATATATAGTATATCCCTAAAAATCAGGAAGATAAACCTTGCTCTACATAATCTCATACCAATATTCATCAAAACGTAAAGCAAAAGTCTCTCCCACGTTGTTGTTGGGGACCATAATTTCCATTCAAAAACTGTAGGCCACGTATGTATTCTGATTGGTCTTCCTTTGAACATATAGCAGTTGTACTACTCAAGAGTAGTACCTTAAATATCAAACAAGAATGACCAGCATGTCTCACAGTCCAAGACAGAGATGTCTCGATTCTATACAAAAACCAATTGGCTTTTATTTTGAGACATAGAAATAGTACCTTAATCTTGGAGCATCAGCAGTCCAAATAGATCCATACGTCCCTTGATCCCTTGAATCTTTTTGAGTAATAACATGACAATCGTACTATCTTTTGTACAATTGCTTCCCATTCTTTTGCTGCTATATTTTTGGGACCACAACATGCCAATACGCAACCTGATGGTGTTTTGAGTAGCTTACTTAATATCCAGTTGATGATCTTTCCTTTGCACAACATTAAAAACATCAGATCTAGGGTTTATAAAACCCTAACTCGATCTTATAATCTCAGCAACGATCACCTTTATAGCAGCTTGTTCATCGCACCAGCAAACATCAAAAACTTGAACCAATCGATCTAAGATTAAAATTTTATGCACCAAAACCCTAATCTGGGGTTTGTAGATTAACCTTAGATCATGTATTCTCTTGAATCACAACACCACAAACCCTTCTGTTTTTATGTCGATCTAGGGTTTGTGTAACCCTAGTTCATGATTTCATGTGAAAAAGCAAAAACGTTAATACCTTAACCAGTGAACTTCAACCTTGAATAACTTCTTTATTAGAGCTCAGATCGAAGATACCTTTGGTGAGATTCTACACACAAGTGCCAAGAATCTACAGTTCAAAAATCACGATGATCCAACGGTTAACGAAGGAGAAATTGTGTTTTGAATATGGCTGTTCAAAGAAAACTGCATATACTCACTGCTGACTTCGACGCTTAGCAACTTTTTCTTGGAGATAAAACTTGACAATCCCTCCAGTGGATGTCTAGATATATGTGTTTAGAACACATACAAGAAATTTCGTGACGATCCAACGGTCCAATCAAAAGTTATGACCTTCTGAATACTGCTGCGCACACAAAAACGTCCAGAAAAACCCTAGACGGATTTTTCTTTTCTTCTCAAAACACGAACACCTTGTTGGTCCTAGCATCACGAGCCACGAGGCTCTGATACCAACTGTGGAAACCTTGGTTTCCTCGAATCTTTTAGCTACTAGGCATAGCCATTGTTCATATGATTATACAATCAAAGCGGAAAAGAACAATAACTATGTAACAAGGTGTTTAGGCACAAAACACATGAATTAAACAATTGGATTGTTCATTATATTAATAACAAACAATCACTAGGTGTGTATACATTAAATCCCACACCTAGTCGACACACGCTTTAGGTTTACATTGTGAATGAAGTTATGAAAAAAAACCTAAGACCCTTGTTCCTTTTATAGAGTAAGGAACATAATCTACAAGAGATAAAATCAAATAAACATCTAAATATTCTATTTAGATAAACTATATATTGAATATATCATAATTAATATACCCAATATATTCCCTAAATAGAATTCTCCATCAGCCCGTAGAATTCGTCAGTGTTTTACTTTTGTTGACTTCTGTCAACGCGTGATTTACTCTTGACAACGCCTGGATTACACTTGTCAACGCTTAGACAAATGCCTTCATGCTTTCTTCGTTTTTGAGTTTCTGCCACATCAACTTTTTGACCCAACATGTTGATGAAACCTTTAGGTTGACAGACGTACACATCTTCTTATAACGGCCCATGCAAGAAAGACGTCTTCACGTCCATTTGATATACAGTGAACGATTTATGTGCAGCGTATGCCAAGAAAATCCTAATAGCTTCTATCCGAGCAACCGGGGCGAAGGATTCTGCGAAATCAATTCCCTCCTTTTGTTTATAACCTCTCACAACTAACCGAGTCTTGTTCCTAATGACTGTTTGCTCCTCATCCATCTTGTTTTTGAATAACCATTTCAGGGTAAGGGGATCGATATTGTCCGGGCGTGGTACTAACTTCATACATCAAGCCGGATGAATTGATTGAGCTCTTCTTGCATAGATTCAATCCATGATGCATTAGTCATTGCTTCTTTAACACTTGCTGGTTCCATTGTACTGATTGATAGTGCATAGATACACATCTCACTGTCGGTACACAACTGATTTCGTGTTGAGACTGGTCGTGAGAGATTACCAATCACTTGAACCAAAGGATGATTCTTAGTACATTTTTGTTCATGTGGAAGTGTATGAGAAAGTTGATGCGAGCTCGACGGATCCACATATGGTGTTGAAGGTTGAGTAGTACTTGTCGAAGCCGCGAATGGATAAACAAACTCATGTTCGTTGAGCATCGCATTGTTTGCATTTTCAGCAACTATTTCATTCTGAAGATGAACATGATTAGGAATTTTCTAAGAATGTTGTTGAGTTGCGTCAACAGTCGACGAAGTGGTTGGAATGTTTGGAGTTAATATGGTTGAGGTTGACGTAGATGGTGCAAAAACGGATGCCGTTGGTGTAGATGCAATTGGTGGTTCTGAAACTACCGTAGCAGGTGCATCTGGGGCATTTTGAGGAACACCAAATGACGAAGGACCCTCCATATATTCATCATAAATTGGTCCAAATAAAACTTCCAAGTCACGTTCCAAAGGTTGTAACGATGAGATTGCTGACGGTGCGAATTGAAGCGCGAGTCCTAAACTTACGTGTCAAGAAGTCTGACCTTGAAGCTCGGGATGTGAACTTCTATGTTGAGAGGCCATACCCGAGAGTTCATCAAAGGTAACATTCATGGTCTCCATTACCTTTCTTGTCCTTCGATTATAAACCTTGTACGTACAAATAGTTGAAGAATAACCAATGAAAAAGTCAATATCACCTTTAGGTTCAAGTTTACCGATATCTTCACGATCAATCTTCGGATAACATAAAGTACCGAAGACATGTAAAAATCAAATATCCGGTTTTCTTCCATTAATGATATCATAAGGTGTTTTTTTGAAACGGGTGTGTATAATGGATCGGTTTTGAGTATAACATGCAGTTGCTATAGCGTCAGCCCAAAGGAATAATGATGCACTGGAGGAGAGAAGCATCGTCCGAGCAGCTTCAACTAATGTACGATTCCTCCGTTCCACAACTCCATTCTGCTCTGGAGTTCTTACAGCCTAAGTTTGATGAGAAATCCCAACTTCGTCAAAATAAGCTTTCAGTTTCTGATTGGTGAATTCTGTGCCGTTATCCGTTCTTACAATGATAATAGGGGCTTGAAGTAGCACTGATGTTTTCTTCAGGAAGTTAATGATTACATCAGGGGCTTCATCTTTCGAAGCAAGAAAATGAACCCATGTGTAAAGAGAATAATCATCCATAATCACAAGGACATACCGCTTTCCATTAATGCTTTTGATTCTCATTGGGCCACACAAATACATACGAAGTAGATGAAACCTATTCGTCGAATTTGGAACAGGTTTGGGTTTGTGAGGCTTCTTCTTGCTTTTACCTTGCTCACATGATGGACAAAGATGGTCTTTAGTATATTTGAACTTTGGAAAACTGGTAACGAGATCATTTTTTGCAAGTTGGGTGATGGCATCGAAATTGAGATGAGATCACCTTTGATGCCATAACCATGACTTTGTTGAAGTGGCCCGGGCCATGAGACAAATTGGAGATGCAACAGACATTTGAAAAAGATCAATTGTGTAAAGGTTGGTGGTACGATATCCTTTCAACAGATCAATTCCTTCAAGATCCCTAACAAAGCATGTATGACTTCTGAAGGCTACCTCCAAATCTGAATCACAGAATTGCCCAACCGAGAACAAATTATGTCCCAAGCCATTTACAAAAGATACTCTGGTGATGATAATATTTCCCCAATGAAGATCACCATAGCCTAGAATTGCAGCAACATGATCATTTCCAAATCGAACAGTTCCCATAAAACGCCATACAAAATTCTTAAGAAGACTTCGATTCCCAGTCATATGTTTAGAACAGCCCGAGTCCACGCACCAGAGACAAATTTCAACAGCCTTCCAATGATAAGAGAAGAGAAAATTTGGCAACCAAAGAAATAGGTTCCTGTATGGTTAGGTAATAATCAAGCCATATCACATACCAACATTCCACTGTCAGTATGAGATCTACTAGTATCAATAACATGACCATTAGAGGCAAAATATCTTCCAGTAGGCAACCACTTAGAGGTAAATCTAGGACTTCTAGGCGTAGCAAGACTTTTAGTGGACCCTACCTGCTTAGTTTTCTGAACATACACTTTAGCCTTAGGAGTGCTATGTGTTTCGTTGATAGAAAGCTTGTCATGTCGAGTGTAACCATCATAGTTCAAACCATTCATAGTCAAACCACAAACATCATGACTAAAAGTAAAGAAACATTTATTACATTTAGCACAAATAACTTTAGATCTTTCACTCCGAATAGCAAGTTTAAAGTCATTACATTCAGAAGAATTAAGTTTCTGATTATGAATAAAAAAACGATAAATTCCTACGGTGTTCTTCTACTTCCACATTATTAGCCTTGGGACGACTACTTCTAGAGGCAAAAGGGACCCTATCATTCCTTGTATTGCTTGTAGGTTGTGGCCTTCTGCTCTTAGTGTAGTTGTTCATTCCTGTAGAAAAAGACACACGCTTGTTAGAATTATCATTTTTTAAATCAATGACTTGTGGTTGAGCGATAGTGGTCGGTTTTGTCCTAACGCTTACTTTACGTCGGTTGCTAGGCACAGAGATATCTACCCTAGTTTGAGATGAAGGTCTAACACGAAACATTCCTGGGGCAATAACAACATCTTTCATTCCAGCAGCCTTAGGAAAAGGTGTTACAGCAATACGAGTGGGTCCCGAGGGTGCTGGTTTCTGGATCATCGTATCTACAATCGAGCTAGGCTCAGAATTCTTATCTTTTAATAAGGCCTTCAACTTACAGTTCTCACATATTTTATCAATAAGTTTCTGATAGACAGACTTACTTTGTTCAACAGCCCGCTTATATGAAACAACAACAAACTCTAAATCTGCAATCTTAGCCTTAAGCTTATCTAACCTAGAAGAAGCCATCACTCGCCTTTTCTAACCCAGAAGAAGCCATATTGTTTCCCTAAGCACCTCCCAATTGAGCTGTCAAACGTACAATTTTTTGTTGCATTTCAGTGTAAGCTTTTTCGTACGAAATCTTGTCATAATTGCATTCATCACATTTTTTGACAAATTTATTCCAAATATAGGTGAATTCTTTATCCTTTTTAATGACATAAGATTCCATTCTCTCTTTCATAAGATCAAGCTCAGTTTGGAGGTTTTCATTCTGTGACATAGAGGTACCTAACTCAACAGGGCTATTATCAATGCAATCACGTGCTTTAGAGAGGCGTTCGAGATCGTTTTCCAAAACTTTGATGTTATCAAGAGATTCATCAGCTTCCTTCGCCAAAGATTTAAAGTCTTCAACAAAGTTGGCTAATTCTTTTAGAAACGCGTTTTCCAAATTGCCTAACCAAGCATCAACTTGATTAATAATCAGATTAATATCGTTTTGAAGAATTTTTTGAACCTCAATCTGAACAGGTGATGTAAAATTTCCTCCAGTGATTTTGGAATTAACAACATGTTTAAGTATGACAAAGTTATCTTTTAGCTCGTTTAGAAATCGTCGTGTGATACTCGGTTTAGGAGGGTCATCAGATAATTCCTCACTTGGTAGCAAAAGCATTTTAGAACTCGTTTTAGACCGAACAAAAACAGTTGAAGCATTAACTTTTAGATAATAAACGGGTGTCACTTCTTTATCAAGCTTTTTCATTCTTAAACGAGTCTCTACTGCAAGTTCAGTAGTTTCCTCGGAATCATGCACAGTAGGAGGAGCATGCTCATCAGACAAGAGCACACTACCATTATATAAGGTTTCATTAGTGGCCTGAACTTGCTTAAGATATCCGGGATTAGGAGGAAGAGGACAACCTAAAGCCAATTTTTATCGAGTGTAATTTATCTCATTCACTTTTGGTGCGAGCATATTTATCGTCTGCATAGTTTGGCCGTGTTTTACTAAAAGGTTGTCTAACTCTCTAATCCTATCCTGAGCTTTGCAAAAATCCTCAAGAAGCCCATCTTCTCGAATTTTGAAATCATGTTTCAGCTTTTTTCGTTCTTCTTTTAAATCTAAAATAATAGATTTTTCAGTTGAAAGCTGTTTATTAAGAGAAGTGATTTCATCATTCAATTCGCTTATCTTTTTAGCACTACTTAAATGTAAGGCATTTAATTTCTTAGTTGTGCATTTTTCTTGATAAACCGATGTAGCATGAGCTTGTTCAGTTCTTTAATTTTAGCCTGATGAATTTCAAAACATTTCTCCCGTTCCTTATACCCCGCAAGCTTAGTGGTCAATTTGGCATTAGTTTCTCTAAACTTATTATTAACCACCGTAGCATGGTCGACATCCTTAGCAAGCTTATCAAATAGAGATTTATAATACACATGTGTCTCATCAGGAAGGGTTGTAGGTTGGGCAACTTGATCCACACTAAGGTCCACACTGGGCTCATTCGAAATAATATTACTATTATTCGTTTGATCCCCGTGTGTCTCAATGTAGGGCTCAAGAATCTCAGTATACTCTTCCTCCTGATTAGACATACTATATATATCATTATCATCAAAACTTGGATGTACCTCAGAGGGACCGTCTGAATCATAAACGGGAGCTCTGTCAACATGCATTCCTGAGGTAGATGCTTGTTGTAAGTTTTCCATCAAGATGTAGTTGGCATTCACCTCTTCTTCCTCGTCATATTCTATAGCAGAAGCCATAAGATCAAATTCCTCAGCTTGAAGTGGAATACCTGCCTCTTCTTTTTGTGTTATGAGAAGCTGAGTCTGAAGATAAGTAGCATCCCTCTTCTTTTTTGCTGTGCAATCTCGAGCATAATGACCAAATCCCCTGTAGTTGTAGCACTGAACCTGACGATTGTTGTTTCCATTTCCCATCTGATTACCAATCGTTGGCACAACTATTAACCCATTCTGATTACCTGTATTCGGAACATTCGGATTTTGAGCACGGATTTGTCCATACTTATTTCCTGCATTCCCAACAGTCTACCCAGCATTCTGACCATATTGTGTCCCCGTGTTCCCAGCAACTACCAATTGCCGATCTTGATTTGCATTCATGAAAGGTTGAGCAATCTGCCTATTTCTAGTATTCGAGGAGATTCTATGATTGTTGTTGGTGGGGTTAATGGTAAATTTAAATGCCTTTGCGAGAAGTGAAAGACCAGTATTAATCGCATAAGTAGGATCGGTGATGTCATCAAAACAGGCAATGGGTTGTTGTAAGTAGTTCACAACAGCTGGAAGTTGATATCCATAAGAGGTGAGTTGTTGTTGTTGTTGTTGTGGCATGAAGTTACTTGATGAGTGTTGATGGTAAGGTAACATGGGATATGAAATAGATGATGGAGTTTGCCATAAAAGCCAATGGGTCTTGTGTCTTGGCACGTCTTTCAGCCCTAACTTCGTTAGCTTCATCTTGATTCATCTTCAAATAATCATATACTTGAGTGTAGTCCACGACATGAAGATCCTTGGTTTGATTGACGAGAGTGACATATCGTGACCATTCAGAAGGAAGATTATCAAGAAATTTGATGTGTGCAGCAATTTGTGCAGGTTCATGTTTGTTTCTTCTAAGATGATTCATGAGGGTTGAAAACCGATGATAGTAAGGTTCAATTTGTTCCCCTTCAGTAGACGTAAATTTCTCCCATTCACGAAGCAACTTAGTTTCCTTTTCTTGTAAACCGATTTCACTCCCCTTCATCATTTTCTGAATCCTAAGCCACATCTCATGTGCGGTTTCACAACTATCTATAGCAGCATAAACATCTTCAGGAAGTCCCATGAGGAAGTCCCATGAGAATGACTTGAATTGCTTGATCATCGGCGTCGAGTTGTTTGGATTCAGCTTCAGTTAATTCTTTATCCGTTTGCTCATGACTAGAGTCAGCCACTGGGTTAGCATTCGTAGGGTCCCTAGGCACAATAATTGTTCTTCTAACATACGGACCTTTTTGAATCGAGTTGACAATCAATTTTCCCAAAGGTTTACATTTTGCATAACGAAGGGGACAACTAGCCCATGTAGTGTAGTTCTCCTTGGTGAGCATGGGTGGACGATTCTCAGTACCCGCAGCGTAAATATCTTGTTGAGACGTCATCGTAGAGGTCGTGTGAAGAACATGATCTCAATTCGTAGAAAGCAGAGTGTTGAAGTTAAAATCCCCTAAAATTGATTAAATCCCCTAAAACTATGCACTTCAGAAACAAAAAATTCCAAGGCCAAAAAACACACGATGTTAAAAACTTTCAAAAACACATTTTTTTAAAAATATTTTCAGAATATTTGGGGTTTTTCGGAATAACGCACTATTTCGGATAAAAGGCACTTTCTCGGAATAATGATAGTTTTTCGAAAAAATTGACTTTTTCGGAAAAAATTACCTTTTCGGAATAAATGGTCCGTCTTCGGAATATGACACCTTCTTCGGAATTATGGCCCTTTTTCGGAGTAATGGCAATTTTCGGATAAAATCACCTTTTTTGGAATAATGATGGTTTTCGGATAAAGTGAAAATTCCGGATAAATCGGATAAATAGGGTATCTTCGGATAAACTGAGTGTTTTCGGAAAAATGCACTTTTTCGGATAAACTGGGTTTTTTCGGAATAAAGGATATTTTCGGATAAAATTATTTTCGGAATAAGTTGGTTTTTTCGGAATAAAGGTGAAATTTCGAATAAACTTGGTTTTTTCGGATAAATTGAGGGAAATATTCGGAATACATAAACCCTTTTGCGAAAAAGGGCACTTCGGATAAATTGGGTATTTTCGGAATCAGAAACCCTTATCCGAAAATGTTTTCCGAAAATAAAGGCGCACCACTTTGTGAGTCGTCTGAGATAACACGAATCCACAACAACCACTTCGATCAAATCAAAATCAACACCTCGAATCTATAGACCACAAATACCAATCAATTCCACCAATCGAAACCAAAAACCTACGAGATCCAAATCCAAAATCAACACCCAATCAACAACAAAGCTAACTACAAATCCCTAGGCAAATGATACCACTTGTAGTACTTAATCACACGACTAACCAAACACAAATAACATGATGATGATTAAACCAAAAAAGAAAGATTAGATTAAGATGAAGAAAAGAAATACAAAGAGTTGGTGATTTCCTAGTGAGAGAAACAAACACACCTTTCTCTCTCTAGAACTATGAAAAATAGAAAAGCACACACACAAATGAGGTATAGGAGGCCTTTTATACTAACTAAAAAATATTTAGGAGGCCTTCCTCATTTGTGTGTTCGGGACTAAATCCCGTTACATAAACAATAATAACTAAAAACTCTTGACATCATTAAATAACATTTTTCACAAGCTTCGCAACGATATATTATATGACCATCACTTTAATTACGTCTAACAGTCCAAAATCTCATATGACGACAATTGTAACTTCAAGTGTTCGTCAATTAGATGGCATAAGACTTAAATTTAAGGGTATAGATTTTTGGTGTCAAAATCATGTATGGAGAAGCATGCATACATATCCATATCATTAGTTTAATAAAAACATTTAGTAAACCTTTTGGTGAGTCTTAAATTTCGGCATAAATCGCAAGTTGAGGTATTGGTTAAACCAATTAAAGACTTTACCCACAACTATTCACACCGTACGTTTTCTAGAACTCAGCTAAAGCACAAAGCAATAACCTTATTCATTGTGTTTCATATGTGAATTTGCGGCAAATCAACCTTAATATATAATGCAAATGATAATCGTAGGTAATTTCAATTGATGCACAGGCGAGCCGGGAATTCGGTCAGCGACTAATGGCATAGCACCTCCTTCCTTAACCGGGTACAAGACCAGCGGTGCGTTATACCCACTTTATAGTTTGTCAAAAGGAGTAGGCCGTTAAATTATCATTGCAAATTATCAATCAACGCAATTCTATGTAATTTAGAACTCAAAACAATTCATTAATTTTTATATAATTTAGTCCATATTAATTTTTTATAGGAAAAAATTACCCTTGTTTACAACATAAAAAACGTATGAAAACAAGTAGGCACAAAAAAACTAAATCATAAAACCACATGCATAACAATTTATTCAAAGAACATCAAATCTAGGGTTTTATAAACATATAAAAGTCTTCCCTAGTTTTAAAACTTTGAATCAAATAAAGCAAATAACATATAAAATCATATGATCCGTGAAACATGCATGTTCATCACGGATCTCCCATATAATCCTAACAATTAAATCTCTCTACGGATCGTAACCATACATGACATAACAATTAATTCATGCAACATCTAAAGATAATCATCATGTAATTTTTAAGGTTTCAAAAAAAAGTTTTTTTTTTAAAAAAATCGGCTAGGCCGATTTTTATAAAACCAAAAACCCTATTTTTTGTGAAAACCTAAAAAACAACATGTAATTTTAACCCAAATCAATATTAGTTAAAAACAACTTTAGATCTTGGTAATTATAACATGTTAAAACGGCTCTCGATGCCACTAAAGGTTTATAAAGCTCATAACAATTATACAAAACCCTAAATAAGATCAAAGTACACATAGCAGAAGCGATTAAACAAGATCATAATTAATAACACATTCATAATTAACCGAGTTAGGGTTACATACCTTTTAGTTAGAGCAAATCCACAAGAACACCAATGAATCACCAATTAGGATTTATGAAGAATAATACCAACATATAGTTTAAAGTAAAACTATATTACGCTCTTGTACACACGCAATGCAACGGGCTAATCGTGAGTCTAGCACTTGCAAATCAGAGCTTCAACACTTGTGGAATATCTACCCAACAACCATAGACAGGGGCTAGGACTAGATAATAGCTTAAACCAAAATCAAACGAAAACCCTAAGGGGTGTTTGTTGCGATCGGTTATAAGGAGAAAGAGAGGAAGGGATGAAAAATTATAAAGGCCATGGGTTGTTTATATAGGCTTAGAAAATCTTATTCTCCAAGTACTAAACAAATTAGGAAAGCAAAAACTTTCCCTTTGCCCACTTGTAGGCCAACTGTCGGTTACACCCTAAGGGGTGTTTCTGGAACTTTCTAGTTCTCTTAAATATTCCATAACGCTCGTTATACTTAACTCTTAATTTATTTAACGATCATTTAAGTTAAGCTCGGTTTAAATTTAATAAATATAATAAATACACTTATTAAATTAAATTAACCCTTTACGTATTGTGTGCAATCTCGTAATCTCGAGTTCGTTCCTATCACACGAAGTAAAACAAGTTTATTTAATCTTTCTTTTGGGATGGAATATTTAAAATAGATTGAATAAAATAACCTATAAAACAGGGGTCATTCTATCCCCTGCGAAATATCAGATGATTTGGAAGTGCAATTTCTCAGGTTGCAACGGGTACATAACGGATAGGTGTTTATATCGCCATCTTTTGAGTCATTGTCAATATACAAATATTTTAGATTAGTCGGTCTTTGATAAAACATGACCATAATATATAGCCCTTAGTTTTGCCACCTATTTTTGATTTTTCACTTATCCTACAGACTTGCCACCAACTGCTCTTGCAAAATTTTGCCAATGGTCATGGATATCTCTATGATACACAGCGAGGCCTTTTTCGACTAATTTGGTCTGCTTTGTGTCTTTACAAAAAGAATAACTTTCGGTTGGGTCTATAGGGTTATCATGCCATCAACTCTAAATGTATGTAGCAAGTTCTTACAAAAATAATAAGACTATTTTGCTATGGTATCAAGTATCAACTTAATGTGTGTGAGTTATAGTACTCCAAGTTAATTGGTCCATGCATGATAGTTCTTACCTTAAAGAGCAAATATCATAGACAAACCATCCAGAATAACTAAATCCTGCCAACTCCACAATCTTTGGATGCTGAAAGTTTAACAAATCATAAAAAATCAAAATTATAGAAGGTTAGGGTGTCAACCTTGTTTATGTTATTATATTTGCTTCTTTTGATATTACTTACTATAGTACTTTCCAATAAGACAAAGTAGGAAAAAGTTGATGGCACTGATAAGGATTGAGGATGTCCAGATACTACACCTCCATAGATTACAATTGGCAGAATTTTTTTTTCAAGTGCATCCCACTAGAGACAACTAAAGTAATGAAGAAAAATAAATGTAATCTTAGTAGCATAATAAGGATATATGAAACATAAAAGGTTTTAATGTTTTATTATCGTGCAGCTTTTCCTTTAGGTCAGCGAACAACTGTTGCCATCTACATGCAATGCATCTTCTGATGATCAGACCTTGAACAGAACTGGCCTATTTGACTCTGGAATGCAAAGTAACATGAAATTTTTAGTTCTTGCAATATGCAGGGATACAACTAAATCATATGTCAACAAAACAGATAGTTAGGTTTTTAGATATTATTCGTACATGTTAAACATGGTTTCAAATGCTAATTTCTTGAGATATGATCCAACTTTGTTGAATATAACAATAAAGAATAAGAATATTATTAGCTAACAATGATCGAACCATTTAGTTTTTTGGTTTAACACAATATGGACTAAATATAATCCAAAATGACCCATTTACACTCCCGCTAGAAATCGATTGACTTAAGTCAAGTACCTCAACAATGACATAAGCTTTTTAATTATTGGGCATTTACTGAATTATTTGCAGACTAATTTTAACACCTAAACCCGAAAGTAACATAGTGAAGTATTAACTTAAAAACCATTGTGGAAGTTAAGAGTGCTCACTATAAACCCAAAGTGATTATCCATAATAATTATGAACTATTCCAAAACAGATGGTGGACATTCAAGAATAGAACAAAATGATCAACGTATTGAATAAAAGTAACCGAAATTCCAATACGGCAATTCAAAAAGCGTTCCTACTAATGCATGATCTTCAGCAGAATCACATACTTAGATACTTGTAATATAAACATAAAAAATATTAAAAGGGGGAGTCTTTAATAAGTGCGAAAACACTTATCCTTGTACCACTTAATTATAATAATAACCAAGCCAAAACGTGTATTTTATGTCGTAAACGTCGGATTTATGCGTGGTTTGTGTTTTTGTTGTGATTTAGGATCAAAATTTGAAAAGGGAAGAAAACACGGGCTTTCACGGGCTTTTATCGAAGAAAAAGACAAAAGACGAAGTCAAAAGATCAAGAGTGCAAAAAGAACGGAAGTCCAAGGCCTATTCTGAAGATTTCTCGAAGAAAAATTCTAAAGACGGAAGTTTAATGAAGTCAAAGAACTCAAGTCTAATAAATGAAGAAATTATAAGACGAGTTCAATTTATCCCAAGACAAAGTCGAGAAAGTCGAAGAATTTATAAAGACGAAAAGACGACAAGAGAAAGAAAGCATCAAGACATACTAATCCTCCTATAAATACCCTCCTAATGTGTCATTAGGAGGTGTTAGCTAAATTGTCTTTCCACCTTCATTTCATGCGCTTTCATATTGTCATTTACTTAATTGTCATTTAAATTCTTGCCTTTAATTTCAAGTAAGTTTTAATTTTGTTGTTGAATCTTTAATTTTAATCAAGTTTTATATTAATCTCTCATTCTACCTTTCTTGTTTTGCTTAATCTTTATGCTTATTTGCTTATTGTCATGCTTATTTGATTGTTTGTTATGTTTTTATGTGATTGATTGTGGTAGTGATGTATCGCGGATAGTATATATGATAATTTGGATACGTTATAGGGTAAATTAGAAAATTACCATTAGGAAAAAGTAATACTCTAAAATTACCAAAGAAGGATTCAATTAAACACGTGGGTGAAACAAGTTCGTTGTACACGAAGATCGAGTGAATTTGAGACGTTTTGCTTTGATTTGGACAATTGATTTGAATTGGTTTGTGGTTTTTAGACTACAAGTAAAATCTACGAATTTTAAGCTATTTAAAATAAACCTAAAGTGCATGAATCGTAACCCCCGCCTATTTAAAATTTTAACAAACAATTAATTACTAAAAATATTAAAACACTATTTAAAAGTTAAACTAATTAAAAATAATAATTCTACTTAATGAAAAAGCTTCAACTAATTTACTTTATTATTAAAAATTACTTTAGACAAATTATTTAAAAACTATTTTTTTATTTAAATCTAAAGTTATAAAACTTAAACTAACTTAAATATAAACTAATTAAACTATTTAAATAAACACATTTTTTTTATTTTTTTTTATTTTATATTTATTTTATTATCTTTATTTATTATTCCTATATATTTTATTTATAATATAAACTACTTTTTAATAAAACTTAACTTTAACTAAAATCAGTATTAAAATTTATATAAAAAAATTAAAACGTGACCAAAATAATAAGCTAAAACAAAAACTGCCAAATGTAATAACACTATATTAATGGAAAAAGAGAAACTAAAATAAAAAAGGCCTCTAGCCCAAGTGGTTATCACTCTCAGCCTGTGACCAGGAGGTCACAGGTTCGAACCTGATGATGGACATATTTTTTTTGGATTAAATCTTTTTTGACAGAACAAGAAAAGAAATCACAGGAGTGACTTACTGAGCTTATTATGGTTAAGCTGTTAAGGAAAACAGCTTTATGAACTTATCAGTTAATGGAACTGATAAGCAGAAAGTTAAATCCAAAATATGCAGAAAAATTGCTACGCTAAAACATTCAGCAAATAGAAAGATTTAACAATTAACGCAGGCGAAATCTATTCAGCAATCTAGGTAAATTACAGCAAAATAAAATCAAAACCTAGCATCCATTTAGCAAACATCACATAATACTTAAATCAGTTACAAAAGTAAAAGAAAATATACAATTAGACTAATCGGATCCATCAGACAAATGAACTAATCACCACAATGATTCAGCAATATCAGAAAGTATTCCCGCTCAAATTAACAGTATATCACTCAAAAACCAAGTCAAACACCCCTAGTGAACTAAAATGATACAAGAATATAACCAAGCAAATTACGCAGTACTACAATAAAACGTTAGCGCATCCAAATCAGTCAAATTATCACATAAGAGACCACGACAGTAGTCAAATATCAGCAAATGAAACCAAAGTAGTAACTTAGCAATACACAATCTCACAAGTAAACTGCCTAAACCAAACTAAGCAGAAGTTATTATTAGCAATATCAATAAGCATGAAACAATTCAAGACAATAATCTAATCGATTTCAGTCCATTAACACAAAAGCCCTTAGTATAACAACTTAAATCAACTAATACAGAGCAGAAACTAAATTTAACAACAACTCTAAAATCCCTGAAGTCTTAAATAAAGCAGTTAAACAAGATTAACAGGTTAACTAGAAGCAAACTTGCAGATTCATAAAACTAAAATAAAAACTTCGAAACATAATAACATTAAAGCATGAAAATAAACGATATTAAAACCTTTTTGAAGTTATCCTTTGAGAAGAAGCACAGCGCTGAGCTGGCTTGAGAACCGGAACCGACACCACCAAACACCATAAATCGAACCACCTTACACCATCAAACAACACCACGAAAACAGTAACCTTCAACCGAACTCCAATTAACCTCCATTGAACCCAACAGGTTCGTATTTAACTTTTCCAGTGGGGAAAAATTCTTTTAATCCTTTTTACTTTTAATAACAAAAATTAAGCTATTAATTAGCTTATTTTCATCATCACCAATATTATCCTTTTGAAGCAGTAATATTATTAAATTGTAAAAAGCAGTAAAGAGAAAATAAAACGATGCACCAATTGAAAGAACTGACTAATTTTATTAATAACTAAATTCAATACAAGATTTGTAACAGAAATACAATATTAATCCTACCACTAATTTAACAGAATAACATTAAAGAGAAAGTAAAGGATAGATTTACACAAGAAATTGGGGGTATTTATAGCCCCCCCAAAGGCTGTTGATGAAGGATATTCGGATCTTCAAATGGATATTCCTTATTATTCTAGGCCATTGATCTTCACTTCTTTTCTCTTTCTTCAATCTGATGGCTGAGATGATCCCAAATAGCACACAGATCGCCAACGTGGCATCCGTGTGCTAGTTGTGTTTCTTCTTTGGCTTCTGATTGGTGGATTGGAAAGAATGATGTGTAGCATCAAATAGAATCCGGCCACGTATCCCCTTCACACCATCCACTCTCTTCCTATAAGATTGGGGTTTTATTTCCTTTTAGTATGAATTATATGAAAAAGTGAAAAGCCCTTTGGTAAAATTATTTTATTGTGACATAGAGATTGTAACAGTAACTAGGGTTACTGGTTAATTTTGTTTGGAGAAGAAAGGGAGGCATAGAAGATATCGAAAAGAGTAAATAAATGTGAATGGATAGGAGTGAATGAATGGGACGTGTGTTTTTTTTATTTATATGGAAAATGACGTGTGACTGTGTGGGTGAATGGATTTAATATGAATGAATGGTTTAAACGGTTGGGATATAAATGTATTCACAAAAATGTTGGGTGAAAAACAAAGCCCTAAAGACCATGTTTACTTCTTATTCCAAGTCGAATTGGGCTTTCAGCCCAAATTGCCAAACCGTACTCCCATTTTGGACCATTAAATGGACTTTTAATTCATAACATAAAATTAACTTGAACTTAAATGGGCCTTTGAGCCCATTTCCAAAATGTGGGACCCACTTGGTTCGTTTTCTTGATAAATCCTTAAATCCACTCATGTCGAGCTCGATTTTGGCTTCCTCGATCTTTTTCATCAATCTCGTGTCGGTTTTTGTCGGTTTTCACGAACTTGGTACCTACACACATGAAAACAAGAAACAAGCATATCCAAGGCATTTTTGATATAAATCATGCAATATTTCAATGTTTTAAGCTACAAATGATATGAGTAATTACACTCATATCAAATTCCCCCATGCTAAGCAATTGCCGTGTCCTCACGTAATGATAAAATAAAACTATAGCTACACCATTATTCAACTTTTGACATTGCAAAGACACAATGTATTGCTTTCATTATTCGAAAAATAATTTTTAGGATCATAAAACTCAAATAGATTCATCGTCCCCGACTTTTTACTTTTCCAAGCCAAGTGCAAAAACAAGATCATTGTCAATCATAAGCCCCAAAATTAAATCAACTCATACAAGTAATTTGTGTTAAACTCAATCTCCTATTATTCCTAATTGTATCTCTAGATTTTATTTGTCATTAACCCAAAGGCTCATTTGACTTTATTTTGATATTTATTAGTCCAAAAATGAAGGCAAGAACGGTGTAAACTCAACACTCAAAACCTAACCTCGACTTCAAAAACCGTTGTCACTAAAGAAAGCCCACATCAAGGATAACTTAACACGATTTAGGGATAAATCCCGGACCCGAAATTTGGCTAATATGGCTACTTAAAACAAAAGATAAAACCTCCAAAGTCAAAAATGACCTTATATGGAGTTAGCAACAATTACATCATAACACCTTTTGGCTCTTTAAGACGTAATTGTGCTCCTTATTTAAAATCCACACCCTAAGGCTCCTTGGACAAAAATAAGGGAATTGACTTCACCATCCCACCTTATGGCTCATGATGATGAAGCAATTTTTATTCAACACGCCCCTTGACATACACCCTAAGGCTCTAATGACAAGGTTTGTGCTACATGACTCCCACCCGAAGGCTCCTAGAGAACATGTTTTTATTTATTCTTCTTATTAATATGATATTTATAGTAAGCCAAATTTCCGCAATCCCATGATCAAAAGTCCATGACGCTGACACCCTTAATGTGTTCTCGCTTTAATTACAAGGGAAGAAAAAGAAGGAGCTACGAGTTAAGATATCAAGCCTAAACCGCTAAAAACTTCATTTATTAAGCAATTATTATTCAAGTGTGGAAAGTAAGTACGAGGAGATTAAATCAAACACAAAAATACTTGCACAAAGAAGAGCTAATTTTAGAAACTTATGATTGAACTCTATCATCTCTTGTTCTCCATATTGTAAAATTCCAAAAATATGAAATCAATGGATACTTAGCCTATTAAATCAATGTTTTGGGTTTTCAAGTCATCTATAGGATCTTGCATCTTCTTATACTTTTGCAAGTTTTAGAATTTACGTTTTAAAGTTCCCTTGATAAACGACTTTCTAGGATCAATTATAGGAGCTTGCGAAAAGTTCTTGTTCTTAACTCGTATGAATTAAGACTTTCGCGTTTTAAAGCTCCCTATATAATAGCCTAGCAAAACTTAATTCAAATACGTTAAGGAAAAGCTAAGGTTAAAAAGCAAGTCGAGTCAAAAACTATTCTTATTTTCACCAACGGAAAGCCTACATTCGTGTCAAAAGCACTTATTTTATTTATTAAAACTTAAAAATAACACTAAAAATTTAAAATTTTATTGAAAAAATGAGAAAAAACAACGTTTGGACACGACAAAAGCAATTGCAAGCGATTATATCGACTGACTCCCCCATGCTAAAACCAAACATTGTCCTCAATGTTTCTTAGCTCAAGAGTGACACCCCCTTGCTAAGATACGAAGAGTCTAATGCAAAATCCTAACATGGAAAGAGCACGCAAATCTATAAGCCGTTTATTAATTATGCCTCAAGATAAAACGTTAGTCAATAATAATCAAGGGATAGAAAGTGTGCCCCTTTTTGGCATTCAAAGAATGGAAGATCAAGTGGACCGGCAAAAACCGAACACGAGAATCTTCAAAAATTAGGGTCATACCTAAGATCACATCACAACAAAACACGAGCACGAGCTTGAAAGATCAAGCCTTATTAGGTGTTAGAAAATAGAAAGAAGATAGAATGTATGGGACTCCCCCACAAGGCACCTCGTTTTTGTTCACCGAGTCATGAGCTCGACTCGATCCCCGCATTCATTGGTCCTTAGGGAAAGTGGTGCAAACCGGCATAATGGAATAAATTCCAACATGAAGCGCGATGCCGGGGTCAAAGATCTCATCCTCGTTGTCGGATGACAAACGAAAGGACAAAACTCCAACACAAATCTCTAAAAAGAGATGGTAGTCACAAATCACTACATGGATATAGCATGCTCCCCGAGGTAAACTCGCACCACGATGATAGAAAAGTCTTTCAATTATTTCATCGGTGAAAGGCCGAGATTTCCCTAAATCAATGATTCCGGGATCGAATACCTCGTCCTCGGTGGAGAAAGGAAAAGATAACACGGTGTCATCCCCCCATGCTAATCCAAGATCATATAAAGCACATGGTAAAGGTGGTATAAAAGTGTCATCCATAGTGGAATCAACATTCTTTGCTTTAACGACCATTTCACCCTTAGGAATGTGATCAATAGGGTCATGGTACTCAATATGGAACACATGAAAAACCCACACATTAAGGTCAAAGTGGGTGGGAGGAGGACTTGGGACGAAATCATCATCATCAAGTAAATTCTCTAAAAAGAGAGCGTCCCCCTCCGGGTCGATATCATCAACACCCGGTAGTATCGAATCATGAGAAGCAAGAAAAGTGTCAATCTCCTCCGTAAGCGGATCACTATCCTCAACGGGAATAGGAGATGGAGAAGAAGACGTTCTAATAGGCTTAGAATTCAAAGCCTCGATCCTAGAAATGAGAAGATAGACGTTGGATAATTTCTCACGAAGAATCACGTCTTCCACATCTAAATGAGTAAGTTCATCGGTGAACTTCTCAAGGATCGGAATCGTCAAATCAACCTCATTTCCCGGTGGTAATGGGTGAAGAAGAGTAGGTTCATCGGTAAACCCCCCAAAATCCGAATCGTGAATGTCATCTTTATAAGAAAGTTCATCGGAGAACTCCTCATTAGACATTTCACTAGAAGTAGAATCATCCTCAAAATCTTCATTTCCATCACAATTTTCATCATTAGCATTAAAGAGAATATCAAAGTGAATGGAAGAAGTTGAGTCATCACAATGTGGCAAATCACACATCTCATTAGAAATACCGTCAAACTCTCGTGGGTTTTGGACAAGAATGGTGCTAATATGCTCGCCCCCTTGCTTAGAGAATCTTTGGGTTCCTCGATGGAAGAATCAAGAATAGGAGTGGTGATGTCATGAGAGATTTCCTCATCATCTAGGATGGGAGAATCCTCGGGCTCCAAGATACGAATAGGACAAACGATAGCACTAGACGAAGGATGAAGAGCAATAAGATCTCTCAAAGAAATAGAACTATCCTCGTCATCATCAAAAAGAAGTAAACGCTCGAGTTCACGATTAGCAAGAGATTTTGCTTCCGCTTGAGCTCGTTCTATATCGAAAGAAGATTGTAGAGATTGGTCAAAACCGGAAGGAATCGAATTATAGCAAGGATTAGGCTCATAAAAATTTTGATCTCTCGGTTGACAACAAAAACTCTCGTGAGGACCTCCACAATACTCACAACAAATATATTGTTGTGATAAACTCGGTAAATCTTGTGGATAACAATTTTCGTTAAAGTTTTGATTGTAGCTCGGTTCTTGCTCGTAATTAAGCGAGAATCGATGCGAACAATCATTACCAAAATGAGAATCGTTTCCACAAAACTCACACGAGGGTGTCTCGTATGTAGGGTGTGGAGGTGGATCGAAATCGAGAGAATTATTCGAAAAGTTCGGATTTCCACATGAAGTAATCTCATTACAATAAGGACAAAATCCAACACGTATATCGTGACGTAAGTCATTTCCACAACGCTCACACGTGCACCACCGACATGGTAAAAAACCATATAACGGTTCTCCACACCCAGCACAATTGACGAAAGAAGAATTAAAATTTAGAGGGTGAGGAGAAAAAGAATTAAACATGATAGAGGATTAAGAAGAATATTTTTGGTATTTTTCATAAAAACGATACATACTATATAATAAGAAAATAACAAAACTTTCCGAGGACGGAAAGGGTCTTCAAATCAACGATCAACAAATCTCCACAAAAGCGAATCGTACACAAGATCCCCGGCAGCGGCGCCAAAATTTTTGATGTATCGTGGATAGTATATGTGATAATTTGGATACCTTATAGGGTAAATTAGAAAATTACCTTTAGGAAAAAGTAATACTCTAAAATTACCAAAGACGGATTCAATTAAACACGTGGGTGAAACAAGTTCGTTGTACACGAAGATCGAGTGAATTTGAGACGTTTTGCTTTGATTTGGACAATTGATTTGAATTGGTTTGTGGTTTTTAGACTACAAGTAAAATCTACGAATTTTAAGCTATTTAAAATAAACCTAAAGTGCATGAATCGTAAACCCCGCCTATTTAAAATTTTAACAAACAATTAATTACTAAAAATATTAAAACACTATTTAAAAATTAAACTAATTAAAAATAATAATTCTACTTAATGAAAAAGCTTCAACTAATTTACTTTATTATTAAAAATTACTTTAAACAAATTATTTAAAAACTATTTTTTTATTTAAATCTAAAGTTATAAAACTTAAACAAACTTAAATCTAAACTAATTAAACTATTTAAATAAACACATTATTTTTATTTTTTTTATTTTATATTTTTTTTATTATCTTTAGTTATTATTCTTATATATTTTATTTATAATATAAACTACTTTTTAATAAAACTTAACTTTAACTAAAATCAGTATTAAAATTTATATAAAAAAATTAAAACGTGACCAAAATAAAAAGCTAAAACAAAAACTACCAAATGTAATAACACTATATTAATGGAAAAAGAGAAACTAAAATCAAAAAGGCCTCTAGCCCAAGTGGTTATCACTCTCAGCCTGTGACCAGGAGGTCACAGGTTCGAACCTGATGATGGACATTTTTTTTTGGATTAAATCTTTTTTGACAGAACAAGAAAAGAAATCACAGGAGTGACTTACTGAGCTTATTATGGTTAAGCTGTTAAGGAAAACAGCTTTATGAACGTATCAGTTAATGGAACTGATAAGCAGAAAGTTAAATCCAAAATATGCAGAAAAATCGCTACGCTAAAACATTCAGCAAATAGAAAGATTTAACAATTAACGCAGGCTAAATCTATTCAGCAATCTAGGCAAATTACAGCAAAATAAAATCAGAACCTCGCATCCAATTAGCAAACATCACATAATACTTAAATCAGTTACAAAAGTAAAAGAAAATATACAATTAGACTAATCGGATCCATCAGACAAATGAACTAATCACAACAATGATTCAGCAATATCAGAAAGTATTCCCGCTCAAATTAACAGTATATCACTCAAAAACCAAGTCAAACACCCCTAGTGAACTAAAATGATACAAGAATATAACCAAGCAAATTACGCAGTACTACAATAAAACGTTAGCGCATCCAATTCAGTCAAATTATCACATAAGAGACCACGACAGTAGTCAAATATCAACAAATGAAACCAAAGTAGTAACTTAGCAATACACAATCTCACAAGTAAACTACCTAAACCAAACTAAGCAGAAGTTATTATTAGCAATATCAATAAGCATGAAACAATTCAAGACAATAATCTAATCGATTTCAGTCCATTAACACAAAAGCCCTTAGTATAACAGCTTAAATCAACTAATACAAAGCAGAAACTAAATTTAACAACAACTCTAAAATCCCTGAAGTCTTAAATAAAGCAGTTAAACAAGATTAACAGGTTAACTAGAAGCAAACTTGCAGATTCATAAAACTAAAATAAAAACTTCGAAACATAATAACATTAAAGCATGAAAATAAATGATATTAAAACCTTTTTGAAGTTATCCTTTGAGAAGAAGCACAGTGCTGAGCTGGCTTGAGAACCGGAACCGACACCACCAAACACCATAAATCGAACCACCTTACACCATCAAACAACACCACGAAAACAGTAACCTTCAACCGAACTCCAATTAACCTCCATTGAACCAAACAGGTTCGTATTTAACTTTTCCAGTGGGGAAAAATTCTTTTAATCCTTTTTACTTTTAATAACAAAAATTAAGCTATTAATTAGCTTATTTTCATCATCACCAATATTATCCTTTTGAAGCAGTAATAAGATTAAATTGTAAAAAGCAGTAAAGAGAAAATAAAACGATGCACCAATTGAAAGAACTGACTAATTTTATTAATAACTAAATTCAATACAAGATTTGTAAAAGAAATACAATATTAATCCTACCACTATTTTAACAGAATAACATTAAAGAAAAAGTAAAGGATAGATTTACACAAGAAATTGGGGGTATTTATAGCCCCCCCCAAAGGCTGCTGATGAAGGATATTCGGATCTTCAAATGGATATTCCTTATTATTCTAGGCCATTGATCTTCACTTCTTTTCTCTTTCTTCAATCTGAGGGCTGAGATGATCCCAAATAGCATACAGATCGCCAACGTGGCATCCGTGTGCTAGTTGTGTTTCTTTTTTGGCTTCTGATTGGTGGATTGGAAAGAATGATGTGTAGCATCAAATAGAATCCGGCCACGTATCCCCTTCACACCATCCACTCTCTTCCTATAAGATTGAGGTTTTATTTCCTTTTGGTATGAATTATATGAAAAAGTGAAAAGCCCTTTGGTAAAATTATTTTATTGTGACATAGAGATTGTAACAGTAACTAGGGTTACTGGTTAATTTTGTTTGGAGAAGAAAGGGAGGCATAGAAGATATCGAAAAGAGTAAATAAATGTGAATGGATAGGAGTTAATGAATGGGACGTGTGTTTTTTTTATTTATATGGAAAATGACGTGTGACTGTGTGGGTGAATGGATTTAATATGAATGAATGGTTGAAACGGTTGGGATATAAATGTATTCACAAAAATGTTGTGTGAAAAACAAAGCCCTAAAGCCCATGTTTACTTCTTATTCCAAGTCGAATTGGGCTTTCAGCCCAAATTGCCAAACCGTACTCCCATTTTGGCCCATAAAATGGACTTTTAATTCATAACATAAAATTAACTTGAACTTAAATGGGCCTTTGAGACCATTTCCCAAATGTGGGACCCACTTGGTTCGTTTTCTTGATAAATCCTTAAATCCACTCATGTCGAGCTCGATTTTGGCTTCCTCGATCTTTTTCATCAATCTCGTGTCGGTTTTTGTCGATTTTCGCGAACTTGGTACCTACACACATGAAAACAAGAAACAAGCATATCCAAGGCATTTTTGATATAAATCATGCAATATTTAAATGTTTTAAGCTACAAATGATATGAGTAATTACACTCATATCAGGTAGCTTATTGATTTTCTAGCTTATTGTGTGCTTATCTTAATTTTAGTTAAGTGTTTTAAAAAGTTATTTTATAAAAAGTTGATTTTAAATATTTTTATTATTTAGTGTTTTTAGAAGTTTTTAAATTTTGGCTTAGTTTTTCTTAAAATTTATTTGGTTTAAGTTTTGGTTAGGTGCTTATTAGTTTTTAGCTTATTTTTACTTTTTGCTTAAATTTTATGTTATCCGGGTTTTACAAAACCCTTGTATTCCGGATTGTGGCATCAAGCTTAGTATTCCGGATAAACAGTTCAACACATTCCGAATAGTGGCATCAAGCTTCATTCCGGATAACACCCAAAAAGTTGTTATTCGGGATAAGAGAAAAGTGTATTTCTCGGATAAGCCTCAAAACACAAATCCAGGATAGAGACAAAAATCCATTACCCGGATAGCAATCAAAAGTTTTTCCCGGATAAGAAAAAAATATTTTTCCCGGATAAGCAATAGCAACATTCCGTATAACCACATTCCGTGTAAGCCAATTTACACATTCCGTATAAGCCAAATTACAACATTCCGTATAAGAAATATACCTACATGTGTGCTAGCTAGCAAGATTTCCCGCCAATTTGTCCTACTAGCTTGCTAGCTTGAGCTGCTTGCTCGCTAGCTTGTTTATTATTAAGTATTGTTCCGTAATCGTATAGTTTAATCTGAAAGTTGTTCCGATTTTAATTCTGAAAGTCAGGTATTTTTAGTTGTATTTTTCATCAATTTTTAGTATTAGTATTTTTTCCAAAAGTTTAAGTTTTATCTTTTATTTAGTACCAACTTTAGCTTTTACCTCGTTTAGTTTTAGAGTACCCTCTTAGTTTTATTTCCTCCTTTTTCATTAGGATAATTTTATTTTTCAGTCGAAAGTTAAATTCTTCGTTTAGTTTTATTCTTATTAATTGTTTTGTTTTAATTTACGTTTTATTATTTGTTTTGCTCATTTATTATTAGTTATTTGTTTTTGGTTTATTTTTATTACGTTTCACTTTTACCTTTTAAGTAGAAATAGATAACCACCTTTTCTTTTATCCACCAAAGACGACTGAGTCACACGTTTAACCAGTAATCAATTTGATTAGACACCGAGAAAACGAATTTTTAACTAGCAAAATGTGTATATTAAATGGCGCCGCTGCCAGATCTTTTCGTGAATATTAACGGTTTTCTGTGAGAGACGCGTTGGATTTTGGGATCCGTTCACTCGTGAACGTTATTTTTCTTGCTCAAAAATTTTAAAAAATCCATAGAAATTATAAAACTTTAAAAAATCCAAAAACATTAAAAAAACTCATAAAAAGCATTTCTGTTTCAAAGTTTTTTGCACCAAAAAGATTTTATTTTTATTTATACAAGTACATATATATTCTCTATTTCTCTGGTATCTTTTTCTTTTTCTTTTGTAGGTATATGCGTACTAGATCTTCATCTTATTCAAAGCCCGAGACTCGTAAAGATTTAGATATGGCTGGTGTGCACAACAACAATAACCCACCTCACCCCAACATGAATAACAACAACCATGGTCCTCAACCAGACCTTCAAACGATGGAGGAGCTTTGTCAACCAACGATGAATGGACGTGGAGGACCGATTGCGCCGCTGCAAATCACGACTCCAGAGTTTTCGTTGAAGCATCACATGATCCAACAAGTTCAAAACACTTGTCCATTTCGCGGATTGCCGGATGATGATGCCAACAAACATCTCAACCAATTCATTACCATAACTCAAAGCATGAAGTTGCCCGGTGTTACTATGGATTTTCTTCGCCTTCACCTATTTCCACACACCTTATCCCACCATGCCGAAAAATGGTTTGATTGTCTTCCTAAGAATTGAATTCATACATGGGACGAGATGACTCAACGATTTTTGCCGCGCTACTTTCCATCATCCATGGTCACGGGCCTTAGAAATCAAATCAGTGGATTTACACAAGAACCTAATGAATCACTTTTTGATGCTTGGGAACGATATAATGTTTTGATTGATCGATGTCTAAACCACAACATGCTCCCCGTCACCTTAATTGATACTTTCTACAACGGTTTAACTTTTCGTGATCGTGATACGATTAATACAGCCGCTGGTGGCACATTTATGAAAAGAAGACCCGAGGAGTGTAGAGAGCTTATAGAGAACATGACTACTCATCACAAAAATTGGGATTCATCCACATCTTCAAGGAATAACCCGAGAGTCAATGTTTCTTCTAATTTATCACACACCGAGATGATCGAATTCACCCGCATGATGGCCGAAATGAACAAATATATCCTACTCATAGCTACGAATCAACAACAAGTTAAAGCTGTAGCACTTTCTTATGAGATCTGCGGCGGTCCTCATTCATACACTGATTGTCCTTCTACTCATGACAATCCGGAAAACGTGTATGCAGCTTATGGTAACTATTCAACGGAAAGCCATCAAGCTCGATCTCAAGGTGATCGTAACTTGCTAAGTTACAGTTCTAACAACTTTCTTCACCCGATTTTTCTCCTCAAAACCACAACCCCAACAACTACAATAGAAGCAATCCAAACCCACCTCGAGCTTCTAATCCTTATCACCCACCTGCTCAACAAGCACCACCCATCACTCATGATGTTGAGGCTTTCATGAGAACCCAAGGAGAGGTAGTTAAGAATCTTCAAAGCCAAATCATCAACTTGAAAGGAGATATCACTAAGCAAGGGAATGATATTCGCACTGAGCTTTGACATGATATGCAAACTTCTTTGAGCAATCAAACGAATGATTTAAAGAATATGATGGCTAGTTTCTTTTAAACCACTCAACCCTCTACTTCGGGCTCTCTTCCTTCAAATATTGTCACCAATCCGAGAGCGAATGTGAGTGCTATTACTACACGCAGTGGAGCAACTCTTGTAGGACCATCTACCCCTCCCCCAGTTACTCCATCTACACCTCCTCCACCAGCATTTATCCCACCTACTTCCACGCCTAGTATTAGTTCTCCATTACTGTCTTCACCTCTTAATGAAGAAGTACCCAATAAATAACCCTCACCAACCCCACCTTCCACCTTTAAATCATCAACATCTCAATCTACACCTACACCACCTAACCCAACATCCCTTATCCTTCTCAGTTAGACAAGAGCAAATTGCTTACTAAAGAGGATGCTCAAATCACTTCTTTTCTGAAGATGATATCACAAATGACCTTCAACATTAGCCTCGTTGAAGCACTTGTCCAAATGCCAAAATTCGTCAAAGCATTCAAGGAATTGCTTAATAAAAAGGAAAAGATGGCCGAGTTTGTTAATACTCGATTGAATGAAAACTGTTCTGCAGTCCTTCTAAAAGAACTTCCGGAAAAACTTGGAGATCCCGGTCGTTTTGTGTTGCCTTGCATTTTTAACAAAACAGAAGAATTTACTGCCTTAGCTGATCTCGGGGCAAGTATAAATTTGATTCCTTTAAGTGTTTGGAAAAAGTTATAATTACCCGATCTTACACCAACAAAGATGACTCTTGAGCTAGCAAATCAAACTCTCGCTTACCCCGTTGGTATTGCTGAAGATGTGTTTATTAAAGTTGGTACCTTCACTTTTCCGGTCGACTTTGTTGTTGTTGATTATGAAATGGACCCTCGTATTCCGTTAATACTTGGACGGCCATTCTTGAGAACCGGAAAAGCTTTAGTCAATGTTGTCGAAAGTGAATTAATCTTAAGGGTCGGGAATGATGCACAAGTATTTAAAATGGGGAAGATCACAAACAAATCCAATGGAAGAGAATCGGCGAATATGATTAATGTGCTTGATGATTTTGTCATCTATAACAATCCTTTTTTTCGATTCTTGCTATGATAATCCACTTTTCTAAGATGATGTGGATGATTCTCTTTCCAATTTAGATCCCCACCAATTTACGAGTCTCCACCAATTTATGATGACTATGATGATGATTCTAGTTCCGATGTGGACGATTATGATGATTTTGCTTCAGAGTATAAAGACATGCCAACATATGATGATTTTGATGATGTTGATACTGTTTCGAGTGATTCTTCACATGATGACCTTGCACCTACTTTTGATAAAGATCCTCCACCAACAACGCTTGATCCTACTTTGGATGACTACTCATTTGAGGAAGACTTTGCTACTTTTCTCAATACTTACTTCCCCAATGAGAATGATTCTCCTCCTTTGGACTTTGATTTTGGTCTTTATCCTCCTTCGGATATTAAGAAACCCGTTTCAAAGTAGAAGAAGCCGGAAGACACCAATATCCGTAGTACTTATGTTTTGACACCTATCTATCCACCTTCTGAGGATGATATTGTGCGATTTATGAGTGGATCCTCTTCAAATTCTACTGAGCCTGTGTTATTTTCTCCTAAAGGAAAAGGTGTTCGATCCCGGTATTGAAATTTTTAAGCCATCTCAGTATCCATCTGATGAAATAAAAGGAAAGATTTTTGGAACTGATAGTTGTAAAATTACACTCGTTTAGGAAAACGAGGTAAAAGCGGTAAGTATTAAGCGTACGTTTAGGAAAACGTAAACACTTATGACCCAAGTGGGGATCGTTCTCTCGAGGAGGCACGTGTGTTGTGTTTTGAATTGGTTAATGATGTTTGTGATTATTAACAAGAAAAGAGAAAAGAAAATAGAAATGAGAAAGAAAGACGGTTACGAAGACGGATCGAGCTAAGACGAAAACGTGTTCACGTAAAACCGTAAATAGTACAAAAATTAAAATTTTAACCTAAAAATTCCTAAAAATTACTAAAAATCCACAATAATATTCTAAGAGTTTATAAAAAATCCAAACTTGCTAAAACCTTTTAATTAATTAGATAATGACTTTTTAATGCTAATTAAAGCCCTAAAAATCACAATTAATTATTAAAAAGTTCTAAACAAGATCTAATAGTTTGTAAACCTCAAAGATGACCTAATTAAGCTAAAAAGTATTTTTTAAAATTTTAAAACCTAATAAAACTATTTTTAAACACTTAAAAACTATTAAAATCTATTAAAACTTAAATTAATTCTAGAAAATAAATGAAAAGTCCTAAAAATATTTGGAAAGTTACAAATTTCCTAATTATGTGTCTACAATCTAGGAAAAATGAAAAAAGTAGAAAAAACCAACTTTGAATTTTTAGTAATAAAATAATAATAAAATAATCAAAGAAATTCAAAGTTCACTAAAAAAATCTAAAAAATTACCAAAAATCTAAAATAATGTAACTAAGACAAAAATGAAATTAAAAGTTTCTAAAACCTATTTAATAATTTTATATTAAATTTTAAAGTTGGATAAAAACCCTAAAATCCTATAAAATAAAAAATAAGACTTTTTGAAAACTTAATTGAATGTAAACCTCAAAAATATAAATCAAAACCTAAAAACTATTTTTTTGGATTTTTAAAATGCTTTTTGCTATTTTTAAATTACTTTCTAAAATTTAAACTAAAAATAATCCTAGAAAATAAACTAAATAAGAGAAAAATAAACTTTTTAAGCAGAAAAGTCCTAAAACCTAATACAAACCTAAGAAAAATGCTAAGCAGTAAAAAACTCAAAGAAATAAGCTTAAAACAGCTTATAAATAAGCTGTTTGCTAAATAAGCTACAAACCAAACACCACTTATATATTAAACCTTGCAAAGACTTAACAGTCAAAGACCCTAGGGCAATTGGTAAACGCGTTGGTGTGTGGGAGGAGTGGCGCAGGTTCGAGTCCTGGCCACGTCCTTTTTACTCTTTTATTATTTATTTTTTTCTTTTTAAACTTTAAAAACACAATCTAGTGACTTAACTTAACTAAAAACACAAATCCCAATCCAAATTATCAAAGATTAAAGCTGATTAAGCCAAAAACGTGCCCAGGTTAGAACTTGTAACTGATGAACAAAAGTGGTTTCTTCACTTGTGCAGTTAAGGATCAAGAGGGCTTGATCTTGGTCTTGTGGTGTTGTTTGTTGGACAATAGGCACCCCTACACTCAGTTGGAGTGTAGGGAGTCAATAAAACACAAAAACAAGCAAGATCAAACACAAAATCAAACCAAATGCACAAAAACAAGTTACTGATCTAGCTATGCAGGTCTGAGGTGTTTTTGCTGATTCAAAGTGCTTAAAAACAAATTTCAACAAGGCAAATCTTGCATATAAGCCAACCAAATAGCATATAACCAGTATACAATCTTACTTAAACCTATTATCTATCAACTAGCAAGATTTGGTGGTCAAATAAGCACAAAAGCATGAACAAAATGCAGTTTCTGATTTTAGACCATATTATCCACTTTTTAGCATGCACAAGTGTTCAATGTCCTACCAAACTGACATACAAGCCAACAAACATCCTAACAACAACCTAATAAGTGCATTTAAGACAGATTTCAAGCCAAGAATCTTGTTAAAAACCTGCCTAAAACACAAATCCAAACACCCCTTTAGAACTGAAAAATCAATTTTAACAAGTCAAATCTATTGCAAACCTATCAAAACTGATTTCACATGCCTCTAACATGCATAATAAACATAAATAAGTGATACCCAACAGCTTTCAACAATCATATAACCAACTTTCATGCAAATCACATAAACACTATATAAAAACATAAAACTGAAAATGAAAATGGAATGAGGGTGCTACCTTAAGGGTCCTACATCCAGGACCCTTAGTGGTTGCTTAACCACCTCCAATAGGCCCGGGCCTATGCTGATCCTTGATCAAACAATCTCCAAGAACCTGCTAAGAGAAAATGAAAACACAACAATACAATATCTGATTTTTTTGATTCTTTCTGAAACTTTTTAAAACCTTGTTAAAAATCTTTCCCAATGTTTATCTTTCAAAACAAGAACAATATCATATAATCCAAGAATACCAAATCTTTGAAACAAGTCTTTACCAAAAACTTGCCCAAAATCAGAAACCTTCTTTCTGAAAACTTCAAACAAAAATGTTTGAAGAAAAATGTAAATGGAACTCAGTCTAGCTGCTCAATCACACACCAACTTTTTAAAAACAAATAAAAGGAATTACACTTTTTCTTAAAAATACCAACTTTATATATTTTGTAAAAAAGGAATTACAAATACTTGAGAGCTAAAAACTAGAACAAGCTTATAGGGAGACATACGTCTCCTATATATACTACTGAAAGGAATAAACTAGAAGCTAAACCCTAGAAGCTGAAAGTCCTAAAATGCCCTTGGTCTTTGTCTTCAAAATCAGTCAAAATTGCCCATGTGATCTTGTTGTTGTAGCCAGCTGTTGCAAAGTGATCTTTGCCATTTAATTGTGGTTGGGGTCAAAGGATTTAAGTTGGGTCGTTGGTTTGGTTGGGTTTAGGGTTTTGAGGGAAAGGGACGGGGCAGGGGAGGGTCCCACAAGACACATGGGTGTGTTTTGTGGTGGTTTGAGGTGTGGGATTAGGTGAGGTGGACCTGAATTAAGGATCTGGAAGGATTGGATCAAAAACCCTTTGAAATAAGGTTAATTGAAACTGGGATAATTAGGGTTCTAGGGTGATTAAGGGAAGTGTTTAATCCATTTTGGGTAAAAAGAAATTTAAAAAGGGTGTTAGGAGGGAAAGTGGGGGTGTGTTGACTGGGGGGTTTGACCAGTTTATTTAATAAACTGGTTTGTGGGTTTGGGTTGGGTATTGGACGGGTTGGGTATGGGTAATGGGTAAATGGGTGGGTTGTGTGACGTGGCAGTTTCTGAGTGGTGGTGGAAGTTTAGTTGTCTGGCAAAAACAGTCCCCCAAGGTTTCTTCTCTCTTCACTTTGTAATAAATGGCTATCAACGCCTTTTTTCCTTGTAACAACTTTGGACATCTTGTCAAAAATGGCACAACATGTTTCTAAACTTGCATCAAGGACCTTTAATGCATATTCTTCATTTTCCAAGGGCTTTTCTTGTACAATCTTCATACTTTAGGGACCCTATTCATAATTATGAATATTTTAGGGGTATAAAGTGTTAATCTTCCAAAGTTGAGGGACCAAACTTGCCAATCTTCAATTCTTCAAGGGTATTTTTGGAAATTCAAAACTTAGGCCCGGTTCATTGTGCGGCTTCGTTTCCCGTGTTCGTTTTTGAATGATTCTTGTGATCTTTTGCCATTTCCTCAATATTCGTACCTAAAAATACACAAGTAACAAACACGAGCATATATTTGGTATATTCAATGATATTTTATGCATTTTAAGCCCGATTTGGACGATGAGACTATGTATAAAATTAGTCTCATCGGGAACTTATGGAGATATGCTTGCACTTTATCACACTCTCTACCACCATGCTCAATATCTGCTTAAGGGAACCTTGCCTACTCTTCTTTGGCTTGCCTTGTTCGCCTTAAGCTTGTGTTACTTGATGGATGAAAACCATGTATTTGATCCCGGTGGATGTTCTTCAAGCTTATTTCCATGCTAATCAAGGTCGAGTCAGTCTCACGACTCGGTGAACAAAAACAAGCGCTTCTCGGGAGGCAACCCGAGTATCTATCCTTTTTATCTGTTTTTTATAATAAGTGTAGGGGGATACCCTCGTATGTGTTTGTTTTCTTTCTTATGATGTGCAGGGATTCGAGCTCTCAAAGATCCATTCGTAATGACTTTTGACAAACCGTGATTCCGTGTACCCGTCTTCCCGGTTCTATCCTAAACTCTTTTGATTCATTATTTTATCAATTATGATGAAATAGGAATCACTTTAGTTGTCCTTTCCTTAGCAAGATTTAAACAAAGTGCACAATGTCCTAAGTGTAGGGGAGGTTACTTCCACATGCTTAAACATTGAGGACAATGTTTATATTAAGTGTAGGGGGACTTCTATCAAAGTTAAGTGGGATTTTCCTTGTATTTGTCCTCATTTTAATCAGAAAATTAATTTTTCGACATTTTTCAAAATTTTTGATCTATTTTGGCCTAGTTGTATTTACCTTTGTTATAGTTATTTTCTTTCTTTGCTAGAATAAATTTTAATAAAGTGGTTTTAATTTTTAAACATTGTGAATATTTTGACTCAACCCGAGTTTACTTATCTAAGTTTACTCTAGCTAGTATCCTTAACGTGTTTAAGTCAACCTTTGCTAAGCTTTTATATAGGGAACTTTAAAATGCAAAAGTCTTAACTCTTACGGGTTAAGAACAAGAACTTTTCGCAAGTTTCTATAATTGATCCTAGAAAGTCGTTTATCAAGGGAACTTTAAAATGCGAATTCTAAACTTGAAAGAGTCTAAGAAGTTGCAAGATCCTATAGATGACTTAAAAACCCAAAACTTTGATTTAATTGGCTAAGCATCCACGAGTCTCATTCCTTGAGATTTTAAATTATGGAGAACGAGAGATGATAGAGTCAATTATAAGTTTGGTATTCTTTCATGAATTTATGTGAGTTTATTATAAGCTTTTTCTCCCATTGCTTGTTAATAAATTTAATTGCAATAAATAAGGTTGTACGATTTGAAAAGTTACTTAGCTTCTAGCCCAAGATCGTTTAAAAGTTGCTCGGTATTAATTAGAGTTCATAGCCGAGGCATAACTTATTGAAGCGGGATGCGAAGATTGGCGAGTCCGAAAAGGTCCTAACAAGGCATGAGGGCTACATTTTGTTGCCAAAGATCCAAAGTGATGTGAAGAATCATTTATCAAAAATCAATATGAATGATCGAGACACACGACGAAAAGCAAATACTCCCCTAAAGATTATGGAGAAGTCTATCCAAAAAGGCCCTAACAAGGTATGAGGATAAATAGATACCAAGTCCTAAAAGGAGGCGGATCGTTGTATATCAAAATCCCAAATAAAGATTGGAGAAAAATGAAGAAGTCGTGGTCCAAGTATGAAGAATCTCTAAAAAACTTCAAGTGAAGAAATTCCTATTGTGAAGAGAAGACCATTATTTCATGAACGTCTCTTAAGATTTGAAGTATGAAGTCAATGCCAAATATCGGTCCGAGAAAGATCTCAAATCTGAAGCGAGTTATGCCAAGATATGAACTTTATGAGGTCCCGAGAAGCAGTTTTAAAAGATTTTGTCCTTTAGCTAACTATTGATTAAATCTTCCTACTTCATTTTTAGCCTAAATAATTATCGAAATAAGTCAAACAATGCATCCTCATGATCATTCAAGACAACAATAAAATATAAGAGATACACCTAGTAATAAGGGAGTCTAAGTGAATAATTGGGCCACATGAGTTTGTGTTAATTTGCTAACTTATAATAACAATGATCTCGTTTTTAAGCTTGGTATGGGGAACGTGAAACTTGAGGGTGATAAACATTCATGACATTCCAAAACCCTAATGTAAGTCTTTCATCTCTTTACTTGTTTTCTTCCTTTGAATATTTTATAATTTTCTATCTCTTTAATGTTGTGTGTTTAATAAAGGCCAAGGTGGATTGATTATGATGGAAAATGTAAAACTTGCTTTGTAATTAATGCATTGCATGAGGACAATGCAATGGTCAAGTGTAGGGGATTTAATAAGTGTGAAAACACTTATCCTTTTACCATTTAATTATAATAATAACCAAGCCAAAAGGTGTATTTAATGTCGTAAATGTCGGTATTATGCGTGGTTTGTGTTTTTGTTGTGATTTAGGATCAAAATGTGAAAAGGGAAGAAAACACGGGCTTTCATGGGCTTTTATCGAAGAAAAAGACAAAAGACGAAGTCAAAAGATCAAGAGTGCAAAAAGAACGGAAGTCAAAGGCCTATTCTGAAGATTTATCGAAGAAAAATTCTAAAGACGGAAGTTTAATGAAGTCGAAGAACTCAAGTCTAATAAATGAAGAAATTATAAGACGAGTTCAATTTATCCCGAGACAAAGTCGAGAAAGTCGAAGAATTTATAAAGACGAAAAGACGAAAAGAGAAAGAAAGCATCAAGACATACTAATCCTCCCTATAAATACCCACCTAATGTGTCATTAGGAGGTGTTAGCTAAATGGACAACTTAGTCTTTCCACCTTAATTTCATGCACTTTCATATTGTCATTTACTTAATTTTCATTTAAATTCTTGCCTTTAATTTCAAGTAAGTTTTAATTTTGTTCTTGAATCTTTAATTTTAATCAATTTTTATATTAATCTCTCATTCTACCTTTCTTGTTTTGCTTAATCTTTATGCTTATTTGCTTATTGTCATGCTTATTTGATTGTTTGTTATGTTTTTATGTGATTGATTGTAATAGCTTATTGATTTTATAGCTTATTGTGTGCTTATCTTAATTTTAATTAAGTGTTTTAAAAAGTTATATTATAAAAAGTTGATTTTAAATATTTTTGTTATTTAGTGTTTTTAAAAGTTTTTAAATTTTGGCTTATTTAGTTTTTCTTAAAATTTATTTGGTTTAAGTTTTGGTTAGGTGCTTATTAGTTATTAGCTTATTTTTACTTTTTCCTTAAATTTTATGTTATCCGGGTTTTCTAAAACCCTTGTATTTCGGATTGTGGCATCAAGCTTAGTATTCCGGATAAACAGTTCAACACATTCCGAATAGTGGCATCAAGCTTCATTCCGGATAACACCCAAAAAGTTATTATTCCGGATAAGAGAAAAGTGCATTTCCCGGATAAGCCTCAAAACACAAATCCTGGATAGAGACAAAAATCCATTACCCGATAGCAATCAAAAGTTTTTCCCGGATAAGAAAAAAATATTTTTCCCAGATAAGCAATAGCAACATTCCGTATAACCACATTCCGTATAAGCCAATTTACACATTCCGTATAAGCCAAATTACTACATTCCGTATAAGAAATATCATTGACCTACATGTGTGCTAGCTTGCAAGATTTCCCGCCAATTTGTCCTACTAGCTTGCTAGCTTGAGCTGCTTGCTTGCTAGCTTGTTTATTATTTAGTATTGTTCCGTAATCGTTTAGTTTAATCTGAAAGTTGTTCAGATTTTAATTCTGAAAGTCACGTATTTTTAGTTGTATTTTTCATCAATTTTTAGTATTAGTATTTTTTCCAAAAGTTTAAGTTTTATCTTTTATTTAGTACCAGCTTTAACTTTTACCTCGTTTAGTTTTAGAGTACCCTCTTAGTTTTATTTCCTCCTTTTTCATTAGGATAATTTTATTTTTCAGTCGAAAGTTAAATTCTTCATTTAGTTTTATTCTTATTAATTGTTTTGTTTTATGATACGTTTTATTATTTGTTTTGCTCATTTATTATTAGTTATTTGTTTTTGGTTTATTTCTATTACGTTTCGCTTTTACCTTTTAAGTAGAAATAGATAACCACCTTTTCTTTTATCCACCAAAGACGACTGAGTCACACGTTTAACCAGTAATCAATTCGATTAGACACCGAGAAAACGAATTTTTAACTAGCAAAATGTGTATATTAGTCGTACACATGTAGCATCATAAATCACTTGTATTATAAACATAAACAAAATCAGTGGACGATATGAGCAAAATCTCATATCAATAAGTCAACAAATCACCGTAAAACACATAAAAAATACCTAATTTTTGTGTTATAAAGTAGTATTGTGTGGTATGTTTTGTGTTTGTGCTTTATAGGTAACAAGGATACAATTTCAAGCAAAACGAGTGAAAATCAAGCTCATTTATGATGAAAAGACAAGAGAAGGATCAAAGATGACAAGTCATTTGAAAAAAAGGACCTATCTTGACAATGTTCAAAAGTTGAGGGACTTAAATGCAATTTTGGAAAAAGTCAAGATTAAAGTCAAACTTGGTCAATCTTTAAGTCAACCAAGTCAAGGAACTTAAATAATCAATAATGCAAGTCAAGGGACAGGAATTGCCAAAAGAATGAAGAAATGAGCTCAAATGAAGAATCTATTAAAGTCCAAGGGCTGAAAGTGATAAATTTGCACAAACTTTGGCTTAATCCAAGTGACACCCTTTTGGACCAGTGAGAAGGCTAGAAATGAGTTATCCGGATTGCCAAATAAGCTGACAGCTGGCCACTAAGTCACTTTTCATTTAATAAACGTATCTGAACAGTAGGCGTACTAACTCTTTATCAACCAATGGGAAGCTGCCATTCAATATTCATTATATCCAAATTCGGATAATGATCCGTGTGCTAAATCATTGTCCAATAAGATCACGCCATGTTGCATCTTCAGCAATCAATGAACGCTGAGAGTGGATTTGGTTACACTGCATTTCAGATAAAGTTTTCTACATGAAACTTACTCGTAATTCAACAAGGAATCCAGTCCTGCAACCCAATTACACTAAAATTGTATAAATAAAAAAAACCCTTTTGTGTTCTTGAAGACGGATTTGCAATTTCCTAGTTCATGCCACCTGGCACTCTCTCATTGGCCACGACACGTCATTTACTCCAACAACTTCTCATCCAAGCTCTATAAATAGGAGATAGGACCCTCATTTGTAACGTGTAGCTTAGAAGTAGTTAAAGTGTGAAAAACACACACTTTTAGTTTCTCTCCCAATTCTAGCTTACCTTTTAGTTAGTTAGCAGCTCTTAAGTGTTTAGCACACACTTAAGAGCTTGTTAGTTAGGCGGTTATCTTTTTGTAACCAACTTTCCCTCCCAAATAAATAAAACAAAAACATTCAGTTCATATCTCCTTCTTACTTCACTCAATTTTGAATTCTGTTTGATATCTTGTGATTCTGTTGATCTACATTGATCAATGGAGTTTGTGTTGTGATTTGGAAGCCTAACAAGTAATCTTAGCCAGTTCAGTTCAATACCAGACATGTTGTAGCAGTATGATGCAGAATAAGTTTATTAGTTCAGAAATAGCTTTTGGAGGTGATAAGGTTGTTGATTTTAGTTGAATTGGGTTGAAGGAAGTGTGATTTAGAGAGCTCAGCGCTCCTCTACTCCATCAGAGGAGGCTTATTGCTAAAAGGTCTCAAAATCTTGTTTTTGGTTCCACTTAATCAGTTTTGCATGCTCAAATTCCTAGTTAGCTATTAACTGTTGAACAGATCATGTGTTTAGCTTGTTTCTAGCATACTTGTGTTGGTTTGATAAGAGTTTAGTGATCTTGCAGCTTTAATCCTAGTTCACTTGAATTCTGTTAAGTGATTTCATCAGTTTTAAGTCATTTAGATCATATTGTGGTAAAGTGTGTTTGCAAGTTTGTTTTCAGCTCAAATAACTCTAATTTCACATATAAAACATGACTTGATAAGAATCATAACCTGTTTCACATTTGAGCTCAAATTTCATTTGCAAAAGTCTTATTCAGATTGATAAAGTGGTGTTTGGTTTTCATTAGTTTTGATAATCCATGTCTGTTAAATCAGTTGTATTTTGTTCATTTACCTTTGGTAACATAGAGTAAACATTTTAGTTCAGTTTTGTGGTCATTAGTTCAGTCAAAAAGGCAATTGGTCTTAAAAAAGCATGGGTCAAGTATTGTAATCATTTTCATCAGTAAACTAGCCAAATTCAAATCACTTGCATTCCTTTATTACTAGATGGATGCCTCAAACTAGTTTCTATTTGAAGTTCAATATCTGAAGTTTTAGTGTGTTAAAGGAAATTATACAGTTTGCTATTTTGAATGAGAAATCAGCTTATCAATAAGCATGAGAGCTTTGCAAGTTTCTAATATAAAAGCTAAACTGATTTCTCATATCTCAAGTTCTATTTCATAAACTAGCTAATTTTTCTTCACAAATCTTGTTGCCAACATGTCCTGAGGGGATTTGGTGATTTTTAGCTTTTTGGTATTTTTGGTCAAAGCTTGGTCAAATAAGCTCATTTCAGCTTAATTTCACATTCTAGCTTAACCAGTGAACCATTTTTCATTTGGAAAGACATTCCATACTTCTTGTCAGCTTATTAATCAGATTGTTCATAAAAATCAAGTTGTGGAAGTCTCATTTTCATTTTAGGTTATACTTGGCTTATTAGAATAAGTTACTTTGTGATTCTTGAGCTTTTAAGCTGATTCCTTGTGCAAGTCTAGCTATTTTTCCATATTAAGCATTTTAAACAAACCAGAGCTTATTTAGTCCAGTAATAAGCTCAATCCAGCTAATTGAAGTTGTTATACCCGTTTTTGTTAATAGTTCACATTTAATTGCACCTGGGTCCTTCTGGTTTGTAACTGTTTTCATTCTGAGATAAACTTCCTTGTTTTTAGGGTTTGCTAGATAACAGTCCTTGTACTTTCTATTTTTGGCAGAGTTAGTTAGGCAGTTTTAGAAAGTTGTTAAAGTTGTTACTAGTTGGTTATAATTTTACACTTTTGGTCCTTATAGTTTCTGAAATTTACATTTTAGCCCTTGTACTTTCATTTAGCCTACATTTCAAGCACTTTTACTTTTATGCTTTTACATTTTGAATTTTGGTGAATAGTAATTGGTATTTGCAAAGTGTTTTACGGATACGTAGCCTACTATTTTTCACTTTTTACTTGTTGATTGAATTAGACATAGATTTCCAAATACCCTTAACAACCAAGAACAATTAAAGGCTCGATATTTTTAGGACTCTCAATTTGTCAAGAATCGAGAATAAACGAACTTCAAAATACTCAATTTCAGTGGACCTTAAAAGTTGGATCAAATTCATGTGACGTGAAACATGTAAATTTAATATTCGCTATTAGAGAAGACATAACCTGCCTAGTATATGATCACCAAGGAGACGTGATGTGTTATTTTTATATCCTTTTGGGAAAAAGGAATATAAACGGCAAGTATTAAATGATACAGTTTAGGAAAACCGTAAAACCGAATAAATGCGAGTTCGTTCTCGAAGGAGGTGTGTGTATTATGTGCCAATATTATAAAATCAAGTTTGGATTAGTGACGTTTTTGGGTTTAGAAGAAAGAAAATTAAAAGACGAGTTACACTACGAGTAAACTACATGTAAAACGTAAAACGTAAAACGTAAAACATAAAACGTAGACGTTAAAACGTAAAACGCGACGAAAATAAAATTTTTAACTAAAAACAAATTAAAAATCAAAATTAAGTCTAAAATAATATAAATAAGAATAAAAATTCAATAAATAAATTTTAAAACTTATTATTAATTAAATATTTAATTTTAAATGCTAATTAAAGTCCTAATATTAAATATAATTAACAAAAAGGCCAAAATTATATTTCATCAAACTAAAATCTTATTTATATTAATTAAAAGCTAAAAGGTATTTTTCCTAAAATTTAAAACTAATTTCTATTTTAAAATGCTAAAAACTGATTTTAAACTAAAATAATGATAAAAAATAATAAAATAATGAGAAAAATAAATTTTATTTTTCAAAAATTCTAATTTACTTAACTAAACAAGAGAAAAATGGAAAAAGTTGAAAAAGTGATTTTAGGTATAATAAGAGAAAAAGAGGAATATTAAAACCTAATTTTAAAACTAAAATAATGCTAAAAATAATAAAATAATCAGAAAAATAAAAATTTCTTTTCTAAAAATCCTAAAATAAATAACTTAACAGGGGAAAATTGAAAAAAATATAAAAAACACTAAAAATTGGCCACTAAAGACAAAAATCAGCTATCTATGAAAGTGACAAGTTGAGAACCTTTTGTCTGTTAGCTAGTAGTGGGTAGAGTTACACTATCAGTGGGAACTTTGTTCCCACTGCTTAGTCACATAAAAACGTGTTAGGCTCTTTTGAGCTTTTTAACTTGGAGTTTTTAGAAACAAAGGCACCCCCACACTCAGTGGAGTGTGGGGAGTCAATAGCAGGTAAAAAACACACAAAGATCCAACATAAATCAAGCTATAATCAAGAAAAAACAGCTAATGTTCACAGAAAAGTGGGGTCTGGGTGATGTTGTTGATGCAGTTGGTCTCTAAGGTGAGATTTGGACAAGCAAAACTTGACTACAAACCTCCCAAATACCTAATATAATGGCACCCTCGCCTAGGTGACCTAAACACCTAACTAACTACCAGCTTTCAATATCCAAATCACAAAATTTTGCCCAAAAGAATCCTATTGATGACAGAAACACACATAGGCAATTTTATGTAAAAATTGAAATCCTCAAAACCTTCATACAACTTGAACTCAACATCCAAACCTGAACACACACTTAGACTAACTAAAGAATCATGTTTAGGCTGTCATGAGCTTAAAGTAATGTGCTAAACTCTAAATCAGGCACAACGAAACACTCCCTAAAATATTGAACCTAAGATTTTCAAAGAGACTTAAATAGAAATCAAATCAAAAACCTAGGTAACTAGCAAATAATGCTTATAACACCTAAAAGAAACACATTAAACACAGTCAAACATCAAAATTACAACAAGCATACAATATCCAAAATCACCCTAAATCACAAATTTGGCTCAAGTACTAACGGTTCAAGCTATACCTTGTGGGACCCACATCCAGGCCCCACAATGGCTGCTGATGCCATCTCCATACCAAGCTAGAGAGGAAGATTGGGCTTTATTTGGAAGTTGTTGAAAAGGTGATGGCCTTGAGGACTACAACAGTCCACTCCCAATAGACTACTGCAGTCAAATTGGGAGATCTTATAGGTACCTGCTTATCACAATACCAACAAAACAAGCAAATCCAAGCTTCAAGAGATCAGTCAAAAGTTTGTGTCAAGAGCTTTTGGCTGAGCTTTTGAAACAGTAAGTGAAATAAGCAGAAAATAAAAGGAATTTGAGAGAAACTTAAAAACAAGTTTTCTTGAAAACCAAATGATGAATCAACACAGAAAAGTAACAAGAAGTTAAGCTCTTGCTTGAGCTTGGTTTGTCAAACCACACTCATACAATCAAACTTAAATCCTTGGATCTCAAAAACAGCTTTTGCCAAATTTTTCTTGAACAAAAAATATTTTTGATGAATTAAAAACACAAACTTGCGGTTGATAAATTCTAAACTAGGAAAACAGTAAGCTTGGAACACAACAATTTTTTTTGCAAGGCTTAAATATTACATTAATTATTCAATAAAAAAGGTTTAGAAAAAAATGTTGGAACAAGTCTAAATGAGATACAGGCATCTCATTATATACACAAACATAGAAGGTCCTAGAATGCATAAAATAAAGAAACCCTAATCTATGTTCTTCCATATATGCCCTTGGTTTGAATCTTCATTCTTGATCAAAAGTTGAACCCGTTACCTATGTTATGGTCATGTGGAGATGCCAGCTTGTCAATTTTGATCTTAGCCATTCCTCAAGCCTTTGGGAACAAGTATCATCACATAGGCGTTGGATTCTCAGTCACCCTTTTTGTTTTCTTCTTGGTTTGGAGCAGGGGACCATTGGTGTGGGTCCCTGGGTAATGTGGAGTATCTTTTAGGAGTGGGATTGTGTTAAGGGGAGGTTGTATTAAGGATCTGGAAACTATGGGTTTTGATTAAGGGGTTTTGGAAGTTTGAATTAGGGTTTATGGTTTGTTCATAGCTGAGGATAATGGGGATTAATCTAAATAGTATTAGTTAGGCGCCTTTTTAGGGTTTATATAAAATGTTATTAAACACAAAAAAGACTGGTGGTGTAAATCATACGTGGAGGTGATGAGGTGGCGTGGGGTTTGAGTTAGATTGTTGTGATAGGCTAGTGATGTTTTGTTGTCTGGGCAACTTTGATCCCTTTACTTCCAATTTGTTTTCATTTTAAGTTACAACAACTTCTAAACTCTATTTCCTTTGATACTACTTTGGCACACTTGTCATATTAGGCACAAGTATTTCTTAAACTTTCACTAAGGACCATTCATGCAATTTCTTCTTTCTCCAAGAGCTTTAAGTGACATATCTTGAAACTTTAGGGACCCCATCAAAAATATTGATAATTGAGGGGTATAAAATGACAATTATTCAATCTTGAGGAACCAAACTTGACAAATCTTCAAACTTCAAGGGTCTTTTTGGAAAATCACCATTCGGGTCTGGTTCTTTGTGCGGCTTCGTTTCCGTGTTCGTTTTTCTTGATTTCTTTGATCTTTTGTTGATTTCACAATATCTGTACCTAAAATACATAATGAACAAACACAAACATATTTTGGGATATTTTATGACATTTTTAAGCGTTTTAAGCCCGATTTGGACGATGAGACTATGTATAAATGCAGTCTCATCAAGACGTAAAATGATGGAAAACATATAAATTATAGATATTATAAGAGTTCAGTTAGACTTGTTGAAGAAGTTGAGAGAATGAGATGGAGAAGAAGATTAGAATAAATGTGAAAGAATGGAATGCCAAATAAATTGGTAGTTTAGAAAGCGGTTCCACCAGTCCAGCCTAAACAAAAGGGATAAACTAAAATCCGATTTAACTCTAGAAACTAATAGGTGTATTTATGAAATAAGATTATGATATCAGATCTCTTCTTGGGCTTTCTTGGATGCCTCTTCACTTTGCACTCGTCGAAATAGCTCTTCTCGAAGTTGAGCCATCTCTTTTCTTTGAGTTTCCGTGTGTTTATCCAACATTTCTGCCAGGAAGAGTGTAGAAAATGTAGATGGCACAGGGCTAATCGGGGGCGGTTGAGTAGGCACGGTTGTGATGACAGTACTCATGAGGGAAGTAGGTGGAGGTGGAGGGAATGGTAGTGGTGTTGGCACCGGTCGTGTTGGTAAAGGCTGGATTGGTGGAGGTTGAGTTACGAGAGGCTGTATAGTTACAATGATTGTTGTAGCACCAGACTCCTTCTCAACACTTGCTGTATCAGCAATGGATGTCTCCTTCGATGCTGAGTAATGTTCGGGTGATCCAAACTCTCTAATGTCATGTGGCTCCTCGTATTCTTCTTCAACATCTATCTGTGCACCCGAACCACTACCGCCTGTGTCTCTCCTACTCTTTTCAATAGCCTTCTTCATTAACCTTTTCTCAGTCTTGCGAGTTAGCTCGGGAGTAGGATCGTCATCAACATTTTCTTCATCGTGAAGAACAAGCTTGTCAGCCGTGCTCTTACCCTTCTTAGCCACAGTCTTTGTCTTCTTGGTTTTGGGTTCAGGTAAAGTTGTTCGCTTGCGTTTACCTTTACTCTTAACCGTGGTCGACAAGTCTTCTCCTGCTTGAACGCTGGCTTGTTGATTCTTGATTTCTATTAGCATGTTCTTGTAATCAGTAGAAGCGATAATCTTATCTGTCAGGAGATGACCGGGAATAGGACCAGGGATAACAACATTGGAGTGACTTTCTTGCCTTAGGTCCACCAGATCATCAACATCCTTTGTGTGGTGACGGCTACCTGCACGCTTATCAATAGACGCATCATTTTCCATAAAATAATGTATGATTAGCTTTATGAACCTAGGGTACTGGTAACCTTTAGCCTTAGTCTTCGTGTTTGTGAAGAGTTGAAAAATAAACTCTTCCCACAACAATGATGCATAATCAATATTAATACCTTTGAACATACCATAGAACATATTGATGATTGGCGAACGCATAGCATCATACCCAGTTGTTTTGGGTGTGAGACATCGGCTGAGAATACCAAAAATCTCTCTCCAAGGTTGACCTACTTTGGCTGTGGTAAAATCGGACACTATTCGTAAGTCCGCACATCCAATAGTAGAGAACATCGCCATGAGCTCGTTCTTGGTCGGGTTCGCTGAGAATGTTGTACCTTTGGGTGACTCCTGAAAACCAAAGATCTTGCAGAAGTCTGACACGGTGAGAGTCTGTTGCTTGTTGTCCAGGAAGAATGTGATCTTTTTTGACGTCTTCTCTTTGGTTGCCCAGAATTCGTACATGTAGTCGAAGGGCACCAAAGCACTACCCCTTAGCGCATTCTTGAAGTGAGAATTGTCAAGAATGGCTGAACCTACCTTGAATCCATTGTGAGTGGAGTTAGAGACCTCCTTCAACCGGTAGTTGTTTGGATTGAACTTGAGGGTTTTGGCTTCTTCAATGGCTGATGCTCTAGTGTATTGTATTTGTTGCACGGTTGGGTTAGTCATTGTTTCTGCTTAAGATAAAACATAAAGGTTGATACACACAGATATAAATACCATTATGAATTTATACCTAAGCATTAAACAAATGACATAAAACCTTAAGCATTTACAACACTCAAACATTTAACAATTTATTAAGCAAAAACACCTTCATTCGGAATAAACATCTCATTCGGAATAAACATCTCATCCGAAATAAACATCTCATTCGGAATAAACATCTCATCCGGAATAAACATCTCATCCGGAATAAACACTTCATCCGGAATAAACACTTTATCCGGAATAAACACTTCATCCGGAATAAACACTTCATCCGGAATAAACACTTCATCCGGAATAAACACTTCATCCGGAATAAACACTTCATCCGGAATAAACACTTCATCCGGGATAATTGTTTCATCCGGAATAATTGTTTCATCCGGAATAATTGTTTCATCCGGAATAATTGTTTCATCCGGAATAATTGTTTCATCCGGAATAATTGTTTCATCCGGAATAAACGTTCATTCGGAATAATTCAAAAGTGGTTCATCCGGAATAATTTAAAAAATGGTTCGTTCGGAATAATTCACAAAAATTGGTTCATCCGGAATAATCTAAGACTTTGTTCATCCGGAATGTTTTTGAAACCACTTGCTCATTCGGAATATCCTAAATTCGTTCTATAATGGAATAATCTAAGCTCATTTGTGTGTTTAAGGCATTCTAAAGGCAACAAACATCTTTCTAATGCTATTCCGAGTAAAACCCAACTAAAACCCTAATCAATTAAACCCTAAATTAAGGAGAAACCCTAATTTTGATTAATTGAATTAGAAGAGTTAATTAGAGAGATTAAAGACGAATTAGATGAACTAGATATTAAGATTGATGATGTATGTACCTTGTAAAATGAATGAGACGGAGTAATTAAGCAAAAACGAAGGATTGTGAGAGCTTGTGTGCGTGTTTTCGTGTGTGTTAATGGCGGATGATGGGGAAAACAGAAAAAAGAAAGAAGATAAGAAAGAAAAGAGACAGGGGGGGTTTGACTTTGGTCATACTTTTCACAAATTTTACCCTTTTTAACACTTTTAGTCCCTTAACTTTTCGCTTTTCTTTACTTTTCCTTTTCTTTTCTAGTTAATAACAAGATAAGGTTAACAATCATTAATTAATTAACACTCGTTAGTCCTATATCATAGTATTAAACGTTCTAGCCCTCACACAACTTAAATATTCACGACAAATCACGAACGAATACAAGACGAATACCAAAGCAATTCTAGTCATTAACCATTTAGCCAATTAATTTTCCTCGAAAACTTTTGAAGACCTTTTTGATGACGAAGACGATTTAATATTTTCTCCCCCTTAAACGATGACCCGTTTTCTATTGTAAGAGCTGTAGTCATTGTTTAAAGAGTCAAATATTGATGAAAACATTTTCCAATTAATGTCTTGAAAAGATTGATTCGTGGTGGCAATAAGATTTCTCTTATTTAAACAAAATAATGCACTGAAACGTACACTAATTCGTGTTAGACCAAGTTATAAAGTAAACTTGATCCCTTTGCATGATTTGGCTTGTAAACCATGCCCGAGAAAATTAATTCCCGTTGTGAGCCAACGTTTTCCAAGGAAATACGTGACTTTAATACGAAAAATGGGTTGTAGTCTGAAATAACTACAAGCCATAATGGGCATGTTTTAAAAAATGTACAACTTTTATACGGACTCTATTTATGGCGCCGTGTCAATATTGATAGACATTTCTAAGGCCGTAAATATTACCGTACTAAAAGACATGCCCGATTTAAAAAGACGAAAATATTTTTGTGTTTTCTTGGTTTTATATTTTTTATGGTTTTTGTAGGTTTTATATTTTTTATGGTTTTTGTAGGTTTTATATTTTTGTATTTTTCTTTTTGTGGTTTATATATATATATACGATAATATACATGATCACGAGCAAAGGATACGCATGAATAGTTTACCACCACTATTCTGCTGATTCTTCTGCCAACTCTTTGAGAGTCGCTGGAGAGAAGGATTTCATGCCAAGCTTGTCGATCAAAAACTAGATTCGTCCTCGATCTAAGGCTTTTGTGAACATATCTGCCAGCTGATACTCAGTGGTGACAAAATACAGCTCGATCACTCTATTTTCCACTTGCTCTTTAATGAAATGGTAGCGAATGTCAATGTGCTTTGCCCGGGAGTGTTGAACGTAGTTGCAGCAAAGGGCAATGGCGCTCTTGTTGTCACAATACATCGGAATTTTGTTGAATCCAAGACCATAGTCAGTTAGTTGTGATCCCATCCAAAGGACTTGAGCACAGCAACCGGACATGGCAATGTATTCAGCCTCCGTGCTTGCAATTGCAGCGCTTTTCTGCCTTTTTGAAGACCAAATAATCAATCTGTCTCCAAGGAGTTGCACAGAACCATAAGTGTTACGCCTCGTGTCTTGACACCCAGCATGATCGGCATCTGCATATGATATTAAAGCAATAGAGGAATCTTTCGGATACCATAGACCACGATGAAGTGTTCCTTTGAGATACCGAAAGATCCTTTTAACAGCATGTAGGTGCTTTTCGGTAGGCCGAGCCTGATACCGGGCACACATGCATACGGCAAATTGCAGATCAGGCCTGCTAGCAGTCAGATAGAGAAGGGTGCCGATCATCCCACGGTAAAGTTTCGGATCGACAATAGTCCCATTCCTATCTTCATCTAACTTTGATTTCTCCACCATTGGAGTATCCACGGGGTCACAATTTTCAAAGTTATATTTCTTCAATGATTCTAGAGCATATTTGGATTGATTAATAAAGATGCCTCTGGGATTCTTAGAAATTTGTAATCCTAAGAAAAATGAAATTTTTCCCATCATTGACATCTGAAAGCGAGTGGACATTATTTTCTCAAAGTGGTTTGACAATTCTCTGTTAGAGGCAGCAAATATTATATCATCAACATAAATTTGTACCAGTATCATGTCGTTGTCTTCCTTGAGAGTGAATAGAGTGGGGTCCACCTTGCCTTTGGAGAAGCCTTCCGAAATGAGATATGTTGAAAGGAGATCATACCACGCGCGTGGAGCTTGTTTCAACCCATAGAGAGCCTTCTTAAGCGTGTACACATGATTAGGAAACTCCGTGTTAACGAACCCATTCGGCTGACTAACATAGACTTCTTCCCTTAGTTCACCATTCAAAAATTCAGTCTTCACATCCATTTGATAGACGATCATGTTCATATGAGCAGCATACGCAAGGAATTGTCTAATAGCCTCCAATCTTGCAACAGGAGCAAAAGATTCTTCAAAGTCGATACCCAAGGCTTGTTTGTATCCTCTAGCAACCAATCTAGCCTTATTCTTTAAAACTCCACCCATCTCATCGAGTTTAACCTTATAAACCCACAACAAAGTATGGATGTTAGCCTTGTCAGGGAGAGGAACTAATTCCCATACTTCAAGTCTTTGGAATTCATTTAGTTCCTCTTGCATGGCTTCAATCTAAGATGATTGAGTCATAGCATGTTGCTAGTTTTTAGGTTCAACTTCGGAGAGAAAAGCATCAAAATAGCAATAGAGTGCACTCTCTTGTAATTGATGGCGTGTCGAGACTGGTCGATTGAGGCCTCCAATAATATTCCTAATTGGGTGATCTTTTGTCCATTTGGTGCTGTCATTTTCAATCCGTGGTGGTCTGGAGTGAACGATAGTAGGAGCTTCTTCTGAGGTAGACGCGGCTGAAGGATTTTCAGGGATCGGTAAACCAAAGAATGGAAGCTCTTGTTGGTGAGCATATTCCAAATCGTGATCAACAGAATCCTCTTCAACATCATTAGGCACAAGTAAGGGTGAAGATTCAGGTGTAGTTTGAGAATTACTTGGTGAAGGTGCATCCGGTTCAATGTTAATTGAGGATGCATTTGATGAAGCTTCATTAGCTTAAGCAACAACTTCAGGGATTGGAGCTATCACTACAGGTGTTGGAACTTCATCATTTGGGGGATTAAAGAATTCATCAAACAAAGGTTGAAATAGTTCATCCCACTCGGGCCGTGTAGGTGGTTTAAATGATGTAGAAGTAGGATTATTGGGAACTAATCCGGAACTAATAGCACCGGTTCCTATCTCGTGAAGCGCGGGTTCAGAGCAGCGTTGCTCAGAAGCCATCGTTGTCAGCTCATCAAAATCTGCGTCCATAGTTTCTACTATCTTACCAAGACGACGGTTGTAAATTCGGTATGCTTTATTTGAAGGTGAGTAACCAATGAAAATACCTATATCGGCTTTCGGTTGAAGTTTACCCAAATTCTCACTATTAATGCTTGGATAACAAAGAGCACCAAACACATGAAAGAATGAAACATCGGGTTTACGATCATGTAGAAGCTCGTAAGGTTTTTTTCCATGGCGTTTCCGAATGATAGAGCGGTTTTGGGTGTAACATGTAGTAGATACAGCTTCTGCCCATAAGAATAACAGAGCGTTTGCATAAATCAGCATAGTCCTAGCAGCTTCCATAAGCGTACAATTACGTCTTTCAACGACACCGTTTTGTTGTGGAGTACGTGCAGCGGATGTTTCATGTGAGATACCAACTTCTTCATAGTAATCACGAAGAGTCTGGTTGACGAACTCTGTTCCATTATCAGTACGAATACGGCGGACAGTAGTATTTAAACGTATCTGAATGAATTTCAGAAAAGTGATGATAGCCTTCGGTGCTTCATCCTTTGTACGTAGAAATCTAACCCATGTAAACCTGGAGAAATCATCCACAATAACAAGGATGAATTTCTTACCACTCACACTTTCGGTTCGCATTGGCCCACAAAGATCCATATGCAAAAGATGAAGTTTTTCTTGATTGGTGTCTTCAGCTTTGGGCTTGTATGATTTCTTGGTGCTTTTCCCCTTGAACACGCGGAGCATAAATGATCCTTGTGAAAGTTGTGCTTTGGAAGACCACGAACTAATTCATTTTTAGCCAAATGATTTATAGCATCAAAGTTGAGATGAGATAATCTGCGATGCCATAACCATGACTTGTCTTAGATGCTTTGGAGAGAAGACATACTGGAGAGGCGGCCATCATGTCTTGTAGGGACAAAGTGTAAAGATTAGCACCACGAGACCCCTTCAACAAGTCTTTTCCTTCCAAGTTGCGGATGAAACAAGTGTGTTGTCGAAAAGCAACCTCTAGGTTGGAATCACAGAACTGTCCTACTGAAAATAAATTATGACCAAGACCTTCTACATAGTATACCCTTGAAATCGTGACATTTCCAATATGATATTCACCATACCCCATTATCTTTTCAATATGATCATTACCGAATTTAATCGTTCCAAGAAACTTGCTGACGAAATTTCGGAGCATCGAGCGATCTCCGGTCATATGCTTTGAGCAACCGGAGTCCAAATACCAGAGGATGATTTGGACCACCTGAAAATATCACCAGACGAGGACAATGTATAGGTTTCGGAATCTGAATATTCCTTGTTATTAGCAGGTACAGATTTAATGATCTTAGATTTGCTAACTTTAGGTTTCTTAGATTTCCTAGCCTTCTTCCTAGTTGGTGGTGTAGATTCAAGTTGGCTTAAATACTGAGATATTTCTTCACAGATAGGCACTATAGTGGGGGCTGGCCTAATTAAAGGACGCGGTTTCCATACTTTAGTGCTAGTGTTGTTGGAAACTCACTTTATGTGACGACATTTAAGAATTCCTATTAGTTATCACAGTCACACACTCTTAGACTAGACTAGGTACAATGTATAGTTTAAGGGTCGTGTGTGACTATATATACCCCTCCTTAGCTTCCAAGGAGGGGTGTTGCTTGTGTCATTTTCTCATTTTAATATATTTTCTTTTCTTTCACACAACCACTCTCTCTCTCTAAGCTCAACAATGGCTTCCACCACCATTTACCACCATGTTAGACCACCGGATCCATAATAGCAAATCCACAATTGGTATCAGAGCAAATATGTGACCACCGGATGCAAGTCTTTGACTTTGTGATGGGTTTTCTAAAACATTCCGATGGACTGTTTATAAAACCAGTGGACCAAATATGTGACCAAAACCAAAACCATCACAACTGAGTCAACTCGGTAATTACCGAGTTGACTCAGTTAACTCACTGAGTCTGACTCAACACTTCCAACCTTATATCACCACAACACCATCCATAACTAACCTAATCCCATCGTCTCCTAAAACCCCATAGACTCTGGACTCAAACCAACTTAATTATGATCTCAGTTTATGTTTCGACTTATATCTTTCCAAGATATAACAAGATCTTATTAAGATCTATACATCGGAAACCAATCTTCACAGATCTAATGTTTGGAATTAACCACTTTTAATCTACGAAATCCAAGAATGGTGTATAACAAGCATGTTATAATCAGTTCTTTATTTCGATTCAAACACATAAACCAACATGCAAAATCAGATCTGTCCTTATTTACGAAAGCAAAGAAGATTTATAACAATTTTGTTATAATCTTTCTTTAATTCGTCTAAAAGACATACGAATCCAAACACACCTACCCGAGACCCTACCATGGATCTTGTAGCTTCATTCGGTTGACTGCTTCGTGGGTTTGATTACCTATGGGTGTGAAGAGATGGATGAAATCGTATTTGCTTTGGGTCTGATTATGTGAAGAGAAAGATGATTCATGACCTGAGTTTTGGAGTAGGGTGGCTGAGAGAAAGTGAGAGATAATGGGGGGCGGATACAACAAGGTTGGGGATGAATGGATGTTTTTGGGGGGCGGAGAAAATAAAGTACGTTATTTGTGTGTGTGGCTGTGAAATGATTAGGTTTACCTAATCTTTGGGGTTGTGAGTGTTATAAACCAAAATGATGGACCGGGTATTATGCATAAAAATTGGGCCATGACACACGTTTATTTAACAAGATTTGGGCCTTGGACTCGAATTTTTTAAACATTGCTATGGGCCGCATATTTTGCTATATACACACAAGTTTTTAACATCAATTTGTATTTTTGTATAAACTTTGTGTGTATTAAGTTATACGTCGGTCATCATCGGGACGAGACAACAAGTGACGTGACAAATGTGACGAGAATTTATTTGAGACGAGACCATGAAAAAATGGGCGATTTTTTAGTGGCTATAGATTTCGTTTGATCGGGTATTAATTATGGGAAGTTGAAGACGGATTTTCGAAGGCGTGAACTTATTTTATCTTTCAAAGATAACTTACTCGTGCTTCATATTAGAATGAAGACTTGTTTATCTGGTTTCCGGGTTCGGGGTGGTTGGTTGATGACTCGGATAACTATCACTTAAAGGGGCTACATTGTTGTACTCAGTGTCACGCGCTTAGTCGACGTGGATAATTTCAAGAGGTGTTGTGCTTATAGACTTCTTCAGTGATGCATTGAGTACTTAGAGATTTCTCCACCGTTCTTCATTCAACAATTGTGCAAGCTTAAGTCACAAGATCGAAGGATTCTTATTCAGTTTCACGTTTGATGTATCTGGTTCATTCAATCAGTGGTCACTTCAAATTGCTTTCACGTGGGTTGGTAAAGGTGGCCACGGAGAGTTTATGAGAAGAGATTTTCGATCAACAGCTGATTCTCACAAAATATATAATTCAACTTATTTATTATTCTCACGAGATTTCAGGTTCATGTGCGTACAATTTATTGATGGTTCCGAGTTTCGAAACCATCAAGGGGGAAGAAGAAGATACATTGAACGCACAACGAGTACACGTGATGAACTTCATACCTTCTTTTGATTCGAAGACATTCCGGGATGACATTTGTCATAGCCGCAGAGAAAATCAGTGTTCTAACTCGTGGGGTTATCAATCTCTAAACGATACACTACTGATTCGATGTTTAATTGTTTGGTTGTTGCAATTATTCATCATCATTATCCTATATGCATTCTCGGGACTTAATTGACTCTGGTGCATCTCTGGAAGAAGACATGTGCATTTCCGGGACTTAATTGACTCTGGTGTTACGATGTCAACTTCATGAATGGGATAAAGTGTCCACTTCAGTATCTGAGCTTCATAATTGGGATTGATTTACTTTCTTCAACTATGTGGGAGAAGAAATGTCTTGATTCTTTCTTGTATGTATAACTTTAACTCTCAGGGGGAAGAAAAATTCAGAAGAATTATTTCAAGCGTGAGAAGAGAAGTTGTTGATCTACTTGGTGTGCCCCTTACTTTCAATCCCTCTTAGCAACGTTATCATGTTATATGATGGGATTTGCTTGTTAGATTCCGCTTTGCGCTTAATCATTCTAAGCTTTATTGAAAGCTTTGAAGTTGCTTACGAGGATTGTCAGTTTAGGGGGAAGCTATTTAAAAGCTTCCACATCAAGTTTATGTGGCATGAATTAGGGGGAAGTTAATTCAGAATCTTCTCCTTAACCAGAAGTATATGGATTACTTAGCTCGTGCCATTACAGTATTTCTACTACAAGTTACTTTAAAGATGAGTCGTTTTGAAGTCAAAGGCCTCAGAAGACATCATCAGCATTGGACGCTTCATGAAAGCTCTTGTTCTTTATCATTATGTACTTGTTAGGAAAAAATATTGTAAGGAATTCTACACGTCGTCCCATGGGGGAAGATTGTTGGAAACTCACTTTATGTGACGACATTTAAGAATTCCCATTAGTTATCATAGTCACACACGCTTAGACTAGACTAGGTACAATGTATAGTTTAAGGGTCGTGTGTGACTATATATACCCCTCCTTAGCTTCCAAGGAGGGGTGTTGCTTGTGTCATATTCTCATTTTAATATATTTTCCTTTCTTTCACACAACCACTCTCTCTCTCTAAGCTCAACAATGGCTTCCACCACCATTTACCACCATGTTAGACCACCGGATCCATAATAGCAAATCCACAAGTGTGCCTAATTAAAGGACGCTGAGACCTAACCTCAATGGATGCATTCCTAGTTAAAGGGCACATTTTTCCATCTAATGTAAATGTCCTACCAGTGGGACGCCATTGCCATCCAACTTGGGTACGAGTTCTCCCAGTTGGCTTCCATTCAAGATCATTCCTAATGGCATTCATTTCATTCACATGATCAATAAGATACAAATCATGACGTTGAGAAAACATGCATTCATTACAATTCCAACATTTCAAGTTAGAATTCACAAATGGTTTAGGCTTCTGCACAGGCGCAGAGCTTTTAGTCTTAGCAACATGATTCTTTTTATTTAAATCTGAAATAACATTCCTAGGGTGAGCTTCTACTTTCTTTTTGATGGTACTACTAGTGGAGGGCTTGATCCTATCTTTCTTGGCTTGCGATCCTTTAGCCTTAGTAGACTCTTTTACTCCTATAGAAGGCAAAGTGGGAACATTAGCAACAGATTTTAAAGGTGCCTGTGTTGATGGTGCCAATGACGGTTTTGCTCCTGGGGTTTTATTATATGGAGCTACAGCAATGGGTCGATTAGTAAGTAGTGCAGAGCCTAGTTTTCCTATGTATTGCAAATATGCTAAGCAATATTGAACTCGCTGAATATATGCATGAGCTGAATAATAGTGACTGCTTGAGGGATCTAACGCATACAAATCATCTAAAATATCCCTAACAAGATCCACGTGCTTAATTGCATTCCTCATATAAACATCGTAAGTATCCGGATTTTGCTTATGGAGCGGGTTCTTATAGAGCACCACTGAATTGGTTGATGGAGCACTAGAGGATGGTGCAGAGTTTGTAGCTAAGTTATTAACAACTTCTTGTCGGGTGAAAAGAAGTGTCTCCTTTAACTCGGCCAAGACCATGTTTTTGTCAATGAGCTGGATATTTAAGTCAGAGATTTCCTCACACTTTTGGTTCAATTGTTCAACATAAGATTGTTGTTGTGCTGCATTAAAAGCTAAGCGTTCTTCTATTGAACCATAAAGAGCGGATAGTCCCTGTCTTGCACGATCCATCTCCCCTAGAATAGACGAAAGTGTAGTTTCTAAGCACTGGTTTTTAGACTCTGCTGCCTCTAGTTCCAATTTTAGTGTTTCGTTCGATGACACATCTCTCTTTAATCTCATAATATCTTCCTCTAATGCCTTAACTATCTCAATCATCTTGTCACTCGTCTCAACACTGTTTTCACAACCATTTGTTACTAAAATATCCTCATTTTGTTTTAATTCTAAAGATATACAATGTTGTTCAAGTTGATTAAAACGTTTTGTAAGTAAATTGTAAGAATCTTGAAGCTTTAAAAATTCCTCGTGACAAGAATGATTATCTACATCATTTACAGTCTCAGCAATATTTACAGAGAGATCATGCACATCATCACATATATTCACAGCATCACAGTTATTCATAGCGGATGTAAGCTCATTTGAATAACTAACATTCACAGTAGTAAGCACATCACACGATATTACTTGGGACAAGAATCGGTCATATTCGGATAAAATCTTTTCCTTTTCAATTAATTGTAGTTTGTAAGCGGTGTCCATTTCATAAAACACTTTTTGAACTTCTTTAATTTCAAAATCGAGATTTTCCGAAAGAGATGCAAAATTCCTTTTAGATTTTCGACAAAAGGGTTGATCTCATTCTTAAACACCTCATTCATGTGTTCGAAAGCCCATTCTCTGGCGTTTAGACCATTTAAGGTCGTACATTCCCGGATGACCTTGTCAAAACTAGCAAAGTATTGATTAATCTCTTGCAAGTTTATCCATACAGTGCTAATAGGTGGAAGATCCTTTGGAATTTCCTTAGGTCCTTCCATTTTGACAAGTGTAGGAAGTGTACTAGGGTTTTCTTCATTTAACATGTAGGTTGGTGCTGTGATGAGATCTTTATCAATATGGAAGCGAATTCTAAAGTCCTTTTTTGCAAACTCTTGATTCATTTTAAAATAATCACACTGAGGGTATTTTGCAAAGTTGTATGACCGATTCTCATCAACTAGAGCCTTATTCTTGTGATCCTCGAAAATAACAATCGGATCTAAGACTAATCCTAATTTGGTTGCATCATAAAGTCTTGGATTATGGATAAAAGCTTGTCTTGCATACCGTGGGTTAGGGGGGAGGTCTTTTTGACGTGATAAGTTAAAATCTCTAAACGATGAGTCAAATAAGTGCACTAGTTGAGAGGCAGCGTATTGTCTTAAAAGCAAATAATCTAAACTTCTAATCCTATTAGCCGCATTAATTTTCATTTCATTCTTTTTAGACTCGAGAAGTTCAAAATCCGTTTGAAGTTTGTGAAAATTAGTGACCACTAACTCTTTTTCTTTAAGTTCGTTGGAAAGATTTGCTCTTAAGGTTTCAACTTCTTGCAAATGACCCATTTGTTTGTTTCGAAAATGATCATATTCAGGATTTGTTAGTACATTGGACGAAGGAACTAATTCCAAAGTTTGAACTTTTTCATTGCACAAGGCAAGCTCAGCAAACAGATTCTTATTTGTAGCTAGGGTTTCTAAGAGTGCAGTATTCATTTGGCTAAGTAACTTTGCATGAACCATGACCAAATCTTGTTGAGCAGGAATATGCGTATGTGAAATAACTCCCGGTTGTGATTCACTCAAAGTCTGGGGACTTTCATTGATATTACTATCATTGATTGTCTCCTCATTTGAAAGACTCACCACCAAAGACTCATTCGGATCAGTACCCTCTTGCCCAACTTGATGTGGTTGAATACTAGTATCAGTGGTATTAGTAAGTACCTCAGATATTTGATCTGACCCAACGCTAGAGATAGTTGCCATAAGAGCTGCCTGAGCAGATTGAAGATCATCACAGTCTGAATCGTAAGCATCCAGATCATCTGCTTGGTATGCCGCATTCTGTGTAGTGAGAACTTCTTGTTCTGCAATCCGTGGATCAGCAAGAAATGCTAACTCCTCTTCATCAAGTTCCTGTCCCTGTGCTTGAGAATTCACCAGATAAATCTTCTCTACAAACCATTGACCATCCCTTCTCCTCTTGGGTTTTGTGCAATCCCTAGACATGTGACCTTCTTCCTTACAGTTATAGCATGTGATCATTCTCAACTTACCTGTGGAATTAGCCCGTGGAGCAGTCACCATTGGAGCAGTGTTGACCATTGGAGCAGGATTGACCATGCGAGCATTGGTGGTTGATGTAGTGGGTCTCCCCTGATAAGGTTGAATAAGTTGAACCATTACTCTGCCGTCTTGAATGGTAGCTTGTTGGCGAGAATTAGATGAGTTCCTCAGCTGATTGTTAGTGGGAGCTGGTCCTCTAAATCCTCGTTTACTCAATATCCTTGTGAGGTAAGCAGACATAGTGGCTAACACTTCAGCTGGGTCAGTTACTTGTTTGAATTCAGGAATGGGAACTTCATCATTATCACAATACATTGCTTGGTCTTGTTGAGCGGCATAAGAACTAGAAGGAGTACTTATATGATCAGAATAGCTTGGTGGATATGCTACATTTTCTTGATATGGAGAGTATGATGACTGAGTATAGGGTGCAATGCTTGCTGATGAATATGGGTGAGGTTGTGGAGCATATTGTGATGCTTGTGGTTCTCTATGAGACAAAGGTGCATTAAACCGATATTTTTGCTGATGTGAGGTAGGTGGTTGAGGTAGAATCGAATATTGGGGGAAGCTAGGAGTCATGTACGGAGATGGATGATAAGCTTGGTGTCCCATGATATAAGGAGTGTTGTTATATGACAAGCTTGGTTGATTTTCCATCAAAGCTAAAGATTCAGGGTACATACCTCGAGGCATACGGTGCATGATCACGTGTTTCTCATGCTGCTGAAGAAAAGCATAGAGTTGATCCAAATTGCACTTATGCAAATCCCTAGTTAACTTAACATCAGTAATATACGCACCCCATTCAGCATGAGGTAAAGTATTCAAAAACTTGGTGTTAACCTGGAATGGAGCAATCACGAGATTGTACACATTCAAATCATTCATGAGAGTAGTGAATCTGAAGTAGTAGTCGTGAAGCGTTTCCCCTGGACTGTACGTGAACCTATCAAACAGATCATACAACTGACATTCGTGTTCCTGTTTAGTAAGAGACGTACCTTGTAGCAAAACCTGTAGACGTTCCCATAACTCCTTTGCAACCGTATATTGACTTACCATTCGATAGATGTCATGTGGAAGAGCTTGGAGAATGGTTTGAAGAGCCTTTTCGTCTGCATCGGCAATAAGTTGTTGAGCTGGCGTAAGTTCTTTAAACTCCCGTGGTCGAGTCACATTGTTAACAACGATGGTACCATAATCAAGTGGACCATTTAGAATTGACTTGACCATAAGCCTCCCATATGTCGGTTTTCCCTTAATGTATGACATCATACGGCCTTGCCATGCTTCAAAGACTTCTTTAATGAGCATTGGAGGGCAATTATCCGTTCCCGTTATGACGGAAATATCCGTAAGTGATGTCATTTGAGGCATTAATGAACTCGGATTCATTTTGATCACTTTAAAGAATCAAAGATTATCGGTTGATCGAGCAGTGAAGTAAGGTTGTGAGTTGTGTTGTGTTTTTGTGTAAGAAACCAAGATTAAATCCTCTAAAAATCGTCGAAAAAACTCGTAAAATATCCCTTGACTCGGAATAATTAAGTCGATTCGGAATAAAACTGCTTTTATGTGGAAAAAGACCTTGGTTCAGAAAAAATACCTTGATTCGGAATAGTTGTTGGTTCAGAAGAACTTGTTGATCCGGAATAGCTTGGTTGATCCGGAATAACTTGGTTGATCCAGAATAACTTGGTTGATCCGGAATAACTTGGTTGATCCGGAATAACTTGGTTGATCCGGAATAACTTGGTTGATCCGGAATAACTTGGTTGATCCGGAATAACTTGTTGATCCGGAATAACTTGTTGATCTAGAATAACTTGTTGATCCGGAATAACTTGTTGATCCGGAGTAACTTGTTGATCCGGAATAACTGGTTGATCCGGAATGTTTTTCTTGATTCGGAATACTCTGTTGATCCGGAATAAACTGGCAAAATAACTTCGAGACCAAGTAAACGAACTTTTGATGTTTTTTCTTAGAACAAACGAATCTAAACCCGATTTTGATCAAAAACCACGAAAAGTTTTGTGATTTCTACCAAAATAAGTTAAACCCAACACTTATCTACTAATCCCAACAACAAAAACACCAAAAATTAAAAGATTCAAGGTAGTTTTTCCTAAAAATCACTAATACTATCAAAAACTAAAAAGCAACACTAATCCTTACCTTAAATCACCCCATGGCTCTTGATACCAATTGTAGAATTGTGATAATCTTATGAATCAATAAGGTGGGTTGATGTTTCTAGAGAGAGAAAGTTAGTGAGAGAAAGTGAGAGAGAATGTGTGTTTTTATTAATATGAAAGTAAAACCACCAACCAACCCCTTTCCATGGTGGAAAGGGGTATTTATATCCAAGCCACTAATGGACTTGGGCCGACCCATGACAAGCCCATGGGCCGGTTTTACTTAACAAAGTAAACAAACATTAACTACGAGCTATACAACATTCAATAATATCGTGGAGTGACCGATACTTCTAATATATGTTAAAAGCATATTTCTAACATATAGTAAATGGCAACGTGCTAAGTTTGAGTGTATCATGTGAGATGTGCTTCAAAGTGGATATCCTTTATTCTCCATGATGGTTTCCCCAAGGACAACCTAATTCGGGGCCGAGTCGAGCTAGAGACTTAGGGTTAAAAAAACTCAAGCATTGTATAACTAGGTTAGAAAACGTAGAGTATACCTAAATAGGTTAGGTTTATTTAAAAGGATGTTATAGTAAAGTTGAAGTGGAGGGGTGGCCTTTCTTCGTCTTTTGGTGTTTGCTTCAAGGGTTGCTCTCTCTCATTTCATGCTTGGAGCTCATGGAGGAGACGCGTGTATCTGGTTCACTTTGATTAGTTTTGCTATCGTGATATTCAAAACACTTGTGCTTAAAATGAATACCCTTTAGTTGTCTCTTCCTTAACTTGGGTTAAGCAAAGTAATCAATGCCATAAGTGTAGGGGAGTTTACTCCAATACTCTTAAACATTGAGGACAATGTTTATCTTAAGTGTAGGGGAGACTTAGTATTGAAGTGACCTTACCTAGACCATTGCCTTAACTTCATGATAACTTCGAAATTAATTTTTCAAATATTTTTCAAATTTTTGATATACTTTGGCCACCAAAAATATCCATTCATAATTTTTGCATCAATCATTTTTCATTTGCAGAACACATTTGCATTGTATATATTTCTTCTTTTGTTCTTTATCAAAAATATATAAAAAGAGAATAAATATAATAAGGACATGGTTTAACAAATTTAGACTTCTTTGACATATTAGGCCCGCCATGGATATTTTGACTCAACCCGAGTTTGCTTATCTTAGCATTCTCTAGCTAGTATCCTTAACCATGTAGTCCTTCATTTGTCTATTAGGCTAAGCATCCACTAGTCTCATTATTTGAGATTTTAAATTTGTGGAGAATGGGAAATGATAGAGTTGAAGCAAGTATTAAAGGGCTAGATAAACTTCATGATAATTACTTGTGGCTAAACCCTTCTCTTCTTTAACTCTATTTTCTTCGTATGTATATATGTTAATAAATAATCAAGAACGGTTTTAATTGGTTTGTAATCTCTTATGCATTTTTGGCTAATCATTCATGGTTGGTATAAGTACGTCTTAAGATTCTAAGTTAGAACGTTTTATGTGTACTAGACTTATGTCATGCTTAATATTTAGCGGGTGTTTTTCCTTTTATTCTTTTCAAATTTCTTTGTGAGGAATAAAGAAAAATAAGAGCGGCTTACAAAAAAAAATGAGTGGCTAGAAATAAAATAAAAAATAAAAAAAAAAATTATACAAGACTCCCAAGAGGGGCAGTGAAGTGTTAATTATAGTAACTATTAGACTCCAATATTACCTTGACGGGTTGCGGGGATTTAATAGTTGCTCCAATCCCATATTACCTTGACGGGTTGCGGGATTGAAGATCCAAAGTCTCAAAAAGATGGCAGATGTAAATTATTGCGTGAGTTTTATTTTTCTTTCCTTAGCGAGTGTGTAGCTACTTATTAATGCATGACATGAGGATTTTACACATAAGGCGAATGACTTATTATTCTTGAAACGGCCTTATATTAATTGTGAGCGGTTTTTCAAGTAATGGATGAGATGATTACTTAGGATTAAAACCGTGCTTCCTTATTTTTTGGATTTTACATTTCTTATATTTCACGCTTTAAATAATGACAAATTTGCCCAAAAGCAATTTGCTCAAATAATAACCGGTTCCACACTTAATTGTCATGAATAAGTTGTGCACTTTTTTACTTGTGAATACAATGATTCCATTTTTAAGCTTGGTATGGGGAAAGTGAAACTTGAGGGTGATAAGTGTTCATGGTACCAAAGCCCTAATTTAAGTCATTGATTTCTTTATGAGTTATTTCCATCAAAACTATTTCAAGAAAAACCAAAAATATATAAATAGAATTGTTTTCTTTGCAATGCATTGTAAATATTCAAAATCATTCATCATGTAGCATAGCATAGTTTATTAAATCATAAAATGGCCAAGGTGGATTAATTATGAGAAAAGTGTACTCTAGAGCTTTAAAATGCTGCATTGCATGAGGTCATGGCAATGGTCAAGTGGAGGGGAGTTGATAAGTGTGAAAACACTCATCAATAATGATCCAAAAGCCACTCAAAACGCAATCAAATACATTATATATAACTGGATATTATCAGAATTACGTGGGTATTTGTGTTTCATGTGTTTCCAGGTAAGAAGATACATTTTTGAGCAAACACGCGTTTTCAAGGATTTATTTGATGAAAAGACGAAGAAAAGGACAAATCAAGCTTCAAGGACCTTACCTGCCATTATTTGCCAAGATCGAGGGCTTAAGTTGCAACTTCTATCAAGATGAAGGATAAATTGGAAATGTGCTAAAAATCTTACAACACTTTTGATTAACATGGAAAATAAAGGACCAAAAAGGAAAATTTGGAAACAAAAGTTTATTTAACTTTTATATTTGGTCAATGACCAAATCAAAGTCAAAGCAAACACCAACGTGTACACATACACGTCTTCTTCGCCTAAGAAGAGAGAGAAAGTTCAGAGACCAAAAACAATCGTTCATAAACACTTTCCACCACCGCAACTGCAAATCAACATATCAAAAGATCCAAGAAGATTCAGGCGAAGACTATAACTACAAAAAGGCTCCAATTCATCTCCTCTACAAGGAGATATGAGTTAATTAGATCAAGAAGAAGTAATGAAGAAAACCCCCAAAATGATGGGAAGAATGAAGAACAAGATGAATCCTCGTATTTACACGTGGCATCACTGGATTGGCTTAACCATGTCACCACTCTCCTCTCAGTCGCCTATAAATACCAAGGGATCTCCTCATTTGAAGATGGTTAGTTTATGAGTAGATTTACACCTAGTTAGTTAGATAGGACTAGTTAGTTAAAACTTTTGTAACAAACTCTGTTTTTTCAGTTTAATCTTTTGTAACCGAATCAAGTTTTCTTCCATTAATGAATCCTTTAAAAGCTTCATATATCTTCTTCTTTCTCATCTCTTTTCCTGTTTAGTGTTTAAAAAAAAGTTATAGATTGATATGTTACTAATCATACGAAAGAGTTACTGTTCACAGTTGACCAATTGATCTTTCAGTTTTGTTCTTGCGGTTCTTCTAGATAATGGATCAGTTCAGATGAATTTGTTAGCTTTTTAGTTTGGTTCTAGTCAGTAGAAACATAAAATCAACTTTCGTGATTCTGTTTAAAAAAGAGTTTTCTGTTGAATCAGTTAGTGATTTAGTTTAATTAGTTGATTTAGCTTATCGTAATCTGATAAGATGGTTTGTTAACTGATTGCGAAAGTTGTTGTTATAAGATGATTTAGATTGTATAAGTTCAGTTTTTTTATGCAGGTTTTTAGTACATAATTTGATCAATATAAATACGTTGTAAAATTGTTGGTTTGATGTGAGTCCGGATTTGCTGATTTTGATATCAGAGTAGGATATTAGTTTGAAATTTACAGGTACTGTAGCAAGCAAATTGAAGACATATATTTCGTCGAGATTTTTTTGTTTTGTTACGATTTTGCAGGTTTCAGATTTGTTTTATGATGATAGCAGGATGAGTTCCGATTTCAGTTTATAGGTGTAGCTTCGTTTACGGTAGTAGTTACAAGCAGGCTCAGCACCGTGCTTCTTCAACAACGGACTAGGCCTGGAAGTGCAGGTCAAATGCGATTAAATTTTCTGCATTCTTAGTATAATATGCTAGCTGTAAAAGTAGAATAGGAATTAGTGTAATCTTGCTTGTTGTGATCTTTTGAAGTTAGTTTGTTACATGTTGTGCAGTTTTTTTAATCATTGAATCTGCTGCTCTTTTTAATTTCTGTTCTAGTTGTTAAGTAGTGTTTGGGTTTGTTCGACAGTAGCAAGTTTAGTGATAATTAGAACTGAAGTTTCGTGGTCAGTAGTGCATCATCAGTTTAGAAAGGTCATTGAGTGAATTTCTTCATTTTGAAATGTTATTACTTGTGCAGATCCCTTCGTAAACATGTTGTGCTTTGGATAGAGTAAATGACAGATTTTAGTTCATTAGTCTAGGGATTAATTCTGTTAGAAGATTTTTAGGATTATGGTTCATTAGCACATTAAAAAGAATTGGTTCGATAGGCTTGTATGATTTACGGTTCGAAATAGAAACTTACTTTTTAATCACTGTTGGACTAGTTTACAATTTAAGTGCCTTTTGGATTTGAGTATATTACTGAGTATTTGTAAGCCTTTTAGTAAGCTCAGTATGTAGATGTTTCATAGAAAAATGATAAAAGTAAAAGGGTAGCTTGTAGGATTCGAACTTGAGATCTATTTTTTTTCAAATTCATTAGTTTCAGCTTGGTTTAAGTAAACGTTTGATTCATCTTTATTACAGTATCAAGCCCAATTCGTTAAAAGTAGATTTGGTTAAGCTTATTAAGTAATTGTTGGACAATTAGTCAATTTTGTTGGGCTGTTATTAGGATTTATGGATTTGCTTTGAATTCGTGAACTTGCATTGCCTTATTAGTTACTTTGTATTTCTTTTATATTGTTCGTTTGGTATAATATTGATTTTTGTAATCCTGTATTTTGCATTTGTAGTTTAAATGAGGTAATTGCTTCATGTTTTTAGATAGTACGTATACATAGTATAAATAGTATTTTTACCTTTTTACATGTTTCTTTCAAATTAGACATAAATTCCAAACAAGATTTTACCACCAAAAACAATTAAGTCATACTTGAGATTGTTATATCAATTCGATTAGACCGAGAGAAAAACGAACTAAAAAGACAAAATATTACGGGGTCCGAAAGGGTCAAGTTATTGTAACTTGTTTTTAAAGAACTTGTCTATGGTTTTTGAATCTTTGGTTGGAGAAATCCGCTTAGATAATTTGATAAAACATTGAGCTTATAGTAACTTGTTTAAGCTTAGGAGACATTTGCTTATAAGAGATAAGTCTTGAATCAAACCAAGTAAGTTGTAAAACACCATTTTGACGAAAACAGTTTATTACTCTTTACCTACCTTATCACATCTCGATCATTATTATCATCATCACGAAGTAATATGAGTTATCCCATTAGTAGTCATATTCGTTATCATATTATTTCAAAATCATTTCAAAACGTTTGTTTGTTATCTTTGATTACTATTTTGGTTATCAAAACGAAACTAAGTCTCTGTGAACTATCTTAGCTTACCACTACAAACTATGCTATACACGAAAGGGTATACTTGCCCGTGCTTGTGTTCTAGTCCCTCGTTTGGTAATTCTTTGTTATAAAAATTTAAGACTTGTGGAACACGCATCAAGTTTTTAGCGCCATTGTCGGGGACCTATCATCCAATTTTATAATCATATTTCTAGTAATTATCGAAGATTAAGTCGTTTTACCTTAAAAACGAATACAAAGTTTTTCTGTCAGTACATAAAGTACGCCGCACTTACACCAAAGTGCGTCGCACTTCCTGTCGCGATCCCAAGTATGTCGTACTTCTTCGTAAGTACGTTGCACTTTCCTGTTTGTTACCAAAAATTCCTTGTTGAATGCATACACGCGCATCCGGAACCGATCCCATACCACCATTACCTGAATCTGAGCGTACCCTTAACCGAAGGTTACGCAGACAACATCGTCGTGTACCTATCGAAAGTAGACATGTGCAACCCAACAACCTCGTGTGCTTTATCCATAATTTGATAACCTATCTCAACCCTCATTTCTTATTTGACTCATCGAACGTCACGATCCAATGTCAAAAATCGATGATGAACCAACGTCGTTTGCCGACCGAGTTGTCACACCAACTTTTGGCTCCGCAATCATTCTGGACATCAAAAACGATTTCTCTATCAAAGGAAACCATTTGACCCTCGTAAAAAACAACCAATTTGATTGATGAATCAAAACTGATCCTCACAAACATGTCTACAAATTTAGTAGCATTTGTGAAATGTTCAACTATGGAGAAGGACAAGATGAAGCCGTCCAACTCATGATGTTTTCATTATCCCTAACTAGAGAAGCCAAATCATGGTTAGACGAACTTCACGAAGGAACCATTCAAACATGGGATGGCCTTCGAGCCGATTTTATTAGCCGATTCTTTCCTCCTGCCTTATTCGTAAAACTCCTTGGAGAAATCCGAAGCTTTTCTCAAAACGATCGAGAAACTCTCACTGACGCACGGTTAACAATGAATTGTCATAATCTAAACAAAGGAAGCAAAATAAAAATATTCTATCATGGTCTCGATGATACTACTCAAGATGCCTTGAATGCCACAACGGGTGGTATATTCCTTTATAAAATACCCAACCAAGCCTATCAACTTTTAGAAGATAAAGTTCTACTCAAACTCGACTGGGCTAAAACCCATAAAACCAAACCCACTCGAAAGACTATAGCTTTTGCCGAGGAAAGCAACAACCAATCTCATAATGATATAATTATGGCTCGTATGGACGCCATATCTTTTAAAATGGATATCTAATACACAGAAATGGAAAAAAAATCTCGTGAATTTTGTAACCACTGTGGTAGAAATCATTCTTCTGATGAATGTAATGACGATGATACACCTATGACAAAAGAATTAGAAGCAAACTTCATGCAAACCTTTCGACGAACTCGTTTTTGCAGTAACTATCGCTATCAAGATCACGATAGTTGGAGATCAAATGACAAATCGAGTTACAATCTAGATAATCAAAAACCCACTCGATCTGGTGACAAACCTAATCTCCAAAACAAGATCAGTGATTTCATTGACTCTCAAAGGAAAACCAATAATTTCGTGAGAGATACATTCACGAATATTAAGACAAAGTCTGAAACCGCAAACAAAAATCACCAAACATCCATTCAAAACTTAGAAGCTAAGTTTGACCGTTTTGCTAATAAGCTATCTAATCGTGCTTCTAGTTCTTTGCCTAGCAATACCAACCTGTTGGAATTATTGTAAAGTACCAAGTACCGTTAGTTAAAGTAAGTACTGATAGTGTAAACGCGGTACATGTTAAGTACTGTTAGTGTTAATGTAAGTACTGCTAATAGGATAAGTATGAGTATATCTTTAGTAAAGATATGTTCTGAGTATATAGAGAGTATATCGTGTGTGATATACTTATCATAGTAGAATATTGAGCATATATCGTATGTGATATATTTATCTAAATAGATTATTCTAGGGTTCCTTGCACTATAAAAGTAACATAGGTACAATGAGTAACATGTACCTTTTGCCACAATCGATTAATAAAGAATCGAATAGTTAAAGTATACCGTTGTTCTTCTTTGCTTTCATAAGTTAGATTCCGTATAACTTCTTAGAGTTTAGTAAGAGTCTCTCAAGTGCTCTATTCTGTTTACAAGCTACTGTGCAATCCTTAACAGGATATGCATCTATTCAAAGGGATCAACAAGTGGCATCAGAGCTTGTTGAGAAACTCTGAATAAGAAGAACAAAACCCTAAACCTCCACTCACAAAAAACTCACACAATGTCTCAAACTGGTGAAAATCCCCAGTTGGAAGAAATTCCAATCCCTGGTCCAGTACCACAGGAACAATCTCAAGTTGTGTAGCCTGCACCAGTGGCTCCACCTCCACCGGTTGCATAAGCCACACAAGCTGTAGCTATACAATCAGCTACACCTTATCCCCATACTTTGTCTGCTGTAAAACTCCCTATTCTCAAAAGTGATAACTATGAGACTTGGGCTATGCAGATGGAACATTACATGAATCATACAGATCATACTCTGTGGTAAGTCACTAAAAATGGGAATACTCCCAAAAAGCTGCATTGGCTGCCTGATGGTACATGTTATGCTTTGCCTGCTGTCACTGCTGAAGAGGTACAAGCTGAGATCAGAGAAAGAAAGTTCAGAACTTCTTTAGCTATGGCACTTTTAGAAGACATTCTACCTAGCTTTCATCACTACAAAGATGCAAAATTTATGTGGAGGATATCAAGCCTAGATTTGGAGGTAATGACAAATCTAAGAAGATGAAGAATATTATTCTAAAACAAGAATTTGATAACTTCTCAATTTCTAGTTCAGAAGGAATCCATAGTGGATATGGAAGATTCAGTAAACTACTCATTCAACTAGCAGTTGATGGACTAGTAATCCCTCATGAAGAAGCTAATCAAAAGTTCTTGAGAGGAGTTCCACCAAAGTGGAAAGTAATGGCTATGCACTTCATTACATGAGATGATTTGGATGTTACTCCATTTGATCATCTTTATAACAATCTCAGAGTATATGAAATGGATGTTAAAGGTATTCAGCCAACTAAAGCATATGTACCAAAGCCTAACTTGGCTTTTGTGTCAGAAGGAAGCAATGATACATACTCTCAAAGTACCGCTACTATTGGTGGACCAACTAACAGTACTTACCTTCAAAGTGCTGAATACAGTCCATCCATGACTCAGAATCCACATGGAAGATCTCCATCGTTATTCAATAAGAATGATGCTTTCTCATTCTTTGCTAGACAAGACAACATACCAAGATTGACTTTTGATGATCTTTTCCAAATGGATGATGCTGACACTGAAGAGATGGATATAAAATGGCAAGCTGCCACAGTCTTTGTTAGATCCAATAGACACTGCAAAAGGACTGGGAGGAAGTAATTAATCACTGGCAAAAATCTTCAAAAGGGCAAGCTTGTGAAAGTTATAGTAGAAAATGAAGTTTTAAAGGCTAGCTTGTATAATGAAAGAGAAGTAATTAATCACTGGAAAAAATCTTCAAAAGGCATGGGTAAGCTGATTAATTCACAAATGGGGTAATATGACAAAACAGGCCTAGGTTACATAGAGGACCAACCTAAGATAACTCTAACAGACAAGGACTTATCAAAGGGGATTTTTTATAGTTCTTGTAATTCAGAAAATACTCTTGAAAATGATAGGTATGTTGAAGGAATGAAGGCAGTTCCTCCACCTTTATCAGGAATTTACATGCCCCTAATAATGATAAAAGTATAGAGTTAGATGAGTCAAAAGCCGTTTATGGTAAAGATTCTAATGATTCGGAGTCAAACTCTAGTACTTTGACCCAGGATGAACCTGTTGTGACAAAAAAGGTTGTCTATCCACCTCTGGTGAGCTCATTTGTGCCTGAGGAACACGTACCTACAACTAGTTATGCTCCCCAAGCAGGTGAAACCTCATAGTAAGGCAGAAGATAACAATGCAAAACATCATGGTAGTATCAAAAGGGTGGGCTAGGTTTTAAAAACACTAAGTCAGATTTACCTTTTGGATCTTCTTTGAAAAGAAGATGATATTATGTGTGTGGTAGCTTAAGTCATTTTATCAAAGACTATACTATGCATGAAGATAAAATTGCTAAACGAAAGGCTACAAATAGGGTCACAGAGAAAGGTCATTAGAAATATGCACAGGGTAAAAGGCAAATGGGACCAAGAGATGACAAACCTAAGTGGGGTCATGCTCAGAGGGTTAATAAGCAAACCAAGACCAACAAAGTTAGTCATCCTCAAACCAAAAAAGACTTTGTACCCAGAGCAGTACTTATGAAACAAGGTCTAGTACCTGAAGTTTTATTAACATCATAACAATTATATAAAACCCTAAACGAGATCAAAGCACACATATAGCGGAAGCGATTTAACAAGATCATAATAACATAATTATAGTTAATCGAATTAGGGTTACATACCTTTTCGCTAAAGCAAATCCCCAAGATAAAGAATGAATCACCAATTAGGGTTTATAACGTACACCACCAAGATATAGTATAAAGTAAGACTATATTACGTTCTTGTACACACGTAATACAACGAGCTAACCGTGATTTTAGCATGTGTAAACCGAGCTTCTACGCTTGTGGAAAATCTACCCAACAACCCTAGAGAGGGGCTAGGACTAGATTATAGGCTAAACCGAAAGAACAAGAAAACAAACTGAAACCCTTTGTGGTTTTGGTGTTGCGATCGGCCCAAAAGAAAAGAAGAGAAGGAGTGAAAAATTATGAGGGGCAAGGAGTGTTTATACAGGGCTTAAACTTTCTTGAAGTCCAAGTAATAAACCAATTAGGAAAGAAAATATTTTCCTTCTTCCCCTCTTTGGCCGACAGTCAGTTACACCCACAAGGGTGTTTTCGGAACCTTCTTTTCTTCTTATTTATTCCACAACGCTCGTTTAATACTTAACTCTTAATTGTTTAATGATCGTTAAGTTATAGCTCGGTTTAATTTAATAAATATAAATATATTTATCAAATAAATTAATAAATATAATAAATACATTTATCAAATAAATTAACTCTTTACGTGTTAAGTGCAATCCCGTAATCTCGAGTTCGATCCTATCATACGACTATTAAATATAAGTCCATAAAATTTCAGCTCCCACTTGGACATATTTCGAATATCGTGATTACATTGACTAGCATCTAGTTACACTAGCAATGTCTCTAGTATAACTCGAGTAAGGTCTCCTGGATAAAACCTTTTAATGATTCATCATTATTATTATCCTTTTATTACCAATACAACGTTAATAAAGATATGGATCTCAGTCATTCCTTTCATTAACCATTCTGTTTCTCGTTCACAGATTAAGCAAGATTACCAAAACAAATTTAGGTGTGGCCACACAAACATCTTACTAATCCCACGAGGGGTCCAGCTGTATTATACTCCAAAACCAAATTGGAGGAAATAAATCCCATATTGACTACAAGCAAGACTTATGAATTTTGCAACACTTTTGAAAATAATCCTTATAGCTACCAGTTACGTTTAGCGTTAGATTATTCCACAAAAATGCACTAGATTCAAAACAGTTTTCTGGTATCTCAGGTCTAAGGATAACTATTTATGATTTACTTGATGACAAAGATCGACAAAGTAAAATCATATAGTTGGGATAAGTCCAATATTCGATTCATGGAATATCATCCCAAATCAATCAATATACTTTCAAGTATACTCTATCGCAATTTTAATTTGTCTTAATTTAATAATATTCCCATATTATTAATCGACAATAGACATTTAGCATAAGAATTTATTCATGGATTAAGAAAAACATGTAAAATAAGACACAAAACTAAATAATAAGAATAAACAAAACCCAATATTTATTTTAATACATAATAATGTCATAACATCCTTTATCCAAATACTAATCACAGATTTATTGCATGAGTTCGCTAGTTAGTTGCAGCCCATAAGCCTTGGCATGCTTAACTACCTTTGGTCTAGGCAAAGCCTTAGTAAAAGGATCAACTACGTTATCATCTGTGTGAACTTTTATTAATTTGATTACACGAGCTTCAACTTGTTCTCGGACGTAGTGATGTCTACGCTTAAAGTGTCTGGTGTCTTTCATGACTCCAGAATCATTGACGAATATTATTGCGGTAGAATTGTCACAATATATATTAATAGGTTCTTTAATTGAAGGCATCACTTCAAGATATCCAATAAACTTCCTAATCCAAACAGCTTCCATTGCAGCTTCTGAAGCAGCCATGTACTCAGATTGAGTAGCATGCATTGCAATCGTTGTCTATTTATTGCTCTTCCAGTCAACTGCTCCTCCATTGATAACAAACACGTAACCCATATGAGACTTCGTATCGTCTTTATCACATTGCCAGGACACATCACAGAAACCTGTCACATTCAGTTTTGTGTCTGGTTTCCCTCCAAATACCAAAAATATATCTTTTGTACTCCTCAAATACTTTAGAATATGTTTAACAACATTCTAGTGGAGCTTCCCTGGATTCTGTTGGTATCTACTGACCAAGTTCTGAGAAAACGCCACACCAGGCCTTGTGCATCTTACAACATACATAATAGATCCTACAGGCGAAGCGTAAGACACCTTCTACATGTATGCCTCCTCTTCAGAAGTTGATGCATCCATCTCATGACTCAGATTGTGCTTAACTTCCATAGGTTGAAAACCTTTCTTGGAATTATGCATGTTATACTTCTTCAATATCTTATCTATATAAGCATCTTGACTTAGACCAATTAACCCTTTTCCTATCTCGATAGATCTTAATTCCCAGTATGTATGCAACTTCTCCTAAATCTTCATAGAAAAACATTTATCAAGATAATCCTTAACAGCTTTAAGTCTTGGAATGTTACTTCCCATGATTAATATGTCATCAACATATAGGACTAGAAATACTACATCACTCCCACTAGCTTTGCAATATACACATGGCTCATCACGATTTTGAATAAATCTGAACTTTCTGATTTCTTCATTAAATCATTTATTCCATTGACGTGATGCATGTTTTAAACCATAAATGGATATTTAAAGTTTGCACACGTGTTTTGGATTCTTAGGATCAACATACCCTTCCGGTTGTTACATATAGATGTCTTCATCTAAGCGACCGTTCAAGAAGGCAGTTTTAACATCCATTTGCCATATCTCATAGTCATAGTATGCTGTTATATCTATGAGAATCCTAATAGCTCGTAAGTCTGCTACAGGAGAAAATGTATCCTCATAGTCTATGCCAAAAGTTTGAGTAAAACCTTTAGGTACTAAACGAGATTTATAGGATTGTACTTTTTCATCCATGTCGGTTTTCTTCTTGTATATCCACTTGTGTCTCACTACTTTAGCATTTTGTGGTGGATCTACAAGAATCTAAACATCATTAACTTTCATGGATCTCATTTCCTCATCCATAGTTGTAAAACCCGCATACTTTTACCATGAACAGTACACTTAGTAAACATACGAACCAATTAAAACTTTCCTTTTATATCAGGAACACGTGTCACAAATAGTAAATTAGAAATTACGTACGTGTTATAACACGATAAGTATTAAATACGTGATACTACACGATAATTATTAACTATAATAATTATAAACACGAACATGAAATCATGAACGTTAAAATCACGAACACGTAATTACATATGTATTTATTATAATACGTTAAATATCGTTTACGTACAAGTATTTAATTATAACACGAACAATTAATTATAACATAACACGAAAATGCTAACGTATGAACACGTAAAATATAGACACGAAAAACATTCGGGTTTCCCCTTGTGGGCCCCTTATAGCCGCGGACACCAAAGACAAGGGAGGCCCCAAGCCCATTTTGGTTTTAACCAAATTACACAAAAAGGGTTGCACCCTTTTCATTTACAGAAGATTTCTAAAAAATCAAAAACCCTAGCCTCCCTTTTGTCCTCTATGGTCGCCGGCTACCACACACCACCAAGGGGTTATTGTTTGATCTTGATCATTGGAAAGCAAGTGTTAGTGTTCGTGTCTTTGTTCTCAATTGATTCACGCATTCGGAAAATCCGTTATTCCTTTTCTCTTATTCTTTTTAATTAATTTAGAACATGAAATCATGGGGTTTATATAGAACTAGTAAATAATCATTTCATCTAATGATGGGGGAAAATTAAACATGGTTTTTGGGTTGGTTTGGTTCGGCCGACACACACAACCGAGAGCCGAAGCTCTCGGTGTCTCACGTGTGACCACAGCCGAGACCTTATGGTCTCGGTGAAGTCTTTGTGGTTCGGCAGCAAGGTGAATCAAGGGACCCCGAAGCGAGTAGCGGTGGCCTTGTGACTGTTCTTTGTCTTGACAGCAACAAACAACACCACCGGCTAACTGCCGGTGGCGGTTTTGGTCTAGCACGGGGAACGCAGCAGCAGCAGGGGGAACCACCAGCACACAACCGGTGGGAACCTTGCTGTGGTCAGCGGCTAGCCGAGAGGGGAAAGAACAGTGGCAACCGGCTGAGCCGATTAGCCACTATTAAGGGGTGTTTGGTTGGTCCCCGGTTCATGGGGTTTTCGGTCCAGTTCATATGTGTCTAAATTAAAGGTCACGGGTTCGGTTCATGACCAAATTTTACAAGAATTAATTTTTACAAGTTATATTATTTAACAAGAGATTAAATTAATTAATAACATGACTAATAATTAATTTAATCAATCATGGACTTTGGTTTATATTATTTATGAAATAATACATGTTTTAACCTAAGTATTTATTTATTTAATTTAGACAATAATATTAATTAATTATTAAGTCATAGAACTTAATTAATTAATAAACATGACTTAGGTTATAACTAATATAATATTTATCATGTATAACCTAAGTATTTTATACACCTTAATTAAATTAAATCATGCTTATATTTAATTAAATCATATAACCTATAGTTTATTTAATTAACATGATTTATTAATAAACTATACTAATAACCACATGACTTATGTTATTTAACCAGTAAAATTATGTTTATATTATTTATCCAGCTTATTTCTAAATATGGAAATTTTCTAATTCAGGAAACTTACTATTTTTGGAAACTTTCTATTTTTAGAAACTGATCTATTTTAAGAAGTTAATCTATTTTTGGAAACTTTCTATTTTTGGGAACTTTCTATTTTTGGAAACTTTTGATTTTAGGAAACCTGCTATTTTAAGAAAGTTACTTATTATTACACAACAAGTATAATAATACAAGAAATACAAGTAATACTTAATCAGAATACATGGAATACATGATAAACACATCATAACATTAAAATCAGTAAAACAAGACAAGAACCTATAAAACAAGCTAAGACATGATATAATCAGTTACGTACCCAGTAAACAGAATACTTATACATGTTCCTTATTTACGTACCATTAGTGAGATCGAAGTAGGACTTCCATTCTCTCGTCTTCTTCGTTCACTGGACATAAGGTACGGATTTCTCGTCCTTTCAGTATGGACATTATTTCTTTATTAGGATTCCCCGTTTGCAGCCAATTGTTTTCCTAGTATTGTTTTATATGTTTGATTACTTATGTTAGTTAAGAGCCTAAGCCATATACATGCATGAACAGTGTCACCTAGTTATGGAGGTACCATAACCATAACACTAGAGGCACCAGTGTTATGACTTCCCCACGGCGAAGTGATTGCTCGTGGCGTCCCTTGTCAGTTTTGGCCATTATATTATATTATCATGTAGGGCATATGGGTGCATCCTAGTTACATGTTTACCAGTAATACCAGAGTGAATGCGATGTGTATCTTGCATCCTTCACTAGGAGTTGATCCCTCATACCCATACTATTTAATTAGAGGCAACCCCTCTAATTGCATGACGAGGTCTCCCCTCCAAGTATTCATGCACAGTGGAACCTCATGACCTATATAGGCTATTGGCTAATTAATACAAAATTTACATAAAAACATAAGTCTTTTCAAACTATAAAACCAGTTTTATAAACATGTTCCAGGTTTTCCAGGACTTATACATTTCTGCTGTTGTTAGTCTTATTTATGTTTCAGCCATTCATACTATGTCATATATCCGTTCACTGAGCGTATTGCTCAGCCGTTACTTTCCTTTCCATGTCCCAAAACGGCAGGTACCCATGGACAGACTTGAGCTTATAGAGGGCGTGCATAGGATGGAAGCTGCCTTAGACTTCTTCTCCTTTTTGACTTCATAATTATGCTTGTTTGGACACTTGTCTTGTTCCTCCTAGTTTATTTACTTTATTTATGTTTTGGGCTTATGTTTGGGAACCGATGTTTTATTCCGGTTTTCCCTATGGTCATGTATGTTTTAGTACATATTACCTAGCATGCTTTGATGACATGTCATAAATACGCGTAACGGTCCACTTATCAAAGTGGGGTGTTACAATTATGGTATCAGAGCCAAGGATTCGACCTATAGGCTCTAAAAATCGACCTATGACTAGTGGGTAGTCACTAGAAGTTTCCTAAGTCAACGCTTGTTATTCCACGTATTGATGTTTCAGCACCGTGTTGTTTTAACCATGATGTTTTCATCGGTATTGTTTTACTAATATGGATGAACAACCGTCGTCCATACTTAGTTATGTGTCATTGTTTCATGCATGATGTTCCTCGTGAACTGTGGCTAATGTGGACTGAACCCCAGTAGTTCATAATTGGTCACATAAAATTTTTTTCTGTTAAGTTTTGACAAACGATTTTCACTCATTTATTTCATGTATTATTGTGCAGGTATTTTGACTAAGTAACGGTTGGTACAGGACTGGCCATATTTAGTCGCTTGTGCTTTTAATCGGATCATTTTGTTTAGGTGAACTGACCCATAGGCGTTCACCCAAACCCATGTTATTTTCATTATCATGCATCCATACACTGTTTTCATGCATAAAATTTTTCATGTTTATATGCATAATTTTTTTTTCATGATTATGTATTGTGTCCTAATTAAATAAATCATGTCAAATTTTATTTTGTGAACCGACCAATGGTCGGCCACACCAGCGATTTTCAGATTCATTTCAGTACAGTCATAAATATTTTTCATGTCCCCTCATTAGTTACTATGTCTTTTTATGTCAAGTATGTTTTCATACTATCATGGTTAACTTCGTTTTCATGCTGATTATGTTTTATACTCCTTCATGTTAAGTTTGTTCCATGTTTCTTCATGTTGAATTCGTCTTCATGCTGATTATGTCTTACGTTTCTTATGTGAATAATACCTTCATCATGTTGATTATGCTTTCATACAAGACATTGATGGACTTCATGTAATACTGCTTTCACGATAGTCATGGTTGGTTTTCACTAATCGTGCTTTCAAGCAAATCATCGTTAAATTTCATTTAACCATACTTTTAGCGTTTCTCTATGCAACCAGAATGATGTCTAGGCTGGAATTGCCAGGTTATCATGATGGTTTTCTAACCATTTAACCAATTATTTTCCTTTAAAATCATGTCAGATGATCAACCCCATACTGATCATTTCATGTGCCTTCCATGTGTACTCCATGTACCGTATCCCATGTGTATTACACGTACCTTAATTCATGTGTATTTCACTTACAGTACTCCACGAGTATTCGCTAATAAATTTCAAATCATCTCAGGCGTATTCCACTTGTTGATATGCCACAAGATGCTGATGCCGCTCATAACCGGGAAATGTTACTAAATGTTGATGCTACTGACTAATTGGAAACGCTACGAGATGCTGATGCTGTTCACAAACTGGAGATCCGACAACACGAAGACAAAGGCGTTGGATCAAAGCGATCGGACGAGAAGATGCTTCACCACCAGACTATTTCCATCACAATCCATGTCCCTACCTATTAGTTAGATGTCACACGTCATTCTATTGTCCTTTTAGTCATATGAGTGGGAACTGGTACCAGCCGGTCACTCAGCTGAATAGTTACATGAATCATAGTCATGAGAATGACCGTCATGGAACTGACAGACAAGATGATTGTAACCGTTACTGTGACAACAACTATCCTAGTAATCACAATAGAACACCGGTCACGGACGTGATCAGAAATACAAGGGTCAGCAATCCAACCGATCCGCCAATTCTGGCATAAAAACCTAAGATTTGTAGTTTTATTTGTTTCACACCTTGAGACACATGTCAAGACATCAGTCAAGACACATGTCTCACGTATATGTTCTGAAGACACATGTCAAGACACCAGTCAAGACACATGTCATGCGTATATTATCCAAGACACGAGTAAGGACACATGACTCACGTCCATTTCTGGAACATCCCTAAGAAATTCAGGGTACCCTCCAAGGGGGTATATCCATTTTTTTATGACATGTATTAATTAGGCCACAAGAATTTCAGTACCACCACCGGCGTATCATTCTCGTTTGGACACGCAGGGTTCATTCTTCGTGAGACAAGAAAAACACATCCAGTAAGATCAGTCACGCTTATTTAATGACGCTTTCATTTCTTGACTTCATATTTCATATACCCATGACCATAAAGGATGCCATTCGTATAACCTATTTATACGAAGGTTTTCCTTCAGTCTAATGATAAGATCCAATCGGCTAACGCACTTACCTCGAACTGGTGTGAGTTAAATATGATTTTTATTATGGACTAAGAACAGTGCTACGGTTAGTAACCATTCATATCAGAGTAAATACAACGATGTGAAGGCTACTGAATACATTCGGCATGATTTTCCATCAGGAAAAGCTGTACAAATAATTTTGGTCACGTGTTTGTTGTTCCATGGCTGCAAAGATCCCAACTATTATTGAGGATACGGCTTCTGAAGTCGCTTACTCATAACCAGCCGATTATTCCAGAATCTTACCACATGTATTCCAGAGTAACCTTCTAAGAGAGGGGACGGTAACATGAGATTATGTGTCGACTACTGTCGATTTAAACAAATCACCCTTCATAACCGTTATCCTCCTCAACGTATTGAAAATTGTGTGTGAGCGGCTATAGAGTGCTAAACCTTTTCCAAGATCGACTCATGATCATGCTGCCAGCCTTGGTGAGTGAAAGAGCAGGACATTTCCATGACTGCTATTCGTACACGACTTGGTCATGCTAAATTCATGATTTTGTAGTAGACTCATAAATGCTCCAACAACATTATGGACTTAATAAATTGAGTTTCCATGAACTCTTAAACAAATTCATCAGTGTTTTCATCGAGGATAACATGATTTTCTCTAAGTCTAGAGAAGAGCTGGAAGACCACATTTGCACTACGTTGAAGATTCTACGACATGAGAAATTTCACCCTGAAATTTTCTAATATAAATTCTGGTTGATTACAATGACACGCTGAATCACATGCATTCTCACGGTTAATCTTACCATGACTCAGCTTATGCGTAAAGGTGAGAACCCTACACTACATTAGGTGTTCCAAAAAATCTTACGCTAAGAGAAGTTTAATTTCAGAGACTTATAGTTTCGCAAACTCCTATGTATCAGGTTTCTATGAAGCAAGATACAGTTACGTTCATATCTAAGTACCTGTCATACCAACAGGGTAAGATAGAACACCAACAGACTAGGATGTTTTTTTTCCTTTCCATCATAAGAAATTGTGGACAGAAATGGGACAAGATCTCCATGGATTTTGGTTACCAGATTACCGCAAACTCAGAAGAAGGATGAGGCTATCTAGGTTATTGTCAACAGTTTGACCAAGTATGCAGAATCCTTACATCCGCAAGGATTTCAGAGTCAGCAAATTGATCGGACATGTTCCAGCCAAGGCTCATCCGATCACTTGGTAATTCCTCAGCTGTCGGGCCAGAAAAAGGTTCACATTTGTTCTCCTTATTTACGTTCACGTCTTTGTTCTAATTTTATGACTCGTTTTCGCGCTCACTTTCATGACACTATTTACGTTCATATCGTATCCTGGCTTACGATTTTACATTCATTTTCATTCTGGGAAGTTTTGCAAAATCTTGAGAGACCAGACTCAAGTTTAGTATAACTCTCTATCCTCGGACAGACGTTTCATGTCACTTTTCACGTCTCACCTTATAGCGTTTGGGTTACCACTGCCGTTATCCCATGTTCACGATAAGTTTCACATGTCAGGTTCATTCCACGTTTCTCATATCACGTTCACGATATGTTACACGTATCATTGATCACCAGATGTTTTCTCATATTACACTCACCATATCTCCACGTACCACGTTCACAATTGTTCACGTATCACGTTCACAATTGTTCATGTAAGATTTTATAAATCTTGCTTATGTTTAGAAAGAGAAAGAGATAGAAAGATGGTAAGAACACACACACACTTAGAGAGATAAAGTGTAGAAAACATACTTTTCACTATGTCTATTATGAATGAACCAACACCCTCTCCAACTAAGGAGGTTTATATACCCAAGCCCATGAGATGGGCTTGGGCTTACATTGGGCCGCAGGCCTACACAAGTTGTAGGCTTGGCTTGGCCTTGTTTGTTTAAGAATAAGTTAACTAAACTACGAGCTACTACTTAGACTATTGTTGTAGTGACCGATCCTTTCTAATACGTAAAACGTATTTCCAAAAATCTCCCCCTAAGGGAGGTTAATCCAAACAAGGGCATTACCCTAGTTACAATAATAAAATAAACCTAGCATACTATGCTTGTATTGAGCTCGTAGTCTTCGTCTTTCTTTTCTTTTTCTTTTCTGGTGAACATGTTGATGTGATATTAGATATCAATCTTGAGCATTAATATCTTGCCTTGATCTTGTGCATCACTTGTGATCTTTGCCTCTTCGTGACTTCATGTCCCACATACTTATACCTTCGTAATTCTTGAAAGCTTCAGAGTTCGATACAGCGGAAGACTTGACTTTTAGGCTTTCTATAATTAGATGAAGTATTAAGTGCATAAAGTATAAGCATGCGTGGATGACTTCTTTTCGGATTCCGCAACGCCACCGTCTTCAAATGCCGCAACATAAGTAGACACGAACGAAATGGCTTTGAACATTTCATTCTAATTCGGTAGCATTTTACCTCCAGTCAGTGAAGACCGTTGGACGATGTAAAATATCGTGGCAGGTGGATTTAATTAAAAATCTCCTTGACAAGATTTTGCGGCTAAACCCGTTTTCTTTACTCGTCCAAAGCTGACTGCGAACATAAAGAGTGAATCATTTGGATAAAATTATTCGCATGATTGAAATCGTCAATTCTGACTCCTGGAACAAGTGTGATTCATCAAAGAATCGCACCATCGTTGCTTTCCAGTTGTCATGAGCTTGATTCATATTGAATCTTGCAAGTTACCTACCAAGTGCTGTTTGAGGTTAACACTAGAAGGATTTACACTCATCACTGTGAACACTAAGGTATCACTCTGAGTGTTCTGGCAAGATCACTGAGATATTGCGTAGAGGCCTGGAACATGTTTAAATTCAATTAAGAATTAAAAAACTGTTGCATTCCAGTTATCACAAGTTTGATTCCTAAAGAATCGCACAAGTCACCTACCATGAGCTTTTTAATGTTCGCTCAAGAAGGATTTCCATCTTCATTGTAAATACTTTCGTATTACTCGGATGTTCAGGCAAGATCATGAAGATTTTGCGTAGGACTCTTAATATCTTTCTTACTTTTCACAGAGTGTGAGGAAGCAAGGAAATTTGGAAGTGTGTCCTAATGAGATATTTGATGATCTCAAATGGCTCTAGACTTGATCGCACATTTTGGATTTTAGTGATCGGAGACTGGAGAGGAGTGCCACCTTTTCAATATCAATATATTCGGAGTGAATAAATCGATAGATAATGCGTTGTCTCTGTGTGAATAAAACAAGTACCTTTTGAGAGATATCTGATTTAGCTGGGATGGGTTGTGCATTGCATCACTGGGTTCATGATGTCTATCTTCAATATCAAGAATCATTAAATTGATCTCAATAGCATATGTGTTGACCCGGTTTCTGCCTAAAGTTGTAAGGAGGGCTTCTTTCTTTAGACCCTTTATCTTTACAATTCTTTTTCATTCTTCAACCCCTTCAATGCTTACCAATACGTCATAACTAGCACCTTGTTGTGATTGTTCCAGTTCTAACTTAAGTACTTGGTCGGCATTCAGCTACATTCACAATCTTTCTCCATCTTTCCTAAGGACTATTATTTCTAGCTATGGAATGTCCTTGGGAAGATTCCTCCGGTTTTGGAAGAATCATTGGACTTAACCTATCCTACCATCCTTATGAAACTACAATCTTTATCGTCGTGAAATAAATAGGTTTAGGGTAAGTATATGTCACCATGAAATCCATTTTGATAAGCAAATCCGTTTTGCTCCCCCTTAACATATGCCACGATATTCGAAAACATTTCGCACATGTCGGGATGAGCTATTACGTTAAGTCAAACCGTTTTTGATTAATCATTTCTCATATTAAATCACATTTTCTCCCCCATATTAAAAATATTAACCCAATCGATGTTTTTAATATCAATTGATTTAATGAAGTTTTAACAAAGGTTTTGGAAGAAAAATGCAAGTCCTTTTAATCTTCATGAGATCAATTTGTGAGATATGATACCGATTTGTAACATGATCACATATTCACCATATAAGAATGAATTGACAAGGTTGGACCTGATTGATGAGAACATCATATGATAAAATCAAATGGTTCTTGTCGGCAAGTGTTGGTCGCCTCGTCACGTCTGAAGTTATCTCTTGACATCACATGTACGATTGGTATTGTTGTCTTGACACCAATTAGTGAACTTGGCACTTTCGGCATCGAAGATTCTGAATGCTTGACAATTGCTCCCCCTTAATTGTTGACCCGTGTTCTATTGAAAGAGTTGTAGTCGTCGTTTGAGTAGTCGCATCGTCGAGTATGTAGATACCAATTGTAGATTGCTATGGTTGTAGAGATGATAGCTTCATTAAAAAAATATTTCTCTTGTTTTAACAAATAAATGCATTGACGCGTACATAGATTTGTGTTAGACCAAGTTATAAAGTAAACTTGATCCCTAACAAGGTTTTAAAGTAAACCATGCCAGAGAAAATTAATTCCCGTTGTGAGCCAAAGCTTTCATAAGAAATACTTGACTTTAATGTGAAAAACGGGTTGCAGTCTGAAATAACTACAAGCCATATGGGCATGTTTTATGAAATATTTACAACTTTTGTACGAACTCTATCTATGGCGCCGTTTCAATATTAATCGACATTTCTAAGGCCGTAAATATTATCGTACCAAAAGACATGCCTTTGAAAAATAAAGTAAAAATATTTTTGGATTTTTCTAAAATTTTCAGTTTTTATGGTTTTTATATGGTTTTATATTTTTGTATTTCGCTTTTGTGGATAAAAATATAAACAATATATACCAATGATCACCAAGGATACGGAGAATAGTTTACCACCACTATTCTTTCGCTTCATCTGTCAGTTCCTTAAGAGTCTCAGGCGAGAAAGTTCTCAAACCTAGCTTGTCGACCAAAAATTCCATTCGAGCGCGATCTAAAGCCTTCGTGAAAATATCCGCCAATTGATACTCAGATCGGACAAAGTAAAGCTCGATCACTCTATTTTTCACTTGCTCCTTGATGAAGTTGTAGCGAATGTCAATATGCTTCGACCAGGAGAATTGAACATTGTTGCAGCATAAGGCAATTGCACTTTTGTTGTCACAATACATCGGAACTTTGTTGAAACCTAGACCATAGTTGGTTAATTACGATCTCATCCAAATAATTTGAGCACATCAACCGGACATAGCTATGTATTCTGCTTCAGTACTTGAAATTGTAGCGCTTTTCTACCTTTTAGTTGCCCAACTGATTAGTCGATCTCCTAGTAGTTGCAAAGTTCCACTCGTGCTACTTCGTGTATTTTGACAACCCGCGTGATCCGTATCTACATATGCCATAAGTGCAATCGAATAGTCCTTCGAATACCAAAGTCCCCGATTAATGGTTCCTTTAAGATACCGAAAGATCCGTTTAACAGTAGCTAAGTGTAACTCAGTAGGCCGAGTTTGATACCGAGCACACATACATATAGCAAACTGAAGATCAAGTCGACCAGCTGTGATATACAGAAGGGTACCGATCATTCTACGATAAAGTGTCGGATCAACGGAAACTCCATGTGGATCTGCATCAAGCTTAGTTCGTTCCACCATTGGAGTATCCACGGGGTCGCAAGATTCCATCTTATATTTCTTAAGCGATTCAAGGGCATACTTGGATTCATTGATAAAGATGCCTCTGGGACTCGGAGATATCCGAAGACCTAAGAAGAATGATACCTTGCCCATCATTTACATCTTAAACTTAGAAGACATGAGTGTCCCAACCTCATCGGATAAGGTTTGGGTCGAGGCAGCAAATATAATATCATCAACATATATTTGTAACATAATCATATCATTACCTCGTTTTTGAATGAACAACATGGGATCCACCTTGCCTTTAGCGAAGCCTTGCGTAATGAGGAATTGTGACAATATATCATACCATGCGCGTGGAGCTTGCTTCAACCCATATAGAGCCTTCTTAAGCTTGTACACATGATTAGGATATTTAGGATTCACAAAACCATCCGGCTGTTGAACATAGATCTCTTCCTTGATTTCACTATTAAGAAATGCCGTCTTCACATCCATCTGATAGACGATCATATTCATGTGGGCTGCATAAGCAAGGAATAGCCTATAGCTTCCAAACGGGAAACGGGTGCAAAAGATTCCATAAAGTCGATGCCCAATAATTGCTTGTATCCACGAGCTACTAGTCGAGCTTTGTTCTTCAATATTTCGCCTAACTCGTCGAGTTTCACCTTGTAAACCCATTTCAAAGTGAGTAACTGCACTTGATCCGGGAATGGGACAAGTTCCCATACATCAAGACGTATAAATTCGTTAAGTTCTTCTTGCATAGCTTATATCTAACAAGATTGGGTAAATGCTTGTTGCCACGTCTTAGGTTCAACTTCACTGAGAAAAGCATCAAAATGACAAAACATTGCACTTTCTTGTAACTGACTTCGTGTGGATACCGGACGATTAGGGTCACCAATAATAAAATCTATAGGATGATCCTTTGTCCACTTGCTGTAACATTCACTAATCCGTGGATTGGAGTAGACCGTAGTACGAGGTTCCTTTGAGGTGGATAACCCGGCTTGATTAGAGTCGGGAATTGGTACACCAAAGAATGGAAGTTCATGCATTTAAGCTAATTCCAAATCGTGATCATCATCATCCTCTTCATCATCAATAGGCATGACATGGGTAGTTGATTCGAGTGTTGGTTGAGAATTACTCGTTGACGGTATGTCTTGACCAATTGTAGGTGCAGACGTATCTGATTGTGCTTCGGTTGTAGAAGCGACAACTTCGTTGACCGGAGCTATTACTTCAGGTTCTGGAGCAACAATACTTGGAGGAGTAAAAAATTCATCAAAGAACAGTTGAAACAACGTATCCCATTCATTCCTAGAAGGTGGTGTAAGTGATGATGAAGTGGGGTTATTTGGAACAAGACCAGAACTAATGTTACTGGGTCACATTTCATGAAGTGCGGGTTCAGAGCTGCTTTGCTCAGAAGCCATAACTATTAGCTCATCAAAATCAACATTCATAGTTTCGAGAATCTTACGAGAATTACGATTGTAGATTCGGTATGCCTTCTTTGTGGGTGCATAACCTATGAAAATACCAATAGCAGCCTTTGGTTGACGTTTTCCCAAATTGTCACCATCATTATTTGGATAGCAAAGAGAACCAAATACATGAAGATATGATAAATCTGGTACTTTTCCATGGAGAAGCTCATAAGGTGTTTTACCTTGGTGTTTACGAATTAGTGACCGGTTTTGGGTGTACACTGCTGTAGTTACTGCTTCTGCCCATAAAAAAATGGAGCCTTTGCGTAAATTAACATCGTTTGATCTGCTTCCATAAGGGTGCGATTTCGCCTTTCAACGACACCGTTTTGTTATGGAGTGCGAGCAACGGATGTTTCATGAGATATGCCAACTTCTTCATAATACTTACGCAAAGTTTGATTCACAAATTCAGTTCCATTATCTGTACGAATGCGTCGGACAGTAGTGTTGAGACGCACTTGAATCATCTTGAGAAAATCGATGATGACTTTAGGTGCCTCGTCTTTTGTTGCAAGAAATTTCACCCGTGTAAACCGAGAGTAGTCATCCACCATGACGAGGATGTACTTTTTACCACCAAGACTTTCAACACGCATTGGCCCACAATGATCCATATGCATCAAATAAAGTTTCTCTTGGTTGGTGTGTTCAGTCTTGGGTTTGTATGATTTTTTAGTGCTTTTCCCCATTGTACACACGGAACACAAATGATCCTTGTGAAATGTAAGTTTAGGAAGACCACGAACAAGTTCGTTTTTCGCCAAATGATTAATAGCGTCAAAGATAAGATGAGATAAGCGTCGATGCCATAACCATGACTTAGTCTTCGATGCTTTGGAGAGAAGACATACGGGAGAAGCGGCCATCATATCTTGTAGAGACAAAGTGTACAAATTATTCCCTCGAGTACCTTTCAATAAATCAACCCCTTCCAAATTACGAATGAAGCAGGTATGCTCTCGAAAAGCAACTTCTAGGTTTGCATCACAAAATTGTCTCACAGAAAATAAGTTGTGACCGAGACCTTCCACATAATACACTCTAGAAATAATAACATTCCCAATATGATATTCACCGTAACCCATTATCTTTGCAATATGATCATTTCCGAATCGAACCGTACCAAGAAACTTGCTGACGAAATTTCTAAGCTGAGAGCGATCTCCGATCATATGTTTAGAGCAACCAGAGTCCAAATACCAGAGAACAATTTAGACCACCTGTTTTCAACAACAACAGTAGACAATGCATTGGAAACTATTGGTTCAGGAGTGTTAGCAGATACAGATATAAAATTATCAGAATTGCTAACATTTTTGTGACCCTTAGATTTCCTGCATTTTCTAATGTGAGTTTTACCACTAACAGGTTTTATTGTACCAACTTTATGAGGTTTTGGAGTATTAGCGGGCACTACAGTGGGAGTAGACCTATTTAAAGGGCACTTTGTTCCTACAGTAGTGTCGGTGTTCCTAGTTAAAGGACACGCTTGTGTTTCAGTAGCCTTGGTACTCCTAATAAAAGGGCACACTTTCTTCGCTTTAGTGGGAGTGATCCTAGTTAAAGGGCACGTATTTCCTACTATAGTGAAAGTTCTACCAGTGGGGCGCCACAAACAACCAACTTGGGTTAGCACTTTCCCAGTCAGTTTCCACTCTAAACCATTTTTCTGGGCATTCATCTCATTCACATGGTCAATAAGGAAAGAATCATGACGACCAGAAAACATACATTCATTGCAATTCCAACATTTCAAATTAGAATTCACGGTAGGCTTAGAACGCTGTACAACCGCAGAGCCTATAAGTTTAGCTACATGATTCTTTTTATTCAAAACAGAAATAACATTCCTAGGATGAGCTTCTACTTTCTTCTTCACTTGACTAATAGATGGGGGAAAGATCCTATCAGTCTTCTTGTTTCTTTTAAACTTAGATCTTTGAGCCTTAGTAGTGGTGTTTACTCTTGTAGAAGGCAACACGGGAATATTAGAAGTTGGTTTTGATTTTGCCTTATCTTTATTGACCAATGTTTGAGATGGTTTAGTCCTAGGGCCCTTGTTAAGTGGTGTGACTGCTATGAGGTTCCTTTTGATTGCACTAGAGGACAATGCTGAGACAGTAGCTGCGTTATCCACAACATTCTTACCTTTTAGGGTACGAAGTGCTTCCTTTAACTCAGCCAAAGCCAGATTTTTATCACAAATTTGTTCCCTCAAATCAGATTTTTCCACCGACTTTCGATTCAATCATTCAATCAATGATTGATTATGTGCAGTGGTATTAGCACATGCGGGCTTTACTGAATCAAAGAGTTGTGTATTTTTCTGTTTTAAGTTATCAACTTTGGACAAAATCTTGGAAACTTGATTATCTAGATCAAGTTTAATATTCTCAGCGACCTCGAGTACGTTCACACAGTTAATCTCTTTAGAGTTCTTTATGTCAATCGACAATGATTTAGCAACCTTGTCACTTAGTTGACGCTGTTTTGATTGTAAATTCAATTGAAAATTCTTTTGAAAATTTAAATCATCTATATTAACACATTCGAATGACGTTTCAAAAAGCTCTTGAAGAAATTGTTGTGTACATTCAAGCGAAATACAATATTTTTTAATCTCATCAAAACGTTTTGAAAGCGAAGAATAAGAATCTTGAAGCTTTAAAAATTCAGCGTCAAATTTGTGACAAGTACTATCTACCACATTATCCACAGATTCAACATTATGCACAATAGAATCATTATCAACATTTTTATTAACACAGACGGAAACAATATCATGCGACATAACTTGCTTCAAAAGCTGATCATTTTGACGTGAAATTCGTTCTATTTCAATTAAACCATTTTCATAAGCATCATTCATTTCATTGAAAACACGTTTAACTTCATCTATTTCCAAAACCAAATTTTGACCAATATTGATAAAACAAGCTTTAATATTGTTTACAAACGGAACTACTTCGTTTCGAAACGCAACTCTAGTGTGCTCAAAATTCCATTCACCTTCCGTTATGGCCGAAGCCGTCGTACGTTCCTTAATGACCTTGTCAAAATCGGCAAAGTGTTGGTGCAACACATTTAAGCTGTCTGACACCTTACTTGTCGGTGGATTTAACTTAGTTAAATCCTTTTTGACAAGTGTAGGAGACGTACTAGGAAAGTTTTCATTTGACAAACTTTGGGGCACAACAACTGATAATTGAGGTAATTCCGTTTGTAATCGAATACGTGTCTTTTTATTAAATTGATCTTTATTATGCTGAACATAATCAAGCTTTTGTACTTTTGAAAGCATTTTAAATTGAGTTTCTTCCGCAAGTGACTGTGTCTCCTCAGTACTACGAACATAAGGTGCTTCTTTCGATTTGCCAATTAGGGTCACATCATAAAGACAAGGAATATATTCTTGAGCTTGTTTTACATAACCGGGATTAAGTGGTAAATCTTGAAGACGCTTAAGTTCGAGTTCTTTAAATGATTTAGTTAATAGATGAACCTTTTCTGTGGAAGCGTATTGTTTTAAAAGCTGTTGTTCCTTGAATTTAAGAAGTTTGGTAGCATTAATTTCTGATTCAAACTTTTTAGACTCGAGAGTTTCGAAATCCATTTTAAGTTTCTGAAAATCATTTACAACTGACTCTTTTTCTTTTAATCCATTGGAAAGATTAGCTTTTAATGATTCTATTTCTTTTAAGTGTTCAATCTTTTCAAAATGAAATTGGTCAAATCAGAATAAGTTATTTTCCCTGCTTGAGGGACCATTTCAAAAGTTTTGACCTTTTCCTTATACAGCGCAAGCTCAGTGGTTAGGTTGGCATTCATATATATGGTTTGTCGAACAGCCACATTCATGTTATCAATAATATGTTTAGGCACCATTACCAGATCACGTTGATCATAGGATTCCATACCCATCGTAGCATTTGGTTGAGGTTCACTCAAATGTGTTGGATTGGATACCACATCATTTGAGTTACTAGTTCCCGAATGCTGTTCGAGGTTGTCATTTTCATGCTCAACATGATGTGGATTATCATGAATATTATTATATGTGGTTGGTACCTCATTGGCGACATCAGAAACGTAGTGAGAGAGATTAGCAACGAGAGCAGCTTGGGTTGAGTGAATGTCATCACAATCCGAATCATATGCGTCAAGATCATCTGCTTGATATGCTACATTAGAAGTAGAGACGACTGCAATTCCTTCATTATCTGCTGCCCCTGGGTCTGCAAGAAATGTTAATTCCTCAGAATCTAAAATCTTTTCTTTAGATTGAGCATCGACCAAATACATCTTCTCACGAAACCACGTTGCATCCCTTCTTATTTTCGGCTGAGTGCATTCCCTAGCCATATGACCTTGTCATCTACAATTGTAGCAAGTCATAACCTTTTGTGGACCAATAGGGCTTCCATTTCCACTAGCTTGAGAAGTCACAGCTTGAGCGTTCACGATCCTTGTAGGAGGTCCATATGAACTTTTCCTTTCCTGAATGGTTTGCACCGTCACTTGACCATCTTGAATGGTGGCTTGTTGTCGAGGATTTGAAGAAGTATGGAGCTGATTGTTCGTTGGTGAATAACCTCTAGTTGCAACAAGTTTTGACAAGTAGGTAGTGATATGGTTTAAGACATCAGTAGGTGTATCATTTGGAGTAAAGACAGGTGCTTGAATTGGTGGAAGTTCATTGGAGTAGAAGGCTAGTGCTTGTGGTGCTTCAATTGGAAAATATCCTTGCTGAGGAGTATAGCCCATTGGAGAAGTGATAGCTTGTTATGGTGATGACTGATGTGTTGGTTGCTGTGGATAAGGCTGTTGAAGAACACTTTGTTGAAATGCTTGTTGTGGCATCATCAGTGGTTGATAAGATGGTTGTTGTGGTTGCTGTGGTTGCTGATAGGTGTGTGGTGGTGACTGCTGCAAGTATGATGGTTGTTGATAAGTATAAGCCATGTTTTGTTGGGGAGTCATTTGTTGAGAAGCATACATGGCAAGTGGATCACAAACTTGTGGTGTAGACAACCGAGCCTCGATCACATGGCATTTGTGTTGTTGAAGAAAAGCTTGAAGTTGATCCACGTTGGTTTGATGCAAATCCTTAGCCAATTTAACAACCGTCACGTACTTGCTCCCTTCAGAAGGGAGAGTGTTCAAATACTTGGTGTTTAATTGAAACGTAGGAATTGCCAAGCCATAGATGTTAAGCTCATTCATCAAAAGAGTGAATCTCAAATAGTAATCATTGAGAGTCTCCCCGGGGACATAGGCAAACTTATCAAACGTATCATATAGCTTACACTCTCGTTCTTGTTTAGTTAACGAGGTGCCTTGCATAAGAACACGAATTGTATCCCATAACTCTTTGGAAACTTTATGTTTACTCACAAGTTTGTAGACATCTGGAGGAAGGGCTTGAAGAATGATGTTAGTTGCTTGTTTATCACACTTGTCTTGAATCTTAGCATCTCTAGTTAACTCACCGGTTGAGCGAAGACGAGTAACAGCACCTTCCGTCACAGTACCATATACCAATGGTCCATTGAGCACCGATGCCCAAATGAGATGTCTATTCTCTTTGTTCAACATATAAAGTTCCATTCGGGAAGCCAAATCCTCGTACATGGTTTTCTCCAACATTGGTGGGCGATTATCCGTACCTGAGAGGATGGACTTATCCGTAAGAGATATGTACTCCATTTTGATAAGTTAAGATTTACAAATGTTTATGGAACAATGAGAGAAAGTAAATGTGTTTGTTGTTGTGTGTTGAATTCGAGAAATAATGTTGAAATCCCCTAATAATTGTTCTCGATAAACCAAAAATTCCAAGACAAAATTACACACGGTTAAAAATTTTCAAAAACACGTTTTTGAAAAATCTTGGAATACTTGTCACTCTATCGGAATGTTATCGCAATGCTTAGATCGCAATATGTGATCGCAATGTTCAGATCACAATGTTCAGATCGCAATATTCAAATCGCAATGTTCAGATCGCAATATTCAGATCCCAATGTTTAGATCGCAATATTCAGATCGCAATGTTCAGATCGTAACTTTAGATCGCAATACTTGATCATAAGATTAGATCGCAATAATTGATCGTAACTTTAGATCGCAATACTTGATCGTAAGTTTAGATCGTAATACGTGATCGTAACTTTAGATCGCAATGTACGATCGTAACTTTAGATCGCAATAAGCTATCTGAATATTCGATCGCAATGTGGAAACCCTAGGGTTTTTGCGATCGCAATATTCGGATCGGAACACAAAACCCTTTAAACTTTGCGATGGAGAAAATTTCCACTGTTCTCGGATAGAACACAACAAATTCGAGATTTTTAGGCAACAAATGAATCAAATACCCAAGATTTTTATGTTTTTAACCAAAGTAACAATACCAAATCACTACTACAAGTATGTAGATGCTATGTATCAAGATTAAACCATAAAAATACAAAAAAAATTGGTACGTATGATTTAAATCAAAATAAGCACAAAAATCAAGAACACAAACACATAAACAATACAATCATCCCATGGCTCTTGATACCATTTGTAAGATATTGTAAATCTTGCTTATGTTTAGAGAGACAAAGAGATCGAAAGATGGTAAGAACACACACACACACTTAGAGAGAGAAAGTGTAGAAAACACACTTTTCACTATGTATATTATGAATGAACCAACACCCTCTCCAACTAAGGAGGGGGTTTATATACCCAAGCCCATGAGATGGGCTTGGGCTTACATTGGGCTGCCGACCTGCACAAGTTGTAGGCTTGGCTTGGCCTTGTTTGTTTAATAATAAGTTAACTAAACTACGAGCTACTACTTAGACTATTGTTGGAGTAACCGATCCTTTCTAATACGTAAAACGTATTTCCAACAGTTCACTTACTACGTTTTAGTATGTCTCGCACATCATTGCTAAGACGTTACTAATGTCAGTTGGTCTAGGTTATTTTGCATCGTAATGTTTCATTTACCCTTGCATGTTAATTCTTATCCACTCGATCGAATTCAGGAGGATCGGTCTTATGTTGATAACCATGAACTTTTACGTATGGTCAAGTCAAGGTCAGGAGGACCAAGATTTATCATTTGTGTCAAGATTTTGTGGAGGAACCGTTCCGAGAGGGAAGCTACTTGGAAACGGACGAGTCCATCCGGATTTTATCCTCTCATCATTCCATAATTCGGTTATGTTCTTTACAGGCACGTCACGTTTCATGTCCTTGTCAGTCATGTCGCGTTCATGTTCTTTTTAGATTATCTTATCTATAATTCGGGGACGAATTATTCTTTTAGGGGGGAAGAGTTGTAAAACCCGCATACTTTTACCATGAACAGTACACTTAGTAAATATACGAACCAATTAAAACTTTCCTTTTATATCACGAACACGTGTCACAAATAGTAAAATCAGAAATTACGTACGTGTTATTACACGATAAGTATTAAATACGTGATACTACATGTGTAACACCCCATTTTGGAAATGGAAATATCACAGAAATTATGGCGTGTCATCAAAGCATACAAGGAAAAATGTCTAAACATTACTTGACCATAAAAGGAAAATACCGGAATCGGACATCGGTAGTCCAAAAGTAAAGCTCATCACACACAAACATAGTATAATAAAGGAAAGGACTAAACAATTTCCAAAGCATAAGTATCATAAGAAAGGAAATGCATAATGTAACGAAGGCTAGACAGCTTCCAGCCCATATGCACGTACTCCTAGTGTCTACGAGCGTCCCTGAGTACCTGCCGTTTTGGGAACATAGAAAAGGAAAACGGCTGAGCAAATACGCTCAGTGCATGGATGTACAATAAAGCATGAATAGGATAAGCATATAACATATAACAGCGGAAGAAAAACTAAGTCCCGAGTAACCTGGTTAAGTCTTGATAAAACTGGTTTAATAGTTTGAAAGTCTTATGTTTATCTTATAAAAACTGTTTGTCATATTTTAACATTAGCCAATATAGGTCATGAAAATCCACCGTGCATGAATACTTGGAGGGGTGACCTCATCATGCAAATTAGAGGGGCTGCCTCTAATTTAATATACTGGTTTTTGGGTAGGAAGGATCAGCTCCTTGTGAAGGATGCAAGGCACACACCACATTCACCATGAAATCCTGAATAAAACATGTAACTAGGATGCACCCATACGCCCCACATGATAAATATAAATAAATGGCCAAAAGCTGAAGGGACGCCACGAGCAATCACTCCACTGTGGTGAAGTCATAACATCAGTGCCTCTAATGTTATGGTTATGGTACCTCCATAACTAGGTGAAACTGGTCATGCATGTATATGGCTATAGGTAATCTTAATCAAACATAAGCAATCAAACACGTAACTTATACTACGGGAAAACAGTTGGCTGCATACGGGGAATCCTAATAAGGAAAGAATGTCCATACTGAAAGGACGGGAATCCGTACCTTATGTCCAGTGAACGAAGAAGATGAACTGCGAGGAATCCTACTTCCGAATCACTAGTGCTACATAAATACGTACATGAATAAGTATCTGCTTACTAAATACGTAGCTGGTTTTATGTCATGTCTTAGCTTATTTTATGTGTTCTTACCATGTTTTACTGTTTCTAAGCCTTAAACTGTGTTTTATCTTATATTATGTTTAATCTGATTAAGTCTTTCTGGTATTTCATGTGTTATTATACTTACTGCGTAATAATAAGCAACTTTCCAAAAATAGAAGTTTCCTAAAATAGAAAGTTTCCAAAAAAATAGAAAGTTTCCAAAAATAGAAAGTTTCCAAAAATAGAAAGTTACCAAAAATAGAAAGTTTCTAAAAATAGAAAGTTTCCAAAAATAGAAAGTTTCCAAAAATAGAAAGTTTCCAAAAATAGAAAGTTTCCAAAAATAGAAAGTTTCCAAAAATAGATTTACTGCTTAAAATAGATAAGTTTCCATAAGTAGATTAGCTGCCTGAAATAAATAAGTTTCTAAAAATAGAAGGTTTCCATAAATAGATTAGCTGCCTTATTTAATTAAGTTTCTAAAAATAGAAGTTTCCATAATTAGAAATAAGCTGGTTAAATAAGCTAAGTATATAAGCCTAAGTGTTTTCATGATTATTTTCTAAGTCATACGATATAATGTATAGTTTAATAATTATTTCATGTAATTAAATTAAACTATAGGTTAAAATATTTAATTAAAGTATAACATGTTTTTAATTAAATAAGTTACATACTTAGGTTAAAATATGTATTATTATATATTAATAATATAACCTAAGTCATGTTAATTAATTAATTATATCCATGGTTTTTAAAATAATTAATTAATTATAAGTCTTAAATATATAAATACTTAGGTTAAAATAATTTCATGATCAATAATAATTAAATAACCTAAGTCATGTTATTAAATTAATCACATCATTTTATTAATTTAATTTTAACATAAGATCATAAACATAAAAACTAAACATACACCATGAACCGGATCTAGACTAAAAAGCATGAACCGGACATGAAATCGACACCGTACCCCGAACCAACTCGGGGTACCCCGTGTTTTACTGCTGCCGTGGGACCCACACGCACCAACTAAGACCATATGGTCTTGGTAGTGGTCGGCTTGGCAAACCGAAACCCATTCGGGTTCGGTGCAGCCTGCGGCCAAAAACAAACACCCCTTAAAACACCCTTTTGATTTTATTTAACACCAAATCATGTTAGATCCATGTTTAATTATTATGTTTTTGTAAAAAACATCACATGTTCTTAATTTATAAAAAGATTAAATCAAAAGAAAAGGTTTAAAAAGGATTTACCGAATTCGTGGATCAAAAGGACGAAGAACCAACACGATCAATCACTAAAACTTCAAGATCCAAGATCACAAATCACCTCTTATGGTGGTTGTTGGGTGGCGGCACAAAGAGACAAGGGGAAAGGAGGTTTTAGGTTTTCTTAAAAATCTTCTGTAAAGATTAAATGAGTAGTAAAAAAAATAATAACCCCACTTTAGTAAATTTGACAAATGGGCTTGGCCCATTTGTCCTTGTTGCCGCGGGTACGGACCCCACTTGGGGTACCCGTACCTTTTTCCGTGTCTCGTTATTAAGTTAAACGTTTGTGATTATTGTGTTCGTGTTTTAAATGTTCTCGTTACGTAAATACCGTGATCTAATATATTTAATTACGCTCGTAATAAATATATATACGTTATTAATAATAGTTCGTGTTTTAATTACGTTCATGATTTCATGATTGCATGTTCATGATTAATTATCGTCAAATAATTATTACATGATCGTGCGTAGTAAATACTTATCGTGTTCTAACACGTACATAATACGTAAACTCCTAACACGTAATCGTAATCATGCTATATTAGGAAAGTTTTAATCTAGTACGTACGATCCTAAGAGTATTATGCATGGTAAAAGCATGCGGGTTTTACGACTCTTCCCCCCTAAAAAGAATAATTCGTCCCCGAATTATAGATAAAGTAAACTGGAAAAGAAGAACATACCCGAATTCAAAATATGAAATGAGGGTAAGAAGCCCGGATAGACTCCTCTGTTTCCCAAGTGGCTTCCCGCTCGGTATGATCCTTCCATAGAATTTTGACGAATGGAATCGTCTTCTTTCTCATGACTCGTTCTTGTCTGTCAAGAACTCGTTCGGGTTCTTCTATAAAAGTGAGATCTTCACGTATCTGTTCCAGTGGATACTGAACCATGTGAAGGGGATGATACTGGTACCCTATGAGTAAGGACACATGAAACACATTGTGCACATGCGAAAGCTGCGGAGGTAACGCCAATCGGTAAGATACTTCACCGACTCGTTCAATGATATCAAACGGTCCGATAAACCGAGGACTGAGCTTCCCTTTAATCCCGAAGCGTCTAACACCACGTGCCGGCAAAACCTTAAGGAAGACGTGATCTCTTACATTAAAGTGTATATCCCTACGATGCTTATCGGCATAACTCTTCTGACGTGACCGTGCCTCCTGAATTTTCTACTTAGCTACTGCGATCTTCTCATTGGTCATCTCTATGATTTCTGGTCCTTCTAGTGTTCGCTCGCCAACCTGATCCCAGCAAATTGGGGCGCGACACTTTCTGCCATACAACATCTCAAATGGAGCACACTTAATGCTTGCGTGCCAACTGTTGTTGTATGCAAACTCCACCAAACAGATGTATTCGTCCCAATCACCCGTCCATTCCAACGCACATGACCTCAACATATCCTCCAATGTCTGAATGGTTCGCTCCGACTGTCCGTCCGTTTGAGGATGAAAAGCCGTGCTAAGCTTAAGTTATGTACCCCAAGCTTTCTGCAGACTTTTCCAAAAGCGCGAAGTGAATCGAGGATCTCTGTCTGAGACGATGCTGGATGGTGCACCGTGGAGTCTCATGATCTCTCGTCTGTACGTATATGCGAGTTTACTTACCGGATCTTCCTTGCGGATCAGTTAGAAATGAGCTGATTTGGTAAGTCGATCAACGATAACCCAAATTGCATCGTGCTTCCTCTTGGTAGGCGGAAGACCAGTAACAAAATCCATGGTGATTTTGTCCCACTTCCACTCTGGAATATCTAACGGTTGCAGGAGACCGCCAGATCGCTGATGCTCAATCTTAACCTGTTGGCAGGTAAGACATTTGGAGACGTAAGTGGCCACATCCTGTTTCATACCACTCCACCAAAAGTACTGCTTGATGTCATGGTACATCTTAGTCGAACCAGGATGTATCAAGAATGGGGAGGTATGAGCTTCAGCTAATAAAGCTTCCCGGAGTTCTTGGTCATCAAGAACACAAAGTCTCGTGCCCTGCCATACGATACCATCTGCATCTACTCTGAATTCTGTCTGCTTCTCCAAATTCTGTACTATCGCCCAGATTTCTCCGTCATCCTTCTAAGCTTCCTTTATCTTAGATAGTAACTCGGGTTCTACTCTAAGATTAGCCCAGTAACCGTGTTGTCCACGTACCATGATCTTGATGTCTAGTCGCTCCAAGTCTCTGATGATTTCCTCTTCGATTTTAATGCCGTTGATCATTCCGGACTTCCTGCTAAGGGCATCTGCTACTACATTTGCCTTTCCGGGATGATACTGTAGATTAATGTCATAATCCTTCAACAGCTCTAACCATCTCCTCTGCCTCATGTTCAATTCACGCTGAGTGAAGATATACTTCAAGCTCTTGTGGTCCGTGAAAATGTCACATGATTCTCCATATAAGTAGTGCCTCCATATCTTCAATGCAGACACGACTGCAGCAAGTTCCAGGTCGTGCGTGGGGTAATTTCTTCATAAGGCTTAAGCTGTCGTGAAGCGTACGCGATCACTTTCCCATGTTGCATGAGAACAAAGCCAAGTCCCTTCCCCGATGCATCGCCGTAGATTTGAAATCCACCCGTACCAGATGGTAGAGTAAGAATAGGTGCATATACTAGCTTCTGCTTCAGGTCTTCAAAGCTCTTCTCTCGATCTTCAGTCCAGACGAATTTCTCCCCTTTCCGCATCAGTTTGGTCAATGGTAGTGCTAGGCGGGAAAAGTTCTCCACGAACCTACGGTAATAGCCATCCAAGCCTAAGAAACTGCGGACTTCCGTCGCTGATGTCGGCCTTGGCCACTTAGTAATGGCCTCAACCTTCGCTGGATCCATAGTGATTCCTTCTGCTGATACAATGTGACCTAAGAATGCCACCTTGTCTAACCAGAACTCACACTTGGAGAATTTAGCATACAGCTGCTTCTGGCGAAGAATCTGTAGTACTGTACGAAGATGGTCTTCGTGTTCCTCCTTGGACTTTGAGAAAATCAGGATGTCATCGATGAAGACATTGACGAACTTGTCCAGAAATTCATGGAAGATTCTGTTCATCAAATCCATGAACACTGCTGGAGCATTTGTCAGGCCAAATGGCATAACTACAAACTCGTAGTGGCCATAACGGGTACGAAAGGCAGTCTTAGCGATGTCATGCTCCTTGACCCGTAGCTGATGATAGCCTGACCTAAGATCAATCTTGGAGAAGTGTTTGGCCCCTTGGAGTTGGTCAAACAGATCGTCAATGCATGGCAGTGGATACCTATTCCGAATGGTAATCTTGTTGAGCTCGCGATAGTCTATGCAAAGACGCATACTGCCGTCCTTCTTCTTAACAAACAAGACCGGTGCGCCCCATGGAGATGCGCTCGGTCGAATGAAACCTCGTTCAAGAAGTTCTTGCAGTTGATCCTTCAGCTCCTTCAGCTCTATGGGAGCCATGCGATAAGGAGCCTTGGAGATTTGTTCAGCTCCTGGAACCAGCTCAATATTGAATTCCACTTCTCGTGCAGGTGGTATGCCCGGAAGTTCTGCTGGAAAAACATCTTGGAATTCCGACACGATAGGTTGATCCTGAATCGATGGGGATTCAGCATCCATGTCGTGAACCGTAGCTAGATAACCCTCACAGCCATGTGACAGTAGTACACGGGCTTGCATGGTGGATATGACTTGTACAGACCGTCCGGGTATGAACCCATTATGAATGTACTCTGGTGCATTAACATCATCGAAGATAACTCGATATGAATGGCAGTCTATGGTAGCATGATGCTTGGATAGCCAATCCATGCCCAAAATCTTGTCGAAGTCATTAATGTCCAGTGGAAGTGCGTCGACAGGTCGAACCTTATCATCAAATTCTAGGGGAAGACTCTTGTATACATGGGTGATTAATACAGAGTCCCTCAAAGGCGTGGAAATAGTAAGCCTATTTTCTAGTGGCAAGGGAGGCATCCTAATGTTCTTAGCATAAGCAGTAGAAATAACCGAGTGAGTAGCACCCGTATCGAAAAGAACACATGCAGCTTGACCATACATATACAAGATGCCAGTGATGGTACCTGTAGACTTGTTGGCCTGGTCTAGAGATGTCGTGTAGACACGCCCGGCAGTAGGAGGCGGCTTGGTATCAGCATGTCCCGATATACCCTCCATCTTGCCCTTACGGCAATCCTTCATAATATGGCCAGGAAGACCACACTTGAAGCACGCATCAGTATTACGGCGACATGGTCCTGGGTGCCTACGGTGGCAAGTAGAGCAAAGAGGATGAGTGTATCCTCTAGCAGGTGCTCTGGCTGGCTGAGAACCTGATAAAACATTTTACATAAGACATGGTAATCGGGTACAAAGGATAAAGCGGATAATCGTAAGATTGACTACCAGTGATAGCTGGACGGCTAGGCTGCGAACCTCTCTGGTTCTGGTCCCTACCGTTTCCATGGTTCCTGGTAGAAGTTTTGCTAAGTGTCAGAATATGAGTTATAACATAAAACATAAGGAATTACGTAAGTATTAGGACCTGCTGCTGTTGGAGTGCCCAGCGTTGTTACGGTAATTGTCATTACCGCCACGCCTATCCGTAGCAGAACGGTCGTTAGTGTGACCGTTTCCCTTGGGCTGATGAGGCTGCTGCTGAGTAGCCGGCTGAGACCGGTCCCCAGTTTTCTGCCTGGAAGATACATTTAAGAGATGAATAATTGACATATGGAAAAATGTACGGATTGTTCACCGCTTGAATACGAATGTTTACCTCTTGTCGGGTCTTTCAGCTTCCCCGAACTCATCTCTCTCCTGCAGCATCTCCAGCTTTCGTGCTGCATCGGCCACTTGTGCTACAATGTTGAACGTAGCACACACCAGATTGTTTGCGACCGATTTGCGAAGACCCCATCTAAAGTGATGTGCCTGCTCTTCAGGAGTACCTGCTGCCTCACCAAGGAAACCAGCCAAGCGAAGAAAGCGCTGCATAAAATCGTTGCTATTCTCCCCAGCTCTCTGTCGGATCCCATGGTACTCTCTCTTGAGCTTGTCCTGCTCAGCCTTGGGAAAGAACTGCTCCATCACCATGTCCTTGAACTGAGCCCAAGTCAAACCAGCAACCCACCCATCACCACCTTCAGATTTCATCAATGCTAACCACCAGTTGAGTACATCGCCTTCGAACCGATAGCATGCCAACCTCGCCTTGTATGCGGGGCCACAGCCCATAGCGTTGAAAATCTTCTCGATGTGAGCCAACCAGCTTTCAGCATCGCTGGGGCTATCTGTCTTCTCAAAAGCTCGAGGGCGGAGCTTGTTGAATCTCTCCAGCCATACTGCTAATGTCACTGGAGGAGGAGGAGGAGGTGGCTGATTATGCTGCTGATTGTTGGCAGCTTGAACTTCAGCCCTGATGTCATTCCTCAGTTGAGGAAGCAAGGCTTGCATGGCAGCCTGAATTGCAGCATTGAGCTGTTCCTGTTCGCATGTGAGAACCATCTGACAGTATAACATAAAACATATGATTAAACAGATCAAAACATAAAATATATATATACATGAAAAAAATTTATACTAAAATTTCACGAGAAAAATTTTATGCAAGAAAATTTTGTGTATGAATGCATGGTGCAGTTTTATGAAAACTTTTGTATGCTCGAGAGTGAACGCCTCTGGTCAGTTCACCCAAAACAAAAGACATAGCGAGGGGACGCCTATGGGTCGGTCCGAAATCTAAAAGTTTCGATAAAACACATGCGACTAAATAGGGCCAGTCCTGTACCAACCATTACTTAGTCAAAAACCCTGCAACAATGACATGTATATGTATGCTTAAAAATGATGAATGCATGAAAACAACTGTCAGTTCTAGGAAGACCGTAGTGACTACCCACTAATCACAGGTCATATTTGAGAGCCTACAGGTCGAAGCCTTGGCTCTGATACCATAATTGTAACACCCCATTTTGGAAATGGAAATATCACAGAAATTATGGCGTGTCATCAAAGCATACAAGGAAAAATGTCTAAACATTACTTGACCATAAAAGGAAAATACCGGAATCAAACATCGGTAGTCCAAAAGTAAAGCTCATCACACACAAACATAGTATAATAAAGGAAAGGACTAAACAATGTCCAAAGCATAAGTATCATAAGAAATGAAATGCATAATGTAAAGAAGGCTAGACAGCTTCCAGTCCATATGCACGTACTCCTAGTGTCTACGAGCGTCCCTGAGTACCTGCCGTTTTGGGAACATAGAAAAGGAAAACGGCTGAGCAAATACGCTCAGTGCACGGATGTACAATAAAGCATGAATAGGATAAGCATATAACATATAACAGCGGAAGAAAAACTAAGTCCCGAGTAACCTGGTTAAGTCTTGATAAAACTGGTTTAATAGTTTGAAAGTATTATGTTTATCTTATAAAAACTATTTGTCATATTTTACCATTAGCCAATATAGGTCATGAAAATCCACCGTGCATGAATACTTGGAGGGGTGACCTCATCATGCAAATTAGAGGGGCTGCCTCTAATTTAATATACTGGTTTTTGGGTAGGAGGGATCAGCTCCTTGTGAAGGATGCAAGGCACACACCACATTCACCATGAAATCCTGAATAAAACATGTAACTAGGATGCACCCATACGCCCCACATGATAAATATAAATAAATGGCCAAAAGCTGAAGGGACGCCACGAGCAATCACTCCGCCGTGGTGAAGTCATAACATCAGTGCCTCTAATGTTATGGTTATGGTACCTCTATAACTAGGTGAAACTGGTCATGCATGTATATGGCTATAGGTAATCTTAATCAAACATAAGCAATCAAACACGTAACTTATACTACGGGAAAACAGTTGGCTGCATACGGGGAATCCTAATAAGGAAAGAATGTCCATACTGAAAGGACGGGAATCCGTACCTTATGTCCAGTGAACGAAGAAGATGAACTGCGAGGAATCCTACTTCCGAATCACTAGTGCTACATAAATACGTACATGAATAAGTATTTGCTTACTAAATACGTAGCTGGTTTTATGTCATGTCTTAGCTTATTTTATGTGTTCTTACCATGTTTTACTGTTTCTAAGCCTTAAACTGTGTTTTATCTTATATTCTGTTTAATCTGATTAAGTCTTTCTGGTATTTCATGTGTTATTATACTTACTGCGTAATAATAAGTAACTTTCCAAAAATAGCAGTTTCCTAAAATAGAAAGTTTCCAAAAAAATAGAAAGTTTCCAAAAATAGAAAGTTTCCAAAAATAGAAAGTTACCAAAAATAGAAAGTTTCTAAAAATAGAAATTTTCCAAAAATAGAAAGTTTCCAAAAATAGAAAGTTTCCAAAAATAGAAAGTTTCCAAAAATAGATTTACTGCTTAAAATAGATAAGTTTCCATAAGTAGATTAGCTGCCTGAAATAAATAAGTTTCTAAAAATAGAAGGTTTCCATAAATAGATTAGCTGCCTTATTTAAATAAGTTTCTAAAAATAGAACTTTCCATAATTAGAAATAAGCTGGTTAAATAAGCTAAGTATATAAGCCTTTCATGATTATTTTCTAAGTCATACGATATAATGTATAGTTTAATAATTATTTCATGTAATTAAATTAAACTATAGGTTAAAATATTTAATTAAAGTATAACATGTTTTTAATTAAATAAGTTACATACTTAGGTTAAAATATGTATTATTATATATTAATAATATAACCTAAGTCATGTTAATTAATTAATTATATCCATGGTTTTTAAAATAATTAATTAACTATAAGTCTTAAATATATAAATACTTAGGTTAAAATAATTTCATGATCAATAATAATTAAATAACCTAAGTCATGTTATTAAATTAATCACATCATTTTATTAATTTAATTTTAACATAAGTTCATAAACATAAAAACTAAACATACACCATGAACCGGATCTAGACTAAAAAGCATGAACCGGACATGAAATCGACACCGTACCCCGAACCAACTCGGGGTACCCCGTGTTTTACTGCTGCCGTGGGACCCACACGTACCAACCAAGACCATATGGTCTTGGTGGTGGTCGGCTTGGCAAACCGAAACCCATTCGGGTTCGGTGCAGCCTGCGGCAAAAAACAAACACCCCTTAAAACACCCTTTTGATTTTATTTAACACCAAATCATGTTATATCCATGTTTAATTATTATGTTTTTGTAAAAAACATCACATGTTCTTAATTTATAAAAAGATTAAATCAAAAGAAAAGGTTTAAAAAGGATTTACCGAATTCGTGGATCAAAAGGACGAAGAACCAACACGATCAATCACTAAAACTTCAAGATCCAAGATCACAAATCACCTCTTATGGTGGTTGTAGGATGGTGGCACAAAGAGACAAGGGAAAAGGAGGTTTTAGGTTTTCTTAAAAATCTTCTGTAAAGATTAAATGAGTAGTAAAAAAATAATAACCCCCCTTTAGTAAATTTAACAAATGGGCTTGGCCCATTTGTCCTTGTTGCCGCGGGTAGGGACCCCACTTGGGGTACCCGTACCTTTTTCCGTGTCTCGTTATTAAGTTAAACGTTTGTGATTATTGTGTTCGTGTTTTAAATGTTCTCGTTACGTAAATACCGTGATCTAATATATTTAATTACGCTCGTAATAAATATATATACGTAATTAATAATAGTTCGTGTTTTAATTACGTTCATGATTTCATGATCGCATGTTCGTGATTAATTATTGTCAAATAATTATTACACGATCGTACGTAGTAAATACTTATCGTGTTCTAACACGTACGTAATACGTAAACTCCTAACACGTAATCGTAATCATGCTATATTAGGAAAGTTTTAATCTAGTACGTACGATCCTAAGAGTATTATGCATGGTAAAAGCATGTGGGTTTTACAACACGATAATTATTAACAATAATAATTATAAACACGAACATGAAATCATGAACGTTAAAAGCACGAACACGTAATTACATATGTATTTATTATAATACGATAAATATCGTTTACATACAAGTATTTAATTATAACACGAACAATTAATTGTAACATAACACGAAAACGCTAACGTATGAACACGTAAAATATAGACACGAAAAACATTCGGGTTTCCCCTTGTGGGCACCTTATAGCCGCGGACACCAAAGACAAGGGAGGGCCCAAGCCCATTTTGGTTTTAACTAAATTAAACAAAAAGGGTTACACCCTTTTCATTTACAGAAGATTTCTAAAAAATCAAAAACCCTAGCCTCCCTTTTGTCCTCTTTGGCCGCCGGCTACCACACACTTTGATCTTGATTATTGGAAAGCAAGTGTTAGTGTTCGTGTCTTTGTTCTCAATTGATTCACGCATTCGGTAAATCTGTTATTGCTTTTCTCTTATTCTTTTTAATTAATTTAGAATATGAAATCATGGGGTTTATATAAAACTAGTAAATAATCATGTCATCTAATCATGGGGAAAAAATAAACATGTTTTTTGGGTTGGTTTGGTTTGGCCGACACACACAACCAAGAGCCAAAGCTCTTGGTGTCTCACGTGTGACCACAACCGAGACCTTATGGTCTCGGTGGAGTCTTTGTGGTTCGGCAGCAAGGTGAATCAAGGGACCCCGACGCGAGTTAGGGTGGCCTTGTGGGTGTTCTTGGTCTCGGTAGTAACAAACAACACCACCGGCTAACTGCCGGTGGCGGTTTTAGTCTAGAAGGGGAAACGCAGCAGGAACAACAGGGGGAACCACCGGCACACAGGCGGTAGGAACCTTGTTGTGGTCAGCGGCTAGCCGAGAGGGGCAAGAACAGTGGCAACCGGCTGAGCTGGTTAACCACTGTTAAGGGGTGTTTGGTTGGTCGGGTTCATGGAGTTTTCGGTCCGGTTCACATGTGTCTAAATTTGTTGATACAAAAGTTGGATGATCCTTGCTTGACCCGAATTAGGCTTAATCCAGGTAGGCTGGGCTCCGGCTCTTGCACCACGTGAATAACTTGTTGAGATCTTGCACACTAAAACAACACGTGTTAGACTTACCGTGGGCACGTATCCCACGATTAGACTCTGGCGTGAGAGTAAGTAATCGGTTTAGGGTTAGAAATCGGCTGTAGGTTGAGAGTATAGATAATGTGATACCTTTGTGGAACCCCTGGGGTTCCTTATATAGGCAGTAAAACCCTAATGGGCTGTCACTATTACTTCGGCCCCAAGCATAAGATAATCACCATAATTAGCTTGATTGTTATCTTCTAATTATGGTGAGTGTATATCTTATACTTTGAGGAAACCCCAATCTTAATAAGATTGTGATTCTGTCTAACCCTGTACCGGCCGTGCCGGGCCGTGGGCCGCACACATCTTATGCGGCCACTGTTCATTCAAGCCCATAAGCTCAAATGACATTAATCCAACCCATTCGTGATGGGCCGGATGCGGGTAGTACCCGTGGGCCAGGTTCATGACCCGGTTGGGGACTATACGTCATCATGTCCCCCCAGTCTAGTTGTTACAGTCGTAGGCATAATATCTAGAATAAAAATGCCCCTCGGACGTACCAAGAAAGAACATTTTGAAATGTTGAATTTGAAAACCATATCTCGGTCGCACGTGACAACCTTTGGAAAGGAATTTATTCCCATGTACCAATAAATGGTACCCCAGCCACACCTGACGACCGAGACACATTAAATGAAACATTGAATATGGTCATACGTATGACCGCATATCCCGACACATTGGACTGTTCACCTGACATGTTGACTGACAAAGTGCAAACAGTCAGTACCTCGAGCGACACAATCTTCTGAGTCAGAAGTGACCCATGGGTCTCGCCTGACTGTTCACTTGCCATTTATCTCCCTAACCACACGATTTAGGTTAGTGGAAGACACATGGCACTAATCCAATGAATCAGTATCAACGAGGCAACCATATAAATAGGGTGCCCATACGGTTGTGTGTTACACACAGTCTTTTGCTATTTTTCCGCCATTAACGCTTTCTTCATAACCATCACTTTCTTTCACACAGATCTTCCCCCACACAGGTTAGAACACCACGCCTTTCATCATTTCTTAATAATTATGGCTCATAGGAACAATCCCACTATCGGATCCGTGCTGAATGTGATGACGGAAGTAAAACTGGGAGAGTTTTACTCCGATTATTACATTCCTAGCAACCTTCACCCCTCTCTTCCCGGTGCCGGGGATCTTATAACTGAAGCCCCCCAGAGAAAGATTGGCCTATATACTCGTCTTTTTGATGCGGCCAACTACCGCATCCCTTTCACTAGGTTCCTTATAGATTTATTAGGATACTATGATGTACATATCACCCAACTACACTGTATAGGCGCGTGTAAGATAAGCCAATTTGAAATCTTATGCCGTACTCGAAACATTCCCCCAACCGTAGAGTTGTTTAGGTTGTTCTACATTCCAAACCTAGTAAATGGCTGGCTTTCTTTCAAGAAACGATCCCCAAACAGCCCCGTGAGTCACAATAAAGCCATGGACTCACTAAAAAACTGGTACGACCACTACTTTTTTATTGACGCAGTAGTGTGGCCGACTGAATTTGTATATAAGCACAAATTACGCCCTGACTTTCCTCCCCGAACCGGTACATATAATGCCCAACATGCTCAAGAAATAGATAGAAACAGAACAGGGTTTCATAGGAGTCTACCTGAGTCATTCCTTTGCCTCCTAGGCATTAGCCGTAACTATTTTGGCCCGTCGAACAGATACCCCGTATTTTAGAGAAACCGAGGCGAAGGTAGGTGTAGTATATTTACTCTCAAAGATATGTAAGTGTGTAGTCCGTAACTAACATACCACTTTTTTTTGCAGAAATGAATTTCTTTGGATTCCTTCGTCCGGGAGACCCCAAGACCATTCCGGAGGGAATGCGCCCCAGGTGAGAAAACGAGCTTCCATTACTTGAACCAACCAGGGACGTAACATTCGCCTTGGCAGCCCTACCCGACCCTCAATCCGACGAGGAAGATACAACCATTCAGAAGACCCCATAGATTTCGACAATGAGGACGGGGACGCGATGATGCTGGAAAATGATGTTGGGCCCTCCTCACAGCCTAAGACTGCCACCCATGCTCATGATGAGGAGCAGGGTGATAATATCGAGAGAACCACCTCCAGCCTTGCCCGAATGATGGGCGAGGATAATGAGGAGGAAGTGCAGCAAGACGATGAGGAGGAGGAGGAAGAAGAGCAACCCGTCCTAAGGCCCACCCAAAGAAAGATTAAGAGGGCAAGAAAGGCCATCGAGGCTGTGGTTGGCGAGCACAATGCCCCAGCCAAGAGATTGCGCGAAGACCACCCCCTCTACCAATCTGGTGAAAGCATAAACCAGGCCTCGGGGACGACACATGATGCCTATATAGCCCAGAACGTGCAACCCCAAGCTATTGAGCCGGTCTCACAGGTTCCTCCCACCACGTCAGAGCTGGAGAAGACAAACATGTAAGTCGTCCTCATATGTCTGTGTCATTTCTTTTTTTCCCTCTTCTAAGTAAAAGGTACGTGCCTTTGTAATGATACTTATGTGATTGATGTTGTCTTTCGCAGGGATTACCAAGCTGGTGCCGCGCTAGTCCAAGGGACGAGGAAGGGGAAAGAACATGTCCGTCAAGCCTCAGCGCCCAAATTTGGCCCGGCCTTCGAGGAAGGTACCCCAACGGCCTCGCAGGATATTCCTGTATCCGACCCCTCCACACACTTTAATCCTGAGTGGAAGACATCCACTACTGATGGGATGAGGGACGCGGAAGAGTGTCGGGACTACCTTAACCATTGCATTCCTCCTGGCCTTATGAAGGATATAAACGCACTAAGTCATCATGACCTAGTGGATGAATACAATGGGCCTTGGTGCATCAGATGGCCATGGGCACATCAATGCGGGTGAGGTTTGAGGACGCCCTGGAGCACGTCCTATCTTTAAAGAGGAAGAACGGCCGTAGAGAGAAGATGATTGAGGAAAGTGAATCCATGATTGCGACCCTCCAATCCCAACTTGCCACAACTGAGGCAACCGTGAAAGAACAAGCTGCGCACGCCAATGCTCATGACAAGCGTGTTGCTGAGCTCGAAGCCCAACTTGAGGCTTCAAAAACTAAGGTACTTATCTGTAAGGTATCATGCCCGCGTCTATATTATGCATGCTGTATGTTAACCTTAGTATAACACCCACAGGTGGCCGTAGCCAAAGCATTGGCGAAGACCTCAGCTGACCAGGTATCTACCCTCTCGAAGGAGCTTGAGGAGGTGCGGACGTTGGTCAAAGGCGAGGAGACTTTGAAGGATGAGCTTGCTAAGGAAAAGGTAGTGTTGGAACGGGTGGTTGAGACCTCTACGCAAAAGGACGCCGAGCTAGACGCCCTCATCACAGACCGTGATGAGGTGTTGTACCCCAACTACTCACAGCCATTGCTGGTCGTAGGTGGATGGTGGGTCATGGGGGTCTGGCTATTATGAAGGTGATGGAGGCTCCCCAATTTGTGCAATAGTTTGCTGATCTTCTGTCGGACGGTATTGACCGCGGCCGACACGAAGGTATGGTCATGGCCGCAGAGCTGATAAGCAAGAAACAGAACTTTACCAAGCATGCTTACTTCAACCCCGGGGCTGCAGAGAAGATGAATGCGTCCATGGCTGCTATGAGGGATTTGGAGTACCCTTTCTTGGCCGAACTTGAGTCTGCAAAGTACGCGTCCAATAGGGAAATCATGGAAAAACTATGTCTGGGCGCGTGCTCGCAAGGTGAGGGAGACTCTCGGGCCCATTTCGCGCCTTCTCCTAGCCAGCTCACCCTTCCTATTTATGAGGACGTTACGAGGATCGTGGTTGGTGAACAGACATTAAGTGAGTCGTTGGAGGCGAACGCGGCTCGGGCCCATAATAAGAAAGACCATGGTGAAGCATCGTCGTCTTGGATAGCCGAAGAGTAGAAAGAGATAGGCAAGTTTCTCCCCCCATATAGGGCGTACTTCAATGGCTGTAATTTCTGAACACTTGTATTTGTAACAAATATTCGTTTGTGGATGTCCACGGCACTTTTGTGTAACATTTTATCTAAACACTTAGAATATGATGTGTATGCGTCCGTGGTGATCACGGCAATTTTGTTTGTTTACATTGAAACTTGTTTATATTCCTTAGATATCGTGTATCTGTTTTGCATGACGTGTCACGGCTGATTAAGAATAAACCAAGTCTATAATTTACTAGATGTGCACCGTGTGTCTTTATCATGTCCGGCACTATGTAAGTACGACATGTGGGAACTTATTACAACGTCTTGTAAATAAGGTGTCTTGTAAGGATACATGATCCGCGTCACTGGAGTTGCATCCCTCTTATGCGACAAGTTGAATTATTAGGTTCACTTAATCCTCTTGCCCCGCCTGGGAGCGAATAGTACATGTACGGTTTGAATGAATGCGTATGAACAAATAATAACATACTAGGGAAATAATAAATAAATCTGAAAAACATAAGACAATAATTTGCACAAGAACAGACCGTGGAGCTGGCTAGGCACCACGACATTTTATTAGAACGCTTACGATTTTTTGACAGAATTAAAATCCTAAGACAAATAGAACCTAGAAAGCATGAAAACAAAAAATACATGGATCTTCATTGAAGCTGACCACAGCGAAGTGTCCATGCGGAGGTCGTAGCCCTTTCAGATGTAGCATCTTTTAAGGTTGCAAATATTCCATGTACGGTCCAAGTCACGACCATCCATATCATGCAACTTGTACGCACCTAGTCACAAAGCTTCTGTGACCTCATACGGCCCTTCCCACTTTGAACCAAGCTTTCTTGTGTTCTCCGCGCGACTTGCCTCGTTAGCATGATAAACAAAATCCCCTGGTAGGAAGGAAACACCCTTGACTTTGGAATCATAATAAGCTTTCATACGTGCCTTAGACTTGGCCTCATTGATGGCTGATATCTCTTGTTTCTCCTCTAACAAGTCTAGATTGACCCGGAGTTGCTCATCGTTTGTGACGACGTTAAACTTCGTAGTGTAGATTGTAAGCATCCCAATTTCTGTTGGGATAACAGCCTCAATTCCGTAGGCCAGTGCGAATATTGTGTCCCCATTGGCTATTTTGATCATTGTCCAGTGTGCCCGTAGGACATGCGGCAGTTCATCTACCCATTTGGCGCTTCTTTCATCCAAGCGTGCTTTTATACCCTCACCCAGGCTTCTATTCGCCCGCTCTACGAGACCATTAGTCTGTGGGTGTTTAACTGATGCGAAACGCCATGTGATGTTCAACGCCGCGCACTAATCCTTGAATGGATTATCCGCGAACTGCTTTCCGTTATCCGAGATGATCTCGCCTGGCAAACCAAAACGACACACAATATTTTCCCAAACAAACTTTTTTACCTGTTTGCCCGTAATCGTTTTGACCGCCTTAGCTTCTATCCAGCGAGTAAAATAGTCCATAGCTACGATCAAGAACTTAACGCCCCCTGCGACAATAGGAAAATGTCCTGCGATATCAATCCCCCACTTGTAGAATGGCCATGGGGATGTGATGGGCGTTAGTTCTTGCTGTGGATGCTGCGGTACTGGCCTGTGTACTTGGCAATCACCGCATTTAAGAACCATGTCTCGTACGTCCTGATGCATAGTCGGCCAATAGTACCCTGTGCATAAAGCTCGTGCCACTACTGATCTGGGGCATGCGTGCATGCCACACGACCCTTCATGTATCTCACTAGTCACATAGCTAGCCTGGCGCGGCCCGACGCATCGCAGCCACGGCTGTAAGAAGGAACGTTGTATAGAACACCATCTCAGAGTTCAAAATGTTGCGACTTCCTTTTGATACGTCGCGCCGCCTTTTCGTCCTCCGTAAGGGTTTCAACAGTTAGATAGTTGATGATCGGGGTCATCCATGTAGGTCCCTCTTCTTCAACTATGGTCGTGATTTCTCCCCCTCTAATGGACTTTTCCTTGAGTATTTCAACCAACACTTGCTTGGATAAATGGGCGAAGCTTGTAGACGCAATCTTGCTAAGAGCATCCGCCTTCTTGTTTCCGCCTCTTGGTACTTGCTGGATGGAAAACTTTCCAAAAGCGACGATGAGTGACTTGACTTTCTCCAAGTATTGGATCATGTTATCCTCCTTAGCTACGTACCCTCCTAGGATGTGATTTGCGACGAGCCGTGAGTCCACATAGGCCTCAAGGTTGCGGACTCCCATCCTAACGACGATTTTTAAACCCGCAATCAGTGCTTCATATTCTGCCTCATTATTCGTGGCTGTGAACTGAAAGCGCAAAGTGTAGGTAAATTCCATTCCTTCCGGATTCGTGAGAATGAGGCCGGCTCCTGATCCGTTCGTGCACGAAGATCCGTCAGTAAACAAAACCCATGGTTCCGTTGGAATTTCTTCTTTTTGCACCATTGCTTCGTCCTCCTTAGGTTTCTCAATTAGGAAGTCTGCCAAAATTTGGCCTTTGACGGCTGTCCTTGGTCTATAAGAGATGTTATGTTCTCCTAGTAGGACGCTCCACTTCTGTAATCTCCCGGCCACGTCCGGTTTAAAGATGATCTGTTTTATTGGTTGATCAGTGATAACCATAATTGGGTGCGCCCGGAAGTACCGGCGCAGCCTTTTAGCGGCGTAAACCAGCGACAAAACCAACTTCTCCATTGATGAATAAATCAACTCCGACCCTTGCAATGCTCTACTTATGAAGTAAACCGGAGTCTTGACTGAATCCCGATCTGTCATAAGGACTGCGCTGATTGCTCCGCACGTAGCGGACAGATACATAATTAGCTCCTCCTTAGGTCGGGGTGCAACTAACATGGGAAGAGCCGCGAGATGTTGTTTGAGCTGTCCAAAGGCTTCCCCTTCCTCTTTTGTCCAGCAAAAGTCTCCTTTCTTTAAGCACTTCTTGAGTGTTTTAAACAAAAGGAGAGACTTCTCTGCGGACTTTGACAAGAACCTATTAAGCCCGACCGGCTTTCCGTTGAGTAATTGTACCTCCTTGAGTGTCCGAGGGGATGGTAGCTGTATCACGGCGTCCGTCTTCTCCGGACAAGGTTTAATGCCGTTTGGATTAATCATATACCCAAGGAACATTCCTTCGGTTGCTCCAAACGTGCATTTTTTTGGATTCAGTTTCATGTTGATTTTCCACAACGTGTCGAACGTCTCCTGGATATCACGGAGAAGTGCTTCCTCCGTATGGATCTCGATGACCAAGTCGTCAACATAGACCTCAAGGTTACGGCCTATCTGTGAGTCGAAGGCTTTACCAACAAGTCACTGATATGTCGCACCGGCATTCTTTAGTCCGAACGGCATTTTTGTGTAACAATACACGCCCTGACTAGTGTGAAACGCCGTCTTCTCCTCGTCTTCCTTCGCCATCTGGATATGATGGTATCCTTTTTACGCGTCTAAAAAATATTTGAAAGGGTATCCGCATAAGGATTCCACCTTCCAATCGATTTCTGGTAACGGATAGCAGTCTTGCGGACAAGCTTTGTTTAAGTCTGTGAAGTCCACACACATGCGCAAGCTCCCGTCATGCTTCTTGACCATGACCGGATTGGATAACCATTCATGGTAATATACCTCACGCATAATTCCTGCGTCCACCAGCTTCCGTACCTCATCCAGTATTACGTGGTTGCGTTCTGGTGCTTGACCATGCTTCTTTTGCCTTACAGGGGGATATCCCGGGCGGATATGAAGCCTATGTTCTGCTATCAAACGTGGCACGCCCGTCATATGCTTTGGCTCCCATGCGAATATATCAAGGTTTTCCTTTAGGACAGAGCACATGGCCTTCTTTCCCTTTTCCGGTAGTGTTCCCCCTATGGCTACCTCTTGCTCCGGGTAGTCGGGGTGGATTACCACCTTCCAATTGGGGGGTGGTGATATTTACTTAATGGGAACTGGTTGGACTGGTGTTGTCATGGCGTGGCATTCGGATGCCGGTACGATCGAATTGTAAATAGTAACAATTCCCCCTTCAACTGGGAATTTAATCATGCCGTGAGCCGTGGACGGGACTGCCCGTATAGCCAGGATTCCTGGTCTTCCAATAATACCATTGTACGGAAAGTGTGGACGTATCACCGTAAAGTTCATCCATACCGCGGTGGAATGCTCTTTATCCCCAATGGTTACCGGTAGACGCAGTTGCACTATTGGCCAGATAGTGTCTCCACTAAAGCCAATGAGCCGCGACGTGGCCGACACTAATTGGCTTTTAATCTCTGGTCGTAGCTGTACGAAGCAATGTTCGTAGAGTACTTCCACTGATGATCCTCCGTCCACATACATACGACGAACGTTGTGGGTTCCAATGATTACCTCAATCGTGAGAGGTGCATCAGCCACGTTGCTCGCCGTAATAGGAGGAAATGAGATCTCTTTGCCGCGTGAAATTTTTTGACTAACTTTCTGCTTTGTGCGGCGCTGCCACGATTGGATGTTGAAGGCTTGTCCTTTTGGGAGTCCTTCTTGTCATACTTTTTGTTATCCTTCCCATCCTTCCAATCCTTGACCAGGTGTTTGAGTTTGCCTGATTTAATCAATGACTCTATATGCTTCTTGAGCTGGATGCACTCCTCCATGCCGTGACCCTTGTCATTGTGGAATTTGCAGAAGCGATTTCCTTGACGGCGGTCAACTGGAGTTGTCATTGGGGGAGGCCTTGGGAAGTTTGCCCCTTCCGTTAACAAGATATCTCGGTAAGTCATCTTTAGAGGGGTAAATTTGTCATCCGACCACCCTCCTTTATTCTGGCTCTTATAATCCGAGTTCCTTCCGTTGCCTTGGGTGCTTTGATCACCTGACTGCCTCTTGGCCTGGTCGTTCGATTGATAGTTATGATTTCCCTTTGTAGGGTACGCCGCAGCTACCGCGGTTTCTCCTTCTATAAAGTTTCTGACCCTTTCCATGAGGTCGTCGTACCTCTCCGGTCGTTTGTCATTGAGACGCCTAATTAACTCCTTGTCCGTTATGGCATGCATGTAATCAGAAATTTTAAGGAGCTCTAGGCACGTTTTTGTGCGTGTGCACTCATCATTGAAACGTTCCGTGAAGTCCTCGGTAGACTCTCCGGGCCGTTGCATGACGGTTGCTAACGAGACCGGATCCCGATTATACTTTTTTCGCCGAGTATAATTGCTTTTGAACGTAGTGCGTAGCTCACCGAAGCTATCAATACTTCGGTGAGGGAGCCTTTCAAACCAATCACGGGCATTGCTAATCAAGGTTGAATTGAACATCTGACACCATATAGGCATTGCCCATCATTCAATTATCGCCTGCGTATCAAATATCTTTAGGTGATCGTCTGGATCACCAGACCCATCATAGGTTTTAACGCATGTCGGCATACGGTGCTTCTTTTCCTCAGAGTAGTTCCATATACGGAGAGTGAAGGCGTCCTCTCTGTCGTCGCACCATGGGTGGAAAAGATCCTCCTCTTCATCTCGATAGTAGGAATCATCGTAGTATCCCTCATCGTCCGATGGTGGTGGGGGAGTATACCTAGGTCGGTGACGTCTAGGAGGATGGTCATCCGAATCAGACCCTTAAGGGTCATGAGGGGGAGGCGGTGCCCCACTCCTCGGTTGGCCATGATGACCACTTCTGTGAGAAGAGTTAGGAGCTTTCTTCCCTCCAGAGTTCACCCTATGCCACACACTAGTGCGGCGATTATTCACGGGGGTTTCCAACACCGGCCGTTCAGTGGAGCCATCAGACCTATCCCCATCCTCATGGGCTTGTATCAATTCCTGCATGATGCGATCCCCTATGCGCTCGAATACGTTCTGAGGTTGAGGGGTTTCTTCAAGGGGAGGTTGTTCTTGGGGGCGCGCCCTCCTTCTCCTCTTCCGAGTTCGAGGGGAAGTACCAGGCGCGGTACTGCCAAAGTTAAGCCTGGATCGTAGGTTCCTTCCAAAGTTTAGCCTTGACGAGATGCCCGGGACGACTCTGTCAAAGTTCTGCGTGAGAACACGCTCGAGGTCCTCGTCACTGAGTGAACCCACCTCCAATTCTGTCTAGATTTGTGGCCTCTGTGGCTCCCTGTTAGGGGCCTTCAGCGCACTCCCCGGATCAGGATTATCCATGGTGATGGTTGGTGGTGGGGTATTGTCGGACGTGCCTGCCCCACCAAGAGACTGAAAGATGTTTCGATTATTCGGTCCGCCTGCTTGGCCACCAGGGGACTGGGTGGAGATGAGTATCCCATCACCCGTGGACTTTCGATTCCCAGGATTCGTGTTTCTCGGTTTTCCTTGAGGGTGTCCCTTCATCATTAGGAGAGATTGAGAATAAGATTGAGTTTAGTTTAGTGTTTGGGTCCAATGGATGGCGCCAACTTGTTAATACAAAAGTTGGATGATCCTTGCTTGACCCGAATTAGGCTAAATCCGGGTAGGCTGGGCTCCGGCTCTTGCACCAAGTGAATAACTTGTTGAGATCCTGCACCTAAAACAACACGCGTTAGACTTACCGTGGGAACGTATCCCACGATTAGACTCCAGCGTGAGAGTAGTAATCGGTTTAGGGTTAGAAATCGGCTTTAGGTTGAGAGTATAGAGAATGTGATACCTTTATAGAACCCTTGGGGGTTCCTTATATAGGCAGTGAAACCCTAATGGGTTGTCACTGTTATGTCGGCCCCAAGCATAAGATAATCACCATAATTAGATTAATTGTTATCTTCTAATTATGGTGAGTGTATATCCTATACTTTGAGGCAAATCCCAATCCTAATAAGATTGTGATTCTGTCTAACCCTGTACCGGTCGTGCCGGGCCGTGGGCCGCACACATATTATGCGGCCACTGTTCATTCAAGCCCATATGCTCAAATGACATTAATCCAACCTATTCGTGATGGGCCGTGCGGGTAGTACCCTTGGGCCGGGTTCGTGACCCGGTTGGGGACTATACGTCATCAAAATTAAAGGTCACGGGTTCGGTTCATGACTAACATTTACAAGTATTAATTTTACAAGTTATATTATTTAACAAGAGATTAAATTAATTAATAACATGACTAATAATTAATTTAATCAATCATGGACTTAGGTTTATATTATTTATGAAATAGTACATGTTTTAACCTAAGCATTTATTTATTTAATTTAGACTATAGTATTATATCATTATTAAGACATGGAATTTAATTAATTAATAAATATGACTTAGGTTATAATTAATATAATATTAATACATGTATAACCTAAGTATTTTATACACCTTAATTTAATTAAATCATGCTTATATTTAATTAAATCATATAACCTATAGTTTATTTAATTAACATGATATTATTAATAAACTATACTAATGATCACATGATTTATAATATTTAACCAATAAACTTATGTTTATATTATTAATCCAGCTTATTTCTAATATGAAAACTTTCTAATTCAGGAAACTTACTATTTTTGGAAACTTTCTACTTTTAGAAACTGATCTAGTTTAAGAAGTTAATCTATTTTTGGAAACTTTCTATTTTTGGGAACTTTCTATTTTTGGAAAATTTCTATTTCAGGAAACCTACTATTTTTAGAAAGTTATTTATTATTACACAACAAGTATAATAATACAAGAAATACAAGTAATACTTAATCAAAATACATGGAATACATGATAAACACAACATAACATTAAAATCAGTAAAACAAGAAAAGAACATATAAAACAAGCTAAGACATGATATAATCAGTTACGTACCTAGTAAACAGAATACTTATACATGTTCCTTATTGTTGGAAATACGTTTTTACATATTTAGGAAGATTCGGTCACTCCTACAATATATTAAGTAGTAGCTCGTAGTCTAGATATCTTTTAATGTATCAAACAAGGAAAAGCTCGGTCCATGCTTGTATGGCCGACCCAATTGTAAGCCCAAGCCCATCTCATGGGCTTGGGTATATAAACCCTCTCCTTTGATGGAGAGGGTGGTGGTTTTCATTTCAATACACATAGTTCTTATTACTTTCTCTCTCTAGAAGTGTAAAATCATCTATCTTTCTCTCTCTAAAACATAAGCAAGATTTACATATCGTACAAATGGTATTAGAGCTTGAAGTTGATCCACATTAGTGTTATGCAAGTCCTTAGCCAATTTAAAATCCGTCACGTACTTTTTCCATTCTGAAGGAAGAGTGTTCAAATACTTGGTGTTCAATTGAAACGTAGGAATTGCCATGCCATAGATATTAAGCTCATTCAACAATAGGGTAAATCTCAAATAGTAATCATTGAGAGTCTCTCCTGGGACATAGGTAAACTTATCAAAAGTATCATAAAGCTTACACTCTCGTTCTTGTTTAGTTAACGAAGTGCCTTGCATTAGAACACGAATTCTATCCCATAACTCTTTGGCAACTTTATGTTTACTGACGAGTTTGTAGACATCTAGAGGAAGGGCTTGGAGAATGATATTTGTAGCTTGTTTATCACACTTGTCTTGTATCTTAGCATCTCCAGTTAGTTCACCCGTTGTGCGAGTACGAGTAACAACACCTTCCATCACAGTACCATATACCAATGGTCCATTGAGCACCGATGCCCAAATTAGATGTCCATTTTCTTTGTTCAACATATAAAGTTCCATTCGGGATGCCCAATCCTCATGCATAGTTTTCACCAACATTGGTGGACGATTATCCGTACCCGAGAGGATTGACTTATCCGTGAGAGATGTGTACTCCATTTCTATAAGTTAAGATTTACAAAGTTGATCGGTCAATGAAAGAAAGTAAATGTATTTGTTGTTGTGTTTTAAATCTGAGAAATAATGTTGAAATCCCGAAATTATGTCCTCGATAAACCAAAAATCCAAGTCAAAATTACACACGTTAAAAATTTCCAAAAACACGTTTTTGAAAAAATGTTGGATCGTAGTGGGGATCGCAGTCCTTGATCATGACGAGTGATCGCACTCCTTGATCGCACCCAACGATCGTACTTTTTGATTGCACCCAACGATCGTACTCCTTGATCGCACCCAACGATCGTACTCCTTGATCGCACCCAACGATCGTACTCCTTGATCGCACCCAACGATCGTACTCCTTGATCGCACTCGTGATCGTGCCCAACGATCGCAACGAGTGATCGTACTGGTGATCGCTGCTAGTGATCATACTAGTGATCGCAACGTGTGATCGTACTCGTGATCGCAACGTGTGATCGTACTCGTGATCGCAGCGAGTGATCGTACTCGTGATCGCAACGAGTGATCGTACTCGTGATCGCAGAGAGTGATCGTACTAGTGATCGTGATATTGGATCGCAAGTAGAAACCCCAGGTTTATGCGATCACAATACACAGGTCGTACTAAGGAACAAACATACCACTTTTCTCGGACAGTACAATAACACAACCAATTCGAGATTCTAAGCCTAAAAATGAATCAAACACCCAAAAAATTTGTGTTTTTAACCCAAATAACAATACCAAATTACTTAACAAGTAACTAGATGAAGTATATCAAGATTAACTCATAAAAACACAAAAAAATTGGTTCGTGTGATTTTGGATCAAAAGGGCGAGAGAATCAAGAACACAAACACAAAAACCAAACAATCATCCCATGGCTCTGATACCATTTATAGGATATGTAAAGCAGCTCTGAACCCGCACTTTATGAAATGGGACCCAGTAACATTAGTTCTGGTCTTGTCCCAAATAACCCTACTTCATCATCATTTACACCACCTACTAGGACTGAATGGGATACGTTGTTTCAACCGTTATTTGATGAATTCTTTACTCCTTCAAGTATTGTTGCTCCAGAACCTGAGGTAATAGCTCCGGTAACCGAAGTTGTCGCTCCAGCAACCGAAGCACAATCAGACACATCTGCACCTACAATTGGTCAAGATATACCTTCAACGAGTAATTCTCAACCAACACATGTTTCAACTACCCATGTCACGCCTATTGTTGATGAAGAGGATGATGATGATCACGATTTGGAATTCGCTCAAATGCGTGAACTTCCATTCTCTGGTGTACCAATTCCCGACCATAATCAAGCCGGATCGTCCACCTCAGAGGAAGATCCTATTACAGTTTACTCCAATCCACGGATTCATGAACATGATAGCAAGTGGACAAAGGATCATCCTATAGATTCTATTATTGGTGACCCTAATCGTCCGGTATCCACACGAAGTCAGTTACAAGAAAATGCGATGTTTTGTCATTTTGATGCTTTTATCACTAAAGTTGAACCTAATACATGGCAAGAAACTTTTACTCAATCTTGTTGGATAGAAGCTATGCAAGAAGAACTTAATGAATTTATACGTCTTGAAGTATGGGAACTTGTCCCATGCCCGGATCAAGTGAAGTTACTCACTTTGAAATGGCTCTACAAGGTGAAACTCGACGAGTTAGGCGGAATATTGAAGAACAAAGCTCGACTAGTAGCTCGTGGATACAAGCAATTATTAGGCATCGACTTTATGGAATCCTTTTCACCTGTTGCCCGTTTGGACGCTATTAGACTATTCCACGCATATGCAGCCCACATGAATATGATCGTCTATCAGGTGGATGTGAAGACAGCATTTCTGAATGGTGAAATCAAGGAAGAGGTCTATGTTGAACAGCTGGATGGTTTTGTGAATCCTAAATATCCTAATCATGTGTACAAGCTTAAGAAGGCTCTCTTTGGGTTGAAGCAAGCTCCACGTGCATGGTATGATCTATTGTCACAATTCCTCATCACGCAAGGCTTCGCTAAAGGCAAGGTGGATCCCACGCTGTTTATTCAGAAACAAGGTAAAGATATGATTATGGTACAAATATATGTTGATGATATTATATTTGCTGCCTCGACCCAAACCTTATCGGATGAGTTTGGGACACTCATGTCTTCCAAGTTTAAGATGTCAATGATGGGCAAGGTATCATTCTTCTTAGGTCTTCAGATATCTCAGAGTCCCAGAGGCATGTTTATCAATCAAGCCAAGTATGCCCTTGAATCGCTAAAGAAGTATAAGATGGAATCTTGCGACCCAGTGGTTACTCCAATGGTGGAACGAACTAAGCTTGATGCAGATCCACACGGAGTTGCCGTTGATCCGACACTTTATCGTGGAATTATCAGTACCCTTCTGTATATCACAGCTAGTCGACCTGATCTTCAGTTTGTCATATGTATGTGTGCTCGGTATCAAACTCGACCTACTGAGTTACACTTGGCTACTGTGAAACAGATCTTTCGATATCTTAAAGAAACCATTAATCGGGGACTTTGGTATTTGAAGGACTCTTCTATTGCACTAATGGCATATGTAGATGCGGGTCACGCGGGTTGTCAAGATACAAGGCGTAGCACGAGTAGAAGTTTGCAACTACTAGGAGATCGAGTAATCAGTTGGGCATCGAAAAGGCAGAAAAGCGCTGCAATTTCAAGTACGGAAGCAGAATACATAGCTATGTCCGGTTGCTGTGCTCAAATTCTTTGGATGAGATCGCAATTAACCGACTATGGTCTAGATTTCAACAAAAATCCGATGTACTGCGACAACAAGAGTGCAATTGCCTTATGCTGCAACAACGTTCAATTCTCCCGATCGAAGCATACTGACATTCGCTACCACTTTATCAAGGAGCAAGTGGAAAATGGAGTGATCGAGCTTTACTTTGTCCGATCTGAGTATCAATTGGCGGATATTTTCACGGAGGCTTTAGATCGCGCTCGAATGGAATTTTTGGTCGACAAGCTAGGAATGAGAACTTTCTCGCCTGAGACTCTAAAGGAACTGGCAGATGAAGCGAAAGAACAGTGGTGGTAAACTATTCTCCGTATCCTTGGTGATTATTTGTATATATTGTTTATATTTTTATCCACAAAAGCAAATACAAAAATATAAAACCATATAAAAACCATAAAAATTGCAAAAACCTCATAAAAATCCAAAAATATTTTTACTTTATTTTTCAAAGGCATGTCTTTTGGTACGATAATATTTACGGCCTTAGAAATGTCGATTAATATTGACACGACGCCATAAATAGAGTTCGTACAAAAGTTGTAAATATTTCATAAAACATGCCAAAATGGCTTGTAGTTATTTCAGACTGCAACCCGTTTTTCATATTAAAGTCAAGTATTTCTTTTGAAAACTTTGGCTCACAACAGGAATTAATTTTCTCGGGCAAGGTTTACTTTAAAACCTTGTAAGGGATCAAGTTTACTTTATAACTTGGTCTAACACAAATCTATATACGTTTCAGTGCATTTATTTGTTAAAACAAGAGAAGTCTTGTTTTTTTTATGAAGTTATCATCTCTACAACCATAGCTATCTACATTTGGTATTTACATACTCGACTATGCGACTACTCAAATGACGACTACAACTCTTTCAATAGAACACGGGTCAACAATTGAGGGGGAGCAATTGTCAAGCATTCAGAATCTTCGATGCCGAACGTGCCAAGTTCACAAATTGGTGTCAACACAAAAATACCAATCGTACATGTGGTGTCAAGAGATGACTTCAGACGGGACGAGGCGACCAACATTCTCGAACAAGAACCATTTGATCTTATCATATGATGTTCTCATCAATCAGGTCCAACCTTGTCAATTTTTTCTAATATGGTGAATATGTGATCATGTTACAAATCGGTATCATATCTCATACATTTGGTATCATGAAGATAAAACGGACTTGCATTTGTCTTCCCAAAACCTTTGTTAAAACTTCATTAAATAAATTGATATTAAAAACATCGATTGGGTTAATATTGTTAATATGGGGGAGAAAATGTGATTTAATATGTGAAATTATCACAAATGGTTTGACTTAATGTGTTGGCTCATCCCGACCTATGCGAAATGTTTTCGAATATCGTGGCGTATGTTAAGGGGGAGGAAAACGGATTTGCATATCAAAATGGATTTTCATGGTGACATATACTTACCCTAAACCCATTTATTTCACAACGATGAAGATTGTGGTGACATAAGGATGGTAGGATAGGTTAAGTCCAATGATTCTTCCAAAACCGGAGGAATCTTCCCAAGGACATTCCATAGCTAGAAATAGTAGTCCTTAGGAAAGATGGAGAAAGATTGTGAACGTAGTTGAATGCCGACCAAGTACTTAAGTTAGCACTGGAACAATCACAACAAGGTGCTAGTTATGACGTATTGGTAAGCATTGAAGGGGTTGAAGAATGAAAAAGATTTGTAAAGATAAAGGGTGTAAAGAAAGAAGCCCTCCTTACAACCTTAGGCAGAAATCGGGTCAACACATATGCTATTGAGATCATTTTAATGATGCTCGATATTGAAGATAGACATCATGGACCCAGTGATGCAATACACAACCCATCCCAACTAACTCAGATATCTCTCAAAAGGTATTTGTTTTAATCACACGGAGACAACACATTATCTATTGATTAATTCACTCTGAATAAATTGGTATTGAAATGGTGGCACTCCTCTCCAGCCTCTGATCACTAAAATCCAAAATGCACGATCGAGTCTAGAGCCATTTGAGATCATCAAATATCTCATTAGGACACACTTCCATATTTCCTTGCTTCTTCACGCACTGTGAAAAGTAAGAAAGATCTTAAGAGTCCTACGCAAAATCTTCATGATCTTGCATGAACATCCGAGTAATACGAAAGTATTTACAATGAAGATGGAAATCCTTCTTGAGCGAACATTCAAAAGCTCATGGTAGCTGACTTGTGCGATTCTTTATGAATCAAGCTTGTGATAACTAGAAAGCAACAGTGGTTTAATTCTTAACTGAATTTAAACACGTTCCAGGCCTCTACGCAATATCTCAGTGATCTTGCCAGAACACTCAGAGTGACACTCCGTAGTGTTCACAGTGATGAGTGGAAATCCTTCTAGTGTTAACATCAAACAGCACTTGGTAGGTAACTTGCAAGATTCAATATGAATCAAGCTCGTGACAACTGGAAAGCAACGATGGTGCGATTCTTTAATGAATCAAACTTGTTCCAGGAATCAGAATTGACGGCTTCAATCATGCGGATAATTTTATCCAAATGATTCACTCTTTACGTTCGCACACAGCTTTGGACGGTCGAGTAAAGAGAACGGGTTTACCCGCGAAATCTTGTCAAGGAGATTTTTAATTAAATCTACCTACCATAAGTACGATATTTTATATCGTCCAACGGTCTTCACCGACCGGAGGTAAAATGCTACCGAATTAGAATGAAATGTTCAAAGCCATTTCGTTCGTGTCTACTTATGTTGCGGCATTTGAAGACGGTGCCGTTGCGGAATCCGAGAAGAAGTCGTCCCCGCATGCTTATACTTTATGCACTTTATACCTCATCTAATTCTAAAAAGTCTAAAAGTTAAGTCTTCCGCTGTATCGAACTCTGAAGATTTCAAGAATTATGAAGGTATAAGTATGTGGGACATGAAGTCACGAAGAGGTGAAGATCACAAGTGAAGGATGCACAAGATCAAGGGAAGAGATTAATGCTAAAGATTGATATCAAAGATCACATCAGCATGTTCACCAGAAAAGAAAAAGAAAAGAAAGACGAATACTACGAGCTCAAGACAAGCATAGTATGCTAGGTTTATTTTATTATTGTAACTTGGGTAACGCCCTTGTTTGGAGTGACATCCCTTAGGGGGAGATTGTTGGAAATACGTCTTTTAATGTATCAAACAAGGAAAAGCCCATTCCATGCTTGTATGGCCGGCCCAATTGTAAGCCCAAGCCCATCACATGTGCTTGGGTATATAAACCCTCTCCTTTGATGGAAAGGGTGGTGGTTTTCATTTCAATACACATAGTTCTTATTACTTTCTCTCTCTAGAAGTTTAAAATCATCTATCTTTCTCTCTCTAAACAGAAGCAAGATTTACATATCGTACACTTATTTATGTAGCATTAGTGAGATCGAAGTAAAACTTCCATTCTCTCGTCTTCTTCGTTCACTGGACATAAGGTACGGATTTTCCGTCCTTTCAGTATGGACATTCTTTCCTTATTAGGATCCTCGTTTGCAGCCAACTGTTTTCCCAGTATTGTTTTATATGTTTGATTACTTATGTTAGTTAAGAGCCTAATCCATATACATGCATGACCAGTGTCACCTAGTTATAGAGGTACGATAACCATAACACTGGAGGCACCAGTGTTATGACTTCCCCACGGTGAAGTGATTGCTCATGGCGTCCCTTTTCAGTTTTGGCCATTATATTATATTATCATGTGGGCGTACGGGTGCATCCTAGTTACATGTTTACCAGTAATACCAGAGTGAATGCGATGTGTGCCTTGCATCCTTCACTAGGAGTTGATCCCTCCTACCCAGACTATTTAATTAGAGGCAACCCCTCTAATTGCATGACAAGGTTTCCCCTCCAAGTATTCATGCACGGTGGAACCTCATGACCTATATAGGCTATTGGCTAATTAATACAGAATTTACATAAAAACATAAGTCTTTTCAATCTATAGGACCAGTTTTATAAACGTGTTCCAGGTTTTTTAGGACTTATACATTTCTGCTGCTATTAGTCGTATTTATGTTTCAGCCATTCATACTATGTCATATATCCGTTCACTGAGCGCATTGCTCAGCCATTACTTTCCTTTCCATGTCCCAAAACGGCAGGTGCCCAAGGACAGACTTGAGCTTATGGAGGGCGTGCATAGGATGGAAGTTACCTTAGACTTCTTTTCCTTTTTGCCTTCATAATTATGCTTGTTTGGACACTTGTCTTGTTCCTCCTAGTTTATTTACTTAATTTATGTTTTGGGCTTATGTTTGGGAACCGATGTTTGAATCCAGTTTTCCCTATGGTCATGTATGTTTTAGTACATATTACCTTGCATGCTTTGATGACACGCCATAAATACGCGTAACGGTCCACTTATAAAAGTGGGGTGTTACAATAGCAACCATCCACTTATCCTTCTCAGGAACAAGCATGAAGGATTTATAATTAGCAGGTTCACCAAGATCCCCTACTTCATCATCATCCTCTATATTAAGACATATATTGTTATTTACGTTTTTAATCATTGTGGATCTACGCAGAGGAATTAATTTTGGTGGAACCGCCAGACTTTCTGGTAATACAGGAATTATTTTGCTAGTGTTTTCAGAAGGTAATGTATCTTTATGACTCTCTTCAAGATTATGTATCTCCCACTGAATTCTTGATTTACAAGATCACTTTCAAGGAAGTCTCCATACCTAGCAACAATTACTTTCTTCACAGATGGATAATAAAAGTAGTAACCCATTGTTTCGTTAGGGTATCCTACAAAGATACCTTTCACAAATCATTGTTGGAGTTTGTCACCTGAGTCACGTTTCACATACGCCTCGCAACCCCAGACCTTTAAATAAGACAAATATGGCTTCTTGGCATGCCATAGTTCATATGGTGTCTTATCGACCTTCTTTGTGGGAACCATATTTAAAATGCGAACAGCAGATTCTAAAGCATAATCCCAAAGGATAAAGATAAAGTTGTAATATTAAACATAGATCGTACCATATCTAATAATGTACGATTTCTCCTTTCGGATACAACATTTTGTTGTGGAGTATATGGAGAAGTAAGATGCTAAACAATTCTATTCTCATTTAGATAATCTATAAACTCTTGACTTAAATATTCACCACCTCTATCAGAACGAAGAGCTTTATTCTTCTTTCCTAATTGCAATTCTACTTGTGCTTTAAACAGTTTGAATGTTTCAATACCTCATGTTTATGCTTAAGTACATAAACATAACCATAACGGCTATAATCATCCGTAAATGTTAAGAAGTAGCTAGCACCTTTCCTTGACACATGTCTAAGTGGTCCACACACGTCAGTGTGTATTAAACCAAGTAGATCAGTAGCTTTTTTAATATTACTATTAAAAGGTTTCTTGGTCATCTTTCTAGAGATACAAGACTCACATTTATCAAAAGATTCATCATTGATATTTTCCAAAAGACCTTCACGTTGAAGCTTTTGTATACGAGTCTTCCCAATATGGGCAAGTCTACAATGCCAAAGATAAGAAAAGTTCTTGCCAAACTTTCTCTTCTTATTCATACTAAAACCAGATTTATTATTATTCTTGGATTCATTATCATGCATGTTTATTTCAAACACTTCATTCACAGAAATTGCATTAAAATAGAAAATACCATCTTTCCAAACAAAAATTCCATTATTATCAATAGTGTGAACGAATCTATTATTCAACAAACAAGAAAAGGAAATAACACCCCTAACAATTGTAGGTGCATAGTGACAATCATTTAAAATTAGTACTAAAACTGAAGGTAAAACTAAATTAAATGTTCCTATAGCTTCAAGTGCTGCTTGTGCGCCATTGCTCACTTTTAGAAATTGTTCCCCTTAGGATAGCTTCCTTTCCAAATTAAATCCCTGCAGCGTATTACAAATGTTAATACCACATCCCGTATCATATACCAAGGAATTTAATTTGTATGTTAAATTAAATAATTCAATCATAAATAAAGTACTTGAAGCTGCAGCGCTCTGCTGAGACTTCTTCTTTATTTCTCGCAATTCTTCAAGATAAAGAGGACAATTCCTCTCCCGGTGACCATTTTCCTTGCAATGGTGACAAGTCTCATCCTTCTGAGATTTATTCTTCTTGACAAAGTTCTGCTTAGGTTTCGAATAAGTCGCAACTTGCTTGCCCTTATCACCCTTGCCTTTTCCTTTCTTCTTGTTCGCTTGCGGTTTTAGCTTACTCACTCTACCCTGTTATATGGTTAGTACAGGAGGAGTAGAAGTATATGCCTTGTCCTTTAACCCCTTTTCATAGTCAATGAGCATTGTATGCAAATCATTAATTGTCTTCCTCGTGCAATACATATTATAGTTTCTAACAAAATAATTGAAGTCCTTGTTAAGGGACCTATTGATCAAGTTAATAGCCATATTATGATCATAGGGATGTCCTAGTGCAATGTGTTGTTCCATATAACCCCTCATCTCCAAGTAATGGGCACTAATAGACTTTCCAGGAGTTTGCTTGCAGCTATGCAAAGCATCTACTAAGTCGTAGATCTCCACAACTTGCGGCTTCTCGAACATAGCCTTGAGCTCATCAAGCATTTTCTTAGGTGAAAATAGCTCATACTTTTGTTGAAGTGGAGGAGCCATTTTACCTAACATTAAGCAATCCACCTCTAAGTGCTTCTTAACATTTGCAGCGTGTTCAAGCCTTTGCGCTTCAGAAGCTCCTTCAGAAAGATCTTCCGGATAAGGAGTGGTCAAGATATCAATAGTACCCGCTACTCTCAAGACAATTCTTACTGAGCGGTACCAATCATTGATGTTTGGGCCAGTAAGTTCAGGATGATCAAAAAACGCTTTGAACGCAGAACTTATAGTGTTATTGTCGGGTTGAGCCATTTCACAGAAATAAGTTCAAGTATTAGTATTTTCGATAACAAAATACTTTTAAGAAAATAAAATTACCCCGGTATATAAACCATAGTATTTTCCTTGAATCTTAGAACTATGTTGACAAAAATCCATTACATCAGTTGATCTGCTAGTAATGAATGTACTCAACATAGCGACTTGTCGAACAATCCAATTGACAAACAATTTTCAATTTCTATATATTTAAGGGATTTACATTGCCAAAAAAACATTTTGCATTGTAAACGTGTTTCATCCCTTCTGAATGCCTTAAGTTTCCAGATATCACTAAGTAACTTAGTTAACTCGTCTAAACTGAATAACGTAAAACCATCATACGAATTCTCATTCTATGAAAGTTTTCTCTTCATTACAACATTGGCCAAAAATCTCATTTGATGACGTAGTAATTTCATGTGTTAGTCAATTAGATAGCATTCGAATTAAATTTTAGGGTATAAATTTGATGTCAAAATCAATGTATGGAGAAGCATGCATACAACTCCATAGCATAAGTTTAATAAAACATTTAATAAACTTTTCCACGAGACTAAATTTCTACATAAATTATGTTGATGTATTGGTTAAACCAATCAAAGAATTTCCCCACAACGTACTTTTCCTAGAACTTAGCTAAAGCACAAAGCAATAACCTTATTCATTATGTTTCGGATGTAAATTTGCGGTAAATCAACCTTAAAGTATAATGCAAGTAACAATCATAGGTATTTTCAATTTGAGGCACAGGCGAGCCGGGAATTTGGTCAGCGGCTAATGGCATAACACCTCCTTCCTTAACCGGGAACATGACCAGCGGTGCGTTATACCCACTTTATAGTTTGTCAAAAGGATTAGGCCGTTAGATTATTATTGTAATTCACCAATCAACGTAATTCTATGTAATTTAGATCTCAAAACAAATCTTAATTTTAATATGATTTAGTCCATATTATTTCTTTTAGAAAAACTCTTGTTTACAAGGATTCAAACAATTTTAATATAAACAAGTATAAAAAACTAAATCATAAACACATAATAACAATTTATATGTGCAATAAATAAATCAAATAGCCACATGCATAAGATTTATTCAATAATTATCAAATCTAGGTTTTTATATTCATATAAAAGTCTTCCCTAATTCAAGAATTATTGAATCAAATAAACAAGTAGCACATAAAATCATATAAACATATAATTTTATGATCCATGAAATCATGCACTTTATCATGAATCCATCCACAAATCTTAACAATTAAATCTCTACGGATCGTAACCATACATGACATACCAATTAATCATGTAATTTAATCAAAAATCATCCCACATGTAATTTAGGGTTTCAAAACAATTCCTTTTTTTTATAAAATTCAGCCAAAAAACCCTAATTTTAAAAAAACAAAACCCTAATTTTTAAGAAAACCTAAAAAACATGTAGTTTTAACTCAAAACAATTATTAGTTAAAAAACTTTAGATTTTTTTATAATTCTAACATGTTAAAACGGCTCTCTTTGCCACTGAAGGTTTATTAACATCATAACAACTATATAAAACCCTAAACGAGATCAAGTACACATATAGCGGAAGCGATTTAACAAGATCATAATAACATAATTATAATTAATCGAATTCGGGTTACATACCTTTTCGCTAAAGCAAATCCCCAAGATAAAGAACGAATCACCAATTAGGGTTTATAACGTACACCACCAAGATATAGTCTAAAGTAAGACTATATTACGTTCTTGTACATACGTAATACAACGAGCTAACTGTGATTCTAGCACGTGTAAACCGAGCTTCTACGCTTGTGTAAAATCTACCCAACAACCCTAGAGGGGGGCTAGGACTATATTATAGGCTAAACCGAAAGAACAAGAAAAACAACCAAAACCCTTTGTGGTTTTGGTGTTGCGATCGGTTCAAAAGAAAGAAGAGAAGGAGCGAAAATTATGAGGGGAAAGGAGTGTTTATATAGGCCTTAAACTTTCTTGAAGTCTAAGTAATAAACTAATTAGGAAAGAAAATCTTTCCCTTCTTCCCCTCTTTGGCCGACGGTTGGTTACACCCACAAGGGTGTTTCCGGAACCTTATTTTCTTCTTATTTATTTCACACCGCTCGTTTAATACTTAACTCTTAATTATATAACGGTCGTTAAGTTATAGCTCGGTTTAATTTAATAAATATAAATGTATTTATTAAATAAATTAATAAATATAATAAATACTTTTATTAAATAAATTAACTCTTTACTTATTAAGTGCAATCCCGTAATTTTAAGTTCGATCCTATCACACTACTATTAAATATAAGTCCATAAACTTTCAGTACCTTTAAAGTCGAGTTCTTCAAGTACCGACGGACCAAAATCTGCAAGTACTGCTAGAACTAAAACAAGTACCGCTGGTCAAAATTCTAGAAAACCACAGTTTCACAAACCTTCTAGGAGTCTATTTGAGATTGTTAAGTCACCTAGAAGTAGGGCTTATGTAAAACCAGTGCAAAATGATATTATGTCATGACTAATAATTAGTTATAAATAATAATAGTTCATCGATTATAATTAATTATAAATAATAGTAGTACATAGATTATAATTAATTTTAACTTAACAATATGTCATGGATTAATTATAAGTTAAGTCTTAACTCGATAATCCCATTTCGTAACTAAACTCATTTTCTTACCACCGACATGATAATTAGGTTAATTTAATTAAGCCCAAATTAATTACCCGATTTAAATAGGTCGAGAATATTAATAAGTCCATGTAATTAAGCGGTGATTAATCAAGTCGTTTTTAACTAAACCGAAAATATAATAAACTACTTTTATTATAAGCCGAATAATAAGCCGAAATAAACAATCCAAACGCCCCTTTTGGTTCTATTTGTTTTCCCAGCCAAAACCACCAAACAAACACCCCTTTGGGGCTTCCTGCTTCCCAGTAGCTTTTCCAGCCGTCAGTACATTAATCCCACCAAAGCTGTGGCTTCGGCTGCCATGCGCAGGGGGTTTTCCCACCGTTGTGTGGAAAACTTCCATCACTTGCACAACAATCCCACTGCACCCCTTTAGGGGTTGCGACTGTTTTCACAAATCTCCCACCAAGAGCAGGAAGCTCTCGGCTATTGGTTAGGAAGTCCCACCGAGAGCACCCACATGGTGGGTTCTCGGTTTCCGTGACTCCAAACAAACACAAACCAGTTTCCATTCCGTTCTTGTTCTTATTTAATATAACATGTGATCTTCCATTCTTTTTATTTAATTCGATCTATGATTCGTGAAAAGAAAATAAAGATTAAGGTTTAGATAACTTACCGAACGATTAAGATAAACAAATGAAAAACATGGACACCACCTTACGAATTAAAGATCAAAACCAAATTTATTTTTTTCTTTTTTCCTTTTTCTTGTCGGCAGCCCTTCTCCCTTTTTAGGGTTTTCTTTTGATTTTCTTGTTTTGTAAAAGTGAAAGTAATTCATATGTTTTTGTTTTACAACATTTGGTGGATCGGACCTTGGGCCTATTTAACTTGCAGGTTATTTAAGAATTAAACATGGAGCCCATTTACTTATTAATTTCGTGTCATGATTATAACCTCGGTTTTTTGTAAATTCTTGATTAATACTTTCGTGTTATATCTTGTTGTATTAAACTTTGTTATGTACTTGTCGTGACTTATTTAATTATACGTAATACTTATCGTGACTTAATTATATACTTTTCGTGTTGTAATTAAATATACTTTATTGTTTGTCGTGAATTCATGATTTTTAATTCCATGTCGTATCTTGTCATGTCGTATTAAATATACGTAAATACTTATCGTGCATTAATTAATTATTAAAAGTTTTTATTTAACAGTATTTTTATGCGGGTTTTACAAACCTACACTGTTAAAAGACACTTACAGTATCACATACAAACTTTAATTTTGAAAACATTTTTAATTGGATGTAAGTATCTCACTCCAATTTGAAATGATATTATTTTCAGATTTATCATGACTACATCACCGACTGCTCTACCGGACATCGATACACTATTGACTGCCACTGCTCCTGTTCCAGTATCACCGAATTTCGTACTGCAGGGGTTGTCGTTAGACTCTGAGTCTGGGGATAGCCAGGCTGCAGGAGTCATAGTACTTTCTGACTCCCTTACTGCTACACCACCCATTGTACCTGCATCCCCAACTGGGGAAGGAGATCAGATGGTTCCTATCTTACCATCACTTCCACTATCCTCATCTCTTCGAGGATATGCTCTCGGATCTTTACCCTCGCAAGAGGAGGTACGAATCTACTCCCATCTCTACTTTTAAGATCAGGGAGGGTTCCGGAGTAGGACGGACTAGGGTTGCCCAGTCTAGGACCAGATTGCTACACTAGATGCACGACAGGCTCGGGACATCTCATATGTCCATACTCTTTTACGAGCTGGACAGGACGGAGGTTCTGTACTGTAGGAGCATCTGGACACTCTTAGGTGGACCGTTGGGGCAGAGTCCCAGGCCGCACATGGGACATGGACGACTGTCCACGGCGCATTACAGTGGTTGATGGAGGAGAACGACTACCTTCGTCAGCGTATTTTTGCTTTGGAGGATCAGCAATACCAGACCTACACCACTCTCATGTCTCAGGGAGACACTATGCAGATCTTCTTCGATTTAGCAGAGATACGTCATCAGGGGTTAGGTGTAGAGACGGATTATCTATGAGCAGCGGACACTACACGCCATGTCTAGTTGCTAGAGGCTATACGACTCCTTAAAGAGACCCGTTTGGCTTTGATCACTATGAAGGATGCCACTCATGCACCTATAGCTCCAGCTGCACCGGTTGCACTAGCGGCTCCTAGCGATTCTGCTAGTCATGCTTAGATTAGATGTGCTAGATTCCTTGTACATCATGACAAGTTTTGGGTTGCATCCTAGCTCTCATGATATAGGGTTTATGTACTTTATCTTTTGTACTTTTTCAACTGTACTTTATCTTTTGTACCTAACCATAGTAGGTAGGTAGTCTTGTAGCTGTACTCAGGCCATTGTACCACTATTTCAGACATGCACGCAATATTCCTGTCTTAAATTGGTTGTACTTGTATGATATTGTTATTTACCAGAAATGACTTGTACTGGTGTTACATTATTATTCCTTGTGCTTATATTATATTATGAACTCTTAACAGGTTATCCAATTTGTTGTGAATTTTATGCATAGACATCACCATGCAAGCTAATATAAATTTAATATTGTCAAAAACTAATAATCTCATTTTTGTATGACTATAGAAAAATGGCTTCAGCAAGAAACACTCAAGCAAATCCCGCTAGAGACGACACCACCCAAAATGTCTCAGCTGCCCAACTTAGGGTACTCATCAAACAAGGCATTGTAGAAGTCATGGCTGCCAGGGAAGCTAATCCCAGCAGGAACTAGGACGACAGTCATAACTCCAATGCCAGGAGGAATGACAGGAACACTAGAGGGTGTACTTATCCAGACAACTTGAAATGCAAGCCTTTATACTTTAAGGGCAAAAGGGAGTTGTCAAACTAATGCAATGGTTCAAAAGGTTGGATACGGTATTCCGTATCAGTGATTGTGCTGAAGAGAATAGAGTTAAGTTTGCCACATGCACTCTGTTAGAAAGTGCTTTCATATGGTGGAATTCTTTGGTTGCTTCCCTAGGACATGATAATGCCTATGGTATGACTTGGACCGCCTTGATAGAAAGAATCACTGAGAAATACTGTCCTCGTGGAAAAGTGAAGAAGTTGGAAATTGAATTATGGGATCTCAAGTGCAATGTTCCCGGAGACAAAGGAAAAGATTAAGAAGTAAGTTAGCGAACTACCTGACTCAATTCATGACAGCGTACTCGCATCTCGACCAACTACTGTTGAGAGTTCCATCGAGTTCGCTATAGAGTTGATGGAAAAACAAGTTCGTACTATCACTGAGAGGCAGACCCATAGCAAGAGGAAAGCGGATGAGAACTTCCGTAGTCAGCACCAGTATCAGCCACCCAAAAGGCAAAACACTGGTCAAGTCTATAGTGATACTACCACAGGAGATAGATAGTATGTAGGTACCAAGCCCTTGTGTACCAAGTTCAGCTATCAACACACCATGAGTGAACCATGCAGGAAATGCAAAAAAGGTGTGGACGGACCGGTCATCCTAACCGACCGTGCCAAAGCAATGCTATCACAAATGCCAGACCTAACAACAACAATAACAACAGGGGCGGGTATAACTCACGTGGGAATGGGTATGAACAACAGGGAAACCGCAATGCTACTAAAGGGAATGGTTCTGGACAGAGAGGAGGAGTTTGTTGCTATGAGTGTGGAGACTCCAGACATATCAGACCCGATTGTCCAAAGCGGGCGAATCGAAACGGAAACATTGGAGGAGCACCATCAAGAGTTTACGTTGTGGGTAATGCCAAAGCCAACCCTGACTCCAATGTAGTTACTAGTACGTTTCTCCTGAACAACCGTTATGCATCTATTTTGTTTGATACCGGAGCCGATAGAAGCTTTATATCTATACAGTTTAGTAGTTTTCTAGATATCACTCCTACCGAATTAGACAACTGTTATAGAGTAGAATTAGCCGGCGGCAAGATCATAGAAACCAACACCATTTTAAGAGGTTGTACCTTAAACCTTTTAAATCATCCATTCAATATCAATTTGATACAGGTAAACCTCGGTAGTTTTGATGTTATCATTGGTATGGACTAGTTAGCAAGATATCATGCAACCATTATGTGTGACGAAAAGCTAGTCCGTATACCACGGGGAGAAGGAAATTTAATCATCCGAGGAGAAGGAAATGAAGGTTTATTAGTATCATAACAATTATATAAAACCCTAAACGAGATCAAAGCACATATAGCGGAAGCGATTTAACAAGATTATAATTAATAACACAATTATAATTAATCGAATTAGGGTTACATACCTTTACGCTAAAACAAATTCAAAAGACGAAGAACGAATCACCAATTCGGGTTTATACCGTATATACCAAGATATAGTCTAAAGTAATACTATATTATGATCTTGTACACACGTAATACAACGAGCTAACCGTGATTCTAGCACGTGAAAACCGAGCTACAACGCTTGTAATTAATCTACCCAACAACCCTAGAGAGGGGCTTGGACTAGATTATGTATACAATCGATCAACCAAGAAAAACCAACTGAAACCCTTCGTAGAAGTCACCTTGCGATCGAACCAAAAGAAATAGGAGAGAAAGATTTATGTTGTGTTGATTGTGAGGGATTAGGAGGTGTATTTATAGACTTCCAACCCATTGTAGCCCAAATAATTATAAGGCAACTTTTGCCCCCCCCCCTATACCATAACCGACGATCGAAGACCCCTTGTGGGGTGTTCCGGAACCTTCCATCCTTCTTTCCTTTTGTTTACATACTATATGTTTTTTAACGCTCGTTATAACTTAACTATTAAATAATTAACGATAGTTAAAGTTATATAGTTACTTGCTCAGTTAAATTAATAAATACATAAATATATTTATTAAATAAATTAACAAATACAATAAATATATTTATTTATTAAATTAACTCTTTACGTATTGTGTGCAATCCCATAATCTCGAGTTCGATCCTATCACACGACTATTAAATATAAGTCCATAAACTTTCAGCTCCCACTTGGACATATTTCAAATATCATGATTACAATGACTAGCGTCTAGTTACACATAGCAATGTCTCTAGTACTACTCGAGTAAGGTCTCCTGGACAAAACCTTTTAACGATTCCGCATCGTTATTATTATCCTTTTATTTCTAATACAACGTTAATAAGGATATGGATCTCAGTCATTCCTTTCATTAACCATTCTGTTTCTCGTTCACAGATTCAACAAGATTACCAAACAAATTTGGGTATGGCCACACAAACATCTTACTAATCCCACGAGGGGCCGAGCTGTATTATACTCCAAAACGAAATTGGAGGAAATAAATTCCATATTGATTATGAGTAAAACTTATGAATTTTGAAACACTTCTGAAAATAATCCTTATAGCTACTAGTTACATTTAGAGTTAGATTATTCCACAGAGATGCACTAGAATCATAACAGTTTCCTGGTATCTCTAGTCTGAGGATAACTATTTATGTTTTACTTAATGACAAAGATTCATAAAGTAATAACATACAGTTGGGATAAGTCCTATATTCGATTCATCGAATATCATCCAAAATCGATCAATATACTTTCAAGTATACTCTATCGCTATTTTGATTTGTCTTAGTTTAATAATATTCCCATATTATTAATCGACAACAGACATTTAGCATAACATTTATTCATGGATTAAAACATGTAAAATAGGATACACTTACTAAATAATAGAAATAAACGAAAACCCAATCTTTATTTCATTATATAATAATGTCATAACATCCTTTATCTAAATACTAATCACAGATTTATTGCATGAGTTCGCTAGCTAGTTGCAGCCCAATCGCCTTGGCATGCTTAACTACCTTTGGTCTAGGCAAAGCCTTAGTTAAAGGATCGGCTATGTTATCATCTGTGTGAACTTTTATCAATTTGATTTCCCGAGCTTCAACTTGTTCTCGGACGTAGTGATGTCTACGCATAAAGAGTCTGGCGCCTTTCATGACTCCAGGGTTATTGGCAAATATTATTGCAGCATAATTGTCACAATACATATCTATAGGTTCTTTAATTGAAGGCATCACTCCAAGATCTTCAATAAACTTCCTAATCCAAACAGCTTCTGAAGCAGCGATGTACTCAGATGAGTAGCATGCATTGCAATGGTTGTTTGTTTCTTGCTCATCTAGTCAACTGCTCCTCCATTGATAACAAAAACATAACCCGTCTAAGACTTTGTATCGTCTTTATCACATTGCCAGGACGCATCACAAAAACCTGTAACATTCAGTTCTGTGTCTGGTTTCTCTCCATATACCAAAAACATATCTTTCGTACTCCTCAAATACTTTAGAATATATTTAATAGCAGTCCAGTGGAGCTTCCCTGGATTCTGTTGGTATCTACTGACCAAGTTCTGAGCAAATGTCACACCAGGCCTTGTGCATCTAACAACATACATTATAGATCCTACAGCCGAAGCGTAAGGCACCTTCTACATGTATGCCTCCTCTACAAGATTTAATGCATCCATCTCATGACTCTCATTATGCTTAACTTACATAGGTTGAAAACCTTTCTTGGAATTATACATATTATACTTCTTCAAAATCTTATCTATATAAGCATCTTGACATAGACCAATTGACTATCTTTTCCTATCCCGATAGATCTTAATTCCTAGAATGTATGCAGCTTCTCCTAAATCCTTCATAAAAAAACATTTACCAAGATAATCCTTAACAACTTTAAGTCTTGGTATGTTACTTCCCATGATTAATATGTCATCAACATATAGGACTAGGAATACTACATCACTCCCACTAGCTTTGCGATATACACATGGCTCATCACGATTCTTAATAAATCCAAACTTTTTGATTTCTTCGTCAAATCTTTTATTCCATTGACATGATGCTTGCTAAAAACCATAAATGGACCTTTGAAGTTTGCACACATGTCCTGGATTCTCAGGATCAACATACCCTTCTGGTTGCTGAATATAGATGTCTTCATCTAAGCGACCGTTCAAGAAAGAAGTTTTAACATCCATTTGCCATATCTCATAGTCATAGTATACTTCCATAGCTATGAGAATTATAATAGCTCTTAAGTCTGCTACAGGAGAAAATTTCTCCTCGTAGTCTACGCCAAAAGTTTGAGTAAAACCTTTAGCTACTAAACGAGCTTTATAAGATTGTACCTTTCCGTACATGTCGGTTTTCTTCTTGTATATCCACATATGTCTTACTAGTTTAGCATTTGGTGGTGGTTCTGCAAGAATCCAAACATCATTCACTTTCATGGATTTCATTTCCTCATCCATAGCAACCATCCACTTATCCTTTTCAGGATCAAGTATGGCGGATTTATAATTAACGGGCAAGATCCCCTAACTCATCATCATCCTCTATGTTAAGACACATATTGCTATTTGCGTTTTTAATCCTTGCGGATCTACGCAGAGGAACTAATTCCGGTAGAACCGCCAGACTTTTTGGTTCTACAGGAATTACATCGCTATTGTTTTCAGAAGGTAATGTATCTATATGACTCTCCTCAAGATCATAATTTCTCCCACTGAATTCCTGATTTACAAGATCAGATTCAAGGAAGTCTCCATACCTAGCAATAATTACTTTGTTCTCAGGTGGATAATAAAAGTAGTAACATATAGTTTCCTTAGGGGTATCCTACAAAGATACATTTTACAGATCGTTGTTGGAGTTTGTCACCCGAGTCACGTTTCACATACGCCTCGCAACCCCAGGCCTTTAAATAAAACAAATATGACTTCTTGCGATGCCATAGTTCATATGGTGTCTTATCGACCTTCTTTGTGGGAACCATATTTAAAATGCGAACAACAGATTCTAAAGCATAATCCCAAAAGGATAAGGGTAAAGTTGTAAGATTAAACATAGATCGCACCATATCCAATAATGTACGATTTCTTCTTTCAGATACACCATTTTGTTGTGGAGTATAGGGAGAAGTAAGATGCTAAACAATTCCATTCTCACTTAGATAATCTATAAAGCTTGACTTAAATATTCACCACCCCTATCAAAATGAAGAGCTTTAATCTTCTTCCCTAATTGCAGTTCTACTTCTGCTTTAAACACTTTGAATGTTTCAAATACCACATGTTTATGCTTAAGTAAATAAACAAAACCATAACGGCTATAATCATCCGAAAATGTTAAGAAGTAGCTAGCACCTTTCCTTGACATATGTCTCAGTGGTCCACACACATCAGTATGTATAAGTCCAAGTAGATCAGTAGCCCTTTCAATATTGCCATTAAAAGGTTTCTTGTCCATCTTTCCAGAGATACAGGACTTACATTTATCAAATGATTCATCATTGATATTTTCCAAAAGACCTTCACGTTGAAGCTTTTGTATACGAGTCTTCCCAATATGAGCAAGTCTACAATGCCAAAGATAAGAAGAGTTCTTGTCAAACTTTCTCTTCTTACTCATGCTAAATACAGATTTATCGTTCTTGGATTCATTATCATGCATGTCTATTACAAATACACCATTCACAGAAATTGCATTAAAATAGAAAATACCATTTTTCCAAACAGAAATTCCATTATTATCAATCGTGTGAACAAATCCATTATTTAACAAACAAGAAAAGAAAATAACACCCCTAACAATTGTAGGTGCATAATGACAATCATTTAATCTCAGTACTAAACCTGAAGGTAAAACTAGATCAAAAGTTCCTATAGCTTCAACCGCTGCTTGTGCGTCATTGCCCACTTGCAGATATTATTCCCCATAGGAAAGCTTCCTTTCCAGATTAAATCCCTGCAGCGTATTACAAAAGTTAATACCGCATCCCGTGTCATATACCCAGGAATTTAATTTGTATGTTATATTGAACAATTTAATCATAAATAAAGTACCTGAAGCTGCAGCGCTCTGCTCAGACTTCTTCTTTATTTCTCGCAATTCTTCGAGGTAAAGAGGGAAATTCCTCTTCCAGTGACCACTTGCCTTGCAATGGTGGTCATCCTTTTGATATTGACTCTTCTTGACAAAGTTCCGCTTAGGTTTCAAATAAGTCGCAACTTGTTTGCCCTTATTACCCTTTACTTTGCCTTTCTTCTTATTCGCTTGCGATTTTGGCTTACTCACTCTACCCTTTTGTATGGTTAGTACAAAAGGTGTAACGGTAGATGCCTTGTCTTTTAACCCCTTTTCATATTCAATGAGCATTGCATGCAAATCATTAACTGTCTTCCCCGTGCAATGCATATTATAGTTTCTACAAAATCATTGAAGTCCTTGTTAAGGGACCTATTGATCAAGTTGACAGCCATATTATGATCATAGGGTTGTCCTAGTGCAATGAGTTGTTCCTTATAACCCCTCATCTCCAAATACTGGGCACTTACAGAATTTCTTGGAGCTTGCTTGAAGCTATGCAAAGCATCTACTAAGTCGTAGATCTCCACAACTTGCGGCTTTTCGAACATAGCCTTGAGCTCATCAAGCATTCGCTTTGGTGAAAATAGCTCATACTTCCGTTGAAGTGCAGGAGCCATTTTTCCTAGCATTAAGCAAGCCACCTCAGAGTGCTTCTTAACATTAGCATCATGTTCAAGCCTTTGCGCATCAGATGCTCATTCGTCAAGATCCTCCGGATAGGGAGTAGTCAAGATATCGATAGTACCCGCTGCTCTCAAGACAATTCTTAGCGAGCGGTGCCAATCATTGAAGTTTGGGCCAGTAAGTTCAGGTCGTTCAAAGAAAGCTTTAAACGCAAGACTTATCGTGTTATTGGTGGGTTGAGCCATTTCTACAGAAATAAGTTCAAATATTAGTATTTTCGATAACAAAATACTTTCAAGAAAATAAATTACCCCGGTATTAAAACCATATTATTTTCCTTGAATTCTAGAACTATATTGACATAGATCCATTACATCAGTTTATCTGCTAGTAATGAATGTACTCAACATAGAGACTTGTCGAACAATTCAATTGACAAACAATTTTCAATTTCTAGATACTTAAGGGATTTACATTGCCAAAAAACGTTTTGCATTGTAAACATGTTTCATCCCTTCTGAATGCATTAAGTTTCCAGATCTCACTGAGTAACTTAATTAAGTCGTCTAATCTAAGTAACGTAAAACCATCATACGAATTCTCATTCTACAAAAGGTTTTCTCTCCATCACAACATCATCCAAAAATCTCATTTGATGACGAAGTAATTTCAAGTGTTCGTCAATTAGGAGCATTCGATTTAAATTTTAAGGGTATAAATTTTGATGTCAAAATCAATGTATGGAAGAAGCATGCATACAATCTCCATAGCATAAGTTAAATAAAACATTTAGTAAACTTTTTCACGAAATTAAATTTCTTCATAAATTATGTTGCGATATTGGTTAAACCAATTAAAGAATTTATCCACAACTAATCACAACGTACTTTGCTAGAACTCGGCTACGCACAAAGCAATACCCTTATTAATTGTGGTTCGGATGTGAATTTGTGGTAGATCACCCTTAAGGTATAATTCAATTAATAATCGTAGGTAATTTCAATTTAACGCACATGCGAGCCGGGAATTTGGTCAGCGACTAATGGCATAGCACCTCCTTCCTTAACCGGGTACATGACCAGCGGTGCATTAAACCCACTTTATAGTTTGTCAAATATAGTAGGCCGTTAGATTATTATTGCAATTCACCAATCAATGTAATCTTATGTAATTTAAAATCTCTAACAAATCATTATTTTTAGTATGATTTAGTCCATATTATTTCTTTTCCAAAAAAACCCTTGTTTACAACAATTCAACAATCTTATATAAACAAGTAAAAAAACTAAATCATAAACACATAATAACAATTTATATGTGCAACAAATAAATCAAACAGCCACATGCATACGATTTATTCTATAATCATCAAATCTAAGTCTTTATATATCTATATAAAAGTCTTCCCTAATTCTAGATTTATCGAATCAAATAATGACGTAGCACATAAAATCATATAAACATATAATTTTACGATCCATGAAAACATGCACGTAATCATGCATTCCCCATAAATCTTAACAATTAAATCTCTACGGATCGTAACCATACATGACATAACATTTAATCATTCAATTTAATCTAAAATTATCCCGCATGTAATGTCGGGTTTCAAAACAATTCCTTTTTTTATTAAAAATAGAGTCAAACCCCTAATTTTTAAAAAACAAATCCATAATTTTATGAAAACCTAAAAAACATGTAGTTTTAACTCAAAACAATTATGTTAAAAAACTTTAGATTTTCGATATTTATAACATGTTAAACCTGTCTCTGGTACGACTGAAGGTTTATTAGTATCATAATAATTATATAAAACCCTAAACAAGATCAAAGCACATATAGCGGAAGCGATTTAACAAGATCATAATTAATAACACAACTATGATTAATCGAATTATGGTTACATACCTTTACACTAAAGCAATTCCACAAGACGAAGAACGAGTCACCAATTCGGGTTTATACCGTATATACCAAGATATAGTCTAAAGTAAGACTATATTATGATCTTGTACACACGTAATACAACGAGCTAACCGTGATTCTAGCACGTGAAAACCGAGCTACAAAGCTTGTAATTAATCTACCCAACAACCCTAGAGAGGGGCTAGGACTAGATTATGTATACAATCGATCAACCAAGAAAAACCAACCGAAACCCTTCATAGGATTCACCTTGCGATCGAACCAAAAGAAAGAGGGGAGAAAGATTTATGTTGTGTTGATTATGAGGGATTAGGAGGTGTGTTTATAGACTTCCAACCCATTGTAGCCCAAATAAATATAAGGCAACTTTTGCCCCCCCCCCTCCCATGCCATAACCGACGGTCGAACACCCCTTGTGGGGTGTTTCGGAACCTTCTGTCCTTCTTTCCTTTTGTTTACATACTATATGTTTATTTAACGCTCGTTATAACTTAACTATCAATTAATTAACGATTGTTAAAGTTATATAGTTACTTGCTCGGTTAAATTAATAAATACATACATATATTTATTAAATAAATTAATAAATACAATAAATATATTTATTAATTAAATTAACTCTTTACGTATTGTGTGCAATCCTGTAATCTCGAGTTCGATCCTATCACGTGACTATTAAATATAAGTCCATAAACTTTCAGGAAACACCAAAAAAGCTGACACTAGATTGAGCTTCACATCTTGTATGAAAGTCCAGGAGTATCTACTGAGAGGATGCCCTATCTTCTTAGCTCACATTTCCGGAACCGACAAAGAGGATGAACCTGAGAAGAAGCAAATCAAGGACGTGCAAATTGTCCGCTATTTTCCAAAAGTTTTTCCAGACGAATTACCCGGTATACCACCAACTCGTCAAGTGGAATTCCTAATCGACTTGATACCAAGAGATGCACCTGTAGCTAAAGCTCCATACCCGTTTAGCACCATCAGTAATAAAAGAGTTAGCGTAGCAACTTCAAGAACTATATGATAAAGGTTTCATTAGACCTAGTCCCTCGCCTTTGGGAGCTCCAGTTCTATTTGTCAAAAATAAAGATGGTTCTTTCCGAATGTGTATTGATTACATAGAACTAAACAAGTTAACTGTGAAAAATCGCTACCTACTTCCACGAATTGATGACCTATTTGATCAACTCAAAGGATCAAGTGTGTACTTAATACTTGTGATTTTATGTACAAAAGGTATCGTCTCGACTCAATTCGAATTGAAAAAGGATTAATGTACGACTCAGTTGTTCTTGGTGAAAAGAAAGTAAATGTGATTATCTAATTTAAATAAAGATGAAATTATCGTTGAGTAACTTAATTAAAATGAAAGCTTGAAAAGATAAAAACTAGAATTAAAGATTTTAAAAGAAATTAAGTAAATGATAAAAGATTAAAACTTAATAAAAATGTAAACTTTAAAAATTTAAACTTAGTAAAGGAAGTAAATTTGAAAATTAAACTAAGTAAAGACAATTTAAAATAAAGCTAAGTAAAAAAGCGGGAAAAATAAAATTTAAAACTAATTCGGAATCCAAGATCCTGTCACAATCCAGACTACCAAAACTTACTCACTATCCGGAATCTCTATATTCTCACTATCCGGAATGTAATATGCTCCTTATCCGGAACAAACACAAAGTTGATCTTATCCGAAATGTATGAAGATACTACAATCCAGAATCCAGTAAACTATGCTTATCCGGAATTGGTTTCACCTTCTAATCTGGAATACTTGCGTTTGGGGCTTATCCGGAATGTGTGTATCCAAGGCTTATCCGGAATCCCTTTGATGTTATCCGGAATCTATTCTAGTCTATATTCGGAATGTATAGACTTTGTTATCCGGAATCCTGTGAAACAACTTATCCGAAATCACCACTTTTCAACTCTATCCGGAATCCACAAAACTCAAGTTATCCAGAATCTATATTCTAACTATTATTCGGAATATTGATTTTTGCTAGCTATCCGGAATAAGAGGGTTTATAGGAAACCCGGATAAGCTAAGAAATGAAAATAATAAAAATCTAATAATAAGCTATAATTCAAATAAGCACTTAATCAAAAACTTAACCAAAATGATTTTTGGAAAAAGCAAATAAGCCACAATTTAAAAACTTTTAAAAACTTTTAAAAACACTAAATAATCAAAATATTTAAAATCAACTTTTTATAAAATAAACTATTAAAGACACTTGATTAAAAATAAGAAAATCAAACAATAAGCACCAAACATAATAAGCTAAAGAGATCAAACACATCAAAACCAATAACCACACTCAAACAAACACATCAATTTAACCAAAACCATGATTAAACAAACAACATGATTATGAAAATAAACAAGATTAAAATAAGAAAGGTAGAATGAGAATGATTAATGAAAAGCTTGAAATGAAGATTAAGATTAAAGATTCAATACAAGATTAATGTAAAAAGCTTAAAACATTTAAAGAAAAGATAGAGAGAGAAAGTAATAAGCTACTCTAAAGCATAAAAATAAATCTATCTAAAAACTAACTTGTTAGAAATACGTTTTTACGTATATTAGAAGTATCGGTCACTCCACAATGTTAATTATGTTGTAATAGCTCGTAGTTAGTGTTACTTATTAAGTTAAGTAAGAAACCGACCCATGGGCTTGTCATGGGTCGGCCCAAGCCCAAATAAGGGCTTTGGATATAAATACCCCTTTCCACCATGGAAAGGGGTTGGTTGTTGATTTTCACTTTTCATCATTTGAATAAAATACACATAGTTTCTCTCACTTTCTCTCTCTAGTTTCTCTCTCTAGAAATCTTCAACCCACTTCATAGATTAACAAGATTATCAATATTCTACATTTGGTATCAAGAGCCATGGGGTGATTTAAGGTAAGGATTGTGTTGCTTTTTTAGTTATTGAATCAATTAGTGATCTTTAGAAAAAATCAATCTTGAATCTTGTTGTTTTTGGTGTTTTTGTTATTGGGATTAATTGATAAGGATAGGGTTTAGCTTATTTTGGTAAAAATCATAAAACTTTTTGTGGTTTTGATCAAAAAATCGGATTTAAAAGTGTTGTTCCAAGTCTCGAACTCTTTTTTCCAGAATATTCCGAATAGACTTTCCGAATAGCAAAGTATTCCGAATAGGAAAAGTTTTCCGAATAGCAAAAGTATTCCGAATAGGAAAAGTTTTTCCGAATAGCAACATTTTCCGAATAGCAAATCTTTCTGAATAGCTAATCTTTCCGAATAGTCAAACATTCCGAATAGCCATCTTTCCGAATAACCATCTTTCCGAATAGCGAATTTTTCCGAATAGTCAAACATTCTGAATAGCCCATCTTTCCGAATAGAAATCTTTCCGAATAGCCATCTTTCCGAATAGCCAACATTCCGAATAGACATCTTTCCGAATAGCCAACATTCCGAACTGAAGAAATATTCCGGAATAGCAGAACATTCCGAATAGGGTTTATTCCGTATAAGGTTATTCCGCATAAGGGTTTTTCCGTTTAAAGGATTATTCCGAATAGGGGTATTCAGCATAAGGATTATTTCGGATAAGGGTTTTTCAGCATAGGGTTATTCCGAATAGGGATTATTCCGAATAGGATTTATTCCGAGTTAGGGTTATTCTAGATAAGCAAGTTCAAGGGGTATTTTTCCGAGTTTTTTCGACGATCTTTAGTGGATTTAATCTTGATTTCAACAACACAACACAAATTCTCAACCTTTCTTCACTGCTCGATCAACCGATAATCTTTGAGTCTTTTAAGTGATCACAATGAATCCGAGTTTGTTAATGCCTCAAATGACATCACTTACGGATATCTCAATCATAACGGGAACTGATAATCGTCCACCGATGCTTATTAAAGAGGTGTTTGAGGCATGGCAGGGCCGCATGATGCAATACCTGAAGGGCAAACCAACATACGGAAGGCTTATGGTCAAATCGATTTTGAATGGTCCACTCGACTATGGTACCATTGTGGTGAATAACGTGACTCGACCAAGAGAATTTGAAGAACTCACACCGGCACAACAACTCATTGCTGATGCTGATGAAAAGGCTCTACAGACTATTCTCCAAGCTCTTCCGCATGATATTTATCGCATGGTAAGTCAGTATACGGTTGCAAAGGATTTATGGGAACGTCTAAAGGTGTTGCTACAAGGTACGTCTCTTACCAAACAGGAAAGGGAATGTCAGTTGTATGATCTGTTTGATAGATTCACGTACAGTCCAGGGGAAACGCTACACGACTACTACTTCAGATTCACTACTCTCATGAATGATCTGAATGTATACAATCTCGTGATTGCTCCATTCCAGGTTAACACCAAGTTTTTGAATACTTTACCTCAAGCTGAATGGGGTGAGTATATTACCGATGTCAAATTAACCAGGGATTTGCATAAGTGCAATTTGGATCAAATCTATGCTTTTCTTCAGCAGCATGAGAAACATGTGATCATGCACCGTTCGCCTCGAGGTATGTACCCTGATTCTTTAGCTTTGATGGCAAATCAACCAAGTTTGTCCTACAACAACACTCCTTATATCATGGGACACTAAGCCTATCATCCATCACCGTACATGACTCCAAGCTTCCCCCAATATTCGATTCTGCCGCAACCACCCACCTCACATCAGCAACAATATCGGTTTAGTGCACCTTCACCTCAGAGAGAACCACACGCTTCACACTATGCCTCACAACCTCACCCATATTCACCAGCAAGCATGGCACCTTATGGTCAATCATCATACCCTTCTTATCAAGAAAATGCTGCATATCCATCAAGCTATTCTGACCACATGAGTATTCCTCAACAAGACCAAGCATTGTATTGTGATAATGATGAAGTTCCCATTCCTGAGTTCCAACAAGGAACTGGCCCAGTTGAAATGTTAGCCTCTTTGTCTGCTTATCTCACAAAGACATTGAGCAAACGAGGATTTCGAGGACCAGCTCCTACTAACAATCAGCTGAGGAATTCATCCAATTCTCGCCAACAAGCTACTATTAAGAATGGCAGGGTAATGGTTCAACCTCTTCAACCTTATCAGGGGAGACCTACTACATCAACTACCAATGCACGCACGGTCAATCCTGCTCAAATGGTCAACAATCCTCCACGGGCTAATTCCACAGGCAAGTTGAGAATGATTACATGCTACAACTGCAAGGAAGAAGGTCACATGTCCAGGGATTGCAAGAAACCCAAGAGGAGAAGGGATGGTCAATGGTTTGCAGAGAAGATTTATCTGGTGAATGCTCAGGCACAAGGAAGGGAACTTGATGAAGAGGAGCTTGCATTTCTTGCTGATCCAGGGATTGTTGAACAAGACGTTGTCACTACACAGAATGCAGCATACCAAGCAGATGATCTTGATGCTTATGATTCAGACTGCGATGAACTTCAATCTGCACAGGCAGCTCTTATGGCAACTATCTCTAGCCTAGGGCCAGAAAAGAGATCTGAGGTACTTATTAATACCACTGATAATACCACTGATGCTAGTATTCAACCATATCAAGTTGTGCAAGAGCGTGCTGATTCGAATGAATCTTCGGTGGTGAGTCTTTCAAATGAGGAGACAATCAATGATAGTGATATCAATGTGAGTCCCCATACTTTGAGTGAATCACAACCGGGAGCCATTTCGCATACGCATACTCCTGCTCAACAAGATTTGGTCACGGTTCCTGCTACATTACTTAGCCAAATGAATGCTACAATCTTAGAAACCCTAGCTAAGAATAAGAATTTGCCTGATGAGCTAGCCTTGTGTAACGAGAAAGTTCAAACTTTGGAATTAGTTCCTTCGTCTAGTGTTCTAACAAATCCCGAATATGATCATTTTCGAAACAAACAAATGGGTCATTTGCAAGAAATCGAAACCTTAAGAGCAGATCTTTCTAATGAACTTAAAGAAAAAGAGTTAGTAGTCACTAATTTTCAAAAACTTCAACGGATTTTGAATTACTCGAGTCTAAGAAGAATGAAATGGAAATTAATGCGGCTAATAAGATTAGAAGTCTAGATTATTTGCTTTTAAGACAATACGCTGCCTCTCAACTAGTGCACTTATTCGATGCTTCGTTTAGAGAATTTAACTTATCGCGTCAAAAAGGCCTTCCCCCTAACCCACGGTATCCAAAACAAGCTTTTATCCATAGTTCAAGACTTTATAATGCAACCCAATTAGGATTGGTCTTAGACCCGATTGTTTTTCTCGAGGATAGCACAAATAAGGATCTAGTTGATAAGGATCGGTCATACAATTTTGCAAAATATCCTCAGTGTGATTATTTTAAGATGAATCAAGAGCTTGCAAAAACGGATTTTAGAATTCGCTTCCATATGGATAAATATCTCATTACAGCACCAACCTACATGTTGAATGAAGAAAACCCTAGTACACTTCCTACACTTGTCAAAATAGACGGACCTAAGGAAATTCCAAAGGATCTTCCACCTGTTAGCACTGTATGGTTAAACTTGCAAGAGATTAATCAACACTTTGCTAGTTTTGACAAGGTCATTTTGGAATGTACGACTTCAAATGGCTTAAACGCCGGAGAATGGGCTTTCGAACACATGAACGAGGTGTTTAAGAATGAGATCAATCCGTTTGTCGAAAGTCTAAAAGGAAGTTTTACATCTCTTTCGGAAAATCTTCAGTTTGAAATTGGAGAAGTTCAAAAAGTGTTTTATGAAATGGACACCGCTTACGAACTACAATTAATTGAAAAGGAAAAGATTTTATCCGAATATGACTGATTCTTGTCCCAAGTAATTTCGTGTGATGTGCTTACTACTGTGAATGTTAATTATTCGAATGAGCTTACATCCGCTATGATTAAATGTGATGCTGTGAATATATGTGATGATGTGTGTGATCTCTCTGTAAATGTTGCTGATACTGTAAATGAGGTAGATAATCATTCTTGTCACGAGTCTAACGCTGAATTTTTAAAGCTTCAAGATTCTTACAATTTACTTTCAAAACGCTTTAATCAGCTTGAACAACATTTTATATCTTTAGAATTAAAACAACAAACTCAAAATGAGGATCTTTTGATAACAAATGGTTGTGAAAACAGTGTTGAGACGAGTGACAAGATGATTGAAATAGTTAAGGCATTAGAGGAAGAGATTATGAGGTTAAAGAGAGATGTGTCATCAAATGAAACACTAAAATTGGAACTAGAGGCTGCAGAGTCTAAAAACCAGGACTTAGAAATTAGACTTTCGTCTATTCTAGGGGAGATGGATCGGGCAAGACAGGGACTATTCGCTCTTTATGGTTCAATAGAAGAACGCTTAGCTTTTAATGCAGCACAGCAACAATCTTATGTTGAACAACTGAACCAAAAGTGTGAGGAAATCTTTGACTTAAACATCCAGCTCATTGACAAAAACATGGTTTTGGCCGAGTTAAAGGAGACACTTCTTCTCACCCGACAAGAAGTTGTTAATAACTTAGCTACCAACTCTGCACCGTCCTCTAGTGCTCCAACAACCAAGTCAGTAGTGCTTTATAAGAACCCGCTCCATAAGAAAAACCCGGTTACCTACGATGTTTATATGAGGAATGCAATTAAGCATGTAGATCTTGTTAGGGATATTTTAGACGATCTTTATGCCTTAGATCCCTCAAGTAGCTACTATTATTCGGCTCATGAATATATTAAGCGAGTTCAATATTGCTTAGCATATTTGCAATACATAGGTAAACCAGGTTCTGCACTACTCACTAATCGACCCATTGCTGTAACTCCATTCAATAGGACCCCAGGAGCAAAACCGTCATTGGCACCATCAAGTAAGGCACCTTTAAAAACTGTTGCTAATATTCCCAATTTGCCTTCTACAGGAGTAAAAGAGTCTACTAAGGCTAAAGGATCGCCACTCAAGAAAGATAAGATCAAGCCCTCCACTAGTAGTACCAACAAGAAGATAATAGAAGCTCACCATAGGAATATTAGTTCAGATTTAAATAAAAAGAATCATGTTAAGACTAAAAGCTCTGCGCCTGTGCAGAAGCCTAAACCATTTGTGAATTCTAATTTGAAATGTTGGAATTGTAATGAATGTATGTTTTCCCAACGTCATGATTTGTGTCTTATTGATCATGTGAATGAAATGAATGCCATTAGGAATGATCTTGAATGGAAGCCAACTGGTAGAACTCGTGCCCAAGTTGGATGGCAATGGCGTCCCACTGGTAGGACCTTTACATTAGATGGAACAATGTGCCCTTTAACTAGGAATGCATCCATTGAGGTTAGGTCTCAGCGTCCTTTAGTTAGGAACACTAGCACTAAAGTATGGAAACAGCACCCTTTAATTAGGTCAGCCCCCACTATAGTGCCTATCAGTGAAGAAATACCTCAGGATTTAAGCCAACTAGAATCTACACCACCAACTAGGAAGAAGAAGGCTAGGAAATCTAAGAAACCTAAAGTTAGCAAATCTAAGATTATTAAATCTGTACCTGCTAATAACAAGGAACATTCAGATTCCGAAACCTCTACATTGTCCTCGTCTGGTGATATTTTCAGGTGGTCCAAATCATCCTCTGGTATTTGGACTCCGGTTGTTCAAAGCATATGACCGGAGATCGCTCGATGCTCCGAAATTTCGTCAGCAAGTTTCTGGGAACGGTAAAATTCGGTAATGATCATATTGCAAAGATAATGTGGTATGGTGAATATCAGATTGGAAACGTTACGATTTCAAGGGTATACTATGTAGAAGGTCTTGGTCATAACTTATTTTCAGTAGGACAGTTTTGTGATTCCAAACTAGAGGTTGCTTTTCGACAACATACTTGTTTCATCCGCAACTTGGAAGGAAAAGACTTGTTGAAGGGATCTCGTGGTGCAAATCTTTATACGTTGTCCCTACAAGACATGATGGCCGCCTCTCCAGTATGTCTTCTCTCTAAAGCATCTAAGACCAAGTCATGGTTATGGCATCGCAGATTATCTCATCTTAACTTTGATGCTATTAATCATCTGGCTACAAACGAATTAGTTCGTGGTCTTCCAAAGCTTAAATTTCACAAGGATCATTTATGTTCCGCGTGTTCAAGGGGGAAAAGTACCAAGAAATCATACAAGCCCAAAGCTGAAGACACCAATCAAGAAAAACTTCATCTTTTGCATATGGATCTTTGTGGGCCAATGAGAACTGAAAGTGTGAGCGGTAAGAAATTCATTCTTGTTATTGTGGATGATTTCTCCAGGTTTACATGGGTTAGATTTCTACGTACAAAGGATGAAGCACCGAAGGCTATCATCACTTTTCTGAAATTCATTCAGGTACATTTAAATACTACTGTCCGCCGAATTCGTACAGATAATGGAACAGAGTTCGTCAACCAGACTCTTCGTGCTTACTATGAAGATGTTGGTATCTCACATGAAACATCCGCTGCACGTACTCCACAACAAAACGGTGTCGTTGAAAGACGGAATCGTACGCTTATGGAAGCTGCTAGGACTATGCTGATTTATGCGAACGCTCCATTGTTCTTGTGGGCAGAAGCTATATCTACTACATGTTTCACCCAAAACCGTTCTATCATTTGGAAACGCCATGGAAAAACACCTTACGAGCTTCTACATGACCGTAAACCCGATGTTTCATTCTTTCATGTGTTTGGTGCTCTTTGTTATCCAAACATTAATAGTGAGAACTTGGGCAAACTTCAACTAAAAGTCGATATAGGTATTTTCATTGGTTACTCACCCTCCAAGAAAGCATACCGAATTTACAACCGTCGTCTTGGTAAGATTGTAGAAACTATGGACGCAGATTTTGATGAGCTGACAGCGATGGCTTCTGAGCAACGCAGCTCTGAACCCACGCTTCATGAGATGGGAACCGGTGCTATTAGTTCCGGATTAGTTCTCAATAATCCTACTTCAACATCATTTAAACCACCTACAAGGCCCGAGTGGGATAAACTATTTCAACCATTGTTTGATGAATTCTTTGATCCTCCAAGTGATGAAGTTCCAGCACCTGTAGTGATAGCTCCAATCCCTGAAGTTGTTGCTCAAGCTAATGAAGCTTCATCAAATGCATCCTCAGTTAACATTGAACCGGATGCACCTTCACCAAGTAATTCACAAACTACACCTGAATCTTCTCCCCTACTTGTGCCTAATGATGTTGAAGAGGATCATACTGATCACGACTTAGAATACGCTCACCAACAAGAGCTTCCTTTCTTTGGTGTACCGATACCTGAAAACCCTTCAGCCGCGTCCACCTCAGAAGAAGCTCCTTCTATTGTTCACTCCAGACCACCTAGGATTGAAAATCATAGCACCAAATGGACAAAAGATCACCCAATTAGGAATGTCATTGGAGATCTAGATCGACCAGTCTCTACACGCCATCAATTACAAGAGAGTGCACTCTATTGCTACTTTGATGCATTTCTCTCCGAAGTTGAACCTAAAAAGTGGCAACAGGCTATGACTCAATCATCTTGGATTGAAGCCATGCAGGAGGAACTAAATGAATTCCAAATACTTGAAGTATGGGAATTAGTTCCTCTCCCTGACAAGGTTAACATCCTTACTTTGTTATGGGTTTATAAGGTTAAACTTGATGAGATGGGTGCAGTATTAAAGAATAAGGCTAGATTGGTTGCTAGAGGATATAAATAAGCCTTGGGTATAGACTTTGAAGAATCTTTTGCTCCTGTTGCAAGATTGGAGGCTATTAGACTATTCCTTGCGTATGCTGCTCATATGAACATGATCGTCTATCAAATGGATGTGAAGACGGCATTTTTGAATGGTGAACTAAGGGAAGAAGTCTATGTTAGTCAGCTGGATGGGTTCGTTAGCACGGAGTTTCCTAATCATGTGTACAAGCTTAAGAAGGCTCTCTATGGGTTGAAACAAGCTCCACGCGCGTGGTATGATCTCCTTTCAACATATCTCATTTCGGAAGGCTTCTCCAAAGGCAAAGTGGACCCCACTCTATTCACTCTTAAGGAGGACAATGACATGATACTGGTACAAATTTATGTTGATGATATAATATTTGCTGCCACTAACATAGAATTGTCAAATCGCTTTGAGAAGATAATGTCCACACGCTTTCAGATGTCAATGATGGAAAAAATTTCATTTTTCTTAGGATTACAAATTTCTCAAAATCCCAGAGGCATCTTTATTAATCAATCCAAATATGCTCTAGAATCTTTAAAGAAATATAACTTTGAAAATTGTGACCCCGTGGACACTCCAATGGTGGAGAAATCCAAGTTAGATGAAGATAGGAATGGGATTATTGTCGATCCGAAACTTTACCGTGGAATGATCGGCACCCTTCTCTATCTGACTGCTAGCAGGCCTGATTTGCAATTTGCCGTATGCATGTGTGCCCGGTATCAGGCTCGGCCTACCGAAAAGCACCTACATGTTGTTAAAAGGTTCTTTCGGTATCTCAAATGAACACTTCATCGTGGTCTATGGTATCCGAAAGATTCCTCCATTGCTTTAATATCATACGCAGATGCCGATCATGATGGGTGTCAAGACACGAGGCGTAGCACTTCTGGATCTGTGCAACTCCTTGGAGACAGATTGATTAGTTGGTCTTCAAAAAGGCAGAAAAGCGCTGCAATTTCTAGCACGGAGGCTGAATACATCGCCATGTCCGGTTGTTGTGCTCAAGTCCTTTGGATGAGATCACAATTAACTGACTACGGTTTGGGATTCAACAAAATCCCGATGTACTGTGACAACAAGAGCGCCATTGCCCTTTGCTGCAACTATGTTCAACACTCCCGGGCCAAGCACATAGACATTCGCTACCATTTCATTAAAGAGCAGGTGGAGAACGGAGTGATCGAGCTGTATTTTGTCACTACTGAGTATCAGCTGGCGGATATGTTCACCAAATCCTTAGATCGAGGACGAATCGAGTTTTTGATCGAAAAGCTTGGCATGAAATCCTTCTCTCTAGCGACTCTCAAAGAGTTGGCAGAAGAATCAGCAGAATAGTGGTGGTAAACTATTCATGCGTATCGTTTGTTCGTGATCATGTATATTATTGTATATATATAAACCACAAAAAGAAAAATACAAAAATATAAAACCAAGAAAAACCATAAAAAATATAAAACCTACAAAAACCATAAAAAATATAAAATCCAGAAAATCCAAAAATATTTTTCGTTTTTTTTAAATCGGGCATGTCTTTTAGTACGGTAATATTTACGGCTTTAGAAATGTCGATCAATATTGACACGGCGCCATAAATAGAGTCCGTATAAAAGTTGTACATTTTTAAAACATGCCCATTATGGCTTGTAGTTATTTCTGACTGCAACCCGGTTTTCATATTAAAGTCACGTATTTCCTTGGAAAACGTTGGCTCACAACGGGAATTAATTTTCTCGGGCATGATTTACAAGCCAAATCATGCAAAGGGATCAAGTTTACTTTATAACTTGGTCTAACATGAGTTAGTGTACGTCTCAGTGCATTAATTTGTCTAAATAAGAGAAATCTTATTGCCACCACGAATCAATCTTTTCAAGATATTACTTGGAAATGTTTTCATCATGTGCCTCGTTAAACAATGACTACAGCTCTTTAAATAGAAAACAGGTCATCGTTTAAGGGGGAGAAAATGTTAAATCATCTTTGACATCAAAAAGATCTTCAAAAGTTTTCGAGGAAACTCAAGTAGCTCAATGGTTAAATGGTTGGATAGCTTTGGCACTTGTCTTGTTGTTGCTCATAAGTTTGTCGTGAATAGATTTGTGCGTGTGTTAAGATAGGTTAATCACTAAGGCTCGGGAATTTAACATAAGATAGGGTCAAAAATGACAAGAATTAAAACTTGGAAAACAAAAGAATTTTGATTGAAGAAAGAAGAAAAGTTGAGGGGTTAAATTTGACAATATGTCAAACTTGTGAAAGTTTGACCAAGTCAAATCTCCCCCCCCCCCCCCCCCCCCCCGTTTCTTCCTTCCTTCATTCTTCTGTTTCTCTTTCCCTTTGCCCGCCATTAACATACAAACACACAAACACACGAATTCAACCAAATCATCTCAAACTGTTAGTCTTCTAGATCAAGATCTTCAAAAAGGTATTAAATCGGTTTAACAATTCATGCAAATCAATTCAATTAATTCATTTTAATTAGATTAAATCAAATTAGGTTTCTGCTTAATTTAAGGTTTAATTAATTGGGGGTTTTGCCTGGGAATGACTCGGAATAGAACAAAATGAACAGAAATGGCCTTTAGAACACTTGAATCAAACGAATTCGTGCCTAATTAGAAAATTCATAAGTGTTGAAAACATTCCGAATAGGATGAACTTTCCGAATAAGGCACTTATTCAGAATAGAATGAACTTTCCGAATAGAAGTTTTATTCCATATAGGAGGATTATTCCGAATAGAGTGAACATTCCGAATAGAAGCTTTATTCCGCATAGGATGATCTTTCCGAATAGAACTTTTATTCCGCATAGGCCTAACATTCCGAATAGACCAAAATATTCCGCATAGAATAATTATTCCGAATAGACCGTTTATTCCGTATAGGATGATATTTCCGAATAGAGTTTTATTCCGCATAGGCCTAACTTTCCGAATAGACCAAATATTCCGCATAGAATAATTATTCCGAATAGACCTTTTATTCCGCATAGGATTTTTATTCCGCATAGGTTGATTATTCCGCATAGACCAAGTATTCCGAATAGACCAAAATATTCCGAATAGGAACTTTATTCCGCATAGACCAAATATTCCGAATAGGAACTTTATTCCGCATAGACTTTTATTCCGGATAGAGAAATTATTCCGGATAGAGGTTTATTCCGGATAGAGATTTATTCCGAATAGGAGGTTTATTCCGGACAGAGGTTTATTCCGGATAGGAGGTTTATTCCGGATAGGAGGTTTATTCCGGATAGGAAGTTATTCCGGATAGGAGGTTTATTCCGGATAGATAATTATTCCGAATTGAATGTTTATTCTGAATAGAAGATGTTTGAGTGTTTTACAAGCTTAAGGGATTAGGTCATATGTTCAATGCTTAGGTTTAAAATCATAATGATATCCATATTTGTATGTTTCAACCTTTGTGTTTTATCTTAAGCAGAGACGATGACTAACCCAACAGTACAACAATACAAGACGCCAGAGCTACCGCCATTGCCGAAGCCAAGACTCTAAAGTTTCTTCCAAACAACTTCCGTTTGAAGGAGGTATCTCATTCTACCCATAATGGATTTAAGGTAGGACTAGCCATACTTGATAACTCTCATCTCAAGCATGCGCTAAGGGATAGTGCTTCAGTGCCCTATGACTACCTTTACGAGTTCTGGGCTACCAAGGAGAGGACGTCGAACAAAATCACATTCTCCTTGGACAACAAGCAGCAGACGCTTAATGTGTCAGACTTCAGGAAGATCTTTGGATTTCGGCCGTCACTCAAAAGCCTATCATTCTCAGCCAACCCGACTAAGGACCAGATCATGGAAATGTTCACTGCCATTGGATGTCCTGACATACGAACCGTGTCTGAGTTTACTACTGCTAAAGTGGGTCAACCATGGAAAGCTATTTTTGGGATTCTAAGCCGATGTCTCACACCCAAAACAACTGTATTTGATGCTGTTCGTCCACCGATCATCAAGCTGTTTTATGGGGTATACAGAGGTATGGGTATTGACTATGCATCATTACTATGGGAGGAGTTTGCTTTCCAACTCTTTACCAACACAAAGTCTAAGGCCAAAGCATATCAGTACCCTAGGTTTATAAAACTAATCATCCATTATTTTATGGAGAACGATGCTTCCATTGACAAGCGTGCAGGTAGTCGTCACCACACGATGGATGATGATGATTTGGTAGACTTAAGGCAGGAGACTCATTCGAATACGGTTATTCCTGGTCCCATTCCCAGTCATCTCCTGACCGATGAGATTATCGCTTCTACTGACTACAAGAACTTGCTACAAGAAATCAAGAATCAACGAGCAAGCATTCAAGCAGGAGAAGACTCATCTACCACGGTTAAGAGCAAAGGTAAACGCAAGCAAACAGCTTTACCTGAACCCAAAGCCAAAAAGAAGAAGACTGAGACTAAGAAGGGAAAGAGCAAGGCTGATGAGTTAGTTCTCCACAATGAAGAAGATATTGATGATCCTACTCTTAACAAGGCTGAGAGAAAAGCAATGAAGATAGCTATTGAAAAGAGTATGAAAGACACGGGAGGTAGTGGTTCGGGTGTACAGATGAATATTGAAGAAGAGTACCATGAGCCAGATGATATTGATGAGTTTGGATCACCTGAACGGTATTCTACTTCGAAGGAGACATCAATCCCTGTTTCAGCAAGTGTTGAAAAGGAGTCTGGTGCTCCTACAATCATGGTATCTACTCAGCCTTTAGTAACCCAACCTCCACCAATACAGCCCTTACCAACCCGACCGATTTCAACACCATTCCTTCCACCTCCAATAACTCCCATCCTCAGTACTGTGGTAACAACCGAGCCTCTTCAACCAACCCAGAGTAGCTCTGCATCATCTTCAATGGCTGCATTTGTAATGGCAGAAATGTTGGATAAACATACGGATATTCAAAAAAGGGAGATGAATGAACTTCGCCAAGAGCTACATAGACGAGTTCAAAGTGAAGAAGCATCTAAGAAAGCCCAAGAAGAGATGCTTGCTAAGTTCGCTGCAGAGATGGAGTTGACACGTAAAGCTCATGCAGAAGAACTAGCTCAGGTTAAGCAGGCTGAAGCTGATAAGCATGCTGCACGAATCACAAGACTTCAAGCTATGAGGGATAAATACAAGGAGCAGAAAGAAGCACTTGAAGCTTCTGTTTAAGAGAGAGTGAAAGAATCCGTTGAATCCATTATGCCTAAACTGTGTGATGAGTTGAAGACACTCGCGGCTGATAACTTGATGATCAAGTCATCCAACCCTTCTGAATCCGCCTACAAAATTGCCTATGAGTTAACGGATTTTGAATTAAAGAAGATCCTCAAAGCTCGTATGAGGGAACTTGGATCTTTTGATAAATCTAAGATTCAACGGACACTCTACAAATCCCTGAATGACGCTATCATGGAGGATGATCGGTTGTTCAAGATGTTTGGAAGTGTGGTACCTTACCACATTCTGCCTGAGGAAGAAAGGGAAGAAAGTGAAGAAGAAGAGGAAGAAGAAGGAGAAGAAGAAGAAGAAGAAGAGGATGATGATGGTGATGATGATGAGGATGATGATGATGATGATGATGATGGTAATGATGGTGGTGATGGAAATGAGGAGAGTGCTAAGGGAAGCAACGAGGATAGCGATAAGGATGATGGTGGTAAACAGCCAGAAACAGGGGATAAGGTTGTCAGCACAAAGAAACCTTCTAAATCTGGAACCAAGTCTAAGAAAGATGTTGCGCAGAAGGAAAAATCCACCTCTACGGAATCAAGACGAACAAAGTGGCGCCATGATGTGAATGCTACTACTGCGTCATCGATTCCCGGTACATCTGTTTCTGTTTCTTTACCTGTTACCACTAATCCTGTCAGTTCGTTTGTTGCTCCTGTGATTGTAGAATCAGTAACTGAACCTGAATTTGCACAACACTCGCCTGTACATGTCACCGCCGAAATGCCGGAATTAGAACCAGCAAGTATTCATGTTTCTACTCCTCTGCAACACGAACCAGAATCTATTGTTCCCGCGTCAAGCACAAAGGATTGGGTAGATACATTGGAGATTGATGAAACAGCACCGCCACAAGCTTGGATCACGGCAGCAGCAAGATATGATCCCATCACAGACGCTGATAGAGATATTCTATATCTTCGTATCCGTAATCCGATAGATTTGTGTGCGTTTTGGGCTTATGAGTTCAAATCTTCAGTCACTCCATCTCTGGTAAAGAGAGCACTAAAAGACAAGAGCCTTCGCGCCAAAACCGGGTTAAGTCGCATGGAGTACGAGTATTATGCTGACGAGGTCCTGAAAGCTCTTAACTCCGTTCAAAGGCCAGGCCTCCATGAATCAGAAAGAGCTCCACCTCCACATGATCATTCTCAATATAATCAAATTGCTCTCGACTTCTTCGTCACCTATGATCTTGAGTATCTTCTGAAGGGTTCATCAAAGTACGCAACCTCCCTGACCTTGCTGAAAGCTGCCAACTGGGGGACAATACCCTGGATCGAGGAAAAGGTAAACCGACTCTGGGTCCCAAGAGTAACTCGTAATTATGATATGTATGATGTTATAGGTGCATCTCATTGGGACGAACGAGTCCGAAGGGCGTACAGGGGTTGCTGCTTAGCCAATTCAGGAAGTCGTGTCAGATCCAATATTCGCATCTCCAGTATTTTAGGGCTGAAAACTGAAGCCAAGAATGGATATTATCATGTGACGGAGATTCGCCTAAAAAGGGAGGATGACAGAGAATACACAATACAGCAGGGAGATTTTTCTATCATTCGCCTTGAGGATATCGAAGACATGTTGCTTATGATGACCCGTGATCAAGTTACCCATCTTACTCGTGAAGAAATCATTGCCTTGAATACAGCACTGCGTATGTTCACACGAAGCGTTGTTATCAAGAAACGAGTTGAAGATCTTCAATTGGGAGTTTAAAGCTACCAAAGGAAGCTTAACCTCACCCGTCCAATGAATCAAGTTCTACCTCAACATGTCGCTAGATGTCCCTATACCGGCATTACTGTTCTGAATTACGGGATTTTCTACTTGAACAGTCGGGGGATTATGAAGTTTATGAGGGTAGGTGATCTTTATAAATACAGTGATGGGACTCTCACATACGTCAGAGGAAAATTGGAGCATCTCAATTCTGGAGGGTCTTTACTAGAAATGTTTGAGGATTGGCATCCGCGTTATCAGCAAATGGCGAAATATGTGATCAAGAAGATTGATCAAAAGCTCCGTGAACGTAGATTGATCAGGAGATTGGAAAAATTTGTTGGTGGTAGACCATATGGAGTGCACTACAAGTTACTGCAACGATCCATCTAATGGGTCGTACATCTCAGGTCCACTCTATATTGGTTTTAATTGTGAATATGTAAAATTTGTGAATATTGTGCTTTTATGGCTTGATGTAGTGTTAAGGTATGATAATTTTTCAAGAATTTCTCACGATATTCTAAATCTTTCAAAATATTTCATACTTAAGCACTACAACTATCCCTTATTAATTTAAGGGGGAGCATTAACATGTTCCATGGCCAAACATCGATTTCATTTTTTACCCAAAGATCGGTTAATCCATTTAATATCCCAAATATTAATGGATAACATTTTGGATAAGGGGAGAAAATGGGATTAAGGAGAATTAAATGATACTTGGCTAAAAGATGAAAAAGACTTAACGATAATCCAACTTAATATGTGTAAAGCACGTGTTAAGGGGGAGCGTTTTTGATGAACAAAACACCTAAGGTACAAAACTTTTGATTTCAATATCACAAGTACCTTAAGTGATTTTCAAGGACTTTTCATGATGGTTATACTTTCCCTAAACACGCTTTATTCACGACGGATGTGGTGACAAAAGGGTGGTAGGAATAGGTTTAGTCCAATGATTCATCAGAGCCGATGGAATCTTCCCAAGGACAATTCCCTAGATAGAATTAGAAGTCCTAGGAAAGATGGAGAAAGGTTGTGAACGTAGCTGAGTACCGACTAATTACTGATGCTAGCACTAGAACAATCACAACAAGGTGCTAGTGATGATGTATTGGTAAGTACTGAAGGGGTTGAAGAATGAAAAAGAAATGTAAAGATAAAGGGTGTAAAGAAAGAAGCCCTCCTTACAACTTTAGGCAGAAACCGGGTCAATACATATGCTATTGAGATCATTTTTGTTAATGATCCTCGATATTGAAGAAAGACATCATGGACCCAGTGATGCAATGCACAACCCTTCCCAGCTAACTCAAATATCTCTCAAAAGGTATTTGTTTTAATCACATGGAGATCAACACGTTATCTATTGGTTTATTCACTCCGAATAGACTGATATTGAAAAGGTGGCACTCCTCTCCAGCCATCGCTCACTAAATCAAAACGCACTATAGAGTCTAGAGCCACGAGATCATCAAAAGTCTCATTAGGACACTTTCCATTTATTCCTTGCTTTCTCACACACTGTGAAAAGTAAGAGATTTTCATGAGTCCTACGCAGTATTCCTGTAATATTGCCCGAACATCCGAGTAATACGCAAGTATTACAATGAAGATGGAAATCCTGCTTGAGCCAACATCAAACAAGCTCATGGTAGGTTACACGTGCGGTTCTTTTAGAACCAATCTTGTGAAAAAATGGAAAGAAACAGTGGTTTAATTCTTAATTGAACTTAAACTCGTTCCAGGCCTCTACGCATTATCATATGATCTTGCCATAACACTCAGAGTGACTCTTTATTGATCACAGTGACGAGTGGAAATCCTTCTAGTGTTAACATCAAACAGCACTTGGTAGGTGACGTGCAAGATTCTTTATGAATTGAGCTCGTGATAACTAGAAAGCAACGATGGTGAAAATCTTAACTGAAATTCACTTGTTCCAGGTTTCATGAATTGACGGCTTCAATCATAAGGATTTTTAATCCAAATGATTCACTCTTTATGTTCGCAGTCAGCTTTGGACGGTCGAATAAAGAGAACGGGTTTACCCGCGAAATCCTGTCAGGAAGTTACTTAATTGAAACTATCCGTCACGGGTACGATATCTAATATCGTCCAACGGTCTTCACCGACCGGAGGTAAAATGCTACCGAATTAGAATAGAATGTCAAAGCCATTTTATTCGTGTCGTTGCTGTGTACTTGTTAAAGACGGTGGCGTTGCTGTGTACCTGTTGGAGACGGTGGTGTTGCTGTGTACCAGTTAAAGACGGTGGTGTTGCGGTGTACCTGTAGAAGTCGCTCCCACATGCTTATGTTTTTCTGCATTAAAGTTCAGCAAAATTCAAGAAAGTGCAAAATGAAGTCTTCCGCTGTACCAAACTCTGAAGCTTTCGAGAATTCAACAAAAAGACATAAGTGTGTGGAACATAGAGTCACGAGGAGGCAAGTTTCACAAGAAGGCAAAGATCGCACGTGAAAGGTCAAAAGAACAATGCTCTCAAGCCAAAGCCTAAAAGATCAAACCAACATATTCACAACAAAAAGAAAAAGAAGAAAAGACTACGAGCTGAAGAACGAAGACTTAGTATAGTATGCTAGGTTTAGAACTTTGTAAACGTGGAGTGACCTCCCTTAGGGGGAGATTGTTAGAAATACGTTTTTACGTATATTAGAAGTATCGGTCACTCCACAATATTAATTATGTTGTAATAGCTCGTAGTTAGTGTTACTTATTAAGTTAAGTAAGAAACCGACCCATGGGCTTGTCATGGGTCGGCCCAAGCCCAAATAAGGGCCTTGGATATAAATACCCCTTTCCACCATGGAAAGGGGTTGGTTGTTGATTTTCACTTTTCATCATTTGAATAAAATACACATAGTTTCTCTCACTTTCTCTTTCTAGTTTCTCTCTCTAGAAATCTTCAACCCACTTCATAGATTAACAAGATTATCAATATTCTACATAGCTAACCCCCTTCTAATGACATATTAGGAGGGTATTTATAGGAGGAGTGGAAGTGTTGATGCTTCTCTCTTTCTTTCTTTGTCTTTTCGTCTTTTAATTTTTTTGTCTTTCTCGACGTTGTCTCGGGATTTGTTGATATGAAATGAACTCGTCTTCTAATTTTCTTTTTTTATTAGATTTGGTTCTTCGACTTCATTAAACTTTCGTCTTTATACTTTTTCTTCGATAAATCCTCAGAATAGGCCTTTGACTTCCGTTCTTTTTGCACTCTTGATCTTTTGACTTCGTCTTTTGTCTTTTTCTTCGATAAAACCCCGTGAAAGCCCGTGTTTTCTTCCTTTTTCATATTTTGGTCCTAAAACACAACAAAAACACAAACCACGCATAATTCCGACTTTTACGACATAAAATACACGTTTTGGCTTGGTTATTATTATAATTAAGTGGTAAAAGGATGGGTGATTTCACACCTATCAAATCCCCTATACTTGACCATTGCAATGCCCTCATGCAATGCATTAATTACAAAGCAAGATTTATATTTTCCATCATAATTAACCTACCATGGCCTTTATTTAACATAAGACATTAAGGAAACTTTAAAAAGATTGAAAATTACAAAATATTTAAAGGAAGAAAACAAGTAAAGAGATCAAAGACTTACATTAAGGCTTTGGTTGTCATGAATGTTTATCACCCTCAAGTTTTACGTTCCCCATACTAAGCTTAAAAACGAGATCATTGTTATTATAAGTTAGTAAAGCTAACACGCACTCATGTGGCCTAATTATTCACTTAGACTCCCTTATTCCTAGGTGTATCTCTTATATTTAATTGTTGTCTTGAATGATCACGAGGATGCATGTTGACTTATTTTGATAGTTATTTAGGCTAAAAATAAAGTAGGATTTAATCAATAGTTAGCTAGAGGATAAAATCTTATAAAACTGCTTCTCGAAACCTCATAAAGTTCATATCATGGCATAACTCGTTTCACGATTTGAGACCTTTCTTGGACCGATATTTGGCATTGCCTTCATACTTCGAATCTTGAGAGATGATCTTGAAATAATGGTCTTATCATAATAGGAATTTCTTCACTTGAAGTTTTTGAGAGATTCTTCATACTCGGACCACGACTTCTTCATTTTTCTCCAATCTTTATTTGGGATTTCGATATACAACGATCCGCCTCCTTTTAGGACTTGGATCTATTTATCCTCATAGCTTGCTAGGGTCTTTTCGGATAGACTTCTCCATGATCTTTAGGGGAGTATTTGCTTTTTGTCGTGTGTCTCGATCCTTCATATTGATTTTTGATAAATGATTCTTCACATCACTTTGGATCTTTAGCAACAAAATGTAGCCCTCGTGCCTTGTTAGGGCCTTTTCGGACTCGCCAATCTTCGCATCCCGCTTCAATAAGTTATGCCTTGGCTATGAACTCTAATTAATACCGAGCAACTTTTAAACGATCTTGTGCTAGAAGCTAAGTAACTTTTCAAATCGTACAACCTTACTTATTGCAATTATATTTACTAACAAGCGATGGGAGAAAAAGCTCATAATTAACTCACATAAATTCATGAAAGAATACCAAACTTATAATTGACTCTATTATCTCTGGTTCTCCACAATTTAAAATCTCAAGGAATGAGACTCGTGGATGCTTAGCCAATTAAATCAAAGTTTTGGGTTTTCAAGTCATCCATAGGATCTTGCAACTTCTTAGACTTTTTCAAGTTTAGAATTCGCATTTTAAAGAGTTCCCTTGATAAACGACTTTCTAGGATCAATTATAGGAACTTGCAAAAAGTTCTTGTTCTTAACCCGTATGAGTTAAGACTTTCACATTTTAAAGGTCCCTATATAAAAGTCTAGCAAAACTTGATTTAAACACGTTAAGGATACTAGCTAGAGTAAACTCAAATAAGTAAACTCGGGTTGAGTCAAAAGATTCATGATGGGCCTAATATATCAAAGACATCTAAACTTATCAAAACCATTTATTAAAATTTATTCTAGCAATGAAAGAAAATAACGATAACAAAGGAAAAACTACTAGGCCAAAATAGATCAAAAATTTTGAAAAATGTCGAAAAATCAATTTTCCGGTTAAAATGAGGATAAAGACATGGAAAAGCCCACTTAACTTCGATAGAAGTCCCCCTACACTTAAGATAAACATTGTCCTCAATTTTTAAGCATGGAGTAAACTCCGCTACACTTAGGACATTGTGCACGTTGTTTAAATCTTGCTAAGGAAGAGACAACTAAAGTTATTCCTATTTTAATATTGAAGAATATAAAATAGTGAATCAAAAGAGTTTAGGATAAAACCCGGAAGACGGATACACGGAATCACGGATCGTCAAAAGTCATCAATAGTGGATCTTTGAAAGCTCTAATCCCTACACATGATAAGAAAGAAAACAACAAACACATACTAAGGTCTCCCCTACACTTATTATAAAAACGGATAAAAAGGATAGATCATCGGGTTGCCTCCCGATAAGCGCTTGTTTTTGTTCACCGAGTCGTGAGCCTGACTCGACCTTGATTAGAATGGTAAGAACCTTGAAGAACATCCACCGGGGTCAAATACATGGTTTTCGTCCATCAAATAGCACAAGCTTAAGGTGAAGAGCAATAGCCAAAGAAGAGTAGGCAAGGTTCCCTTAAGCAAAGATGGGGCACGGCGGTAGAAGGTATGGAGAGGTGAAAGCATAGCTCCATATTGTCCAAAAGTCTTTCCTTTTATTTCATCAGATGGATACTGAGATGGCTTAAAAATTGTGATGCCGGGATCGAACACCTTTTCCTTTAGGGGAAAATAAGACTTAGACTCAGTAGACCTTGAAGATTCGCCCATAAACCGCACAATCTCATCCGAAGAAGGTGGAAAGAGAGGTGTTGATGACATGGCTTTTATACATGATCTCATCGTTCTTTTCGGGCTTTAAATGCATATAAATGTCATAAAATACCATATATTGTGCTTGTATTTGTTTACTTGTGTTTTAGGTATGGATATCATGCAAAAGACAAAAGATCACAAGAAACAAGGAAAAACGGACACGAGAAACGAAGCCGTACAAAGAACCGGGCCCTAGATCATGATTTATCTAAGATTTACCCTTGAAGACTTGAAGATATGCAAGATTGATCCTCAATAAATGAATAAATGACACTTAAAACCCTTGTGAATTCAATATTACAAGTTTGGTCCTTTAAGTTTGTCAAAATTACACAAAAGGTCCTTCAACTTTGAAGAAATGGCAAGATTAGTCCCGCAACTATTCAACATTGTCAATTATGGTCCCTCATGGAGTCAAAGTTACATTGAAGACCTTTGAAGATCAACAATGTCCAAGATCAGCCCTTGAATTATGCAAAAGTGGCAAAAACAACCCTTGAAACACTTTTGGAAAAGTTTTGTGCCAAAAGTGTAAAGACTGAAACTTGAATAACAAAGGAATACGTTTTTATGGGCTGAAATACTTGTTTTAAACCTTTTACCAAAGAACAAGGACCAAAGGTGTCTATTTGAAACATTCAAACTGAAAATGCGCCAAAACAAACACCTTTCCCCCAAAATCGGATCAAAATCCTTACTGTTTACCCTTCTTCACCCCCAGAATTTACTTCACTTAAACAAAGGGTAATTTTCAATTACCTTGGCACATGTGTGACTCACACATGTAGAAACCCATCCCACACCAAAAACCCTCACTCCCACTCACCATGGACCCTACCCCCAATTCCCTTTCAACCAATCAGAGAACAACTTCACCTCCAAGTTAAGCCACGTGTCAAGATCAACAGCCCACACTCTTAGCTTCACCCCAAAGCTAAAATGAACGTCCTGTATCATTTTGGACAGCTCATCAACAACAAACGGCCTCAAGTACTCAAGGACATTTTGGGAATTTCACTTCTAGGGTTTGTGAACAGTGATTAGCTAGCATTTGCCTATAAAAAGACTCCTCAACATGTGAGAGAGCTTTTGTTCCAGTTTTAGGCTATCAATCTTTGTAATCCCTTTTTAAGTTAATAAAATTTGATTTTTCGAAATTTGTGAAATCTTGTTTATGTTTATTAAAAGTTGGTGTTAGAATAGCCTATTCTGAGTTCCACTTTCATGTTTGAAGGTTTTTGAGGCAAGGTTTTAATTGATAAGACTTATGTTTCAAAAATCAGTAAGATCTTGTTTATTGTTCATCACTTTTGTTTGTTCATCTTAGTAGGTACTTGGAAGCTGGTACTTGTTTTGCTAGTACCTCAGCTCAAACAATCCAGGGCCTGGATGTAGGTCTTGGAGGTTTGCACCTTCTCCTTTTTCAATTTCCTCTTTATTTTTCTGAATTTTGGTGAATTTGCATGATTGTTGTGTAATCTGTGATTTTATGGTTGAATCTTGTTTATCTGGTATTGTTTGATGTTATTGAGTTGTATTTGACTTGATTTGTGGTTTGAATCTGGATTATCCTTTGAAAATTTGTCAAAACAGATTATTAAGGGGTGTTTGGGTTAACTACATAAGCAGGATTTGTGGTTTTGTTGAGTGATTGTTTTGTGTTGCTATCTGTTGGTACTTGTTTATCTGGCATACTTGGTAACTTATTTGTAGGTTTTGTGGTTTGAAACACCCAAATCCATAAAAGGGCTATAAAATCTTTGTTACTTGGTGAAATTGGCTGAAATTTAGAGGACACCTAGATCTAATCATAGACTAGGGTTAACAAGTGTTAAATCTAAGTTAACTTAACCAGGGAAGTAGGATTTGAGGCTTGAAATTGGATCTGTGGTCAATTAGATCAGCAAAATGAGTTAGTGTTCATCAATAACTGTTAGTGTTCATCAGTAACTGAGTTTGGTTGATTTTGGCTTGATTCTTGTGTGCAACCTGGTATTATTTGTGCTTATATTGACTCTCAATAAGCCCAAGCTTATTGAGGTGCCTTTTGTTCCATCAAAAAGAAACAAGCAAGGCTTGGAATCAAGCCAAAACTAGTTCTGCATATCAAGCAGTGGGAACTCCTTTCCCACTGAAAGTTCCCCCTGCTAGTGTATTTTGGGTTTCAGCTTATTAATAAGCTATAATAGCTTATTTTAACCAGCAACAACTTGGATTTTGTAATAGATGCTCATTATTTGACCCATTTGTTCATACTGGAGCATTTGGTGGGTTGACTTTAAGGTTTGACTAGAAAACCAACTTAATTGACTTTTTCATAAGTGCTTATTGGTTCATTCTGGCTTATTGGGTTTGCTTATTGGAATTTTGTTGATTGATTTGGCTTATTGAGTTCATTTGTGACATTTTGCAAGTTGAATCAAGTCTTGAGGTGCCCTATATCTCAAACCCGACTATTTTGTCGTTTTGTGAAATTATACTTTGCTTATTTCTGGCTTATTGAGTGTGCTTTTTCAAAATTTCTTTTTACATATCTCTTTAGTATCCCAAGAGAAGGTTGTGTGTTAAATTAGAGCTTATGGCATTAGCTTATTGCTTAATGGGCTTATTGGCCCAATAAGGATAAGTTGTTTGCTTATTAAGCTGTGATAAGCTCACTTTCAGCTTTTGGGCCTTCAGAGTTTTGTGTTTAGAATTAAATTTGAGTCAGATTGGGCTTTTCCAAGTCAATTGGGCCAAGTTTGACTTTTTGGGCTAAAAAGCCCATTAGTGTTGACTGTTTTTGGTTTTGGCCCATTTGGAGGCCCAATAGGGGTATTCTGGTCATTTCACTTTCATTTTCTGTTTATTTAGGTTAAAATAAACTAGTTTTCAAGTTTTTAGAATTTTTTATAATTTTTGGATTTTTAATATATTTTAATATTATTTTATTATTATTTTTCAAATTTCATACTTTTGCACTTTTTATATTTTTCTTAGCTTAAATACATTAAAATAGGATTTTTGCAACTTTTAGATTAATTTTATCACCTTTAGTTTAATTTTTATAATTATTTTAAGTTTTAATAGTTTTTAAATCATTTTAAATATTCTTTCTTAGTCTAAAAATTTATAAAAATAGTTTTTAATCTTTTTAGGTCATTTTAGAGGTTTACCAATTGAAAAATCTTTATTTAGGCTTTTTGATAATTAATTTGATTTTTAGGGCTTTAATTAGCATTTAAAAATTCATATTTAATTAATTAAAAGGTTTGAAAAAGTTTTGATCATTGGTAAAGTCTTAGTTTATTTATTTTGATTTTTGGTGAATTTTTGGTAATTTTTAGAATTAATTTTTATTTTTGTAGTTTTTACGGTTTTACGTGTAGTCGTCGTAGTATTAATTTCACGTCTTCGTCATTCTCTTTTCTCATCCCCTTCTAAACCAATATTAATCTCAAACCAATTACGAATTATTCACACACATATACCTCCTTGGGAAACGAACTTCATTGGGTCATTAGTGTTTGATTTTCCTAAATCATCACTTAATACTTTTCCCTATTTACGCTCTTTTCCTAAAGAGTAGTAAAACACTACAATCATTTTTGGCGCCGCTGCCGGGGAGGTGTGTCGTGATTAATTTGTCTTGTTGATTTTTAATATTAACCATAAATAGTATTTGTATTAGTAGAACTCTACTAATACGTATTATCGGTTTTTTGGTTTTTCTTGTGAAATTATTATTACTATATTGTATTAAGTATCACAATCAATACAAAATATCTCCAAAAGTGTGAAAACACAACCTTAATTGGGATTTCATCTCCTAATTATTGTATTCGAATCTCAAACAAAAAGAAAAAGGCAAAAATAGATAAATACTTTCGTAAAGCTCGATTTTGAAAAAATACAAACTATAAGGTGGGTATAAGGCGGGTATTATAAAATATACCCTAAGGAAAAAGGCTCTTAAGTGCTTCGCGCCGCCTCGTTTCCCCGCTTGCTTGTGAGTATTTTGAGATTGAAGGCTAATCGAGGGTTTTGCCGCCCAAAGAATTATTACGTATAATATATTTGCTTGGTTTCTTTGTGATTAAACCCTCTTGAACAATTTGGTTTTCACCAAAGTTCTAAAGTCATTCGAAGGCGTTCACTCCACGTGATCGTTTTCATTCCTTTGAGGCTTCTTTAATCAAGAGTTTGATTCGAGGAGAGATTTGGTAGATTGTTGTCTACGAAGATACACCAAAATCCAAAAAAATTAAAAACAATAAAAAACACAAAAAAATTGAAAATCCACAAAACACCCAAAAAGAATCTTCTTTGCTCACCTCCCATTCTTCGTGAAGTTTATGATCACTCGTAATCAAGCTAAACGAGCTCGTAAACGTCTTCAAAAGCAAGCCAATCAAGAAGCGTTGATTGAAGAACAAACTCCAATTGTTGAACCTATTGTAGAACAAGAAGTCGTCATGGCTAATCGTACTATGATGGAGTTGCTACAAGCACCCACCGTGGGTTTTGGAGAGGCCATTGTGATTCCAGCTATCCTTACGGAGAATTTCGAGATTAAGACGGGTTTAATGTCGATGTTGCAAGCTAATAAGTTTAGAGGTCATGAAAAAGACAACCCGCATTACCACATAAGGAATTTTAATTGTCTCACCGCTACTAGCAAGTTTAAGGATGTTCCACATGACGCCATTAAGATGATGTTGTTTCCGTACTCGGTAGATGGACCCACAAAAATTTGGCTTGAGAAAGAACCGCCAAATTCGATTTTAACATGGGGTAATCTCGTTTCTAAGTTTGTGAACAAATTTTTTCCACCATCTAAGACAACACATTTGAAAAATGAGATTTCACGATTTGTACAACGTAATAATGAAAGTTTTTCAATGGCATGGGAACGATTTAAGGAGATGTTACATGAATGTCCACACCATGATTTTTCGGAATTGCATCAAGTTGATACTTTTTATAATGGGCTTAATGATCATGAACAAGATTATTTGAATGCCGCCGCGGGTGGTAATTTTTTGTGCAAAACAACCGATGAAGCTTTAAAGATTATCGAGAATAGATCTAAGGTTTATAGCCCTCGTAACACACCGAGTGTTGCCAATATGGGTTCGTCATCGTCGTCATCGTCTCGTAGCATTAATGCCTTACATGATGAAGCTAATGAGGAAAATCGGTTTTTGGATAGATTTGCTAATCTTATGACTCATTGGAAAGCCCAAGAGGCTTTGAATTCCGCTTCGGTTAAAGCGGTTGCTAAGAGTTGTTTGTCTTGTGGTGGAGCTCATGATCTTTCCGGGTCCATTACCGCCGATGGTAACACTTCGAGTGCTTACATAGCAACGGGAACTTACAACCAAAACGGCCAAGGTTCCCGCCCAAATCAAGCTCCACCAAATCAAAATGCTAATAACTATCGAAACAACAACCAAGGTGGTAATTATCAAGGCAATTCACGTAACTACAACAAAGGGAATTATCAAAGTGGGAATGGACAAGTCACTAATCAAAACCAAAACCGTGATTTTCAAAACACTACACAAGGTTTTCAAAATGCTCACACTAAAAATCTTCAAGGAGAATTTACGAATTATGCTAAAGCAAATGATGCTAAGTTTGATAACATGCAACGTGAGATGATTAGCTTAAGATCCGAGTTGAAAAACGAGCTTAAAAACGAACTTGCTAATGAACTCAAAACTCATGCTAATAAAATGGAAGGAAATGTTCTACGTCTCCAACAAAATTAACAAAAAATGGAATTAGGTCAACATGAGATTAAGCAAGAGTTGTTAAAAGCGGATGCTAGGCAATCTAAGTTTGAAGATCGAATGGGAAAAATGTTTAAAGCAATCATGTGTAAACCCTCTTCCTCGGGTGGTATTCCTAGTGATACCATAGCAAACCCGAAGGGAGAAATGAAGGTTATTACTACACGAAGTGGTAAAACTTTCAAAGAACCAATCTCTCGTCCAAGTACTTCTACGGAGAAGGAAATCGAGAAAGAACCCAAGGTGATGGTCGAAAAGGAGCACATTACAATCCCACGAAGTACCCCTCATACCACACCTACGGTTGAACCAATATCAATCATGGAACCCAAGATTCCAAGGCCGTTGCCTAATGTCCAACCCACACCACCCTTACCTTACCCTTCGAGACGTAACAAGGAAAAGGCACAAGAACGGAATAATTATCAATTTGAGCTTTTTATGAAAATATTTCGTGACTTGCATTTTAATATAAGTTTTGCCGATGCTTTAATCATGATGCCTCGATTCGCCGCAAACTTCAAAAATATGCTAAACAACAAAGAGAAGTTACAACAATCGTCTAGTTGTTCATCGGTTTTTCTTAGCCGCATACCACAAAAAGTCGGTGATCCCGGTAAATTTTTGATTCCGTGTGCAATTCAAGATATGGAGGAATGCTACGCCTTGGCCGATCTTGGTGCTAGTATTAATTTAATGCCTCTTGATATTTTCAAATCGCTTTCGCTTCCGGCTCTTACTCCTTCGAACATGTCTATCGAGATGGCCGATCATTCTACGATTTTAGCAAGTGGAGTAGCCGAGGACGTTTTCGTTAAAGTCGGAAAGTTTTACTATCCCGTTGACTTTATCGTTGTAGACATTCCTATCGATCGAAAAGTTCCTCTCATTTTGGGTCGTTCATTTTTGGATACATCAAGAGCACTTATTGATGTTCATGCTCGAAAAATCACCCTTCGTTTTAATGAAGAAGAACTTGTCATCAATGCAACAAAAAACTCCAATATTTCTCATGTCTATTATATTGTAACCTTAAACCATGGTGATTCAACCAATGTCGTTTGCGAAGAATTTTCACCAAGAGTTTTAGGAAATGTCGCCAAAAACAATTTACCATTTCCTCCGCCGGTGGAGGTTATGTGTGTAAAGCCTACAAAGAAGAAACCGTCAATACTTGAATCGAAAAATCCTTCGCCTCACCTCGAACACTCATTCTTGAAAAGTGTTGATAAGTTGCCGGTTTCTACGGAAGATCTTTCGGATGACGAATATGTAGACCCCGATGGGGAGGTTTTCTTTATCGACAAACATTTTGAAAACTTACCACCACCCAAACCAAAACGGTTTCAAATGTGAGAATTTTTAGTGTGACTAACATCATCTTAGAAACACCAAATATATTCGACATAATAAAAAAGGGTTTTCATAAGGAGAGTTTAAAAGGTAAAAAAGGAAAAGATTTTGAATGTGATTTAATTAATTTTTCTACAAATCTAACTCCGTCATCACCACGTGTTTTGAGTGCTACAAGCTCGTCTACTCCTTTTGACGATGCTTTGTGTGGTTTTAGTATGGGGGAAGCTCATTATGTTCCCTCATCCTTGTCCACCGAGGACGAGATATTCGATCCCGGAATTTCGTGTAATGGGAAATCTCGGTCTTCCACTGATGCAATAAATGGAAACTATGTCTATTTGCTTGGTGCGAGTCTACTTCGAGTAGCTCAAAAGTTTGTCTTACCAATTGTCCCACCCATCTATTTCTCATCTCTTTTCTTCAAACTCTTTGAGTTTATGGCACGTGTTGAAGTGGCGTTGATTTGTTTATCCAATGAAAACGAAGACGCCATCTTCGATCCCGGTATTTTGCATCATTAAAGGACTTAGTCCTTAATACCGGTTGCTTTTTGGGCCTTGTTCATCATGTAAGCCCCATCAAAAATTGACCGTACCATGATTTTCCCTAAATGTTCACATTTTGAGGAGATCGAGTCGAGCTCATGACTCGGTAATCAAAAACGAGGTGCCTCGTGGGGGAGATCCCATGCTTATCCTTTTATGCTTACTAATCACTAATAAGGGGACTTGTACCCTTCCAACTTGTTGTCTCGTGGTTGTTTGTGATTGTGTTATCTAGATCATCATCATCATCTACGATTGAAGACTCTCGTGTTCGTTTACGTGAGCCTCCATCGTTTGCTTGAAGAAGTTTTTCACGAATCCAATGACATATCCTTTATTGTTCTAACAATTATCTTTTAGCATAATTCATAAACGGCTTTAGATATATTGTTGATCACCCTTACCATGCTAGATCCTAAGCATTCGATTCTTCGTCTCTAGTATGGGGGTGCTCCACCTTTAGACTCGAAACATTGAGGACAATGTTTACTTTTAGTATGGGGGGTGAATAGATACTTGCTTTGCCACGCCCTCACGTGCTCCAACTTTCTATGTTTTGTTTTGTTACTAATAAGGCTAAAAATGGCCCAATTTTAAAAATTTTCTTAGTTTTCATAAGTGTTTTTAAGACACGAATGTATATTTTCCGATGGGTAGAATAAGAGCTAATTTTTTACTTGATGGGCATTTGGAGCCCTTTACATTACTTAACCCGCTCAATTCAAGTTTTGCTAGACTTTTATATAGGGAACTTTAAAACGCGAAAGTCTTAGCTCATATGGGTTAAGAACAAGAACTTTTCGCAAGTTCCTATAATTGATCCTAGAAAGTCACTTATCAAGGGAACTATAAAACGCATTCTCTAAACTTGAAAAAGTCCAAGAAAGTGCAAGATCCTATAGGTGGCTTGAAAAACCAAAAACTTTGATTTGATATAGTCTTAATGAAAGCTAATCCAAATTTGGCTTAATTTTGACTTGCATGGCTAAGTATTCACGAGTCTCTTTAATTAGAGGTCTTTAAATAGTGAAGAACGAGAAGTGATAGAGTTAGACAAGTGATCATGCTAAACGTAGAACATAAAAATGTTCTTTCAAAAACTCATATGTCTTTAATTGTGGCTTTTTCTTCCCATAAGATCAATGCATTAGGAATAAATAATAATTGCAATAAGTAAGGTCGTACGATTTGAAAGGTTACTTAGCTTCTAGCCCAAGATCGTTTAAAAGTTGCTCGTGGTTGAATAGAGTTCATAGCCAAGGCATAACTTATTGAAACGGGACGCGAAGATTGGTGAAGATCCAAAAAGGCCCTAACAAGGCATGAGGAGCTCTATTTTGTTACTAAAGATCCAAGATGATGTAAAGTATCATTGTTCCAAAATCAATATGAAGGATCGAGACACACGACAAAAAGCAATTACTCCCCTAAAGATCATGGAGAAAGTCTATCCAAAAAGACACTAACAAGGTATGAGGATAAATATATCCAAGTCCGAAAAGGAGGCGTATCGTTGTATATTAAAGTCCAAAATAAAAATTGAAGAAAAATGATGAAGTCGTGGTCCAAATATGAAGAATCTCTCAAAAACGTCAAGTGAAGAAATTCCAAATATATGAAGAGAAGACCGTAATTTCAAGAACGTCTTCCCAAGATTTGAAGTATGAAGTACATGCCAAATATCTGTCCGAGAAAGGTCTCAAATCATGAAACGAGTTATGCCAAGATATGAACTTAAGGAGATACACGAGAAGCCGTTTTAAAAGATTTTGTCCTTCGGCTAACTATCGATTAAATCGTGCTACTTTGCTTTCGGACTAATAACTACTCAAATAAGTCAATATGAATCACCTGTGATCCATGACAAATAGTTAAAAATGCTAGTAACCCATTTCCTTTTATAATAACTAGGATTGCGGGGAGAAAAAGTATTACACAATTTGGACGTGTGAGTAGTGTTAGCATTGTGACTTGTACCAACAATGATCTCGTTTTTGCACTTAGCATGGAATGTATGACAATCAAGGATGACGAAGTTTACTCTAAGGGACATTTACTTGTTTCTATTCTTTAACCCTAAAAGTCAAATTCGTGATGAAAATCATACATTATGTCTTTACACATACTCGTAGTATGTTGCAAGTCTTTTACTTTTCAATAAAGGTTAATAAAAATTGAATTTTGGTGATGCTTAGATACTTTATTCTAGCATTGCGTGAGGGCACGGCAATGGCTTAGTATGGGGGAGTGATGAGATGGCTTTTATACATGATCTCATCGTTCTTTTCGGGTTTTAAATGCATATAAATGTCATAAAATACCATATATTGTGCTTGTATTTGTTTACTTGTGTTTTAGGTATGGATATCGTGAAAAAGACAAAAGATCACAAGAAACAAGGAAAACGGACACGAGAAACGAAGCCGTACAAAGAACCGGGCCCTAGATCATGATTTATCCAAGATTTACCCTTGAAGACTTGAAGATATGCAAGATTGATCCTCAATAAATGAAGAAATAACACATAAAACCCTTGTGAATTCATAATTACAAGTTTGGTCCTTTAAGTTTGTCAAAATTACACAAAAGGTCCTTCAACTTTGAAGAAATGGCAAGATTAGTCCCTCAACTATTCAAAATTGTCAATTATGGTCCCTCATGGAGTCAAAGTTACATTGAAGACCTTTGAAGATCAACAATGTCCAAGATCAGCCCTTGAATTATGCAAAAGTGGCAAAAACAACCCTTGAAACACTTTTGGAAAAGTTTTATGCCAAAAGTGTAAAGACTGAAACTTGAATAACAAAGGAATACGTTTTTATGGGCTGAAATACTTGTTTTAAACCTTTTGCCAAAGAACAAGGACCAAAGTTGTCTATTTGAAACATTCAAACTGAAAATGCGCCAAACAAACACCTTTCCCCCAAAATCGGATCAAAATCCTTACTGTTTACCCTTCTTCACCCCCAGAATTTTCTTCACTTAAACAAAGGGTAATTTTCAATTACCTTGGCACATGTGTGACTCACACATGCAGAAACCCATCCCACACCAAAAACCCTCACTCCCACTCACCATGGACCCCACCCCCAATTCCCTTTCAACCAATCAGAGAACAACTTCACCTCCAAGTTTAGCCACGTGTCAAGATCAGCAGCCCACACTCTTAGCTTCACCCCAAAGCTAAAATGAACGTCCTGGATCATTTTGGACAGCTCATCAACAACAAACGGCCTCAAGTACTCAAGGACATTTTGGGAATTTCACTTCTAGGGTTTGTGAACAGTGATTAGCTAGCATTTGCCTATAAAAAGACTCCTCAACATGTGAGAGAGCTTTTGTTCCAGTTTTAGGCTATCAGTCTTTATAATCCTTTTTTAAGTTAATAAAATTTGATTTTCAGAAATTTGTGAAATCTTGTTTATGTTTATTTAAAGTTGGTGTTAGAATAACCTAATTCTGAGTTCCACTTTCAGGTTTGAAGGTTTATGAGGCAAGGTTTTAATCGATAAGACTTGTGTTTCAAAAATCAATAAGATCTTGTTTATTGTTCATCACTTTTGTTTGTTCATCTTAGCAGGTACTTGGAAGCTGGTACTTGTTTTGCTAGTACCTCTGCTCAAACAATCCAGGGCCTGGATGTAGGTCTTGGAGGTTTGCACCTTCTCCTTTTTCAATTTCCTCTTTATTTTTCTGAATTTTGGTAAATTTGCATGATTATTGTGTAATCTGTGATTTTATGGTTGAATCTTGTTTATCTGGTATTGTTTGATGTTATTGAGTTGTATTTGACTTGATTTGTGGTTTGAATCTGGATTATCCTTTGAAAGTTTGTCAAAACAGATTATTAAGGGGTGTTTGGGTTAACTGCATAAGCAGGATTTGTGGTTTGTTGAGTGATTGTTTTGTGTTTCTATCTGTTGGTACTTGTTTATCTGGCATACTTGGTAACTTATTTGCAGGTTTTGTGGTTTGAAACACCCAAATCCATAAAAGGGCTATAAAATCTTTGTTACTTGGTGAAATTGGCTGAAATTTAGAGGACACCTAGATCTAATCATAGACTAGGGTTAACAAGTGTTAAATCCAAGTTAACTTAACCAGGGAAGTAGGATTTGAGGCTTGAAGTTGGATCTGTGGTCATTTAGATCAGCAAATGAGTTAGTGTTCATTAATAACTGTTAGTGTTCATCAGTAACTGAGTTTGGTTGATTTTTGCTTGATTTTTGTGTGCAACCTGGTGTTATTTGTGCTTATATTGACTCTCAATAAGCCCAATCTTATTGAGGTGCCTTTTGTTCCATCAAAAAGCAACAAGCAAGGCTTGGAATCAAGCCAAAACTAGTTCTGCATATCAAGCAGTGGGAACTCCTTTCCCACTGAAAGTTCCCTTTAATACAAAGGTTTTACACCAAGTATGAAAGTTCGTTGTTCCGATCTTTTCGAATTGATTATTTGTAGAAAGTGTGACTCAATTGTTCTTGGTGGAATAATAAATGGTTTGTGATATGTGCGTAAACACACATCTTTTCTACCACTTAATTACAATAATAACCGGACCAAAACGTGTATTTTATGTCTTTTATGTCGGAATTATGCGTGGTTTGTGTTTTTGTTGTGATTTAGGACGAAAAGGTGAAAAGTGGAGAAAATACGGGAATTCACGGGCATTTACGGACTTTTATTGAAGAAAAAGATGAAAGACGAAGTCAAGCAGTCAAGAGTGCAAAAAGAACGGAAGTCCAAGACCAATTCTGAAGATTTATCGAAGAAAAAGTCAAAAGACGGAAGTTTACTTAAAGCCGAGGAACTCAAGTCTTATTTATCGAAGAATTAAAAGACGAGTCCAAAGAAATCCCGAGCCAAAAGTCATCAAATTCCAAGATTAACAAAGAGATTAAGAAGAAAGGACTTAAGGGCGCAATTAAGAAGAAAGGAAGGAGGGGAGGAAGCTTCCTCTAACCATCCCCCTAATCACCTATAAATACATCCCATTTTCATTCATTTGTTCTTGTTGACTAATCGTGACAATTAGTTCTTCCACCTTTATTTACTTGCACCTTTACTTTTCATGTCAATTTAAATACTTGTCTTGCACCTTTAATATCTTTAATTTCAAGTAAGTGTTTCTTTTAATTCTCGCACCTTTAGTTTATCTTGTTGATCTCATTCTACCTTTCTTTGATCTTTGATTTATATGCTTTTTATCTTGTTTACTTGTTTAAAGATTACATTTTTATGCTTTTGATTGTTTCAAATCATTTATTTTCATAGCTTATTTTGTTTATTTTCAAGTTTATAAAGTTTTTACAAAAGTTATTTTCGTATAAAAAGTTGTTTTTCTTAAAGCTTATCCTTTTCGTGTTTAAAAAGTTGTTAAATTTCAGTTTAGTAGCTTATTTTCATACGGTTTACCTTAGGAAATTAGGCTTGTGCTTATTAGGATAGTAGCTTATTTGTCTAGCTTATTTTGTGTACTTTCCTCCGTATTCCGATTGGTAAAATCGGAAAATGGCTTATACATTCTGACCAGCGTTTCTTGCTTGATCAGAAAAGGGTTTAATACATTCCGATTGGGGGTATTCAGATCATTCCGATCGTGGGTAAGGACAGTTATTCCGATCAAGGGTTAACGATATTCCGATTGGGGAGTCTAGTGGATTCCGATCCGTGTTTGGTGACAGCTTTCCGATCAGAGATCTTCTACACATTCCGATTGGTTATTCCGACCAATCATTCCGACCAGGTAGGTTCTTGGTATTCCGATCTGAAGTGCGTTTGGTATTCCGATCAAGGTAAGGTGACAACTTTCCGATTGGATTTTCCGACCATATTCCGACCAGAGTGGTAAGCATATTCCGATTGGGGTGCTAATCGGAATACATTCCGATCTGGATTATTTTTATGTTTTGTCTTGCTTAATTTTTACATTATCATTTTAATACTTGTCTAATTTTAATTTCCGCCACGCTTTTAATTCTTGTTATTTAATTTACTTTCTGTCACGTTTTTAAATATCGCACTTTCTTTTATTAGATTTAGATTTATTTTCATGCTCTTTTATTATAACGCACTTTTACTTTAACGAAATTTACTTTAAGTCTTTGCACATTTAAATTTAAAATCAATCAAAAATATTTGTTCCACCAAATTCAACTGAGTCACACATAGAACCTAGATCAATTCGATTAGACCACGAGAACGATAAATTTTCTTACTAGGCAAAAAACCTAGTATCAAATGGCGCCGCTGCCGGCTCTTTTCGTAAAGATTAACGGTTTTCTGTGAGAGACGCGTTGCTTTTTGGGATCCGTTCACTTGTGAGCGTTATTTTTCTTACATAAAAAATTCAAACAATCCATAAAAATTAAAAATTTTAAAAATCCAAAAAGATTTTATTTTTATTGTGTATATATATTGTCTTTGTGTTTGGTTTCTTTTTCTTTTGTATTTTCAGGTGTATGCGTACTAGATCTTCTAATTATCAAGAGCCCGAGCCTCAAGAAGATTTAGCTATGGCTGGTGTGAAAAACAACAACAATCCACCGCACCTCAATAATAACAACAATGTTCTTCCACAGCCCGATCTTCGGACTATGGAGGAACTTTGTCAACCTACCATGTTTGGACGAGGAGGACCGATTGCGCCGATGCAAATCAACGCTCCGGAGTTTTCGTTGAAGCACCACATGATTCAGCAAGTACAAACAAACCCATTCCGTGGATTGCCTGATGATGATGCCAACAAACACCTCGACAAGTTCATTACAATCACCCAAAGCATGAAATTGGCCGGTGCCACAATGGATGAACTTCGCCTACAACTCTTTCCACATACTTTATTACATCATGCCTAGAAATGGTTTGATCGTCTCCCGAAGAATTCAATTCACACTTGGGATGACATGACTCAACGCTTTTTGTCGCGCTACTTTCCACCATCCATGGTCACGAGCCTTCGCAATCAAATCAGCGATTTCATGCAAGATCCTGATGAATCTCTTTTTGATGCTTGGGAGCGATATAATGTCTTGATCGATAGATGTCCAAACCACAATATGCTCCCTGTGACCCTAATTGATACTTTCTACAACGGTTTGTGTTGGATTGTAACACACGACTATATATGATATATAAATGAAGATGAAGATTAAACCAAAAAGAAAGATTAGATTAGATGAAGGAAAAGAGAAAAACAAGAAGATGTGAATTCCTAGTAAGAGAAACACAAAACGTTTCTCTCTCTACAACAAATGAAAATGGAAAACACACACACAAATGAGGCTTAGGAGGCCTTTTATACTAAGTAGTAAGTGTTTAAGAGGCCTTCCTCATTTGTGTGTTCGGGACTAAATCCCGTTACATAAACATTAATAACTAAGAACTCTCGACACCGTTGAATAGTATTTTTCACGAGCTTCGCAACGGTATATTATATGACCATCACTTTAAATACGGCTAACAATCTCCCCCTAAGGGGTGGTCATGTAATATGTGACTTCACTTCGTTGGTGTTGCAGACTTTGAAGCTTGTTGCCTTGAGAGTTCTTTCATAGTTCCTTTCATGACTTGTGATCTTGGATCTTTGATCTTTGCCTTGACTTGATCTTGTAACTTTTCCAGCTTGTGTTCTTGTGTCTTTACCCACATACTCACGTTTTTAGTTGACATGAAAGCTTGTTAACAATCTCCCTTGATCATCAGAGTAGCGGAAGTCTTTGTCTTTAGATGTTCTTGAGCTTTCTTCAATAATCCTGAATATGTGGCCTTGAATTGCGACTCTTGAGATAACGCCACCGTTTGCATTCCACCGGTTTCCCGTTATACAGTACGAATACTGTACCTGTGATCAGGTAAGTTCAAAGAACTTCCTTGACAGGATTTCCAGCTGTGGTAGCCGTTCTCAATACTTGAATATATCGAAAGATAATTCAGAGTAAGGAGTGAATCATGCAGTTCCATTCTGCTGATTAGGTCGTCAATTCACTTTCCTGGAACAAGTCTGAATCAATTAAGAATCAAACCATCGTTGCTTTCCAGTTGACACAAGTTTGATTCATATAGAATCGCACAAGTTACCTACCGCAGTGCTGTTTGATGATGACACTGGAAGGATTTCCATTCGTCACTGTAAATACTGAAAAGTATTACTCTGAATGTTCTGGCAAGATCATAAAGATATTGCGTCGAGACCTGGAACGAGTTTGAATCAATTAAGAATCAAACCACTGTTGCTTTCCAGTTAACATATGTTTAATTCAAGTGAATCTTACATATGACCTACCGCAGTGCTGTTTGATGTTAACACTGGAAGGATTTCCATTCATCACTGTGAATACTAAAGAGTATCACTCTGAATGTTCTAGCAATACCACAAGGATAGAGCGTAGGACTCTGTAAATCATCGCTTGTGTTCTAATGATGAACAACAATTGATCTATGGAATAAGTGTCCTAATGAGATTTTTTGATGAATCTCGTTGGCTCTAGACTCTATGAGTGCACGTTTATTTGGTGATCGGAGGCTGGAGCAGACTGCCACCTATTCAATATCTACTATCTCGGAGTGAGAAAGTTGATAGAAATGAGTTGAACTCCGTGACAATAAAACAAACTTCTTTTGAGAGAAGCTTGAGTAGGCTGAGAAGGGTTGTGCATTGCATCACTGGGTCCATGATGCTTTGTCTTCAGTATCAGAAATCATCAAAGTGATTCTGATAATAGATGTATTGACCCGGTTTCTGCCTAAGTTGTATGGAGGGCTTCTTTCTTTACACCCTTTATCCTTACATTTCTTTTTCATTCTTCAACCCCTTCAATGCTTACCAAGACGTCATAACTAGCACCTTGTTGTGATTGTTCCAGTGCTAGCTTAAGTCATTAGTCGGCATTATTCCCGTACACTCAACTACTCCATCTTTCCTAAGGACTTCTAAGTTCTAATGGATTGTCCCTGGGAAGATCCCTCCGGTTCTGGTTGGATCATAGGACGAATACCTAACCACCTTTTGACACCAATACCATCGTGAATTTATGTGTTGAAGGGTATAGATATCGTAACCAGAAAAATCATTTGAAAATGCAGTCAAGGTGTTGAAGAAATCAATGTTTACACCTTGAAAGTTTTCTATATCACCAAAAACGCTCCCCCTACATATGTGCATCATAAAAGGAGAAATTTTTGCACATATTAGGAAGAGAAAGCACTTATATCAAAGACCTTATTCAAGATAACACATTTTAATCACTATTCTCCCCCTCAAAAATTGCATGAAATTGAAATTTTTGTGAAACTAGTGATGAAACATGGAGAGAATAATGTGTCATGAAACTTTGGAACAAATGTTTATACAAACATTATACTCCCCCTCGAAAAGAGATTGTATTTAAATAGGGGAGTATATGAGCACATTGTTTTGAAATTCTTTGAAAAATTGTGCTCAAAAGTCCGAGAAAAATTGTGTTCATGAGCTTAAAACTTTGAATGTTTCGATATAAGCTCATGACCGAGAAAAATGAATTTCTCGTTGTTGAGGATAAGTCAAAGACTTTCCTTTATTTAGGGACCGGGTTATAGTCTGACATGTGACTATAAGCCATTATGAGAAGAAAAATAGAAAAGACATGTTTTGAAAACATTTGAACTCTCATTCGAACTTTATGTACGTACCCGTGTCGTTATTGAACAACATTTCTAAGCACGTCCATATTATCGATGCTGAGAGACATGTCGGAGAAGAATATTTTTGGTGTTTTTTGAAAAGTTTTCTCATTTTTTATTTTGTTTTTATAGGTTTTATATTTTTGTATTTTGATTTTCTGATAAGTATATACAAGATTACTGCGAATGTGCAAGACGTTCAAGTTCATCAGGAGTGAAACTACGCATACCAAGTCGACGAACCAAGAATTCAAATCTGTCTTGAGGAAGAGCTTTGGTGAAGATGTCGGCTAGTTGGTAGTCCGTCTTGACAAAGAATAGTTCGATCGTTCCTTTTTCCACATGCTCCTTTATGAAATGGAATCGGACAGCTATGTGCTTGGTCTTGGAGTGTTGGACCGGGTTGCAGGATATGGCTATGGCTGATTGTGAATCACAATAAATAGGGACTTTGTTAAAGTAAAAGCCATAATCCGTGAGTTGTGTTCTCATCCAAAGGACTTGAGCACTACACACGGATAGAGACACATATTCTGCTTCCGCGGTTGACAACGCCGTACAGTCTTGTTTCCTTGATGACCAGCTCACTAGCTTTTCGCCTAAGAATTGTGCTCCACCGGAAGTGCTTTTGAATGTATCATGACACCCTGCATGATCGGCATCTGAAAAACCCGTGAGATTAAAACCAGAATCCTTCGTATACTAGAGACCCATGTTAATGGTTCCCCGGAGATAACGAAAGATCCTTTTAACCTCCTTGAGGTGTTTCTCGGTTGGCTGAGCCTGGTACCGAGCACATAAGCAAGTAGCATGCACAATGTCCGGTCTGCTTGAGGTTAAGTACATAAGGGACCCGATCATACTTCGGTATTTTGTAGCATCTACAAATGTCCCTTTCTTATCCAAATCAAGCTTGTGTTTAGTGTCCATTGGAGTACCAATAGGATCACAGTTATCCATACCAAATTTCGTTAGAATCTCAAGCACATACTTGGACTGATTTATGAAAATACCACGGGGGGATTGGTGAACTTGGAGACCAAGAAAAAACGTCATTTCCCCCATCATGGACATTTCAAATCGACTTTTCATAAGGTCGGCAAATAATATGGAATATTTTGGGTTAGTAGAACCAAATATAATATCATCTACATAGACCTGAGCCACCAAGATGTCGTTGCCGTAGTGCTTGATAAACAACGTTGGATCAATAGTTCCTTTGCTGAAGTGATTTTGAAGAAGAAATGATGATAATTCGTCATACCATGCCCTCGGTGCTTGTTTCAAACCATAAATTGCCTTTTTCAACTTGTAGACATGGCTTGGATGTTCGGTATTGATGAAACCGTCAGGTTGACATACATACACATCTTCTTTTAACGGCCCATGCAAGAAAGCCGTCTTCACGTCCATTTGATACACAGTGAACGATTTGTGTGCAGCATATGCCAAGAAAATCCTAATAGCTTCCATCCGAGCAACCGGGGCGAAGGATTCAGCGAAATCAATTCCCTCCTGCTGTTTATAACCTCTCACAACTAACCGAGTCTTGTTCCTAATGACCGTTTGCTCCTCATCCATCTTGTTTTTGAATAACCATTTCAGGGTAAGCGGATCGATATTGTCCGGTCGAGGTACTAACTCCCATACATCAAGCCGGATGAACTGATTGAGTTCTTCTTGCATAGACTCAATCCATGATGCATCGGTCATTGCTTCTTTCACACTTGCTGGTTCCATTGTGCTGACTGATAGTGCATAGATACACATATCACCATCGGTACGCAGCTGATTTTGTGTTGAGACCGGTCGTGAGAGATTTCCAATCACTTGAACTAAAGGATGATTCTTAGTCCATTTGTGTTCATGTGGAAGTGTATGAGAAACTTGATGCGAGCTCGACGGATCCACATATGGTGTTGAAGGCTGAGTAGTACTTGTGGAAGCCGCAAATGGATTAACAAACTCATGTTCGTTGAGCATCGCATTGTTTGCATTTTCAGCAACAATTTCATTCTGAAGATGAACATGAGTAGGAATTTGCTGAGAATGTTGTTGAGTTGCGTCAGCAATCGGAGAAGTGGTTGGAATGTTTTGAGTCAATATGGTTGAGGTTGACGTAGATGGTGCAGAAGTAGATGCCGATGGTGTAGATGCAGTCGGAGGTTCTTGAACTACCGTAGTAGGTGCAGCCGGGGCATTTTGAGGAACACCAAATGACGAAGGACCCTCCATATATTCATCATAAATAGGCCCAAATAAAACTTCCAAGTCACGTTCCGAAGGTTGTAACGATGAGATTGCTGACGGCGCAAATTGAAGCGCGAGTCCTGAACTTACGTGTCCAGAAGTCTGACCTTGAAGCTCGGGATGTGAGCTTCTATGCTGAGAGGCCATACCCGAGAGTTCATCAAAGGTAACGTTCATAGTCTCCATTACCTTTCTTGTCCTTCGATTATAAACCCTGTAAGCACAAGCAGTTGAAGAATAACCAATGAAAAAACCAATATCACCTTTAGGTTCAAGTTTACCGATATCTTCACGATCATTCTTCGGATAACATAATGCACCGAAGACATGTAAAAATGAAATATCCGGTTTTCTTCCATTAATGATCTCATAAGGTGTTTTGTTGAAACGGGTGTGAATAATGGAGCGGTTTTGAGTATAACATGCAGTTGCTATAGCGTCGGCCCAAAGGAATAACGGTGCACTAGAGGAGAGAAGCATCGTTCGAGCAGCTTCAACTAACGTACGATTCCTCCGTTCCACAACTCCATTCTGCTCTGGAGTTCTTACAGCCGAAGTTTGATGAGAAATCCCAACTTCGTCAAAATAAGCTTTCAATTTCTGATTTGTGAATTCTGTACCGTGATCCGTTCTCACAATAATGACAGGGGCTTGCAGTAGAACTGATGTTTTCTTCAAGAAGTTAATAATTACATCAGGGGTTTCATCTTTTGAAGCAAGAAAATGAACCCATGTGTAGCGAGAATAGTCATCCACAATGACAAGAACATACCGCTTTCCATTAATACTTTTGATTCTCATTGGGCCACACAAATCCATATGTAGGAGATGTAACCTATTCGTTGAGTTGGGAACAGGTTTGGGTTTGTGAGGCTTCTTCTTACTTTTACCTTGCTCACATGAAGGACAAAGATGGTCTTTTGTATATTTGAACTTTGGAAGACCGGTAACGAGATCATCTTTCGCGAGATGGGTGATGGCATCGAAATTGAGATGAGATAACCTTTGATGCCATAACCACGACTTTGTTGATGTGGCTCGGGCCATGAGACAAATTGGAGAAGCAGCAGACATTTGAAAAAGATCAATGGTGTAAAGGTTGGTGGAACGATTTCCTTTCAACAGATCAATTCCTTCAAGATCTCTTACAAAACATGTATGACTTCTGAAAGCGACCTCCAAGTCTGAATCACAAAATTGCCCAACCGAGAACAAGTTATGTCCCAAGCCATCAACAAAAGAGACTCTGGTGATGATTATATTTCCCCAATGAAGATCACCATAGCCTAGAATTGCCGCAACATGATCATTTCCAAATCGAACAGTTCCCATGAAACGCCATACAAAGTTCTTGAGAAGGCTTCGATTCCCAGTCATATGTTTGGAACAGCCCGAGTCCACGCACCAGAGACAAATTTCAACAGCCTGCCAATGATAAGAGAAACAAATATTTTGGCAACCGATGAAATAGGTTCCTGTAGGGTTAGAAGATAATTAAGCCGTATCACATACCGACGTTTCACTGTCAGTATGAGATCTACTAGTGTCGATAATTTTGCCACTACAGTCAAAATTTCTACCAGTAGGCAACCATTTAGAGGTGAGTCTAGGGCTACTAGGCTTAGCAAGACTTTCTGTGGACCCTACATGCGTACTTTTTGGAACATACACCTTAGCCTTAGGAGTGCGTTGTTGTTCACTGACTGACAGCTTGTCAATTCGAGTGTAACCACCATAATTCAAACCATTCATAGTCAAACCACAAGCATCATGACTAAAAGTAAAGAAACATTTATTACATTTAGCACAAATAACTTCAGATTTTTCATTCCGAATAGCAAGCTTAAAGTCATTACATTCAGATGAATTAGGTTTCTGATTATGATTAAAAACCGGTAAATTCCTAGGGTGTTCTTCTACTTCCACATTATTGATCTTGGGGCGACTACTTCTAGAGGCAAAAGGGACCCTATCATTCCTTGTATTGCTCGTAGGCTGTGGCCTTCTGCTCTTAGTGTAGTTGTTTATTCCTGTAGAAGAAGACACGCGTCTATTAGAATTAGCACTTTTTAAATCAATAACTTGTGGTTGAGTTATAGTGATCGGTTTTGTCCTAACGCTTGCTGTACGTTGTTTGCTAGGCACAGAGGGAGAACTAACACGAAACATTCCTGGGGCAATCACAGCAGTTTTCGTTCCAGCAACCTTGGGAAAAGGTGTCACAGCAATACGAGTGGGTCCCGAGGTTGCTGGTTTCTGGATCATCGTATCCACAATCGAGCTATGTTCAGAAGTCTTATCTTTTAACAAGGCCTTTAACTTACAGTTCTCACAGATTTTATCAATAAGTTTCTGATAGACAGACTTACTTTGTTCAACAGCCCGCTTATATGAAACAACAACAGATTCTAAATCTGCAATCTTAGCCTTAAGCTTCTGAACATTACCACCACTAGCACTCTCTAACCCTGACGAGCCCAAATTCGTTTCCGAAACCCCTCCTAACTGAGCCTGCAACCGTGCGATAGTTTGTTGCATTTCATTGTGAGCTTTTTCATATGAAATCTTGTCATATTTGCATTCATCACATTTTTTGACAAATTTATTCCAAAGATCGGTGAATTCTTTATCCTTTTTAATGACATAAGATTCCATCTTCTCTTTCATAAGATCAAGCTCAGTTTGGAGGTTTTCATTATGCGACATAGAGGTACCTAACTCAACAGGGCTACTATCAATACAATCACGAGCTTTAGAGAGGCGTTCAAGATCGTTTTCCAAAACTTTGATTTTATCAAGAGATTCATCAGCTTTCTTCATCAAAGATTTAAAGTCTTCAACAAAGTTTGCTAATTCTTTTAGAAAAGCGTTTTCCAAATTTCCTAACCGAGCATCAACTTGATTAATAATCGGATTAATATCGTTTTGAAGAATTTTCTGAACCTCAATCTGAACAGGTGATGTAAAATTACCTCCAGTTATTTTTGAATTAACAACACGTTTAAGGATGACAAAGTTATCTTTAAGCTCGTTTAGAAATCGGCGAGTGATACTCGGTTTAGGAGGGTCATCAGACAATTCCTCTCTTGGTAGCAAAAGCATTTCAGTACTCGTTTTAGACCGAACAAAAACAGTTGGAGGATTAACTTTCGGATAATAAACGGGTATCACTTCTTTATCAAGCTTTTTCATTCTTAAACGAGACTCTACAGCAAGTTCAGTAGTTTCCTCGGAATCATGCACACTAGGAGGATCATGCTCATCAGACAATAGCACACTACCATTATATAAAGTTTCATTAGTGGCCTGAACTTTCTTAAGGTATCCTGGATTAGGGGGAAGAGGACAACCTAAAGCCATTTTGTATCGAGTGTAATTTATCTCATTCACTTTAGGTGCGAGCATATTTATCGTCTGCATAGTTTGGCCACGTTTTACTAAAAGGTTGTCTAATTCTCTAATCCTATCCTGCGCTTTGCAAAAATCCTCAAGAAGCCCATCTTCTCGAATTTTGAAATCATGTTTTAGCTGTTTTCTTTCTTTTAAATCAGAAACAATAGATTTTTCAGTTGAAAGCTGTTTATTAAGAGAAGTGATTTCATCATTCAATTCGCTTATCTTTTTAGCACTACTTAAGTGTAAGGCATTTAACTTCTTAGTGGTGCATTTTTCTTGATAAACCGATGTAGCATGAGCTTGTTCAAGTTCCTTGATTTTTTCATGATGAATCTCAAAACTTTTCTCCCGTTCCTTATATCCCGCAAGCTCAGTGGTCAATTTGGCATTAGTTTCTCTAAACTTATTATTAACCACCGTAGCATGATCTACATCCTTAGCAAGCTTATCAAATAGAGATTTATAATACGCATGTGTCTCATCAGGAAGGGTTGTAGGCTGTGCAACTTGATCTACACTAAGGTCCACACTAGGCTCATTTGAAATAATATTACTAGTATTCGTTTGATCCTCGTGTGTCTCAATGTAGGGCTCAAGCATCTCAGTATACTCTTCCTCCTGATTAGACATATTATATATATCATTATCATCAAAACTTGGGTGTACCTCAGAGGGACCGTCTGCATCATAAACGGGAGCTCTGTCATCATGCATTCCTGAGGTTGATGCTTGCTGTAAGTTTGCCATCAAGATGTAGTTGGCATTCACCTCTTCTTCCTCGTCATATTCTGCAGCAGAAGCCATAAGATCAAATTCCTCAGCTTGAAGTGGGATTCCTGCCTCTTCTTTTTGTGCTATGAGAAGCTGAGTCTGAAGATAAGCAGCATCCCTCTTCTTTTTGGCTGTGCAATCTCAAGCATAATGACCAAATCCCCTGCAGTTGTAGCACTGAACCTGACGATTGTTGTTTCCATTTCCCGTACCAGTATTCTCAGCCCTTGCAGCCACAATGTTTCCCATCTGGTTACCAACCGCTGGCACAACTATTAACCCATTCTGATTACCCGCATTCGGAACACCCGGATTTGGACCACGGTTTTGCCCATACTGATTTCCTGCATTGCCAACGGTCTGCCCAGCATTCTGACCATATTGTTGAAACTGAGTCCCCGTGTTTCCAGCAACTACCAATTGGCGATCTTGATTCGCATTCATGAAAGGTTGAGCAATCTGCCTATTTCTAGTGTTCGAGGAGATTCTCTGATTGTTGTTGGTGGGGTTAATGGTGAATTTGAATGCCTTAGCAAGAAGGGAAAGACCAGTATTAATAGCATGAGTAGGATCAGTAATGTCATCAAAACAGGCAATGGGTTGTTGTAAGTAATTCATAGCAGCAGGGTGTTGATATCCATAAGCGGTGAGTTGTTGTTGTTGTTGTTGTGGCAGGAAGTTACTTGATGAGGGTTGATGGTAGGGTACCATGGGATATGACATAGATGATGGAGAGTTTGCCATAAAAGCCAATGGATCTTGTGTCTTGGCACGTCTTTCTGCCCTAACTTCGTTAGCTTCATCTTGATTCATCTTCAAATAGTCATAAACTTGAGTGTAGTCCACGACATGAAGATCCTTGGTTTGATTGACAAGAGTGACATATCGTGACCATTCAGAAGGAAGATTATCAAGAAATTTGATGTTGGCAGCAATTTGTGCAGGTTCATGTTTGTTTCTTCTAAGATGGTTCATGAGGGTTGAAAACCGATGATAATAAGGTTCAATTTGTTCCCCTTCAGTAGACGTAAATTTCTCCCATTCACGAAGCAACTTAGTTTCCTTTTCTTGTAAACCGATTTCACTGCCCTTCATCATTTTCTGAATCCTAAGCCACATCTCGTGTGCGGTTTCACAACTATCGACAGCAGCATAAACATCTTCAGGAAGTCCCATAAGAATGACTTGAATTGCTTGATCATCAGCGTCGAGTTGTTTGGATTCAGCTTCAGTTAATTCTTCATCTGTTTGCTCATGACTTGAATCAGCTACTGGGTTAGCATTCGTAGGGTCCCCAGGCACAATAATTGTTCTTCTAACATACGGACCCTTTTGAATCGAGTTGACAATCAACTTTCCCAGAGGTTTACATTTTGCATAACGAAGGAGACGACTAGCCCATGTAGTGTAGTTCTCCTTGGTAAGCATGGGTGGACGATTCTCAGTACCCGCAGCATAGATATCTTGTTGAGACGTCATCGTAGAAGTCGTGTGAACAACATGATCTCAATTCGTAGAAAGCGTGTGGTGATGTTGAAATTCCGAAACTTCCGATTTTTTTTTTCTCAGTCCGACAATAAATTCCTCAGTCCGACAAAACGGTAAGCTGAAAAAATTATGAATCGCCAAATTTTGAAATTGAGTTCGAGATAGCCAAAAACTAGTAGGGAAAAAATTTGATTTTACTTGACCTAAAAATTTTAACTCTTTTTTTTTTTTTTTTTTTTTTTTTTTTTAAATCTTCGTGTAAACTATGTTCTGAAACTAGTCTAGATGGTGGCTAAGATTAAAAATTACTCAAACAAAATTTCCATCGGAATGCCCATCGGAATATTCTATCGGAATGTGCTTCAATCGAAATGTCCTACGATCGGAATCTTAGATCGCAATGATGATCTGTCGGAATATGTTCAGATCGGAATATCTTCAGATCGGAATGCTGACAAAATTTGAGCAGAGTAACGACTCAAAGTTCCTTAAGAGCCGTCGGAATCCCAGATCGCAAAGAACGATCGGAATGTCCAGATCGGAATAAGGTATCGGAATGTTTAGATCGCAAAGTGGAACCTAAGGTTATTGCGATCTGGCCTCACGTGCTTTGTACTTTCCGATGGAGAAACTTGCAAGAATTTCGGAAAGATGAACAAACACGAAATTTCTCAACTTTTGATCCAAAATACTTGTTTTTAAGCCAAAACCAAGATGCCCAAAGCACTACTACACGATTTAAAGAAGGTATACTTCTTAGAAACACAAACAAACACGAAATTTGTTTGATGTTTTGACGAAAAACAATCAAAATCACACGAAATGCTCAAATACGAATCCCTTGGCGAATGATACCACTTGTTGGATTGTAACACACGACTATATATGATATATAAATGAAGATGAAGATTAAACCAAAAAGAAAGATTAGATTAGATGAAGGAAAAGAGAAAAACAAGAAGATGTGAATTCCTAGTGAGAGAAACACAAAACGTTTCTCTCTCTACAACGAATGAAAATGGAAAACACACACACAAATGAGGCTTAGGAGGCCTTTTATACTAAGTAGTAAGTGTTTAAGAGGCCTTCCTCATTTGTGTGTTCGGGACTAAATCCCGTTACATAAACATTAATAACTAAGAACTCTGGACACCGTTGAATAGTATTTTTCACGAGCTTCGCAACGGTATATTATATGACCATCACTTTAAATACGGCTAACAGTTTGACTTTTCGAGATCGTGATACGATTAATGCAGCCGCCGGTGGCACATTCATGAAAAGAAGACCCGAGGAGTGTAGAGAGTTAATTGAGAACATCACTACTCACCACAAAAACTGGGATTCCTCTGCTTCTTCTAGGAACAACCCGAGAGTCAATGTTTCCTCCACCTCAGCAAACCCTGATATGACCGAACTCACCCGTGTGCTGACTGAAATGAGCAGAAGTATGCAACTCTTGGCTTCAAACCAACAACAACAACAAGTTAAAGCTGTTGCTACTCCTTGTGAAACATGCGGCGGTCCTCACTCATACACCGATTGTCCTTCGACTCAAGGAAATCCGGAAAATGTGTATGCAGCTTATGGTAATTATTCACCGGAAAATTACCAAGCTCGACCTCAAGGGGATAGAAATCTGCTGAGTTACCGGTCAAACAACTACCTTTCACCCGGTTTTTCTCCTCAAAACCAAAACCCCGCCAACAACTACACTAGAAGCAACCAAATCCCACCAAGAGCTTCTAATCCTTATCACCCACCCGCTCCACAACTCCCACCCATTAACCCCGATGTTGACACCATCATGAGAACTCACGGTGAGCAAATCAAAAACCTACAGAGCCAAATTATCAATATTAAAGGAGATATTACCAAGCAAGGAAATGAGATAAGATCCGAGCTTCGATATAATATTAAATCCTCCTTCAGCAATCAAACCAATGATTTGAAGAATATGCTTGCTAGTTTCTTGCCCGCCGCTCAACCTTCTTCTGCAAGTTCTCTACCTTCAAACACCGTCACCAATCCGCGAGCTAATGTGAGTGCTATTACTACCCGTAGTGGAGTCACCATCGTAGGACCACCAATCCCACCCCCATCATCTACACCTCCTCCACCACCATGTGTCCCTACTCCTCTTACACCTAGTATTAGTGCACCATTACCGTCTCCGCCTCGACGTGATGAAGTTCCCACAAATGACCCTTCAACATCTCAACCTTTACCACCTACACCTTCACCATCACCACCCAAACCTAATATCCCATATCCTTCTCGTTTAGGCAAGAACAAGATGCTCACCAAGGATGACTCTGAAGTGACACGCTATGTGAAGATGATCTCTCAGATGAACTTCAACATTAGCTTTCTTGAAGCACTTGTCCACATGCCCAAATTTGTTAAAGCATTAAAAGAATTGCTTAACAAGAAGGAGAAGCTGATTGAGCTCGCCAACACACGCTTAAATGAAAACTGCTCTGCAGTTATTCTTAAAGAACTTCCGGAAAAGCTTGGAGATCCCGGTCGTTTTGTGTTGCCTTGCGTGTTCAACAAAACTGAAGAATTTACTGCCCTTGCTGACCTCGGGGCTAGTATTAATCTTATGCCTTTGAGTGTTTGGAAAACACTATCATTACCCGACCTCACTCCAACAAAGATGACTCTTGAACTTGCAAATCGCACTCTCGCTTACCCCGTTGGTATAGCCGAAGACGTGTTCATAAAAGTTGGCACATGTACTTTCCCGGTCGATTTTGTCGTTGTTGATTATGAAATGGACCCTCGTATTCCTTTAATACTTGGCCGGCCATTCTTGAGAACCGGACGAGCTTTAGTGGATGTGGCCGAAGGTGAGTTAATCTTAAGAGTCGGGGATGATGCACAAGTTTTCAAAATGGGGAAGCTTACAAGTACAACCTTTGGAGGCCGAGAATCAGTGAATATGATTAATGTGCTTGATGACTTTATCGTCTACGACAATCCTCTATTCGACTCTTGCATCGATAATCCACTTTTTCATGATGATGTGGATGATTCTCTCTCTAATTTGGAACCTTCGCCCATTTATGATTCTCCACCGATCTTTGATGCTTATGATGATGAGTCTAGCTCAGATACGGATGATTATGATGACCTTACTTCTGAGTATCCCGAGCTGTCCACGTATGATGATTTCGATGAGGCTGATACTCTTTCGAGTGATTCTTCTCACGATGAAGATCCTCCGCCATCACTCGATCCTACATTGGACGATTATTCATTTGAGGAAGACTTCTCTGAATTTCTCAACACTTACTTCCCTCATGAGTGTGATGCACCTCCTTTGGACTTTGAAGATTATCGTCTTGATCCTACTTTGGATTTGAAGAACATTCTTTCAAAGGAGAAGAAACCGGTCGACACCAATATCCGCAGCACGTATGAGTTAACACCTCTTTGTCCCCCTTCGGAGGACGAGGTTGTGCTTCTTCGCGGATCTTCTTCACACTCTGCTGAGCCTGAGTGCTATTTCCCCTAAAGGAAAAGGTGTTCAACCCCGGTATCGCTATTCTGCAGCCATCTCAGTATCCACCTGATGAAATAAAAGGAAATATCTTTGGAACCTATGGAACTCTGCTTGCACCACTTCAACCTTGCTTCTACCGTGCTCCATCGCTGCTTAAGGGAACCTTGCCTACTCTGCTTTGGCTTGCCTTGTTCGCCTTAAGCTTGTGCTACGAAACTATGTCTTTGATCCTGGTGGATATGTTTTATGCTTTTTCCTATGATGATCAAGGTCGAGTCAGGCTCACGACTCGGTTAACAAAAAGCAAGCGCTTCTTGGGAGGCAACCCATGTTTCTATCTTTTAGCTGCCTTTATCATAAGTGTAGGGGGGACCCGTTGGTTTGCTATTTCCTCTCCTCTCTTCTACTAATCAGGGATTCGAGCGCTCAACGATCCACTCTTGATGATTCTTGACAATCCGTGATTCCGTGTCCACTTCTTCCCGGTTCTATCCTAAACTCTTTTCGATTCACTATTTTATATTTTCTCAATATTAAAATAGGAATCTCGTTAGTTGTCTTTTCCTTAGCAAGATTTAAACAACGTGCACAATGTCCTAAGTGTAGGGGAGTTTACTCCCACATGCTTAAACATTGAGGACAATGTTTATGTTAAGTGTAGGGGGACTTCTATCGAAGTTAAGTGGTCTTTTCCTTGTATTTGTCCTCATTTTAACCGGAAAATCATTTTTTCGACATTTTTCAAATTTTTTGATCTATTTTGGCCTATTAGATTTTCCCTTTGTATAGTTATTTTCTTTCCTTATTAGAATAAATCTTTAATAAGTGGTTTTAGTTTTCAAACGTTGTGAATCTTTTGACTCAACCCGAGTTACTCTAGCTAGTATCCTTAACGTGTTTAAGTCAAGTTTTGCTAGGCTTTTATATAGGGAGCTATAAAACGCGAAAGTCTTAACTCTCACGGGTTAAGAACAAGAACTTTTCGCAAGTTCCTATAATTGATCCTAGAGAGTTGTTTATCAAAGGAACTTTAAAACTCAAATTCTAAAACTTGAAAAAGTCTAAGAGTTTGCAAGATTCTATAGGCGACTCGAAAACCCAAAACTTTGATTTAATAGGCTAAGCATCCACGAGTCTCATTCCTTGAGATTTTAAACTGTGGAGAACGAGAGATGATAGAGCCAATTATAAGTTCGGTATTCTTTCGGGAATTTATGTGAGTTAATTATGAGCCTATTCTCCCATCGCTTGCTAATAAATTTATCTGCAATAAATAAGGTTGTACGATTTGAAAAGTTACTTAGCTTCTAGCCCAATATCGTTTAAAAGTTGCTCGATATGGATTAGAGTTCATAGCCAAGGCATAACTTATTGAAGCGGGACGCGAAGATTGGCGAGTCCGAAAAGGCCCTAACAAGGCATGAGGGCTTTATTTTGTTGCTAAAGATCCAAAGTGATGTGAAGAATCATTTATCAAAAATCAATATGAAGGATCGAGACACACGACGAAAAGCAAATACTCCCCAAAAGTCATGGAGAAGTCTATCCGAAAAGACCCTAACAAGGTATGAGGATAAATAAATCCAAGTCCAAAAAGGATGCGGATCGTTGTATATCAAAGTCCAAAATAAAGATTGGAGAAAAATGAAGAAGTCGTGGTCCAAGTATGAATCTCTCAAAACTTCAAGTGAAGAAATTCTTGTATGAAGAGAAGACCATTATTTCATGAACGTCTCTCAAGGTTTGAAGTATGAAGTCGCTGCCAAATATCGGTCCGAGAAAGGTCTCAAATCGCGAAGCGAGTTATGCCAAGATATGAACTTTATGAGGTCTCGAGAAGCAGTTTTAAAAGATTTTGTCCTTTAGCTAACTATTGATTAAATCGTTCACTTTATTTTCGGCCTAAATAACTATCGAAATAAGTCAAACAATGCATCCTCGTGATCATTCAAGACAAACAATAATATATAAGAGATACCCCTAGGAATAAGGGAGTCTAAGTGAATAATTGGCCCACATGAGTTCGTGTTAGTTTACTAACTTATAATAACAATGATCTCGTTTTTAAGCTTGGTTTGGAGAAAGTGAAAACTTAAGGATGATGATTATTCATGACATTTCCAAAACCCAAGGTATGCTTTTTGATTTCTTTACTTTTAATGTTTATAGTTTTCTATCTCCTTAATAAAGGCCACTATGGATTGATTATGATGAAAAATGTAAACGTGCTTTGTAACTAATGCACTGCATGAGGACATTGCAATGGTCAAGTGTAGGGGATTTGATATGTGCGTAAACACACATCTTTTCTACCACTTAATTACAATAATAACCGGACCAAAACGTGTATTTTATGTCTTTTATGTCGGAATTATGCGTGGTTTGTGTTTTTGTTGTGATTTAGGACGAAAAGGTGAAAAGTGGAGAAAATACGGGAATTCACGGGCATTTACGGACTTTTATTGAAGAAAAAGATGAAAGACGAAGTCAAGCAGTCAAGAGTGCAAAAAGAACGGAAGTCCAAGACCAATTCTGAAGATTTATCGAAGAAAAAGTCAAAAGGCGGAAGTTTACTTAAAGCCGAGGAACTCAAGTCTTATTTATCGAAGAATTAAAAGACGAGTCCAAAGAAATCCCGAGCCAAAAGTCATCAAATTCCAAGATTAACAAAAAGATTAAGAAGAAAGGACTTAAGGGCGCAATTAAGAAGAAAGGAAGGAGGGGAGGAAGCTTCCTCTAACCATCCCCCTAATCACCTATAAATACTTCCCATTTTCATTCATTTGTTCTTGTTGACTAATCGTGACAATTAGTTCTTCCACCTTTATTTACTTGCACCTTTACTTTTCATGTCAATTTAAATACTTGTCTTGCACCTTTAATATCTTTAATTTCAAGTAAGTGTTTCTTTTAATTCTCGCACCTTTACTTTATCTTGTTGATCTCATTCTACCTTTCTTTGATCTTTGATTTATATGCTTTTTATCTTGTTTACTTGTTTAAAGATTATATTTTTATGCTTTTGATTGTTTTAAATCATTTATTTTCATAGCTTATTTTGTTTATTTTCAAGTTTATAAAGTTTTTACAAAAGTTTTTTCGTATAAAAAGTTGTTTTTCTTAAAGCTTATCCTTTTCGTGTTTAAAAAGTTGTTAAATTTCAATTTAGTATCTTATTTTCATACGGTTTACCTTAGGAAATTAGGCTTGTGCTTATTAGGATAGTAGCTTATTTGTCTAGCTTATTTTGTGTACTTTCCTCCGTATTCTGATTGGTAAAATCGAAAAAGGGCTTATACATTCCGACCAGCGTTTCTTGCTTGATCGGAAAAGGGTTTAATACATTCCGATTGGGGGTATTCAGATCATTCCGATCGTGGGTAAGGACAGTTATTCCGATCAAGGGTTAACGATATTCCGATTGGGGAGTCTAGTGGATTCCAATCCGTGTTTGGTGACAGCTTTCCGATCAGAGATCTTCTACACATTCCGATTGGTTATTCCGACCAATCATTCCGACCAGGTAGGTTCTTGGTATTCCGATCTGAAGTGCGTTTGGTATTCCGATCAAGGTAAGGTGACAGCTTTCCGATTGGATTTTCTGACCACATTCCGACCAGAGTGGTAAGCATATTCCGATTGGGGTGCTAATCGGAATACATTCCGATCTGGATTATTTTTATGTTTTGTCTTGCTTAATTTTTACATTATCATTTTAATACTTGTCTAATTTTAATTTCCGCCACGCTTTTAATTCTTGTTATTTAATTTACTTTCCGTCACGTTTTTAAATATCGCACTTTCTTTTAATTAGATTTAGATTTATTTTCACGCTCTTTTATTATAACGCACTTTTACTTTAACGACATTTACTTTAAGTCTTTGCACATTTAAATTTAAAATCAATCAAAAATATTTGTTCCACCAAATTCAACTGAGTCACGCATAGAACCTAGATCAATTCGATTAGACCACGAGAACGATAAATTTTTATACGGGGTGTCAAAAGCCGTGTATCAGTTTGGTTGATTATCTATTTTAAACTAATAGCGAATATGTAAATGTCGTTGAGTAAAATAAGAGATTTAAAGATTAAACTAAAATAACGAGTTAAAAATAAATGCTTGAAAACTTAAAAACAAGATTAGAAAAATACTTGAAAACTTAATAAGTCTAAAACTTGTAAACTGTGTAAAAAACAAGAAATTAAACCATCGGAATGCCAAATCAGAATGCTGGTCGGAAAGTATGATCGGAATTGGTGGAAAATATGGCTGATCGGAATATATTGTCGAAATAAGACCAAATCGCTCCAATCGGAATGTCAATAACAACACCCTCGTCGGAATGTGTAGAGAGATAGCAATCGGAATAATTAAAGAATAAGACTAATCAGAATGTTTCACAAACCACCACAATCGGAATGTGCTAAAACCCTATTCCGATCCAATGATCGGAATAACGAGGTGCAAATCGGAAAGCTGAAACCCTAATCCGATCAGGGTGATCGGAATACAAGGTGATAATCGAAATGTTAAATCGGAAAAGGGTTTACCCTTTTCCGATTATTAAGGGATTCGAAAATAAGCTAGTGATAAGCTATATTTGATAAGCTAACACCAAACCTAACCAAATTAGTAAGAAATAAACCAAATAAGCACAAATAACACCTTCTCCAAACTTAAAATAGCAATCTTTTAAATCAAACCATAAAAAAATGAAACTTTTTAAGAAAGCTTTTAAAAAGTAAATAAGCTAAAAATACAAATAAGACAATAAGCACAAAGATCTTAAAGCTTAACCGTATGAAAGCTTAAGTATGAATAAAAATATTAACTTTTTAAGCACGAAAACATCAAGATCAACACGGATCAAATATATTTCGCACCAAAAGTAAACTAAAATCAAGAAATGTAGAAAGAGATTTATAAACAAAAAGCTTAACTTGAACTTGATTAATGAAATCAAAATACAAAAAGGTTTAAACTTGAAAGATTAAAAGAAAGAAAAGATGAAAACTTAGTGAGAGAAAGTTTGGAACTTTCTCTCTCTAAAAACTAGAAAGGAAAAATGAAAAATGAAACATCTACTAAAAAACTAACCAACCCTCCTAAATGTGTTTAGGAGGGTATTTATAGGAAAATGGGGAGGTGCATGTGTTGCCTTCTCTTTCTTTCTTTCTTCACGTCTTCTCGACTCGATTTAATTCTTTGTCTTTTCTCGACGTCGTCTCGGGATTTGAACTTGTCTTAATAATTTTCTTCTTTAATTTAGACTTGAGTTCTTCGACTTCATTAAACTTCCGTCTTTAGACTTTTTCTTCGATAAATCTTCAGAATAGGTCTTGGACATCCGTTCTTTAAGCACTCTTGATCTCTTGACTTCGTCTTTTCTCGTTTTCTTCGATAAAAGCCCGTGAAAGCCCGTGTTTTCTTCCTTTTTAATTTTTTTGGTCCTAAAACACAATAAAAACACAAACCACGCATAATTCCGCCTTTTACGACATAAAATACACGTTTTGGTCTTGTTATTATTTTAAATAAGTGGTAAAAGGATAAGTGTTTTCACATCTAATAAATCCCCTACACTTGACCATTGCAATGCCCTCATCCAATGCATTAATTTTAAAGCACGGTTTACATTTTCCATCATAAATAACCCACCTTGGCCTTTATTAAATACTAAACATTTAAGGAAAATAAAAAGATAGAAACAAGTAAAGAAATCAAATACTTACATTGGGTTTTGGCTGCCATGAACGTTTATCATCCTCAAGTTTCACGTTCCCCATACCAAGCTTAAAAACGAGATCATTGTTATTATAAGTTAGCAAACTAACACGAAATCATGTGGGCCAATTATTTACTTAGACTCCCTTATTCCTAGGTGTATCTCTTATATTTTATTTTTGTCTTGAATGATCACGAGGATGCATTGTTTGACTTATTTCGATAGTTATTTAGGCCGAAAATAAAATGGACAATTTAATCAATAGTTAGCTAAAGTACAAAATCTTTTAAAACTGCTTCTCGGGACCTCATAAAGTTCATATCTTGGCTAACTCGCTTCACGATTTGAGACCTTTCTCGGACCGATATTTGGCAGCGACTTCATACTTCAGATCTTTGAGAGACGTTCTTGAAATTATGGTCTTCTCTTCATAATAGGAATTTCTTCACTTGAAGTTTTGAGAGATTCTTCATACTTAGACCACGACTTCTTCATTTTTCTCCAATCTTTATTTTGGACTTTGATATACAACGATCCGCCTCCTTTTAGGACTTGGATCTATTTATCCTCATACCTTGCTAGGGTCTTTTCGGATAGACTTCTCCATGATCTTTAGGGGAGTATTTGCTTTTCGTCGTGTGTCTTGATCCTTCATATTGATTTTCGATAAATGATTCTTCACATCACTTTTGGATCTTTAGCAACAAACTATAGCCCTCATGCCTTGTTAGGGCCTTTTCGGACTCGCCGATCTTCGCATTCCGCTTCAATAAGTTATGCCTTGGCTATGAACTTTAATTAATACCGAGCAACTTTTAAACGATCTTGGGCTAGAAGCTAAGTAACTTTTCAAATCGTACAACCTTATTTATTGCAGATAAATTTATTAACAAGCGATGGGAGAATAGGCTCATAATTAACTCACATAAACTCACGAAATAATACCAAACTTATAATTGACTCTATCATCTCTCGTCCCCCACAGTTTAAAATCTCAAGGAATGAGACTCGTGGATGCTTAGCCTATTAAATCAAAGTTTTGGGTTTTCGAGTCATCTATAGGATCTTGCAAATTCTTAGACTTTTTCAAGTTTATAAATCGCATTTTAAAGTTCCCTTGATAAACAACTCTCTAGGATCAGTTATTGGAACTTGCGAAAAGTTCTTGTTCTTAACCCGTGAGAGTTAAGACTTTCGCGTTTTAAAGTTCCCTATATAAAAGCCTAGCAAAACTTGACTTAAACACGTTAAGGATACTAGCTAGAGTAAACTTAGATAAGTAAACTCCGGTTGAGTCAAAATGTTCATGACTTTGAAAAATTTAAAACCACTTTATTGAAAATTTATTCTAGCAATGGAAAGAAAATAACCATAACAAAGGAAAATACAACTATACAACTAGGCCAAAATAGATTAAAAATTTTGAAAAATGTCGAAAAATCAAATTTTCCGGTTAAAATGAGGGTAAATTCATGGAAAAGACCACTTACTTCGATAGAAGTCCCCCCTACACTTGATATAAACATTGTCCTCAATGTTTAAGCATTTGGGAGTAAACTCCCCTACACTTATGACATTGTGCACTTTGTTTAAATCTTGCTAAGGAAAGGACAACTATAGTGATTTCAATGTGAACATATAAGATATGAAATATTGAATCTCAAGAGTTTAGGATAGAACCGGGAAGACGGGAACACGGGATCACGGTTCGTTAAAAGTCATCAAGAGTAGATCTTTGAAGCTTTAATCCCTGCACAGCACAAGAAACAAGACAACCAACACATACGGGGCTCCCCCTACACTGATTATGAAAGCAGTAAAGGATAGATCACGGGTTGCCTCCCGAGAAGCGCTTGTTTTTGTTCACCGAGTCACGAGCCTGACTCGACCCAAAATTAGTTCATGGGAAACGTGGTGAGGGATGGAATCATCTCATGAGAGATGTCCTCACCAAAGTACAGCTTCAAACGCTGGCCATTCACCTTAAAATTAGGCCCATTTGGCTGAGAAAGCTCAATGGTGCCATATGGAAAGACTTTGGTGACGGTGAATGGACCAGACCAGCGGCTCTTCAACTTGCCAGAGAATATCTTTAACCGAGAGTTAAAAAGTAAAACTTGATCACCAACGTGGAACTCTCGGTTCTTAATCCTTGCATCGTGGATGATCTTGGTCTTCTCCTTGTAGATTAGTGAGTTCTCGTAAGCTTCATTTCTCAGTTCATTTAGCTCGTTGAGTTTAATCTTCTGAAGATCACCAGCTTTGTTGATGTCGAAGTTAGCCCACTTCAAGGCCCAGTATGCCTTATGTTCCAGCTCGATAGGGAGGTGGCATGCTTTCCCGTACACAAGACGATAGGGTGTACAACCAATCGGGGTCTTATAAGCAGTACGGAAAGCCCACAGAGCATCATCTAACTTATCGGCCCACGCGGCACGATGCTCTCCCACAGTACGCTCCAAAATACGCTTCAATCCACGGTTGGATATCTCGGCTTGACCGTTGGTTTCAGGATGATATGCGGTGGAAAGACGATGATTGAAACCATACTTAGCCATGACTCTTGCAAATTGATCATTGCAAAAATGAGTCCCGCGGTCACTGATTATAGCACGAGGAACACCGAATCGAGCAAAAAGTTGCTTCAAAAAGTTCACAACCACCCTCGCATCGTTCGTAGGGAGAGCCTTAGCTTCAACCCATTTAGAAACGTAGTCAACGGCTACGAGGATGTACTTGTTCCCTTTAGATTATGGAAATGGCCCCATAAAGTCGATGCCCCAAACATCAAAGATTTCACATTCTTGTATGAAATTTTAGGCATCTCATCTTTATGTGTGATCTTGCCTTATCTTTGGCAAGCATCACAATGTTTAACCATGTCGTGAGCGTCACGATAAATGGTGGGCCAATAAAATCCAGAGTCGAATACTTTCTTCGCGGTGTAATTGGGACCAAAGTGACCACCGGTGGGTCCTTTATGGCAAGCATCAAGGATTTGTACCGCTGCCGGCCCATCAACACATCGACGAATAATCAGATCAGCACATTGTTTGAAGAGGTAAGGGTCGTCCCAGAAATAATGTTCAATATCTTTAAAGAACTTTTTCTTTTGTTGGGACGTTAACCCTTCCTTGAGAATTCCACCCGCTAAGTAGTTTGTAATGTCCGCAAACCACGGGGTGTCATCAAGATTGGAGTTGATAGACATTAAGGCCTCAAAGGGAAAAGAGTCATTGATCTCTTGATTTAGATGATCCCCTTGATAAGGATCCTCAAGTCTACTTAGATGATCCGCGGCTAGGTTTTCGGCTCCCTTTTTGTCACGAATTTCAATGTTGAATTCTTGAAGGAGCAAAACCCAACGAAGAAGTCTTGGCTTAGAATCTTGCTTGGTCATCAAGTACTTCAACGCGGAATAATCGGTATACACAATGGTGGTAGAAAGGACAAGATAGGGGCGGAATTTTTCAAAAGCATACACTACAGCTAAAAGCTCTTTTTTGGTAGTGGTATAATGCAATTGAGCCCCCGTCATTGTCTTGCTAGCATAATGGATTGGTTGGAAGTGTTTGTTCACTCTTTGGCCCAAAACCGCTCCAATAGCAAAGTCGCTAGCATCACACATCAACTCAAAAGGTAGCTCCCAATTAGGGGTAACCAAGACCGGTGCCTTAGTTAGCTTATCCTTAAGAAGATTGAAGGATTCAAGACACTCTTTGGAAAAGATGAAAGGAGTATCTTTTTCCATGAGGTGGGTCATCGGGCGAGCGATTTTAGAGAAATCCTGAATGAAACGACGATAGAAGCCCGCATGACCAAGGAAACTTCTCACACCCTTCACGGTTGAAGGTGGAGGCAATTTAGCAATAACATCGAATTTAGCACGGTCCACTTCAAGACCGGCTTTGGAGATTTTGTGTCCTAGCACGATGCCCTCTTTTACCATGAAATGGCATTTTTCCCAATTTAGAACAAGGCGAGTGTCTTCACACCGCTTAAGCATACGTTCTAAATTGGCAAGGCAAGCAGAGAATGAATCGCCATAAACCGAGAAATCATCCATGAAGACTTCCATAGTTTCTTCAACCATGTCATGGAAGATAGCCATCATACACCTTTGAAATGTCCCCGGAGCATTGCATAAGCCGAAAGGCATTCTTTTATAAGCAAATGTTCCGTAAGGACAAGTGAATGTGGTTTTCTCTTGGTCTTTGGGATCGATGGGAATTTGAAAATACCCGGAGAAACCGTCTAAAAAACAGTAATAGTCATTACCCGCTAGACGTTCAAGCATTTGGTCCATGAAAGGAAGGGGAAAACGATCCTTTCTCGTAGCATCATTGAGTTTGTGATAGTCTATACAAACTCTCCACCCTGTAACGAGACGAGTAGGAATCAACTCGCTGTTGGGAACAACGGTGATTCTGCCTTTCTTAGGCACACAATGGACTGGACTAACCCACGGTGAATCCGAGATAGGATAGATCATGCCCGCATCAAGAAGTTTGATAACCTCTTTTTTGATGACGTCATGGATCTTAGGATTCACCCTTCGTTGGCTTTGAATAGTGGGTTTAAAGTCGTCCTCCATGAGAATTTTATGTGTGCAAAAGTGAGGATCAATTCCACGAATATCAGAGATTTTCCATGCAATATCTTTCTTGTGATTCTTCAGCACGGCGATAAGTCGGGATTTTTCTTCTTCTTTCAAGTCCTTAGCGATGATGACGGGAGACTTCTTTTTGTCTTCAAGGAAAACGTACTCGAGATGAGACGGTAGGTCCTTAAGCTCTAAATCCGGAGGATTTTCGATGGAAGGCGTAGTCAAATTCGGTTCATCGATAGAAATATCCTTAGGAGATGGTGGAGAAATGTGGTCCTCATTGAGAAGTTTCTCAATGGTACGAATGTCTTCATCCCAGTTGGAGGGAGAAGCGTCATATTTTAGGTCCACATCTCCCAAAGTTGCTTCAAATTCTTTCAAGATGAAATCACTTTCTCCAAATGGAGTTAGTGATGGAGCAATAGAGGCAACGATCTCAACAGTGGGTAGAGAAGAAGAACCACTTTTACAAGCGTCTTTGAAATGTTCTTCACAAGCCTCATCAAGAACGTCAATGAAATTAACACTCTTGTTTTCCGAAGGCTGCTTAGAAAGTTTACCCATGTTGAAGACGATTTTATCGTCACCAACTCTCATGATTAATTCGCCCGCGGCTACATCGATGAGAGTGCGACCGGTCCTCAAGAACGGACGTCCAACGATTAATGGAACACGGGGATCCATCTCGTAGTCAACGACAACAAAATCCGCCGAAAAGGTGAATTTGTCGACGCTGACGAAGACATCTTCGGCTATCCCCACTGGATAAGCAACCGTACGGTTGGCTAATTCCAAAGTCATTAGTGTGGGGACTAGCTCGGGGAGAGATAATTGCTTCCAAACACTTAATGGCATTAAGTTAATACTAGCACCTAGATCGGCTAGGGCCATACAATTCTCTACCCCAGGGAAGTTGCAAGGGATCAAGAAGCGACCCGGATCACCAAGTTTGGTTGGTAATTTCCTTAAGAGCACTGCGGAGCAATTCTCATTAAGTTGGGTCTGAGCAATATCGAGAAGTTTCTCCTTATCACTGAGAAGATCTTTAAACATTTTAGCATATTTGGGCATGTGAGCGAGAGCCTCAGCAAAGGATATGTTGAAATTCAGTTGTTTGAACATTTTAAGAAAGTTAGAAACCTGAATATCATCCTTGTTCTTCAATTTCTCTTTCCTCAACCTCGAAGGATAAGGTATATTGGGTTGAGATGAAGGCTTTGGGATAGGATTCGCACTCACATCCTTGGGTGGTGGAGGGGTAGAAGTAGAAGTTGGAGGAATAGAAGATGGAGGATTTGGAGAAGGAGACTCGTTTTCCTTTGTCACAATCACCGGTGTAGGTGTAGGAAGCTCGGGTTCCTTTAAACCTTTTCCACTTCGAGTGGTGATTGCTTTCATTTCCCCTCTTGGATTAGCAACGGTGTTACTCGGAAGAGAACCCGATCCAGAGGCTTGATTACTAGGGAAGAAACTAGCCATCATGTTCCTCAAGTCATTGGTTTGACTTGCCAAAGTGTTTCGCATATCAGCTCGAAGATCATTCCCTTGCTTCACCATATCTGCTTTCATGTTGGCCATTTCCTGCTGAAGGTTTTGCACTATCGCATCATTAGTCCTCATGTAGGTTTCAACCTCTTGGTGTAATGCAGTGGGTTGGTTAGGAGGAGCATTGTTGGCGGGTGGTTGATAAGCAGGTTGTTGGTAAACTTGGTTGGTTCTTTGAGGTGGATATGGGTTTCTTTGGTTTGGATATTGATTTGGAACACGAGGTTGGTTTTGATTATTACGATTGAGGTTGTTTGGGTTTTATGGGGGAAAACCAGGAGGTGAAAGAAAGTTGTTTGAGCGATAGCTGAGCAAATTGCGGTCACCTTGAGGACGTGCTTGATAGCCTCCCGTAGAATAGGTACCGTTGGCGGCATACACATTTTCCGGATTGTCATGAGTCGAAGGACAATCGGTGTATGAGTGAGATCCCCCGCATATATCACAAGATTGAGTCATAGCATTGGCTTGGGCAGTGATAGCTTTAGTATTATTGGCGGCTTGGAGAGCAAGTGATTCAACAAGCGAAGTAAGCTTATCAAGTCTCTTGTCGCTCTCATTAGTGCTAGCACTAGCCACATTGGTCCGAACACTCTTGGTTTGAACTCTAGACTTGTTCTCAATAATATCCCAAGCGGCATTAGAAGACTTAACCAAAAGATTACCCCCCCCCCCCCCCCCCCCCGAGGTACTATTTAGTGAATCTTGGTCATTCATGCTTAAACCATTATAAAAAGTATTAATTTGGTGCACTTTGGTAAAACCATGTTGTGGGCATTTTCTTAAAAGTTCTTTAAAACGGTCCCAAGATTCACTAAAAGTCTCATCGTACTTTTGTTCAAAACTAATGATTTCATTCCGCAGAGCGGTAGTACGAGAGGGTGGGAAAAAGTAGTTTATGAATTTGGTCTCTAAGTCCGTCCACGTAAGAATACTTTGTGGCGGTTCCTTATCAAGCCAATGCCGGACTTGTCCCTCTAAGGAGAAAGGAAAAAGTTTCAAGCGAATTATCTCTTGTGAAACCCCATTGAATTTGACTGTATTCGTGAGTTGAAGGAACCTTTTGATGTGGTCATGAGGATCATCAATGGTACGTCCCAAGAATGGTTGAGCAGAGACCATTTGAATAAAGCCGGATTTGAGCTCAAAGTTGTTGGCTCCAATCACGGGTATGACAATAGCATCGTGGTTGCCCTCTACATGTGCTTGTAAAAGCTCGATCATTGGACGATTGTCCGGTAGAGGTTCATTGTTGTTATTATTCATGTTGTTTTGAGGTGGATTATTATTATTGTTGTGTACACCGGCCATGTCTAAGTTATCGAGAGTCTAGGGCTCAGGATAAGACGTTGATCGAGTGCGCATACACCTGCAAAAGAACTAACAAAGCAGAAATATTTTTGGTTTTTTATGTTTTTTAATTTTTTTGTATTTTTGAAAATTTTTATAGCAAGGAAAATAACGTTCAAAGATGAACGGATCCCAAAATCCAAAGCGTCTCTCACTAAAAACCGTAATCTTAACGAAAAGAGCCGGCAGCGGCGCCATTTAATACAAACGTTTTACACCAAGTATGAAAGTTCGTTGTTCCGATCTTTTCGAATTGATTATTGGTAGAAAGTGTGACTCAATTGTTCTTGGTGGAATAATAAATGGTTTGGTTGATTATCTATTTTAAACTAATAGCGAATATGTAAATGTCGTTGAGTAAAATAAGAGCTTTAAAGATTAAACTAAAATAACGAGTTAAAAATAAATGCTAGAAAACTTAAAAACAAGATTAGAAAAATACTTGAAAACTTAATAAGTCTAAAACTTGTAAACTGTGTAAAAAACAAGAAATTAAACCATCGGAATGCCAAATCAGAATGCTAGTCGGAAAGTATGATCGGAATTGTTGGAAGATATGGCTGATTGGAATATATTGTCGGAATAAGGCCAAATCGCTCCAATCCGAATGTCAATAACAACACCCTCGTCGGAATGTGTAGAGAGATAGCAATCGAAATAATTAAAGAATAAGACTAATCGGAATGTTTCACAAACCACCACAATCAGAATGTGCTAAAACCCTAATCCGATCCAATGATCGGAATAACGAGGTGCAAATCAGAAAGCTGAAACCCTAATCCGATCAGGGTGATCGGAATACAAGGTGATAATCGGAATGTTAAATCGGAAAAGGGTTTACCCTTTTCCGATTATTAAGGGATTCGAAAATAAGCTAGTGATAAGCTATATTTGATAAGCTAACACCAAACCTAACCAAATCAGTAAGAAATAAACCAAATAAGCACAAATAACACCTTCTCCAAACTTAAAATAGCAATCTTTTAAATCAAACCATAAAAAAAATGAAATTTTTTAAGAAAGCTTTTTAAAAAGTAAATAAGCTAAAAATACAAATAAGCCAATAAGCACAAAGATCTTAAAGCTTAACCGTATGAAAGCTTATGTATGAATAAAAAGATTAACTTTTTAAGCACGAAAACATCAAGATCAACACGGATCAAATATATTTCGCACCAAAAGTAAACTAAAATCAAGAAAGGTAGAAAGAGATTTATGAACAAAAAGCTTAACTTGAACTTGATTAATGAAATCAAAATACAAAAAGGTTTAAACTTGAAAGATTAAAAGAAAGAAAAGATGAAAACTTAGTGAGAGAAAGTTTGGAACTTTCTCTCTCTAAAAACTAGAAAGGAAAAATGAAAAATGAAACATCTACTAAAAAACTAACCAACCCTCCTAAATGTGTTTAGGAGGGTATTTATAGGAAAATGGGGAGGTGCATGTGTTGCCTTCTCTTTCTTTCTTTCTTCACGTCTTCTCGACTCGATTTAATTCTTTGTCTTTTCTCGACGTCGTCTCGGGATTTGAACTTGTCTTAATAATTTTCTTCTTTAATTTAGACTTGAGTTCTTCGACTTCATTTAACTTCCGTCTTTAGACTTTTTCTTCGATAAATCTTCAGAATAGGTCTTGGACATCCGTTCTTTAAGCACTCTTGATCTCTTGACTTCGTCTTTTCTCGTTTTCTTCGATAAAAGCCCGTGAAAGCCCGTGTTTTCTTCCTTTTTAATTTTTTTGGTCCTAAAACACAATAAAAACACAAACCACGCATAATTCCGCCTTTTACGACATAAAATACACGTTTTGGTCTTGTTATTATTGGAAATAAGTGGTAAAAGGATAAGTGTTTTCACACTTATTACCCCTACTAGTGTATTTTGGGTTTCAGCTTATTAATAAGCTATAATAGCTTATTTTAACCAGCAACAACTTGGATTTTGTAATAGGTGCTCATTATTTGACCCATTTGTTCATACTAGAGCATTTGGTGGGTTGACTTTAGGGTTTGACTAGAAAACCAACTTAATTGACTTTTTCATAAGTGCTTATTGGTTCATTCTGGCTTATTGGGTTTGCTTATTGGAATTTTGTTGATTGATTTGGCATATTGAGTTCATTTGTGACATTTTGCAAGTTGAATCAAGTCCTGAGGTGCCCTATATCTCAAACCCGACTATTTTGTCGTTTTATGAAATTATACTTTGCTTATTTCTGTCATATTGAATGTGCTTTTTCAAAATTTCTTTTTACAATCTCTTTAGTATCCCAAGAGAAGGTTGTGTGTTAAATTAGAGCTTATGGCGTTAGCTTATTGCTTAATGGGCTTATTGGCCCAATAAGGATAAGCTGTTTGCTTATTAAGCTGTGATAAGCTCACTTTCAGCTTTTGGGCCTTCAGAGTTTTGTGTTTAGAATTAAATTTTGAGTCAAATTGGGCTTTTCCAAGTCAATTGGGCCAAGTTTGACTTTTTGGGCTAAAAAGTCCATTAGTGTTGACTGTTTTTGGTTTTGGCCCATTTGTAGGCCCAATAGGGGTATTCTGGTCATTTCACTTTCATTTTCTGTTTATTTAGGTTAAAATAAACTAGTTTGCAAGTTTTTAGAATTTTTTATAATTTTTGGATTTTTAATATTATTTTAATATTATTTTATTATTATTTTTCAAATTTCATACTTTTGCACTTTTTATATTTTTATTAGCTTAAATACATTAAAATAGGATTTTTACAACTCTTAGATTAATTTTATCATCTTTAGTTTAATTTTTATAATTAATTTAAGTTTTAATAGTTTTTTAATCATTTTAAATAGGTTTTCTTAGTTTTAAAATTTCTAAAAATAGTTTTTAATCTTTTTATGTCATTTTAGAGGTTTACCAATTGAAAAATCTTTGTTTGGGCTTTTCGATAATTAATTTGATTTTTAGGGCTTTAATTAGCATTTAAAAATTAATAATTAATTAATTAAAAGGTTTGAAAAAGTTTTGATCATTGGTAAACTCTTAGTTTATTTATTTTGATTTTTGGTGAATTTTTGGTAATTTTTAGAATTAATTTTTATTTTTGTAGTTTTTACGGTTTTACGTGTAGTCGTCGTAGTATTAATTTCACGGCTTCGTCATTCTCTTTTCTCATCTCCTTCTAAACCAATATTAATCTCAAACCAATTACGAATTATTCACACACATATACCTCCTTGGGAAACGAACTTCATTGGGTCATTAGTGTTTGATTTTCCTAAATCATCACTTAATACTTTTCCCTATTTACGCTCTTTTCCTAAAGAGTAGTAAAACACTACAATCATTTTTGGCGCCGCTGCCGGGGATCGAACCCGGGTCACCCGCGTGATAGGTGGGAATACTTACCACTATACTACAACTTTTAAAATACTTGCTTTGCCACGCCCTCACGTGCTCCAACTTTCTATGTTTTGTTTTGTTGCTAATAAGGCTAAAAATGGACCAATTTAAAATTTTTCTTAGTTTTCATAAGTTTTTTTAAGACACGAATGTATATTTTCCAATGGGTAGAATAAGAGCTAATTTTTGACTTGATGGGCATTTAGAGCCCTTTACATTCCTTAACCCGCTCAATTCAAGTTTTGCTAGACTTTTATACAGGGAACTTTAAAACGCGAAAGGCTTAGCTCATATGGGTTAAGAACAAGAACTTTTCGCAAGTTCCTATAATTGATCCTAGAAAGTCACTTATCAAGGGAACTATAAAACGCATTCTCTAAACTTGAAAAAGTCCAAGAAAGTGCAAGATCCTATAGGAGGCTTGAAAAACCCAAAACTTTGATTTGATATAGTCTTAATGAAAGCTAATCCAAATTTGGCTTAATTTTGACTTGCATGGCTAAGTATTCACGAGTTTCTTTAATTAGAGGTCTTTAAATAGTGAAGAACGAGAAGTGATAGAGTTAGACAAGTGATCATGCTAAACGTAGAACATAAAAATGTTCTTTCAAAAACTCATATGTCTTTAATTGTGGCTTTTTCATCCCATAAGATCAATGCATTAGGAATAAATAATAATTGCAATAAGTAAGGTCGTACGATTTGAAAGGTTACTTAGCTTCTAGCCCAAGATCGTTTAAAAGTTGCTCGTGGTTGAATAGAGTTCATAGCCAAGGCATAACTTATTGAAATGGGACGCGAAGATTGGTGAAGATCCAAAAAGGCCCTAACAAGGCATGAGGAGCTCTATTTTGTTACTAAAGATCCAAGATGATGCAAAGTATCATTGTTCTAAAATCAATATGAAGGATCGAGACACACGACGAAAAGCAATTACTCCCCTAAAGTTCATGGAGAAAGTCTATCCAAAAAGACCCTAACAAGGTATGAGGATAAATATATCCAAGTTCGAAAAGGAGGCGGATCGTTGTATATCAAAGTCCAAAATAAAGATTGAAGAAAAATGATGATGTCGTGGTCCAAATATGAAGAATCTCTCAAAAACGTCAAGTGAAGAAATTCCAAATATATGAAGAGAAGACCATAATATCAAGAACGTCTTCCCAAGATTTGAAGTATGAAGTACATGCCAAATATTGGTCCGAGAAACGTCTCAAATCGTGAAACGAGTTATGCCAAGATATGAACTTAAGGAGATACACGAGAAGCCGTTTTAAAAGATTTTGTCCTTAGGCTAACTATCGATTAAATCGTGCTACTTTGCTTTCGGACTAATAACTACTCAAATAAGTCAATATGAATCACTTGTGATCCATGACAAATAGTTAAAAAATGCTAGTAACCCATTTCCTTTTATAATAACTAGGATTGCGGGGAGAAAAAGTATTACACAATTAGGACGCATGGAATGTATGACAATCAAGGATGACGAAGTTTACTCTAAGGGACATTTACTTGTTTCTATTCTTTAACCCTAAAAGTCACATTCGTGATGAAAATCATACATTATGTCTTTACACATTCTCGTAGTATGTTGCAAGTCTTTTACTTTTCAGTAAAGGTTAAAAAAAATTGAATTTTGGTGATGCTTAGATACTTTATTCTAGCATTGCGTGAGGGCACGGCAATGGCTTAGTATGGGGGAGTGATGAGATGGCTTTTATACATGATCTCATCGTTCTTTTCGGGCTTTAAATGCATATAAATGTCATAAAATACCATATATTGTGATTGTATTTGTTTACTTGTGTTTTAGGTATGGATATCATGAAAAAGACAAAAGATCACAAGAAACAACGAAAAACCGACACGAGAAACGAAGCCGTACAAAGAACCGGGCCCTAGATCATGATTTATCCAAGATTTACCCTTGAAGACTTGAAGATATGCAAGATTGATCCTCAATAAATGAAGAAATGACACTTAAAACCCTTGTGAATTCATAATTACAAGTTTGGTCCTTTAAGTTTGTCAAAATTACACAAAAGGTCCTTTAACTTTGAAGAAATGGCAAGATTAGTCCCTCAACTATTCAACATTGTCCATTATGGTCCCTCATGGAGTCAAAGTTACATTGAAGACCTTTGAAGATCAACAATGTCCAAGATCAGCCCTTGAATTATGCAAAAGTGGCAAAAACAACCCTTGAAACACTTTTGGAAAAGTTTTGTGCCAAAAGTGTAAAGACTGAAACTTGAATAACAAAGGAATATGTTTTTATGGGCTGAAATACTTGTTTAAACCTTTTGCCAAAGAACAAGGACCAAAGGTGTCTATTTGAAACATTCAAACTAAAAATGTGCCAAAAAACACCTTTCCCCCAAAATCGGATCAAAATCCTTACTGTTTACCCTTCTTCGCCCCCAGAATTTACTTCACTTAAACAAAGGGTAATTTTTAATTACCTTGGCACATGTGTGATTCACACATGCAGTAACCCATCCCACACCAAAAACCCTCACTCCCACTCACCATGGACCCGACCCCCAATTCCCTTTCAACCAATCAGAGAACAAGTTCACCTCCAAGTTAAGCCACGTGTCAAGATCAACAGCCCACACTCTTAGCTTCACCCCAAAGCTAAAATGAACGTCCTGGATCATTTTGGACAGCTCATCAACAACAAACGGTCTCAAGTACTCAAGGACATTTTGGGAATTTCACTTCTAGGGTTTGTGAACAGTGATTAGCTAGCATTTGCCTATAAAAAGACTCCTCAACATTTGAGAGAGCTTTTGTTCCAGTTTTAGGCTATCAATCTTTATAATCCCTTTTTAAGTTAATAAAATTTGATTTTCAGAAATTTGTGAAATCTTGTTTATGTTTATTAAAAGTTGGTGTTAGAATAGCCTAATTCTGAGTTCCACTTTCAGGTTTGAAGGTTTTTGAGGCAAGGTTTTAATTGATAAGACTTGTGTTTCAAAAATTAGTAAGATCTTGTTTATTGTTCATCACTTTTGTTTGTTCATCTTAGCAGGTACTTGGAAGCTGGTACTTGTTTTGCTAGTACCTCAGCTCAAACAATCCAGGGCCTGTATGTAGGTCTTGGAGGTTTGCACCTTCTCCTTTTTCAATTTCCTCTTTATTTTTCTGAATTTTGGTGAATTTGCATGATTATTGTGTAATCTGTGATTTTATGGTTGAATCTTGTTTATCTGGTATTGTTTGATGTTATTGAGTTGTATTTGACTTGATTTGTGGTTTGAATCTGGATTATCCTTTGAAAATTTGTCAAAACAGATTATTAAGGGGTGTTTGGGTTAACTGCATAAGCAGGATTTGTGGTTTGTTGAGTGATTGTTTTGTGTTGCTATCTGTTGGTACTTGTTTATCTGGCATACTTGGTAACTTATTTGCAGGTTTTGTGGTTTGAAACACCCAAATCCATAAAAGGGCTATAAAATCTTTGTTACTTGGTGAAATTGGCTGAAATTTAGAGGACACCTAGATCTAATCATAGACTAGGGTTAACAAGTGTTAAATCTAACTTAACTTAACCAGGGAAGTAGGATTTGAGGCTTGAAATTGGATCTGTGGTCAATTAGATCAGCAAATGAGTTAGTGTTCATCAATAACTGTTAGTGTTCATCAGTAACTGAGTTTGGTTGATTTTTGCTTGATTCTTGTGTGCAACCTGGTGTTATTTGTGCTTATATTGACTCTCAATAAGCCCAAGCTTATTGAGGTGCCTTTTGTTCCATCAAAAAGCAACAAGCAAGGCTTGGAATCAAGCCAAAACTAGTTCTGCATATCAAGCAGTGGGAACTCCTTTCCCACTGAAAGTTCCCCCTACTAGTGTATTTTGGGTTTCAGCTTATTAATAAGCTATAATAGCTTATTTTAACCAACAACAACTTGGATTTTGTAATAGGTGCTCATTATTTGACCCATTTGTTCATACTAGAGCATTTGGTGGGTTGACTTTAGGGTTTGACTAGAAAACCAACTTAATTGACTTTTTCATAAGTGCTTATTGGTTCATTTTATCTTATTGGGTTTTCTTATTGGAATTTTGTTGATTGATTTGGCTTATTGAGTTCATTTGTGACGTTTTGCAAGTTGAATCAAGTCCTGAGGTGCCCTATATCTCAAACCCGACTATTTTGTCGTTTTGTGAAATTATACTTTGCTTATTTCTGGCTTATTGAGAGTGCTTTTTCAAAATTTCTTTTTACAGATCTCTTTAGTATCCCAAGAGAAGGTTGTGTGTTAAATTAGAGCTTATGGCATTAGCTTATTGCTTAATGGGCTTATTGGCCCAATAAGGATAAGTTGTTTGCTTATTAAGCTGTGATAAGCTCACTTTCAGCTATTGGGCGAGTTTTATGTTTAGAATTAAATTTTGAGTCAGATTGGGCTTTTCCAAGTCAATTGGGCCAAGTTAGACTTTTTGGGCTAAAAAGCCCATTAGTGTTGACTATTTTTGGTTTTGGCCCATTTGGAGGCCCAATAGGGGTATTCTTGTCACTTCACTTTTATTTTCTGTTTATTTAGGTTAAAATAAACTAGTTTGCAAGTTTTTAGATTTTTTTATTATTTTTGGATTTTTAATATTATTTTAATATTATTTTATTATTATTTTTCAAATTTCATACTTTTGCACTTTTTATATTTTTCTTAGCTTAAATACATTTAAATAGGATTTTTGAAACTTTTAGATTAATTTTATCACCTTTAGTTTAATTTTTATAATTATTTTAAGTTTTAATAGTTTTTAAATCATTTTAAATAGTCTTTCTTAGTTTAAAAATTTATAAAAATAGTTTTTAATCTTTTTAGGTCATTTTAGAGGTTTACCAATTGAAAAATATTACTTTGGGCTTTTTGATAATTAATTTGATTTTTAGGGCTTTAATTAGCATTTAAAAATTAATATTTAATTAATTAAAAGGTTTGAAAAAGTTTTGATCATTGGTAAACTCTTAGTTTATTTATTTTGATTTTTGGTGAATTTTTGGTAATTTTTAGAATTAATTTTTATTTTTGTAGTTTTTACGGTTTTACGTGTAGTCGTCGTAGTATTAATTTCACGTCTTCGTCATTCTCTTTTCTCATCCCCTTCTAAACCAATATTAATCTCAAACCGATTACGAATTATTCACACACATATACCTCCTTGGGAAACGAACTTCATTGGGTCATTAGTGTTTGAGTTTCCTAAATCATCACTTAATACTTTTCCCTATTTACGCTCTTTTCCTAAAGAGTAGTAAAACACTACAATCAGGTGTCAAGACATAGGTACTACGGATGTTGGTGTCGTCTAGTTTCTTCTCCTTTGAAACGGGTTGCTTAATATCCGAAGGCGGATAAAGAACATAATCAAAGTCCAAAGGAGGAGAATCATGCTCATTAGGAAAGTATGTATTAAGAAAAGTGTCAAAATCTACCTCAAGTGAGTAATCGTACAAAGTAGGACTAAGCATTGTTGGCAGAGGATCTTCATCAAAAATAGAAGCATAATCATCATTAGGAGACATATCATTTGAAGAATCACTCGAAAGAGTGTCAACATCATCAAAATCATCATAAGTCGGCATGTCTCTATACTCAGAAGAAAAATCATCATAATCATCCAAATCGGAATTAGAATCATCATCATATTCATCATAGATCGGTGGAGAATCATAAATTGGTGGGGGATCTAAATTGGAGAGACAATCATTAGAATCATCCACATGGTCTTGAAAAAGTGTATTATCATAGCAAATCTCGAAAAGAGGATTGTCATGTAGCACAAAAGCATCAAGCTTTGTACTTTCCAAAGGAGTTGTATCAAGCTCGTTTTGAAGCACATCAATCATTTTTGCCAATTCTTTTCCATTTGATTTGCTTGTAATCTTCCCCATCTTAAACACTTGTTGATAATTTCCGACCCTTAGAATGAGTTCACCTTCGGCAACATCGACTAAACCTTTTCCGGTTCTCAAGAATGGCCGTCCCAGTATTAACGGAATACGAGGATCCATTTCATAGTCAACAACAACAAAATCGACCAGAAAAGTGAAGGTATCAACTTTAACGAAAACATCTTCGGCAATACCAACGGGGTAAGCGAGAGTTCGATTTGCTAGCTCAAGAGTCATCTTTGTTGGTGTAAGGTCGGGTAATGATAACTTCTTCCAAACACTTAATGGCATCAAATTAATACTTGCCCCGAGATCGGGTAAGGCAGTAAATTCTTCAACTTTGTTAAATATAAAAGGTAGCACAAAACGACCGGGATCTCCAAGTTTATCCAGAAGTTCTTTAAGAAGGACTGCAGAACAGTTTTCATTCAATCTAGTATTAACAAACTCAGCCATCTTCTTCTTCTTGCTAAGCAATTCCTTGAATGCTTTGACAAACTTCGGCATTTGGAAAAGTGCTTCAACAAGGCTAATGTTGAAATTCAGTTGGGAGATCATCTTCAAATAAGAAGTAACTTGAGCATCCTCTTTAGTGAGCAATTTTCACTTGTCTAACCGAGAAGGATATGGGATGTTGGGTTTAGGTGGTGTAGGTGAGTAGGTGTAGATGTAGAGGTTGAAGGTTTAGAGGGTGAAGGGCTTTTCTTTGGTACTTCTTCCATAAGAGATGGAGATGGTAATGTAGAACTAGTACTAGGCGTGGAAGTAGGGGGGATAAATGGGGGTGGAGGAGGTGTAGATTGGGTAACTTGGGGAGGGATAGAAGGTCCTACTAGAGTTGCTCCACTGCGTGTAGTAATAGCACTCACATTAGCTCTAGGGTTTGTTACGGTTGTAGAAGGAAGAGCACCTTGAGGACGAAGGGTTTGAAACATTTGAACGAATTTCCTATCCGTGGACTCTTGCATTTCCTTCATGGTTTTCTCATGATCGGTTAATTTTTGTAGAATCAAGTCCATGTGCGGATGAGGTAAATTGAACCCTTGTTGTTGAAAACCTTGGTTTGGGTATTGGTTATATGGTTAAAAACCTTGAGGATTGAAACCTTAGTTTTGAAAGCCTTGATTTTGAACTTGATAAGCTCCTTGATTAGCATTGTAGCCCCTCACATTTGCATTTTGTTGAACATTTGCTCTTGGTGGCCCTTAGTTGTTATGGGTGGGTGGGTGAGATCTTTGTTGAAAACCGGGTGGAGCCATGTAATTCGTCGAGTTATAAGACAAGTGATTAACATCGACATTAGGCTTGAAATGAACTCTCCCGGTGTTGTTGAAAGCATACACTTCCCCGTGAGATTGATCATAAGCTTTATCACAATTAGCATAAGAGTGTGGCCCACAACAAGTTTCACAAGATATATTAAGAGCATGGGCATGTTGATTAGGAGGGTTATCTCTTAAAACAAGTTGTTTTACAGCTGAAGTAAGTTCCTTAAGATGATTGGTCAACTCACTCTCACTAGCACTAGCCATAGTAGCCCTAACACTCTTGGTTTGGACTTTGGCCTTGTTCTCAATGATTGCCCAAGCCTCATTCATAGATTTGACAAGAATATTACCCCCCGAGGCACTATTATGTGGATGATATAATTTTTGGTTCAACCAATATTACATTGAGCAAACAGTTTGCCAAATTAATGACCAAAAAATATGAAATGAGCATGATGGGGAATTAACTTTTTTCTTAGGTTTTCAAATTAAACAGAATTCAAAAGGAATTTCCATTTGTCAAGAAAAATAGGTTAAGGATTTGCTCAAGAAGTATGATCTGTCTGATTGTGCATCAGTGAAATGCCCCATGCTTCCTCTCAACAACTTGGGAGCTGATGACTCAGGGGTCTCTGTTAATGAGACCTTATATAGAGGCATGATTGGGTCACTGATGTACCTCATAGCAAGCAGACCAGACATACAATTTGCCACATGTCTCTGTTCTAGGTACCAAGCTAACCCCAAGGAATCCCACCTTGTAGCTGTCAAAAGAATTTTCAGGTACTTAAAAGGATCTCCCACTTTGGGTCTCTGGTATCCTAATGGATCAGGCTTCGACCTCAAAGCCTACTCAGACTCTAACTATGTTGGGTGCTGTCTTGATAGAAAGAGCACCTCTGGGAGTTGTCAAATCCTTGGTGGAAAGTTAGTATGCTGGAGCGCCAAGAAACAAAAATCTGTGGCCATGTCATCAACTGAAGCTGAAGATGTTGCGGTCGCTGGTTGTTGTGCTCAAGTTCTCTGGATGAAAAGTCAGCTGGCTGATTATGGGATCATTTATGAAAAGGTTCCCATATTTTGTGACAACACAAGTGCTATAGCCATCTCAAATAATCCGGTACTTCATTCCAGAACTAAGCATATTGACATCAGGTATCACTTTATCAGAGACCATATTTTAAAAGGTGATATTGAGCTTTATTTTATACCCCCAGAATACCAGCTCGCTAATATATTCACCAAACCTCTGGCTGAGCCAAGTTTTACTAGGTTGGTTTCTGAGCTGGGTATGCTCAATATTGGTAAACAAATCTGATAAATGATCTCTGACCTCTATCTCTGGGCATTAAAGGGAATTGAATGTAACGAGGTAGTTACATTCCAATAGGACTTAATATATTCCCATATTTAATTCAAATGATTAACCTTTATTGTCAACAACTTTCCTGCTTTCCAAGGGACAGAAATATCACATGAAGAATCAAGGGGTCCCACTTTTCCTAAAAGGTAAATTTTTTGCATTAAATGCTTTAATTGTAAAACGGCAAACCCTTTTATTAAAACCCTTGACTCGCTTTTCAATACTCACATTCACATAGCTTTCACACACACACAACTATTCATCTTCTCAAAACCTTCATTTCTTCCAGTCTTCAACAATGGCGTCTTCATCATCTAACACCGCTTTCACCGTACTGGCCTCCTCGAACGTTGATTTTGGGATACACGATGGCAAAATTGCCTTGAACAATTGTGTAGCTCTCTTGGAACACACCAATTCACTCTACCAACCATTGTTCTCCTTCCTTAAAAACTCCACCATTTTTGAAACCATAACCAGAGTACCCTCCACCTGCTACCACCAATATTTGAAGGAGTTCTGGTATAGCGCGGAAGTTGATCCAACCTCTTCACACATCACCTTCAACCTTTCCACACATCCCCAACCTCTCACCTTTGATCTTCATACATTTGCCAAAGTTATTGGACTTCCAGTCAATGAAGTCATGTCCGCTGTGCCTGCCAGCGCCACTGTGAAGAAGGCTCTTGCTACCCTTCTTCCTCATGACGACAATGATAAACCCTTCACCACACAAGGTTTCCAGACCAAATCCCTGATCAAAGTGAACTACTTCTCACCTATTTAGAGGACGCTGATGTTATATATTGTGAAATGTCTGGGTGGTAACCAGGGGTCTCATGATCAACTTAATGGAGCCCAGCAAGCTATTGCCTACAGCTTAATTTGGGGACAAGATATTGGGATCGCCCATATACTTTACTGTGACCTCATTGCTAAGCTAGAAAACAAAGGGAAGAAGAACAGACTGGCCACCGTCTGCTACACAAGATATCTCTCTCTTCTCTTAGAAGACATGTTGGGTGAAGGATACACAAATGATGAACTTCTCTCTTTCTCTCCTTATCACATCACTGTTGCATCACTAAAGACCCCTCTGGAAGATGAAGTGCCTCTCAGCAGGCACATGATGCAGGTCGCTGGGTTACTGGTTGCTGATGGAGAGCCCTTGATCCCTCACAATGAGGTGAATGCTGAAAGAGCAACTGACAAGTCTCTGTTAAAGACCTCTGTGCAGTCTTCTTCTCAGCCCAAGGTGCCCAAGGAAAAGAAGAAAAAGAGGAAAGACATCCCCCTTTCCTCTGAAACCCCTTCTGTTAATCCTTCCAAGTCCAAGACGGCCAAGAAGAACCCATCCCCTTCTCTAGTGGATGTGGTTAAAGATCCTGCCGTTGACAAACAACCAGAGTCTAGCGTCTCCCAGTCAGTAAATACGACTAAGAACCTTCTCAACCCTGATATCTCTCAAGTATTAGTTTGCCATTTTATTCTTTTGGAGGCTCACATACAATCACTCTCAACATTCTGTAAGAGAGAGTGATGAAGACTTAGGGTTTTCCTCAACCCATAGAGTGTCTGTGTCAGCACCTAGAACACTTAGGATTATCTGTACACTCTGTCTTAACACAAGGATATGATTCATTTGTGCTCATAACGCACCCCGATGATCCTTCACCCTCTGGACTGTGCTCTTATCCATACCAACTTGAGCATGCTATAAGTCCCGACCCAGAGTCTCTGCACTTCACGTAGTCTCTAGGTCCCCTCATTGAAAAGAGTCCCAAAGAATTCATTCTTTTGGGGGGACTGAATAATCACCCTCAGTCTTCCTAGGGGCAGCGATAAATGGCGACCTTTAACTTCCATGAATTCACAACTAAAAGAGTCCCAAGGAGCAATCCTTCAGGGGGAGCTGGATAATCACACCCAGCTATCCTAGGGGCAACGAACGGCGACCACTCACCACATATTTTTCACAACTCAAAAGAGTCCCAAGGAGTAATCCTTATGGGGGAGCTGGATAATCACACCCAGCTATCCTAGGGGCAGCGAATGGCGACCCTTCAACATAACTATTTCACACTTAAAAGAGTCCCAAGGAGAAATCCTTAGGGGGGGCTGGATAATCACACCCAACTTTCCTAGGGGCAGCGAATGGCGATCTATAACTTCATATTTTTTTCACAATTGGTTACTAACAAATGTCATAACAGGCTCATAATCTTCATGAAGAACAGCAGAATGATGATGCCTATTCTATCGCTGGTGATGAAAATGCTGAAGTCCCCCACATAGGTCTTGATGCCATGTCAGACATTGATTCCATACCAGAGGATGAGGTCTTCATTATCGAAGAGGACTTAACCATTTCAGATTATGCTGATATGGATGCTGATGATGACCAAGTTACATCAGAATTGAAACCCATCTCCTTCCCATCATTGCCCAATGTGCAAGAACTAGCTGCTAAGCGGCTAGTGGACCAGAGGCTCTGTACACCAACCCCAGTTACCTTCCCAACATTGCCAAATGTCATGGAACTAGGGGCCAAGCAACACTTAGAACATTTACGAACGCTCAAGCCTGTCCATGTTCCTTGAATGAAAGATTTTCAGGAACTTGCTGTTGAGGCTCTCTGGATTAAGAGGGGTGACATCAGTAACACCAAGCCCAAAGTCACAAATGATGTCATCCTCTCTAAATTACAAACCCTAACCCATGCTGCTGAGGATCTCACCACAACACTAGAGACTTCACTAACTTCATCTGTGGAGTCCTCTATGACTGCCCTACTTCCGCAACTACTGGGGAGTGCCTTGCAAGCTCACCTCCCAGCTGTTATTAACCAGAGCCTCCAGCAATACATACCCTCTGTCCTCACATCAGCTGTCAAAGCAAATGTTGCAGCTATTGCTAAGGCGTCTGAGCCTTCAAGAACACTTCTTCAAGAGCTGTTACAAGAGGAACTTAAGGAAATCTGCCTATTTGTTCATCAATAATTCATCAAGTTCCTTAAGCCTGGTTCAGGCACAGCTACTACCGGCGCTATGCCTGAGGGGGAGAATTCAGCAACTTCCACCTCTGAAGAAGAAGAAGACACTGCCTCACCTAAGGGGGAGCAGTCACTCAAACAACCAAAACCCTCAACAGTGATTCCTACACCACAACCTCTTAGATCCTTCAACCCAAGCACTGATGCAATAAAGGATAGGGGTAAAGGAATTGCTATTGAACAACCTGAAATAACCCTTCACTCCCTCCAAGAAGAAGGTGGATCTACAGCAAGGCTCTCCAAAGACTCTGATCTAAACAAATTCAAGAGTGAAGATGAACCACCACTCACACCAGAGCAGGCAAAAGCTCAAATCTTGGAACACCAAAGGTTGGCAAACATCAGAGCAGCTGAACTCAAAAGCAAAGATGCTCTGAATAAACTCTCTCCTGCTGTAAAGGAAGCTCAGCTGGTGAAGCTCAAAGAATTGGAGGTCAAAAGGAGCAACCTTCTAAAGGAATATGAAAGACTTGTAAACCAGAGAGCTGAACCTGGTCAAATCACCAAGTATGCTTGTTACACTGACAAGAACAAAAAGGTGGTGATGACCCTTTACAGAGAGAACCAACTAACCAACTATAAAGTCTCCAATGACTTTAAACTCAGAGATTTGGGCCTCTCTGAATGGTTAGAAATGCTGGCTCTTGCCCAAAAGAAGACTGGGCCTGGTGCTGCCCAAATGATGAAGAACATTCAAGCGAAGCTGAATTGGGTAAGAGACACAGCAAAGAAGCTAAAGGTACCCCTGCCCCCTCAACTTTCACAACAACAACCTTCACAAGGAAAAAGGAAAAGGAAATCCCAAATGGGGCCTCTGGTGGAGAAGTTAGTTACTGAAAACATTGTGGTTGATGGGATGCACAGAAACTTGGTTCTGCCCAAAGTGATCACCAAACTAGTAGGGGGCCAAGTATACTTAGAACCAGAGACAGGTATGGTCTTTATAAATGGTAATTGTGAGTATTGCTTTCAGCGGATGAATGAACTACATCTGGCATCAACCATCCAGCTTATCAGACTCAAACAGGGCATCCTAAGGAATCGCAAAGCAGTTGAGGATTTTGAGTTTGAAGTTGAACTTATCATCAACTCTAGGAGTGACAAAGTTGAAGCCTAGAGAATCTGTGATCAAGGCCTCGATCGATGAAGAACCTTTTTACTTTTTGTTTATGTTTACACCTCTGGGTGTTTTTGTAGTAGAATATGTCCTTTATGTTTAATAAAACTCTGAGGTATGTTTGTTAAATTATGTGTAAGAAGAAGCTGTGTACTCACTTACAATAATTTTAGACTTAGTATAATTTATAAACAAATAGGGGGAGATTGTTGGGCCAATGAAAGTTTTAACTATGGCCCAGTCTAGATTTGTTTAAATTAGACTGAGTGTTTGCTGATCGCTGAGAGGACCAGCGACAAAGACTAGACCAGTGGAAGGCAAAGCCTCAGCTGGCACACCAGGAACATTCAAGTCAAAGACAATGTCAGAGAAGTCGAAGACAATCTGAAGTCAGACTCACCAGCGATTATGGATAGCTGGGATGTTAAAGGAATGTACTGGTGTTCAAGGATCTCTGAGTTGACAACACTCATAGATCACTTAAGAACCCTAGAAGTCTGGGATAAGCAAAGCTTATCCAATCCTTTATAGTTTAGGCGGGAGAATCTACCAAGTGTTTTGAGCAGGACAAAACAAAAGATTCAAGTTAAAGCCTAGTACGACCTAGTGGGACAAAAGGTGAACAGTTGGCAGAACTGTTCACCTAAAGTTGGTTAAAGGTATGTCTCGATTTAGACATGCATTTAATACGTTGTACTCTTCCATTCAGAAGGTGACACGTATCAACTACTCCCACTAAGGAAGCAACCTCGTACACTATAAATAGGAGTGAGAAGGAAGAATTAACTCAACCCTTGTGCTTGGATAATTTATCTAAGTTAATTCTCTTCTAGGAACCGCTGAGCCCTCAGCTGTCTACCAGCGTCTCATTGGTTCCCTTGTAAACTTGAGTCTCGAATCTAGTTTACTTGTTTCTAGGGTTCATATCTTGTTGTCATTCAACGAGTGTATTCATAGCACTTTGTAATACTTTGTTTATAATACTTAATAAAGCATTACGCGTTTGAAAAGTATTTCATTGTGTTTCGTGGTTACAAGAGTTATAGTTTATCAACAATTGTCATATTAAGTCACTTTCAAAAACATCTTTAAACCCTTGATTAGTTAATTTAGATTAATCTTGTTTAAGATGTGATTCTCTCCTTCAATCTCCTCATACTCTTAAGTGCAAAGAGAATATCACTCATACATTTGTGATGTGATTAAAGATGAAGTCTTGATGAAGATCATCATGTTCATCATTTTTATTTGTGTCTTGTATAGATCCAATGTATATGTGTATACTTGGATGAATCTTGTGTAGATCCAATGTATATGGGTATACTTGGATCAATATTGTGTAGATCTAATGTATTTGTGAATACTTGGATTAGTTGTGTTAATCCATTGTATTTGTGAATACTTGGATTAAGTAAATCCATTGTATATGTATATACTTGGATTTATGTTGTGTAGATCCAAGTTACATGTGCACACTTGGATATGTGTTTTATTGAGTTGTAATAGGTAAGAGTTGTGAGTTCTCACTAAACTATAAAGTGATGTGGTTGTGTCTTGTGAGTTCTCACTAAACTATAAAGTGATGTAGTTGTGTCTAGTGAAGTTCTCACTTAGCTTCAAAGTGAATAGTCGTGAAGATTGGTTCTACCTTTCGATTAGAACTCGACATCTAGCCTGGTGTCGTAAAATGGTGAAGTAGGCAACGTTGTGAAGATTGGTTCTACCTTTCAACTAGAACTCGACATCTAGCCTTGTGTCGTTAATGGTGAAGTGGGCAACGTTGTGTAGATTGGTCCTACCTAAGATTAGGACTCGACATCTAGCTTAGTGTCGGAAATTATGTAAGCGACGTGTATGGTTTTCTCCACCTTGAAAGGAGTTTTGTTGACTAGTGAAGTAACTCTCGAGTAAGGTGTACTCGAGGAGTGGAGTAGGGCGAAGAGGAGCTTCGTGACCGAACCACTATAAATCATCGTGTCGGTACTTTCCTTTACATTTATGTCTTTACTATTATAGATGTATTTATATATTGTGTGTTGTGTGCATCTCATAATCTAAACATCTAAGTTGCGGAAAAGCTAAGGCTTAGTACGTGTGTGTTTCGTGTTTAGATTATGGTCAAGTGTGCATCCTTTAGTCTAAACATCTTAGTTGCGGAAAAGCTAAGGCTTAGTACGTGTGTGCTTAGTGTTTAGACTATTGCTTGATGTACACTTGATTTGATGTGTTTGTGTGTTTCCTTACTTATAGTTATTATCTATTACAAACACATCTCATATCTAGTCAATCTTAATCGAGAATTTGATACAAACGATTGTCAAGGTTTACAACGTATCAATATTTGGCATCCACTGTAGGCGGTTCTTTATTGAGCCCGCGGTTCTTTATTGATAAGGAACCGCGGTGATATTTAAGGAACCGCGGCCAGTGGAATAAACGAAATGTTTCAAAAATGAACTAGAAACTATTCAACCCCCCCTTCTAGTTTCTACAGTTTCCACATACCGTACTTACATAGTATCGGACATGCTAAAGACATACGTTGCACGTCTAGTGAAATATAGACTTAGTTTTATTCTTGATAAGCCGTGACATGTCATGCAACATAGATACACGATATCTAAAAGAAAATAAACAGGTTTCAAAATTCAATAAACAAAATTGCCGTGGTCATCACGGACTTATATATAAGATTCTAACAATGTTATGAATTCTAGCCGTGTACATACATGGACGAATAAAAGTACAAAGATACAAATGCTTACAAGGTAAATTACAGAGGAGGTAGGAACTCTCCTATTTCCCTCTTTCCTTCGGCAATCAGGGCACGGAGAACCTCGCCGCGAGCATCTTTGCCACCCAGCGCCCTAGTCATGTTGGCGTCCAACGCCTCGGCTAAGAGTTTCTCACCTTTCATCACCTTCGAAATAGAGTCGTATGTTGGCAGGGTCAGTTGGATGGGGTCGATTGTGAGCTTGGCCATGATCGCCTCGTTGGAAGCATCCTTTAGCGACTCAAGATCATCTAGGAAGGGGTGCTGCATTTCCCCAAGGGCGTCCATGGAGGCGGTCATCTTATCTTCTGCTCCAGGATTATGGTAGGCGTGTTGGGAGATGTCTTCATTTTTGCTTATCAATTCTGCAGCCTTGATCAAACCCTCATGCCTACCACGGTCAATGTCGTCTGATACAACATCCGCAAAGGCCTGCACAAAATGAGGAGCCTCCATTACCTGGGTCACGGCAAGGCGCATCCTATGGCCCACCATCCATCTACGCCCGGCTATGGCCGTGAGCAATGGAGGGCATAGCACTTCGGCGCAGTCCATTGCTAGCCTGTTCAGTTCTCCCTCTGCTACCGCAGTCTCTCTGCTAGACTGTTCAGTTCTTCCATGACAATCTGTGCCTGGGTAAGTTCTTCCTTGAGCGTATCGCGTTCTTGAGGAATGGTGAAGGCTTGTTCTGTTACGGCTTTGGCGGTGGCTTCGGCTGCGGATACCTATAAATAATACTTGGAATTACTACAAGACAAGATGGGTCTTATGTGAACAATGAATATCAATAAAGGCGCGTACCTTCGCATCAGATGCAGCTAGGAGGGCTTCCAGCTCAGCAATGCGCTCCTCGCGGGCATTGGCGTGGTTGGCTTGTTCCTTAATTGTCTATTCCGCTACAACCAAGGCTGCCTGCAAGGAGGTTATCGTCTTCTCATGTTTTTCCACCAGCTCTTCTCTGCGAGCAATCCTCCTCTTGGAATGGCTCATGTTGGCCAAGGCTCCTTCCAGACGACGTCGAAGGGCCGCGCCGACTGTTACTTGGTGCGTCGTGGACACATCATACTGCTCCTGCAGCGTCTCGTGCTCGAGTTCATCTAAGTCTTGTGCCAGCGCTGGAGGGGTTATGTGGTCCATGAATTCTTTGCACTCAGACTCCGCCTCTAGTCTTGTTAAGCTGGACAAGTTCTAGGCTGGACGGAGGTTGGTGTCAGGTCCCTCGGAGCATGGCTCCTATTCATGAGTTACAGGGGGATGTAGGTCTCATAGATATCACGGGTGAGGGTTCCCTTTCCGCCTCCTTCTCTTGTGCTATTGTCGATGGATCCACCCTGTTATTAAAACACACTTATGAGTTTTTGTTCGTATATTGTGTCTTATGGAGTATTGGTTGTACTTACATTGTGTCAATCATGGGTTCCATGGTAGAAGGATCCACAACACTCACAGGAATTGCCTTCCAGACCTGGTCATCTACTTGCGGCGCGGGGTTGCCTTGGGGCATGGTGGTACTGCTTCCCTCTTGGAACTGCGGGTGGCCAGGCCTCAGTTTCTTGGGAGGAGCATTATGTTCCCCTGCCTCCGCTTTGACATTCTTCGCCACCTTCCTGGTGGTCTTGCGCTTTCTGGATTTAGGCTTTGATGGCTGGGGGGATCCGAAATCCTGTGTCATTTTGTCTTCTCCACCGTCACGATTGACGGATGGATCTGTGAGTTGTTCTTCTTCATCTTGGTGTGGTGGGGCGTTCTCCAGCAGCAGCTCCCCACCGTGTTCATTGAGGAAATCTAGGGGGACTTCTGGATCACGGGCTCCTCCGCATCTGACTGCTGCTTAGTCGTTTCTTCCAATGGGATAGTCATGTTAACGGTGGCAGCTAGTAAGGGGGGGTTCGCCTTCTTTCACTGGTCGAGACCCTTGTGGAACTTTGCTTGGATCACCTTGGCGTAATAATCCAAAAAACTTCATCTCTGCGGACATTTGCATGCATAAAGGTTAGTAAATTCACAAGTATTGTTAGACACGTTTGCATCTAATATATAGAATACCTACCCTGTCTACGCTCGGTCAGAAAGCAAGGATATCTATCCTCCCTCCCATAATAGTTGCGGGGCTGATCCCTACTAAGCAGAGGAAGTTCTCCGGCAGGCCCTTATGGAATTCAGTGCGGTGGGTGTCTAATATTTTTAAATCCTTACGGCTATAGTCCTTGGATGAAGGAGGGTAGTCAAAGTGCACTTTGGTTTTAAGAACAAAAAGGGTGGGGAATACCTTTGCATCTAGGAAAAAGTAGTGGTCGTACCAACTCTTAAGGGAATCTAAGGGTTTCCTATAAGTCATAGGTGCGGTCGTGAATCGTTTCTTAAACGATAGCCACCCATTCACCATTTGGGGGGAGTAAAAAACCCTAAATAGATTTACGGTAGGGGTTACCTCACATGTGTAGCAGGTAATCTCAAATTGGTTGATCTTACATGCCCCTATGCAATGAAGTTGGGTTATATGGAATTCGTAGTACAAAAGCACATCTACCAGGAACCTATACAAGGGGATGCGGTAGTTAGCCGAGTCAAATAGGCGCGTATACACGCCTATCTTTCCTTTAGGAGCATCCGTAATAGCTTCACCGTCACCTGGACAGGTTGGGTGTACGCTTTCGGGAATGTAATACTTAGACAAAAAGTCTATATATTTTTCCGGAGGCATCACATTGAGGACGTCCGTGATGACAGGGTTATCTTTCACCATGATTTATAAAAAGGATTAGAGAGGCGCGATGATCTAACCTGAGGTGGTGAAAATCCGTGGAAAAAGAAGAGAAGGAGTGAAGAATTGAGCACAAGTATAACAATGGCGGAAAAGGGAATGTGAACTGTGTGTTTGCACAGTTATGCTGCGAATTCTTTTATAGGGTTGCCTCGAGTTACGAGGTGCCATGGATGTTTGCCACGTGTAAACCACTACGCCTATCTAACGGATGGGATTTCTAACACTTCTGAAACGTCAGAAGGGACCCACGGGTCACTTCTTGACAGTTTTACGTGGTTCAAGAGTGGGCCTATCTGGTGCACTTTTGTAGACATGCGTCTGACTAATGACTACCATTAATGCATTCATTAAAGTTTTCCCGGTCGGCTTTTTCTGGAGTACGGCCATGTTTGCAGCAGCAAGGTCTACAGGACATTGATTAGTCTAGAGGTTACGCCTACGGTTGTAACAAGTAGACTGGGGGCACATGATGACGTATAGTCCCCAACCGGGTCATGAACCCGGCTCACGGGTAATACCCACATCCGGCCCGTTACTGATGGGTTGGATTAATATCATTTAAGCTTATGGGATTTGAATGAACAGTGGCCACATACATGTGTGCGGCCCACGGCCCGGCACGGCCGATACAGGGTTAGACAGAATCATAATCTTATTATGATTGGGATTTACCTCAAAGTGAAGGATATACACTCACCATAATTAGTAGATAACAATCAAACTAATTATGGAACTTATCCTTTGCTTGGGGCCGAAGCATCGGTGATAGCCCACCAGGGTTTCACCGCCTATATAAGGAACCCTCAAGGGTTCCACAAAGGTATTACAGTCTACATACTCTAAACTCACATCCGATTCTTAACCCTAATCGATTACTTACTCTCACGCCGGAGTCTAATCGTGGGATACATTCCCACGGTAAGCCTAACGCGTGTTGCTTTAGTGTGCAGGATCTCAACAAGACTATTCACTTGGTGCAAGAGCCGGAGCCCAACCTACCCGAATTGAGCCTAATTCGGGTCTAGCAAGGATCATCCAACTTTTGTATCAACACTTGGTCATTCAAACTTAATCCATTATAAAAAGTATTAATTTGATGTACCTTAGTAAAACCGTGTTGTGGACACTTCCTTAAAAGTTCCTTAAAACGATCCCAAGATTCACTAAACGTCTCACGTACTTTTGTTCAAAATTAATGTCATTCCGCAAAACGGTAGTACGTGAGGGTGGGAAAAAGTAATTGATAAACTTGGTCTCAAGGTCCGCTCATGTTGTAATACTTTGGGGTGGTTCCTTATAAAGCCAAGTCCGGACTTGTCCCTCGAGGGAGAAAGGAAAGAGGAGCAAACGAATTGCCTCTTGTGAGACCCCATTGTATTTCACGGTATTGGTTAAGTGAACAAACCTTTTTATGTGATTGTGTGGATCATCATGAATGCGTCCTAAGAAAGGTTTTGCGGAAGCCATTTGAATGAAACCGGTCTTGAGCTCGAAGTTATTTGCATCAATAGCCGGAACCACAATCGCATCTTTTGCCTTTAACATGTAACTGCAAGAGCTCGATTATTGGACGGTTATCCATTGTGTTAACAACAGGAGGAGTCTCGATGACAGCAGCTTGAATGGGCTTCCTTTTGCGTGAACGGGTACGCATACACCTACACAAGAAAAGAATAACAAAGAAATAGAAAAATAACAGTTAACGTGAAAGAAATATTTTTGGTGCAAAACCTTTGAAAAAGGATTGCTTTTATGATTTTTAAATGTTTTTGGATTTTTTGAATTTTTTTATTTTTATGGATTTTTGAAAAAATTTGAAAATTTTGCAAGAAATAACGTTCAAAGGTGAACGGATCCCAAAATCCAACGCGTCTCTCACAAAAAACCGTTAATCTTCACGAAAAGAGCCGGTTGCGACGCCGTTTAATACTTGTGATTTTATGTATAAAAAGTTATCGTCTCGACTCAATTCGAATTGAAAAAGGAATAATGTGCGACTCAGTTGTTCTTGGTGCAAAGAAGGTAAATGTGATTATCTAATTTTAAATAAAGATGAAATTGTCGTTGAGTAACTTAATTAAAATGAAGGCTTGAAAAGATAAAAACTAGAATTAAAGATTTTAAAAGAAATTAAGTAAATGACAAAAGATTAAAACTTAATAAAAATGTGAACTTTAAAAATTAAAACTTAGTAAAGGAAGTAAATTTGAAAATTAAACTAAGTAAAGACAATTTAAAATAAAGCTAAGTAAAAAGGCGGGAAAAATAAAATTTAAAACTAATTCGGAATCCAAGATCCTGTCACAATCCGGAATACCAAAACTTACTCACTATCCGGAATCTCTATAATCTCACTATCCGGAATGTAATATGCTCCTTATCCGGAATAAACACAAAGTTGATCTTATCCGGAATGTATGAAGATACTACAATCCAGAATCTAGTAAACTATGCTTATCCGGGATTGGTTTCACCTTCTAATCTGGAATACTTGCGTTTGGGGCTTATCCGGAATGTGTGTATCCAAGGCTTATCCAGATTCCCTTTGATGTTATCCGGAATCTGTTCTAGCCTATATTCGGAATGTATAGACTTTGTTATCCGGAATCCTGTGAAACAACTTATCCGGAATCACCACTTTTCAACTCTATCCGGAATCCACAAAACTCAAGTTATCCGGAATCTGTATTCTAACTACTATTCGGAATATTGATTTTTGCTAGCTATCCGGAATAAGAGGGTTTATAGGAAACCCGGATAAGCTAAGAAATGAAAATAAGAAAAATCTAATAATAAGCTATAATTCAAATAAGCACTTAATCAAAAACTTAACCAAAATGATTTTAGGAAAAAGCAAATAAGCCACAATTAAAAAACTTTTAAAAACACTAAATAATCAAAATATTTAAAATCAACTTTTTATAAAATAAACTATTAAAGACACTTAATTAAAAATAAGAAAATCAAACAATAAGCACCAAACACAATAAGCTAAAGAGATCAAACACATCAAAACCAATAAGCACAATCAAACAAACACATCAATTTAACCAAAACCATGATTAAACAAACTACATGATTATGAAAATAAACAAGATTAAAATAAGAAAGGTAGAATGAGAATGATTAATGAAAAGCTTGAAATGAAGATTAAGATTAAAGATTCAATACAAGATTAATGTAAAAAGCTTAAAACATTTAAAGAAAAGATAGAGAGAGAAAGTAATAAGCTACTCCTAAAGCATAAAAATAAATCTATCTAAAAACTAACTAACCCCTCTCCTAATGACATATTAGGAAGGTATTTATAGGAGGAGTGGAAGTGTTGATGCTTCTCTCTTTCTTTCTTTATCTTTTCGTCTTTTAATTTCTTCGTCTTTCTCGACGTTGTCTCGGGATTTGTCGATATGAAATGAACTCGTCTTCTAATTTTCTTCTTTTATTAGATTTGGTTCTTTGACTTCATTAAACTTCCGTCTTTAGACTTTTTCTTCGATAAATCCTCAGAATAGGCCTTTAACTTCCGTTCTTTTTGCACTCTTGATCTTTTGACTTCGTCTTTTGTCTTTTTCTTCGATAAAAGCCCGTGAAAGCCCGTGTTTTCTTCCTTTTTCATATTTTGGTCCTAAAACAAAACAAAAAAACAAACCACGCATAATTCCGACTTTTACGACATAAAATACACGTTTTGGCTTGGTTATTATTATAATTAAGTGGTAAAAGGATGGGTGATTTCACACCTATCAGTACTCTAAGATTGACTTGAGATCTGGGTACCATCAGTTGAGGGTTATAGAGGAAGATATTCCAAAAACAGCATTCAGATCTCGATACGGTCATTACGAATGTCAGGTTATGCCATTTAGGTTGACCAATGCACCAGCTATATTCATGGACCTCATGAACCGAGTGTATAAACCCTACCTAGATAAATTTGTAATCGTATTCATCGACGACATACTCATCTACTCCAAGAATGAACAAGAACATGGAGAATAAAAGTTTATGAACTTATATTTAATAGTCGTGTGATAGTATCGAACTCAAGATTACGGGATTGCACTTAATACGTAAAGAGTTAATTTATTTAATAATTATATTTATTATATTTATTAAATTAAACTGAGCTAAATAACTATATATCTTTAATGATCGTTAAGTATTAACGAGTGTTAAATAATATATAGAAAGAGGATTAAAAAGGAAGAAGGACGAAAGGTTCAGGAACATCCCATAGAGGGGTGTTCGTCGGTCAGTTAGGGCACCAAAAGGGGGGGGCAAAACTTGCCTTTTATTTATTTCGGCTACAATGGATTTTAGGCCAATAAATACATTCCCTTACCCTTCATAATCTTCATATGAATCTCTCCTGTAACACCCCCATTTTACCTTTACTCAGCGAAACATTGATATGGGGTATTACTTCATAGTACCATAGTTACAATAATAGAAAATGCTAAAAAGACATTTTTATGAAACAAATGTTATCATTCATTTATTTAAATCAGAGTTTAATAAACAGCTGTACATACGCTGTACAAACACAGGTTTCCCAAATATCTAGTTTTATTGATAGAATGATAACTTATTCAAGACACCACCTTCCGTAGCACGCCAGTCTTCATTTACCTAAGATATATGCTTAAAGTCAACACAAAGGTTGAGTGAATTTATAGGTTTTAAACATCATTTGAATACAAGTATGACTCTCGGGCTAAAGTATTATACACTCAGTTTAAATTCATCGATTCTAATTGCACTAGCTCATGACCCGCGACTAGACATTATCAGAAAAATCCAACAAATTGCCCTTAAGCAGGACGATTGGCAGACTATCCTGAGTTTTAGCAAAATAAAGTATATTTGTTTAGCCTAGGAATGGACCATTAGCTGCTAGCAAGTGCGACTTTCCCAGATAGGAGATGTCAGTCTCCAATAGTACTATTCACGATATTAGCGCTCATTAAACGATTAAAAAGGGACTTTGGATGGCAACAAGTAAACATAGTGTCAATAATCATATAGGCAGCATACAAAAACACTTGTATTTTAGTTTTGCATATATCCCCCTCACGGGTTTTCAAATTGTTTGTAAGCTTTTAATATGTGAGGCCATAAACTCACCTTAGCCTATAGGGTCTTATGATTATCCAACCACAACCTTCTCACGGAATCTACACTGACACACAATATCAATATATATCAAGTGTTAGTCTCTAAGTTAATTCTATTTAATTAACATTCTTTGAATGAATTAATTTGGATTAATAGTATCAGTGTTCGGGTCATCATACTCAGAAGCCATTCTATAAACGTTTGAGGAGCGAGGGCACTTTAAATCGTAACCCAACCACTCAGTCAGAACGTAATATCGAGATGGAACATATTTGTACAAAGATCCATAATAACATGACACAACATATTTTATTACATTTTGAGTTTCAATGTTGGCAAAAATAGTCCTTGTTGTTATAGTTTGGTGTAATTACACTTTTTACCCTTTAAGTATATAGTTTCATAAATTGCAATTTAAACCTTCATTATTTAACCTTAGGGTCTCAAACTTTACAAAATTTATTCTTATAGATTTTACTTTCATAAAATAACACTTTTGCCCCAAAATGATTTATAGTTTCAAAAATGATAGTTTTAGTCCCTGAACTTGTAAAAATCACGTAACAAGCTCAAAAATGATCCAAATGATCTAGGATTTGAAAACAAAGTTTATGTACACATTTATAATCATAATAAAAACAATTCATCAGAATTATAGCTTTTGAAATGGGTTTTTTTCATTATTTTATGTAGATTACAAAACTAGGGTTTTAAGACATCTTTAACTTATAACTTTCATTTAAAATGATGAAATGACTTAGTTTATTTTAGATTATCTTTATAACAAAATTTTGGCATTATAACAAGTCTAATTAAACTTTATAATAAGATCAAAGCCTTTGTTAACATAGATTTACCTAGGTAGCTCCAAAATGGCTCCTTATGGCTTCTTGTGAACACAACTTGCTATCAAAGCTTCAAGAGCTTCAATGGTTAGCTTCTAGACCTGGTTTTTGGTCTTTTGGGATGTCCTAAGACGTATATAGAGGTGGAAATGAAGAATTGGTATGAGATACAAAGGAAACATGGTACAAGTTCAAATGAAGCATTTTGCCCCTATTTATACTTGTTTTCACCCTTAGCCTCCAAGTTATGCATTAAACGTGTAATATAGATATATGGGTGACTAATGAAGGCAAGTGAAGATCTACACAATTTCATAGCTTGTATCTTAGTCCTAATCCTTCCTTGTGGCTAGAAATAAGTCACAACAAAATATAGATAGGAATGGTGATGTGTAGCAAGCAAGGAGGTGATCCATCTACTTGTCACACTCCTAAAATATCTTAGTATTGATAAATATCAGGTTTTTAAACTTGTAATGGAGGGAAATGGTTTGAAAATGTGTTTTGGAGGGAAATTACAAAACCGGATCCTAAAACTAGGGCTTGTAAATTATGTTTTGTGTTTTTGGTGATTTAGGAAAGTGATTAGTGAATGATTAGGGATTAATTAGGTTTTATACATTCTATTTAAGATATTTGGGTCCTTGGTTTGAAGTTTAACAAAGGTTTGATGTGAAAATGGGAAGTATACATTTGTAGATTAGGGTTTTCTAATGATCTAGGGTTTAATCTTAGTAAATGTGATTATCCTCCTCTTAGATACTGTTTAAACTTAATTTAGGTCCTATACATTGTCTCTTAAGTTTCCAATGAGTTCTCACACTTGGTTTAAAGGTTTAGTTTAGGTAAACATGTCTAAAGAGTGAAAATACCTATTTTGACCTAATTTACAAGTCATGCATTGAAATATTGTACCTTGTGCATTAGGTTACTTGTAAATTGTCTTAATATAATCTTATAATCTTAATTAAGTCCTATAAGTATTTATAGACTTGTCCAAAAAGAACTATGTAGTGATTCCATGTAGATTTCTTAATATTAGGGTTTTTAGGTCATTAATCCTAATGATTTTCTAACTTGGGTAATTAGGGTTTATATCTTAATGTACACTTATTCTAAGTCTTATATAGTATGTTTATGACTTCTATGGATTCTAAATTCTTATTTTGAGGGTTTATATGAGTTGATCATATTCTAGGGTTATTTAAATAAGATTAAGGTTCTATGCTTTGGAAACTTGTACTTTATGCTTTAATAATTTGTAACTTGGTTCAAGATAAATGTATGATCATATTATGATACTTAGTTGAGTTTTATGTTTTTTTTGCAAAAGATTAGAGTCTAATTCATTATAGGTTGGATTTTATATGCTAATCTTGGTTTTAGGTCATTTTCTTGTAATTAGCTTGTGATTAGTGAATATTAGTGTTTTAAGATTATTTAGCTTTCCTTTATTTGGTGGATTAGAATTAGTGTAGAGTGTTTAATAATAGTACATTGTCATTTTTTTATTACATTGCTTGAAATACTAGTTTATAAGGGATTTCTAGGGTTTCTATGGGAATTTAGGGTATCCTTGTTATATTTGAGTTGTTCTTATTCATGATTCATTCATATGATAACCTTTAAAACTCAGAGTTTATATATACATAGTGTTTACAACATATAGGCATATGTTGATGTGGCAATTATGATAGTGAGATCCATAAGTTAGTCATGTAGTATAGTGAAAATGCAAAAATTTCTAAGTAAAATCACCTTTTTATTTATGAACATGGATATTAAATTAACAAAAACTACTGGATGTTATAGTCTCTACCCCTTATTTAAAATCTCATCCCAAGATTTAACTAGAACTAGGTTTAACAGAAGAATATAGATGTGGATATTTAGCTCAGAATTGATCTTCACGTTCCCAAGTATACTCAGGTCCTCTTTTCGAGTTCCATCGTACTTTAATTATTGGGATACGGCTCTACTTCAAGCTTTTCACTTCTCTATCCATAATTTCCACCGGCTCTTCTATAAATTTGGCTTATCATCGAGTTGAAGTTCTTTCATCGGTATGATGAGAGATTCATCAGATAAGCACTTCTTAAGATTCGAAACATGAAAAGTATTGTGAACATTACTAAGCTCTTCAGGAAGCTCTAGTTTATATGCCATAAGGCCAATTCTTTTGGTTATTTTGAATGGTCGTATATACCTTGGATTCAGTTTCTTCTTCTTTTCGAATCGAATAACTCCTTGACGGGGCGAAACTTTCAAGATAACACGATCTCCTACTACAAATTCCAAAGGTTTACGTCTAGTATTAGCGTAACTCCTTTGTCTATCTTGTGCAACTTGTAATCGCTGTCGGATTTGAACAATCTTTTCAGTAGTTTCATGTATTATTTCTGGTCATGTCAGTTGATTATCTCCAACTTCATCCCAGCAAACAGGCGATCGACACTTTCTTCCATAAAGTATTTCGAAAGGCGCTGCTTTAATACTAGCATGATAACTATTGTTATAAGAGAATTCTACTAAAGGTAGATGTTTCTCCCATCCTTTTCCGAAATCTATCACACAAGCTCTAAGCATATCCTCGAGAGTTTGAATTGTTCTTTTACTTTGTCCATCTGTTTGTGGATGATATGCCGTACTCATATCCAATTGAGTACCTAAGGCACTTTGCATTGATCTCCAAAATACATATGTAAAACGACTATCACGATCTGAGATAATAGATACAAGCACTTCGTGTTATGAGATTATTTCCTTAATGTACAATCTCGAAAGAGTTTCCATACTATCAGTCTCTTTAATAGGAAGAAATCGTGCAGATTTTGTAAGACGGTCGACAATAACCCAGATGGTGTCATGTCCATTTGATGTCTTAGGTAATTTAGTCACAAAATCCATCGTAATTCTTTTCCATTTCCATATTGGAATATCTGGTTGTATCAATAGACCGGATGGTTTTTGATACTCTGCTTTAACTCTTGCACACGTTAGACACTTTCCAACGTATTCTGCTATGATTGCCTTCATGTTAGGCCACCAATAGAGTTTCTTCAGATCTTGATACATCTTGTCAGAACTAGGATGTATAGAATAGTTTGATTTATGAGACTCGTGCATAATCAAATCTCTTAAATTACCATAGACAGGTAACCAACTACGATTTTTAATACAACGAATTCCATCTTGATGAACTTCAAATTCTTTATCCATTCCTCTTAATTTCTCTGCTGCAACATTCTCTACTTTAAGTGCTTCTTCTTGCGCTTCGAGAATTTGGGTAGGTAATTTCGGTAAAAGAGTTATCATTAATGATTTAACTCGTAACGGCTAAACACGTTCCTTTCGACTTAAAGCATCAGCTACTACATTGGCTTTACCTAGGTGATAACGAATTTCACAATCGTAATCAGCAAGTAATTTTAACCAACGTCGCTGTCTCATATTCAATTATTTCTGATGAAGAATATATTGAAGACTCTTGTGATCGGTAAATACTACACGCTTCGTACCATAGAGGTAATGTCTCTAGATCTTAAGAGCAAATATCAATGCTCCTAATTTAAGATCATGAGTAGTATAATTCTTCTCATTCGGTTTAAGCTGCCTTTATGCATAAGCAATAACTTTATTCCTTTGCATAAGCACTGCTCCCATTCCTTGAATAGATGCATCATAGTAAATGATAAAGTCATCGTTACCTTCTGGTAATGCTAGGATAGGTGCTTCACACAACTTCTTCTTCAATAATTGAAAAGCTATCTCTTGACTATCTCCCCAGACAAACGGTTTATTTTTCTGAGTTAATTCTGTCAAAGCTTTAGCAATCTTTGAAAAACCTTCGATAAATCTTCGATAATACCCAACAAGTCCTAAAAATTGTCTAATTTCTGTAGGCATACTAGGCTTACTCCAAATTTTCACCGCTTCAATCTTTGCATGATCCACACGAGTTGTTGGGCCAATGAAAGTTTTAACTATGGCCCAGTCTAGATTTGCTTAAATTAGACTAAGTGTTACTGATCGCTGAGAGGACCAGCGACAGAGACCAGACCAGTGGAAGGCAAAGCCTCAGCTGGCACACCAGGAACATTCAAGTCAAAGACAACGTCAGAGAAGTCGAAGACAATCTGAAGTCATACTCACCAGCGATTATGGATAGCTGGGATGTAGAAGGAATGTGCTGGTGTTCAAGGATCTCTGAGTTTACAATACTCAGAGATCACTTAAGAACCCTAGAAGTCTGATACAAGCAAAGCTTGTCCAATCCTTTATAGTTTAGGCGGGAGAATCTACTAAGTGTTTTGAGCGAGACAAAACAAGAGATTCAAGATAAATCCTAGTACGACCTAGTGGGACAAAAGGTGAACAGTTGGCAGAACTGTTCACCTAAAGTTGTTTAAAGCTATGTCTCGATTTAGACATGCATTTAATACGTTGTACTCTTCCATTCAAAAGATGACATGTATCAACTACTCCCACTAAGGAAGCAACCTCGTACCACTATAAATAGGAGTGAGAAAGAAGAATTAAGTAACCCTTGTGCTTGGATAAATTATCTAAGTTATTTCTCACTTTGGAACCGCTGAGCCCTCAGATGTCTACCAGCGTCTCATTGGTTCCCTTGTAAACTTGAGTCTCGAATCTAGTTTACTTGTTCTAGGGTTCATTTCTTATTGTCATTCAACGGGTGTATTCATAGCACTTTGTAATACTTTGTTTATAACAGTTAATAAAGCATTACGCGTTTGAAAAGTATTTCTTTGTGTTTTTGTGTACGAGTTATAGTTTCAACAATTGTCATATTAAGTGACTTTCAATTGGTATCAGAGCGGTTTGATTTATGAAACATTTTATAAACCGTTCTTGTTTTTAAAATCAAGATCCTAATATGACTGATACTTTACCTCCTCCACCCTTTGGTCAAACCAGTCAAGCTACCACTTCGACCACCGCACCGGCCACCACATCTACTACCATGCCTACACCGGTTGAAAGCACTGGTAATAATGATGATGACCTTCCCCAACTACTTGATGTTCGTGGGGGGTCACATGTGTCTAATGTTCCAGCGTTTGATGAAGAAGATTTTTCAAGTTGGAAAAGTGAATTCTTATATATTTAGATGGCTTAGAACCCTTCTTGATAGAAATCTTAGAAAATGGTCCCTATGTACTGCTGGCCGTTTCCTCTACCCTTGAGAGACCCATCAAGAAGCCTGTTAAGCAATGGTCTCCAGCGGATAGACGTCTGGCTAACCAGGACAAGAGACTCAAAAGTATCTTAGTCTCTTGACTACCCAAGAACATTATGAAGTCCATCATAAAATGCAACTCTGCTAAGGAGATGTGGACTGAGTTGGTTCTAGGGTATGAAGGTCCATAGGAAACAAAAGAAACCAAAATCCAAGCCCTTAGACTTAAGTTTAATGCTTTTAAAGCTTTGGAAACAGAAATTGTTGCTCAAACTTATACTAGGCTTAAGATTTTGTTGAATGACTTAGGAAACAATGGAGTTATTCTACCTAAGGCTGAGGTTAATGCTACATTTGTTGATAGTTTACCTAGAAAATAGCTTAGCCTAAACCAGACCTTAAGAGCAAATAATGTTATATAAATGATACTTTAGCCCAACTGTTTGGTAGATATAACTATGAAGAAGGGCTAATTGACTCCATTTACAAATCAGAGACTGATAGGTTTACCACCAATATCACTGGATCAAAAGCTCTTGTTGCTAACCATTCTTTTCAGGACAACGACTCTGACATAGAAGAGGACACCAGAAGCAGTCAAGAATTTCTTGATGAATTACATACTGAGTTCCATGACAGAGCCCTTCTAGCTGACCAAAAGAGGTACTACAAGAGATCCAGTAGAGTTGGAGCTGCTAAGGTTGATAAATCCAAGGTGTCATGCTACAATTGTGGAAAGACTGGTCACTTTCATAAAGATTGTTGGTCAAACAAAACCTCCTCTCCAAGCTTTCCTTCATCCAGCAACAACCACAGCAGCAAGAAGAAGTTTTCTACCTCACCTTTCAAGCAAACTTCCCACTCTGACTCAGAGGGAAAGAAGGACTACAAAGTTAAGTACAAAGCCTTAAAAGCTGAGCTGTTAAAACTTAACCAGAAATTTGAAGATGCAGCTAAGAAAAAGGATGTTAAGAAGACTGAAAAAGGTCTGATTGTTGCTTCATTCGACTGGGATGATGAACCCCTTACATCTGAGGATGAAGGAACCACTACCGTCAGAGCTTTTATGGTTGTCGCTGACGAAGAACCTGTTGTGGGAAAAAGCGAAGCAAGATCTGGTCAATGGGTGGACATCACCATGAAAAAGGTACAAATACTGCTATCTATGCCTGAAGGTCCTGATAGAGACCATGTCAGTGACTATACCTTAGTTGACCTCCACTTTGTGGAAGAGCAAAGAAAAAACCTGTTAAACAAGTTTCATAGTCTTAAAACAGAGTTAAATCTTTGTCAATCTGAATTAGCAAATCTAAAACCCTTTGTGAATCTTGCAAACCAACTTCAAAATGAAGTAAGCATATTTTCCATTGAAAATGAGTCTTTAACTGATGAAAACACTAAACTCAGATAAACCATTGAAAAATGGAATTTGGCTCAATCCATAGTGGAAGAAATAGTTGCTGAAGCCATACCAGGTGATGTGGTTTAGGCTATTGGGGGAAAGGGTAGATACAAAAATCATATACCTGTACCCAATGTTAAATTTGTCCCTTCAGATGTTTCTTCTCCATCTTCCACCTCTGTGGATGAGATGAACTCTGACAAGAAATCAGAGGTACCAGCTTTACCAAGACTCGTTGGTGATATCCTATCTGATTCCTTGATTGGCCCAAAACCTCTAACAAAAACCCTAGGGAATCCAGTTCTCAAAGTCGCTGATAAAGCGCACAAAAAGGTTTTTGTGGCCAAGGACTCCAACAAACCCACTCCTCCCCCTGAAGAGCTTTCACCCACCAAACAACTTCTCCTCACCTTGATGGAAGAAGTAAAGGGGTTGAAAGAACAAATCAACCCCAGAGTTAACAGTCCATCTGTTAACTCTCTTGGTGAAGGATCTAGTAGCTCTAAGGGGAGAGCTTTATTCAGGCCTTGCAAGCATTGCGGTTTCAAAAATCATTCTTCTGAGGACTGCTCAAAGAAACCAAAATGTATTACATGCGAGTCTACTGAACACACCTCTAGAGAGCATGAAGAGATCATTGCTGTTCAAAGAACCAGAACTCAATTAAGATCAAAAACTCCTCACATGCCCTCTAGAAGAGTTGAGCCCAAACCCAGAGACAATTCTCAGGGTTATAGACCAAATCCCCCATGCAAGTACTGTGGCTTCTTTGACCATCACTCTGATGAGTGTGAGCATTATCCCAGATGTGACATCTGTGGCAGTATGCGTCATGAACCCAGAGACTGCAACCAAAGAGGGGGAGATAGAAACCAGAGAAGACCAAATGTCGCTGGTCAGCAACAGCATGGACCCACTGGAAAGTGGGTTCATCATCGAAACTAATCTGGCTTTGTTATATCTATGCAGGAATATCTGAAGAAATCTGTTTGGTATATGGATAGTGGGTGCTCCAGACATATGACAGGGGTTAAACAATATCTGCATAGATATAAGAAGGAGTCTGGTCCAAAAGTAGTCTTTGGAGATGACTCCTCAGGGGCTACTGAGGGTTATGACTCAGTGGATTGCAACGGAATAACCTTCACAAGGTTCGCTTATGTCAATGGACTGAAGCACAACTTAATCAGCATTAGTCAACTCTGCGATGCTGGTTTCAAAGTTCTGTTCACCAAGACCCAAGGAACAATCTTCAATCAAAATGATGATGTTGTTCTAATTGCACCCAGAAGAAGGGATGTGTATGTCATTGACATGACATCATGTCCAAAAGGGATGAACACCTGTCTCTATGCCAAAGCATCTGATAGTAAAAATTGGCTATGGCATAAGAGACTCTCCCACCTCAACTTCAAGAACATCAACAAACTGGCCAAGAATGATTTAGTGGCTGGGCTTCCCTCTCTGACCTTCACCAAAGACAGACCCTGCTCAGCCTGCAAGAAAGGGAAGCACCACAGAGCCTCATTTAAGACAAAGCAATCATTCTCCATAAATAAGTGCCTCCATCTTCTTCACATGGACTTATTTGGACCAGTAAAACCTCAATCCCTTAATCACAACAAGTATACACTAGTCATTGTAGATGAATTCTCCAGATTCACATGGGTATTCTTTCTCAAAGAAAGAGTGATGCTGCTGAAAGAATAATGTCCTTCATCAAAGAAATAGAGAATTTAAATGACTGCAGAGTTAAGGCTATCAGAAGTGACAATGGCACTAAATTCAAGAACCATGCCATGGAAACCTTTTGTGATGAAAAGGGAATATCACAAAACTTTTCTAACCCAGGCACCCCTGAACAAAATGGTGTCGCTAAAAGAAGAAACAGAACTCTCATAGAGGCTGCTAGAACCATGCTCAGCGAATCAAGACTTCCAAAACAATTTTGGGGTGAAGCTGTGAACACAGCTTGTTACACACAAAACAGGTCTATTATTGTGAAGAGACACGGCAAGACCTCTTATGAAGTGTATAGGAAGAGAGCCCCTGATGTAAGCTACTTCCATGTCTTTGGTTGCCCTGTTTTCATTCACAACTACAGAGATCACCTGGGAAAATTTGGTGAAAAGTCAGATGACGGATTCTTTGTTGGATACTCTCCCACCTCCAGAGCCTTTGGAGTATTCAACATTCGCAGGCAAGAACTAGAAGAATCCATCCATGTCACCTTTAATGAAGCAGATGCTGTCATTACTCACACCAACACAGAAGAATGTGACATTGATTTCAATGAAGTCAAATCATATCCAGAGGATGATTTCTCATATCCCAAGGAATCATCTTAGGCCTGTCACAAGAACTTTCCTTATGTTCATGCATTTGATCCACACTCAATCTCTGACATCACTCCAGAGGTTGAGAATGTTGAACCTATCACTCCACCCACTAAAGTGAATGCTGATCTGATCGAACCAATCTCTCACCTTGATGAAGAGATTATGGATGAAGAAATAACATGTGAAGATCCCCCAGCATTCATTGAACCTGCAGTGACTCTTGAACCCACAGAGACTCCTGCTCCTCAATCCAAATGGAGCAGGAACCAAGATATTCTTCTGGTGAATATTCTTGGTGAACCCTCAGAGGGAGTCACCACCAGAGGCAAATTGAGATCTCTGGAAACAGCCTCAGCGAATGAATACCTTTTCGCTGATTTTCTCTCTGAAGATGAACCTAAGAATGTGGCTGTTGCGCTTCTAGATGAAGGGTGGGTTGTTGCCATGCAAGATGAGTTGAATCAGATCAAGAGGAACAAGGTGTAGACTCTGGTAAAAGCTTCAGCTGGAAAACAAGTGGTTGGAACTAAGTGGGTCTACAGAAACAAGAGGGATGAAGCTGGCATGATTGTTAAAAACAAGGTTAGGCTTGTGGTGCTAGGGTACAATCAATCAAAGGGTATTGACTATGATGAAACGTTTGCACCAGTAGCCAGATTGGAAGCTATCAGAATCTTCCTAGCCTTTGTAGCTTATATGGGGTTTACTGTATACCAGATGGATGTGAAGAGTGCTTTTCTAAATGGTAAGCTTGTAGAGGAAGTATATGTTTATCAACCCCCAGGGTTTGAAAGCAGTGAGTATCCTGATCACGTCTGCAGACTTCACAAAGCACTCTATGGGCTGAAACAAGCGCCTAGAGCATGCTATGAAACCCTATCAAAATTCTTACTTGAAAATAAATTTGTCAGAGGTACCATTGATCAAACCCTGTTCACTTATAGGTCCAAGGGTGATGTCATTTTAGTACAGATTTATGTGGATGACATAATTTTTGGTTCAACCAATATCACTTTGAGCAAACAGTTTGCCAAACTCATGACCAAAAAGTATGAAATGAGCATGATGGGGGAATTAACCTTTTTCTTGGGTTTTCAAAGTAAACAAAATTCAAAAGGAATTTCCATTTGTCAAGAAAAATATGTTAAGGATTTGCTCAAGAAGTATGATTTGTCTGATTGTGCATCAGTAAAATGCCCTATGCTTCCTCCCAACAACTTGGGAGCTGATGACTCAGGGGTCTCTGTTAATGAGACCTTATATAGAGGCATTATTAGGTCACTGATGTACCTCACAGCAAGCAGACCAGACATACAATTTGCCACATGTCTCTGTGCTAGGTACCAAGCTAACCCCAAGGAATCCCACCTTGTACCTATCAAAAGAATTTTCAGGTACTTAAAAGGATCTCCCACGCTGGGTCTCTGGTATCTAAACGGATCAGGCTTCGAACTTAAAGCCTACTCAGACTCTGACTATGCTGGGTGCTGTCTTGATAGAAAGAGCACCTCTGGGAGTTGTCAAATCCTTAGAGGAAAGTTAGTATGCTGGAGTGCTAAGAAACCAAACTCTGTGGCCATGTCATCAGCTGAAGCTGAATACGTAGCGGCCGCTGGTTGTTGTGTTCAAGTTCTCTAGATGAAAAGTCAGCTGGCTGATTATGGGATCACTTATGAAAAGGTTCTCATATTTTGTGACAACACAAGTGTTATAGCCATCTCCAATAATCCGGTACTTCATTCCAGAACTAAGCATATTGACATCAGGTATCACTTTATCAGAGACCATATTTTAAAAGGTGATATTGAGCTTCATTTTATACCCACTAAATACCAGCTCGCTGATATATTCACCAAGCCTCTAGCTGAGCCAAGTTTTACTAGGTTGGTTGCTGAGCTAGGTATGCTCAATATCAGTAAACAAATCTGATAAATGATCTCTGTCTCTGGGCATTTAAGGGAATTGAATGTAACGAGGTAGTTATATTCTAATGGGAGTTAATATATTCCCATATTTAGTTCAAATGATTATCCATTATTGTCAACAATTTTCCCACTTTCCAAGGGGACAAAAAATCACATGAAGAGTCAAGGGGTCCCACTTTTCCTAAAAGGTAAACTTTTGCATTAAATGTTTTAATTGAAAATGGCTAAACCTTTTATCAAAACCCTTGACTCATTTTTCAAACATCACATTACTCATTATTTTCACACACACATACTATTCATCTTCTTCACATCCTCCATTTCTTCCTTCCATCAACAATGGCGTCTTCATCAACAAACACATCTTTCACCGTCTTGGCCGCCTCAAACATAAATTTTGGGATAAACGATGGAAAGATCACCTTGAAAAACTGTGTAGCACTCTTGGAACATAACAATCCCCTCTACCATCCATTGTTATCCTTCCTCAAGAACTCCACCATTTTTGAAGCCATTACCAGAGAACCTTCCACATGCTACCACCAATACTTGAAGGAGTTCTGGTACAGCGCTGAAGTTGATCAAACCTCCTCACACATCACCTTCAACCTTTCCATACACCCACAACCTCTCACCTTTGATTTCTACACTTTTGCCAAAGTCATTGGACTTCCAGCCAATGAAGGCATGTCCGCTGTGCCTACCAGCGCCACAGTGAAGAAGGCTCTGGCTACCCTTCATCCTCATGACGACAATGACAAACCCTTCACCACCCAAGGCTTCCAGAACAAATCACTGATCAAAGTAAATTACTTTTCACCCATCTGGAGGACGCTGATGTTGTACATTATGAAATGTCTGGGAGGAAACCAGGGGCCACATGATCAGCTTAATGGTGCTCAGCAAGCAATCTCTTACAGCTTAATTTGGGGAAAAGATATAGGGATCGCTCACATACTTTACAATGACCTCATTGCAAAGCTGTAAAACAAAGGGAAGAAGAGTCGACTGGTCACCATCTGCTACACAAGATATCTCTCTCTCCTCATAGAAGATATGCTTGGTGAAACCTATACAAATGATGAACTTCTCTCCTTCTCTCCTTATCACATCACTCCAACCTCACTGAAGACTCCCTTGGAGGATGAAGTGCCTCTCAGCAGGCATATGATGCAGGTTGCTGGGTTACTCGTTGCTGATGGAGAGCCCTTGATCCCTCACAATAAGGTGAATGCTGAAAGACAAACTGACAAGTCTTTGTCCAAGACCTCTATGCAGTCCACTTCTCAGCCCAAGGCGCCCAAGGACAAGAAGAAGAAGAGGATAGACATCCCCCTTTCCTCTGAAACCCCTTCTATTAATCCTTCCAAGATGAAGAAGACCAAGAAGAACCCATCCCCTTCTCTGGAGGATGTGGTTGAAGAGCCTGCCGCTGACAAACAACCAGAGTCTAGCGTCTCCCTGTCAGTAGAGATGACTAAGAACCTTCTCAACACTGATATCTCTCAGGTATTAGTTTGCCATTTTTTCTTCTCTTGGAGGTTCACATACAATCACTCTCAACATTCTGTAGGAGAGAGTGATGAAGTCTTAGGGTTTGCCTCAACCCATAGAGTGTCTGTGTCAGCACCTAGAACTCTTAGGATTATCTGTACACTCTGTCTTAACACAAGGATATGATTCACTTGTGCTCGTAACACACCCTGATGATCCTTCACCCTCTGGATTGTGCTCTTGTCCATAACAACTTAGGCATGCTATAGGTCCCGACCCAGAGTCTCTGCACCTCACGTGGTCTCTGGGTCCCCTCATATGAAAAGAGTCCCAAAGAATTTATTCTTTTGGGGGGACTGAATAATCACCCTCAATCTTCCTAGGGGCAGCGATAAAAGGCGACCATTACCTTCAAATATGTCACAACTAAAAGAGTGCCAAAGAATTTATTCTTTTGGGGGGACTGAATAATCATCCTCAGTCTTCCTAGGGGCAGCGATAAAAGGCGACCTTTAACTTCCATTAACTCACAATTAAAAGAGTCCCAAGGAGCAATCCTTCAAGGGGATCTGGATAATCACACCCAGCTATCCCAGGGGCAGCGAACGGCGACCATTCACCACATAATTTTCACAAATCAAAAGAGTCCCAAGGAGTAATCCTTATGGGGGAGCTGGATAATCACACCCAGCTATCCTAGGGGCAGCGAATGGCGACCCTTCAACATATTTGTTTCACACTAAAAGAGTCCCAAGGAGAAATCCTTAGGGGGGGCTGGATAATCACACCCAGCTTTCCTAGGGGCAGCGAATGGCGATCCATAACTTCATATTTATTTCACACTGGTTACTAACAAATGTCATAACAGGCTCATAATCTTCATGAAGAACAACAAAATGATGATGCCTATTCCATTGCTAGTGATGATAATGTTGAAGCCCCCTCGCATTGATCTGGATGCCATGTCAGACATTGACTCTATGCCAGAAGATGAGGTCTTTATCATTGAAGATGACCTGACCATTTTAGACTATGCTGATATGGATGCTGATGATGACCAAGTCACATCCGAATTAAAACCCATTTCCTTCCCTTCAATGGAGAATGTTCAAGAACTGGCTGCCAAGTAGTTATGGGACTAGAGGCTCTGTTCACCAACCCCAGTTCCCTTCCCTACCTTGCCCAATGTCATGGAACTGGGGGCAATGAAACACTTGGAACATTTACAAAACCTCAAGCCTGTCCATGTTCCTAAAATGAAAGATGTTCAGGAACTAGACGCTGAGGATCTCTGGGTCAAGAGGGGAGACATCGATAAAACCAAGCCTAAAGTCACCAATGATGTCATCCTCTCTGAATTACAAACACTCACCCATGCTGCTGAGGAACTCACCACCACCCTAGAGACTTCACTAACTTCATCTATGGAATCCTCTATGACTGAACTGCTTCCGCAACTGCTGGGAAATGCCTTGCAAACTCACCTCCCAGCAGTTCTAAACCAGAGTCTTCAGCAATACATTCCATCAGTCCTCGCCACAGCTGTGAAAGCAAACGTTGCTGCTATTGCCAAGGCATCTGAGCCTTCCAGGCAACTTCTTCAGGAGCTATTACAGGAGGAACTCAAAGAAATATGCCTATTTGTTCATCAAGAATTTGTTAAGTTCCTCAAACCTGGATCAGGCACAGCTTCTGCCAGCGTTATGCCTGAGGGGGAGAATTCAGCAACCTCCACCTCTGAAGAAGATGCAGACACTGCTCCACCTAAGGGGGAGCAATCACTTAAACAACCAGCAACCTCAAAAGTGATCCTAACACCAAAACCCATCAGATCCTTCAACCCCATCACTGAGGTAGCATAGGACAAGGGAAAAGGAATTGCCACTAAGGTACCTGAAACAACCCTGCACTCCCTCCAAGAAGAAGGTGGATCCACAGCCAAGCACTCTGACCTGAACAAATTTAAAAGCGCTGATGAACCACCACTAATCCCAGAGCAGGCAAAGGCTCAAATCTTGGAACAAAAAAGGTTAGCAAACATTAGAGCTGCTGAAATTAAAAGCAAAGAAGCTCTGAACAAACTACTCTCTCCAGTTGTAAAGGAAGCTCAGCTGAATAAGCTCAAAGAACTTGAAGTTAAAAGGAGAAACCTTCAAAAGGAATATGAAAGAATAGTGGACCAAAGAGCAGAGCCCGGTCAAATCACCAAGTACGCATGTTACACTGACAAATACAAAAGAGTAGTGATGACCTTATACAGAGAAAACCAACTGACCAACTACAAAGTCTTCAGTGACTTTAAATGAGATCTGGGCCTCTCTGAATGGTTAGAAATGTTGTCTCTTGCCCAAAAGAAGACTGGGCCTGGTGCTGTCCAAATGATGAAAAACATTCAAGCTAAGCTGAATTGGGTAAGGGACACTGCAAAGAAGCTGAAAGTACCTCTGCCTCCTCAACTATCACAACAACAATCATCTCAAGGACAAAGAAAGAGGAAAACCCAAATGGGGCCTCTGGTAGAAAAGATGGTCACTAAGAATATTGTTGTAGATGGAATGCACAGAAACCTGGTACTTCCCAAGGAGATCACCAAACCAGTGGGTGGCCAAGTATACTCAGAACCAGATACATGGTCTTCATGAATGGTAATTGTGAGTATTGCTTTCAGCGGATGAATGAACCACATCTGGCGTCAACTATACAACTCATCAAACTCAAACAGGGCATCCTAAGGAACTGCAAATTGGCTGATGATTTTGAGTTTGAAGTTGAGCTGATCATTAACTCTAGGAGTGACAAAGTTAAAGCTCATAGAATCTGTAATCAAGGCCTCGATCGCTGAAGAACCTTTTTTTTGTTTATGTTTACACCGCTGGGTGTTCTTGTAATAGACTAGGTTCTTTATGTTTAATAAAGCTCTGAGGTAAGTTTGTTAAATTATGTGTAAGAAGAAGTTGTGTACTCACTTACAATAATTTTAGACTTGGTATAATTTATAAACAAATAGGGGGAGATTGTTAGGCCAATGAAAGTTTTAACTATAGCCCAGTCTAGATTTGCTTAAATTAGACTAAGTGTTATTGATCGCTGAGAGGACCAGCGACAGAGACCAGACCAGTGGAAGGCAAAGCCTCAGCTGGCACACCAGGAACATTCAAGTCAAAGACAACGTCAGAGAAGTCGAAGACAATCTGAAGTCATACTCACCAGCGATTATGGATAGCTGGGATGTAGAAGGAATGTGCTGGTGTTCAAGGATCTCTGAGTTGACAATACTCAGAGATCACTTAAGAACCCTAGAAGTCTGATACAAGCAAAGCTTGTCCAATCCTTTATAGTTTAGGCGGGAGAATCTACTAAGTGTTTTGAGCGGGACAAAACAAGAGATTCAAGATAAAGCCTAGTACGACCTAGTGGGACAAAAGGTGAACAGTTGGCAGAACTGTTCACCTAAAGTTTTTTAAAGGTATGTCTCGATTTGGACATACATTTAATACGTTGTACTCTTCCATTCAGAAGATGACACGTATCAACTACTCCCACTAAGGAAGCAACCTCGTACCACTATAAATAGGAGTGAGAAAGAAGAATTAAGTAACCCTTGTGCTTGGATAAATTATCTAAGTTATTTCTCACTTTGGAACCGCTGAACCCTCAACTGTCTACCAGCGTCTCATTGGTTCCCTTGTAAACTTGAGTCTCGAATCTAGTTTACTTGTTCTAGGGTTCATTTCTTATTTTCATTCAACGGGTGTATTCATAGCACTTTGTAATACTTTGTTTATAACAGTTAACAAAGCATTACGCGTTTGAAAAGTATTTCGTTGTGTTTTTGTGGTTATACGAGTTATAGTTTCAACAATTGTCATATTAAGGGACTTTCACGAATACCTTGCCTATCAATGACATGTCCTAGGAATTGAACAACATTGATCCAGAATTCGCATTTCGAGAACTTCGCATACAACTCCTCCTTCTTAAGTAACTCGAGAATTATACCAAGATTCTTGGCATGTTCTTCTCTGTTACGAGAGTAAATAAGAATATCATCGATAAACACGATTACAAATTTTTCCAAGTAAGGCTTACACACTCTGTTCATGAGGTCCATGAAAACAGCTGGTGCATTAGTTAAACCAAAAGGCATAACTTGAAATTCATAATGTCCGTATCGTGTTCTGAAAGCAGTTGTAGGAATATCGTCTTCCTTAACTCTTAATTGATGATAACCTGACCGTAAATCAATTTTCGAATATACGCTTGATCCTTGAAGTTGATCAAATAAGTCGTCGATTCTGGGTAATGGGTAACAATTCTTTATTGTAAGTTTGTTTAACTCACGATAATCGATACACATTCTAAAAGATCCATCTTTCTTTTTCACAAATAAGATTGGAACTCCCCACGGAGATATACTTGGTCGAATAAATCCTCGATCAGTTAGTTCTTAGATTTGACTTAACAATTCTTGCATTTCCGAAGGTGCTAATCGATAAGACGCTTTCGCAATTGGTGTTGCTCCTGGTATCAAATCGATTTGGAATTCAGCTTGACGTTCAGGTGGCAAACCTGGTAATTCTTCAGGAAATACTTCGGGAAAATCTCTAACTATCAGAATATCTTCTAGTCGCTTCGCTCCTTGCAGTTTTTCCGTCACTTGAACTAAGAAAACTTAACTACCTCGGGATACATACTTATTTATCTTTAAGCATGATATGAGATTTAGTCGAGTCTTACTTCGCTCACCATGGACAACCAAAACTTCACCGTTAATAGGAATATGAACGGCTTTCTCGTCACATAGGATTTTAGCATGGTATTTAGATAACCAATCCATCCCTATGACTACGTCAACGCTACTGAGCTTAATTGGTATAAGGTCGATTTCAAAGGATTGATGTAATAAAGTAATGATACATCCTTGAATAACGGTATTAGTGCTAACTATTTTTCCATCGGCCATTTCTACATCGTACTTAGTATTCATCGAAACAATCGGTATACATAACTTAGCAGCAATTTTAACAGATATGAAACTTCTATCAGCTCCTGAGTCAAATATTACTTTAACCAGATGTTGATTTAGATGAAACATACCCGTAACTGTATTTTGATCTTGATGAGTATCGTTCAGCAAATAAGCTTTTCCTCTGCTATTGCTCTCTTTACGACACTCATTTACCAAATGCCCTTTTTCTCCACAGTTATGGCAAACCTTAGTTACCGGAATTTGATTACTCCCAGTAGCTGGTCCTTTACCTCTGCAGAATCTTACCTGGTGTCCTATTTTTCCACAGTTCTAACACTTGATAGTACAAAACCCTGTGTGATGTAGAGAACAAATTTAACAAAAGGGTTGTCTTCCATTATAACCAGTGTTCGTAGTTACAACATAAACTTTAGAAACATCATTTCTTTTGTTCTGCTGCTGACGATTATTGCCCTGATTATAACTACGAAAACTATTCTTCTGGAAATTATGATTAATAGGAAAATTCCTCCTATCATCAAACTTCCTCTTGTTATTGATTGCTATTGGTGCAGGATTATACCTTATCACTTGATCCATAAACCTTTGAGTAATGGTGATAACTTCCTTTAAAGTTTGAGGTTTAGAGGCGGTAACATTCCCTTCAATGCTTCTAGGCAATCCTCCAATAAAAACTTCCATCAACTTTTCATAGGCACCATGTTAGGACATAGTGATGCTAATTCCTGAAATCTTCGGATATAAGCTTTAAGATTATTCTCTTTCACTTCGAAATTATAGAATTCCTCCTCCATTTTCCTAATCTCAGTGCGAGGACAATACTTCTTAGTTAGCATATTTTTTAATTCATTCCATGGAATACGATAAGCTTGTTCTATCCCAATGGGTTGTACATAAGCAATCCACCAAGATAAAGCTTCTTCTACTAATGTACCCGTAGCAAACTTCACTTTACAATCTTTAGAACAGTCACTGCGAACAAATACTGATTCAGTTCTCTCAAGCCAGCGGATAAGTCCAACAGCTCCTTCAGATCCTTTATAGTTAAAAGGCTGACAGTTCATGAAATCCTTGTAAGTACATATTCTTTCAACAGGAACTTATCTTCTTGCAGTAATTCCATTACTTGCTCCGGCTACATTGGTGGCTTGTGCTTGCATAGCTGCAGTCACACTCTCAGCAGCCAATTGCCTTATTTCTTCAGGTGTCATTATTATTGTCACAGATGTTGATGCTCTTGTAGGAGCCATCCTACCACATAATAACACTTGATATTAAATTTTCATACGTGGAGTATGGAATAAAATATATCATTTTCGAGTTCTCATTCTTTTGGGAATTTCATATATGAGGATTCATAATATAAATGATGATTTCTTAACAAATTCATGTATGAGGATTCATAATACGAATTATGATAAAATGACAAGAGTTTTCAAGAACAAAAGCACACTTCTTTATTTATTAACAACTTATCGTTCGTATTAACACGATAAGAATCGTTGTTACATAAAGGAAACTGTACATTTTTACAAACTGAGACTAGATTTCTAAGCTTAATTTCTCTTTGAATCCCCTTAATTCTGTCCAAAATATAGCTGGAGTCATATTGTTGAGTAGTTTTGAGATCTTCAATGAGTATTTCTAAATTAAGCCCAATTTTCATAAGTCCTTCTCTTAGTTCAGCGTTCTCCTTATCAAGTCTTTCCATCGCTACTTCGAAATGATGCATTCTTTTACTCAGTTTAATATTATGGCGTCGGGTAACGTCCATTTTATATTCCAACTGCGTAAAATGCTCTTCGATTTCTGCTCTTCCTCTTATCAAATTTCTAACATTACTTTCTACTCTTCTAAAATCTTTTAAGGAAATGTATCGAGATGACTTGCAATTGCAGATAATTGTCGGTCATGCTTTTCCACAATCCGTGCTCTAGAGACCTCTTCAGTTTTATAAGGCTCTCCGCAACTTCGATTGGGAGATGAATGAAGATCCTCATGTAACAAAAAATGAGACGTAGGTGAAGGTGTACTATTCATCACTTCAGTTTGATTTGAGAAATATTCTTGCACTTCAAGGGTATCTGTGACAACCCTGGTTTTGAGGTTCGTCACTTAGTTTTATTTTGTGCTAGTTACGTGTCTTTACGTGTTTATGTGCTAATTGGTGTGTATAGATTGTGGTATGGGTATCGTTTCCGGTACGAGGTACCTTGTGAGTGAAACGATGTGTGACGATTTCATGTTCATAAGTTCACATGGTAGTGACTATGAAATGAGATGGTGTTATTTAGTGGTTTTACGTATGCGTATATGTATTATAGAAAATCGTATTTTTACGATTTACGGTTTAGCATTTAGAGGTCTCGGATGAGGTAATTAGTCATATGGATATTTTTCAGGATGGTTTTAAGTCATTTAGGACTTAGTTATAAAGTTTATTTCAAAATTTGAGATTTTTTATAAAAGTGTATATTTTACGTCTTTTACGGTAAAACGCGTAAATTTGACTAGTTTTACGGTTTTGAGGTTTTGGAGGCTTTAGGAGCTGAAATAAATTAATGTAAATAAGGTAATATTAATAAGATATTAATTAACAATAAAATATAAAAAAAACGAAATTAGGGGGTGTTGGGTCGGTTTTGGACGCAAGAAAAGAAGAAAAGGAAAAAAAAGGGAAAAGATTTATGGTAAGTGGTAATTGGGTTGGACAAGGATTGTTTTGCTATATAAGGAACCCCCACACTAAATCAAACGCATTTTTTTTACTTCCCTGGAGTTTATAGTCGACTAAAAAGAAGAGAAGAATAGGGTTCTTCATAAAATTGGGTTTTTCTTCATCTTCCATTAATTTAAAGGTAAAACCTTCTTAACCCTTTTCAATTTAATTGTTTTAATGATTTCTTAATCATCTTATGATGGATTTAGGTTAGGGTTTAGTTTAAAAACAACAAATTAATGTTTTAATAATGATGTTATAATGATTACATAAATTAGGGCTTGTAACTAGTGGGGTTAGGGTTAATTAATTAGGTTAATTAGGATAAACCCGTTTTTAAAAACTGGGCAGAATTTTGAGTCAATTGTTTTGATCATATCGGGAGTTCTACAAACTCTTATTTTGCGATCCAAGTATCCCTGAAAAGGTAATTGAAGTGGATTTCCAATACAAGAAACGAGAACTAAATTGGAGGTGGGAAGTGGGTCAAAAACAGGTTACAACAGTCGGAGGTCAAAACAGTTTTGAAGTCAGCCTGTTTTCTTTTTAAGTTTTGGGTTGTTTGGGGTACTTAGGGTTGCATTGGGACATTCAAACGAACATGAGAGATGGTTTATATATTATAGTAAGTATCTTCATTAGGGATAAGGTTGAGGTTTAGGGTAAGACCCCCTAATCATAACAAACTTTTTGTATGTTTAAAATCAGTAAATCTAGAATGACAAAAGTATATATATTTATCGGGGCCTTAACAGTAGCTTTAAGGTTGGGGCAAATGGGAGGTGTTATCTAACATATGTAAGGGAATAAATATTCCCTTTACAGAGGTCATGGGTATGTTTAGGTGGGCGTTTGACATATAGTTTGGAGACCTAAAAGTTGGAACTGTTTTGAGTAAAATACAAACGGGATAGTTATCAAACTTAACCAAGTTAAGGACTTGCTAGGGAAGGGTAATGGGGTGTTTGGAGCATAAATGAGGTATTTATATAGGAGGAGGCTAGATGTCCATCATAGGTTGATGAACCGTTTTAGTGGTTGGTTCATGTTTTGATTATGTGTTTTTGGTTTGTTAGCTTTTGCTAGTGCGAGGACTTTTGGAGAAGCTCAATCAGGTGAGTTTCATAGTCCCATGTTTACTAATGTTTATGATTTCCAGATGGGATGGAAGAGACACTGTTTTGTTATTTATAAATGATGATGTGAATGTTTTGCGTTGGTAATGGACTTGTGTGTGCATACTTATGTGATTAACTGCTAGTTGAATTCTTGATTGTTTATGTTTAGACTTGGTACCAAGGGGATGTTGACAAGGCGGGGCCTTAGGGATTGGTTCATAGGTGTTTGGATGCCTATGGGAGTATGGTGTTAGGTATGGATGGGAGCCTTGGTTTTGGTTTGATTAGTTAAATCTTGAATGTTAGTTGTTAATACATGTTAGTATCACACTGTCCATATATTTTTAACTGTTGGTTGTTACTCACAGCTTATGGTTTGTTTTGGCGTTGGAGTCTAAACCTATGACTCTCACCAACTTTATGTTGACGTGTTTTAGTTTCTCTTTCAGGTGAGTATGTGGTTAAGCTTGAGGATAGAAGTGGCTAGATTTGGATGCATTAGGATTGCATTTAGAAGGAGATCCGCGTTCCTTCTTAGCTTATTTTTATGTGTTTTGAATAAGTGATACTGTTGGCACCTATATGTTTGATTTGATTATGTTTACTGTTTGTCTTGGGTAAGTGGTAGGACTGTTACCTACTTATCTAGACTCCTGCATTGTTAAGATATTGTCATGACATTTGTGTCACCATTTTATGACATTTCTTATTTCATTTAGTTATCTCTATAGACACGCCATGTTGTGATGATATCCATACGTTGTGCCCCATATTCTCCCATGGTGGGGTGTTACAGAATGGTATCAGAGACAATGGTTATAGAGAATTAGGTTGCCTAGTCGCGTAGCCTAGTCTATAGCTTAAGGGTCCCTACATATAGGCGTCATAGGAGTATGTGTGCATTTTATAATAATTGATGTGTTTGGATGTTAATTATTGTGATGTTTTGACTAGTATGAATTGAATCATAGTAAGTTCATACTTAGCCACATGTTATTTTCTTTTCGGGTTGTGACTAGTGAAGGTTGAACCATAATCATCCACGCTGGTCATTGTTGTATTTTGCTTAAATTGTATATTATAGTATATAATTTGGTGCATAATAGCATCTGCCTTTTGTTATGTTATTTTATGTACCTGAGGGATAATATTTTCTTTTGATGTTTAAGTCATGTTCCCTAAAAATCATGTGGTGGTTCGAGTTAGTAGGAGTAGGTAGGTTTGAAGGATTTTAAGCTGTTTCCACTCTTATGGGCGACATGACTTATAACTGATTATGTTTTCGTTTTGGATTTAGTCTATGTTGTTTTAGCTAGACTATGGATTTCGGTATTCCAAGAGTTTTACTATGTTATTTTAATAGATGGGGTTTTGGACCTTATTGGTTATGTGGTTATGAGCTTATGTGAGTAGATGGATTTATGTGTTATATGTCGTATTGATTCTTATAAGTGTCATCATAGGAGGGAGTGCATTGAGGAAAGGGTAATTGTATAAGTATGGTGGCCAACATAGTTATACAAGTACCACAACTTCAATGGGTTCTCAAGTATGATTGCATGAAAGAGGGTTAGTACATGCTTGTATATGATGACATGTAGAATTTGGATATACGTATAATATATGGGTTTAGGTAATTGTTGCCTATGATATGGCTATTGTTCTTTTTGTGTTATATGTTTTGGATTATAGTTGTGTTGTGCGATTATGGGGTCACACGATATGGTTTGGTTTTGGAGGTGGGCTTTATGCCTTGTTGTGGCACGGTGAGATGGTGATTACTCGTATGGAAAAAAAACGAGCGTATAAAGCGATTGATTGACTTGACATGTATGATAACGAGTATGTTTGGGAGATTCAATAGGTATACATATGCGGATGTATATATACTAATAGATGTTATGTTATGATTTACGGTCGTTCAGTAGTTATTATAACTTGAACGTACCTAGTGCTCTCTTGTGTTTAAACAATTTATTAGTGCTCGAGTTTGGTGGAGTTTCAATGACGTTTTGAATCTTTTGAAGTGTGTCTTGTAGCGTATTCTTTGAGTTTCGTATTTCACGTGTACGTTTTAAAATGGTGTTCTTGGTTTTAAGTCTATTGAAATAACTTGGGATTTCTTTTGAGATAATGAAATCTTTTGTGTTGGGTCTTACATTTCTTTTGGTAGGTATATATTGAGAAAAAGGGGGACTTGGAAATCTATTATAGGGTTAGATAGTTGGTTGTATTCGGTAAAATAAGGGTAAGGTGTTGGAGTCGTGTTTGAAACAAGATGTAACATAAGATTTCTTTTTAATCAACACTTATTTATTTCAAATTCGAAAAGACTTTCTTTAAAATAAAGTGAAGTAAAATTTCTTTCTACTTACATAGTTTATATAATTGGGTTTAACCGATTCACGTCATTTATAATTATAATACAAGGTTAAATTGAGTTTATGAAGATTTCACATACAATTTTATCTTTCATTAATATAAAACTGTTTTGGTCATAACTTGTTCGTTTTTAAAGCTTTTTGGATGATTCAAAAGCCTAAAATTATGTACTCGGAACGTACTTTTCAACTATTCAGAATGTATAGTCATGGGAGGTCAGTATCTTTGGCCGAAATTATTGTACAAGTGTCGGGTTAAAGGTTGAGTTTGAATAGTAGTTTATTTTTATGATTTGGGATGCACGGGATACCTAGTTTTTGAGTTGAGTTTTGAGTTCGTCAAGAGGGTTGTTTGTACATTGTTTGAGTCACATAGATGTGGGAGGTAATAATAAATAAATAAATAAAAAGATATATATTCTTTTAGAAAAGTCGATCTTTTGCACGGTTTAAATAATATGTCGCGGGGCGTAATATGTTTGGTTGCCATTGGGTGTTTCTTGGATTATTTTTCGTTGTCATGGGTCATTTTGAATTGATACACGTTCTGGGTTTGAGTTTTCTTTTGAGTCTCGTGGTTTTTGACTTGTTTTAACTGGTGCACGTGAAATTTCGTTAGTTATCCGTGGGTTTGATTCGTTGATCGTATCTGGTGGATTCAGGATGTAGTTTTGGTTTCGTATTGTTCGGGAGCGTTGAGGTAGTCGTATGAAAGACTTGGTCGCGCCTACACGATTAAGTAGGTGACCATGAGAGAACAGTCGGAATGCCTTTAGTGGGGAGGAAAGAAGTTCGTAGACGAACTAATGTAGTCATGAGGTCTCTTAGGAGTACCAAGGAGATGAATAGAGATTTGTGGGATACTAGCGCAAGTAACACGCCATAGAGAGTGTTGGAAGGGGATACAATACCTCAAAGGTATTTATGATTGTTCGTAGGGCATGTAAGTTTTCCGAAAATTTCCTGAAATTTAGTAGGTATGCCTATTACTGTGAGGTAGAACCATAAATAGAGCAAGTAGGAGAAATGAGAGGAGTTGTAGTTAGTGCCTTTCCAAGGCAAATTATTGATGGAATGATTTAAAAAAAACAAGAATTGTTAGAAATTGCAAGGAATGCAAGATAAAAGTTGAGTTGCTTAGTAGTAGATTGGATGTGGAAAGTGGTTGAGTGGTCTGATGAGAGGAAGTATTGGTTTTTTTAAATGCGTGTAGAATTTTGCAAGTAGAACGAGGTAGAAATTTATTCGTATTGCTTCTAGGAGAGGGTGCAAGGAGGACGTAGTAGAAATTGCTAAGGATGTTGTATGAACGCTTTGGGTTTACGGTTATGCTTTTGGCATCGCAAAAACACTAGCGGTTTTCATGGAGTCAATGAACCGAGTGTGCATGAACGTATATAAACGAGTTGTCATCGGGAGCATCGATGACATCTTGACATCTGGAGTTGTTAGGAAAAGGAATTGTACGTAAGATTTTCAAGTGTGAGTTTTAGGATTAAGTTGGCCAGGACGAGTGGTCAGAGATGATGGCATATCGAGGAACCAGCAAGGGCGAAGTAAAGAAGGATGAGGAAGCGTTTTGGAGACTAAAGAGGTGGATTGGATAATGAGCAGATCTTGACATTATCGGAAGGACTGGATGAATTCACGAAGCATGACGATACGTGGAGCAGGGATTTGGACGCGTACGAGGACGACAAAGAAAGGCGATCGCTTATACGTTGCAGGAACTGAAGATTTGAAGAACTGGATAGACTTAGTTAGTGGAGCTGGATTGTTATATCTGCCTAGAATGCTAGAGGCATTTGGGGTACGAGACGTAGAGAATGATCTATACGGATCATGAACATCTCTAACACATATCCAATCACCTTGATTGAACATTTGGCAAAGGTGGTGGGTGGAGTTAAGTGACGAAAGAAAATTGCAAGGCCAGGTACCATCTGGGAAAGGCAAGCATGGTTGATGAGACATGGAATAAGAAGAATGAAGTGAAGCTAAGACGAACTTGAACTATATGGGTGACGTATTAGGGTGGTTTGGATGAAGGATGTAGGTTGCACGAGTTGAGTTGTCTAAAGCAGAGAACGCGTCAACATGTATGTTGCGTGTCTTGGACAATCATGTGGAGAAAAGGGACGTAGACTATACTTCCTGCATAGATAGGAGTAGCTTAGAAAGGGCGATGTAAGGACGAAGTTGGTGAAAGGGATACATAATGGGGTGGAGGAATAAGTACGACGAGAGTTGGGTGATAGTCGATAGACTGACTAATTCATCTCATATTTCAAGAGGAATGAGAAGTCACGTAGTTGAGAAGTTGGAAGGATTGCGTACGGATGTGATGGAATAGAGGGTTTTGCGTAAAAGTTAGCCTAATATGCGTGGAATTCCTTATGAAGGATTATGGCAAGGGAAGAAACGATGGGAAGCATCACATCATGATGTATGGTATGGGCTAAGGAAGAAGAAGGAAGTGTGGATAGATGCGAATCATGAATGAAGTAGGTCGAGATAGGAACCGAAGGTAAAACTTTGGTATAGCCTAATGGGTGGAATAAGGAACTAAGCATGCTAATACTGTCGTAGTGTGGAAAAGGAAATGGCACTAACCTATACTGATTGATTGGGAGGCTTGGTATCGATAATCGAATGGATGAGTAGTTATAGGTGTGATGTGCCATAGGGACGAAGGGCTTGGACTAACTGAGATAACCGTCCTTTTGATGATGTGTATAGATCATAAGTTGATTTGGATTTGAAAGAACTAATGGATATGTGAAAGGCCGTCATAGGCCACTTTGTAAGGAAATTGGAATTTAAGTAGTTTGGGGTACGGACTAAAGGGAGTTGATGAACATGATGGGATATGAATATATCCAGCTAACTGGAAAAGGATAGGCAAGTGAGATATTTATACAACCATAGGAGTTACACTGAGGGCTTGAGTGATTGATTTAGAGGGAGTTAGGAAACTCTTTAGTGATGGCTGAGTTTTCATATAATGATAGTTATCATACTAGAAGTCGATAAATGCCATTTGAGGCACTATATGAAAGGATAGGGTGAGTTGTCCCCATTGTGGACTAGAATTGGTAAAAGAGGCTACTAATGTGGTAATGGTGTTTGTGGAAAGAATGAGAGCATCAAGGGATGCTATGTTGAAAAGGAGGAAACCACTAGAGTTTAGTGACAAAGTTATGTAGGAAGTTTCATCCATAGTAACAGGTGGTATGTTTTGGTAAAATAGAAGAGTTGATGTAGAGTTTTGTAGGTCCATTTATGATCTTTGGAAAGATCAGACCAGTAGCTTATGAGCATATAATTACCTGGGGGGAAATGAGTGGTATATATGATATATTTCATGTATTAAGATTGGTAAATGTTGTTTGAGAATGCATAATTGCATGTCCGGTTATTCGGGATTTGTGATAATAAGAGTCTTTGTTTTATCAAAGAGTCATTTGTGAGATTTATTGATTGTGAGGTCAAGAGTTTGGCAATGAATTTAAATATTGTTGGTTAGTATATGTGGTAATTTGAGACTTGAACTAAAGTTCACATGGAAATGAGAGGAGTTCGTTTAGAACAAGTATCCTCATGTGATTTGTTGTTTGTGTGTTTGATCCTAAGGAGTAAATCTCGGGACGAGATTTCTATTAGGAGGGAGTGATGTGACAACCCTGGTTTTGAGGTTCGTCACTTAGTTTTATTTTGTGCTAGTTACGTGTCTTTACGTGTTTATGTGCTAATCGTGGTATGGATATCGTTTCCGGTACGGGGTACCTTGTGAGTGAAACGATGTGTGATGATTTCATGTTCATGAGTTCACATGGTAGTGACTATGAAATGAGATGGTGTTATTTGGTGGTTTTACGTATGCGTATATGTATTATAGAAAATCGTATTTTAACGATTTACGGTTTAGCATTTAGAGGTCTCGGTTGAGGTAATTAGTCATATGGATATTTTTCGGGATGGTTTTAAGTAATTTAGGACTTAGTTATAAAGTTTATTTCAAAATTTGAGATTTTTTATAAAAGTGTATATTTTACGTCTTTTACGGTAAAACGCGTAAATTTGACTAGTTTTACGGTTTTCAGGTTTTGGAGGCTTTAGGAGCTGAAATAAATTAAGGTAAATTAAGGTAATATTAATAAGATATTAATTAACAATAAAATATAAAAAAACGAAATTAGGGGGTGTTGGGTCGGTTTTGGACGCAAGAAAAGAAGAAAAGGAAAAAAAAGGGAAAAGATTTATGGTAAGTGGTAATTGGGTTGGACAAGGATTGTTTTGCTATATAAGGAACCCCCAAACTAAATCAAACGCGTTTTTTTTACTTCCCTAGAGTTTATAGTTGACTAAAAAGAAGAGAAGAATTAGGGTTCTTTATAAAATTGGGTTTTTTTTCATCTTCCATTAATTTAAAGGTAAAACCTTCTTAACCCTTTTCAATTTAATTGTTTTAATGATTTCTTAATCATATTATGATGGATTTAGGTTAGGGCTTAATTTAAAAACAGTAAATTAATGTTATAATAATGATGTTATAATGATTACATAAATTAGGTCTTGTAATTAGTGGGGTTAGGGTTAATTAATTAGGTTAATTAGGATAAACCCGTTTTTAAAAACTGGGCAGAATTTTGAGTCAATTGTTTTGATCATATCGAGAGTTCTACAAACTCTTATTTTGTGATCCAAGTATCCCTGAAAAGGTAATTCAAGTGGCTTTCCAATGCAAGAAACGAGAACTAAATTGGAGGTAGGAAAGTGGGTCAAAAATAGGTTACAACAGTCGGAGGTCAAAACAGTTTTGAAGTCAGCCTGTTTTCTTTTTAAGTTTTGGGTTGTTTGGGGTACTTAGGGTTGCAATGGGAAATTCAAATGAACATGAGAGATGGTTTATATATTATAATAAGTATCTGAATTGTGGCTAAGGTTGAGGTTTAGGGTAAGACCCCCTAATCATAACAAAATTTTTGTATGTTTAAAATCAGTAAATCTGGAATGACAAAGTTATATATATATATATATATATATATATATATATATATATCGGGGCCTTAACAGTAGCTTTAAGGTTGGGGCAAATGGGAGGTGTTATCTAACATATGTAAGGGAATAAATATTCCCTTTACAGAGCTCATGGGTATGATTAGGTGGGCGTTTGACATATAGTTTGGAGACCTAAAAGTTGAGACTGTTTTGAGTAAAATACAAACGGGATAGTTATCAAACTTAACCAAGTTAAGGACTTGTTAGGGAAGGGTAATGGGGTGTTTGGAGCATAAATGAGGTATTTATATAGGAGGAGGCTAGATGTCCATCATAGGTTGATGAACCGTTTTAGTGGTTGGTTTTTGTTTTGATTATGTGTTTTTGGTTTGTTAGCTTTTGCTAGTGCGAGGACTTTTGGAGAAGCTCAATCAGGTGAGTTTCATAGTCCCATGTTTACTAATGTTTATGACTTCCAGATGGGATGGAAGAGACACTGTTTTGTTATTTATAAATGATGCTGTGAATGTTTTGCGTTGGTAATAGACTTGTGTGTGCATACTTATGTGATTAACTGCTAGTTGAATTCTTGATTGTTTATGTTTATAATTGGTACCAAGGGGATGTTGACAAGGCGGGGCCTTGGGGATTGGTTCATAGGTGTTTGGATGCCTATGGGAGTATGGTGTTAGGTATGGCTGGGAGCCTTGGTTTTGGTTTGATTAGTTAAATCTTGAATGTTAGTTGTTAATACATGTTAGTATCACACTGTCCATATGTTTTTAACTTTTGGTTGTTACTCACAGCTTATGGTTTGTTTTGGCGTTGGAGTCTAAACCTATGACTCTCACCAACTTTATGTTGACGTGTTTTAGTGTCTCTTTCAGGTGAGTATGTGGTTAAGCTTGAGGATAGAAGTGGCTAGATTTGGATGCATTAGGATTGCATTTAGAAGGAGATCCCCGTTCCTTCTTAGCTTATTTTTATGTGTTTTGAATAAGTGATACTGTTGGCACCTATATGTTTGATTTGATTATGTTTATTGTTTGTCTTGGGTAAGTGGTAGGACTGTTACCTACTTATCTAGACTCCTGCATTGTTGAGATATTGTCATGACATTTGTGTCACCATTTTATGACATTTCTTATTTCATTTAGTTATCTCTATAGACACGCCATGTTGTGATGATATCCATACGTTGCGCCCCATATTCCGCCATGGTGGGGTGTTACAGTATCGTAAAAAGACAAATTCGGAACACGCACATATGTGGAAGATGGAGTGAACATCGGAATTTCTCTTTCATCATCGTCGGAGATGAGAATATAGGTGGAAGTAGACATCCTTGTAGTTTTTATAACATAATAACATAAGATATGCCTCTAAAGGGATAAAAAATCTTACATTGACGCTGCTGATGGTTGATAGTCTTGAATTTTTAAAATCTCATTTATAGTTTAGGAAAACCTTATTCTCTATAACTGCAAGCTCTGATGCCATTCTGTAACACTCCCTTTTTACCTTTACACCGCGGAACATTGATATGGGGTATTACTTCATAGTACAATAGTTACAATAATAGAAAATGCTAAAAAGACATTTTTATGAAACAAATGTTACCGTTCATTTATTTAAATCAGAGTTTAATAAACAACTGTACATACGTTGTATAAACACAGTTTTCCAAAGATCTAGTTTTATTGATAGAATGATAACTTATTCAAGACACCACCTTCCGTAGCACGCCAGTCTTTATTCACCTGAGATATATGCTTAAAGTCAACACAAAGGTTGAGTGAATTTATAGGTTTTAAACATCATTTGAATACAAGTATGACTCTCGGGCTACAGTGTTATACACCAAGTTTTAAATTCATCGATTCTTATTGCACTAGCTCATGACCCGCGACTAGACATTATCAAAAAAATCCAACAAATTGCCCTTAAGAAGGAAGATTGCCAGACTATCCTGAGTTTTAGCAAAATAAAGTATATCTGTTTAGCCTAGGAAGGACCATTAGCTTCTAGCAAGTGCGACTTACCTAGATAGGAGATGTCAGTCTCCAATAGTACTATTCATGATATTAGCGCTCATTAAATGATTAGCGGTTCATGATTAAAAAGGGACTTTGGATGGAAACAAGTAAACATAGTGTCAATAATCATATAGGCAGCATAAAAAAATACTTATATTCTAGCTTTGCATATATCCCCCTCACGGGTTTTCAAATTGTTTGTAAGCTTTTGAAAATGTGAGGCTATAAACTCACATTCTTTTGATTATCCAGCCACAACCTTCTCACGGAATCTAGACTGACACACAATATGCATATATATCAAGTGTTAGTATCTGAGTTCATTCTCTTTAATTAATATTCTTTGATTGAATTAATTTGGAGTAATAGTATCAGTGTGTGGGCCATCATACTCAGAAGCCATTCTATAAACGTTTGAGGAGCGAGGGCACTTTAAATCGTAACCCAACCACTCAGTCAGAACGTAATATCGAGATGGAACATCTTTGTACAAAGCTCCCTAATAACATGACACAACATATTTTATTATATTTTGAGTTTCAATGTTGGCAAAAATAGTCCTTGTTGTTATAGTTTGGTGTAATTACACTTTTTACCCTTTAAGTATATAGTTTCATAATTGCAATTTAAACCTTCATTATTTAACCTTAGGGTCTAAAACTTTACAAAATTTATTCGTATAGATTTTACTTTCATAAAATGACACTTTTGGCCCAAAATGATTTATAGTTTCAAAAATGACAGTTTTAGTCCCTGAACTTATAAACATCACATAACAAGCTCAAAAATGATTCAAATGATATAGGATTTGAAAGCAAAGTTTATGAACATATTTATAATCATAATAACAACATTTATTCAGTATTATAGCTTTTGAAATGGGTTTTTGCTCATTATTTTATGTAGATTACAAAACTATGGTTTTAAGACATCTTTAACTTATAACTTTCATTTAAAATGATGAAATGACTTGGTTTCTTTTGGATTATATTTCTAACAAAAATTTGGCATTATAACAAGTCTAATTAAACTTTATAACAAGATCTAATTCTTGGTTAACATAAATTTACCTAGGTAGCTCTAAAATGGCTCCTTATGGCTTCTTATGAACACAACTTGCTATCAAAACTTCAAGAGCTTCAATGGATAGCTTATAGACCTGGTTTTTGGTCTTGTGGGATGTCCTAAGACGTATATAGAGGTTTAAATGGAGAATGGGTATGAGATACGAAGGAAACGGGGTGCAAGTTTCAAATGAAGCATTTCGCCCCTATTTATACTTGTTTTCACCCTTAGCCTCTAAGTTATGCATTCAAACGTGTAAGATAGATATAGGGGTTACTAATGAAGGCTATTGAAGATCTACACAAGTTCATAGCTTGTAGATTAGTCCTAATCCTTCCTTATGGCTAGAAATAAGTCACAGCAACATATAGATAGGAATGGTGATGTGTAGCAAGCAAGGAGGTGATCCACCTACTTGTCACACTCCTAAAATATCTTAGGATTGATAAATATCAGGTTTTCAAACTTGTAATGGAGGAAAATGGTTTGAAAATGTGTTTTGGCTGGAAATTACAAAACCGGATCCTAAAACTAGGGCTTGTAACTTATGTTTTGTGTTTTTGGTGATTAAGGGCTTAGAAAAGTGATTAGTGAATTATTAGTACGTAATTGGGGTTTATACATTCTATTTAAGAGATTTGGGTCCTTGATTTGAAGTTTAACAAAGGTTTGATGTGAAAATGGGAAGTATACATTTGTAGATTAGGGTTTTCTAATGATCTAGGGTTTAATCTTAGTAAATGTGATTATCCTCCTCTTAGCTACTGATTTAAACTTAATTTAGGTCCTAGAAATTGTGTCTTAAGAGTCTAATGAGTTCTCACACTTGGTTTAAGGGTTTAGTTTAGGTAAACATGTCTAAAGAGTGAAAATACCTATTTTGACCTAATATACAAGTCATGCATTGAAATCTTGTACCTTGTGCATTAGGGTACTTGTAAATTGTCTTAATATAATCTTATAATCTTAATGAAGTCCTATAAATATTTATAGACTTGTCCAAAAAGAACTATGTAGTGATTCCATGTAGATTTCTTAATATTAGGGTTTTTAGGTCATTAATCCTAATGATTTTCTAACTTGGGTAATTAGGGTTTATATATTAATGTACACTTATTCTAAGTCTTATATAGTATGTTTATGACTTTTATGGGTTCTACATTCTTAGTTTGAGTTGATCATATGCTAGGGTTATTTAAATAAGATTAAGGTTCTATGCTTTAGAAACTTGTACTTTATGCTTTAATAATTTGTAACTTGGTTCAAGATAAATGTATGATCATATTATGATACTTAGTTAAGTTCTATGTTTTGTTGCAAAAGATTAGATTCTAATTCATTATAGGGTGGATTTTATATGCTAATCTTGGTTTTAGGTCATTTTCTTGTAATTAGCTTGTGATTAGTGAATATTAGTGTTTTGTGATTATTTAGATTTCCTTTATTTGGTGGATTAGAATTAGTGTAGAGTTTTTAATAATAGTACATTGTCATTTTGTGATTACATTGCTTAAAATATTAGTTTATAAGGGATTTCTAGGGTTTCTATGGGAATTTAGGGTATCCTTGTTATATTTGAGTTGTTCTTATTCATGGTTCATTCATATGATAACTTTTAGAACTGAGACTTGATATATACATAGTGTTTACAACATATAGGCATATGTTGATGTGGCAATTGTGATAGTGAGATCCATAAGTCAGTCATGTAGTATAGTGAAAATGTAAAATTTTCTGAGTAAAATCACCTTTTTATTTTGAACATGGATATTACATTAACCAAAACTACTGGATGTTATATCTCCCTCTCCTCTCCTCTTGGTCGATCGCAAGACACTCCCACGAAGGGGTTTTTAGTTGGTTTTCTTGGTTGATCGATTGTGTTTATAATCTAGTCCTAGCCCCTCTCTAGGGTTGTTGGGTAGATTATTTATAAGCATTGTAGCTCGGTTTTCACGTGCTAGAATCACGGTTAGCTCGTTGTATTACGTGTGTAAAAGATCATAATATAGTCTTACTTTAGACTATATCTTGGTGATATACGGTATAGACCCGAATTGGTGATTCGTTCTTCGTCTTGTGGATTTGCTTTAGCGTAAAGGTATGTAACCCTAATTCAATTAATTATAATTGTGTTATTATTATGATCTTGTTAAATCGCTTCTGCTATGTGTGCTTTGATCTCGTTTAGGCTTTTATATAATTGTTATGATGTTAATAAACCTTCAGTGGCATCGAGAGCTGTTTTAACATGTTATAATTATCGAAAATCAAAAGTTTTTCAACTAATAACTGTTTTAAGTTAAAACTACATGTTTTTTAGGTTTTATTAAATTTAGGGTTTTGTTTTTTAAAAATTAGGGTTTTGGCCAAATTTTTAATAAAAAAAAGAATTGTTTTGAAACCCTAAATTACATGTGGGAAATTTTAGATTAAATTGCATGATTAATTGTTATGTCATGCATGTTTACGATCCGTAGAGATTTAATTGTTAAGATTTGTGGGGAATCCATGATAACGTGCATGTTTTCATGGATCGTAAAATTATATGTTTATATAATTGTATGATTATTCGATTCAATAAATCTAGAATTAGGGAAGAATTTTATATGAATATAAAGACCTAGATTTGATGATTATTGAATAAATCGTATGCATGTGGCTATTTGAATCATTTATTGCACATATAAATTGTTATTATGTGTTTATGATTTAGTTTTTTTACTTGTTTATATTAAAAATTGTTGAATTGTTGTATACAAGGGTTTTTATGAAAAGAAATAATATGGACTAAATAATATTAAAATAATGATTTGTTAGAGATTTAAATTACATAAGATTAAGTTGATTGGTGAATTGCAATAATAATCTAACGGCCTACTCCTTTTGACAAACTATAAAGTGGGTATAACGCACCGCTGGTCATGTACCCGGTTAAGGAAGGAGGTGTTATGCCATTAGTCGTCGACCAAATTCTCGGCTCGCCTGTGCGTCAAATTGAAATTACCTACGATTATTAATTGAATTATACCTTAAGGGTGATTTATCACAAATTCACATCCGAAACACAATGAATAAGGGTATTGTTTTGTGCGTAGCCGAGTTCTAGCAAAAGTACGTTGTGAATAGTTGTGGGTAAATTCTTTAATTGGTTTAACCAATACCGCAACTTAATTTATGAGTAAATTTAATCTCACGAGAAATTTTACTAAATGTTTTATTGAACTTATGCTATGGAGTTGTATGCATGCTTCTCCATACATTAATTTTGACATCAAAATTTATAACCTTAAAATTTAAGTCGAATGCTCCTAATTGACGAACACTTGAAATTACTTCGTCATCAAATGAGATTTTTGGGTGATGTTGTGATGGAGAGAAAACCTTTCGTAGAATGAGAATTCGTATGATGGTTTTATGCTACTCAGATTAGATGACTTAATTAAGTTACTCAGTGAGATCTGGAAACTTAATGCATTCAGAAGGGATGAAACATTTTTACAATGCAAAACGTTTTTTAGCAATGTAAATCCCTTAAATATCTAAAAATTGAAAATTATTTTTCAATTGAATTGTTCGACAAGTCGTTATGTTGAGTACATTCATTACTAGTAGATCAATTGATGTAATGGATTTATGTCAATATAGTTCTAGAATTCAAGGAAAATAATATGGTTTTTATACCAGGGTAATTTTATTTTCTTGAAAGTATTTTGTTATCGGAAATACTAATATTTGAACTTATTTCTGTAGAAATGGCTCAACCCACCAATAACACTATAAGTTCTTCATTCAAATCTTTCTTTGAACGTCCTGAACTTACTGACCCAAACTTCAGTGATTGGTACCGCTCGCTAAGAATTGTCTTGAGAGCAGCGGTAATGATATGAGTGATTTTACTCATATCAACTGTATCTTAAAACAATGAATTAATGCATAAAATGTTTAAATATGGCTTTGTATATGCTTGTTTTGTTGTTTGATGTGTGTAGGTACCCAAGTTCGCGAAAACCGGCAAAACCGACACGAGTTTGAAGATAATATCAAATAGCCAAAAGACAAGTCGTTTTATTCACGGATTTATCAAGTTTGAAGACATATGGGTCCCACATCTGAGAATTGGGCCCAAAAGCCCAATATGGAGATCAAGTTTTTTATCTTTGGAAGTTGAAAGCCCATTGTAAGCCCATTTGGAAAATGGCATTATGTGTAAATGGATAAAAGCCCAAGTTAAGCTCAAAATTAATCATATGATTCGGATGAACGTTTGATGGGCTTCAAGCCCAAATAAAAGTAATGAAGACGGTTGAGAAAAGTTTTTAAATGAAAGAAAGGAGAGAAAAAATAATAACAGTGCAAGTTATTAAATAAAAAGTTTTTAATACCCACTCACATTCTCATCTCACACACACTTTTTATAAAAAAACTTTCGATACTCCCTATGATTTTACCCATTTTTCTCATCTTCCTCACCCTAAAAACCTGTAACCTCCAAACCCTAATTATCCCTATTAATAAAATTCACCAATAAAAATTGGGGGTTTCACTTGGAGCGTGTGATTCACACGATGGGAAAATAAATCCCCATTGTTTTTGGAAGGTAGAAGTGGAAGGCATCTTCAACGTGGCAGCGTGTGTTTGGCTGAGACAACTCATCACAACCATTCCACCAATTAAAGAAGGCTAAATCAGCACATAACTAGCACAACTAGCACACTCGGATGCCACGTTGGCGATCCGTGTGCTAGTTGACAAATATCAGCCCTTAGATCAAGCCTTGGAAGAGAGAGAAGACTAGATGCTGAATCAAGGGTGATGATCACCTCTTCTTCACCAACAAACTCACCCCCAACACCTTGGGTTCTCCTATAAATACCCTCGGTATTTTCATCATAATGTATCCCATTTTTTACTTTTAAAGTTATTATGCTAAAATAGTTTTAGGGTTAATTGTTATTTCTTTTTATTGTAATCATTTGATTATTAATGAAAAGAGTATTTGGATTTCAATAATTCTTGGTTTACCTTCTGTTAAAATTAAATATTGCAATTTAGTTCTTTAATCTTTTTTGCTATAATAATGTTGAGGTTATTTAATTAAGCTAATTAATAGCTTTTGATTAAATAATAAAAGTAAATTTGGGAACAACTTTCCCCACTGAAAAGTTTAGAAAGTTAATTCAAACGGTTCGACTGGTGATGTTAATGGTGGGTGATGGTTCATACGATGGTCAGAAGGGGTGTCGTTTAGTTCTTTTAGCCAGCTCAGCACTGCGCTACTTCTCAAAGGAATCTTCAAAAGGTTCTAATCCTTTTAAATTTTATGTTATTTAGTTTAAAGCTATTTATGTTTATGCTTAGTTTAATATGCTTTAGTTGAGTTTGTTGTTATTGTATCTAAGTATGAATCTGCTATTGATTTTTGATATATTTTTGAATGATGTTATGAATTGATATGTTTGGATAGGGTGATTGATTTGCCGGTTTGTTCTTTATAGTTTGCTGAAATTGATACTTGGTAGAGATTAATCTTTAATTGAGAACGGTATTTTTACAAGATGGTTAAATTTCAACATTGTTGAGTTTTAGTTAATTGTCTTTAATGATTTTTGTCGTGAATGCTGAATGAATATAGATACTATAAGGTTTATGAAAGCTGATAAGTTTAGTTACTTTGGTAAATTGATAGGGATCTGTTTAGCTATAGTGCTTGTATGCTTAAATTAGAATAAAGGTTTTATTAGTCTGTTAAATCAATTAGACTGTTTAGGATAAATGAGATCTATGATTCAGACATCTTGCTGAATTTAAATGACTGTATGTTTGAACTTGTTGCTATGTTCTCTGTTTGGCTGCATATTGATTGATCCATTGGTTTGAGAGTTTTATCAGTTTTCTTTTATAGTTGATTTTTGCTCATATATATTCTTCAGTCTGATGATTTTAGCTATAATTTTTGACTATAGGATGTGAGTTACTGCTTGTTTTTGTTTGATTTGTTAAAATTGTTTAATCAGTTCTGGTATTTTAGAGTTGCTGATATATATTTCTTGTTGTGTTGGTTTTGTTTGCTGGAATTTGAGTTTTGGCTTATTGTATTTGATTTTGCTGAGTTTCATATGCTATCAGATTGACCAGATCTGATGCCCAAGACTTAATCAAGACTTGTGATGCTTGTCAACGTCAAGGAAAGAACTCACGAAGGGATGAAATGCCTCAAAACATTATCCAAGTTTGTGAAATCTTTGACATGTGGGGGATCGATTTTATGGGGCCGTTTCCATCTTCGAAAGGAAATAAGTACATTCTCGTAGCCGTGGACTATTTGTCTAAATGGGTTGAAGCTAAGGCTTTGCCCACGAATGATGCTCGAGTTGTGGTGAACTATTTGAAACAACTCTTTGCTAGGTTTGTAACTCCGCGGGCTATTATAAGTGATCGTGGGACCCATTTTTGTAATGAACAATTTGAAAAAGTTCTAAAGAAATATGGTGTCACTCATCGACTTTCTACGGGTTATCACCCTCAAACGAGTGGTCAAGTGGAGGTTTCGAACCGTGCTCTTAAAAGGATTTTGGAGCGTTCTATTGGAGAAAATCGCACTTCATGGTCGGATAAATTGGACGATGCATTGTGGGCTTTCCGTACGGCTTACAAAACGCCAATTGGTTGTACACCATTTAGGTTGGTCTACGGAAAAGCATGCCACTTGCCAATTGAACTCGAACATAAGGCGTATTGGGCTCTTAAGCATTGTAACCTTGATTTGAGGACCGCGGGTGATCATCGCAAGGTTCAATTGAATGAACTAAGTGAATTAAAGGATCAAGCTTATGAAAATTCTTTGATCTATAAAGAGAAGACTAAGAGGGTTCATGACTCTAAGATCAAAAACCGCATTTTCAATGTTGGTGATCAAGTCCTCTTATTCAACTCTAGACTTAAGATTTTCTCGGGCAAGCTTAAATCCCGTTGGTCCGGACCATTCACCATTGCACAAGTTTTCCCTTATGGCACCGTTGAGCTAGCTCAAAAAGACGGGCCTAACTTTAAGGTGAATGGTCATCGTGTGAAACACTACTTTGGAGGGGACATACCTACGGAGGTTGTCCTGGATCTTCAAACTTTCCCTAAGGACCAATGAATGCGGGGATCGAGTCGAGCTCATGACTCGGTTAACAAAAACGAGGTGCCTTGTGGGGGAGTCCCATACATTCTATCTTCTTTCTATTTTCTAACACTAATAAGGCTTGATCTTTCAAGCTCGTGCTCGTGTTCTGTTGTGTTGTGAATCTTAGGTATGACCCTACTATTTGAAGACTCTCGTGTTCGATTTTTGCCGGTCCACTTGATCTTCCCTTCTTTGAATGCCAAAAAGGGGCACACTCTCTATCCTTTGATTTTTATTGACTAACGTTTTATCTTGAGGCATAATTAATAAACGACTTATAGATTTACGTACTTTTTCCATGTTAGGATTTTGCATTAGACTCTTCGTGTTTTAGCAAGGGGGTGTTACTCTTGAGCTAAGAAACATTGAGAACAATGTTTGGTTTTAGCATGGGGGAGTCAATCGATATAATCGCTTGCAATTGCTTTTGTCGTGTCCAAACGTAATCGTTTTTCTTATTTTTCATAAAAAAATTAAATTTTTAGTGTTATTTTTAAGTTTTAATAAAGAAAATAAGTGCTTTTGACACAAATGTAGGCTTTCCGTTGGTGAAAATAAGAATAGTTTTTGACTCGACTCGGTTTTTACCTTAGCTTTTCCTTAGTATATTTGAATTAAGTTTTGCTAGGCTTTTATATAGGGAGCTTTAAAACGCGAAAGTCTTAACTCATGCGGGTTAAGAACAAGAACTTTTCGCAAGTTCCTATGATTGATCCTAGAAATTCGTTTATCAAGGGAACTTTAAAACGCAAATTCTAAAACTTGAAACAGTATAAGAAGATGCAAGATCCTATAGATGACTTGAAAACCCAAAACTTTGATTTAATAGGCTAAGTATCCATTGATTTCATATTTTTGGAATTTTACAATATGGAGAACAAGAGATGATAGAGTTCAATCATAAGTTTCCAAAATTAATTCTTCTTTGTGCAAGTATTTTTGTGTTTGATTTAATCTCCTCGTATTTATTTTCCACGCTTGAATAATAATTGCTTAATAAATGAAGTTTTTAGTGGTTTAGGCTTGATATCTTAACTCGTAACTCCTTCTTTTTATTCCCTTGTAATTAAAGTGAGAACACATTAAGGGTGTAAGCGTCATGGACTTTTGATCATGGGATTACGGAAATTTGGCTTACTATAAATATCATATTAATAAAGAAGAATAAATAAAAACATGTTCTCTAGGAGCCTTCGGGTGGGAGTCATGTAGCACTAACCTTGTCATTAGAGCCTTAGGGTGTATGGCAAGGGGACGTGTTGAATAAAAATTGCTTCATCATCATGAGACATAAGGTGGGATGGTGAATGTCAATTCCCTAATTTTTGTCCAAGGAGCCTTCGGGTGTGGATTTTAAATAAGGAGCACAATTACATCTTAAAGAGCCACAAGGTGATATGATGTAATTGTTGCTAACTCCATTAATAAGGTCATAATTGACTTTGGAGGTTTTATTGTTGCTTTTAAGTAGTCCTATTAGCCAAATTTCGGGTCCGGGGATTTATCCCTCAAATCGTGTTAAGTTATCCTTGATGTGGGCTTTCTTTAGTGACAATGGTTTTTGAAGTCGAGGTTACCGTTCTTGCCTTCATTTTTGGACTAATAAAAATCAAATAAAGTCAAATGAGCCTTTGGCTGAATGACATGTTAAATCTAGAGATACAATTAGGAATAATAGGATATTTATTTTAACACAAATTACTTGTATGAGTTGTTTTAATTTTGGGGCTTATGATTGACAATGATCTTGTTTTTATACTTGGCATGGAAAAGTGAAAAGTCGAGGACGATGAATCTATTTGAGTTTTATGATCCTAAAAGTTATTTTTTAATAATAAAAGCAATACATTATATCTTTGCAAAATAAAGTTTCAAAAGTTGAATAAAAGTGTAGTTAGTGTTTTATTTTATCATTGCGTGAGGACACGGCAATTGCTTAGCATGAGGGAGTTTGATATGAGTGATTTTACTCATATCAACTGTATCTTAAAACAATGAATTAATGCATAATATGTTTAAATATGGCTTTGTATATGCTTGTTTTGTTGTTTGATGTGTGTAGGTACCCAAGTTTGGTAAAACCGGCAAAACCGACACGAGTTTGAAGATAATATCAAATAGCCAAAAGACAAGTCGTTTTATTCACGGATTTATTAAGTTTGAAGACAAGTGGGTCCCACATCTGAGAATTGGGCCCAAAAGCCCAATATGGAGATCAAGTTTATTATCTTTGGAAGTTGAAAGCCCATTGTAAGCCCATTTGGAAAATGGCATTATGTGTAAATGGATAAAAGCCCAAGTTAAGCTCAAAATTAATCATATTATTCGGATGAACGTTTGATGGGCTTCAAGCCCAAATAAAAGTAATGAAGACGGTTGAGAAAAGTTTTTAAACGAAAGAAAGGAGAGAAAAAATAATAACAGTGCAAGTTATTAAATAAAAAGTTTTTAATACTCACTCACATTCTCATCTCACACACACGTTTTTATAAAAAAAAGCTTTCGATACTCCCTATGCTTTTACCCATTTCTCTCATCTTCCTCACCCTAAAACCCTGTAACCTCCAAACCCTAATTATCCCTATTAATAAAATTCACCAATAAAAATTGGGGGTTTCACTTGGAGCGTAAGATTCACACGATGGGAAAATAAATCCCTATTGTTTTCGGAAGGTAGAAGTGGAAGGCATCTTCAACGTGGCAGCTTGTGTTTGGCTGAGACAACTCATCACAACCATTCCACTAATTAAAGAAGGCCAAATCAGCACATAACTAGCACAACTAGCACACTCGGATGCCACGTTGGCGATCCGTGTGCTAGTTGGCAAATATCAGCCCTTAGATCAAGCCTTGGAAGAGAGAGAAGACTAGATGCTTAATCAAGGGTGATGATCATCTCTTTCTCACCAACAAACTCACCCCCAACACCTTGGGTTCTCCTATAAATACCCTCGGTATTTTCATCATAATGTATCCCATTTTTTACTTTTAAAGTTATTATGCTAAAATAGTTTTATGGTTAATTGTAATTTCTTTTTCCAGTATTGTAATCACTTGATTATTAATGAAAAGAGTATTTGGATTTGAATAAATTCTTGTTTTACCTTCTGTTAAAATCTAATATTGCAATTTAGTTCTTTAATCTTTTTTGCTATAATAATGTTGAGGTTATTTAATTAAGCTAATTAATAGCTTTTGATTAAATAATAAAAGTAAATTTGGGAACAACTTTCCCCACTGGAAAGTTTAGAAAGTTAATTCAAACGGTTCGACCGGTGATGTTAATGGTGGGTGATGGTTTATACGATGGTCAGAAGGGGTGTCGTTTAGTTCTTTTAGCCAGCTCAGCGCTGCGCTACTTCTCAAAGGGATCTTCAAAAGGTTCTAATCCTTTTACATTTTATGTTATTTAGTTTAAAGCTATTTATGTTTATGCTTAGTTTAATATGCTTTAGTTGAGTTTGTTGTTATTGTATCTGAGTATGAATATGTTGTTGATTTTTGATATATTTTTGAATGATGTTATGAATTGATATGTTTGGATAGGGTGATTGATTTGACGGTTTGTTCTTTATAGTTTGCTGAAATTGATACTTGGTAGAGATTAATCTTTAATTTAGAATGGTATTTGGACAAGATGGTTAAATTTCAACATTGCGGAGTTTTAGTTAATTGTCTTTAATGATTTTTGTTGTGAATGTTGAATGAATATAGATACTATAAGGTTTATGAAAGCTGATAAGTTTAGTTACTTTGGTAAATTGATAGGGATCTGTTTAGCTGTAGTGCTTGTATGCTTAAATTAGAATAAAGGTTTTATTAATCTGTTAAATCAGTTAGACTGTTTAGGATAAATGAGATCTATGATTCATACATCTTGCTTAATTTAAATGACTGTATGTTTGAATTTGCTACTATGTTCTCTGTTTGGCTGCATTTTGATTGATCCATTGGTTTGAGAGTTTTATCAGTTTTCTTTTATAGCTGATTTTTGCTGATTTATATTCTTCAGTCTGATGATTTTAGCTATAATTTTTTACTATAGGATTTGAGTTACTGCTTGTTTTTGTTTGATTTGTTAAAATTGTTTAATCATTTCAGCTATTTTAGAGTTGCTGATATATATTTCTTGTTGTGTTGGTTTTGTTTGCTGGAATTTGAGTTTTGGCTTATTGTATTTGATTTTGCTATCACCAAATATTCAAATAAGTCACTCCTGTGACCTTTTTCTCTTCATTTTTTTTTCAAAAATAATTACAAAAATATGTCCCTCACGGGACTTGAACCCGTGACCTCCTGGTTACCTGACATGAATGTTTACCAGCTGCTCTAGGAGTCTGTTTTGTTAAATAGATTGATTAAGTATTTAATAAACCTAGTTAGTGGAAGGCAGTTGTGATTTAAGTTGAATTTTAACTAAATTTTCGATTAGGTAAATCTAAATTAATATTTTTATTAAATTAATTGTTAGTTTTAAAAAATAATAAATAGTTTCAAAATAAAATAAAACTTGTTTAGTAATTTAGGAATTTAAGTAGTTTTAAAATAATTAGATTTTAATTAGATTTTTATAAAATTAGTTTTTTTTATATAATGTTTATTTAAAAAGTAAAAGTTTATTTTTGATAGATTTAATTAATTAATAGATTTTAATTAGTTTTTAAATTTGTTTAAATAATTTTTAGTGTAATAGTCACTTTAATTAATAGTTTAGTTTTAATTAATTTTAAATAGAGTATAATTCATATAGTTAAATATTTTAGTAATTAGATTAAATTTATTCGGGGTAACGATTCATGCACTTTAGGATAAAATTAGGTTTTAAATTTAATTTTAGTTTAAAAACCGAAACCAATTCGAATCAATTGTCCAAATCAAAGCAAAACGTCTCAAATTCATAAGATCTTCGTGTACAACGAACTTGGTTCACCAACGTGTTTAATTGAATCCGTCTTTGGTAATTTTAGACTATTACTTTTTCCTAAAGGTAATTTTCTAATTTACCCTATAACGTATCTAATTATCACATATACTATCACGACCACATCAAAAAATTTGGCGCCGCTGCCGGGGATCTTGTGTACGATTCGGCCTTGTGAGATTTGTTGATCGTTGATTTGAAGACCCTTTCCGTCCTCGGAAAGTTTTGTTTTTTTCTATTATTATAGTATGTATCGTTTTTCGTGTTTTTTGTGATTACTATATTGTATTACGTAGAACAATAAAATTACCTACTTTTCAAATAAGACCTTAGTTGGGATTTCATCACCTAGCTATTGTATTCGAATCCAAAACAAAAATAAAAGGCAAAATAGATAAATACTAATAAGAAGTTTGAACTCGATTTATACAAACTATAAGGTGGGTATAAGGCGACGTGCTATAAAAGGCCGTCTAAGGAAAAAGGTTTTTAAGTGTTTTGTGCCACCTCATTTCCCCGCTTGCTTGTGCGTATATTGAGAGGGACGACCTATTATTGGTTTGCCAAATCAAGTAGTATTAAATCTTATTTTTGTAGTTTACTTATTGAACCTCGAGACGTTTAGGTTTTCACCTATCGTTTCAAAGTCGACCGAGGGTAATTTACTTCCATAGTAGTTATCCTTATTCCTTGTTTTTATCGATCATTTTTGATTGAGCAATACCAAATAAAAGTACCAAAAATAATCTTCTTCTTGTCTAATTTCTTTTCTTCAATCCTCTAAATTCTCGTCATTGTAGTGTATGCAATTACGTTCTTCTCGACTTGTAATTGATTTTAATAGGCTTGAAAATATCCCTCATAGAAATAGAAATCGTCAACAACGAATAGTGGAACCCGAGCTTCCACCTATTTTGTAGAGATGGCCGATAACCGAACAATGGAGGAATTGCTCCGTGCACCCACCTAAGGGTATGGGGAAGCAATCGTTGTGCCGGCTATTTTGGCGGATCATTATGAGATTATGACGGGTCTTTTATCGCTCATTCGTGTCGACCAATTTCGTGGCAATGAGACCGATAACCCGCACTCTCACATTCGGAATTTTCTTCGAATTACCTCGACTCTCAAGTTTAGAGATGTGCCGAATGACGCGATTAAGCTCATGCTTTTTCCGTACTCGCTCGAGGGTAATGCTAAGATTTGGTATGAGAAAGAACCACCGGGTTCGATTTTGACATGGGATGATTTAGTGTCTAAGTTCATGAATTATTTCTTTCCACCATCCAAAACAACACACTTTAATAACGAGATCACTAGATTTGAACAAAAAGTGCATGAATCGTTTGGGGTTGCTTGGGAAAGATTTAAATATTTGTTAAGACAATGTCCACACCATGGTTTCTCAGAATTGCATCAAATAAATACTTTTTATAATGGGCTTAATATGATTGAACAAGATTCTTTAAATGCCGCCGCGGGTGGTAATCTTTTAAGAAAAACTCTGAGAGACGCGTGGGGTATAATTGAAAATAAGTCTAGAGCACAATATTCACGAAACACACCGGGTGTTTCCAATGTGAATTCATTTAATCCCGAGATTGCTAGATTGGCTCTAAGATTGACACGATTTTGAATGAGCTTAGGAAGAATCCTCATGGATCGATTAATATGGTTGAGAATGTTTGTGTATCATGTGGTGGAGCACATCCTATTTATGCTTGTTCAACCACGGGGTTTGATCAAGCTAGTGCTTTTGCCGTGACGAGAACTTATGGCTCCAACGGTCAAGTTCCTCGTCAAAATCATGTTGCTCCACCGGGTTTTCCACCGGATCAAAATAGGTACAACAATGGAAACAATGCGAATAATTTTAACCGTGGTAACCAAGGGAATTTCAACCAAGGAAATGGGTTTAATGATAATCAAAACAATCAAGGTTTTCAAAGCAATAACTAAAATGATTTGTCAAGCTACATTAAAACAAATGAGGCAAATTTGAAAGCTTTTCAAAATAACATTCAAGGACAAATGGCAACTTTGAAAAATGAGTTTCAAAATACGATTAAAGGGCAAAATAATAAGATTGAGCTTAATCAACAAAGACTTGAACAAAACCAAAACCGTTTTGATCAAAGATTAGAGCAAAGTCAAAATCGTATGCAACAAAGTTTGGAACAAGGTCAAAATAAATTGCTTTCGATGTTTGAATCTTTTATGACCAAACCTTCCTCTCCTTCGGGTGGCTTACCTAGCAACACCATTCCAAACCAGAAGGGTGAGATGAAAGCTATAACCACACGTAGTGGGAAAGCTTTAGACGGACCTTTGCTTCCACATGTGAGTACCTCTCCGGTGAGTGAAGTGGAGCAAGAACCCGAGGTGGTTAAAGAAAAGGAAATTCCTATTCCACCAAAGGTTGACCAATTGCCTATTCCGAAACCCGAGCTTCCGAAGACTAAACCCACACTACCCTACCCTTCGAGACTTAACCAAGAGAAGCTCCGCGAAAAGTACAATGCTCAAATGACTTCTTTTTTAGAGATGTTTAAGAATCTTTATATTAATGTTAGTTTCGCGGATGCATTGCTTTACATGCCTAAGTTTGCTTCGACTATTAAGAAATTGATGAACGATAAAGGGAAATTGGTTGAAGTGTCTACATATTTAGATGCTAACTATTCCGCGGTTCTTACACAAAAGCTTCCCAAAAAGCTTGGAGACCCAGGCAAGTTTTTGATACCATGTGATTTCCCTAATATGGAAGAATGCTTAGCATTAGCCGATCTTGGTGCTAGCATTAATTTGATGCCTCTTTCCGTGTGGAAAAGGTTATCACTTCCCGAGCTTACACCTACTAAGATGACTCTCGAGCTAGCGGATCGATCGACCGCCTTTCCAAAAGGTATAGCCGAGGATGTGTTTGTCAAGGTCGGGAAACTCGTCTTTCCAACGGACTTTGTAGTTTGCGATTATCCCGAAGATTCTCGTGTACCACTTATTTTGGGAAGACCGTTTTTTATGACGGCTAGTGCTTTAGTTGACATGAAAGCGGGGAAATTGACTTTAAGAGTTGATGATGAAAATATCACGTTTGATATTGGTCATATCTCTAAATATTCTTCCAAGTATTACGAGGAATCAATTAATAAAATCGATGTGATTGATGTTGCTTGTGAATAATATTCTCAAGAAGTACTTGGATTCTCGGCTTCTTCTAAAAGTGGCAATCCCACTTCATCGAATCCTATTATCTCTTTGGCTAAACCTCCACTCACTCCATTTGAGGGAGGTGACTTCCTTCTTGAAGAGCTTGAGAATAATGGTTATTCAAAAATCGATAAGGAGATTGATGATTACCTTAGCACACCATTTGATCCTAGTGAGTTTGATTGTGAGAATTTTGATCCCGAGGGAGATATTGCATTAATTGAAAAATTGTTGAATATGGATCCTTTTGAATCACCACTTATGGAGTTAAAAGTTGTGAGTGAAAATGAAACTAAAGTGAAAACATCTATTGAGGAAGCACCCGAACTAGAACTTAAGGAACTTCCCACTCATTCGGAGTATGCTTTTCTTGAGGGAAAGGATAAGTTACCCGTGATTATTGCTAAGGGATTAAAGGAAAATGTAAAAGATGAACTTATTAAAGTGCTTAAGTAACATAAACGGGACATTGCATGGAAAATCTCCGACATTAAGGGTATAGATCAAAAATTTTGTACTCATAAAATTCTAATGGAGGATGATTATAAACCCGCTATCCAAAATCAAAGAAGGGTCAATCCAAAGATTCATGAGGTGATAAAAAAGGAAGTCACTAAACTTCTAGACGCCGGAATGATCTACCCTATCTCGGATATTTCATGGGTTAGCCTCGTGCATTGTGTTCCAAAGAAAGGAGGAATGACGGTTGTTACTAATGAGGATAATGAATTGATTCCTATTAGACTTGTGACCGGTTGGTGTGTTTTTATTGACTATAGGAAACTTAATGATGCCACTAGGAAGGATCATTTTCCATTACCTTTTATGGATCAAATGTTAGAAAGACTAGCAGGGAATGAATTCTATTGCTTTTTGGATGGATTTTCCGGCTATTTCCAAATCCCCATTGACCCTCGTGATCAAGAAAAGACCACATTCACTTATCCTTATGGAACATTTGCTTATCGTCGCGTGCCTTTTGGACTATGCAATGCTCCGAGGACGTTCTAAAGGTGTATGATGGCCATTTTCCATGATATGATCGAGAAAACCATGGAAGTCTTCATGGATGACTTCTCGGTTTTTGGGGAATCTTTCACTTCATGTCTCTCTAACCTTGAGAGAATGTTGCAACGTTGTGAGGAAACAAATCTTGTGCTTAATTATGAAAAATGTCACTTCATGTGCAAAGAGGGAATTGTGTTAGGACATAAGATCTCTAAGGCCGGTATCGAGGTTGATAGGGCTAAAATCGACGTGATTGCCAAATTACCTCCACCCACCACCGTTAAGGGATTTAGGAGTTTTCTCGGCCATGCCGGCTTCTATAGACGTTTTATACAAGACTTCTCTAAGATAGCTCGGCCTATGACCCATCTTTTAGAAAAAGAGACTCCTTTCATCTTTTCGGATGAGTGTATTCAAGCCTTTGAGATGCTTAAAAAGAAATTAACCGAATCTCCAATCTTGGTTGCTCCGGATTGGGACCTACCTTTTGAAATTATGTGTGATGCTAGTGATTACGCGGTAGGTGCGGTTTTGGGGAAACGTAAATCAAAATATTTCTTGCCTATACACTATGCAAGTAAGACTATGACGGATGCTCAAACAAAGTACACTACAACGGAAAAGGACTTACTTACCGTTGTGTATGCTTTTGAAAAGTTTAGACCATATCTCGTCTTGTCTCAAACCATAGTGTATACGGACCACTCGGCTATCAAATACCTTCTTTATAAACAAGATGCTAAGCCGAGGTTGCTCCGGTGGATTCTCTTCCTTCAAGAATTTAATGTCAAAATTCTAGACAAAAAAGGAGCCGAGAATCTCGCGGCCGATCATTTATCTCGACTTGAGAATCCTCACCAAAGCGATCGAGAGAACAAGGAAATCAATGAAACATTTCCTCTCGAGATGCTTGGTATGATTGCTTTTCGTGGTGATGATAATACCCCGTGGTTTGCGGACATCGCAAATTACCATGCGGGGAAGTTTGTGATCAAGGGTATGTCGTCCCAACAAAAACGAAAGTTTTTCAAGGATATATACTATTACTTTTGGGACGACCCCTATTTGTTTCGTGTGTGCGCGGATCAAGTGATGCGTAGGTGCGTGTTTAGCAAAGAAGCTCAAGATATCCTTAATTCTTGTCATGAGGGACCCACCGGGGGACATCATGGTGCCAACGCCACCGCGAAGAAAGTCTTTGATGCCGGCTTCTTTTGGCCTTCCATATATCGTGATGCCCAAGACTTGATCAAGACTTGTGATGCTTGTCAACGTCAAGGAAAGAACTCACGAAGAGATGAAATGCCTCAAAACATTATCCAAGTTTGTGAAATCTTTGACATGTGGGGGATCGATTTTATGGGGCCGTTTCCATCTTCGAAAGGAAATAAGTACATTCTCGTAGCCGTGGACTATTTGTCTAAATGGGTTGAAGCTAAGGCTTTGCCCACGAATGATGCTCGAGTTGTGGTGAAATTTTTGAAACAACTCTTTGCTAGGTTTGGAACTCCGCGGGCTATTATAAGTGATCGTGGGACCCATTTTTGTAATGAACAATTTTGAAAAAGTTCTAAAGAAATATGGTGTCACTCATCGACTTTCTACGGCTTATCACCCTCAAACGAGTGGTCAAGTGGAGGTTTCGAACCGTGCTCTTAAAAGGATTATGGAGCGTTCTATTGGAGAAAATCGCACTTCATGGTCGGATAAATTGGACGATGCATTGTGGGCTTTCCGTACGCCTTACAAAACGCCAATTGGTTGTACACCATTTAGGTTGGTCTACGGAAAAGCATGCCACTTGCCAATTGAACTCGAACATAAGGCGCATTGGGCTCTTAAGCATTGTAACTTTGATTTGAGGACCGCGGGTGAACATCGCAAGGTTCAATTGAATGAACTAAGTGAATTAAGGGATCAGGCTTATGAAAATTCTTTGATCTATATAGAGAAGACTAAGAGGATTCATGACTCTAAGATCAAAAACCGCATTTTCAATGTTGGTGATCAAGTCCTCTTATTCAACTCTAGACTTAAGATTTTCTCGGGCAAGCTTAAATCCCATTGGTCCGGACCATTCACCATTGCACAAGTTTTCCCTTATGGCACCGTTGAGCTAGCTCAAAAAGACGGGCCTAACTTTAAGGTGAATGGTCATCGTGTGAAACACTACTTTGGAGGGGACATACCTATGGAGTTTGTCCCGGATCTTGAAACTTTCCCTAAGGACCAATGAATGCGGGGATCGAGTCGAGCTCATGACTCGGTTAACAAAAACGAGGTGCCTTGTGGGGGAGTCCCATACATTCTATCTTCTTTCTATTTTCTAACACTAATAAGGCTTGATCTTTCAAGCTCGTGCTCGTGTTTTGTTGTGTTGTGAATCTTAGGTATGACCCTACTATTTGAAGACTCTCATGTTCGGTTTTTGCCGGTCCACTTGATCTTCCCTTCTTTGAACGCCAAAAAGGGGCACTGATATGAGTAGAATTACTCATATCATTTATATCGAAAAACATACAATAAATGCATAAAAAGTATAAAAATGGCCATGTATATGTTTGTTTTGTTTGTTTCGTGTGTGTAGGTACCAAGTTCACGAAAACCAGCGAAAATGACACGAGATTGAAGAAAAATCGAGAAAGCAAAAAACAAGTCCGTTTTTAGTGGATTTTAATCTTAATGGAGTTATTTGAGCTTGTGGGACCCACATTGGGACTAATGGGCTAAAAAGCCCATTATTAATACAAGTTATCCATTTTGTAAATATATTTTTTTTTGGGTAAAAGGGACTTCACCCCGATAAAATATATTAATCCCAAAAAACAGTTAAGTACAATAGAATGTGACTGAAGTGTCACATTAACCTCAAGCAAACGCTTGACCAACAACTAATTCATATGACATGCCATATGAATCTAACAAACTACATAACCAATAACACCAATAGGGAAAAACCACCTAATGGTACATACACCAACAAACCTAAAACCAAACATCAAATAAGATAAGACTCCGGTAAACTTAAGAGATGGGTAAACCGAGTCCCTTCTCTAGACTGTTTAAAACGGCACGAAAGCATCTTCAACCGAACTGTTGAAATAATGCACTCACAAAGTTGGTCCACCGTCCTCTTCACCGATTTGAACAAGCGCCAATTCCTTTCCTGCCAAATGAAATACGCCGCTGCAGCCAAAATCAACTTAGAGACGACACTCCTAGTAGTCCTCTGCCTTGCCCAAGGAAGAATGTGCGCCATAATTTGACTGAAATGCGGACTGGAGCATCCAAAGTCAGCAACCATACGAACTTTATTCCAAACCTGCTGTGAGAACGAACACTCAAAAAACAAGTGATCATGGGAATCCGGCTGCATATCACATAAAGAACACGAAGTAGCCAAAGCGCCCGAAACATCCCACAAGTAAACCTTATCCTGCGTCTTGAGCTTTTGCTTAATCACCAACCACAAATTAAAAGAATGCCGTGGTATACAACAAGAAAACCACACAAGATCACACCAAGGCACCTTTAAATCCCGCGGACGTATCGAAGACCATACATTAGTAACAGAAAATGGTTTAAGAGCATTTCCTTCACTCCTCCATAGCAAACTATCCAAAACACCCTCACGAATATCTAGTATACCAATATTATCAAGAAAAGGATATTTACCTCTAAAGAAACCAGGCCATAACCACTGACCATCACGAATGACATCCTTAACTTTAGTATTGAAATTAAAGCCCGCACGATGAATATCCCTAGATGAAATAGTGTTAGCTAACGGACTCTCCGGGCACCACATATCCGACCATACCGAAATCTTGGACCCATCACCTATCCTATACCAAATGAATTCCCTAATAATAGGCCTTAATTGAAGAATTTTGCGCCATCCCCACGTCATATTTCCACGACAAGGAATCTCCCAAAAATTCCTACCTTTAAGCTTATATTCATGAATCCACTTCACCCAAAGAGATTCTTTGAAAATTAAGAGCTTCCAAATATGCGAGACCATGAGAGCCTTATTAAAGATATCCAAACGACGAATACCCAAGCCACCTTCATCTTTAGGAAGACAAACCACTTCCCAAGCCACTTTCGCCTTACCCTTCTTCATATCTCCATGGCACCATAAGAAACCACGCATAATCTGCTCAATATCAAGCAAGACACGAGAAGGAAGCACAAACACCGACGCCCAATAGACATGCATAGAACCGATCACAGATTGGACCAATTGCAGCCTACCTGCTGCAGATAAAGCTTTATTCTTCCAATCCTGCACACGAGTCCGCACCCTATCCACTAGATCCTGACAATCTCTAATAATCAGACGAGACGAAACCAAGGGAACCCCCAAATACTTCACTGGAAGATGCCCCTCCTCAAACGGTAAAACCTGAAGAATAGAGATTTTAACATGATTCAGAACATTGCAAAAAATGCAGTACTCTTTGGAAGACTAGGCGTAAGCCCCGAAGCATGTTGAAATTCATCCAGAGCCTCCTTAATAACCATGGCCGAACTAACATCTCCATGCGAAAATAAGAATAAATCATCAGCAAAACATAGATTAATCAATTCCATATTCGAACAGTATCTATGAAACTTGAAAGACTCAGCATCCCGAACCCTTCGTTTGAGCATAAGCGTTAAAACCTCCATAACCAATATGAACAAATAAGGGGAAAGAGGGTCACCTTGACGAAGACCCCTCCTACCTTTAAAATAACCATGAAGCGAACCATTGATACTAATAGAAAACGATGCCGTAGTCACACATTCCATAATCCAAGTCACCATACGATTATGAAAACCAAACCCAATAAGAACCTCACAAAGGAAATTCCAATCCACAGTATCATAAGCTTTCTGAATATCCACTTTAAATGTGCATCAAGGACTCCCCCGATCCAAATGATAATTATGCATCAATTTTTGTGTAAGTAGAATATTGTCAACAATATGACGTCCCAGAACAAACGCTGATTGGTTCAGACTAACAAGGTACTTCAAACTACCCTTAATCCGATTAGCAATAATCTTTGTAATGCATTTAAATAATACATTACAGCAAGAAATAGGCCGATAATCATTAATCCTATTTGGGGCATTAGTTTTGGGAATAAGCGCAATAATCGTATGGTTTACCTCCTTAAGCAGTTTCCCATTAGAAAAGAACTCACAAACCGCACTAGTTACATCATTGGCAACAATATCCCATGACTCCTTAAAGAACGCAGCGGTAAACCCATCCGGACCTGGCGATTTGTCATTGCCCATATCAAACATCGCACGTTTAACCTCCTGACTAGTTACATCTCTGACCATGTCTAATGCAGCCTCATCAGAAAGCCAAGAATGAAACAGGTCCATCGTATTAAATCCTCCCGTATCACCCGCAAGACCAAGAAATGATTCGTAAATATAGGCCCATAACAAAGCCCAAATACCTTACAATTTGGACGGATGAAATAATAACTTGTAAAATAGCCCAAGGTTTATTCAAGCCCATTTCATTTTAAAAACTATGAACCAAAGACGTGTACATGGGCTTTTGAAAACCCATAGGGCTTGGTCAGTTTATATCAAACGAGAGTTATATTAATATAACTTTTTTACACTCGTTTGGTCAAAACACACAAAACTCACCACTCACACATTTTTACCTTCGATGAATCCAAGAAAACTCAACCTTTCTCTCTCCCAAAAACCTGTAAAAACCAAGCTACCATCCTTCCTAACCCTAGTTACAAAATTAAATTGGGGGTTTCAAGTGCGTGTAATCCACGCACTGTAAATAAATGGCCAAGAAAATAGGAGTTGGATGATGGACTCAATCAAGTGACGTGGCTCATATCTATCATCTGATTGGATGATACACATCATATCATTCCATTCCACCAATCATCATCTGTCAAGTCATCTCCAAAGAAGCACAAGTAGCACACATATGTCCACGTTGGAGATCCGAGTGAAAGGAAGTGTTTTTCAGCCATTCGATCTTAACAGAAAAGAGAGAGAAGAAGAAAAGATGATCTAAGGGCTGCAAATTTATCTTCTTCAAAAAACCCTCACCCTTCTCTTTCCCTATAAATACCCGTAGAAAAAATGAGTAATGTATCCCTTTTTTTAGTTTTAATGTTATAATGTAGAAATAGCTTTAGAATTTATTTTATAAATTTGTAATGATTTTCAGTTAAAGTAATAAAATTACTTTCAGTTCGCATTTGATCTATTGTTGGTTTATTATTGTTCTCGGATTATTCTTTTAAGTCATAATCATATTCAACTGATTTTAAGCATTATAACATTGTGATACTCATAATAGCTTCATTAATAAGCTTGTGTGAGTGTTTGAATTAGAAATAGGGAAATATGTTTATCCATTGATAAACATTTAAAATAAAATCAAGGTTACTGGTTCGAAGTTAATCATGGGTCTAGGTATTGATAGTGGTTCGTGGGGTTTGATGTTCGCGATGGTGTCTTTGATTTATAATGTTTTAATTTGATGGTGTTTGTTGACGTCTTGTACAAGGGAGCTCAGCGCTCACCTTCTTCTTCAAAAGAAATCTTCGATTTAAGGGTTAAGCTCATTTACTTCTTAAGTTTTAGTTTAGACTGATTTTTTCTCTTTTGCGATTAATGAGCTGTTGTTTTCCATTTTATTGCTTAGTAACTCGTCTATGGGTTTATGCTCACTTGAACCTATTTGAGTGAATGTGTAAATCCATCGTTGCCTATGTTTTCGTTAATAATCTGCTTGGATAAATTCTATGATGAAGCTGCTGTTTGAGTTATGTTATCTATTATTGTTCCCTTATTTGGCCGGTAGTTAAGCAGTAGTCGGTTCCTGATCTATCGAATACGCTTTTGGTTGATTAAGGTGTGGTAGCATTAATACTATGTTAAGTTGATTTGAGAATTTGAAACCAAAGGGACCCTGCTTTTAGTTCGAGTAATTGTGTCGTTAAACGTTAAGTCTGCTTGTAGCTTATCTCTTAAGGGTGTTTGTTACATTGTTTGCTTTTACTGATTTGTAAACTAATTAATAAATTTTCTTCTGCTATTGTTAATTTTGGAGACTGATTGCTGAGATCATAGGTTGAATTGCTGCATGTTCATTGTTGATGCTACTGTTTTGTTTGTTCTGCTTGCGTGGACTGATTATTCATTTTATTGTTTTAAATCTGCTTGAGTTGAGGTGCGGTCACTAGGGTTAGTTGTTGCCTGAATGAATGTTTTCTATAGATAATTTGTTGTTGCGTGCTTTGCTCTACTATGTATGACGTTGTCGATTCTTGATGTTCTTGAACTGTACGTGTGTTGAACTGCTGCCATAGAGAGTTTGTTGAAGTAATCTTTGCCTTAAGCTAGTATGTATTTGTAGATTTATTTTGGAGTGTTTGAATTTGTTAATCCTGGTTATTAGTCTCGTATTACTTTATTGTTTGTGTTAAAGGTGTTGTAGGATTTGTTTTTTTAAGCTGATATTGTGATTTTGTTCAGCTGATGGATTTTTTTTTTTTTTGCTACTGCATTCTAAATTATCATTATTGTGAATCGCGACTAGAAGTTTCATGTATGGGTGTGTTTTGATCACTGTTAGCTTGTTTTTTTAGGAGACCTTTGGTTAAAAAAAATCAAACCACAACCAAGCTAAACAAGTTTTATCATACAATCAACAAGGATTTAAGCTAGAAATGAAGCATGCATTTGACAATTAAGTGGAATCTAAAATCAGAAGCATTTACACCTAGTGAAGGAACCTTTTAGCAGTAGAGGAGTGCTGAACTCTCTAGTCTAGTGCTAACCACCACCTTAGCACTAGATTCAACTATCTACAATCAACAATTCAGCTACACATTAACAAGAATCATCAAAATGGCCTGAATTCATCACATTTGCTATGATCTTGGACTGAAATCAATCAAACAGTTACTATCTTCCTTCAAATTCAGTTATGATCAAGGAATGATCATAACAAACTCAATTCGGCAACAAAAGTATCCAAGATGCAAGGAATGAACAGTGTAGAAGGTAAAGAAGATTTGTCCTATTTTAACCGGAAAATCCTATTTTTCCATGAAAATGCCTTCATTTAACCGGAAAATCCTATTTTTCAACATTTTTCAAATTTTTTATTAACGTTGGCCATTTAGTCGTAATTTTTAAATTTTTATCGTTGCTTTCATATGTATATATCCCGCAATAAAGTCAAAATTTTAATAAAGTGTTGTAGCTAGTTTAGATATCTTTGACATATTAGGCCCGTTGCGTTTATTTTGACTCAACCCGAATAAGACTTATCCAAGTTTATTCTAGCTAGTATCCTTAACCATGTAGACCTTAATTGGTTTATTAGGCTAAGTGTCCACGAGTCTCATTATTTGAGATTTTAAATTGTGGAGGACGAGAAATGATAGAGTCAATTATAAGTCGGTATTCTTGCGCAAGCTCACTTGGTGTAATTATTTGCCTATTCTCCCATCACTTGCTAATAATTTATCTGCAATAAGTAAGGTCTTACGATTTGAAAAGTTACTTAGCTTCTAGCCCAAGATCGTTTAAAAGTTGCTCGGTAATGATAAGAGTTCATAGCCAAGGCATAACTTATGAAGCGGGGCGCGAAGATTGGCGAGTCCGAAAAGGCCCTAACAAGGCATGAGGATTCCATTTTATTGCTGAAGATCCAAAGTGATGTGAAAAGCATTATTCCTAAAGTCAATATGAAGGATCAAGACTCACGACGAAAAGCAATCAACTCCCATAAAGATCATGGAGAAGTCTATCCGAAAAGACCCTAACAAGGTATGAGGATAAATAGATCCAAGTCCGAAAAGGAGGCGGATCGTTGTATCTCAAAATCCCAATTAGAGATTGAAGAAATAATCATGAAGTCGTGGTCAACAAAGTTGGAGTACCCCTCAAAAGTCTCCAAGTGAAGAAACTCTATTATGATGAGAAGACCATTATCTCAAGAACGTCTCTCGAAGATATGAAGTATGAAGTACATGCCAAATATAGGCCCGAGAAAGGTCTCAAATCGTGAACCAAGTTATGCCAAGATATGAACTTTTTGATATCCCGAGAAGCAGTTTTAAGAGATTTTGTCCTTTAGCTAACTATTGATCAAATCGTCCTACTTTGCTTTCAGCCCTAATAAACTATCGAAATAAGTCCAAAAATGCATCTTTATGATCATTCTAAGACAAAAATAAAATATAAGAGATGCAATTAGGAATAAGGGAGTTTAAGCATTTAATTAAGCCATGTGTGTAAGTGTTTGATTTACTAACTTATAATAACAATGATCTCGTTTTTAAGCTTAGTTTGGGGAACGTGAAACTTGAGGGTGATAAATCTTCGCAACACCAAAGCCCTAATGTAAGTCCTTGATTTCTTTACAATTTATTTCCATTCTTTTTGTTTATCTTAAAGTTTTTATTTCTCTTAGTAATTTGATTCTTATTTAGTAATATTTGAATAAGGCCAAGGTTGATTAATTATGAGAAAAATGTAAATTTGCTTTATCACTAAGCATTGCATGAGGGCATGGCAATGGTTAAGTGTAGGGGATTTGATAGGTGTGTAAACACCCATCCTTTTACCACTTAATTCTGGCTAAAACAAGACCAAAACACGTATTTAACATCATTTGTTTGGAATTATGCGTGGTTTTTGTGTTTATTGTGATTTCAGAGCTAACCGGATGAATATTAAAGAAAACATGGGATTGCACGGGTTTTATCAAGGAAAAATACTCAAGATAAAGTCTATTGTCCAAGAGATGCAAAAGATTTGAAGTCACTAGGCCTATTCGAAGATTTATCGAAGAAAAGGACTAAAGACGGAAGATTTCCATAAGTCGAAGAAACTCGAGTCTATTTAACGAAGAAATTAAAAGACGAGTTGGATTTAATCGACGACAAATCCCGAATCAGAATCAAAAACGTCAACTTTTCTGAAAAGACGAGAAGACAAGAAGGAAGGGAGAAAGCCCACTCACCAACCAACCACTAGGAGTATAAATAGATACTCCCTTCACACAATTAGGGAGTTAGTTCATTTTTCTTTCTCCAGTTCTTTGTGGTTCGTAGCATCACAAACACCATTAGGGTGTTTGGTGATTTTCATCTTTTCTTTTAATCTTGTAACTCTTGATCATCACTCTTGTTATTTTTATATTAATCAATCTATTCCATCTTTTCATTCATCTTGTTCATCTCCATTTTCATTGCAAGTTTTTAAGTTTCTTATTTGATTCAAGTTTGATTTTAAAAAGTTGTTGATTTAGTGTTATTATTGGTGGGATTTGTTTCTTATGGTATGTTAATGATTATTGGTTAGTTTGGTAAAACCTTTTTAAGTATTGGAGTTGATTTTGGATTTAAAACGTGTCCCTTGTTCTTCGCTACTGTCACTGTTCTTTCATTCCTGAACTTTCCGAACAGACGATTTTATACCTCCCTTATTCGGAATCCTGGATATTCCGAATAGGGTTGTTTTTATTTCCTTTACTCGGAATAATTTTCCGCATAGCCAAAGTTGTCATTTCCTTACTCGGAATATTTCACATATTCCGAACAGCTTACTTTTTCCGCATAGTCCAAGTTATTCCGAATAGGGTCAGCTTTCCGAATAGCATTATTTTCGGCATAGAGGTGATTTTCCGAATAGGGTATGTTTTTCCGCATGGCAATATTTTCCGAATAGAGCATTTTATTCCGAATAAAGCAGATTTTCCGCATAAGCAAATTTTCCGCATAGGCCTTGATATTCCGCATAGAGATCATTTTCCGCATAAGGCAATTTTTCCGAATAATACAATTATTCCGCATAGATGTCAACTTTCCGAATAGAGCTGTCTTTCCGAATGGCCATACTTTCCGCATAAGACTTACATTCCGCATAGGGTATTTTTCTGTAAGAGTATTTTTCCAGTATTAATTCAAGTTTTATTTTTTATTTGTTGCTTGTTTTAAGTTTATTTCATTACTATTTTATTCATTTACCTGTTGAGTAGAATAGAAAACCAAATCCACTTTTTGTCACCAAGAACAAATCATTCCACTTTAAACTGAGATCAATTCGAGAGGATTCCGAGAATTATATTTTGAACCCCATTGAAAATCCTTGTATCAAATGGCGCCGCTGCCGGCTCTTCTCGTTAAGATCAAAAGTTTTTTGTGAGAACTTGGATTTTGGGATCCGTTCCCCGTGAACGTTACTTTTTCATAGAAATTTTCAAAAACACTAAAAAATATAAAATTTTCAAAAATCCTAAAAAGTAAAAAACATAAAAACAAAAAATATTTTTGCTTTCTTTTTCTTTGTTCGTTATTTTGCAGGTGTATGCGCACTCGATCCACGTCTTATCAAGAGCCCGAGCCTCTCGATAACTTAGACATGGCTGGTGTACAAAACAACAATAACATACCACCTCCGAACAACAATAATAACAACAACAACCCACCTTTCAACAATATGAATAATAACAACAATGAGCCCCTTCCGGATAATAGCCCGATGATTGAATTGCTACAAGCTCATGTAGATGGCAACACGGATCCAATTGTTATACCACCAATTGCTGCCAAAAACTTTGAGCTTAAATCAGGCTTTATCCAGATGGTCTCCACTCAGCCATTTTTGGGACGAACCATTGATGATCCACACGACCACATCAAGAGATTTCTTCGACTCACCAACACGGTCAAGTTCAATGGGGTTCCACAGGAGGTTATAAGGTTACAACTTTTTCCCTTTTCTTTAGAGGGACAAGCCCGGCATTGGCTTGCTAAGGAACCGCCACAGAGTATTCTCTCGTGGACGGATTTGGAAACAAAGTTTATCAACTACTTTTTTCCACCCTCTCGTACTACCGCTTTGCGGAATGAGATTATAAACTTTGAACAAAAGTACGATGAGTCGTTCAGTGAATCTTGGGATCGTTTCAAAGATCTTTTAAGAAAATGCCCACAACATGGTTTTACCAAAGTACATCAAATTAATACTTTTTACAATGGTTTAAGCATGAGTGACCAAGATTCACTGAACAGTGCCTCAGGGGGTAATTTATTGGCTAAGACTTCCAATGCTGCTTAGGATATCATTGAGAACAAATCTCGTGTGCAAACCAAGAGTGTTAGGACCAATGTTGCTAGTGCTAGCACTAATGACAGCGACAAGCGACTTGACAAAATCACCACGCTTCTTGAATCGCTTGTCACCCACACCGTCAGCAACAACAACAGCAACAACGCCAAAAACGCACAAGTGAACGCTGTCAGCCAACCTTGTGAGATATGCGGTGGTCCTCACTCTTACACAACTTGTACCGCCACCCAAGACTACCCTGCTGAGAATGTGAATGCGGCATATGGAACCTATCCACAACCTGCTTATCAAGCTAGACCTCAGGGTGACCGTAACTTGCTTAGCTACCGCAGCAACAACTATCTTTCACCACCTGGTTTCCCTCCTGCCAACCCAAACCAACAACAAAACCTTAATCGCCCTCCTCAACAACAACAACAACCTCGTCAACCATACATCCCTCCTCACAAGCAACAACAACCGCCTCAACGTAACAACCAAGTCTACCAACAACCTGCTTACCAACCACCTGCATACAATGCTCCTCCCAACCAACCCACCGCTCTTCACCAAGAAGTGGAAACTTATATGAGGACTAACGATGCGATAGTGGGAAATCTTCAGAGAGAAGTGCTCAACCTGAAAGCCGACTTGGTCAAGAAAGGAAACGATTTGAGAGCAGACATGAGAAATACGTTGGATAGCCAAACTAATGATCTGAGGAATATGATGGCTAGTTTTTTCCAAAGTAGTCAACCCTCTTCTTCGGGTACTCTTCCGAGTAACACCGTTGCTAATCCAAGAGGGGAGATGAAAGCAATCACCACTCGAAGTGGCAAAGGTACCAAGGAACCCGAGCTTCCTATACCTCCACCGGTGGTTGTGACTAAGGAGAACGAGTCACCTGCTCCTATTCCTCACCCTTCTCCTTCCCCAATTTCTCTACCTCTTCCTTCTACCCATCCTCCACCCGTGGTTGTGAGTGACCCTATTCCTCTAAAGCCTTCCTCTTCTTCCAATATACCTTATCCTTCAAGGTTGAGGAAAGAGAAGCAAAAGAGCAAGGATGATATTCAGGTTTCGAATTTCCTTAAAATGTTCAAACAACTGAATTTCAATATTTCCTTCGCTGAGGCTCTCGCTCACATGCCCAAGTACGCGAAAATGTTTAAAGATCTTTTGAGCGACAAGGAAAAGCTCCTCGATATTGCCAACACCCAACTTAATGAGAATTGCTCTGCAGTGCTCTTAAGGAAATTGCCAACCAAGCTTGGTGATCCGGGTCGTTTTCTTATCCCTTGCAATTTCCCGGGAGTAGAGAATTGCATGGCCCTAGCCGATCTAGGTGCCAGTATTAATCTCATGCCTCTAAGTGTTTGGAAGCAATTATCTCTCCCAGAGCTAGTCCCCACCAAAATGACTTTGGAATTAGCTAACCGTACGGTTGCTTATCCTGTGGGGATAGCCGAAGATGTCATTATAGGAGTCGACAAATTAACCTTCCCTGCCGATTTTGTTGTCGTCGACTACGAGATGGACCCCCGTGTGCCACTCATTGTTGGTCGTCCATTCTTGAGGACCGGTCGCACTCTCATTGATGTTGAAGCCGGTGAGCTTATCATGAGAGTGGGTGACGATAAAGTAGTCTTCAACATGGGAAAGCTTTCTAAACAGCCTTATTCTTACGAGAGTGTTAATTGTATTGACGTTCTTGATAAGGCCTGTGAAGAACACTTCAAGGATGCTTGTAAAAATATTCCTACCTCTCTTCCCAATGTTGAGACCGTTTCCTCTATCGACTCATCACTATCTCTATTTGGAGAAAGTGATTTCCTTTGGAAAGATTTGGAAGCCACCTTGGAAGATGTGAAGCAAAACAATGACGATTCTACTACCACTTGGGATGACGATCTCAGTTTCATTGCAAACCTCCTCAGAGAAGACAATCCTTCCCCTCCATCTCCCACTATTATTGCTATCGAGACTCCGACTTCGAATACGCCTCCCGTCGACAATCCTCTGGATTTGGAACTTAAGGAGTTGCCGCCCCATCTTGAGTATGTATTCCTCGAAGAAGAGAAGAAGTCGCCAGTCATCATTGCTAAGGATTTGAAGGATGAAGAGAAAGCCCGACTTGTCGCTGTGTTGAAAGATCACAAGAAGGCTATTGCTTGGAAGATTTCTGACATTCGTGGAATTGATCCTCACTTCTGCACACACAAAATTCTCATGGAGGACGACTTCAAGCCCACTATTCAAAGCCAACGAAGGGTGAATCCAAAAATCCATGAAGTCATCAAAACAGAGGTTCTCAAACTTCTTGATGCGGGTATGATTAACCGTATTTCGGATTCACCATGGGTTAGTCCAATCCACTGTGTGCCCAAGAAGGGCGGAATAACCGTTGTTCCCAATGAACACAACGAGTTGATTCCCACTCGTCTCGTTACTGGGTGGATAGTTTGTATAGACTACCGCAAACTCAATGATGCCACGAGAAAGGATCATTTCCCTCTACCTTTTATGGACCAAATTCTTGAACGCTTAGCAGGAAATGAATATTACTGCTTTCTTGATGGTTTCTCGGGTTATTTTCAAATACCCATCGATCCCCAAGATCAAGAAAAGACTACATTCACTTGTCCCTATGGCACTTTCGCTTACAAAAGAATGCCTTTTGGCTTATGTAATGCGCCCGGGACTTTCCAAAGGTGTATGTTAGCTATCTTCCATGACATGGTTGAACAAACCATGGAAGTCTTCATGGATGATTTCTCGGTCTTCGGGGATTCTTTCTCTTCTTGCCTTGCCAATTTAGAACGTATGCTACAGCGGTGCGAAGACACTCGCCTTGTTCTAAATTGGGAAAAATGCCATTTTATGGTAAAAGAAGGCGTCGTGCTTGGACATAAGATCTCGAAAGCCGGTCTTGAAGTTGACCGTGCTAAAGTCGATGTTATCGCAAAGTTGCCTCCACCTTCAACCGTGAAGGGTGTGAGAAGTTTTCTGGGTCATGCGGGCTTCTATCGTCGATTCATCAAAGATTTTTCTCAAATCGCTCGCCCGATGACCCACCTCTTGGAAAAAGATACTCCTTTTATCTTTTCCAAAGAGTGCCTTGAAGCCTTTAACTCACTTAAGGATAAGCTAACTAAGGCACCCGTCTTGGTTACCCCTAATTGGGAGCTACCCTTTGAGTTGATGTGCGATGCTAGTGATTTTGCTATTGGAGCGGTTCTTGGACAAAGAGTGAACAAACACTTCCAACCGATCCATTACGCTAGCAAGACAATGACTGGGGCACAATTGCATTATACGACAACTGAAAAAGAGCTTTTAGCTGTTGTTTATGCTTTTGAAAAATTCCGCCCCTATCTTGTCCTTTCTACCACCATTGTGTACACCGATCATTCCGCGCTGAAGTACTTGTTGACAAAGCAAGATTCCAAACCAAGACTTCTTCGCTGGGTTTTGCTACTCCAGGAATTTAAAATCGATATTCGCGATAAAAAAGGAGCAGAAAACTTAGCCGCGGACCATCTCAGCAGACTTGAGGATCCTTACCAAGGGGATCATCCGACCAAAGAAATCAATGATTCTTTTCCCTTGGAGACCTTAATGTCTATAAACTCGAAGTCGAATGAAACCCCGTGGTTTGCGGACTTTGCAAACTACTTGGCGGGTGGAATTCTCAAGGAAGGGTTGACGTCTCAACAAAAGAAAAAGTTCTTCACCGACATTAAGACTTACTTTTGGGACGACCCTTACCTATTCAAACAATGTGCCGACCTGATTATCCGTCGATGTGTTGATGGACCGGCAGCGTCCGAAATCCTTGATGCTTGCCACAAAGGACCCACCGGTGGTCACTTTGGTCCCAACTACACCGCAAAGAAAGTGTTTGATTCGGGATTTTATTGGCCCTCCATATACCGTGACGCTCACGATATGGTTAAACGATGTGATGTTTGCCAAAAGCAAGGCAAAATCACACATAAAGACGAGATGCCTCATAATTTCATTCAAGAGTGTGAAATTTTTGATGTTTGGGGTATCGACTTTATGGGGCCATTCCCTTCATCTAAAGGAAACAAATACATCCTTGTAGCCGTTGACTACGTTTCTAAGTGGGTTGAGGCCAAAGCTTTACCTACTAATGATGCAAGGGTGGTTTGTAACTTTTTGAAAGCTCTTTTCGCTAGATTCGGTGTGCCTCGTGCAATTATTAGTGATCGTGGGACTCATTTTTGCAATGACCAATTCGCAAGAGTCATGGCTAAGTACGGTGTAAATCATCGTCTTTCCACAGCCTACCACCCACAAACTAATGGCCAGGCTGAAATATCCAACCGAGGACTTAAGCGAATTCTTGAAAGAACCGTGGGAGAGCATCGTGCCGCATGGGCTGATAAACTTGATGATGCTTTGTGGGCTTTCCGTACTGCCTACAAGACCCCGATCGGCTGTACGCCTTATCGTCTTGTGTACGGGAAAGCATGCCACCTCCCCATTGAGTTGGAGCACAAGGCTTATTGGGCCTTGAAGTGGGCTAATTTTGATATAAACAAAGCCGGTGACCTACGCAAGATCCAACTCAATGAGCTCAATGAACTTCGGAATGAGGCTTATGAAAATTCTTTGATCTATAAGGAACGAACTAAGCTCATTCACGACTCCAAGATCAAAAACCGAGAGTTCCATGTTGGAGACAAAGTCTTACTTTTTAACTCTCGGTTGAAAATCTTTTCGGGCAAGCTCAAATCTCTTGGTCCGGCCCATTCACCATCGCCCAAATTTTTCCATATGGTACTCTCGAGCTCGCTCAACCTAATGGACCAAATTTTAAGGTGAATGGCCAACGAGTGAAGTTGTACTTTGGTGAGGACACCTCTCAAGAGGTGATTCCATCCCTCACCACGTTCCCCATGAACTAATTTTGGGTCGAGTCAGGCTCGTGACTCGGTTATCAAAAACAAGCGCTCCTCGGGAGGCAGCCCGAGTATCTATCCCTTTAACCCCCTAAGTGTAGGGGAGGACCTATTTTGGTCGTTTGTGTTTGTGTGGTGATGTGATTACAGGGATAACTGCAATCTTGGAATCTTTGAAGAACCGTGCTCCCGTGTTATCCGAAATCCGGTTCTATCTCTCAACTATCGTGATTCAATTTTCTTCATTCTCACATTTGAAATTGATCACTTTAGTCGTCTCTTCCTTAACTCGAGTTAACCAACGTGCACAATGTCATAAGTGTAGGGGAGATTTTTCCCACATACTTAAACATTGAGGACAATGTTTATCTTAAGTGTAGGGGAGACTTCTATCGAAGTTTTAAGTGGACTTTTCCATGAAAATGCCTTCATTTAACCGGAAAATCCTATTTTTCAACATTTTTCAAATTTTTTATTAACTTTGTCCATTTAGTCGTAATTTTTAAATTTTTATCGTTGCTTTCATATGTATATATCCCGCAATAAAGTCAAAATTTTAATAAAGTGTTGTAGCTAGTTTAGATATCTTTGACATATTAGGCCCGTTGCGTTTATTTTGACTCAACCCGAATAAGACTTATCCAAGTTTATTCTAGCTAGTATCCTTAACCATGTAGACCTTAATTGGTTTATTAGGCTAAGTGTCCACGAGTCTCATTATTTGAGATTTTAAATTGTGGAGGACGAGAAATGATAGAGTCAATTATAAGTCGGTATTCTTGCGCAAGCTCACTTGGTGTAATTATTTGCCTATTCTCCCATCACTTGCTAATAATTTATCTGCAATAAGTAAGGTCTTACGATTTGAAAAGTTACTTAGCTTCTAGCCCAAGATCGTTTAAAAGTTGCTCGGTAATGATAAGAGTTCATAGCCAAGGCATAACTTATGAAGCGGGGCGCGAAGATTGGCGAGTCCGAAAAGGCCCTAACAAGGCATGAGGATTCCATTTTATTGCTGAAGATCCAAAGTGATGTGAAAAGCATTATTCCTAAAGTCAATATGAAGGATCAAGACTCACGACGAAAAGCAATCAACTCCCATAAAGATCATGGAGAAGTCTATCCGAAAAGACCCTAACAAGGTATGAGGATAAATAGATCCAAGTCCGAAAAGGAGGCGGATCGTTGTATCTCAAAATCCCAATTAGAGATTGAAGAAATAATCATGAAGTCGTGGTCAACAAAGTTGGAGTACCCCTCAAAAGTCTCCAAGTGAAGAAACTCTATTATGATGAGAAGACCATTATCTCAAGAACGTCTCTCGAAGATATGAAGTATGAAGTACATGCCAAATATCGGCCCGAGAAAGGTCTCAAATCGTGAACCAAGTTATGCCAAGATATGAACTTTTTGATATCCCGAGAAGCAGTTTTAAGAGATTTTGTCCTTTAGCTAACTATTGATCAAATCGTCCTACTTTGCTTTCAGCCCTAATAAACTATCGAAATAAGTCCAAAAATGCATCTTTATGATCATTCTAAGACAAAAATAAAATATAAGAGATACAATTAGGAATAAGGGAGTTTAAGCATTTAATTAAGCCATGTGTGTAAGTGTTTGATTTACTAACTTATAATAACAATGATCTCGTTTTTAAGCTTAGTTTGGGGAACGTGAAACTTGAGGGTGATAAATCTTCGCAACACCAAAGCCCTAATGTAAGTCCTTGATTTCTTTACAATTTATTTCCATTCTTTTTGTTTATCTTAAAGTTTTTATTTCTCTTAGTAATTTGATTCTTATTTAGTAATATTTGAATAAGGCCAAGGTTGATTAATTATGAGAAAAATGTAAATTTGCTTTATCACTAAGCATTGCATGAGGGCATGGCAATGGTTAAGTGTAGGGGATTTGATAGGTGTGTAAACACCCATCCTTTTACCACTTAATTCTGGCTAAAACAAGACCAAAACACGTATTTAACATCATTTGTTTGGAATTATGCGTGGTTTTTGTGTTTATTGTGATTTCAGAGCTAACCGGATGAATATTAAAGAAAACATGGGATTGCACGGGTTTTATCAAGGAAAAATACTCAAGATAAAGTCTATTGTCCAAGAGATGCAAAAGATTTGAAGTCACTAGGCCTATTCGAAGATTTATCGAAGAAAAGGACTAAAGACGGAAGATTTCAATAAGTCGAAGAAACTCGAGTCTATTTAACGAAGAAATTAAAAGACGAGTTGGATTTAATCGACGACAAATCCCGAATCAGAATCAAAAACGTCAACTTTTCTGAAAAGACGAGAAGACAAGAAGGAAGGGAGAAAGCGCACTCACCAACCAACCACTAGGAGTATAAATAGATACTCCCTTCACACAATTAGGGAGTTAGTTCATTTTTCTTTCTCCAGTTCTTTGTGGTTCGTAGCATCACAAACACCATTAGGGTGTTTGGTGATTTTCATCTTTTCTTTTAATCTTGTAACTCTTGATCATCACTCTTGTTATTTTTATATTAATCAATCTATTCCATCTTTTCATTCATCTTGTTCATCTCCATTTTCATTGCAAGTTTTTAAGTTTCTTATTTGATTCAAGTTTGATTTTAAAAAGTTGTTGATTTAGTGTTTTTATTGGGGGATTTGTTTCTTATGGTATGTTAATGATTATTGGTTAGTTTGGTAAAACCTTTTTAAGTATTGGAGTTGATTTTGGATTTAAAACGTGTCCCTTGTTCTTCGCTACTGTCACTGTTCTTTCATTCCTGAACTTTCCGAACAGACGATTTTATACCTCCCTTATTCGGAATCCTGGATATTCCGAATAGGGTTGTTTTTATTTCCTTTACTCGGAATAATTTTCCGCATAGCCAAAGTTGTCATTTCCTTACTCGGAATATTTCACATATTCCGAACAGCTTACTTTTTCCGCATAGTCCAAGTTATTCCGAATAGGGTCAGCTTTCCGAATAGCATTATTTTCCGCATAGAGGTGATTTTCCGAATAGGGTATGTTTTTCCGCATGGCAATATTTTCCGAATAGAGCATTTTATTCCGAATAAAGCAGATTTTCCGCATAAGCAAATTTTCCGCATAGGCCTTGATATTCCGCATAGAGATCATTTTCCGCATAAGGCAATTTTTCTGAATAATACAATTATTCCGCATAGATGTCAACTTTCCGAATAGAGCTGTCTTTCCGAATGGCCATACTTTCCGCATAAGACTTACATTCCGCATAGGGTATTTTTCTGTAAGGGTATTTTTCCAGTATTAATTCAAGTTTTGTTTTTTATTTGTTGCTTGTTTTAAGTTTATTTCATTACTATTTTATTCATTTACCTGTTGAGTAGAATAGAAAACCAAATCCACTTATTGTCACCAAGAACAAATCATTCCACTTTAAACTGAGATCAATTCGAGAGGATTCCGAGAATTATATTTTGAACCCCATTGAAAATCCTTGTATCAAATGGCGCCGCTGCCGGCTCTTCTCGTTAAGATCAAAAGTTTTTTGTGAGAACTTGGATTTTGGGATCCGTTCCCCGTGAACGTTACTTTTTCACAAAAATTTTCAAAAACACTAAAAAATATAAAATTTTCAAAAAAAAAATCCTAAAAAGTAAAAAACATAAAAACCAAAAATATTTTTGCCTTGTTTGTCTTTGTTCGTTCTTTTGCAGGTGTATGCGCACTCGATCCACGTCTTATCAAGAGCCCGAGCCTCTCGATAACTTAGACATGGCTGGTGTACAAAACAACAATAACATACCACCTCCGAACAACAATAATAACAACAACAACCCACCTTTCAACAACATGAACAATAACAACAACAATGAGCACCTTCCGGATAATCGCCCGATGATTGAATTATTGCAAGCTCATGTCGATGGCAACACGGATCCAATTGTCATTCCTCCAATTGCCGCCAACAATTTCGAGCTCAAGTCAGGCTTTATCCAGATGGTCTCTGCTCAACCATTCTTGGGACGCACCATTGATGATCCTCACGACCATATCAAGAGATTCTTGCAACTCACCAACACGGTCAAGTTCAATGGTGTTCCACAGGAGGTTATAAGGTTACAACTTTTTCCCTTTTCTTTAGAGGGACAAGCCCGGCATTGGCTTGCTAAGGAACTGCCACAGAGTATTCTCTCGTGGACGGATTTGGAAACAAAGTTTATCAACTACTTTTTTCCACCCTCTCGTACTACCGCTTTGCGGAATGAAATTATAAACTTTGAACAAAAGTACGATGAGTCATTCAGTGAATCTTGGGATCGTTTTAAAGATCTTTTAAGAAAATGCCCACAACATGGTTTTACCAAAGTACATCAAATTAATACTTTTTACAATGGTTTAAGCATGAGTGACCAAGATTCACTGACCAGTGCCTCAGGGGGTAATTTATTGGCTAAGACTTCCAATGCTGCTTGGGATATCATTGAGAACAAGTCTCGTGTGCAAACCAAGAGTATTCGGACCAATGTTGCTAGTGCTAGCACTAATGACAGTGACAAGCGATTAGACAAAATCACTACGCTTCTTGAATCGCTTATCACCCACACCGTCAGCAACAACAACAGCAATAACGCCAAAAACGCTCAAGTAAACGCTGTCAGCCAACCTTGTGAGATATGCGGTGGTCCACACTCTTACACAACTTGTACCGCCACCCAAGATTACCCTGCTGAGAATGTGAATGCGGCATATGGCACCTATCAACAACCTGCTTATCAAGCTAGACCTCAAGGTGACCGTAATTTGCTTAGCTACCGCAGCAACAACTATCTTTCACCACCTGGCTTCCCTCCTGCCAACCCAAACCAACAACAAAACCTTAATCGCCCTCCTCAACAACAACAACAACCTCGACAACCATACATCCCACCTCACAAGCAGCAACAACCACCTCAACGAAACAACCAAGTCTACCAACAACCTGCTTACCAACCACCTGCATACAATGCTCCTCCCAACCAACCCACCGCTCTTCACCAAGAAGTGGAAACTTATATGAGGACTAACGATGCGATAGTGGGAAATCTTCAAAGAGAGGTGCTCAACCTGAAAGCCGACTTGGTCAAGCAAGGAAACGATTTGAGAGCAGACATGAGAAATACGTTGGATAGCCAAACTAATGATCTAAGGAACATGATGGCTAGTTTCTTCCAAAGTAGTCAACCCTCTTCTTCGGGTACTCTTCCGAGTAACACCGTTGCAAATCCAAGAGGGGAGATGAAAGCAATCACCACTCGAAGTGGCAAAGGTACCAAGGAACCCGAGCTTCCTATACCTCCACCGGTGGTTGTGACTAAGGAGAATGAGTCACCTGCTCCTATTCCTCATCCTTCTCCTTCCCCAATTTCTCCACCTCTTCCTTCTACCCCTCCTCCACCCGTGGTTGTGAGTGATCCTATTCCCCTAAAGCCTTCCTCATCTTCCAATATACCTTATCCTTCAAGGTTGAGGAAAGAGAAGCAAAAGAGCAAGGATGATATTCAGGTTTCGAATTTCCTTAAAATGTTCAAACAACTGAATTTCAATATCTCCTTCGCTGAGGCTCTCGCTCACATGCCCAAGTATGCTAAAATGTTTAAAGATCTTTTGAGCGACAAGGAAAAGCTCCTCGATATTGCCAACACCCAACTTAATGAGAACTGCTCTGCAGTGCTCTTAAGGAAATTTCCAACCAAGCTTGGTGATCCGGGTCGTTTCCTTATCCCTTGCAATTTCCCGGGAGTAGAGAATTGCATGGCCCTAGCCGATCTAGGTGCCAGTATTAATCTCATGCCTCTAAGTGTTTGGAAGCAATTATCTCTCCCAGAGCTAGTCCCCACCAAAATGACTTTGGAATTGGCTAACCGTACGGTTGCTTATCCAGTGGGGATAGCCGAAGACGTCATTGTAGGAGTCGACAAATTCACCTTTCCTGCTGATTTTGTTGTCGTCGACTACGAGATGGACCCCCGTGTGCCACTCATTGTTGGTCGTCCATTCTTGAGGACCGGTCGCACTCTCATTGATGTTGAAGCCGGTGAGCTTATCATGAGAGTGGGTGACGATAAAGTAGTCTTCAACATGGGAAAGTTGTCTAAACAGCCTTATTCATATGAGAGTGTTAATTGTATTGACGTTCTCGATGAGGCTTGTGACGAACACTTTAATGATGCTTGCAAAAGTATTCCTACCTCTCTTCCCAATGTTGAGACCGTGTCCTCTATTGATTCATCATTGTCTCTATTTGGAGATAGTGATTTATTTTGGAACAATCTTGAAGATACCATGGGAGATGCGAATTTAGCTACTAATGATTCTCCCACCGAGGGGGATGAAGACATGAATTTCTTTGACAATCTTCTCACCGAAGACAATCCTTCGCCTCCATCTCCCACGGTCATTGATATCGATACTCCGATTTTGAAAACACCTCCCGTCGAAAATCCTCCGGATTTGGAACTTAAGGAGTTGCCGCCACACCTCGAGTACGTGTTCCTTGACGACAACAAGAAGTCGCCCGTCATTATTGCAACAGATTTGAAAGATGAAGAGAAGACTCGCCTCGTTGCTGTATTGAAAGCTCACAAGAAGGCTATTGCGTGGAACATCTCGGATATTCGTGGAATTGATCCTCACTTCTGCACACACAAAATTCTCATGGAGGACGACTATAAGCCCACTATTCAAAGCCAACGAAGGGTGAATCCAAAAATACATGAAGTCATCAAAACAGAGGTTCTCAAACTTCTTGATGCAGGTATGATTTACCCTATTTCAGATTCACCATGGGTTAGTCCAATCCATTGTGTGCCCAAGAAGGGCGGAATAACCGTTGTTCCCAATGAACACAACGAGTTAATTCCCACTCGTCTCGTTACTGGGTGGAGAGTTTGTATAGACTACCGCAAACTCAATGATGCTACGAGAAAGGATCATTTCCCTCTACCTTTTATGGACCAAATGCTTGAACGCTTAGCGGGTAATGAATATTACTGCTTTCTTGATGGTTTCTCGGGTTATTTTCAAATACCTATCGATCCCCAAGATCAAGAGAAGACTACATTCACTTGTCCCTATGGCACTTTTGCTTACAAAAGAATGCCTTTCGGCTTATGTAATGCGCCCGGGACTTTCCAAAGGTGTATGTTAGCTATCTTCCATGACATGGTTGAACAAACCATGGAAGTCTTCATGGATGATTTCTCGGTCTTCGGGGATTCTTTCTCTTCTTGCCTTGCCAATTTGGAACGTATGCTCAAGCGGTGCGAAGACACTCGCCTAGTTCTGAATTGGGAAAAATGCCATTTTATGGTAAAAGAAGGCGTCGTGCTTGGACATAAGATTTCTAAAGCCGGTCTTGAAGTAGACCGTGCTAAAGTCGATGTTATCGCAAAGTTGCCTCCACCTTCAACCGTGAAGGGTGTGAGAAGTTTCCTGGGTCATGCGGGCTTCTATCGTCGATTCATCAAAGATTTTTCGCAAATCGCTCGCCCGATGACCCACCTCTTGGAAAAAGATACTCCTTTTATCTTTTCCAAAGAGTGCCTTGAAGCCTTCAACTCGCTTAAGGATAAGCTAACTAAGGCACCCGTCTTAGTTACCCCTAATTGGGAGCTGCCCTTTGAGTTGATGTGCGATGCTAGTGATTTTGCTATTGGAGCGGTTCTTGGACAAAGAGTGAATAAACACTTCCAACCAATCCATTACGCTAGCAAGACAATGACTGGGGCACAATTGCATTATACGACAACCGAAAAAGAGCTTTTAGCTGTTGTCTATGCTTTTGAGAAATTCCGCCCCTATCTTGTCCTTTCTACCACCATTGTGTACACCGATCATTCCGCGCTGAAGTACTTGTTGACAAAGCAAGATTCCAAACCAAGACTTCTTCGCTGGGTTTTGCTGCTCCAGGAATTTAAAATAGAAATTCGCGATAAAAAAGGAGCAGAAAACTTAGCCGCGGATCATCTCAGCAGACTTGAGGATCCATACCAAGGGGATCATCCGACCAAAGAAATCAATGATTCTTTTCCCTTGGAGACCTTAATGTCTATAAACTCGAAGCCGAATGAAACCCCATGGTTTGCGGACTTTGCAAACTACTTGGCAGGTGGAATTCTTAAGGAAGGGTTGATGTCCCAACAAAAGAAAAAGTTCTTCACCGACATCAAGACTTACTTTTGGGACGACCCTTACCTATTCAAACAATGTGCCGACCTGATTATCCGTCGATGTGTTGATGGACCGGCAGCGTCTGAAATCCTTGATGCTTGCCACAAAGGACCCACTGGTGGTCACTTTGGTCCCAACTACACCGCAAAGAAAGTGTTTGATTCGGGATTTTATTGGCCCTCCATATACCGTGACGCTCACGCTATGGTCAAACGATGTGATGTTTGCCAAAAGCAAGGAAAAATCACACATAAAGACGAGATGCCTCAGAATTTCATTCAAGAGTGTGAAATTTTTGATGTTTGGGGTATCGACTTTATGGGGCCATTCCCTTCATCTAAAGGAAACAAATACATCCTTGTAGCCGTTGACTACGTTTCTAAGTGGGTTGAGGCCAAAGCTTTACCTACTAATGATGCAAGGGTGGTTTGTAACTTTTTGAAAGCTCTTTTCGCTAGATTCGGTGTGCCTCGTGCAATTATTAGTGATCGTGGGACTCATTTTTGCAATGACCAATTTGCAAGAGTCATGGCTAAGTACGGTGTAAATCATCGTCTTTCCACAGCCTACCACCCACAAACTAATGGCCAGGCTGAAATATCCAACCGAGGACTTAAGCGAATTCTTGAAAGAACCGTGGGAGAGCATCGTGCCGCATGGGCTGATAAACTTGATGATGCTTTGTGGGCTTTCCGTACTGCTTACAAGACCCCGATTGGTTGTACGCCATATCGTCTTGTGTACGGGAAGGCGTGCCACCTCCCCATTGAGTTGGAGCACAAGGCTTATTGGGCCTTGAAGTGGGCTAATTTCGATATAAACAAAGCCGGTGACCTACGCAAGATCCAACTCAATGAGCTGAATGAACTTCGGAATGAGGCTTATGAAAATTCTTTGATCTATAAGGAAATAACTAAGCTCATTCACGACTCCAAGATCAAAAACCGAGAGTTCCATGTTGGAGACAAAGTCTTACTTTTTAACTCTCGGTTGAAAATCTTCTCGGGCAAGCTCAAATCTCGTTGGTCCGGCCCATTTACCATTGCCCAAATTTTTCCATATGGTACTCTCTAGCTCGCTCAACCTAATGGACCGAATTTTAAGGTGAATGGCCAACGAGTGAAGTTGTACTTTGGTGAGGACACCTCTCAGGAGGCGATTCCATCCCTCACCACGTTCCCCATGAACTGAATTTGGGTCGAGTCAGGCTCGTGACTCGGTTATCAAAAACAAGCGCTCCTCGGGAGGCAGCCCGAGTATCTATCCCTTTAACCCCCTAAGTGTAGGGGAGGACCTATTTTGGTCGTTTGTGTTTGGTGATGTGCTTACAGGGATAACTGCAATCTTGGAAATCTTTGAAGAACCGTGCTCCCGTGTAATCCGAAATCCGGTTCTATCTCTCAACTATCGTGATTCAATTTTCTTCATACTCACATTTGAAATTGATCACTTTAGTCGTCTCTTCCTTAACTCGAGTTAACCAACGTACACAATGTCATAAGTGTAGGGGAGACTTTTCCCACATGCTTAAACATTGAGGACAATGTTTATCTTAAGTGTAGGGGGGACTTCTATCGAAGTTTTAAGTGGACTTTTCCATGAAAATGCCTTCATTTAACCAGAAAATCCTATTTTTCAACATTTTTCAAATTTTTAATTAACTTTGGCCATTTAGTCGTAATTTTTTAATTTTTATCGTTGCTTTCATATGTATATATCCCGCAATAAAGTCAAAAATATTAATAAGTGGTGTAGCTAGTTTAGAAATCTTTGACATATTAGGCCCGTTGCGATTATTTTGACTCAACCCGAATAGACTTATCCAAGTTTATTCTAGCTAGTATCCTTAACCATGTAGACCTTAATCGGTTTATTAGGCTAAGTATCCACGAGTCTCATTATTTGAGATTTTAAATTGTGGAGGACGAGAAATGATAGAGTCAATTATAAGTCGGTATTCTTGCGCAAGCTCACTTGGTATAATTATTTTCCTATTCTCCCATCACTTGCTAATAATTTATCTGCAATAAGTAAGGTCGTACGATTTGAAAAGTTACTTAGCTTCTAGCCCAAGATCGTTTAAAAGTTGCTCGGTAATGATAAGAGTTCATAGCCAAGGCATAACTTATGAAGCGGGGCGCGAAGATTGGCGGGTCCGAAAAGGCCCTAACAAGGCATGAGGATTCAATGTTATAGCTGAAGATCCAAAGTGATGTGAAAAGCATTATTCCTAAAGTCAATATGAAGGATCAAGACTCACGACGAAAAGCAATCAACTCCCATAAAGATCATGGAGAAGTCTATCCGAAAAGACCCTAACAAGGTATGAGGATAAATAGATCCAAGTCCGAAAAGGAGGCGGATCGTTGTATCTCAAAATCCCAATTAGAGATTGAAGAAATAATCATGAAGTCGTGGTCAACAAAGTTGGAGTACCCCTCAAAAGTCTCCAAGTGAAGAAACTCTATTATGATGAGAAGACCATTATCTCAAGAACGTCTCTCGAAGATATGAAGTATGAAGTACATGCCAAATATCGGCCCGAGAAAGGTCTCAAATCGTGAACCAAGTTATGCCAAGATATGAACTTTTTGATATCCCGAGAAGCAGTTTTAAGAGATTTTGTCCTTTAGCTAACTATTGATCAAATCGTCCTACTTTGCTTTCAGCCTTAATAGACTATCGAAATAAGTCCAAAAATGCATCTTCATGATCATTCTAAGACCAAAAATAAAATATAAGAGATACACCTAGGAATAAGGGAGTTTAAGCATTTAATTAAGCCATGTGTGTAAGTGTTTGATTTACTAACTTATAATAACAATGATCTCGTTTTTAAGCTTAGTTTGGGGAACGTGAAACTTGAGGGTGATAAATCTTCGCAACACCAAAGCCCTAATGTAAGTCCTTGATATCTTTACAAGTTATTTCCATCCTTTTGTTTATTTTAAAGTTTTAAGTTCTCTTAGTATTTTAATTGTTGTTTAGTAGATTTTAAATAAGGGCAAGGTTGATTAATTATGAGAAAAATGTAAAATTGCTTTATCACTAAGCATTGCATGAGGGCATGGCAATGGTTAAGTGTAGGGGATTTGATAGGTGTGTAAACACCCATCCTTTTACCACTTAATTCTGGCTAAAACAAGACCAAAACACGTATTTAATATCATTTGTTTGGAATTATGCGTGGTTTTTGTGTTTATTGTGTTTTTAGAACTAACCAGATGAATATTAAAGAAAACATGGGATTGCACGGGTTTTATCAAGGAAAAAGACTCAAGACGAAGTCTATTGTCCAAGAGGTGCAAAAGATTTGAAGTCCATGGGACTATTTGAAGATTTATCGAAGAAAAGGACCAAAGATGGAAGATTTATATATGTCGAAGAAACTCAAGTCTATTTAACGAAGAAATTAAAAGACGAGTTGGATTTAATCGACGACAAATCCCGAATCAGAATCGAAAACGTCAACTTTTCTGAAAAGACGAGAAGACAAGAAGAAAGGGAGAAAGCCCACTCACCAACCAACCACTAGGAGTATAAATAGATTCCTCCTTCACATTTTAGAGAGAGCTTCATTTTTTTTTTCTTTCTTTTCTTTTCCCAGTATCTTAGGTTCGTTCCATCACCAACACCATTAGGGTGTTTGGTGATTTTTCATCTTTCTTTCAATTCTTGTAAGTGTTAATCATTAACCTTGTTACTTTTACATTAATCATTCAATTCCAATCTTTCTATTCATCTTGTTCTTCATCATCTTCTTATTGCAAGTTCTTAAGTTTTTATTTGATTCTAGTTTGATTCTAAAAAGTTGTTGATTTAGTGTTTTTATTGGTGGGATTTATTACTTATGGTATTTAAATGGATTGTGTTTGATTTGGTGAAACCTTTTTAAGTATTGGAGTTGATTTTGGATTTAAAACCGTGTCCCCGTTTCTTTGTTACTGCTACTGTTCTTCAACCCAGAACTTTCCGAATAGACAATTTTGTGTTTCCCTTATTCGGAATTTTGGATATTCCGAATAGGGGTGTTTCCATTTCTTTTACTCGGAATATTTTATATATTCCGAATAGCCATAATTTTCCGCATAGTACTTTATTTTTCTTCTTTATTCGGAATATCACAGATATTCCGAATAGCCCTGTTTTTCCGAATAAGCTTGTTTTTCCGCATAGACTTTATTTTTCCGAATAGGCAACATTTTCCGAATAGTGCTTGTTTTCCGAATAGGCAGTACTTTCCGAATAGGGTCTCTTTTCCGCATAGAGATATTTTTCCGAATTGCATCCTTTTTCCGCACAGGCAATCTTTTCCGCATAAGGTAAAACATTCCGAATAGAGTTCTTTTATTCCGAATAGGGCATCTTTTCCATTTATTCCGTATAGCACTCATTTTCAGTAAGGGTATTTTTCTGCTTTATCATTTAAACTGTTTTTGATCTTCTTTTTCTGGCTTTAATCTTTGTTTGCTTCATTTATTTAGAATAGAAAACCAAATCCACTTTTTGTCACCAAGAACAAATCATTCCACTTTTAACTGAGATCAATTCGAGAGGATTCCGAGAAAACGAACTTTTCACCACACTAAAAAGCTTGTATCAGCGGGAAACGTAGAATTTGAATTTTATTAATGGAAATTTGTTACAAAGCTGTTAAAAAGGTTACTAACTAACTAACTAACTCAAGAGTGTGTCAAACTCTTGAGTAGTTTAGCTAAAAAGGGAAAATGATGAGAGGAAAAAGTAAATGTGTGTGTTTTCACACTTACAACTACACTACAAGAAATGAAAACTAAGCAGGCTATTTATAGACTTGAGAAGAGGATCAGTTGGGGTTGGTGACGTGTTGGGACCAATCCTAGGTCTCCACGTGTCATAATTCTGCTCAATTGAATTTCCAGGTATGAACATGAATTGGGGTTTCTTGATTGAGTTGATTTGATGTTAATTGATCATGACCAATGGATTCGTCTTGTCATTTTGAGCAATTTTGATGTTTATAACTTTCCATGAAATCCACTCTAGCTTCAAATCGATCCTGGCAAATTTTGAGAGTTTGAAGATGACACGTGTCATAATGTGACTGGCTGAAAATAGTGCACACGGATTGCACTGTTGGGATTTTGTCATTAAATGATGGCGGCTGTAGTGGGTATTTAATGCTGTTATGTGGCAATCCGTGGTTTCTTTTTGCTGTCTTCTCATTGGTCCAAAATGTAGCACATGGATTGAACTAGTATAACTTTCCAAAATAGGCAGATTTGACCCTTAAACTTTGGCAGATTGCATTTAAAGGCTAGCAGCTTCATTTCTTTGGCATATTTGGTCCTTCAACTTTCATTCTTGAACAAAATTGGTCCTTTGACTGAGTTGACTTGAGCATTGACAAAGTTTGACTATGATCTTGACTTTTTACAATATTTACACTTTGGTCCTTCATCTTTGGCAGATTGTCAAGATAGGTCCTTGTACTTCAAAGTCTTGTCACTTTTGATCCTTCTTTGTCTTTTTCATCAAATTAAGCTTGATTATTCCTTGTTTACTTGAAAATGCATCCTTTTACCTACACAAGTGTACACAAACACAAACATAACACATAACACTGTTTTTACAAGATAAATTGGTATTTTGCTTCATGTTTTAGGATTATTTGTTGATATATTGATATGAGTTTTAGCTCATATCAAATCCCCTACACTTGAACATTGTCATGTCCTCATGCAATTCTATATATTTTAAAGCACGAATTTACATTCTCCTCATAATTAATCCACCTTGGCCATATGGAATGCATCTACACTACTCTAAACTACATGATGCATGATTTTGACTTTTAACAATGCAATGAACAAAATACAATTCTATATATATATCTTTTTGGTTTTTCTTGAAATGGTTTTGATGGAAATAACTCATAAAGAATTCAATGACTTTGATTAGGGCTTGGGTACCATGGACATTTATCACCCTCAAGTTTCACTTTCCCCATACCAAGCTTAAAAATGGGATCATTGCATTCACAAGTAAAAAGTGCATCAACTTATTCATGATAATTAAATGTGGATCCGATTATTATTTAAGCAAATTGCTTGTGGGCAAATTTGTCATTATTCAAGCGTGAAATATAAGAAATGCAAAATCCAAAAATAAGGAAGCACGGTTTTAATCCTAAGTAATCTTCTCATCCATTACTTGAAAAACCGCTCACAATTAATATAAGTCCGTTTTAAGAGTAATAAGTCATTCGCCTTATGTGTAAAAGCCTCATGCCATGCTTTCATAAGTAGTTACACACTCGCTAAGGAAAGAAAAATAAAAATCACGCAATAATTTACATCCTCCGCCTTTTTGAGACTTCGGATCTTCAACCCCGCAACCCGTCAAGGTAATATTGGATTGGAGCAATCTATTGAATCCCCGCAACCCGTCAAGGTAATATTGGAACTCAATAGTCACTATAATTAACACCACACTGCCCCTCTTGGGAGTCTTGCAAATATATTTTTTTTTTCTAGCCACTCATTTTTTTTCATAAGCCGCTCTTATTTTTCTTTATTCCTCACTAAGAAAGTTGAAAAGAATAAAAGGAAAAACACCCGCTAAATATTGAGCATGACATAAGTCTAGTACACATAAAACGTACTAACTTAGAATCTTAAGACGTACTTATATCAACCATGAATGATTAGTCAAAAATGCATAAGAGATTACAAACCAATTAAAACCGTACTTGATTATTTATTAACAATTATATACATGCGAAGAAAATAGAGGTAGAGAAGAGAAGGATTAAGCCACAAGTAATTATCATGAAGTCTATCTAGCCCTTTTACACTTGCTTCAACTCTATCATTTCCCATTCTCCACAAATTTAAAATCTCAAAGAATGAGATTGGTGGATGCTTAGCCTAATAGACCAATAAAGGACTACATGGTTAAGGATACTAGCTAGAGAATGCTAAGATAAGCAAACTCGGGTAATATGTCAAAGAAGTCTAAATTTGTTAAACCATGTTTTATTTTATTTTTTCCTATTTATATTTTTGATGAAAACTAAAAGAAGAAATATATACAATGCCAATGTGTTATGCTAATGAAAAATGATTGATGCAAAAATTATGAATGCATATTTTTGGTGGCCAAAGTAGATCAAAAATTTGAAAAATGTTGAAAAATCAATTTTCCATGTTATCATGAAAGACAATGACAAGTTCTAGGTAAGGTCACTTCGATAGAAGACCCCCCTACACTTAAGCTAAACATTGTCCTTAATGTTTAAGAGCATGGAAGTATAAAAACTTCCCCTACACTTATGACAATGAATAGACTTTGCTTAACCCAAGTTAAGGAAAGGACAACTATTAGTGAAATCATGTTTAAGCACAAGGTGTCAATGAAAGATCACAATAGTAACGAAGTGAACCGGATACAAGGGCCTCCTCCATAAGCTCCAAAGCATGAAATGAGTGAGCAACCCTACAAACAATCATGAAGACAAAAGAAGGTCTCCCCTACACTTATCTCCAAGTCTATACCTTTATTTCTAACCTACAACACTCTAAACCTAGTTATATGATGCTTGAGTTAATGAGTCTCTAGCTCGACTCGTCCCACACTTAAAAGTGTCTAAAGCCTATCATGGAGAAGAAAAATTTTGCCCTTTTTAAGAAAAATCTCCATGATGAGGTAAAACAAATTTTCATTTATCAAAACTCCATAAATATCCCCCATGATCAAATACATAATTACCCTCCCACTTATAACACAAAGCCACAACTAACTTCCCAAGCAATGGTGAAAAGGGTGAGGTGTGGGTTTCCAAAATGTTTTTCCATATGTTCTCCAAAAGGTGATAAGGTGATGCTCTCAAATCTTTCACAAGGTTTCCTTTTGTTGCATCACGCGGATACTAAGATGGTTTAGCAAGCTCTATTCCAGGATCAAAAATCCGTTCCTTGATGGGAAAACAACAAGTGATGGTTGCCTTAGAAGATTCTCCTTGGTAATTCACATGGTGAGAGAAAGGTTGTGGAGTGATTGGTTGTAAAAGGGTTGAGGTGGACAAAGAAGAAGGCAAAGGATCTTCAAGTAATAAAGATTCTAGATAGAGTATGTCCCCCTCCTCATCAATATAACCAAGAGTGTACTCAAACGATATATCCATCTCTAAAAAGTCATCACTCTCATCCATTATAGAATCTTCCTCATCACCATAAACATCATAGATTGGTCTATCAAAGATTGGTGACTCCTCAAAACCCAAGGAAGTATGATCATCAACAAATGGAGAGTCACAAGTAGAAATCTCATCATCACTATAGTCATCATATGTTGGTGAATCACAAAGAAAAGATTCTCCATCACTAAAGTCCTCATGAATATGATTATCATTGTGGAAACGTGGAGTGTCATATGGGGCTTCACTAAAGTTTAGCGCTTGAGGGTCATGAAAATCCAAGAATGAAGTAATGGAAGCAATGGTCTCAACATGAGGTAAATCATAATCTCCACTTGAGCAAGCTTCATAAAAGTATTCATCACAAACCTCATCAAGGATATCATCGTGTGTTTCTTCCTCATTTACAACAGCAATATGTTTTACCGCTTCGGGCTCATTAGACTTCTTAGACAACTTTCCCATGTTAAACACAACTCTCTCATCTCCTACCCTCATTGTAAGTTCACCTTCCGCCACATCTATTAGAGTTCGACCCGTTCTTAAAAATGGCCTACCAACAATCAAAGGAACTCGCGGATCCATATCATAATCAACTACCACAAAATCCGCGGGAAAAGTAAATCTATCAACCCCAACAAAAACATCTTCCGCAATTCCCACCGGATAAGCTATAGTACGGTTGGCCAACTCAAGAGTCATCTTAGTAGGAGTGAGCTCGGGAAGTGAAAGTCTCTTCCAAACCGATAATGGCATGAGATTTATGCTTGCTCCTAAATCCGCTAAATCCATACAATTTTCCACCCCCGGAAAATTGCAAGGAATCAAAAACCTTCCCGAATCTCTAAGCTTAGTAGGCAACTTCTTAAGCAACACCGCGGAACAATTTTCATTCAAGGAAGCTTTAGGCAAATCCACCAATCTCTCCTTGTTAGAAAGTAAGTCCTTAATCATCTTATATGTAAAACATCGTGCAAATACCAAGTTTTTATTCAAGTAAAATTCAAAATGTAAATTTTAAAACTAAAAGGACTGAAATTGTAAATTATATGAAAAATAAATGCTCAAAATATGAAACTAACAAGTTTAAGGACTGAAAATGTAAAAACAGCAAACTATAAGGACTGAAATTGAAAACTATGTAACAAACTAACCAATTTTCAACAAATTGCCAAAACTACTAACTGAATTTTAACAACTTTCCAACTTTAAGGACCTTATTAGTGCAAACCCTAAAAATGTGTAAGTTTAGCCAGGTTTGAAACCATTTTAATTCAACAAGGACTAAGTTGCAATTTTGAATAGATTTTAAGCAAAAACGGGTTACTCAAACAAATAAGCTCGTTTGAGCTTATTACTGAACCAAAATCAGTCAAACCAATTGCAAAATGCTAAGAATTGAAAATAAGCTAGACCTGTAAGAGGAAATTGGCTAAAAATGTCTAATAAGCTAATAAGCACTTCCCAATAAGCACAAAATAAGCTCTAAGAGAATCTGGACATGCACAATTAGATTTTTGTGCTGAAAATGATTAATGAGCTTAAAACATGAATGGGAAATCAATTCTCATCAAAAATCATCCATTAATAAGCTGGGAAATTGAAATAAGCTGAATTTAGCTTATGTTGACCAAGCGTTGACCAAGATTTTTTTTCAAAAAGCTGAAAATCTCAAAAATCATCCACCAACACCTACTAAGTGATATTGTAAAATAAAATTGCCAAGTTTGTGAAGTGGATTAAGAGATTTGAAAAAGCTGTTTTCATTTACAGAAACTTCATTTTGCTTAACAGTCTAGACTTTTGCTTATTTCTCCTTGATTAATGAAAACTGTGCAAAAAGCTTATGGAATATGAAACTTCATAATATGAACCAGAAATGAGAGCTTGTTTGGTAGAATTTCATCAACAAACAAACAAATGCCAAGCAAATGAAATTGATAACTTTTCTAAGCAAAACTGACTGAAAATATGACCCAAACCTTTTAAATGCCAATTGCCTTTTTGACTTTAATCTTGACTTGAAAATTGTTCAAAACCTTTTATAATGACCTATTAACTAGAAATGAGCATAAGATTGCCAAAAATCAACACTTGAAATCTTTACAAAAGCTAATGCCAAACACTTCTTAACTGATCTTATGAAGATTTTTATGAAGACTTTTTAAGCACAAGTATAAGCTAGATGAAAAGCTATAGCAACCTGAAATCAATGACCAAATTGAAGTGTATTTAAGCTAGTTGCAAGTTATGAACACTACTAGGACTCAAATAAGGAAGCAAGGCTAAAATTGACTGAAATAAGCTAACAACTAGGACAAAATCCAAATCAATAAGCAGATAAGCAACACTTAAGCTACAAACAAGTCTAAAATCAAACCACAACCAAGCTAAACAAGTTTTATCATACAATCAACAAGGATTTAAGCTACAAATGAAGCATGCATTTGACAATTAAGTGGAATCTAAAATCAGAAGCATTTGCACCTAGTGAAGGAACCTTTGAGCAGTAGAGGAGTGCTGAACTCTCTAGTCTAGTGCTAACCACCACCTTAGCACTAGATTCAACTATCTACAATCAACAATTCAGCTACACATTAACAAGAATTATCAAAATGGCCTGAATTCATCACATTTTCTATGATCTTGGACTGAAATCAATCAAACAGCTACTATCTTCCTTCAAATTCAATAATGATCAAGGAATGATCATAACAAACTCAATTCAGCAACAAAAGTATCCAAGATGCAAGGAATGAACAGTGTAGAAGGTAAAGAAGATTTGGCGGGAAACGTAGAATTTGAATTTTATTAATGGAAATTTGTTACAAAGCTGTTAAAAAGGTTACTAACTAACTAACTAACTCAAGAGTGTGTCAAACTCTTGAGTAGTTTAGCTAAAAAGGGAAAATGATGAGAGGAAAAAGTAAATGTGTGTGTTTTCACACTTACAACTACACTACAAGAAATGAAAACTAAGCAGGCTATTTATAGACTTGAGAAGAGGATCAGTTGGGGTTGGTGACGTGTTGGGACCAATCCCAGGTCTCCACGTGTCATAATTCTGCTCAATTGAATTTCCAGGTATGAACATGAATTGGGGTTTCTTGATTGAGTTGATTTGATGTTAATTGATCATGACCAATGGATTCGTCTTGTCATTTTGAGCAATTTTGATGTTTATAACTTTCCATGAAATCCACTCTAGCTTCAAATCGATCCTGGCAAATTTTGAGAGTTTGAAGATGACACGTGTCATAATGTGACTGGCTGAAAATAGTGCACACGGATTGCACTGTTGGGATTTTGTCATTAAATGATGGCGGCTGTAGTGGGTATTTAATGCTGTTATGTGGCAATCCGTGGTTTCTTTTTGTTGTCTTCTCATTGGTCCAAAATGTAGCACATGGATTGAACTAGTATAACTTTCCAAAATAGGCAGATTTGACCCTTGAACTTTGGCAGATTGCATTTAAAGGCTAGCAGCTTCATTTCTTTGGCATATTTGGTCCTTCAACTTTCATTCTTGAACAAAATTGGTCCTTTAACTGAGTTGACTTGAGAGTTGACCAAGTTTGACTATGATCTTGACTTTTTACAATATTTACACTTTGGTCCTTCATCTTTGGCAGATTGTCAAGATAGGTCCTTGTACTTCAAAGTCTTGTCACTTTTGATCCTTCTTTGTCTTTTTCATCAAATTAAGCTTGATTATTCCTTGTTTGCTTGAAAATGCATCCTTTTACCTACACAAGTGTACACAAACACAAACATACCACATAACACTGTTTTTACAAGATAAATTGGTATTTTGCTTCATGTTTTAGGATTATTTGTTGATATATTGATATGAGTTTTAGCTCATATCAGATGGCTATTTTGTTTAGTAACTGCGTCTAAAGTTTAATATACATTCATATAAAAGTGTCATCTTTCTTGTCTAATTAACGTTTTTCTTGACTTGTAATTTTTAGTATAAAAGTATTAAATTTAATAAAAGGTTTAGTAAAATATAATCACCTTTACGATTTGTTAATTTAGATTTGGATTAAAAATTAATTAGTTTAAATAAAGTTTTTAAAATAATATAAAAAAATAAAATAAATATTTTATTACTTTTAAAATTTAAATTATTTTAATATTGTTTTTAAATAATATAGTTTTAATTAATTTTGTTTTAAATAATTTTGATTTAATATTATTGTTTAAATAAGTTTTGTCAAAGTAATAGTAAAAGTAATTTAGATTTAAATATTGTTTTTAAATAAAAATGGGGAAAGATTCATGCACTTAGGATTTAAAAATTGTAGGATTAATTTTAGATTAAAAACCGAAAACCCATTCAAATCAATTGTCCAAATCGAAACAAAGCGTCTCAAATTCACTCGATCTTCGTGTACCACGAACTTGGTTCATCATCGTGTTTAATTAAATCTGTCTTTGGTAATTTTAGTCTATTACTTTTTTCTAAAGGTAATTTTCTAATTTACCCTATAACGTATCTTAATTAACATATACTATCCTCGACACATCAAAAAAATTTGACGCCGCTGTCGGGGATCTTGTGTATGATTCGTCTTTGTGGAGATTTGTTGATCGTTGATTTGAAGACCCTTTCCGTCCTTGGAAAGTTTTTATTGATTTATGAAAAATACCAAAAATAATCTTCTTAATCCTCTATCATGTTTAATTCTTTTTCTCCTCACCCTCCAATTTTTAATTCTTCCATGAATTCCTTCGTCAATTGTGTAGGGTGTGGAGAACCGTATATGGTCTTTTACTATGTCGGTGGTGCACATGTGAGCGTTGCGGTAATGATTTATGTCACGATATACGAGTTGGATTTTGTCCTTGTTGTAATGAGATTACTTCATGTGGAAACCCGAATTTTTCGAATAATTCTCTCGATTTTTACCAACCTCTACACCCCACATACGAGACACCCTCGTGTGAGTTTTGTGGAAATAATTCTCATTTTGGAATTAATTGTTCACAACGATTCTCGCTTAATTACGAGCAAGAACCGGGCTACAATCAAAACTTTAATGATAATTATTATCCACAAGATTTACCGAGTTTATCACAACAACATCTTTGTTGTGAGTATTGTGGAGGTCCTCACGAGAGTTTTTGTTGTCAACCGAGAGATCAAAATTTTTATGAGCCTAGTCCTTGCTATAATTCTATTCCCTCTGGTTTTGACCAATACTCACAATTTTCTCTCGTGAGTGAGAATTTTAAACGACTTGAAACAATGTTCCAACAAATAATGAACCAAAGAAATGTTGAAATTGTTGAAAAGAGCATTGAAGATATGTTGCTTGAAAAGAGACAAATTAATCAAGAGATTAACGATATAACTAATGAATTGGGAAGTCGTAGATTTCATGGAGAAATAATTGAGGAGGAATTTAAAAGAGATTGTGAAAATAAGATTAGACAACTTTCGCAAGATTATAATGGATTAAGCATTAAATTCGAAAGAAAGAACAAGCTCAAGAAGAAGCAAAATATCTTGTCACTCGTGAACTCGAGCGTTCTCTTCTTACTGACGATGACGAGGATAGTACTATTTCTTTGAGAGATCTTATTGCTCTACATCCTTCGTCTAGCGCAATCGTACTTCCTTTTCATATCTTGCCGGCTAAGGAGCCTGAGAATTCACCCATCCTAGATGATGAGGATATCTATGATCTCACTCCATCTCATGACATCACTACTACTATTCATGATTCTTCCACCGTGGAACCCGAAAATTCTCTAAGCAAGGGGACAAGCATTTTAGCACTATTCCGGACACGGAATCGGACGAAGTAATAAAGTCTAGTGTTGAGATTCGTGTCCAAAACCCGAGAGAGTTCGATGGTATTTCCAATAAAACGTGTGATTTGCCACATTGTGATGACTCTCCTTCTTCCATTCACTTTGAGATTTTCTCTAATTCTAATGATGAAAATTGTGATGGAAATGAAGATTTTGAGAATGATTCGACTTCTAGTGAATTTTCTAATGAGGAGTTCTCCACTGAACTTTCTTATAAATATGACATTCACGACTCGGATTTTGAGGGGTTTCCCGATGAACCTACTCTTCTTCACCCATTTCCACCGGGAAATGAGGATGATAGTGATCCGGTTTTTGAGAGGTTCACCTTTGAACTTGCTCCTTTAGACCCATTTCCACCAGGAAATGAGGTTGATTTGACTATTCCGATCTTTGAGAAGTTCACCGATGAACTTACTCATTTAGATGTGGAAGACGTTATTCTTCGTGAGAAATTATCCAACGTCTATCTTCTCATTTCTAAGATCGAGACTTTGAATTCTAAGCCTAATGACAAGTCTTTCTCTCCATCTCCTATTCCCGTTGAGGATAGTGATCCGCTTATGGAGGAGATTGACACTTTTCTTGCTTCTAATGATTCGATACCACCAGGTGTTGATGAATTTGACCCGGAGGGGGACGCTGAGAATCTACTTGATGATGATTTTGTCCCAAGTCCTCCTCCCACCCACTTTGACCTTAATGTGCGGGTTTTATGTGTGTCTCATATTGAGTACCATGACCCGATTGATCGCATTTCTAAGGGTGAAATGGGCGTTAAAGCTAAGAATGTTGATTCCACTATGGATGAAACTTTTACCACACCATTACCATTTGCTTTCTATGATCTTGGATTAGCATGGGGGGACGACACCGTGTTATCTATTCCTTTCTCTCCCGAGGACGAGGTATTCGACCCCGGAATCATTGATTTAGGTAAATCTCGGCCTATCACCGATGCAATAATTGAAAGATTTTCCGATCATCTTAGTGCGAGTTTATCTCGGGGATCATGCTATATTCATTTCATGATTTTTGACTACCATCTCTTTTTGGAGATTCTTGTTGGTGTTTTATCCTTTCGTTTGTCATCCGACAACGAGGATGTGATCTTTGACCCCGGCATCGTGCTTTATTATGGAATTTATTCCAATATTCCGGTTTTCACCATTTTCCCTAAGGACCAATGAATGCGGGGATCGAGTCGAGCTCATGACTCGGTTAACAAAAACGAGGTGCCTTGTGGGGGAGTCCCATACATTCTATCTTCTTTCTATTTTCTAACAACTAATAAGGCTTGATCTTTCAAGCTCATGCTCGTGGTTTGTTGTGTTGTGAATCTTAGGTATGACCCTAATCATTGAAGACTCTCGTGTTTGGTTTTTGCCGGTCCACTTGATCTTCCATATTTTGATTGCCAAAAAGGGGCGCACTCTCTATCCTTTGATTTTATCGACTAACGTTTTATCTTGAGGCATAATTAATAAACGACTTATAGATTTGCGTGCTCTTTCCATGCTAGGATTTTGCATTAGACTCTTCGTATTTTAGCAAGGGGGTGTTACTCTTGAGCTAAGAAACATTGAGGATAATGTTTGGTTTTAGCATGGGGGAGTCAATCGATATAATCGCTTGCAATTGCTTTTGTCATGTCCAAACGTAATTGTTTTTTCTCGTTTTTCATAAAAAATTTAAATTTTTAGTGTTATTTTTAAGTTTTAATAAAGAAAATAAGTGCTTTTGACACACATGTAGGCATTCCGTTGGTGAAAATAAAAATAGTTTTTGACTCGACTCGGTTTTTACCTTAGCTTTTCCTTAACGTGTTTAAGTTAAGTTTTGCTAGGCTTTTATATAGGGAACTTTAAAATGCGAAAGTCTTAATTCATACGGGTTAAGAACAAGAACTTTTCGCAAGTTCCTATAATTGATCCTAGAAAGTCATTTATCAAGGGAACTTTAAAACGCATTTTCTATAACTTGAAAGAGTATAAGAAGATGCAAGATCCTATAGATGACTTGAAAACCCAAAACTTTGATTTAATAGGCTAAGTATCCATTGATTTCACATTTTTGGAATTCTACAATATGGAGAACAAGAGATGATAGAGTTTAATCATAAGTTTCTAAGGTTAATTCTTCTTTGTGTAAGTATTTTGTGTTTGATTTAATCTCCTCGTATTTATTTTCCACGCTTGAATAATAATTGCTAAATAAATGAAGTTTTTAGTGGTGTAGGCTTAATATCTTAACTCGTAACTCCTTCTTCTTCTTCCCTTGTAATTAAAGTGAGAACACATTAAGGGTGTAAGCGTCATGGACTTTTGATCATGGGATTGTGGAAATTTGGCTTACTATACATATCATAATAATAAAGAAGAATAAATAAAAACATGTTCTCTAGGAGCCTTCGGGTGGGAGTCATGTAGCACTAACCTTGTCATTAGAGCCTTAGGGTGTATGGCATGGGGACGTGTTGAATAAAAATTGCTTCATCATCATTAGCCATAAGGTGGGATGGTGAATTTCAATTCCTTTATTTTTGTCCAAGGAGCCTTCGGGTGTGGATTTTAAATAAGGAGCACAATTACATCTTAAAGAGCCACAAGGTGATATGATGTAATTGTTGCTAACTCTATTAATAAGGTCATAATTGACTTTGGAGGTTTTATTGTTGCTTTTAAGTAGTCCTATTAGCCCAATTTCGGGTCCGGAGATTTATCCCTCAAATCGTGTTAAGTTATCCTTGATGTGGGCTTTCTTTAGTGACAACGGTTTTTGAAGTCGAGGTTAGGTTTTGAGTGTTGAGTTTACACCGTTCTTGCCTTCATTTTTGGACTAATAAATATCAAATAAAGTCAAATGAGCCTTTGGGTGAATGACAAATAAAATCTAGAGATACAATTAGGAATAATAGGAGATTGAGTTTAACACAAATTACTTGTATGAGTTGTTTTAATTTTGGGGCTTATGATTGACAATGATCTTGTTTTTACACTTGGCATGGAAAAGTGAATCCCGAGATGTTGGAAATCCAGACCGGCTCAGAGAATCACTGGTCCTATTTAGCCCTTCGTTTCGACAACAAAGAAGTCAAAAGTCGAGGACGATGAATCTATTTGAGTTTTATGATCCTAAAAGTTATTTTTCAAAATAATGAAAGCAATACATTATGTCTTTGCAAAAATAAAATGTCAAAAGTTGAATAAAAGTGTAGTTAGAGTTTTATTTTATCATTACGTGAGGACACGGCAATTGCTTAGCAAGGGGAGTTTGATATGAGTAGAATTACTAATATCATTTATATCAAAAAAACATACAATAAATGCATAAAAAGTATAAAAATGGCCATGTATATGTTTGTTTTGTTTGTTTCGTGTGTGTAGGTACCAAGTTCACGAAAACCAGCGAAAACGACACGAGATTGAAGAAAAATCGAGAAAGCCAAAAACAAGTCCGTTTTTAGTGGATTTTAATCTTAATGGAGTTATTTGAGCTTGTGGGACCCGCATTGGGACTAATGGGTTAAAAAGCCCATTAGTAATACAAGTTATCCATTTTGTAAATATAGGCCCATAACAAAGCCCAAATACCTTACAATTTGGACGGATGAAATAATAACTTGTAAAATAGCCCAAGGTTTATTCAAGCCCATTTCATTTTAAAAACTATGAACCAAAGACGTGTACATGGGCTTTTGAAAACCCATAAGGCTTGGTCAGTTTATATCAAACAAGAGTTATATTAATATAACTTTTTTACACTCGTTTGGTCAAAACACACAAAACTCACCACTCACACATTTTTACCTTCGATGAATCCAAGAAAACTCAACCTTTCTCTCTCCCAAAAACCTGTAAAAACCACGCTACCATCCTTCCTAACCCTAGTTACAAAGTTAAATTGGGGGTTTCAAGTGCGTGTAATCCACGCACTGTAAATAAATGGCCAAGAAAATAGGAGTTGGATGATGGACTCAATCAAGTGACCTGGCTCCTATCTATCATCTGATTGGATGATACACATCATATCATTCCATTCCATCAATCATCATCTGCCAAGTCATCTCCAAAGATGCACAAGTGGCACACATATGTCCACGTTGGCGATCCGAGTGGAAGGAAGTGTTTTTCAGCCATTCGATCTTAACAGAAAAGAGAGAGAAGAAGAGAAGATGATCTAAGGGCTGCAAATTTATCTTCTTCAAAAAACCCTCACCCTTCTCTTTCCCTATAAATACCCGTAGAAAATAATGAGTAATGTATCCCTTTTTTTAGTTTTAATGTTATAATGTAGAAATAGCTTTAGAATTTATTTTATAAATTTTGTAATGATTTTCAGTTTAAGTAATAAAATTAATTTCAGTTTCGCATTTGAACTATTGTTGGTTTATTATTGTTCTCGGATTATTCTTTTAAGTCATAATCATATTCAACTGATTTTAAGCATTATAACATTGTGATACTCATAATAGCTTCATTAATAAGCTTGTGTGAGTGTTTGAATTAGAAATAGGGAAATATGTTTATCCATCGATAAACATTTAAAATAAAATCAAGGCTGCTGGTTCGAAGTTAAATCATGGGTCTAGGTATTGATAGTGGTTCGTGGGGTTTGATGTTCGCGATGGTGTCTTTGATTTATAATGTTTTAATTTGATGGTGTTTGTTGTCGTCTTGTACAAGGGAGCTCAGCGCTCACCTTCTTCTTCAATGGAAATCTTCGATTTAAGGGTTAAGCTCATTTACTTCTTAAGTTTTAGTTTAGACTGATTTGTTCTCTTTTGCGATTAATGAGCTGCTGTTTTCCATTTTATTGCTTAGTAACTCGTCTATGGGTTTATGCTCACTTGAACCTATTTGAGTGAATGTAATGTTTTCGTTAATAATCTGCTTGGATAAAATCTATGATGAAGCTGCTGTTTGAGTTATGTTATCTGTTATTGTTCCCTTATTAGGCCGGTAGTTAAGCAGTAGTCGGTTCCTGATCTATCGAATACGCTTTTGGTTGATTAAGGTGTGGTAGCATTAATACTGTGTTAAGTTGATTTGAGAATTTGAAACCAATGGGACCCTGCTTTTAGTTTGAGTAATTGTGTCGTTAAACGTTAAGTTTGCTTGTAGCTTATCTCTTAAGGGTGTTTGTTACATTGTTTGCTTTTATTGATTTGTAAACTGATTAATAAATTTTCTTCTGCTATTGTTAATTTTGGAGACTGATTGCTGAGATCATAGGTTGAATTGCTGCATGTTCATTGTTGATGCTACTGTTTTGTTTGTTCTGCTTGCGTGGACTGATTATTCATTTTATTGTTTTAAATCTGCTTGAGTTGAGGTGCGGTCACTAGGGTTAGTTGTTGCCTGAATGAATGTTTTCTATAGATAATTTGTTGTTGCGTGCTTTGCTCTACTATGTATGACGTTGTCGATTCTTGATGTTCTTGAACTGTACGTGTGTTGAACTGCTGCCATAGAGAGTTTGTTGAAGTAATCTTTGCCTTAAGCTAGTATGGATTTGTAGATTTATTTTGGAGTGTTTGAATTTGTTAATCCTGGTTATTAGTCTCGTATTACTTTATTGTTTGTGTTAAAGGTGCTGTAGGATTTGTTTTTTTTAAGCTAATATTGTGATTTTGTTCAGCTGATGGATTTATATTTTTTTGCTACTGCATTCTAAATTACCATTATTGTGAATCGCGACTAGAAGTTTCATGTATGGGTGTGTTTTGATCACTGTTAGCTTGTTTTTTTAGGAGACCTTTGGTTAAAAAAAATAACAATATGTCAAATGAGAATTAACTACACATATAAAAAATAACTGCAAAAAAATGTTCCCCTTGGGGATCGAACTCGTGACCTCACGGTTCAAGGTCCATAGCCTCACCAATTGAGCTAGATGGCTATTTTGTTTAGTAACTGCGTCTAAAGTTTAATATACTTTCATATAAAAGTGTCATCTTTCTTGTCTAATTAACGTTTTTCTTGACTTGTAATTTTTAGTATAAAAGTATTAAATTTAATAAAAGGTTTAGTAAAATATAATCACCTTTACGATTTGTTAATTTAGATTTGGATTAAAATTAATTAGTTAAATAAAGTTTTTAAAATAATATAAAAAATAAAATAAATATTTTATTACTTTTAAAATTTAAATTGTTTTAATATTGTTTTTAAATAATATAGTTTTAATTAATTTTGTTTTAAATAATTTTGATTTAATATTATTGTTTAAATAAGTTTTGTCAAAGTAATAGTAAAAGTAATTTAGATTTAAATATTGTTTTTAAATAAAAATAGGGAAAGATTCATGCACTTAGGATTTAAAATTGTAGGATTAATTTTAGATTAAAAACCGAAAACCCATTCAAATCAATTGTCCAAATCGAAACAAAGCGTCTCAAATTCACTCGATCTTCGTGTACAACGAACTTGGTTCATCATCGTGTTTAATTAAATCTGTCTTTGGTAATTTTAGTCTATTACTTTTTCCTAAAGGTAATTTTCTAATTTACCCTATAACGTATCTTAATTAACATATACTATCCTCGACACATCAGGCACACTCTCTATCCTTTGATTTTTATCGACTAACGTTTTATCTTGAGGCATAATTAATAAACGGCTTATAGATTTGTGTACTTTTTCCATGTTCGGATTTTGCATTAGACTCTTCGTGTTTTAGCAAGGGGGTGTTACTCTTGAACTAAGAAACATTGAGAACAATGTTTGGTTTTAGCATCGGGGAGTCAATCGATATAATCGCTTGCAATTGCTTTTGTCGTGTCCAAACGTAATCGTTTTTCTCATTTTTCATAAAATTTTTAAATTTTTAGTGTTATTTTTAAGTTTTAATAAAGAAAATAAGTGCTTTTGACACAAATGTAGGCTTTCCGTTGGTGAAAATAAGAATAGTTTTTGACTCGACTCGGTTTTTACCTTAGCTTTTCCTTAACATATTTGAATTAAGTTTTGCTAGGCTTTTATATAGGGAGCTTTAAAACGCGAAAGTCTTAACTCATACGGGTTAAGAACAAGAACTTTTCGTAAGTTCCTATAATTGATCCTAGAAAGTCGTTTATCAAGGGAACTTTAAAACGCAAATTCTAAAACTTGAAAAAGTATAAGAAGATGCAAGATCCTATAGATGACTTAAAAACCCAAAACTTTGATTTAATAGGCTAAGTATCCATTGATTTCACATTTTTGGAATTTTACAATATGGAGAACAAGAGATGATAGAGTTCAATCATAAGTTTCCAAAATTAATTCTTCTTTGTGCAAGTATTTTTGTGTTTGATTTAATCTCCTCGTATTTATTTTCCACGCTTGAATAATAATTTCTTAATAAATGAAGTTTTTAGCGGTTTAGGCTTGATATCTTAACTCGTAACTCCTTCTTTTTCTTCCCTTGTAGTGAGAACACATTAAGGGTGTCAGCGTCATGGACTTTTGATCATGGGATTGCGAAAATTTGGCTTACTATAAATATCATATTAATAAAGAAGAATAAATAAAAACATGTTCTCTAGGAGCCTTCGGGTGGGAGTCATGTAGCACTAACCTTGTCATTAGAGCCTTAGGGTGTATGGCAAGGGGACGTGTTGAATAAAAATTGCTTCATCATCATGAGCCATAAGGTGGGATGGTGAATGTCAATTCCCTTATTTTTGTCCAAGGAGCCTTCGGGTGTGGATTTTAAATAAGGAGCACAATTGCATCTTAAAGAGCCACAAGGTGATATGATGTAATTGTTGCTAACTCCATTAATAAGGTCATAATTGACTTTGGAGGTTTTATTGTTGCTTTTAAGTAGTCCTATTATCCAAATTTCGGGTCCGGGGATTTATCCCTCAAATCGTGTTAAGTTATCCTTGATGTGGGCTTTCTTTAGTGACAACGGTTTTTGAAGTGGAGGTTAGGTTTTGAATGTTGAGTTTACACCGTTCTTGCCTTCATTTTTGGACTAATAAATATCAAATAAAGTCAAATGAGCCTTTGGGTGAATGACATATAAAATCTAGAGATACAATTAGGAATAATAGGAGATTGAGTTTAACACAAATTAGTTGTATGAGTTGTTTTAATTTTGGGGCTTATGATTGACAATGATCTTGTTTTTACACTTGGCATGGAAAAGTGAAAAGTCGAGGACGATGAATCTATTTGAGTTTTATGATCCTAAAAGTTATTTTTCAATAATGAAAGCAATACATTATGTCTTTGCAAAATAAAGTTTCAAAAGTTGAATAAAAGTGTAGTTAGTGTTTTATTTTATCATTGCGTGAGGACACGACAATTGCTTAACAAGGGGGAGTTTGATATGAGTGATTTTACTCATATCAACTGTATCTTAAAACAATGAATTAATGCATAAAATGTTTAAATATGGCTTTGTATATGCTTGTTTTGTTGTTTGATGTGTGTAGGTACCCAAGTTCGCGAAAACCGGCAAAACCGACACGAGTTTGAAGATAATATCAAATAGCCAAAAGACAAGTCGTTTTATTCACGGATTTATCAAGTTTGAAGACAAGTGGGTCCCACATCTGAGAATTGGGCCCAAAATCCCAATATGGAGATCAAGTTTATTATCTTTGGAAGTTGGAAGCCCATTGTAAGCCCATTTGGAAAATGGCATTATGTGTAAATGGATAAAAGCCCAAGTTAAGCTCAAAATTAATCATATGATTCGGATGAACGTTTGATGGGCTTCAAGCCCAAATAAAAGTAATGAAGACGGTTGAGAAAAGTTTTTAAACGAAAGAAAGGAGAGAAAAAATAATAACAGTGCAAGTTGTTAAATAAAAAGTTTTTAATACCCACTCACATTCTCATCTCACACACACGTTTTTATAAAAAAAATCTTTCGATACTCCCTATGCTTTTACCCATTTTTCTCATCTTCCTCACCCTAAAAACCTGTAACCTCCAAACCCTAATTATCCCTATTAATAAAATTCACCAATAAAAATTGGGGGTTTCACTTGGAGCGTGTGATTCACACGATGGGAAAATAAATCCCTATTGTTTTCGGAAGGTAGAAGTGGAAGGCATCTTCAACGTGGCAGCGTGTGTTTGGCTGAGACAACTCATCACAACCATTCCACCAATTAAAGAAGGCCAAATCAGCACATAACTAGCACAACTAGCACACTCGGATGCCACGTTGGCGATCCGTGTGCTAGTTGGCAAATATCAGCCCTTAGATCAAGCCTTGGAAGAGAGAGAAGACTAGATGCTGAATCAAGGGTGATGATCATCTCTTCTTCACCAACAAACTCACCCCCAACACCTTGGGTTCTCCTATAAATACCCTCGGTATTTTCATCATAATGTATCCCATTTTTTACTTTTAAAGTTATTATGCTAAAATAGTTTTAGGGTTAATTGTAATTTCTTTTTCTAGTATTGTAATCACTTGATTATTAATGAAAAGAGTATTTGGATTTGAATAAATTCTTGTTTTACCTTCTGTTAAAATTTAATATTACAATTTAGTTCTTTAATCTGTTTTGCTATAATAATGTTGAGGTTATTTAATTAAGCTAATTAATAGCTTTTGATTAAATAATAAAAGTAAATTTAGGAACAACTTTCCCCACTGGAAAGTTTAGAAAGTTAATTCAAACGGTTCGACTGGTGATGTTAATGGTGGGTGATGGTTCATACGGTGGTCAGAAGGGGTGTCGTTTAGTTCTTTTAGCCAGCTCAGCGCTGCGCTACTTCTCAAAGGGATCTTCAAAAGGTTCTAATCCTTTTACATTTTATGTTATTTAGTTTAAAGCTATTTATGTTTATGCTTAGTTTAATATGCTTTAGTTGAGTTTGTTGTTATTGTATCTGAGTATGAATCTGCTGTTGATTTTTGATATATTTTCGAATGATGTTATGAATTGATATGTTTGGATAGGGTGATTGATTTGCCGGTTTGTTCTTTATAGTTTGCTGAAATTGATACTTGGTAGAGATTAATCTTTAGTTGAGAATGGTATTTGGACAAGATGGTTAAATTTCAACATTGCTGAGTTTTAGTTAATTGTCTTTAATGATTTTTGTTGTGAATGCTGAATGAATATAGATACTATAAGGTTTATGAAAGCTGATAAGTTTAGTTACTTTGGTAAATTGATAGGGATCTGTTTAGCTGTAGTGCTTGTATGCTTAAATTAGAATAAAGGTTTTATTAATCTGTTAAATCAGTTAGACTGTTTAGGATAAATGAGATCTATGATTCAGACATCTTGCTGAATTTAAATGACTGTATGTTTGAATTTGCTGCTATGTTCTCTGTTTGGCTGCATATTGATTGATCCATTGGTTTGAGAGTTTTATCAATTTTCTTTTATAGCTGATTTTTGCTGATTTATATTCTTCAGTCTGATGATTTTAGCTATAATTTTTTACTATAGGATTTGAGTTACTGCTTGTTTTTGTTTGATTTGTTATAATTGTTTAATCAGTTCTGGTATTTTAGAGTTGCTGATATATATTTCTTGTTGTGTTGGTTTTGTTTGCTGGAATTTGAGTTTTGGCTTATTGTATTTGATTTTGCTGAGTTTCATATGCTATCACATTGACCAGATCTGATGTCTCAAGACTGATCCCTATCAGTTTCCAACAAAAGTATCACCAAATATTCAAATAAGTCACTCATGTGACCTTCTTCTCTTTATTTTTTTTGTCAAAAATAATTACAAAAATATGTCCCTCGCGGGACTTGAACCCGTGACCTCCTGGTTACCTGACATGAATGTTTACCATCTTCTCTAGGAGTCTGTTTTGTTAAATAGATTGATTAAGTATTTAATAAACCTAGTTAGTGGAAGGCAGTTGTGATTTAAGTTGAATTTTAACTAAATTTTCGCTTAGGTAAATCTAAATTAATATTTTTATTAAATTAACTGTTAGTTTTAAAAAATAATAAATAGTTTCAAAATAAAATAAAACTGGTTTAGTAATTTAGGAATTTAATTAGTTTTAAAATAATTAGATTTTAATTAGATTTTTATAAAATTAGTTTTTTTTATATAATGTTTTGTTAAAAAGTAAAAGTTTATTTTTGATAGATTTAATTAATTAATAGATTTTAATTAGTTTTTAAATTTGTTTAAATAATTTTTAGTGTAATAGTCACTTTAATTAATAGTTTAGTTTTAATAATTTTAAATAGAGTATAATTCATATAGTTAAATATTTTAGTAAATAGATTAAATTTATTTGGGGTAACAATTCATGCACTTTAGGATAAAATTAGGTTTTAAATTTAATTTTAGTTTAAAAACCGAAACCAATTCGAATCAATTGTCCAAATCAAAGCAAAACGTCTCAAATTCATAAGATCTTCGTGTACAACGAACTTGGTTCACCAACGTGTTTAATTGAATCCGTCTTTGGTAATTTTAGACTATTACTTTTTCCTAAAGGTAATTTTCTAATTTACCCTATAACGTATCTAATTATCACATATACTATCACGATCACATCAGGTAACTATTGATATCTTGACTACTCCCTATCCGGAGGATCTTGCTGAAGGAGCATCTGATGCGCAAAGGCTTGAACACGCTGCTAATGTTAAGAAGCACCATGAGTTGGCTTGCTTAATGCTAGGAAAAATGGCTCCTCCACTTCAACAGAAGTATGAGCTATTTTCTCCTAAGCGAATGCTTGATGAGCTCAAAGCTATGTTCGAAAAGCCGCAAGCTATGGAGATCTACGACTTAGTAGATGCTTTGCATAGCTGCAAGCAAGCTCTGGGAAAGTCTGTAAGTGCCCCGTACTTGGAGACGATGGGTTATATGGAACACCTCATTGCACTAGGACAACCCTATGATCATAATATGGCTATCAACTTGATCAATAGGTCCCTTAACAAGGACTTCAATGATTTCGTTAGAAACTATAATATGCATTGCACGGGGAAGACAGTTAATGATTTGCATGCAATGCTCATTGACTATGAAAAGGGTTGAAAGACAAGGCATCTACCGCTATGCCTTTTGTACTAACCATACAAAAGGGTAGAGTGAGTAAGCCAAAACCGCAAGCGAATAAGAAGAAAGGCAAAGGAAAGTGTGATAAGGGCAAACAAGTTATGACTTATTCAAAACCTAAGCAGAACTTTGTCAAGAAGAATAGATCTCAGAAGGATGAGACTTGTCACCATTGCAAGGCAAGTGGTCACTGGAAGAGGAATTGCCCTCTTTACCTCGAAGAATTGCGAGAAATAAAGAAGAAGTCTGAGCAGAGCACTGCAGCTTCAGGTACTTTATTTATGATTGAATTGTTCAATTTGACATACAAATTAAATTCATGGGTATATGATATGGGATGCGGTATTAACATTTGTAATACGTTGCAGGGGTTTAATCTAGAAAGGAAGCTATCCTATGGGGAAAAATTTCTGCAAGTGGGCAATGGCGCACAAGCAGCGGTTGAAGCTATAGGAACATTTAATTTAGTTTTACCTTCGGGTTTAGTACTGATTTTAAATGATTGTCATTATGCACCTACAATTGTTAGGGGTGTTATTTCCTTTTCTTGTTTGTTGAATAATGTTATCGTTCAGACGATTGATAATAATGGAATTTCTGTTTGGAAAGATGGTATTTTCTATTTTAATGCAATTTCTGTGAATGGTGTGTTTGAAATAGACATGCATGATAATGAATCCAAGAATAATAAATCTGTCATTAGAATGATTAAGAAGAGAAAGTTTGACAAGAACTCTTCTTATCTTTGGCATTGTAGACTTGCCCATATTGGAAAGACTCGTATACAAAAGCTTCAACATGAAGGTATTTTGGAAAATATCAATGATGAATCATTTGATAAGTGTGAGTCTTATATCTCTGGGAACATGACCAAGAAACCTTTTAATAGCAATATTGAAAGAGCTACTGATCTACTTGGATTAATACATACTGATGTGTGTGGACCACTTAGACTTTTGTCAAGGAAAGGTGCTAGCTACTTCTTAACATTTACGGATGATTATAGCCATTATGATTATGTTTATTTACTTAAGCATAAATATGAGGTATTTGAAACATTCAAAGTGTTTAAAGCAGAAGTAGAACTGCAATTAGGAAAGAAGATTAAAGCTCTTCGTTCTGATAGACGTGGTGAATATTTAGTCAAGAGTTTATAGATTATCTAAGTGAGAATGGAAATGTTCAGCATCTTACTTCTCCCTATACTCCACAACAAAATGGTGTATCCGAATGGAGAAATCGTACATTATTGGATATGGTGCGATCTATGTTTAATCTTACAACTTTATCTTTATCCTTTTGGGATTATGCTTTAGAGTCTGTTGTTCGCATTTTAATTATGGTTCCCACAAAGAAGGTCGATAAGACACCATATGAACTATGACATGGCAAGAAGCCATATTTGTCTTATTTAAAGGTCTGGGGTTATGAGGCGTATGTGAAACGTGACTCAGACGACAAACTCCAACAACGATCTGTAAAATGTATCTTTGTAGGATACCCTAAGGAAACTACGGGTTACTACTTTTATTATCCACCTGAGAACAAAGTGATTGTTGCTAGGTATGGAGACTTCCTTGAATCTGATCTTGTAAATTAAGAATTCAGTGGGAGAAATTATGATCTTGAAGAGAGTCATATAGATACATTACCTTCTGAAAACAATAGCGATACAATTCCTGTAGAACCAGAAAGTCTGGCGGTTCCAACGGAATTAGTTCTTCTGCGTAGATCCAAAATGATTAAAAATGCAAATAGCAATATATGTATTAACATAGAGGATGATGATGAGTTAGGGGATCTTGGTGAACCTGCTAATTATAAATCCGCCATACTTGATCTTGAAAAGGATAAGTGGATGGTTGCTATGGATGAGGAACTGAAATCCATGAAAGTAAATGATGTTTGGATTCTTGTAGAACCACTACCAAATGCTAAAGTAGTGAGACATAAGTGGATATACCAGAAGAAAACCGACATGGACGGAAAAGTACAATCCTATAAAGCTCGTTTAGTAGCTAAAGGTATTACTCAAACTTTTGGCGTAGACTACGAGGAGACATTTTAACCTGTAGCAGACTTAAGAGCTATTAGGATTCTCATAGCTATAGCAGCATACTATGACTATGAGATATGGAAATTAGATGTTAAAACTGCCTTCTTGAACGGTCGCTTAGATGAAGACATCTATATGCAACAACCAGAAGGGTATGTTGATCCTAAGAATCTAGGACACGTGTGCAAACTTCAAAGATCCATTTATGGTTTGAAGCAAGCATCACGTCAATGGAATAAAAGATTTGACGAAGAAATCAAAAAGTTTGGATTTATTCAGAATCGTGATGAGCCATGTGTATATCGCAAAGCTAGTGGGAGTAATGTAGTATTCTTAGTTCTATATGTTGATGACATGTTAATCATGGGAGTAACATTCCAAGACTTAAAGTTGTTAAGGATTATATTGGTAAATGTTTTTCTTTGAAGGATTTAGGAGAAGTTGCATACATTATGGGACTTAAGATCTATCGAGATAGGAAAAGACGGTTAATTGGTCTAAGTCAAGATGCTTATATAGATAAGATTTTGAAGAAGTATAATATTCATAATTCCAAGAAAGGTTTTCAACCTATGAAAGTTAAGCATAATTTGAGTCATGAGATGGATGCATCAACTCCTGAAGAGGAGGCATACATGCAAAAGGTACCTAATGCTTCGGCTGTAGGATCTATAATGTATGTTGTCAGATGCACAAGGCCTGATGTGGCATTTGCTCAGAACTTGGTCAGTAGATACCAACAGAATCCAGGGAAGCTCCACTGGACTGCTGTTAAACATATTCTAAAGTATTTGAGGAGTATGAAAGATATGTTCTTGGTATTTGGAGGGAAACCAGACACATAACTGAATATGACAAGTTTCTGTGATGCGTCCTGGCAATGTGATAAAGACGATACGAAGTCTTAGACGGGTTACGTTTTTGTTATCAATGGAGGAGCAGTTGACTTGAAGATCAAGAAACAGACAACTATTACAATGCATGCTACTCAATCTGAGTACATGGCCGCTTCAGAAGCTGCAATGGAAGCTGTTTGGATTAGGAAGTTAATCATGCCAAGGCGATTGGGCTGCAACTAGCTAGCGAACTCATGCAATAAATGTGTGATTATTATTTGGATAAAGGATGTTATGCCATTATTATATAATGAAATAAAGATTGGGTTTCGTTTATTCTTATTATTTAATAGTGTATCATATTTTACATGTTTTAATCCATGAATAAATTTATGCTAAATGTCTTGTCGATTAATAATATGGGAATATTATTAAATTAAGACAAATCAAAATAGCGATAGAGTATACTTGAAAGTATATTGATCGATTTTAGATGATAATTGATGAATCGAGTATTGGACTTATCCCAATTATATGTTTTTACTTTATGGATCTTTGTCATCAAGTAAAACATAAATAGTTATCCTTAGACTTGAGATACCAGGAAACTATTATGAATCTAGTGTATCTCTGTGGAATAATCTAACGTTAAACGTAACTGGTAGCTATAAGGATTATTTCCAAAAGTGTTGCAAAATTCATAAGTTTTGCTCGTAGTCAAAATGGAATTTATTTCCTCCAATTTCGTTTTGGAATTTAATACAGTTGGGCCCCTCGTGGGATTAGTAAGATGTTTGTGTGGCCACACCCAAATTTGTTTTGGTAATCTTGCTGAATTTGTGAACGAGAAACAGAATGGTTAATGAAAGGAATGACTGAGATCCATATCCTTATTAACGTTGTATTAGAAATAAAAGGATAATAATAACGATGATTGTGGATTTGCTTTTATCTAATCCGGTGGTCTAGGTGGGTGGTGAATGGTGGAAGCCATTGTTGAGAGAGAGAGAAGAGAGGTTGTGTGTGAAAGATTAAGAAAAGTGTATTTACAAAATGAAAACACAAATGAGACACAAGCAACACCCCTCCTTGGAAGCCTAGGAGGGGTATATATAGCCACACACCAAACACTTAACTATACATTGTACCTAGTCTAGTCTAAGCGTGTGTGACTATGATAACTAATGGGAATTCTTAAATGTCGTCACATAAAGTGAATTTCCAACAATCTTCCCCCATGGGACGACGTGTAGAATTCCTTACATTATTCTTCCTAACAAGTACATAATGATTAAGAACAAAAGCTTTCATGAAGCGTCCAATGCTGATGATGTCTTCTGAGGCCTTTGACTTCAAAACGACTCATCTTTAAAGTAACTTGTAGAAGAAATACTGTAACGGCACGAGCTAAGTAATCCATGTACTTCTGGTTAAGGAGAAGCTTCTGAATTAACTTCCCCCTAATTCATGCCACATAAACTTGATGTAGAAGCTTTTAAATAGCTTCCCCCTAAACCGACAATCCTCGTAAGCAACTTCAAATCTTTCAATAAAGCTTAGAATGATTAAGTGCACAGCGGAATCTAACAAGCAAATCCCATCATATAACATGATAACGTTGCTAAGAGGGATTGAAAGCTTGGGGCACACCAAGTAGATCAACAACTTATCTTCTCACGCTTGAATAATTCTTCTGAATTTTTCTTCCCCCTGAGAGTTCAAGTTATGCATGCTAGAAAGAATCAAGACATTTCTTCCCCCACATAGTTGAAGAAAATAAATCAATCCCAAGTATGAAGCTCAAATACTGAAGTAGACACTTTATCCCATTCATGAAGTTGACATCGTAACACCAGAGTCAATTAAGTCCCAGAAATGCACATATCTTCTTCCGGAGATGCACCAGAGTCAATTAAGTCCCGGAAGTGCATATTTCTCCATATAGGATAATGATGATGAATAATTGTAACAACCAAACAATTAAACATCGAATCAGTAGTGTACCATTTAGAGATTGATAACGCCACGAGTTAAAACATTGATTTTCTCTGCGGCTATGACAAATGTCATCCCGAAATGTCTTCAAATCAAAAGAAGGTATGAAGTTCATCACGTGTACTCGTTGTGCGTTCAATGTGTCTTCTTCTTCCCCCTTGATGGTTTCGAAACTCGGAACCATCAATAAATCGTACGCACATGTACCTGAAAACTCGTGAGAATAATAAATAAGCTGAATTATAAATTTTGTGAGAATCAGCTGTTGATCGAAAATCTCTACTCATAAACTCTCCATGGCCATCTTTACCAACCCACTTGAAAGCAATTTGAAGTGACCACTGATAGAATGAACCAGATACATCAAACGTGAAACTGAATAAGAACCCTTCGATCTTGTGACTTAAGCTTGCACTATTGTTGAATGAAGAACGGTGGAGAAATCTCTAAGTACTCAATGCATCACTGAAGAAGTCTATAAGCACAACACCTCTTGAAATTATCCACGTCGACTAAGCGCGTGACACTGAGTAAAACAATGTAACCCCTTTAAGTGATAGTTATCCGAGTCATCAACCAACCACCCCGAACCCGGAAACTAGATAACCAAGACGTCATTCTAAGATTAAGCACGAGCAAGTTATCTTTGAAGATAAAATAAATACACGCCTTCGAAAAATCCGTCTTCAACTTCCCATAATTAATACCCGGTCAAACAAATCTGTAGCCAAAAAATCGCCAAATTTTCTTGGTCTCGTCAAAATAAATCTTGTCACTTAGTCTCGTCACTTTGTCACGTTATATCCCGACCATATAACCAAAAATACTATATTTCCCAAATTTTATCCAAAATAATGAATTTTTTAAAAAATTCGGATAGAAGTAACATCAATTGGCCCATGAAAACACATTCACATTTCAATGTGAAACGAATTTGTTAACAACATTCGGCCCATTTCACACATCTGGCCCAAGTCACAAACCAAAATTACCCGGTCCATCATTTGGTATATAACACTCCACCTAACCTAATTTATCTCAACCCTAATCACCCACACAGTTATATCCGCCCCATCTCTCACACCTCCATCACTCATCTAACTCCCACCAAACTTCATCTCTTATCATCACAGCCGACTAACACACAACAACCTAATCCCCAGTCACTATTTCTAACTACTCCATCCTTAAAACATCCGCCCCCTTAAATCTTAATCTCCATGGCAGACGAAGTATACAAAATAATCATCAGCAGCAGCTCATCATTTTATTAAATCTTCCTCACTTACCGAATCAAACATCAAATCTCATCTCAAACTTATAACAAATCTGCTCGTATCTCATATCAAACAAACATCACGAATCAAATCTCACCTGATACGAACCATAGAAGATGAGTGTCTTCAAGATCTTTGTAATATTAGGTCTCGGGTAAGATATGTGTTTGCATGTCTTTAATTTAAACGAATCAAAGGGAGAAAATAACATAATTGTTATGGGTCTCTCTTTTAAATTCGAAAATTAATAAAGGGTTATACCTCGACAGATATTTGTGATGAATGATTGCATGTTGGTTTTATTAAATGAATCGAAACAAGGAAAAGATTTAACATTATTGTCAAAATCTATTTCTTTTACTTCGAATATAACCAAAAACAGATCTATGATGATGTTTATTTTTGTGTATAGATCTTAAAAGATCTTTGGTTGCATGTGCAAAACACGAAAAAAAATGAATCTGAGATCATAAGTTGTATTTTACTATTTTTATGCTTTTTGATGTTTAGAGGGAATTAGGTGACGATGGCATATAGGATTAGATGGTGTTGAGGAGTAATAAGGTGGAAAGTTGAGTATGGTCATAGGTCACGGTTTTCATATTTTGTTTAACAGTCGTAATGGACCCTTTTCTAGTCTTGGTTTTTGGTCTCGAGATTTTCAGGGTCATGTGAGCTTCAATATGTTGAGTCTTGGTGATATATACCCGTCGAAATATATACCCGTCGGAATATGTATCCGTCGGAGTATGTACCCGTCGGAATATGTCATCGTCGGAATGTTTTTAAGTGTCCATCGAAATGTTTTTAAGTCTCCATCGGAATCAAACAAACACCCCATCAGAATAGCTATCCGAATAGCCATCGGAATAACCATCCGAATAGCCATCAGAATAAGCATAATCGGAATCTCCATCGGAATCCCCATCGGAAAAGGGTTTTGACCCATTTTCATGGTTTTTCGAAAAAAAATGGATCTGTTATCTTTTTTCCTTTTCCCAATAAAAATAGATCACAAACACAAAACATCGTGACAAAAAATTTGGCAAATCGGACCAAAAAGTGATATAACGAGACACAAAGAAAAAAATTTAGACCACCAAATCGAAAACAATAAACACGATCCAAGGATGGAACCGAGGCTCTGATGCCAATTGATTCGTTAAATCCCAGTTATTGATTCGTTCTAATCAAATCAATCAAATTAGGGTTTCTGCACAAATTAGGTCTAATTAATTAGGGGTTTAAGGTGGGTTTGGCTCGTTTTATAATTAGAACACTATCTGTTGCCTTAGGTTGCCTTATAACTCACTCATGCGTTTTGATTAATCTCTCATAGAACGCGTTTAGGGTTATTCTGAATGAGCAGGTTTTTCAAAGTTTTATTCCGAATGAACAAAAATATTCCGAATGAACATGTTTTTGAATTATTCCGGATGAACAAAACTATTCCGAATGAACATGTTTTTGAGTTACTCCGGATGAACAAAAATATTCCGAATGAATGATTCATTCCGGATGAACGTTTTATTCCGGATGAACGTCTTATTCCGGATGAGCGTTTTATTCCGGATGAACGTTTTATTCCGGATGAACGTTTTATTCCGGATGAACCATTATTCCGGATGAACCATTATTCCGGATGAAGGATTTATTTCGGATGAAGGGTTTATTCCGGATGAAGGGTTTATTCCGGATGAAGGGTTTATTCTGGATGAAGGGTTTATTCCGGATGAAGGGTTTATTCCGGATGAAAAGTTTATTCTGGATGAAGGGTTTATTCCGGATGAAGGTTTATTCCGGATGAAGACATTCCGCATGAAGACATTCCGCATGAAGGGGATTATTCCGCATGAAGCTGTTTCCGCATGAATCCGAACGAGACACATTTTTCCGGATGAAGGATTTAATTGTTGCTTGTTAAATGTTTGTGTGTTATAAATGCTTAATGAATTGTGTCATATGTGTAATGCTTAGAAGTAACAACATAATGGTATATATATCTCTATGTATCAACCTTTTATGTCTTATCTTAAGCAGAAACCATGACTAATCCAACCGTGCAAGAACTCCAAGATGCTAGAGCAGCCGCAACTGCCGAGGCAAAAGAACTTAAGCTCATACCGAACAATTACCGATTGAAGGAAGTCTCTCATTCCACTCACCTTGGATCCAAAGTCGCCTCAGCAATCCTTGATCAATCTCACTTCAAGAATGCATTAAGGAGTACTGCTTCGGTGCCATTTGATTACATGTACGAATTCTGGGCTACCAAGGAAAGGACTTCAAACAAGATCACCTTCTTCCTCGACAACAAACAACAAACACTCACCGTTTCAGACTTTCGCAAGATATTTGGAATTTGGGATACACCCAAGGGTATGACATTTTCAAAGAACCCTACGAAAGACGAACTCATGGAGATGTTCCTTGATTTTGGATGTCCTGACCTACGAATAGTGTCCGAGTTTACCACAGCCAAAGTGGGTCAACCTTGGAGAGCTATCTTCGGTATCCTCAGTCGGTGTCTTACACCTAAAACAACTGGGCATGATGTTGTGCGTGCTCCAATTATGAGTATCTTCTATGGAATGTACAAAGGCATAAATGCAGATTATGCATCCTTGTTGTGGGAAGAGTTTAATTTTCAACTCTTCCAAAACACGAAGCAGAAGGCTAAAGTTTTTCCTTACCCTAGGTTCATCAAGCTTATCATTCATTACTTTATAGAAAATGATGCTTCTATTGATAAGCGTGCAGAAAGCCGTCACCACACTAAAGAGGCTGATGACCTTGTGGACCTAAGGCATGAAGGACCCTCTGGTGCTGTTAATCCTGGTCCTGTTCCTAGTCATCTCCTGACGGACAAAATTCTAGCTTCTGATGATTACAAGAAAATGCTAAGAGAAATCAGAAAACAACAAGAACAAGTTCAGACGGGAGAAGTCTCGTCAACTACAGTCAGAAGTAAAGGTAAACGTAAGCAAGAAGTTGTCTTACCTGAGCCTAAACCCAAGAAAACAAAGACTGTGGCTAAAAAGGATAAGCGCAAAGCTGAGAAGTTTGTCATTCGAGATGAAGATGATGACGATGTTACTCCCGAGCAAATTCGCAAAGCTGAGAAAAAACAAATGAAAAAGGCTGTTGAAAAAAGTAGGAAAGACACAGGAGGTAGTGGTTCGGGTCTGCAGATAGAAGATGAAGAGGAAGTCGAGGAGCCGCATGACATTTTTGAGTTTGGAACACCAAACAGGTACTCAACACCTAAAGAAACATCCATAGCAGATACAGCAAGCATCGAAAAGGAGTCTGTTGCCACGACAGTCATAGTGACTACAAAGCCTATATCAACTCAACCTCCACCAATCCAGCCTCTGCCAACACAACCGTTGACGACTCAACTACAATCTCCTCCACCTCTACCTACTTCCGTCATCAGTACTGTCATCACAACTATGCCTATTCAACCGCCCCCGAGTAGCCCTGTGCCACCTTCATTTTCTGCATTCTTCGTGGCAGAAATGATGGATCAACACATGGAAACTCAAAGAAAAGAGATGGCTCAAATCCGAGAAGAGTTACTCAAACGAGTGCAAAGTGAAGAGGCATCTAAGAAAGCTCAAGCAGAGATGCTAGCTAAGTTCAATGCAGAGATGGAGTCTACACGAAAATGTCATGCAGAAGAACTTGTTCATGTCAGAAAAGCTGAAGCTGATAAAAGTACAGCAAGGATCGCCAAACTACGTGAATTAAAGAATAAGTATAAAGAGGAGAAAGGAACACTTGAAGCTTCACTTAATGATAGGGTAAAGGAATCTGTTGAGTCTATTATGCCAAAGCTGCGAAAAGAGATGAAGAAAATTACGGCTGATAAGTTGATGATTAAATCGTCAAACCCTATCCAACTCGAGAGATAGTTGCCATAAGAGCTGCCTGAGTAGATTGAAGATCATCACAGTCTGAATCGTAAGCATCCAGATCATCTGCTTGGTATGCTGCATTCTGTGTAGTGAGAACTTCTTGTTCCGCAATCCCTGGATCAGCAAGAAATGCTAACTCCTCTTCATCAAGTTCCTGTCCTTGTGCTTGAGCATTCACCAAATAAATCTTCTCCGCAAACCATTGACCATCCCTTCTCCTTTTGGGTTTTGTGCAATCCCTGGACATGTGACCTTCTTCCTTACAGTTGTAGCATGTGATCATTCTCAACTTACCTGTGGAACTAGCCCGTGGAGCAGTAACCATTAGAGTAGTGTTGACCATTGGAGCAGGATTTACCATGCGTGCATTTATGGTTGATGTAGTGGGTCTCCCCTGATAAGGTTGAATAGGTTGAACCATTACTCTGCCATCTTGAATTATAGCTTGTTGGCGAGAATTAGATGAGTTCCTCAGCTGATTGTTAGTAGGAGCTGGTCCTCTAAATCCTCGTTTGCTCAATGTCCTTGTGAGGTAAGAAGACATAGTGGCTAACACTTTAGCTGGGTCAGTTCCTTGTTTGAATTCAGGAATGGGAACCTCATCATTATCACAATACATTGCTTGGTCTTGTTGAGCGGCATAAGCACTAGAAGGAGTACTTATGTGGTGAGAATAGCTTAGTGGATATGCTGCATTTTCTTGATATGGAGAGTATGATGACTGAGCATAGGGTGCAATGCTTGCTGGTGAATATGGGTGAGGTTGTGGAGCACATTGTGATGCTTGTGATTCTCTCTGAGACAAAGGTGCATTAAACCGATATTGTTGCTGATGTGAGGTAGGTGGTTGAGGTAGAATCGAATATTGGGGGAAGCTTGGAGTCATGTACGGAGATGGATGATAAGCTTGGTGTCCCATGATATAAGGAGTGTTGTTATATGACAAGCTTGGTTGATTTGCCATCAAAGCTAAAGGTTCAGGGTACATACCTCGAGGCATACGGTGCATGATCACGTGTTTCTCATGCTGCTGGAGAAAAGCATAGAGTTGATCCAAATTGGACTTATGCAAATCCCTAGTTAACTTAACATCAGTAATATACTCACCCCATTCAGCTTGAGGTAAAGTATTCAAAAACTTGGTGTTAACCTGGAATGGAGCAATCACGAGATTGCACACATTCAAATCATTCATGAGAGTAGTGAATCTGAAGTAGTAGTCGTGAAGCGTTTCCCCGGGACTGTATGTGAACCTATCAAACAGGTCATACAACTGACATTCGCGTTCTTGTTTAGTAAGAGACGTACCTTGTAGCAAAACCTGTAGACGTTCCCATAACTCCTTTGCGACCGTATATTGACTTACCATTCGATAGATGTCATGTGAAAGAGCCTGGAGAATGGTTTGAAGAGCCTTTTCATCTGCATCGGCATTAAGTTGTTGAGCTGGCGTAAGTTCTTCAAACTCCCGTGGTCGAGTCACATTGTTAACAACGATGGTACCATAATCAAGTGGACCATTTAGAATTGACTTGACCATAAGCCTCCCATATGTCGGTTTTCCCTTAATGTATGACATCATACGGCCTTTCCATGCTTCAAAGACTTCTTTAATGAGCATTGGAGGGCGATTATCCGTTCCCGTTATGACGGAGATATCCGTAAGTGATGTCATTTGAGGCATTAATGAACTCGGATTCATTTTGATCACTTTAAAGAATCAAAGATTATCGGTTGATCGAGCAGTGAAGTAAGGTTGTGAGTTGTGTTGTGTTGTTGAAGTAAAACGTGTGTAAGAAACCAAGATTAAATCCTCTAAAAATCGTCGAAAAAACTAGTAAAATATCCCTTGGTTCGGAATAATATCCCTTGGTTCGGAATAATTAAGTTGATTCGGAATAAAAAATACCTTTATGCGGAAAAAGACCTTGGTTCGGAATAATTACCTTGATTCGGAAAAATCTCTTGATTCGAAATAAGCTTGGTTCAGAATACCTTGGTTCGGAATATCACTGATCCGGAATAAGTTGTTGATTCGGAAAAGCTTGATTCGGAATACCTTGGTTCGGAATATCACTGATCCGGAATAAGTTGTTGGTTCGGAAAGCTTGATTCGGAATACCTTGGTACGGAATACTTTGGTTCAGAAAAGTCACTGATTCGGAATAAGCTTGGTTCGAAATACCTTGGTTCGGAATAGCTTGGTTCGGAATATCACTTGATCCGGAATAACCTGGTTCGGAATATCACTTTATCCGGAATAACGTGTTTATCCGGAATAACTTGTTTATCCGGAATAACAGTTGGTTCGGAATAAGTTGATTCGGAATGGCTTTGCTCGGAATATCACTTTATCCGGAATAACAGCTGGTTCGGAATAACTCGATTCGGAATAGCTTGGTTCGGAATAACCTGTTTATCCGGAATACTTGTTTATCCGGAATAACTTGTTTATCCGGAATACTTGTTTATCCGGAATAACTTGTTGGTTCGGAATAAACTGGAAAAACTAGTTCGTATATAAACAGTCGTATGTGAATATTAAGAACAAACCCAGATTTTTACCAAATTACACGAAAAGTTTTGTGATTTCTACCAAAATAAGTAAAACCCAATACTTATCTACTAATCCCAACAACAAAATCACCAAAAACTTCAAGATTCAAGATAGATTTTCCTAAAAACCACTAATACAATCAAAAACTAAAAAACAACACAAATCATTACCTTAAATCACCCCATGGCTCTGATACCAATTGTGGATTTGCTTTTATCTAATCCGGTGGTCTAGGTGGGTGGTGAATGGTGGAAGCCATTGTTGAGAGAGAGAAGAGAGGTTGTGTGTGAAAGATTAAGAAAAGTGTATTTACAAAATGAAAACACAAATGAGACACAAGCAACACCCCTCCTTGGAAGCCTAGGAGGGTTATATATAGCCACACACCAAACACTTAACTATACATTGTACCTAGTCTAGTCTAAGCGTGTGTGACTATGATAACTAATGGGAATTCTTAAATGTCGTCACATAAAGTGAATTTCCAACAATGATGAATCGTTAAAAGTTTTTATTCAAGAGACCTTACTCGAGTTGTACTAGAGACATTGCTAAGTGTAACTAGACTCTAGTCAATGTAGTCCAAGTGGGATCTGAAAGTTTATGGACTTATATTTAATAGTCGTGTGATAGGATCGAACTCGAGATTACAGGATTGCACTCAATACGTAAAGAGTTAATTTATTTAATAAATATATTTAACAAATTTATTAAAATAAACTAAGTTAAATAACTATATATCTTTAACGACCGTTAATTAATTAAAAGTTAAGTATCAACGAGTGTTAAATAATATATACAAAGAGGAATAAAAAGGAAGAAGGACGAAAGGTTCCGGAACACCCCATGGAGGGGTGTTTGTCGGTCGGTTAGGGCACCAAAGGGGGGGGGGCAAAACTTGCCTTTTATTTATTTGGGCTACAATGGATTCTAGGCCTATAAATACATCCCCTTACCCCTCATAATCTTCATAACTTGAATCTCTCCCTCTCCTCTTGGTCGATCGCAAGCAACTCCCACGAAGGGTATTCGGTTGGTTTTCTTGGTTGATCGATTGTGTTTATAATCTAGTCCTAGACCCTCTCTAGGGTTGTTGGGTAGATTATTTACAAGCGTCGTAGCTCGGTAATCACGTGCTAGAATCACGGTTAGCTCGTTGTATTACGTGTGTACAAGATCATAATATAGTATTACTTTAGACTATATCTTGGTAATATACGGTATAGACCCGAATTGGTGATTCGTTCTTCGTCTTGTGGGTTTGCTTTAACGTAAAGGTATGTAACCCTAATTCGATTAATTATAATTGTGTTATTATTATGATCTTGTTAAATCGCTTCCGTTGTATGTGTTTTGATCTCGTTTAGGGTTTTATATAATTGTTATGGTGTTAATAAACCTTCACTGTGCACACTAACCACAAAAGTTTGCAGCACATACTAGATCAGAAGGACCTGAACATGAGGCAACGCTGTTAGATAGAACTGCTGAGTGATTATGATTGTGAAATTAAATACCATCCCAGTAAAGCAAACGTAGTTGTGGATGCATTGGGTCGCAAGGGAACTGATCCTCCCATGAGAGTTCGAGCCTTAGTCATGACAATTAGCTTGGACCTACCCAAGCAGATTTTAGAGGCTCAAATCCAAGCTCAGAAACCAGAAAACCTCAAGAAGGAAGACATAGGAGGAATGCTTAGAATAGACCTTACCAAGGAGAAGTTAGATCCAAGAGCATATGGAACTTTGTGTTTACACGGAATAAGTTGGCTACCTTGTTACAGAGACTTGAGAAACGTGATCATGCACGAGTCTCATAAGTCTAAGTATTATATACATATGGGATCCGAAAAGATGTATCGGGATATGAAAAAGTTGTATTGGTGGCCAAACATGAAAGCCGACATCGCCACCTACGTTAAGAAGTGTTTGACATGTGCAAGAGTCAAAACAGAACACCAGAGACCATCAGGACTGCTAGTACAGCCTGAGACACCGAAATGGAAATGGGATAATATTACCATGGATTTCATCACCAAACTCCCAACATCATCCCATGGATATGATACATCGTATGTGATCATGCATTTAATTAACAGGAAGCATTTAGCATCATTTTGTATATTTACTGAGACCCATTTAAATTACTTAGGTAATTTACTACATCGTGATCGTACTATCCCGGATCACTAGTGACATCACTATACTCTACTATTGAGATGAGTTCATGGCCTCATACTTTTACTTTAAATGTTTTAAACAATACTAGGGGAGAAAACATGCAACATATTTTATAAGGACGCAAACTGAACTGTTACTTTTGATTACATTTGCCTATTGCAAAGCCCACGGCCCGTGGTGTAACTGTTAATTATGTGATAAATGCGAATGTTATAAATATATCTATTTGAGACTGACCATCCCCATCTGTGTGAGTAACGCTCACTGTACCTAGGACAGGATAACATATGTTTACCATGTCGGACTTGTATCTATTTATGGGCGGATAACTTAGGGCCCCAACAATGGCACCTACTGTCGAGCATCAGATTGCTGACAATAGGAAATGTAGTTACCCTTATAGTATTTGGCTTTGTGCAATACTACTTTTGTGATGTTCTACGATCCTAAACTATTATTTACTAAACATATGAATTCACCAACTTTGTGTTGACCCTTTTGAACATGTTTTTCTCAGGTAACTAGCAGGTACTTATGTGCACATGAACTTCGAGCATCATGTATGGAGCATAATAAAACTCATCGGGGCAAGGTTTTACTACTTTGGAACAATATTTAATATTTTGTCAAAATAATTTAATAATATCTCACATTTGGTTCATGTAATAAATTCGATGACATTTTTATGATCATTGTTCTGTGTACTATTTGATGTTGATCCACCAAGTGACACCCAATTACTATTCCGCTGCATTGACCATTTTAGGGGTGTCACACATGAAGTCACGAGGAGACAAATATCACAAGAGATGAAATCACAAGTTCAAGGCAAATGAATGTGCTCAAAGTCAAAGATCACTACAACATATTCACAAAGAAAAAGAATGAGAAAACAAGACTACAAGCTCATGACAAGCATAATATGCTAGGTTTATATCATTGTAACTTGGAGTGACCTCCCCCTTAGGGGGAGATTGTTGGAAATACATTTTTTTACGTATTTTAGAAAGATCGATCGCTCCAACAATGTATTAATGTAAAGGGTGTGACATCCCCAGAATCTGACATGGAACAACTAGGCAACGAGGGGATCACACGTCAAGGTACAAGTAACAATGAGTTATAAATGACTCGAAAATGATGTAATAAAAGACATATATAATACATCACGGTTTATCAGAGTTTTAAAAGCATAGGTCCCACAAGTTTTAAAACTTAACAAAGTACCATAACATCATGGTTTAAAGTTTTAAGATAACAAAAGATAAGCGGAAGACTTTGACAACGTCATTTATAACAAAAGCATAAACATAACACAACACAGATCTTTCCAAACTGCCAACATCCTGTGGATCCTCATCCAAGCATATTAAGCATTATTACCTGAGATTAAAACATGTAAAACCCGTCAACAAAAAGTTGAGTGATATTCATAGGTTTTGTAAACTAAGTAATGGAACACAATAAAGTTTGTAAAACATATAATGGGGGGGATGACTATGTACATTGTCCATAGTCATGATATATATTCTTGCTATATAGTTCATGAACCAAAGCTTAACTCATGTAAGTTCCTCTAGTGAGCATTCAGCCTAAATACTCAAGTATAAACAAATGTAAGTGCGTCAAGGTACTCGGGACGGGGATTGTCAATCCTGATGGATCCACCCACAACATTCGCGCTTAGCGCAAAGCATACGGGACAATTAACAGTTCATGATCAGGAGAGGAAACTTAAGGCTATAGACAAAAAGCAATAATATCATTGAATTCATCTGGAAGCATATAGTTCTGGATAACATACAGTTTAAAAGATTGTGTTCCAACATGATAATCTCACCCCGTGTTTTGAAACAATGAACAAGTAGCTAAAGGGGCTATGAACTCACCTTAGCTATAAGGTGAAATCAACACGTAAATGGAGGGCTTAGTAGTAACAACGGAAAATCAAGCAACTTTAAGTCATCCAAGACCTACGATAACGGGACGCGAAAGTTTAGAAGATATAAAAATAAATGTTTAGAAAACACTTGAATTAAACTAGTACATAAACCATGTTATGACACATAAGAAAAACCATGCAAGTGATACTTCTAGACACCTCTAAAAGTTTACTTTTATTAGACAATGTTCTTGATAAAAATATGCCGGTACATACCAAATGTACGAACTGATTTACCTTACTTAGACACATTAAAAGTTTATGAAACGACACGAGGAACTCACTTACTATCTATAGAAAGTCCTCTAAAAAGCTCGTCAAATGTTTTTACTTCTAAGACCACTTGCCCGACACATCTTCGAACTATAAAAACCGGACAGATTTACGCCTTCGACACGTAAAACCATTTTGACCTTTCTAATCAATACCGTTTACAAAACCGACACTTGAGTTTGATAATAGACTCACAACCCTAGGTTTAGAGCCCAAGAACAGCCTTTGAAAATATTCAAAACTCAATTTATAGTCCCCGAGATTCGATCCAAATATCGACAACAACTTTAAATTGTGACGATACTCGTCTCTCCGGTACACGAACAATCAAACTATCGTAACTTCCTACTCGTTTAGAGTTAGAAGCTCTAATTTATATCAAATTGAAGGTAAGAAAAATATCTACAGCCCTATCTTATTAGTTTAACAATAAACCAAGTTTAAAATACCCACAATCAACCTTAACTTAATGCCTAAAATCACCACTTTAAAAATCATGACAGAAAACTTTCTCAACACAAATCCTCCATTTTTCTACCCATACTATCATCCTATCAACCTCTATAAGTCTTATCACTTACATGCATCAAAAACAAAAGATCAAAATCAAAACTTTATCCTTTTAACATCACAATATGCTGATCTAGCCATGATCAACACATATATGATGATCAAGAACAATCCCAACCAAAAAATCATAAAAACATGAAAAATGGTTGTATGTGTAAATTTTTTTATATCTTTTGAATCACCTTTAAAATCTAAAAGGCAGTCTAAATTTAGTTTAGCTTAAATCAAGATGGATGATGCTGAGTTAGGGGTGTTTTGGGGTGGAAGTCACGGCTAAGGGTGGGGGGGAGGAAGGAGATAATGGTGTTCTTTTTATTAAACTTTATGTGTGTGTAGTGGTTAAGAAAATGGTTTATATATGGTGATTAGGTGGGGGGCTAGTATTGCCAAGTTTTGAAACTCTTGGACTAAAAAGTAAATACTTTGTTAAAAAGTGGAAAATGACTATTTACAAATATTTACGGGACTCAGGTTTCGTAAAAATACTTCTCAAAAGTTAAAACGCACTCAAAATAAGATAATATAGACTCTCGGCTCGACTTAACACGTCATTAAAAGAAAACATCGAAAACATCGAACATTGAAACAATTGACAGTAAAATGTGAAATATAAAGATTAAACATTATGCCCGTTATCGGTTTAGACTTAATACAATGTAAAGATTAACATCTTTAGGTCAAAATATTTAGCCCTCGGTTCTCGTTCCTTGATTCAAGTAAACTTTTGTAAAAATGTACGCGGGTGCTTTTAAATCAAAATATTTTATTTAAATAAATATGGAAATATAAAATAATAATAATTTTATAATTTCGAATAAAATATTATCAATGATTAAAATAATATTTAAGAGTAAAATAATTACCAAGAAAATACGAGATCTCACAGTCTACCCCCCTAAAGGAACTCTGGTCCCTCGGAGTTTAACTGGAGATGGAAGAAGAAGACGAGAACAAATGGGGATACTTAGTCTTGAACTGATCTTCGCTTTCCCAAGTAAACTCAGCACCCCGACGTGAATCCCAACGAACCTTAACAATAGGAATCCAACTACGTTTCAGCTTCTTGACTTTGCGATCCACAATCTAAATCGGTTCTTCAATGAAGTACATTTTCTCGTTCACTCTTATTTCTTCTAACGGTATTTGAACATTTGATTCGGCTAAACATTTATTAAGGTTGGAAACATGGAATACATCGTGAACACAACTTAACTCCTCGGGTAACTTCAATCGATAGGCTACCGAACCAACACGCTCAACGATCTCGAATGGTCCTACAAAACGTGGTGCAAGTTTTCCTCTTTTGCCGAACCTCACAATACCCTTCCATGGAGATACACGTAGCAGCACACGGTCTCCGACTTGAAACTCAAGAGGTTTGCGTCTTTTGTCTGCGTAACTCTTTTGACGACTTCTAGCAGTTTTCATTCTTTCCCTAATCTGTACAATCTTGTCTGTAATATCTAGGACTAATTCAGGCCCTATCAGTTGACTTTCACCTACTTCGTTCCATATCACTGGTGATCTGCATTTACGTCCGTATAAAGCCTCTAATGGCGAACACTTGACACTTTTATGATAACTGTTATTATAGGAGAATTCGACCAAAGGTATATGAGTGTCCCAGCTACCACCAAAATCCATAACACATGCCCGCATCATGTCTTACAAAGTCTGGATAGTGCGTTCACTCTGTCCATCCGTCTCTGGGTGATATGATGTACTCATTAGTACCTGCGTACCCAACGCCTTTTGAAGTGCTTTCCAGAAATGAGACGCAAAAAGACCATCCCTGTCAGAAATAATTGACACTGGTACTCCGTGTTTTGCAACAATCTCATTGATGTAAATTCGAGCTAATCTTTCTATTTTAAAATACTCACGGATAGGGAGAAAATGAGCATATTTGGTTAATCTATCAACAATTACCCAAATTGCATCAAAACCACCAATGCTTCTAGGCAACTTTGTGACTAATTCCATTGTAATCCTTTCCCATTTCCATTCAGGAACTTCTGGTTGTTGTAAAAGACCTGAAGGTTTCTGATGTACAGCTTTAACCTTTGAACAAGTCAGACACTTGTTAACGTACTCTGCTATATCCTTCTTCATACTTGGCCACCAATAAATATCCCTTAAATCGTAGTACATCTTATCTGCACTAGGGTGAATCGAATATCTTGAAGTATGAGCTTCGTCCATTATTACATTTTTTAATCCTCTAACTAATGGTATTAATATCCGTCCAACAAAGTAAATTGTTCCATTTTCTTTCCTTTCAAATTGTGCATCTAATCCTCGCAGCAATTCTGCTGGAGCCTTAAGGTCCTTTGCAGCTTCCTTTTGTGCTTCTAAAATCTTAGCCTTGAGGCTAGATTGAATGTTTATGCTCATAGCACTCACTCTCCTAGGTTTAAGTCTTTCCTTTCTACTTAGGGCATCTGCCACAACATTAGCCTTTCCCGGAGATACTTAATTTCACATTCGTAGTCACTAAGGAGTTCTAACCAACGCCTTTGACGCATATTCAAGTCCTTTTGGTCAAACATATACCGAAGACTCTTATGATCAGTGTATATCACACTTTTCGTCCCATATAGATAATGTCTCCATATCTTCAAGGCAAATACTACTGCACCTAACTCCAAATCGTGAGTAGTATAGTTCTGTTCATGGACTTTAAGTTGTCTGGAGGCATAAGCAATCACTTTTCCTCGTTGCATTAAGACACACCCGAAACCTTGATGGGATGCATCACAGTAAGCTACAAAATCATTTGGTCCGTCTGGAAGTGTTAATACTGTGGCATTACACAATTTCTCCTTTAATAAGCAAAAGGCTTGCTCTTGCTCTTCATTCCAAATGTATTCCTTATTCTTTTGTGTAAGCAAGATTAAAGGTTTGGCAATCTTGGATAAATTCTCGATGAATCTACAATAGTATCCAGCTAACCCGAGGAATGAACGAACTTCAGTAGGCGATTTAGGAGATTTCTAATTTTTAACTGCTTTAACTTTACTAGGATCCACGTGTATACCATCTTGATTTACCACGTGTCCTAAAAACGGAACCTCTTTCAACGAAAATTCACACTTATAGAGTTTGGCATACAACTTTTCTTTCTCCAAAAGACTTAAGATTGTTCTCAGATGGTTTTCATGATCTTTTTCCGATTTCGAGTAAATGAGGATGTCGTCAATAAAGACATTGACAAACTTATCAAGGTAGGGTTTGCAAACACGGTTCATTAGGTCCATAAAAACGACAGGAGCATTGGTAAGACCGAATGGCATAACGGTAAATTTAAAGTGACCATAACGGGTTCTAAAAGCGGTTTTGGAGATGTCACTTTCATGCACTCTTAACTGATGATAACCTGAACGAATGTATATTTTGGAGAAACAACAAGCACCTTGCAATTGGTCAAATAAGTCGTCTATACGAGGAAGAGGGTAACGATTCTTGATTGTCAGCTTATTCAATTCCCTGTAGTCAATACACATTCTCATTGCACCATCCTTTTTCTTAACAAAGAGCACAGGCGCTCCCCATGGTGAATGACTCGGTCTAATGAAACCTTTCTCTTGTAATTCCTTAAGCTGATTCGATAATTCGCTCATTTTAGACGGGGCTAAGCGATAAGGCGATTTGGAAACAGGCAGTGCACCTGGAGTAAGATCAATACATAATTTAACTTCACGCACAGGAGGTAATCCTGAAAATTCATCTGGGAATACTCAAGGAAATTCACAAACGATACGAATGTTATCAACCTTTTTCTCATCAGCCTTGATATAAAGAAGAGAATTAGGATTGTCATCCGACTTCTCACCGCGAAGTTCTAAGGTTTTACCCGAAGAAAGAGGAATACGCACGATTCATTCAAAACAAACAATGACAACACGATGAGACGCTAACCAATCCATACCAACAATAACATCAAAATTGCCGAGACGCGTCGGTAAAAGGTCGATAAAAACAAATGACTAAGCAAGTCAAGGGTACAGCCACGCAAGACTGTATTGGTACTAACAATCTTACCGTCTGCTAATTCTACTTCATAGCTAGTGTCTAAAGCAGAAGGAGTAATATCAACGAAAGGAGTAAAGGTGGAAGACACGAAACTTTTCTCAGCACCAGAATCGAATAAAACACTAACATAGTGATCGTTAAGAAGATACGTACACGCGACCACCTGAGGATTCTGCTGAACGTTATTACCCACATGATACACCCTGCCTCGAGTTCCAAAATTCTGTGGATCCTTAGCCTTTGGACACCTATTCTGATAATGACCTTTTTCACTACAGCTAAAGCACATCGGATTGTAGTTCCCTTCCTTATGACCAATTCTCTTACAAATCGCACACTTAGGAGGACACACACTAACAATATGATGCCAATTGCATAGATCACACTTGGGTAGATTCCCAGTATAACCTCGTCTGCCAGCAGGAATAGCAGGAGTAATAGGAGCAGCAAGAGTAACAGGAGCAACAGGAGTAACAGGAGCAGCATGAGCAGCTGTATACATGGTTGTTGTCTCTTGTTGGCTTGTCGGTTGTTGTTCCTGTTGGAGTTTCTATTGTTGCCTCGGTTGTTGTTACGGTTATTGCCTTGATTATTCCCTTGATTGTTTTATTTATTATCCTCCCATTTCTGCTTGTTGTCAGCATTTGACTTAGCAGCTTTACCTTCCATAGACTGCTCGACCAATTCACGAGACATGTTCACCGCTTCATGTAGGGAGGAAGGTTTTGATGAAGTAATGTGTCCTTTAATCCTTTTAGGAAAGCCCTTGACATACCTTTTTATTTTCTTTTTCTCATCTAGAACGATTTCAGGACACATTGAGACCAACTCATGAAACCTATTAGTGTAGGCTTCAATATCATCATTTTTCATTTGTAAATTCCATAGCTCATGCTCCATCCGGGCTATCTCAGTCTCAGGGCAGTACTCAGTAGTCATCATTATTTTGAACTCGCTCCAAGGGATTTTGTTTGCATTATCAAGACCTAAGGTTCGAATATTCCCATTCCACCATGTAAGTGCAATACCTTGCAAAGTACTAGCAGCATAAATTACCTTATCCTCTTCAGCACATTTGCAAGTCCCAAACACTTACTCCATCTTTTCAAACCAACGGGTTAACCCAACAACGCCTTCGGTCCCTTTGAAGGAGTTGGGTTTTCCAGACATGAAGGTCTTGTGCGAACATCCTTTTGCACTTACAGAACTTTCAGCTTTATCTTGAGTCTCTCGGCTCTTTTCGTAATCAGCAACTGCTTTCTTTACTCTTTTTGCAATAATTCTCTCCATAGTAGCCCGGAGAGATCTCCTAGGTCCATCAGCACTATGAATTCTAGTAGGCGGCATGTTTCTGTCAACAACACAATACACAATTTAGTGAGAACTTGTATAAGTATGCTATTTCCAGATTTATGAAAATGGAGAAAATAAAATAAGAAGAGATTTTAGATATGCATACCTAATTGTCAACAAGGAATGCAACACTAGGAGTAGAGAATATATATATATATATATATATATATATATATATATATATATATATATATATATATATATATATATATATATATATATATATATATATATATATATATATATATATATATATATATGTATATAAAATAAGCAAGAGGGGTTTGAAACGAGGTAATAAGTATCACAATAAAACCAATATAATATTTCAAAATGAAATCAAGGTATGAAATATTACAAAAATAATTAAGATAAACAATAAAGATTAGAGAGTTACCCGCGCAGATATTGAACAACATTGGCAGATTCTGTGTTTGACACTAGTAAAGGGTGAAATATTTTGAAATTTAGTTATAGACCAAGTTTTGAAAATGACTCAGTTCCCTATAACCATCGCTCTGATACCAATCTGCGAGACCCCCCGAATCTGACATGAAACAACTAGGCAACGAGGGGATCACACGTCAAGGTACAAGTAACAATGAGTTATAAATGACTCGAAAATGACGTAATAAAAGGCATATATATTACGTCACGGTTTATCAGAGTTTTAAAAGCATAGGTCCTACAAGTTTTAAAACTTAACAAAGTACCATTACATCATGGTTTAAAGTTTTAAGATAACAAAAGATAAGCGGAAGACTTTGACAACGTCATTTATAACAAAAGCATAAACATAACACAACACAGATCTTTCCAAGCTGCCAACATCCTGTGGAACCTCATCCAAGCATATTAAGCATTATGACCTGAGATTAAACATGTAAAACCCGTCAACAAAAAGTTGAGTGATATTCATAGGTTTTGTAAACTAAGTAATGGAACACAATAAAGTTTGTAAAACATATAATGAGGGGGGATGACTATGTACATTGTCCATAGTCATGATATATATTATTTCTATATAGTTCATGAATCGAAGCTTAACTCATGTAAGTTCCTCTAGTGAGTATTCAGCCTAAATACTCAATATAAACAAATGTAAGTGCGTCAAGGTACTCGGGACGGGGATTGTTAATCCCGATGGATCCACCCACAACATTCGTGCTTAGCGCAAAGCATATGGGACAATTAACGGTTCATGATCAGGAGAAGAAACTTAAGGCTATAGACTAAAAGCAATAATATCATTGAATTCATCTGGCATCATACAGTTCTGGACAACATATAGTTTAAAAGATTGCGTTCCAACATGATAACCTCACCCCGTGTTTTGAAACAATGAACAAGTAGCTAAAGGGGCTATGAACTCACCTAAGCTATAAGGTGAAATCAACACGGAACTGGAGGGCTTAGTAGTAACAACGGAAAATCAAGCAACTTTAAGTCATCCGAGACCTACGATAACGGGACGCGAAAGTTTAGAAGATATGAAAATAAATGTTTAGAAAAAACTTGAATGAAACTAGTACATAAACCATGTTATGACACGTAAGAAAAACCATGCAAGTGATACTTCTAGACACCTCTAGAAGTTTACTTTTACTAGACAATGTTCTTGATAAAAATCTGCCGGTACATACCAAATGTACAAACTGATTTACCTTACTTAGACACGTTAAAAGTTTATGAAACGACTCGAGGAACTCACTTACTATCTATAAAAAGTCCTCTAAAAAGCTCGTCAAATTTTTTTACTTCTAAGACCACCTGCCCGACACATCTTCGAACTACAAAAACCGGACAGATTTAGGCCTTTGACACGTAAAACCATTTTGACCTTTCTAATCAATACCGTTTACAAAACCGACACTTGAGTTTGATAATAGACTCACAACCCTAGGTTTAGAGCCCAAGAACAGCCTTTGAAAATATTTAAAACTCAATTTATAGTCCCCGAGATTCGATCCAAATATCGACAACAACTTTAAATTGTGCCGATACTCGTCTCCTGGTACACGAACAATCAAACTATCGTAACTTCCTACTGGTTTAGAGTTAGAAGCTCTAATTTATATCAAATCGAAGGTAAGGAAAATCTCTACAGCCCTATCTTATTAGTTTAACAATAAACCATGTTTAAAATACCCAAAATCAACCTTAACTTACTGCCTAAAATCACCACTTTAAAAATCATGACAAAAAACTTTTTCAACACAAATCCTCCATTTTCTACCCATACTATCATCCTATAATCAACCTCTATAAGTCTTAGCACTTGCATGCATAAAAAACAAAGATCAAAACCAAAACTTTATCTTTTTAACATCAAAATATGATGATCTAGCCATGATCAACACATCAAGAACAATCCCAACCATAAAATCATAAAAACATGAAAAGTGGTTGCATGTGTAAAACTTTTATATCTTTTGAATCACCTTTAAATCTAAAAGGTAGTCTAAATATAGTTTAGCTTAAATCAAGATGGATGATGATGATTTAGGGGTGTTTTGTGGTGGAAGTCACGGCTAAGGGGGGGGGGGGAGGGAAGGAAGGAGATGATGGTGTTTTTTTGTTAAACTTTATGTGTGTGTGTAGTGGTTAAGAAAATGGTGTATATATGGTGATTAGGTGGAGGGCTAGTATTGCTAAGTTTTGAAACTTTTGGACTAAAAAGTAAATACTTTGTTAAAAAGTGAGAAATGACTATTAGTCAATTTACAAATATTTACGGGACTCATGTTTCGTAAAAATACTTCTCAAAAGTTAAAACGCACTCAAAATAAGATAATATAGACTCTCAGCTCGACTTAACACGTCATTAAAAGAAAACATCGAAAACATCGAACATTGAAACAATTGACAGTCAAATGTGAAATACAAATATTAAACACTGTGCCCGTTATCGGTCTAGACTTAATACAATGTAAAGATTAACATCTTTAGGTCGAAATATTTAGCCCTCGGTTCTCGTTCCGTTGATTCAAGTAAATTTTTGTAAAAATGCATGCGGGTGTTTTTTAATCAAAATATTTGATTTAAATAAATATGAAAATATAAAATAATAATAATTTTATAATTCCGAATAAAATATTATCAATGATGAAAATAATATTTAAGAGTAAAATAATTACCAGGAAAATACGAGATCTCACGACGGGTTCGTTGTTAGAACAATAGTTAGCTTTATGTTAACTTGTTAAGTGATGTAGTGTTTTCGTACACGTTTTAGGAAAAACGCGTATGAGCGGCAAGTATTAAGTCTTACGCTTTAGGAAAAACGTAAAACCGAATAAGTGCGAGTTCGTTCTCGAAGGAGGTGTGTGGATTATTGTGCCAATTATATAAATCAAGTTTGGATTAGTGTCGTTTTTAGGTTTAAAGAGAGAAAAAGTAAAGACGAGCTACGGTTACGATTACACTACGACGTAATGACGTAAAACGCGAACGTAAATACGTAAAACGTGACAAAATTAAAAATTAAACCTAAAAATTAATTAAAAGTTTAAACTAAGTCTAAAATAATATAAATAAGGATAAAAATCCAACAAAAATATTTTTAAAACCTTTTATTAATTAAATATTCAATTTTAAATGCTAATTAAAGCCCTAAAATTAAATATAATTAACAAAATGTCCAAAATATTACTTTATTGAACTAATAACTCTCTTATATTATTTAAAGACTAAAAAGTATTTTTCCTAAATTTTAAAAGCTATTTTTCTATTTTTTAATCACTAAAAACTATTTTTTAAATTAAAATAATCCTAAAAAAATAATAAAATAACGCCAAAATTAATTTAACAATTTTAAAAATCCTAAATTACCCTAATGAACAGTAGAAAATTGAAAAAGTTTGAAAAATATAAAAATTTTCACTAAAAGACCAAACTAAATAATAATTAAACCCTAATTAAACTAATTAATTATAAAAAAAATGATTAAAAAGGTGAACAGTAAATATTTTTTAAACTAAAAATCTTAAACTAATTTTCTAAATATAAGAAAAATTTTGAAACAGAAAAATATAAACTTTTACCACTAAAAGACAAAAACAGTATAATTAAAAGTAAATAAAAATGCAATTAAATTTAAAAAATATAAAATGAACAGTAAAATAAAAATCAATTATACTGAAAAATCAAAAATTAAAAAAGAAAAATAATGGAAAAAGAATGAAACCCTAATTCCTAAATTTAACCACTAAAGACAAAAAAGAGAAAGAACTGAAAGTGACAACTAGCTGTTTTTGTCTGCTAGCTCAGCAGTGGGAATGGTTAACAAAGACAGTGGGAACTAGTTCCCACTGGCAGTTATAAGAAAACGGGTCTGTGGACCTTAATGCTTGTAGATTGCTTGATACTTGATTTTATTGGGAACCAAAGGCACCCCCACACTCATGGAAGTGTGGGGAGTCAGTAAAAAATAGAAAAAACACAATCACAATGCAAAAATCACACTCAATGAAGCAATTTGCAGTTGCTGATATAACTATGGGGGCTGTGGACTACTTGCTGGTCTACTATGCACAAAGTCGACTTTAAAAGCTCCAAATCTAGTACACAAACTACCCAAATGATTAGATGACTAATTGATATCCTAGATTCCACTAATACCTAACACTCTAGCAAAACTTGAAAGCAAAATTACCTAAAACTGGCAGAAAAGTACCCTAATGTTTTTGAGCTATGAAAACCAAATTTTTACTCATGCAATTTCTATAAGACCTAACAAAATGGGTTCCATTAGCTGATAAAACATAAGACTACAATACCAAGTGTGTTTAGATTGGTTGAAAACCAAAAGCTGTCCAAATTTTCCTAGCTAAAACACAGAACCAAACACCCCTTTAAAATCAGTAAGTGAAATTTAACAAACCAAGTCCTATTTAAACAGGTTAAAACAGACTAAATCCTATTCTAATATGCATAAAATACTTATATGAGCCTAATTAAACAGAAATATTCAACATTCAAACAAGTTTACACTAAATCACATAAAATTCACATAAAATTCAAAAAAAATTGAAAAAGGGGTTCAAGCCAAACCTTGGGCTGAGGCCTTCCTTAATCCTTCTATTTGAGCTTATGGAGAGCTTATGAGAAGAGTGCTGAAGTAGAGAAGAGATGGTGTTGACTAAACAGTCAACACCCAATATATCTTTAAACTTGAAAAATGATGAACCCTTTGGAACTTGTATCCTGCCAAGAAAACAAAAGAACAGAAAAAGTGACCTGTGCTTATAACTAATAAGCTATAAACAAGCTTATTGAATAAGCTGCTATAGCTTATAAGCTTATGCAAAAAAAATGAAAACTGATTTCTTTTTGAAATTTTTGGAACTCCAAACATTGAAACCTTAGATAAAAAACTTAAACAAATTCTTGGATTCACCTTTGTGATTCCACTTTCACTTCCTCACAAAGGTTTATCCTGATTATAAATCAACCTCTCAAAAATTTGAAAACGGATTTCTGAAATTTCTATGAAAACTAAAAACTTGGGAACTTAAACTACAATGGATAAAATTAAGAATTAACTAAATAAGGAACTCAGAATTATTGCACAAATTTTAAATTTTTCATTTTCATTACTTTATAAAAAAGGTACAATAAAACTGGAACAAAATAGCATTCACAACCCGAATGTCTATTTATAATATGGAAAAGAACTATCTAGAATTGAAAAAACTAGTAAACCCTAACAAACGAAATTCCAAGAAAGCCCTTGGTCTTGAACTTTAATCTTGGTCAAAATACATCATGTGAAGTGATGTTGATGTTGTCCAGCTGTGTTTGAATGATCTCAGACGTCCAAGAATTCCTTTGGGACCAAGCTTGAAGGATCAGCCGTTGATTGAGTCAAAGGATTCGTTTGTTGCCATTTTTGGGGAGACAGGGGAGGACGGGGGTCCCACTAGGAGTCACGGGTGAGTGTGTTTTTTGGTGGGTTTTGGTTAGGGGAGGGTCGATTAATAAACTGGAAAAGATTGGCTCAAAACCCTTTGATTAGGGTTTAATTCACCCTGGGTAAACTTAGGGTTTAAGGGGTGTTTAGTGGGGATTTGATCTGATTAGGGGGTGTTAAGTTTTTAAACTTTTGTTTAGTAGGAAAACTTTAATAAGTTTGACTCGTTTGACCCCATAAACTGGGTGTGTGGGTACTGGGCCGGGTATTGGGCTTGGTCGGGTATAAAGGTGGGTTTGGGTAGGGTAAACGGGTTTGGTTGGGTATTTAATGGATATGGGTTTGGTTTTAACAGGTTTGGCCCCCAGACTTCCAAAATATCTTCACTTCAAGTTTCCACAGCTTTTATAATAATTTCCTTTGTTAAAGAAGTTTAAAAACTTCTATTTTGGCCACAAAAGTTTTATCAAAAGAGTTCCAAGGACATTTTATGCACATTTTGCATTCTTCAAGGGCTATAATGGTATTTTCTTGAAACTTAAGGACCAATCTTGTAATAATAGAGATTTACAAGGGTCAAAAGTGACAAGCCTTCAAAAGTTGAGGGACCATTCTTGCCAAATCTTCAAACTTCAAGGACTTGAATGGAAATTCATCATTTGGGCCTGGTTTTTGTGCGGCTTCGTTTCCCGTGTTCGTTTTTGCTTCATTCTTGTAATCTTTTGGTGAGTTCACGATATCCGTACCTAAAATACACAAATGAACAAACACAAGCATATATATGGGTATATTGACGATATTTTAAGCGTTTTAAGCCCGATTTGGACGATGAGACTATGTATAATTACAGTCTCATCACTCCCCCATACTAAACCATTGTCGTGTCCCCACGCAATGCTAGAATTAAGTATCGTAGCACTTCCAAAATTCATTTTATGATGACTTTTATTGAAGACATAAATTTAAATAAACTACTACATGCGTTTTAGACATAATGTATTGTTTTCGTCACTATAAAGTGACTTTTGGGATCATAGAACAAGAACACGTGAATGCTTCGTTAGAAATAATTTCGTCGTCCTCGATTTTCACCCAATTCCATGCTAAGCGTGTAACGAGATCATTGTTATTATAAGTTAGCAACGCGACCACATCTCATGCGTGTTAATTACGAACCTAAACTCCCTTATTCCTAATTGGTATCTCTTATATTTTATTTTGTCTTAATGATCACGAGGATACATCATTGACTTATGCGTGAATAGAGATTAAGTCTAAAAATAGAAACTTAACGGTGTAACCAAAATCATCAAATCAATAATTCATCCCAATAGACAACGATGTCAAAAAATTAAGTCAACAAGAAGGATCGATAAACACGATTTTATAACGGTTTTGAACATGAGACTTATTACCAAGACTTTTATACGCCCCCTAACGGAAGGGCCTTATTATCTTTGGTTTACCTCCATCTTTTATTCAACTTCGCCATGAAGCTTTTATTATGACTTCGGTCTTGCCTTGCCTTTTATTATCCGCCTCATCGGTGGTTTTATTAGCCAAAGACGTATATCCTCACGCTAAGGCGAATTTTGGATCTTTAAAGCTTCGAAGATTAAGGCTTGATTCACTTTCAATTTGGGCATAGATTTTTCGGCCTTGTGAGCTTCAAATTTTTGCTTAATTTAGGTGAGCACTTGAAATCTTATTATTAGGTGAAGCTTTCGATTATTCGGGTGCCAATACTTCAAAACCGTGACGCTGGCGATACCTTAATGTTTTCCCAATTTAATTACATGGAAGCTACCAAAACAAATTAGAAACCCAACAATAGTGACTAAACCGCCAAATCAATATTTATTAACAATTTATTATGCAAAAGCGTTGGGAGAATAAGCTAATAATTACTACACATAAGATCGTGACGATTACGAGACTTATAAATAACTCTATCATTTCTCGTCCTCATTTAAGAGACTTAGCCTAAAAAGTTAAGGAATCGAAGCTAAGTGCTCAAAACGCACGGTCGAGTCAAAAATTACTCTTATTCTCACCATCGGAAAACCTACATTCGTGTCTTAAACACTTATGAAAAAGAAGAAATTTTTTAAAATTTGGCCATTTTTAGCCTTATTTTGCATAAAAACGATAACAAAAAGATGAATATTGGATTGCGTGTTGACGTAAACAAGGTGAAGTATCTACTTACCCCCCCATACTAAAACTAAACATTGTCCTCAATGTTTCGAGTCTAGGGGTGTAAACACCCCCATACTAGAGACGAAGTCGAACGCTTAATCTCAAGCATGGAAAGGGTAAAACGAATAACCTAAAAGCCGTTTATGAATTATGCTAATAAGATAATCGTTAGAACATAAAAGGATATCATCGGATATCGGAATCTCCAAAGGCAACGATCGAAGCTCGAGTGATCCGTAAAACGAACACGAGAGGCTTCAATGATGACGATGAACCTAATGAATCACAATCACAAACAACCACGAAACAAAGGTTGGAAGAGCACAAGTCCCCTCGTTACATTAACTAAGAAAGCAATAATATTTACAAGGATAAGCATGAGAATCCCCCACGAGGCACCTTGTTTTTGATAACCGAGTCAAAAGCTCGACTCGAATCCCCATAAATGTGATCATTTAGGGATAATCTTGGTAAGGTCATTTTTTGGTGGGACTTACATGATGAACAAGGCCCAAAAGTACGTGGAGTACTCTAAAAACCCGATATACGTATACCGGGGTCAAAGATAGCGTCCTCGTTTTCGGATGAAAGACGAAACAACGCTACTTCAACCGAAGCCGAAATAGGGTAGAAGAAAATAGACAAGAAGTAGAAGGGTGGGGCAATGGGTAAGTCAAAATCATGAGCTACTCGAGGTAGACTCACACCAAGCAAATAGATAAGATTTCCATTTATTGCATCGGTGGAAGACCGAGATTTCCCTTTACAAGCAATTCTGGAATCGTAAATCTCGTCCTCGGTGGTAAAGTGTGAGGGAACATTTGGGGCTTCCCCCATACTAAGACCACACACACCATCGTCAAAAGGAGTAGACGAGTTGGTAGTACTCATGAAACGTGGTGATGACGGAGTTAAACACGTAGAAAAATCTTTTAAAACATTTTTAAAATCTTTTCCTTTTTCATCGTTCAAAAACTCTTTATGAAAACCCGATTTTATAATGTTGAAAATATTTGACGTGTCAAATTCAAAATTAGTCGCGCTAAAAATCCTCACATTTAAGTCATTGGTGGGAGGGGGTGGCGGATTATATAAGTTCTCAAAACGTTTGTCAATAAAGAACACCGCCCCCTCGGGGTCAACATACTCGTCATCCTCATGAACGTCGATCTCATCGATTTCTTCATCAAAGATAGGCTTGTCAAACCAAGGTTTGTCATTCCCCTCCTTGAGTATCTTAGAAACTCTCTCGAAAAGATCACGATCAAGCACGAAACCATCATTCTTTTGTGGGGATCGTTGATAAGTTAGATCCTCACGAATGTGGTAAACGTCATTCTCAAATGAGGAGTGTTTATAAGGTAACTCCTCGAGAATGGGATTTTTAGTGGTCACATGAGTTGGTTCGTCGTCGAAAATAAGACGTTCCAACTCATTAAGTTCATCCTCGATTTTGGAAAGGTCGACCTCACTCGTAGGTGGAAGTGAAGGCATAAGAGCTAGCTCTCGTTCTATGATTTCCTCAATCTCGGGATCAAACTCATAATCATCGTACTTCACATGTTTCTTCTTAGGAGAATCAAAAATTGCATGTGGATTTCGAAGTACGTGATCAATCTCGGCAAAATCGCCATCGTCATCGTCAAAGAAAGAGTCGATGTGAGCACTCACAACCATGGTCTTACAAGTCGAATGACTATGCTTAGGTGACTTTTCTAAGACGAGAGGATCGATGTTGATAAACCCTTTAGCCTCAACGGGTGTTGGGCTAGGCAAAGGAGGCACTTCGATGGAGTTAGAAGTTGAAGCCTCAAAGACGTGGTCCTTCGAAGGTGGTGAAGACGAGCCCATATTGGTCGTTGTCGTGATGGCACTAACGTCGCCCTTCAGAATTGGTGTTTTACTTGTTTCGCTAAAAACATCCCAAAGTGAGTTTTCATCCATAAATTTACACATACCCTTTTGAATTAGGTACACGTACTCTTTATCATTAAAATCATCATCTTTAAAACCGTTTTTCTTAATTCTTTCAAAACATGCATCAAGCTTCATTCTTTCCGCTAAAGTAAACATTTTGAAATCATTAGAATTTGAATCATTAGGTTTTGGAACCTCGGTTTTCTCATGATCATTAAAAACTTGGGAGTTTCTAGCGAAAAAGTCTATTTTCTCATCCCCATATCTCATAGTAAGTCTCCCCTCGTGAACGTCGATTACGGTTCGAGCCGTCGATAAGAATGGTCGGCCTAAAATAATGGGACATTTAGGGTCACACTCGTAATCGGATATAACGAAATCCGCGGGAAAAACAAACTTTCCAATCCTAACATAGACATCCTCGGCTATTCCAATTGGTATAAGTGGAGTACAATTTGCAAGCTCGATAGTCATGTTTGTGGGGGTAAGCGAAGGCAATCTCATCAATTTCCATAGAGAATGAGGCATGAGATTGATGCTAGCACCTAAATCGGCAAGGGCTAAACATCCCTCAATCTCGGAAAAATCACAAGGTAATAGGAATTGGCCCGGATCCTTTTCCTTTCTCGGCATACGCCTTTTGGGTTTTTTAAGAAGGATCGAAGCACAAGTTTCTTCAAGGGTTACTTTGGTAAGGTCGACAAAGCTCTCTTTTTGAACCGTGGATGGAATTTGAGGTACACGAGGGTGTGCACTCTTTTCCTTGGTCGCCACGTTCATCCCCTCGACTTTAGAACAAGAAGACGTCTTAGAAGTCGAGGGTTGAGAGGGATAAACAACACGGAATCCTTCAAGGTTAGGGGTAATCACACGACCTTTCTCACGAGACGAGGCGGCTTTACATTGCTCCTTCGGATTAGCAACGGTGTCACTAGGTAACGAACTTGATGACGAACCCGAGGCTTTGTTCATAATGGCCGAAAACATCTTTTTAATGTCAATTTGCCCTTGCTCAATCTTCGTGTTTTGCAATTTTAGTGTATTAGAAAAGTCGTTTTTCAAAGTACCAATTTCTCCCTCTAATCGTCTCATATTAGCCTCATTCGTTTTCATGTAATTGATAGGTGTGAAAACACCCATCCTTTTTACCACTTAATTGCAATAATAACCGAGCCAAAACATGTATTTTATGTCAATTATGTCGGAATTATGCGTGGTTTGTGTTTTTGTTGTGATTTAGGACGAAAAGGTGAAAAGTGGAGAAAACACGGCATTTACGGGCTTTTATCAAAGAAAACGACAAAAGACGAAGTCAAGAGATCAAGAGTGGAAAAAGAACGGAAGTCCAAGACCAATTCTGAAGATTTATCGAAGAACAAGTCAAAAGACGGAAGTTTACTAAAAAGCCGAAGAACTCGAGTCTAATAAATAAACAAATTATAAGACGAGTTTTAATTAATCCCGAGACAAAGTCGAAAAAGTCGAAGAACTTTAAAGACGAAGAGACGTGAAGAAAGAAAGAAAGAAAAGAAGAAGTCACCAACCACTTCCCTTTCCTATATATACCCTTCATATCACCACATGAAAGGAGTTAGTCATTTTTTTTAGTTTTAGTGAGGAGTAGGAGTAGTTTAGTTTAGAGAGAGAAAGTGACAGTTTCTCTCTCTAGAACTTAAATCTTTCATCTTTTATCTTTCTTGTTTTTGAATCAAACCTTTACTTTTAAGTTTAATCTTGTCTTAATCTTCATGTTATTAATCTTTCTTGTTAATCTTAATCTTGTTTTCATCACCTTTTTCATCAAGTTCTTATTTAAAGTTTTGATCTTTAAACTTTCGTTACCTTTAAAGTTTGTTTATTTTATGTTTGATAAGTTGTTACTTGTGCTTATTGGTCCCGTTTCAGTTTTAATCCGTTTAAGTTTTGGGTTCGAGCTTAATCTAATAAGCTCATAACCTTGCCTTTATTTTCGGATCACAAGAACAAATCGGAAAGGGAAAACCCCTTTCCGATCATACTTTCCGATTGGCACTCCCTTTTTCCGATTGGCAAATCGGAAAAGGGTTTAGCTATTCCGATTGGCTTCAATTTTTTCCATATTCCGATTGTATTGCTTTTTAGTTATTCCGATTGCTTCTTTTCAAGTTATTCCGATTGGAGGACTAGTGTGATATTCCGATTGAGTTGTTCTTTTGTTTATTCCGATTGGGTCCTTGCCCCACATTCCGATTGTCCCTATTTCATGTGTATTCCGATTGGGTGCATTTGATTTGTTTTGATGTTTTGTTTTAGTTAAAGTGTCAATTTTTCTCATTTTATTTTTAGCTCGTTTTAATTTCGCTCTGAATTGTTATTTAATTGTCAATTTACGTTTTGCTAAGTTTTAAGTTCTCGTCATTTAAATTCTCGTCATTTATTTTTAACGCTTTAATTATTGCACCGTTTACGTTTCACTTAGTTATAGTTTTAATTTCTCGTCATTTATTTTTAAGTCTTGCACATTTATTTTTCCACAACCAAAAATATTATTTTCACCAAGAACAACTAATCTCACACAATTAACCGGAAATCAATTCGAAGAGATACCGAGAAATCGAATTTTCAACATAGCAAAATCCTCGTATCAAATGGCGCCGCTGCCGGCTCTTTTCGTGAGGATCGAAAGTTTTTTGTGAGAGAAGCGTTGGCTTTTGGGATCCGTTCACTTGTGAACGTTATTTTTCTTGTCAGAAATTTTCAAAAATCCCAAAAACATTTGAAAAATCATAAAAAGCATTTCTTTTTCAAAGTTTTGCACAAAAAAATATTCTTCTTGCTTATCTATCTTTCTTTATGGATTTTTATGTCCATTGCGTCCGGTGTGGGAAGCAATTATCTGGGAACCACTCTTGCCAATGGTGTACATGTGAGCGGTGCGGAAACGATATCGACTACACACAATCCGGATATTGTCCTTTGTGCAACTAGACTAATTCGTACTTTTTGAACCTACCTCCTGTTCCCCCGTGCATCTATTGTGGAAGCGATTCTCATTGGCATGTTTCGTGCCCGGTTCAATACCCGTATAGACATGGGCAAGAACTGGGGTACAATTATGACAATGATAATAGCTATCAGCAAGAGGCACCCAGTTTTTCTCCATACCCATGGTGCTATATTTGTGGGGGCCCTCACGATGCTTCTTTTTGTGATCCGTCGCAAATCTTTGAGAAAGTACCGTGTTATCATCCTAGTGTCTATAACCGTGAGCCCCCACATCACACCCTCAATCATCAATCCAATGAGCAACCTAGTCTTGATCCACAACTCACTTCTTTAAATGACATTCTAGAAAGTCTAGCTCAACTCCGAGCTGACTTGCATCAGGAAAGGCAACCGTTGCTTGATGTGGACGAAACCTTGAAAACCACCGACACCTTTTTGAGCCAATTTAGTCGTTTTCCCTTCTTTTCTACACCAAAATGTTTAATTAAAGCGTGGGATAGAATTGGTGAAATTGAACATACTCGGGGCGATGAACAACAAAAGTTGCTGCATGAGCTTCTTAAAGATGTGGAGGTTATCAAGGAAGAGTTAGCCGACTACGTCACTCCTAACTGGACTCGTCCCATCTATTATGATGATGATGACGATGATTATGTCTACACTTTCAACCAATCGTCTGAAGTTGCTGCTCCTACTGTCGATGTTCCTACTGCATCTAAGGATCTAGATTCGTTGAATGAGCTTAGTGATGTTGGTCTCGACAAAGTATTGGATGATGAGGTTTGTGACTTACCTGCTATGGAGCCTGAGGACGACGTTGCTCTTACGGAAGAGATCGATCTTAGTGATGACGATTTTTCTCCAAGCTATGAGAATTTCACCTTTGAAATTTCTCAATCTCCACCGGGAGATGCGGGTGATGACGATTTATTTTCTCCGGTTTACGAGAAATTCACCGATCATCATGATCTTGTGGATGAGGTGGAAGACGTGCTTCTTCGCGATAGATTACGGAAAGTGCACCTTCTTATTGCTCAAATCGAAGAGTTGACTTCTCCTATTTCCAAGCCTTTACCTCCATCTCCTCCTACCGTTGAAGATAATGACCCATTGCTGGAAGAAATTGACATCCACTCCATCCCTCCAGGTATTGATGATTATGACACGGAGGGGGACATTATTTTTGATAATTTGCTACTTGAAGGTATTGTCCCAAGTCCCCCTCCCGAGCACCCTTCATCCTCCCCTTTAGAGACTATCTCGGAGGATGAGTGCTTTGACCCGGGAGGTGACATTTCTTATGCTATAATTGATAACAATACGGCTTTGCCGCTTGCTCAGCATCTATTGTCTTTGGGGGACGACAATGTGCTTACTTTACCCACCCCACCTCCCGTGGATTTTGATTTCACATATTTCTCGTATGTTGAAAGGACCTTTCTCCCTTTCAAGACTTATCCCCCCGCCTCTCCTTTGTTGATGTCAACCGGGAACGAGGACAAGGTCTTTGATCCCGGTATTACATTCGAGGCTTCCCCATGGACTATTTAATTCGGGGACGAGTCAGGCTCGTGACTCGGTTAACAAAAACAAGCGCTTTTTGGGAGGCAACCCAATTATCTATCTATTTTCACCCTAAGTGTAGGGGGGAGCCCCGTGGTGTTTCTTGTTCTCTTTCTTATCATATGCAGGGATTCGAGCTTCAAAGAACACACTCTTCATGACTTTTGACGAACCGTGATTCCGTGTTCCCTTCTTCCCGGTTCTATCCTAAACTCTTTTCGATTCACTATTTTATATTTCTCAATATGAAAATAGGAATCTCTTTAGTTGTCTTTTCCTTAGCGAGATTTAAACAACGTGCACAATGTCCTAAGTGTAGGGGAGTTTACTCCCACATGCTTAAACATTGAGGACAATGTTTATCTTAAGTGTAGGGGGACTTCTATCGAAGTTAAGTGGTCTTTTCCTTGTATTTGTCCTCATTTTAACCGGAAAATTTGATTTTTCGACATTTTTCAAAATTTTTAATCTATTTTGGCCTAGTTGTATAGTTGTGTTTGCCTTTGTTATGTTTCCTTTGCTAGAATAGTTTTGCAATAAAGTGGTTTTAGATTTTTCTTAGTCGTGAACATTTTGACTCAACCCGAGTTTACTTACCTAAGTTTACTCTAGCTAGTATCCTTAACGTGTTTAAGTCAAGTTTTGCTAGGCTTTTATATAGGGAGCTATAAAACGCGAAAGTCTTAACTCTCACGGGTTAAGAACAAGAACTTTTCGCAAGTTCCTATATTTGATCCTAGAGAGTCGTTTATCAAGGGAACTTTAAGATGCGATTTCTAAACTTGAAAGAGTCTAAGAATTTGCAAGATCCTATAGGCGACTCGAAAACCCAAAACTTTGATTTAATAGGCTAAGTATCCACGAGTCTCATTACTTGAGATTTTAAACTGTGGAGAACGAGAGATGATAGAGCCAATTATAAGTTAGGTATTCTTTCGTGAATTTATGTGAGTTAATTATGAGCCTATTCTCCCTCCGCTTGTTAATAAATTAATCTGCTAATAAATAAGGTTGTACGATTTAAAAGGTTACTTAGCTTCTAGCCCCAGATCGTTTAAAAGTTGCTCGGTAATGACGAGAGTTCATAGCCAAGGCATAACTTATGAAGCGGGGCGCGAAGATTGGCGAGTCCGAAAAGGCCCTAACAAGGCATGAGGGCTACATTTTGTTGCTAAAGATCCAAAGTGATGTGAAGAATCATTTATCGAAAATCTATATGAAGGATCAAGACACACGACGAAAAGCAAGAACTCCCCAAAAGTCATGGAGAAGTCTATCCGAAAAGACCCTAACAAGGTATGAGGATAAATAGATCCAAGTCCTAAAAGGAGGCGGATCGTTGTATATCAAAGTCCAAAATAAAGATTGGAGAAAAATGAAGAAGTCGTGGTCCAATGATGAAGAATCTCTCAAAAACTTCAAGTGAAGAAATTCCTATTATGAAGAGAAGACCATAATTTCAAGAATGTCTCTCGAAGATTCGAAGTATGAAGTCGCTGCCAAATATCGGCCCGAGAAAGGTCTCAAATCGCGAACCAAGTTATGCCAAGATATGAACTTTCTGATATCCCGAGAAGCAGTTTTAAAAGATTTGGTCCTTTAGCTAACTATTGATTAAATCGTGCACTTTAATTTCGGACTAAATAACTATATAAATAAGTCAAAAATGCATCCTCGTGATCATTCAAGACAAAAATAAAATATAAGAGATACACCTAGGAATAAGGGAGTCTAAGTGAATAATTGACCCACATGAGTTCGTGTTAGTCTACTAACTTATAATAACAATGATCTCGTTTTTTAAGCTTGGTTTGGAGAAAGTGAAAACTTGAGGATGATGATCATTCACGACATTTTCAAAACCCAAGGTATGTTCTTGATTTCTTTACTTTGTATGTTTATAATTTTCTATTTCTTTAATAAAGGCCAACATGGATTGATTATGATGGAAAATGTAATCTTGCTTTGTAACTAATGCATTGCATGAGGACATTGCAATGGTTAAGTGTAGGGGATTTGATAGGTGTGAAAACACCCATCCTTTTTACCACTTAATTGCAATAATAACCGAGCCAAAACATGTATTTTATGTCAATTATGTCGGAATTATGCGTGGTTTGTGTTTTTGTTGTGATTTAGGACGAAAAGGTGAAAAGTGGAGAAAACACGGCATTTACGGGCTTTTATCGAAGAAAACGACAAAAGACGAAGTCAAGAGATCAAGAGTGGAAAAAGAACAGAAGTCCAAGACCAATTCTGAAGATTTATCGAAGAACAAGTCAAAAGACGTAAGTTTACTAAAAAGCCGAAGAACTCGAGTCTAATAAATAAACTGTTGGAAATACGTTTTACGTATTTGTGAAGGATCGGTCGCTCCAACGATAATTATGTAATGGGCTCGTGATCCACTTACTAAAGTATAGTCCATATAGCCCACATGTAGGGTGGGCTATATATATACCCCTCCTAGCATGTTAGGAGGGGGTCGGTCATTCATTCATTAACATTAATCATTCATCTAATCTTACTTTCTCTCTCTACTTATCTTCCCTCTCCTTTCTCTCTCTACACCTAATCTTCATCTTCCCCATTTCCACCATCAAATCCATAGATCTAATCCATCCATTAACAAATCCTTAGAATTAGTAGGCCTTCAATTGGTATCAAGAGCCATGGTTGAATCTTAGGATTTGTATTTTTTTATCTTTTGATTTGGTGGTAAAAATCCTTTCTCTTCTAATCTTTTTATCAATTTTTATAAATTTTATCAATTTTTACTTTTTTATCAGTTTTATTGTTACGTGTTTTGTTTTAATCAGGTTTTTTTTATTATTATCAGTTCTATCAATTTTTTTAAAATCATCTAGTTTTATCATTTTTTATCAGTCACGTTTTTAATCAATTTTATCCTTTTTTAATCAATTTTATCCTTTTTTAATCATTTTATCAGTTTTTTTTTTAATCAGTCATTTTTTATAATTTTTTAATCAGTATTTTTTTTCTCAGTTTTCTTTTTCATTTTCTTAACAGTCCATGAGTCCAATAGTCCATCTGTTCAAAAATTGTCCACTACTGTCCAGATCTATCTCATTTTTCAGTCCATAAAAGGTTTCATCTATCCTTTTGTCCTTTTTCACGTTAACAGTTTTCCGAATAGGGACTTTCAGAATAGACGTATTTTTCCGAATGGTCGTTTTTTCCGAATAGACATACTTTCCGAATCAACAAAACTTTCCGCATTGACTCATATTTTCCGAATAGACACATTTTTTCCGAATTGACAAAAAGTTCCGCATGACACAAAGTTCCGCATGACACAAAGTTCCGCATGACACAAAGTTCCGCATGACACAAAAGTTCCGCATAGGAAAAAACTTCCGAATAGACCAAAACTTCCGAATAGGAAAAAACTTCCGCATAGAAAAAATCTTCCGAATAGAAAAACTTCCGAATAGGCTTTAACAACAACTCGACCCAAAACAGTGACTTATTTACCCACCCTCAACCGACTCACTCAACACTCAACCCACTCTCAACCGTCTCACATCTCACACAGACTCTCACACTCTCGACCCAAAATCAACAACTCACATAATCTTTCTCTCGACCAACACATCCAAACAAAATTCACTCGGACACAGACTCCCCTCACAAACATACTCTCATCTCACCCACACCTCTCGTCTAACACAAACACCAACCCGACTCTGAACAAGTCTAAACAAACACACCCTCTCGTCTGACTCTCGACACCCTCTCGACATCCAAACATATAACAAGACTCGACTCACTCCCAAAACAAACAACCCAAAGACCTCTCGACACCTACCCACCCACATTCTCTCAACCCTTCAACCACTCACTCCTGACTCGACTTAATCCCTCACCAGACACCCCCTCACCACCTCGATACAAAAACAAACTCTTAAAACCCCCCATATTCTCACCCCGACTCGACCCTCCCACACCACACAGACCCAAAATAACTCACAAGACTCTCGACACGACACCAAGACTCTCACCAAACATCCTCGATCAAGACTAGATTTTTTCGACAAGAATGACACTACAGAAGAGAGAGACTCAAAAACAATAAAAGAAAACCTTACCCGAGACCCACTTCAAGGATCTTGAAGATCTTCATGTCTGATTGGTAATATAAGATCAGAAATTGGGATTGAGTGGTTTATCAAATCTTGGATTTTCAGTATTAGATCAGAAATTGGGTGAGAGAAGGTTTTTTTACTGGTCTTGTAGGCGGAAGTTACAAGATTGTGAGGTGAGAAAGAGATAGGTTTAGGGAGAGCGACTGTTTATTAGTTTGTGAGAGAGAGATAGGTTAAACGTATTTGTTTGAGGAGAGAGATAATTTAGGGTTGACTGGCGGAGTAAACAAGAAGTGATTTTTAATAAGGGGCGGAGATAACTAGAAAAGCAAGTGGGGGCGGTGGGATTTTTTGTTTTTGGGGCCACGTGTTGTGGTTAGGCGGACAAAACAAGAAGAATTTTTTTTTTATTTATTTTAAGTAATTTTTAAGTTGACGTTTTTTTAAAAAAACTCATTAAATATATCCGATTTTTTTAAATCAAATCAGTTTTTTTCGTTTTCTCTTATCTTTTTTTTTTATTTTGAATATTTTTATTTTTATTTTGACTATTTTAGTTATTTTGGATATTTTTGATTATTAATTTCTATTTTGGATATTATATTTTTTTTAATTTTGATTATCAATTCATATTTTTAATTTTATTCAAATTTTTATTTTGAAAAATTTTATGATATTCTGAAAAATTGTTGAGGCGGTTATTCTGAAAGTTAACGTGGATAAATCCTGTGAATTTCATTTTTCTTGGTTTATCCACGATTTGTCAAGTATCGTATTGGTCTTTCGACATTTACCACGTTTATCTTTCCTCGATTTTCAATGGATTCGGTCAAATCGAACAAGGGAGAATTGCATCAAGTGCAAGCCAACGCTAGAAAAAGTGGCATCACTTCATTTCAAATGCTTCAGTATCATCTGGTCACTCTTTCAAGGATTCAAGGAAGGAGCGAATTTGTGACAATCTTTGGACAAGATCGTCATATATTCATCGACTCACTTTTCACCACTTTGACCGAACTCGCCGAGCAACTCAACCGTGACAACTTTAATCACTCTGCATCGGCACTTGCATACAAGACTCTTGTGACACAACTCACGCCTTTCCTCCAATTCAATATCATCATGCCTGAAAGTTTAGTGATTTGCCAATCATTTCTTCGAGATACACATACTGAACTTCGAGTCTTCCGTGATACAATTCTGAAACTCATGACATCAGTCTCGTCTTCGATTTATCAACAATCACAACTTCAGCAAACGTATGATAATGGAGTGCAAGAATCAATGCCGCAGATACAAGAGGAGAATGGTCATACGGTTGACAACTTGGAGTCTAACGATGGCAAGAGCACGGATTCAGAAGGACAACACGATATCAGTGGCACGTCGGGGAATGTTCACGAGATTTCTCTTGATGACACCTTACCCATTTATGACGAAGAGCCTGCAAACATGGTACAATGTGATGTTGGTTATGATGTATATGCTGATAACATGCCGCATATTGAGCATTCTGAACCTAATTATGACAAACATGGGATGGAAAAGAGTGATAGAAATACCACTTCTGATTCATCCGATGTAAGTCATAATGGGGGAGAGATTGTTCAGAATGCTATAGTACATCATGAAAATTGTATTATAACTGCTTCATTGTCTGCTTCTGATTCCAAGATTAAAGAGCTCGAAACGATCGTAGCTCGGAAATCAAAAGATTTTGAGGATGCCAAACTTGAATTTTCTAAGAAAACGGTCAAATTTGAAACATACTTTGAAAAACTTGAAAAATCAAACGTTGTTCTTGAAAGAAAATTGGATCAAACTGTTTTAGATTCTAAAGCTGAAAAGGATAATCTTTTGAAACAAATTCAACTGCTTGAATCTAAGTTGGCATCCCAAGATAACGTGCTCAAAGAGAATGAGAATTTAAAAGCCCAAGTACAGGAAAAGGTCTTTGCTATAGCCGCGTTGAAAAACGAGTTAAGGAAAAATAGAGGACCTAGTGTGGACACTAAGCTTGAAAAACCATCAATCTTGGGGAAACCGCCTACAAATCAGTTCGTCAGACAACCTACTGCATTTAGATCCGAGCGACTACAATCCTCGAGACCGCGGTTTGCCTCCCAAGTTGATTTGGTTCATCTTATTAGACCAGTCACTCCAGCAACTAGGCCCAATGTGATCACTCCAGCTTTAGCAAGACCAAATCATATGATTGCCTCTAGTTTCCCTAAAAATACCAAGACCACGTCTAGAACTAGTTCAAATGACGTTTGCCATAAATCTGGTCAAAGGGAAGCTATTCAAAAGACACATGTAAGAGATAGCAATGTCCAACCTAGTCAGATGCCTTCGAGATTACCCAACACTGCTAACCGTAGCATGCCATCTTCTAGGAGCATCGATCAATCATCTAGGAATTATTCAGACATTAAATATGCTACTTGTAAAACATGTAGAAAATGTGTCTTTACGGCAAATCATGATGCTTGTGTCAAGAAATTACTTGATGAGGTGAACTCCCGTGCTAGAATTAAGTCCCAGTGGATAGCTAAAATCAAACCCTTTGGTAAAGTTTGGCGCCCCACTGGTAGAACTTTTACTCTTGTAGGAAACGAGTGCCCTTTAACTAGGATAGTCTCTGATTCTACGAAGACTACTAGGGAGGAAATTGCAAAGGATGATACATCACTTAAGCCTAAACTTAAGGTTTTCTATAAAAGGAAACGTTTGCCAACTAAGACAAGTGAATCATCCCCTCAGGCCACCTCTGACACAAGTAAAGCCAACTGTGCACCCCCACGTGCTTCAAAAATAGATATCTCTAACCCATGCAAAAGTATACAAACTCCTAATGAGATTGCAGGTACCAAAGTTGATGTTCCAAAAGAACGAAGCGGTCCAATCGTTGTGTACCGTTCAACCAAGGACACTCTTAGAGTTTGGTTGCTGAAGAAGCAGATATCAGAGAAACAAATGTCTCAGGGGATTCATGGTTAAGCTGCAATTAGGACTTACAGTCACATAACAGACTGTAACTCGATCTCCAAAGACAGGAAAGTTCATCCCGATGATGACTTATCCTAAAAACGAGAAATTCATTTTTCTCGGGCATGAGCTTATGTTAAAAACATTCCACGTTTTTTAAGCTCATGCATTAGGACTTATAGTCACATCACAGACTATAACTCGATCATCAAAGAAAGGAAAGTTTATCACCGATGATAAACTTATCCTAAAAACGAGAAATTTATTTTTCTCGGGCATGAGCTTATATCAAAAACATTCCAAGTTTTTTTAAGCTCATGCATTATGGCTCCTCGTTAAATGACAGACGATGACCCGGACTTCAGAGACAGGGAAGTTTATCCACGCAACGATAACTTACCCTCAAAACGAGAAATTAAGTTTTCTCGGACACGAGCTTATTCTAAAACCATTCAAAGGTTTTAAGCTCATGTATATGGTTTATCATTAAATATCAGATGGTAACCCGTGCTTCAAATAAAGGAAAGTTTATCGCCGATGATAAACTTATCCTTACAACGAGAAAGTAAATTTTCTCGGACACGAGCTTACATTTAAAACCATTCAAAGGTTTTAAGCTCGTGTACACGACTTCTAAGTAAATGTCAGCTTAGGACTCGTTCTTTAGATAACAGGAAAGTTTATCGCCGATGATAAACTTATCCTTAAACAACGGGAAGTTCACAACTTCTCGGACTTGAGCTTGCTTTTAAGATATTCAACATCTTAAGCTCAAGTAATTGTTTTTCAAAACTTTGAACACAATTTTTTCAAGAATTTCTCAAAAGGTTTTTCTAAATCTTTCAAAATTGTGTGTTCAAAAATGTTTTGATAAAACGAGCATGTCTTCTGGAATCGATAATATTTACGAACCTAGAAATGTCATTCAATAATGACACGGGGTTGTAAATAAAGTTCGAGCAGAAGTTTAAAAGATTTAAAACATGCTCCATATGGTTTGCTATTATTTCAGATAGCAACCCGCTTTTCATAATCGAGTCAAGCATTTCACCGGAAAGCTTTGACTCTACAACGAGAATTAATTTTCTCGGGGACGTGACGAGGTGACCAACATTCGTGAACAAGAACCATGTGCTTCTTTCATATGCTGTTCTCCATTATTCAGGTCCAACCTCGTACATTGCTAATCTTGTGAATTCATTATTATATCTGATCTTTGCACGTAATAAATACCTTACACTTGTGTTTAAAAGGTATTTAATTTACGTTTCAAGTACACCCTCATTAATTTGAGGGGGAGCTTGTTAAAATCATGAAGATAATTGGATTTGCATTTTTTCTTCCCAAATTTTCTTAAAATACTATTAAATCAATTGATATTAAAAACATCGATTGGGTTAATATTTTTAATATGGGGGAGAAAATGTGATTTAATATGGGATATGATCAATCACAAATGGTTTGACTTAACGTGTTAGCTCATCCCGACATGTGCGAAATGTTTTCGAATATCGTAGCATATGTTAAGGGGGAGCAAAATGGATTTGCACTTCAAAATGGATTTCATGGTGACACACACTTACCCAAAACATCTCTTTTCATGACGATGAAGATTGTGGTGACATAAGGATGGTAGGATAGGTTAAAGTCCAATGATTTCTCTAGAACCGGAGGAATCTTCCCAAGGACATTCCATAGCTAGAAATAGTAGTCCTTAGGAAAGATGGAGAAAGATTGTGAATGTAGCTGAATGCCGACCAAGTACTTAAGTTAGCACTGGAACAATCACAACAAGGTGCTAGTGATGACGTATTGGTAAGCATTGAAGGGGTTGAAGAATGAAAAAGAATTGTAAAGATAAAGGGTGTAAAGAAAGAAGCCCTCCTTACAACCTTAGGCAGAAACCGGGTCAATTCATATGCTATTGAGATCATTTTTAATGATTCTTGATATTGAAGAAAGACATCATGGACCCAGTGATGCAATGCACAACCCTTCCCAGCTAACTCAAATATCTCTCAAAAGGTATTTGTTTTAATCACACGGAGATCAACACATTATCTACTGGTTTATTCACTCCGAATAAATTGGTATTGAAAAGGTGGCACTCCTCTCCAGCCTCCGATCACTAAAATCCAAAATGCACGATCGAGTCTAGAGCCATTTGAGATCATCAAATATCTCATTAGGACACACTTTCATATTCACTTGCTTCTTCACACAATGTGAAAAGTAAGAAAAATCTTAAGAGTCCTACGCAAAATCTTCATGATCTTGCCTGAACATCCGAGTAATACGAAAGTATTTACAATGAAGATGGAAATCCTTCTTGAGCGAATATCAAAAAGCTCATGGTAGGTGACTTGTGCGATTCTTTATGAATCAAACTTGTGATAACTGGAAAGCAACAGTGGTTTAATTCTTAAATGAAGTTAAACACGTTCCAGGCCTCTACGCATTATCATATGATCTTGCCAGAACATTCAGAGTGATTCTTTATTGATCACAGTGACGAGTGGAAATCCTTCTAGTGTTAACATCAAACAGCACTTGGTAGGTAACTTGCAAGATTCTTTATGAATCAAGCTAGTGACAACTGGAAAGCAACGATGGTGCGGTTCTTAATTGAACTTCACTTGTTCCAGGAACATGAATTGACGGCTTCAAATCATGCGGATAATATTATCCAAATGATTCACTCTTTACGTTCGCAGTCAGCTTTGGACGGTCGAGTAAAGAGAACGGGTTTACCCGCGAAATCTTGTCAAGGAGGTTCTTAATTGAAACTACCTGCCACAAGTACGATATTTAATATCGTCCAACGGTCTTCACCGACCGGAGGTAAAATGCTACCGAATTAGAATGAAATGTTCAAGGCCATTTCATCCGTGTATATTGTTTGTTGCTAACTGTCTTATGCAGCGTAACAAGAAGGTGGCATTGCGGTGTACAATCCAAAAGAAGTCGTCACCACATGCTTATACTACATACACTTAGTACTTCAACAAATTCAAGAAAGTCTGAAGGTCAAGTCTTCCGCTGTATCAAACTCTGAAGCTTTCAAGAATTTAAAGGTATAAGTATGTGGAACATGAAGTCACGAAGAGGCAAATTTCACAAGTGATGAATGCACAAGGTCAAGGCAAAGAAACATGCTCAAGAACTAAAGTCAAAGATCACTTCAAGCATATTCATAAGAACAAGATCGAAGACTCAAGCATAGATGCTAGGTTTAAGATTTTGTAAAATGGTGTGACCTCCCTTAGGGGGAGATTGTTGGAAATGTGTTTTCCCAAAGAAAGTCTCGGTCACATCATTATTAGCATAGATCACGAGCCATAGTATATTTAGAACTTTGTAACTTGGAGCGACCTCCCTTAGGGGGAGATTGTTGGAAATACGTTTTACGTATTTGTGAAGGATCGGTCGCTCCAACGATAATTATGTAATGGGCTCGTGATCCACTTACTAAAGTATAGTCCATATAGCCCACATGTAGGGTGGGCTATATATATACCCCTCCTAGCATGTTAGGAGGGGGTCGGTCATTCATTCATTAACATTAATCATTCATCTAATCTTACTTTCTCTCTCTACTTATCTTCCCTCTCCTTTCTCTCTCTACACCTAATCTCCATCTTCCCCATTTCCACCATCAAATCCATAGATCTAATCCATCCATTAACAAATCCTTAGAATTAGTAGGCCTTCATAAACAAATTATAAGACGAGTTTTAATTAATCCCGAGACAAAGTCGAAAAAGTCGAAGAACTTTAAAGACGAAGAGACGTGAAGAAAGAAAGAAAGAAAAGAAGAAGTCACCAACCACTTCCCTTTCCTATATATACCCTTCATATCACCACATGAAAGGAGTTAGTCATTTTTTTTAGTTTTAGTGAGGAGTAGGAGTAGTTTAGTTTAGAGAGAGAAAGTGACAGTTTCTCTCTCTAGAACTTAAATCTTTCATCTTTTATCTTTCTTGTTTTTGAACCAAACCTTTACTTTTAAGTTTAATCTTGTCTTAATCTTCATGTTATTAATCTTTCTTGTTAATCTTAATCTTGTTTTCATCACCTTTTTCATCAAGTTCTTATTTAAAGTTTTGATCTTTAAACTTTCGTTACCTTTAAAGTTTGTTTATTTTATGTTTGATAAGTTGTTACTTGTGCTTATTGGTCCCGTTTCAGTTTTAATCCGTTTAAGTTTTGGGTTCGAGCTTAATCTAATAAGCTCATAACCTTGCCTTTATTTTCGGATCACAAGAACAAATCGGAAAGGGAAAACCCCTTTCCGATCATACTTTCCGATTGGCACTCCCTTTTTCCGATTGGCAAATCGGAAAAGGGTTTAGCTATTCCGATTGGCTTCAATTTTTTCCATATTCCGATTGTATTGCTTTTTAGTTATTCCGATTGCTTCTTTTCAAGTTATTCCGATTGGAGGACTAGTGTGATATTCCGATTGAGTTGTTCTTTTGTTTATTCCGATTGGGTCCTTGCCCCACATTCCGATTGTCCCTATTTCATGTGTATTCCGATTGGGTGCATTTGATTTGTTTTGATGTTTTGTTTTAGTTAAAGTGTCAATTTTTCTCATTTTATTTTTAGCTCGTTTTAATTTCGCTCTGAATTGTTATTTAATTGTCAATTTACGTTTTGCTAAGTTTTAAGTTCTCGTCATTTAAATTCTCGTCATTTATTTTTAACGCTTTAATTATTGCACCGTTTACGTTTCACTTAGTTATAGTTTTAATTTCTCGTCATTTATTTTTAAGTCTTGCACATTTATTTTTCCACAACCAAAAATATTATTTTCACCAAGAACAACTAATCTCACACAATTAACCGGAAATCAATTCGAAGAGATACCGAGAAATCGAATTTTCAACATAGCAAAATCCTCGTATCAGTAATTTTGAAAATCGTTTGACGAACTATTTAGATTTGAATTAAAGTTCCCTTGGTTTTGATTGTTTCTTTGAAAATTTCCTTGATTACCACTTGAAAAATTGTTGCCTTGATTGTTGTTGTTTGAAAAATTCGAGTTTTGATTATTGTCTCGATTTTGCCAAGTTATATTACGACCTTGATTATAACCTTGATTTTGATTTGAAAAATTTCCTTGTTGATTATTTCCATGAAAATTGTTACGATTTTGAAAATTGTTGCCTTGGTTATAATTTCCTTGTTGTGATGGACCGGCGTTATTTTGATTAGAAAAATTGTTGTTTAACGCACTCACATTTGACGTTTGGCCATCCGTAGCCGCACACTCGTAATAATTATGAGGTCCACCACAAAACGTACTCGAAACCTCAACCGCTTTCACCGTAGCGGGAGCGTCTTTCTTTTGCATCTCAATGAGATAAGACGTGAACACATTCGTCAACTTGTCTACTTTTGCATCAACTCTCTCAATGTCGCGATTAGAACTACTAACATTGGCGACATTGGCAACACTCGGTGCGTTGCGGAGTTGGTAAACCTTGGATCGGTTTTCGATAACTATCAAAGCTTCTCTCAGAGTTTTACACAAAAAGTTGCCACCGGCGGCGGAATTCAACGAGTCTTGTTCGTGGAAATTAAGACCGTTGTAAAACGTATCGATTTGGTGCAACTCGGAAAAACCATGGTGAGGACATTGCCTAAGCAATTCCTTAAAGCGATCCCATGCGTCTCTAAAAGATTCATGCGGTTTTTGCTCAAATTTTGTAATTTCATTTTTGAAAAACGTCATCTTAGACGGTGGGAAAAAATAATTAACGAATTTGGAAACGAGATCCTTCCACGTAGTAATGGAATTAGGTGGCTCTTTCTCGTACCAATCCTTGACGGCACCATCGAGCGAGTACGGAAAAAGCATAAGCTTGACGACATCGGTGTCGACGTTCTTAAACTTGCTCGTGGCTAAAAGACGATCAAAATTCCGAATATGGTCGTGAGGATTATCGGCTTCACGACCTCGAAACTTCGTAGCTTGGATTAACGAAAGCATTCCGCTCTTAATCTCAAAATTCTCCGCTTCGATAGCGGGAATTACGATCGCGTCTCCATAACCCTCGGTGGGCGCTTGGAGCAATTCCATCATAGAACGATTGTCGGCCATCTCCTCTACGGTTTCTTCAACAACGATATTAGGAACGTCGGTTTCTAATTCTCGTCTACGTCGTCGATTCCTTCGATTACGATTGCGTCGATTCGAAGCTTCACTAGAATTGGAATAATCCTTCGATCGAGTGCGCATGCACTAAGCGTAGAATGGGTGGTAGCAAAGAAGATTCTTTTTGCGGTTTTTCGATTTTTTAATTTTTTTGGTTTTTGATTGGTTTTTTAATTAATTTTTTTTTTTGGATTTTTGAATGTATTACGTAGACACAAATCTACAAATCTCCCCTCGAATCGACTTTCTCGATTAAAGGAGCCTCAAAGAATGAAAACGATCACGTGGAGTGAACGTTCTCGATGACTTTAGAACGTTGGTGGAACACCAAAACGTTCAAGAGGGTTTAATCTTGAAAACACAAGCAAATATAATATACGTAGATAATACTTGGGCGGCAAAACCTCGATTAGCCCTCTTTCTCAAAACACGCACAAGCAAGCGGAGGAAACGAGGCGGCGCGAAGCACTTAAGAGCCTTTTTCCTTTAGGTCGTGAAATACAACCGCCTTATACCCACCTTATAGTTTGTGTTAATCGAAATTAAGCCTCACGAAAGTATTTATCTATTTTGCCTTTAAACTTTTGCTTTAGATTCGAATACAATGATTGGGTAATGACCTCCCAAGTCAAGGTTGTGATTTCTCACGTATTTGGAGTACTTGTATATTTATTTGTTCTTACGTAGTACAATATAGTAATATATTCACAAAGAAAAACGAAAACCAATATATCTACAATATAGTAAAGATTGATTTGTGTTTAATTTAGGAAAATTAAACACGATTTATTTGGATATTATACTATAATAGAGAAAAATAACAAAAATGATTATGTACGTTTATGTACGCTTTCCAAAAATGAAAAGCAAAAACGCACTACTCACACAAACACGATACTAATAATAATGGCACACTAAACACCTCCCCGACAGCGGCGCCAAAAATTGATGTAGTGTTTTCGTACACGTTTTAGGAAAAACGCGTATGAGCGGCAAGTATTAAGTCTTACGCTTTAGGAAAAACGTAAAACCGAATAAGTGCGAGTTCGTTCTCGAAGGAGGTGTGTGGATTAATGTGCCAATTATATAAATCAAGTTTGGATTAGTGTCGTTTTTAGGTTTAAAGAGAGAAAAAGTAAAGACGAGCTACGGTTACGATTACACTACGACGTAATGACGTAAAACGCGAACGTAAATACGTAAAACGTGACAAAATTAAAAATTAAACCTAAAAATTAATTAAAAGTTTAAACTAAGTCTAAAATAATATAAATAAGGATAAAAATCCAACAAAAATATTTTTAAAACCTTTTATTAATTAAATATTCAATTTTAAATGCTAATTAAAGCCCTAAAATTAAATATAATTAACAAAATGTCCAAAATGTTACTTTATTGAACTAATAACTCTCTTATATTATTTAAAGACTAAAAAGTATTTTTCCTAAATTTTAAAAGCTATTTTTCTTTTTTTTAATCACTAAAAACTATTTTTTAAATTAAAATAATCCTAAAAAAATGATAAAATAATGCCAAAATTAATTTAACAATTTTAAAAATCCTAAATTACCCTAATGAACAGTAGAAAATTGAAAAAGTTTGAAAAATATAAAAATTTTCACTAAAAGACCAAACTGAATAATAATTAAACCCTAATTAAACTAATTAATTATAAAAAAATGATTAAAAAGGTGAACAGTAAATATTTTTTAAACTAAAAATCTTAAACTAATTTTCTAAATATAAGAAAAATTTTGAAACAGAAAAATATAAACTTTTACCACTAAAAGACAAAAACAGTATAATTAAAAGTAAATAAAAATGCAATTAAATTTAAAAAATATAAAATGAACAGTAAAATAAAAATCAATTATACTGAAAAATCAAAAATTAAAAAAGAAAAATAATGGAAAAAGAATGAAACCCTAATTCCTAAATTTAACCACTAAAGACAAAAAAGAGAAAGAACTGAAAGTGACAACTAGCTGTTTTTGTCTGCTAGCTCAGCAGTGAGAATGGTTAACAAAGACAGTGGGAACTAGTTCCCACTGGCAGTTATAAGAAAACGGGTATGTGGACCTTAATGCTTGTAGATTGCTTGATACTTGATTTTATTGGGAACCAAAGGCACCCCCACACTCATGGAAGTGTGGGGAGTCAGTAAAAAATAGAAAAAACACAATCACAATGCAAAAATCACACTCAATGAAGCAATTTGCAGTTGCTGATATAACTATGGGGGCTGTGGACTACTTGCTGGTCTACTATGCACAAAGTCGACTTTAAAAGCTCCAAATCTAGTACACAAACTACCCAAATGATTAGATGACTAATTGATATCCTAGATTCCACTAATACCTAACACTCTAGCAAAACTTGAAAGCAAAATTACCTAAAACTGGCAGAAAAGTACCCTAATGTTTTTGAGCTATGAAAACCAAATTTTTACTCATGCAATTTCTATAAGACCTAACAAAATGGGTTCCATTAGCTGATAAAACATAAGACTACAATACCAAGTGTGTTTAGATTGGTTGAAAACCAAAAGCTGTCCAAATTCTCCTAGCTAAAACACAGAACCAAACACCCCTTTAAAATCAGTAAGTGAAATTTAACAAACCAAGTCCTATTTAAACAGGTTAAAACAGACTAAATCCTATTCTAATATGCATAAAATACTTATATGAGCCTAATTAAACAGAAATATTCAACATTCAAACAAGTTTACACTAAATCACATAAAATTCACATAAAATTCAAAAAAAATTGAAAAAGGGGTTCAAGCCAAACCTTGGGCTGAGGCCTTCCTTAATCCTTCTATTTGAGCTTATGGAGAGCTTATGAGAAGAGTGCTGAAGTAGAGAAGAGATGGTGTTGACTAAACAGTCAACACCCAATATATCTTTAAACTTGAAAAATGATTAACCCTTTGGAACTTGTATCCTGCCAAGAAAACAAAAGAACAGAAAAAGTGACCTGTGCTTATAACTAATAAGCTATAAACAAGCTTATTGAATAAGCTGCTATAGCTTATAAGCTTATGCAAAAAAAATGAAAACTGATTTCTTTTTGAAATTTTTGGAACTCCAAACATTGAAACCTTAGATAAAAAACTTAAACAAATTCTTGGATTCACCTTTGTGATTCCACTTTCACTTCCTCACAAAGGTTTATCCTGATTATAAATCAACCTCTCAAAAATTTGAAAACGGATTTCTGAAATTTCTATGAAAACTAAAAACTTGGGAACTTAAACTACAATGGATAAAATTAAGAATTAACTAAATAAGGAACTCATAATTATTGCACAAATTTTAAATTTTTCATTTTCATTACTTTATAAAAAAAGGTACAATAAAACTGGAACAAAATAGCATTCACAACCCGAATGTCTATTTATAATATGGAAAAGAACTATCTAGAATTGAAAAAACTAGTAAACCCTAACAAACGAAATTCCAAGAAAGCCCTTGGTCTTGAACTTTAATCTTGGTCAAAATGCATCATGTGAAGTGATGTTGATGTTGTCCAGCTGTGTTTGAATGATCTCAGACGTCCAAGAATTCCTTTGGGACCAAGCTTGAAGGATCAGCCGTTGATTGAGTCAAAGGATTCGTTTGTTGCCATTTTTGGGGAGACAAGGGAGGACGGGGGTCCCACTAGGAGTCACGGGTGAGTGTGTTTTTTGGTGGGTTTTGGTTAGGGGAGGGTCGATTAATAAACTGGAAAAGATTGGCTCAAAACCTTTTGATTAGGGTTTAATTCACCCTGGGTAAACTTAGGGTTTAAGGGGTGTTTAGTGGGGATTTGATCTGATTAGGGGGTGTTAAGTTTTTAAACTTTTGTTTAGTGGGAAAACTTTAATAAGTTTGACTCGTTTGACCCCATAAACTGGGTGTGTGGGGACTAGGCCGGGTATTGGGCTTGGTCGGGTATAAAGGTGGGTTTGGGTAGGGTAAACGGGTTTGGTTGGGTATTTAATGGATATGGGTTTGGTTTTAACAGGTTTGGCCCCCAGACTTCCAAAATATCTTCACTTCAAGTTTCCACAGCTTTTATAATAATTTCCTTTGTTAAATAAGTTTAAAAACTTCTATTTTGGCCACAAAAGTTTTATCAAAAGAGTTCCACGGACATTTTATGCACATTTTGCATTCTTCAAGGGCTATAATGGTATTTTCTTGAAACTTAAGGACCAATCTTGTAATAATAGAGATTTACAAGGGTCAAAAGTGACAAGTCTTCAAAAGTTGAGGGACCATTCTTGCCAAATCTTCAAACTTCAAGGACTTGAATGGAAATTCATCATTTGGGCCTGGTTCTTTGTGCGGCTTCGTTTCCCGTGTTCGTTTTTGCTTCATTCTTGTAATCTTTTGGTGAGTTCACGATATCCGTACCTAAAATACACAAATGAACAAACACAAGCATATATATGGGTATTTTGACGATATTTTAAGCGTTTTAAGCCCGATTTGGACGATGAGACTATGTATAATTACAGTCTCATCATTAAGCAAACCCGGTTCATGGTTTGTCGTGGATTGGAGGCCCAAGCCCATCTTATAGGCTTGGGTATATAAACCACCTCCTTAGATGGAGAGGGTGATTGGTTTCATAATATTACACATAGTTTTTTCACTTTCTCTCTATAGTTTCTCTCTCTATATTTGTGTGTGCTCTAAGCCTTCAACCCTTTATCTATTTTTTCTCTCTCTAGAATTATATCAAGGATTTCATATACTTACAACTTTCTTTTCTTGTCTTTTTTTTCTTTATTTTTTTCTTTAATTTTTTTCATTTAGTGAGATATTTTTTCTCTATTTTATTTTAATATATAATAATGCACTAAAATTAATTATCTTTTTCTTTTTCTAAACAAATAATGTTAATAATAATGATTATGACGATGCTCTCATAATTAAAATGTTTTCAAACAATAGTACTAATATATAACGAATTCGTGAAATTAAGTTATGGCCCGTGTAATTTGAATTGAAGTTTTATCCTTTTTATTAAAAATTTCAGTTGTTAATTGCCAATGTTAAGTATACAACAAAATGTTTTTTTCTTCACAGTCTTATGATTATAAAGTAAATAATAGTGGCAATGATAAAAGATGTTTAAACATATGAGAATATGACACGTGAACAATATATATTTATTTTACGAAAATAATTTGTGACACAATGACTTTGAATGTTTTGTTTAAAACATTTATTCCTAAGTTGCTAAACTATGTTAATTTTATGACTCGAATGTTTCATGTTAAACACTTTTATATTTTGTAAAATTAAAATTGGTATAAAAAGGATACCTTTTATATTATTCAAATATTTAAAATAACAAAAACAATATTATTTGATACAAATTTAAATATTTATGCTTCACAATTCAAATTCAAAACTTTTTAATAAACAAACAATACTTTACTAATTCAAAACAGTAAGTCCGGATAATAAAAGAGAACAAGACATAAATGTGTCCTGAATATTCGATATAATTTTGTAAAACAACATTAGGTCTGTCAAGTTTCCAAAAGAATAAACATAATATTCTCTATCTAACACAAAATCATGTGTTTAATTGACTATGCTAGTACCAATTGAGGTTGGCACAATTGGTCAAGGCACTGGGCTCCTTAACCAATCCCGCAGGAGATTAGTCTACGTGTCCTAAAGGCGATGGAAACTCCTCGTGGTAGACTAAAAAAAATTGACTATGCTAGTACAATACGGAGTACAAAATATATAGATTGCACTACCGACACATACGGGTAAGCAAATGTCGGTGATGGACAAAAAATCGTGCAAAGTACAGTAATAAATAAAACAGCGTTACATTACAAAACCCAAACTCAAACCACTTCTTCTACTTCTGTTTCTTCATAAAGTCTTTACTTTTTCACTTTTTTTTTATAAAAGTCAAAATCACTTTTTTTTTTTTTTTTTTTTTTTTTTTAACAAAGGACCCAACTGTAAACACAACAGTATTTGCAGCTTCAACAAAAGCTACACTCATATATCATTATACTATTTTTACTGATTTCCAATCTGGGTTTCTTCCATAACTGATTATTTTGCTTAAACATACATATTTTATTAACTTTTTATCTAATTTGCCATCTGGGTTTTGGTTAATTTTACTCCTTATCAACTGGGTTTGTTCAAATTCTGAAAATTTTGCATAAATATCTCATCTTTTTGTGTTTTGCCATTAGGGTTTTACTTAATTTTACTTTTTATTATCTGGGTCACTTTGAATTCTATTTTTTTTGCATAAAGTTTGGATCTTTAAGTGGAATTTTGTAACTTTTTTGTGTTTTGCCATCTGGGTTTATCTTAATTTCACATTTTCTCAACTGGGTTGGTTTAGATATTCAGAATTGTGCATAAAGATTGGGTCTTTTTGAAGATCTTGAAAAAAAAAAATGCATGGTTACAGTCGTTTAGGAAGGCCTAGTACTGGAAGTGGGGCTGTTTCGCCCTCGCCTTCACCGCCTTCTTCGCCTCGGTTTAGGCGGAGTAAGGGTGGGGGAGGTGGTGGTTTCAGGGGAGGTGGTGGTGGTGGTGGTGTTGGAGGGGTGGATGTGAAGTTGCAAAGTTTTGTGGAGAGGTGGGTTTATGTGGTGATTTCTGCAGTGTATAGAAGGCGAGGGGTTTTGTTATTTGCTCCGTTGCTTTATATCTCGGCGATGTTGCTGTATATGGGTACTATGGGTTTTGACGTTGGGATTATTAGTAATAGTAATGGTAATTCAGGTCCTAAAGGGTCTTTGTATAGAAGTCCCGAGGTTTTCCAAAATTTGTGGCCGTATATGGAAGCTGGGAATAATCGAAGTAATGACTTGGTAATGTGCTTTTTGGTCATTTGAATGTTGTGATTGTGCAATGTTTTTTTGTGTTTGACATGTTTGGGTCGACTTGGAAAGTGTGATCCACAATTCCACATGCTTGTTAGGTAACTGTTGTGTTAGATTTGTGCTGCTTATAAGTAAAACAGATATTGGTGCTTTGAGGACTTGTTAGTCAATAGTCATAGAGCAGAAGCAGGATTATAACACGTGATATTGAATCATTAGGGGCCGGCAAGCTGTATTATGTAGTCATGTTTTATAAATGAAGCTACAAGTTTCGCTTCTTACATGTTTTTAAATTTAGTTTGATGCTGCCTAAAATTGAAATCATGCAATGCTTATGTTTTTAACATCATTTGATGCACCTTAAAAGTATGATCCACATGTCCATAGTCGATTGAGATTACATTAGACTTAAGTGTGTTTTAGATAGGGCAAGGTTTGGTACTCTGATAACTGTATTATAAATTGAATACAAGCATGCGTAATCAAAAAGGGAAATATGGTTCCAACACACAATCATTAACCATTAGGAGATGTCAAGCTACATTTATTCAAATTTTGTTATATTTATGAAGAAGATATAACCGAAAGCATATATTTTTGTTTAATCTTATTCATTGCAAAGCTATAGTTGTGTAATTTGTTGTTGTTAACATCTTTATTTTCACATGAATGTGTGACTTACTTGTGTAATGTGTTTATTTCATTAGGTCATTGTCAATGTTGGATAAAAGTTTATGTTACATGAATATCGTTTGTCAAAAGTGAAATAAAGGATTAGAACTCGTAAGCTTTAACAATTAGGATACCGGAAACCTACATTCTGATGATACGTAATTAAATTTGAATAAGCTATAATTAAATTCTTTTAGGTTCAGTTTCTTTTTGTGATATGTAGCCTCGTAGCAATCACTTGATTTTGTTTATCCTTGTAATACAGTCTTGTATTAATAAAACACGGACTTTCTTTTCTTGCTATGATTTCTAAGCTAATGTTTTGGTCTTACATTACATTTTAATAAAATTCGTGGAAATTACAGATGATGAACGTCTGGAACACGAAGTTGCGTCAATCATGGAAGCCTTGTATCAATCTTCAGAATTCTCAATCAGGTTTGTATTTTTCAAGAATATAGATTGAAGTCATTGAACATTAAATGAAGTCCTGTTTTTCAAGTTATATTTCAAGGTATTGATTTTTATCTTCAACTTTGTTACGACATTACAATTTCAGAACTGCCAAAATCAAATGGATACCTCATAATTGAAGCAAATGGCGGACTGAACCAACAAAGATTATCGGTACTTTCTAAACTTGGAAATGATGGTCTATTAGTTATAGATGATGATACTTAATATGTTTATAAAGTCTTTGTTGGAGGGAAGGCGGGCACCAAAGGGATAGATTTCTAAGAGAGATTTAGAGCAACATATTTATCATATACCATATAATATCTCATTTTTTTACAGGAAAAAATTATATTTGTATCCTTAGCAATAAATCAGCTTTAAATTGACAAATATTTATTGCCGTAGATGGATTATTGAACTTATTCAGCTAGTATTATGTCAAATCAGATATGTGATGCAGTAGCAGTGGCAGGGCTACTGAATGCTACGCTTGTCATTCCGATGTTTCATTTGAACAGTGTATGGCGTGATTCAAGGTAATTATTTTAATTTCATTTCGATGTTATTTTAAGTCACAATAGTCAGTTTGATCTGCTCACCAAAGTCTGGTCATGATATTGTTGTTCTAACCTTATATGGAAAAAATAGTCATATATAGCTATTTAAGATGTTGGTATAAACAAGCTGAAGACTACTAATTATGGATATAGATGTAAAATGAATCAAATAGTTGTTCGATCAATATCATGATGCTGATTTTGCTAGTCACAATGATCAAATTCAATGTTCATATTCAAACACATTCGTACATAATAGCTAGATGTTATTATATGTACCTGACAGTTGTGATGCCTCATGATGACAAGAAGTAGAATAGATTCCTCTTAGTTCAAAAAACTTACTTGAACAAATGTGTTGAACAACCTCTTGTTTTCAAGAATATAAAGTTCCTCTTTGACCAAATTTCATTCGCTAGCTAGCCATTATAACTATGTTTGGCATTTACTTTGGTTCCCAGGGTTGCTGATAGTAAATTAATCTCACTGACCTGTTGCATAGTTACACGGTTTGTGTTACAAAAGGGAGTATTGCTAAGATACACATCTACATTGCTATATGTGAATTGTTTGCTTATAATACAATAACGTGCTTTTACCATATTGTTGCTAAACGGCGCCTATGAAAGAAAGGAATAATAAGAAACGAGAGTAAGAATTACGTCTATGTAAGTGGTTTCTCACATATATGGGGATAGTTAATTAGGATAACATTAGAGTTGAGCATGTGAATTTCTATTTTAGAACCAGAGGTATTTGCCATATATTGCTATATGATGTTTGTGTGTCCTGAAAGGATACATTACACCCATTGCGACTCAACTATTCCCAACAAACTAGATGCAGTGCATGAACCCATTGGTTGAATCTTTATAAAAAGGGTTGTTATGATTGTAACAATAAAGTTTTTGTTTTCATAATTCACGCCTAGATTATTTCTGGAAGCTGGACATAAGTTTTTTTGTCGGTCAGCCCAACCAAGTCCCTACTACACTACTAATAATGACCCATTATGACCCAATATCCAACACTACCATCTTGCCTCCTCTGCTAATTGCTAAAGGATATAGGAGCACAAGTAGGTGCTGATTCCTGTCTTTATTCAAGTAACGTACTATTTATGTTTCATCATGAATGTTCTAAAGCCTTCATTTCCATATTGCAGCAAGTTTGGGGATATATTTGACGAGGATTTCTTCATATACGCATTGAGAAGTCATGTAAATGTGATTAGAGAATTACCTGATGATGTACTCGAGCGTTTTGACAACAATATAAGCAACATTGTGAATTTGAGAGTAAAAGGTTGGTCAAGTCCCAGTTACTATCTTCAAAAGGTCCTGCCAAAGCTTGTGGAGTTGGGGTATGTTATTCCACTTAGCTTTGTATGCTGTAGCATCTTTTATCAACATTTAACCAGTCCACTATGATAACTATTGCATCTGAAAGTTTCTAGGAAAATTAATGATCTGAAAAGTACAGTGGCTTTTATTAGAGGATATGTTAGTAGAAGGCTGCCTTACGTATCCTCTAATGGTTTTACCTTTGAGTACGGAGTCCATTAACCAGAAACGAAACGAGAGTATATTGCATTTTATTAGCATTGCCCTTAGAAATACGTTTAAGCTGGCATATCTACTTGGCGTTTGCCAATTGAAAGACCGATATTAAATGTGATAGGCATGAGTCCAGTTCGATCTTGTGGTGTATTTCTTTTGTAGTGAGTGGGGCCTCTTTCTTGTTGATCAGTTAACTGCTAAAGTGCTAGGTCTAGCATGGGCGTGGTAAATTCTTTAGTTTAAGAGAAAGATAAGTGAGCCTTACCTTTCACGTATCAGGATATGAAGTAGACTTAAACAGATCTGAGCGTTTTAGGTTAAGTAAGTGTGTCTGAGTTTTAAGTTTTTGACTATTTATGGTCATTAAAATCAGATCTGGATAATCAAGTAAAAAAATTGATCAACCTAACTATGCCTAAATATAGGCAACTTATTATCTGATGTAATTTTTTTTGAACTATGATGTATTATCTGATAAAATGTCTATTTTAGTTAGAATGATCAACTTCTAAATGCACATTCAAGAGCCCCTTAAGGCGATGATACGCATTATGCTTGTATTTTCGACTATTGTATCATGTAAGATTTCTTATTAAACCGATGACTTTCACCATTCGTTTTATCAATTATGTATGTGGCATTGTTGATTGTGCAGGGCAGTACGTATAGCACCATTCTCTAATAGACTGGCTCATGCAGTTCCTTCAGATATCCAAGGGCTTAGATGCTTATCAAATTTTGGGGCACTTAGGTTTTCAGAACCTATACGCACACTTGCAGCAAAAATGGTGGATAGAATGATTCGGAATAGCTCTAGTAGTGATGGGAAATATATTTCTGTTCATCTTCGTTTTGAAGAGGTTCCCAACTGTTTCTCATAATATTTAGCTAGAAATTCTCATAAGATACTTTGAGGTGGCCAAATGTGTGGGGCTTCGCCCATAACGGGTAAAATTGGTTATTTCTATATACAAGCCAAAATGGGTTGGGCTGGTTTACCCAGGAACATATTTTGTTCTTAATTATTGTAATAATCAGTGTGTCAAATATGACTTTAGAATCTAATTATTCATGTAACAACCTACATTTTGTAGATAGTCTGAGTTAGGTGCTTTTTTGCAGTAATATTACACTTTTGGCGACTTTCGACCCATTTGATCCATTTCCATCTTAGCAAAGGAAACGATATGACCCATTAGAGAGTAACGTAAGCCTAATCGACCCATAAGTAAATGGGTTCGGGATTGCCAGTTTGTCACTTCTGTTAACAAAGTGATCCTAATTTATTGTTTAATTTTGAAGGACATGGTTGCATTTTCATGTTGTGTATATGATGGTGGCGAGGAAGAACAACGTGAAATGGATATTGCCCGTGAAAGAAGTTGGAGAGGAAAGTTCCGGAAAAAGAATAGGATAATAAAACCAGGTGCAATTAGGATGGACGGAAAATGCCCTTTAACTCCCCTTGAGGTATTTATGGTTATCGTGAATCGTCAGTAGCAGTCATTCATATCCGATGATGATATATATATCATGCCTTTGATTGCTTGTTTTCTTTCTTTTTTATTATTAAAGACTCAAAAGTTTTACTGGTTCTACTTGTATGAAATGTAGGTTGGAATGATGCTTCGGGGAATGGGCTTTGATAACAATACTTCGGTATATGTCGCGGCGGGTAAAATATATAAGGCTGAAAAATATATGGCTCCACTTAAACAAATGTTTCCTCGATTAGAAACCAAGGAGACACTAGCTTCACCTGAGGAACTAGCTCCATTTATGGTATTTTTACTTCTTTGAAATATTTCTAGCTTAGATAACTTAATTACCCTGACACTGATTGTTATAGGATGCAAACTAAGCAGGTCGGATATGGTCAAGTAACTGGTCAATACTAACATTTAGTGTGGGTCAAAATTAGCCTACCAACATTATTTTTCGGTTTATTAAGATTCATAAATAGTTACTATATTAAACGTGATTATAAAAACCGCTATTTAAGTTATAATCAATATTTTTTAAGAAGTAATTTGGAGGTTCACCATAAGTTGACTAAAACATGGAAGGAAATGAATGTATAAACCCAAATTACGCGAGGTCATGTAAAATTGTAAATGGATTAAAACTTTCTAAAAATCCCTTCTAAATTGGATAAGGGTTTGCTATCGATTGTAAATTTATATAATTCGAAACTCGACATGGATGATTAGCAACAATTTAAGCTGGTCAAAGTGTCAAGACGCCGCTTACTATCCCAGGTCATGTTTATTGAAGTTAGATAACATATATTATCTAAGTTAACGTATTTTTCTTAATCAGATTTATATACATAATTTATATACTTTACAGAAAATATATGGAGAAAAAGGTGTTGGTGGGTTGTATTTATATACAAAATGACCAAGCCATTGCTCTTATAGTTGCTAATGCGCAGTTGGTTTTGTTTCAGGGATATTCATCTAGGTTGGCTGCTCTTGATTATACAATATGTCTCTATAGCGAGGTTTTTGTGACTACTCAAGGTGGCAATTTCCCACACTTTTTAATTGGTCATAGACGCTTCTCGTATGAAGGACATGCCAAGACCATAATGCCCGACAAGAGAAAACTAGCTCTATTATTCGATAGCCCGGATATCAGGTTATACGCCATTGCATCTTTCTCTTCCATAACAATATTCCCACCTTTTGAAACTTTACGTGAACATAAGTCATTTTCTTTGTAAAGATGCCACCGAGAGTTTAACCCAGTTGTGTAAAAACATGTTACTTTGGCGATAATAGTAAAATGGTCGAGATCGGCCCAGAGCCTCAAACACGTGTTGTCCAGTTATTTTAACACATATAATCTTAAATAGAGTCTGGTGAGTTATTATTTTCAATAATCTAAGTTTCTGATTAAAATGATTGAAGAGGTTGTGTGCTAGGGGTTGGCTGTTGGCCCATATTCCGAATCATTTTTAAAGCTAGCTCTTTTTTTTATTTGTGTTTGATCCGTTAACATAGCCCAAATCGGTTCTCTCCTAAGTAAATGGATCGGAACTGATCCCCATTAGGAAACAATATCGTGGCTGTGTATGAACGACTAATAGATCATAAAATGGACCAATTGTTTTCTTGGCATAAACTTATTAGTGGCTATTTTTTTGTGGTGTGTAGATGGGAAAACTTTCAGAGGCAGTTGCGGGAAATGCTTCATCATAGCGATGTAAAGGGAGGTGAAGTGAGGAAACCGACTGCATCACTATTCACATACCCTATGCCAGATTGCATGTGCAAGCAAGCAACTGCTAAAAACTCGACGAAACTAAGAAGATAGACTTGCGGAGGTATATACAGTATATGGCCCTGAGGGGTTTGACTATATGATTAGAATTCTTTACACGTGTAGTTAGTCATATCTTTTATCATTATTGATTTGTATTTAGGCGAGGTTTATATTCACACTGAGTTACGTTGTATATACTAAAGTGAATTGCGAGAGGATCAGAGAAACCAATTTGTCGGATTCAAATTAATCCATCTGTTATCTACTCTCACTATCGATATGGAATGCCTTGTTCTTTTATATAATTCCCTTGATACTGACTGAGAGGCCAGGATGGACATGCATTCACATTTTTTGTTTGACTTTAGAAGCATGAAAGCACATAACAGACAGATTAATTCTAATTTGAGATAACTTACATTTAGAATCAAACAAATGCAGGCCATCACACTCATTACCAATCCTCATGTACTTTTCTTTTTCAAATCCTGAATAACACAGTTATGTTCATTAAAACCAACTATCTTTGATTAACTTATTCACAGACAAAATACTAATAGTGTACTCAGGTATCACCAACACATAAAAAAAACCACATTGTTGGTAAGTTTGAGGTTACCAACATAATTAATTTTAGCGGAGGTCCCATTTGGATGCCCAACAGTAATGTTTAAATTAGAAATGTCAACCACATTAGTCACGTTTTTAGTAGAATTAGTAATGTGTTGGTTAGCACCTGAATCAATAATCCATCCAAAACTAAAATTGAACCCATCAATTTTAACTTTGGCAACAAAAAACTTATAGAGATGACTATTAAAAAAGGCATTTCCATTTAAAAAAACCCGAAGTTAATACCTGCCATATTATCTTAAACACCAGAATTTTCTTGTTCACCAATTAAACTCATGAGTTTGGCAATTTGGTCATTTGAAAAAGGTACAGTGGTGTTAGAGGTCTGAACATCAACACTATTACTGGATCCAATCCTATTGTTAACTTTAAAAGGAACCCTACTGTTTCCAGTATTGGAGTTCTTTTTATAACCCGGAGGGTATCCAATTAACTCAAAACATCTGTCAATGGTGTGGCCTTTCATATTACAATTGGTACAAGTTAAAGAATTATACTGATTCTTGTTTCCACCCCCATTGTTGCTATTAGAAAACATCTGGTTGATTTCTGTCCCCCCCATTGTTCCCATTAAAAGCATGATTCTGATTCTTGTTGTTGTTATTGTTAAAACTTCTGTTTTGACTTTTTGAAAATTCATTAGCTTTAGCAACAAAGGAGCTAACCTGGGGTTAGGATTAGAACCAAGACCCTTATGAGACTCTTCCCTACAAACAATAACAAATGCATCCTTAACATCAGGCACGATAGGTTGGGTCAACAAGGAACTTCTAATTTGTTGGTACACTTCATCCAAACCCATTAGAAACTGCATCAATTTCATTAACTGTTGGTGTTTACTAGACTCAGTTCTAGCAGTACAAGTGCAATGAGAGAATTTTGTGAGAATGTCAAATTCTCTCCACAGAGAATTCAACTTGTGATAGTATCTAGATACGGACAAACCATTTTGTTTAAAGTTATTAATCTTTTGAATTAAATTAAACATAATAGAACCATCAAGTTTTTCATAAGTGTCTTTAAGCTCATTCCAAACTTCTGCAACATTTTCAGAGTAAACTTGACTCAAGTAAAGATCCTCAGAAATACATCCTCACAACCAAGATAGCACAACACCACTGCAGCTATCCCATTGATTGGAAAGAGGTACACTGCTGGCATAAGTAGACTTAACACAACTACCATCAACAAATCCTATTTTATTTCTAGCTTATAAAGCAATCTTAACAGCATTAGCCCAAAGTCTATAATTTTCACACCCAGTAAGTTTGATATTCACTAGAGTACCAATGTTATTATTATTAGGTTGCAAATGCAAAGGATTACCAACATCTAAAGAGCTAATCAAATCAGGACTAGGAGTAGTCATGATAACAAACAATCAGACACAAAACAAACAACAACAAGCAATAAGCAGGAAACACACTTAACTTAAACTAGTAAGAGAGAGAGAAAAATTGAATCTCAAACCACCAATACTAGCTAGTTAAGATAAGAAACCAAATGTCACACCCCAACATGGCAGAATATGGGGCGCGACGTATGGATATCATCACAACAATAGCGTGTATATAGAGATAACTAAATGAAATGGAAATATCATAAATGGTGACACAATGTCATGAAGATATCTCAAACAATGCAGGCATCTAGGTAAGTAGGTAACAGGTCTACCTCTTACCAAAGACATACAATTAACAAATAACGAACATATAGGTGTCTACAAAGAATCACTTATTCAAACATAAATAAAGACTAAGAGTAAAGGGGGTTCCTCCAAATGCAATCCTAATCCTTCCAGCTAGCCACTCCTATTCTCACGCTTAACCACATTCTCACCTGAAAGAGACACTAAAACACGTCAACATAAAGTTGGTGAGAGTCATAGGTTTAGAATCTAACGCCAAATCAGTTATAAGCTGTGAATAACAACCATTAACAAAAGAACACATGGACAATATGCTACAATTATGTATTAACAACTAGCATTCAAGATTAACCAATCACCACAAATCCAAGACTCCAAGCCTTACCAATAACCACAATTCCAAGGCTCTAAGCCTTACCAATAACCATGTCCCATAGGCGCCCATACACCTATGAACCAATCCCAAGGCCCCGCCTTGTCAACATCCCCTTGGTACCAAGTCAAACCACAATAACAATCAAGAATCACATAGCGGTTAATCACATAAAGTACACACAAGTCCATCACAAACCATAAAAAACATTCACAACACTAGTTACAAAACCATACAATGTCTCTTCCATCCCATCTGGAAATCAATACATCAAAAGACATAGGACTATGAAACTCACCTGAACAAGCTTCTCCAAGTACCCGCGCTCTAGTACAAATCTAAACACACAAACATATACAATCAAGACATAAACGACATACCAAAATGGCTCATCAATTTATGATGGATATCTAACCTTCTCCTACAACTTAACCCCATTTATATGCCATATGAATCTCATTACATCCCTCTATAAAGCCCTTAACTTAGTTTAGTTCATAACTTGCCCCGTTAACATTTAACCCAAAACAGTCCCGTTTTTCATACCTCAAACTATTGGTCGAACACCCCCTTAACCAAAATAACATGCCCTGTAAAAGAAACCTTATGCCCTTAAATGTGTTAGCTAACTCTCCCCTTTGGCCTCAACCTTAAAGATACTGTTAAGGCCTCCATATATATATATATATATATATATATATATATATATATACTAGCGTCGTAACCCGCCCAACGGGCGGGGTCGTTTCGTAAGTCTTTTTGAAAAGTACGTTTGTGTATTAATTTTATCTGTTTATAGTGGGACTCGTTTTTGTTATAAGAAAACAAAAAAAAAATTATTTTATGATATTTTTAGGCCTTGACCCAACCAATGGTAATTAAATATTTTTAAAATTATTTGTGGTAACCAATTTTTAATTAAAAACGATTTGTCAGTTAAGTAGTAGAAGAAAATGTCATGGTGATTATGATTAAACTAATGTGCTCCTAAAGAGCCATGACACAAATCAACAACAATTCAAAACAAAAAAAGTTCCCTTTTACTATATCTTTTACAAAGAGAAAATATAGTAAATAGTAGAATTATTTACATAAAAAGCTCAAGAAAATTTGTGTAAGATAAATTCTTACAAATAAATCTTGTCTTAGAAACAAAACACAAAAAGCAAGGATATTTTCCTACTTTAACACAAACAACTAAACTCTATAAAATACTACATCCCTTTTAAATTCATAGTTCATGTTTGGTTTTTTTATGTCCAATTTAATTATTTAGTATTTAAGTATAACTCTATATATACATATAATAAATAATAAATTTGATCAAGTCTATTATATTACTTTTGTTTGAAATTATTATTACTAACTTTAAAGAAGACAATTAATTAGCTATGAGTAATAAAAAATGACAAATGCACATACAAAAGGAATGAAAAATGCACTTAGGTGTGTTATCCGGTCGGGTTATCGGGTTTTGTCGAGTCGAGTTGAGTCGGGTTTTGTCAGGGTGAGTTGAGTCGGCTTTTGGTTAAGAAAAACTAACCCGCAACCCAACGCATTAAGGAGTCAAGTTATCGGCTTTTTGCTATTATCGGGTGCGTTATTATTGGGTTAGATGATTAGGGTTAAACGTATTAGCTCATTTAATTGACAAAAAAAATATTTGAGCTTAACCATATTGTTATAATTTTTAATAGCTAAAACATTATTAACGTACATGTCCATTTGTGTTAGCATCAGTAAGATTCGTACCCAATTGATTCATTCGTGGCTTGATTCCAAGAGGACATGTGAAACAAACTCAGGATCGGATGCATATATCTCTTTTATTACATAAAGTTACTACGGGTAAAGGTCAAATAATAAGCTCGATATTTTGTATCTTGTTCATTTCTAGGGCGACCTTCATTTTACAAATTGCCATATTGTGAAATTTTCTTGAATCGTTGCAGGTCGAAACAATTGCATCAGATTAGTTTCAAGTGATCCTCGCAAGTGGTTCTATCGAGCTTCATTTCGACCCTAGAAATTTAGTTTCAAATGATCCTCGCGAGTGGCTCTATCGAGGTTAATTTCGACCCTATAAGTTTAGTTTCAAGTGATCCTTAGTGGCGGAGCTTGGCCATTTCGTATGGAGGGGCCAATTTTTTTTTTTCGAAAAAGTAAACTACTTCAATAACAGAAACTCATTTTTGTTATATCTTTGTTGGTGATGGTATCTGTTCTTTGGTTTGCTATGGATTAGCTGATCTAGCGTCATAACCCGCCCAACGGGCGGGGTCGTTTTTTCTAGATATGAAGGGTTTTTGGTTTTTGCGTTTTTTAATTTTTTGTTTTTGTTTTGGTTGTGTTGTTTTTTTCAATCATATTAATGTTAATGTGATATTTGTTTTACTTTACTTGTATTCAGAATTTTGGGCAATTCAGCAAATGGGCATTGCTGGCCATAAGCATTGTGTTTAAAGCTTTAATCTTCTCCTTTAGATACCCGTTTCTAATGGGCTGCGTAACGGGTCAAAACAGGCAATTTTAGTACTGATCTATGTAAGTTAGTCAAGGTACCCAAACATCCCTTTATATCCGTGACTTTGATACCCAATCGCTTTGATTTTTTTGTGAGCAGACTTATTGAAGGGAAACAACATCCACCCTGATGATTTCTCATACAGTAACATAACCCAATATATTTTCTTAAATTGATGAAAGTTGTATGGTTCCTACTCACAATGTCTTAACGTGTCATATTTTATTGGATAACTTTTAGTGTTTTCATTGTTATCTTTCACTATTGTTTGAACTGGTTAGACATAAGTGTCATAAAATAGTAGAAAATATTTCTCGAACAAATCATTAAACCATAAAAGGATTAAATCACAGAAACAATAAGTATTAGAACAAATCAATCCAATTTTATCGTCATTTGATAATATGTTATGATTTATAAACAAATAACAAAATTTTGTAACAATAGACGTTGATATATAATCAGCCTTTAGGATCATGATTCTGTTCATATATTTTATCGGTCAGAAGATACTATACACCCACACGCAGATGACTGTAGTCCGCCTCAAATTTTTCAGAAAGCTCTTCTAAGACTGACGAGGTCAGTATCTTCTCTTGAAGATGCTGGCAAGGATTCTGCTTTAGAATGACTTGTTGGAAGCCAGGGGAAGCTAATTAATTTTTTTTATTGAGATGTTAATGTTAATAATTACCCATTAACAGAGTAATATTGTACATCAACTCAAGGCAACAAATATTAAAAAGAGAATATCATCTGTAGGAGGATTTGGTAGCTGTGACTCAGGCTGAACTAATTTTAAATGAGGGACATGATCGGTTGGAGCTTTTTTTCGGCAACTGATTGAAAGAACAGATAAACTAAAGATGGTTGGTAATAGAGGATACAACAGGCAACAAACATATAACAAAATAAAGCATACCGTTTGAATTTATAAAAGGTGCGGCACCAATATAGAAACCAACGTATAAACTTTAATTCCAGCTAAATACATACGGAGTAATTTTTAACTTATAATTTTAATCTGAGTTGATCATGTATAACAATACCCTCGCAATGCAAAAAAATATAGATAAGGATGACTTACTATAAGTTGAAGTGTTCTGCCCAGATATAGATGATAATAATTTACAGCTAGGCTGTTGTGGTTGGCATTAGTCGCTTGGCGCAAGAGGAGTGGCGATCATGATTTTCGAATAGAATGAAAGATCATATAACTTATGCTTAGGAAACCAAATGTGTTTTCCCTTTTCAAACACGTAAACAACTAATTACATTAATAGTCCTACTTCTATAAGCAAAAGCACATGTGGCGCTAGGCAATTGCGCTAACAAAACGAAACACCATATCATATACTACGTATATGAAAAATGACAGTTAAAGTGTGAATGTTTATGAGAAGGTTTTTCTTAGCTTTCATAACTCCAAAAGACTTGAGCAATTTATTTGTAGAATAAACAATCTTTTGTGTCTATTTAGTTTTAGTGTTAAAATAAAGAGACCTATTGTAGAGTAGTAATAATTTTTTGTTTAACATAGTTATAAATAAAGAAGAATGGCGAAGGCTCACTCTCAAATGTGAAGTATTATATCTGTGTAGGGGCAGAGGTAGAACATCTCACAAGCACAAGTCCAAAGAATAAACTAAAATATGATGGGTCGTCTTCTACATAGAAATTAATGACTGTCTAAACCTTCATTAAAACAAAGAGTTTTGCTTATTCACTATTGTTTCTTTGTTCTGTTTTCTTTCTTTCCTTCTTTCTCAATTACAAAGTGGTTCCTGATCATATTTTAAGGTGGGTTCTATTCTTTTTATGCATAATTATCCTTCATGTAACCTAGGTCCGCCTTTGTGTACAGTCATGTTGCGATGGTTGCGAATTATCCTTGCTAGATTTATTTTCCGTGTAAAAAAGAAAAAAAAATTAGAGCGTTTAAGCCTTTGGTAATGAATAGTCGAGTATGTTTTTAGATTGTCGGTCATTTTCTTGACTATAGTGTTGTAATCACAGCCGAAAAAGTATTTTAGAGGGTAGATTGCATACTTTGGAATGTATTACACTGCATTATTATGTTTATGCATAAGTTTTAGAGGTTTATTTACAACTGAAGCGTGGTTGGGTGTTCATGGAGTTGATTTTTTGTTCGAGATCATTTTTCACAGCCTTTAGCCTTTGTAATTCATAATATAGCTAATAAACCACTATTTTTAGCTTGAGAGCTTATTACCATGAGCTTATGAGCTCAAATATGCCATAAGCTTATAGAGGTGGAAGGAATAATAGGAGAGACATGCTGGAAGATGTAGGTAAATGTAGTATGTCTAGAAAGACTCGAGATAAGAGGGTTGAGGAAAATAGAAAACAAATGCAAAAAGAATAAATACTAAGCGAAAAGGTCAAGGTAAGAGAAGGAATTGGCTATGTTTGTGGTTCAGATAAAGGATTAAGATGTTGCTCGGGTATCGACTTATTCTGTCGGATGTTTAATATCTGATATTGAATAGTTGAATAATGGTGAAAGTATGAAGATTAGTTTAGCTGCTAAGTGGTATCCTAGTGTTGATTCTTCCTGTAACTGCTAACCAGAAGGTGGCGTTGCCTAGTGGGTTTTCAAAGAATGTGTTCACCTAGTTCCTTGAAGGAGGTGGGGTGATTGATTCTGGTGATGTAGCAAAGAAGAGTTAATCCTGAAGATATTATGGAAGCCGCAATATCTAGAGAACTTTACCAGAAACTACTTGTGTGTGACTGTATGCAGCAATGGTTCCATATGGATGCACTTGTTGGAGAGACAACGAAAGTTCTCAACCTGGTCTACCCCAGTATCATGAGTTTAAAACTTGTACTGTTTTTTATATTGCAGTGACGCGTTTGTGATTTTTTAGTATAATCTTGTTTTTTTCTCTTAGGTAGAAAATCCATACATCTCGTTTTATATCATCAATACATTTATGAGAACTTCAGTTTCATACTTAATTGTTGTGCAGTGATATCATCAAGACAAATTTGTATATATGCGATATAACTCATCATTAACTTAGACTAACAATCTCAAAATATATACATATACTTATTGGACACTAATTATTTGAAATGACAGACTTAGTCTTAAGATAAACTTAATTTTGTTCTTAAACCACCAATGCCCCTTGGTTTTGGATCTGCTATAGATTCCAAACCCTTAACGGTATCCCCAATATGTTTTCTCAGCTTATTAAGAATCTCCAAAGCATGTGACTCCTTTGGTGCCGCCTTTTGCTTCCTTTTGTTCTTAGTTCTAAAATCAGGCAGGCCCATTCCTGATCCCTGAACTAAAATTGGTAATGATAAAGCTTCGGCTTTGTTCGCTTCACCATCTCTGTAGTTATTGACAAATAGCAGATAACATTAATTCAAAGACTTAACTATTAATGGCTTAAAAACTAAAGATTTAACCTATTTTCTCTTTATATATACATATATAGTCTTGATTGTACGTTTAATAACTGATTTGAGTTATCTACACATTTCAGATACAGCAAGTATGCATATTTGAGCGTATTTCCCCACATGTTTAGAGTTGTTGCTTTCTCATAAGTGCAAGAACAAAGGTAATTCCAAGAAAGCAATCATATATTGACATACCTCCTTCAAGGTTACCAGATAAGATCACTTATCCGAGATTCTTTTAGTACAACACTCTGTTTGAAACAGTGACGAATAAAGCTCGGGCCTACCAATAATGAAGTGATGCCAATAGCTTAAAGCTCGGACCCTTTTACTTTGCAATAGCTTATTCGTTCTGAGATCAGCAGATAAACCAGGTTTTTAAATTTGTGTTTGGGAATGTTTATGTGCTTTAAAAAGTGCAGTAAGTAGATCAGCACGCAAATAAGCACCACCGTACTCTATTTAAGAAATCAACATGCATTTTGATGATCAAGATATCTGAACTGGTGCAGGATGTAATACTTGAACTGGTACGTGCACTAACAGTTGAAAATACAGACCTTTTTTTCAAACTCTTGGTGAATTTCCATATAAGGTGTGGAAGAAGTTTGGAATGATGCTCTTGGACCTGCTCGCTTCGATGATACTCTTGGATCTGCGTGCTTCAAGTTTCCTTTAGTTCCCTCCACAGTTGATGAACTGGTTCTGATTTTTGTGAAGATTTACTTTTCAAAGCATGACGAGGATCACAAAGTTTCATCTGTACTTTTCTCGAGTCATCCTGCGATACATTAAAAGTTACACCATAGTAGGTAAAAAAGTGCAGGCTGTCAAAGAGTCAAGAGCACCATTTCCTAAAAACTATCGCTCATGTTTTGGTATTTCCCTACTTCTGACATTAACATGCTCTTTCCCGTATTCAAAAAGTTATGTGTCACCTTCCTGTCTTTCAGAGAAACCGAAGCTGGAGTCTTAACACTTTCCAAAATGGTGCCTGGAATTGATAGTTGACACATTGTCTGCATATAGTTGACGGAACACTGAAAGGAGAACTTCCCTAAAGTTAGTAATAAATACTCGCTTGTCATAAAATTTATAGGAAAATTCCAAACAATTGTCATAATATTTTCACTTTTAACTGTCTGTTGGCCAAATTGAAGATGATAAAAAGGGCATTAATTGAGTTTTCTACGTTACTTTTTTTTGTATAGGTCTTTAATCGTAGTTCCAGGATCGGCTAACGATCAAACTAATCATGAACGATCATATAAAAGATAGACAGAAATTTAATTGAGAAGAACAAGTATTTGGGTGAACCCATCCTGATAAACACAGGATCAATATATATCATGATATTGAAGAATATTGGGTTGATTTGTTACAGGAAATTCTATCCTATATATAATACATGAATCGGTGTGTATGTGAAGGATACACCCGTTCAATAAAAGTAATCAACATATCCCAACTAAACGTTATAATATAACTGCTGTCCTAGGGTTTCGGGTTGGGCCTTAATTCGGGCTTATGTTGGAAAGATTAATGGATTATATTCCCAACATTCCCCCCTAATCTATTAATCTTGATGTTCTTCTTGTTCCCTGAGATTATCTTAAAGTTTGAATCTTCATTTGCAGTATTGATGTAGATGGTCTAATCCCTTGATTTTAAAAATCATGAATTCTCTATTTCCATAGTATGCCTTTGTTATATCTTGCAGTCTCCTTCATCTCTCTGAGATGATTCCAAAAGCCTTGTCTTCCTTCTTTTCATGTGCAGCAATCCTTGCACAAATCTTACCAAAAATCTGTTGGTAATCGCCAAGACCTTTTGAGGCTTCTTCCTTAATTCCTGCAGAGTCACCAATCCCTGGCCAAAGTGCATACAAAAATATATCTTCTGATATATCTTCTTCCCATCTTTTCATCTTTCTTAGATCTTTTGAATCTGCCTTCATTCCTTCTTTTCTCAATCAATTCCCTAAGCAGTTTCTTTAATCTTTTTTTGCCTTCTGTTCCTCCCTTTTTCTTTCTTGAATCTTCTGCCTCTTTTCTCTTCTTCTTTCTTTCATCTTCAAAACAGCATCCATGGCAGATCTTGAGTGTTCTCCTGTTTGCGGGGTGAATTAAACCAACTGCCTCCTGCAGTTCCTTAGTTTCCTAATTCCCGGGCAAAACTGAACAATCTCCCTTCTAAATCTGCTTCTTTCTCCTTCTGTTTGCTGCCTTCTGATTTCTTGAATCTTGAGTGATGATCGAAACATGACGTTTGATTCTCAGGCGCTCTGATACCACTTTTGTATAGGTCTTTAATCGTAGTTCCAGGATCGGCTAACGATCAAACTAATCATGAACGATCATATAAAAGATAGACAGAAATTTAATTGAGAAGAACAAGTATTTGGGTGAACCCATCCTGATAAACACAGGATCAATATATATCATGATATTGAAGAATATTGGGTTGATTTGTTACAGGAAATTCTATCCTATATATAATACATGAATCGGTGTGTATGTGAAGGATACACCCGTTCAATAAAAGTAATCAACATATCCCAACTAAACGTTATAATATAACTGCTGTCCTAGGGTTTCGGGTTGGGCCTTAATTCGGGCTTATGTTGGGAATATAATCCATTAATCTTTCCAACACTTTTCCAAAAGAAATTATAAAATATATAAGAAGGTAGTAGTTAGATAATTGCATAAGACATGATAAGTGGTACTGTGCATAATCGCCTAAATCAATATCCGCCTGCATCACACCTGCAAATAACAGGCTGGTATAAAGAAACGGACATGAAAGAGGGAACAAAGATACAAATTTTATCAAAACTATTATAAGAAAAGGTGTATGTACCTTCACAAAGGCCAATACCGACTTTATCAGCGGTAGCTGTTTGGCCAATAAATACCAGCTCATGTTCTACAGGTGGCAGTCCGTTACGACCTCTGAGAGTGGGCTGTAGTTTCCTCCTCTGGCCAACGACGTACAAAGAAAGCTTATCTGATAAAGAGAGACTGTATAAAATTCAAAGGCAGGCAAATACTACAACAACAATATTACACCAGTAACAACAACACATAAATATGGAAGAAAAAGGAAGGATGGATAAAAAAGACCACATATAAAAGGGCGAGTTAAATATAACTTGAGAAGGAAAGTTTACAGGGGAAAAAGCTATGTCATCGCCATATGGACCCGAAGAATAACCAACATTTGCACACAACCACCAACCCAACAAAATTACCAGAAGATGAACCCCCTACAATTAGAATAATTCAAATAACCACAAAAATTAAAAAAATCATTTACATTACAAGTAAATAAAAAAAGAAATTATATCGGATACCTTCTGGCCAAACACTTCCAGCTGAAGGCATTGCACCAATATTAGAACCAAACAAAGGCCCGACAGGTAAACTGGAATGGGCCTCGCCATATGGCACTATATAAGAAATTTCATATCTTCCTCCCTGTAAACCCAAGATATCAAATTCACATAGCATCAGGAACAAAAATAAGGCAAAATAGCAGCTGATCTAAAATTCATGTTCTCAATAGATACTCCCTTTGTCTCAAAGTGATAAACCGCACCCCAAGAAGCAGGCAAGCCATCAACAAAAACAGTCTGCAAAAGTACAATCGTTTTATACCAAAAGATAATAAGGTTCTTATGCATAAGCAGCTAGAACAACACAGAGTTTTACATATTATATTTTTAAAACCATGACAACACGAATGACCTATTTTACTACATTATTAAATTACTGAAAAAAAGCCCATGTAAAACTCCAAGTAAAGAAACCACCTTGCAAATCCCACTACTTTCTTCCTTAATAAAAACATCATTCAGAATAAGAACAAAATTAAATAGCCAAACCCATTAAGGGGTGTTTGGATGTGTAATATTGCTGGTTAAACAAAAGAGTGTTTGGTAATACAAGTTTTATAGCTATCAGTTGTTGTTCTGCGCCATTGAAATCACAACCCAAAAGCGGTAAAACTTGGTATTTACTTGAGTCATTGCAAAAACACAATTATATGTGCGTTATGAACAAAACGTAAGAACACATCTTTACCTTGATGGTCTGGTAGTGATATTCCAGATGCCTTCATTGCTGTTGTACATTCTTCAGCAACTTACTTTTCCTCCTCAGTCTCCTCACCAAAGAGATCCACATTGTTGTCAGCATACTCATTTGCATATGGCGAACCTTATCAATATCAGGATGTTATATTTTAATAAGAAACCAAACATGTAAAGCCAAAACTGGAATATCATAATTAGAACCTCAGTAAAATCTCTTGAAAACATAATTAGTTGCAATAAATTATTGCATGCTTATAGTCATTTTGTGCCTGGTCATGTGCACATGCTGTATTTATAATGCCAAAGAAAACAAATTCGTGTTCTGCATAAAAAAATCATTCTAATACTTCCTTAGTCATTGTATTAGTGCGTGAAAAGTAAACACGATTTTCATTCAACTCTTATCGTTGGTTTCTCCTTACCTTAGTCTCCTTTTTTGTACGCTGAAGCTAAGGGAATCAATCTGTTTGTACATTGACCTGCTTTTCCAGACAGAAATTATCCTACTTTACAACTTTATTCGTCAAAAGTATCATCTTAGTCTTAGGTCTGCATTATTTACTCATGCTTTTGACTTTAGAAAAAACCCATATAGATTTAGGACAATCAATTAAGAACAAATAAAAGTATAAATGTGCATGACAAATCGACTATAATAAAAAGTAGTGCACAGGATAGTGTTTGTATTGTATTTTTATTTCACCACATAAGCTTATCAATTCTTATGTAGCACGAGGGTTTGGAAAATTGTATTCAATTACTAAAAAAATGATTAAAAGACATACTTTGCAAGAATCAGAAACCAAAACTTAATAAAGGGTCATATAAAAAAATTAATATTTCGTTATAACTACATGTATCAAACCAGTATACAAAATCAGTAAGATATAGTCTGTGCAGTCATTCTTTTACATTTTTACAGAGATAAACTATTTTCTTGATCCAAATATGTAGAGAGGCATAGCGGAAGCAATTGACAAATTACCGAGATCCTTCTTCTGAAATCTATATATGAACCAATCTCATGTATTATACATTTTTCCTGTATTCATAAAGAAATAGAGCATGATCATTAATAGTTATCAGATTAAATTATTAACGCAATAATAAGGAATACCTCACTTGATGTTGGGCCCACTATAAGATGAGAGATCAACAACGCCAAGACCTTGGTTCCAACAGTAAATATAACGGCACCATGTTTCACCAGCTACCTCCAACCATATTTGATTGCCTTACTGCAAACATAAATGCACAACCCATTCCATACTCATGTTTGATTACAAAAGATATATTTGATATGTTAAACGTATTTATTAGCTAACGTATTTATTAGTACACCGAAAGAGAGAAACTTCAGAAACATATGTAACACACAATTCAATTCATGGTCTAATGTAAACCCTGGGAAAGACTATAACAAATGATATTTTGTAATACAATGTTGTTGTGATCATATGCTTACCTCCCTTTTCTTAAGGACAAACATATAACTATTCATATATCTTGTTACTGATATAATAAAGACTATTCAAGAGCTGTGTCAGATAGAGTTTGGATGAGTTTCTACTGATATTGACTGTCAAGTGACTGGTGCAGATTCTAGGACCGGAGGTGGAACCGACCGGTTGCCTGCACTTGGCTTGTACTGACCCATAGATGGATAATTAGAAGGGGAGTATGGTTGGATTGTACTGAGAAGTATCAGTTCTGTAGTAAATAATCTCAGAACCCATATTTACTTGTGGTCATTATCTGATGGTATTATGAAGTCCTTAATATTTGCATACGCAAAATATAAAACAAAGGCTTAAGCTTACGGTGTCACGGTTGCAGGTGGTGGCTTCTTGTAATTCTCAATGGTGTGGGTGTGCATAATCACCCTTCTTTTCTTTTCTGTTGCAAACATTTAGATAAAAACAACATTAACACAGGCCCTAACGCAGCACCTCAAATGAGGTACCAGTTCAACAATTAGCATATTTACATGCACCAACAAAGGATCTTTCTTAATTAATTGCAAAATTAAAAATTGTGACGTGAGTGAATGTCAAACATAAATTAGCTACAGATGATAGAGATAGCAAAAAACATAAGTGAGTCAATATCATATGCAAAAAAGAACATCAACCTTGTTGATATAAACAAAAATCAAAACAAATGAATGGTCTCATGTTACAGAAAACTATCATCCAATAAAATAAAGGCTTCAACACAAAGCATACAGCCAACCTGCAAATTAATGTATAAAAACCAATATGCATAAACAATCTAAATGTTAAGGGTTTCATTAAGCTTCAAAAGAAGGAGGCGTATCTTTTTTTTACGTTTGTTTTCTTTTCAGTTTAGGGTTTTGAAATATGTTTTCTTCATTAATAAGTTACGTATATTTAAATTTGGATAAATTGGATAAATATCTCATAGTATATTTTTAAAATTATTGAGTATATCCTGTATATGTACATGGATGTATCATTGGCTTTGTTTTTAGAATTTATTAATTTTGCTTTCCATACAAAAACAAAAAAAGACGGTTAGCTTAGTTGGTAAACTTCGATACTTGTTAATCACCAGATCCATGTTCGAGTCTGTCTGTTGACACATTTGAATATTTTTTACAAAATACGAATTAAAATAATTAAATTTTAAAAACGGAAAAAAACTGAAAACAAAAAAGAATTAAAAACAATAAATCTGAATTTAAAAAAAAAAATCTCCGGACCGGATCGGTCCAGAATTGAACCGGACCGGTCCAGACCTTCAAAACGCGATTCTCAAAACGCAGTTTTCAAAATTACGTTTACAAAACGTGATTTTCAAAAAACTGTGATTTCAAATTAGAATTTCGTGAAATTTGGAGATTTTCTAGGAAATTGTGAAATACTATTGGCTAAAAGATGTGACTGGGATATGACTGGGATTGAAACTGTGGTTTCAAATCATAATTATACCTATATATAATATAGAGATATATATATATATATATATATATATATACTTTTACCTATCCAGAATTTACTGATTTTGAACATATAAAAAATTTGTTATGATCAGAGGGTCTTACCCTAACCCATTTGTTTAGCCCTCCTCCAGATATTTTATTTAATATATAATCTAAGTCTCATGTTCGTTTTAAGGTCCAATTATACTCCTAAGTACCCTAACCATCTTAAAACATTAATTTAAACCCGACTGATTTCAAAACTGCTTTGATCTCCGACTGTTGTAACCTGTTTTTAACCCACTTTCTCACCTCTAATTTAGTTCTCGTTTCTTGAATTTGAAAGCCAACTCAATTACCTTTCCAGGGACATAAAATTCGAAAATTAAAAGTTTTTATAACTCTATATATGATCAAAATAATGGACCAAAAATTCTGCCCAGTTTTTAAAAACGAATTTAAACATGATTAAACCCTTAATCATCATTAAACCTCATAATAACCTAATTAATTGAATATTAAGAACCCTAATATTATTAATTACAGAAATCATCATTCCTAGTATGAAACCCTAATCAAAAATCAAAAATCCTAAACCCTAATCCACCATACTAGGTTAGATACGTAAATTTAACGTTAATCGAGCTAGTTTAATTACATACCTTTAACCCTTATGCAATATTTCGGTTTTGATCTTCCCCCATGGATGTTTCAACTGATATTAGGTATATTGTAGGGTATGGGTCGTTTTTAGGGGTCTGAGGGTGTTTATATAGGCTTTGGTGACCTCCTTGACAAGTTTGAGCCCAAAAGGGACTCTACTTGGGCCTTTCCTACCCGTTTCCTTCCTTTAGTCGGCCATAACAGCCCATCCACGACCCACCCCATTAAACTTGGGTTATTTACACTCTCCCCCTTCTATTTTATGTTTACCTATACTTCCATACACTTCCGGGTCGAAACCGGACACCCTTTCGCTATTTTTTTGACTTTCTGCGTAATTTTTTATCTTAACTTTATTTTCAAAACTTTCCTAAAATAGAAAACTCCTATAATACATAGAATATAGATAATATATATCTAATGTACATATATCACGTATGATACATACACAAAATCCTACGAAAACGATAATTCAACTTTCACGAAATTTTCGCGTGATCTCATTTCATTTCACTTCATTTCATTTCATTTCACTTCATAGTCACTATAATGTGAGCTTATGATTCATGAAATAACCATTCATCGATTTACTTAAGAGCACTTCGTACTCATAAACGATGTCCAAACCATCCTCATTCACACCAAATAAACACGTAAACACATAAAACACATAGTCACACATAACACCCTAAAAATACGACTAAGTGACGAACCTCAAAACCACGGTTGTCACATTACTCCCTCCTAATAGAAATCTCGTCCGGAGATTTACTCCTTAGGATCAAACACACAATCAACAAATCACATGAGGATACTTGTTCTAATTGTACTCCTCTCATTTCCACGTGAACTTTAGTTCATGACTCAATTTACTAGATATATTAACCAACAATATTTAAATTCATTCCCAAAATCTTGACTTCACAACCCATAAATCTCACAAATGACTCTTTGAAAAATCGAAGACTCTTATTAACACTAATCCCGAATAACCGTACATGCAAATATGCATTCTCAAACCACATTTCCCAAATCTTAATACATGAAATATATCATGTACACCACCCAATTCCCCAGGTAATTATATACCCATAAGCTATTGGTCCAATCTTTCCAAAGATCATAAATGGACATACAAAACTCGACATCAACTTTTCTCTTTTACCAAAACATGGCGCCCGTTACTATGGGTGAAACTTCCTACATAACTTTGTCACTAAACTATAGTGGTTTCCTCCTTTTTAACATATCATCTCTTGTTTCTCTCGTCCTTTCCACAAACACCATTATTATATTAGCAACCTCTTTCACCAATTCTAGTCCGCAATAGGGGAAGCTCACCCTATCCTTCCATAGTGCCTCAAATGGCATTCATCGACTTCTAGTATGATAACTATCATTATATGAAAACTCAAACATTGCTAACGAGTTTCCCACCTCCCTCTAAATCAGTCACCCAAGCTCTCAACACGACTCCTATACTTGTAGCAATTTCTCACTTCGTCTATCCATTTTCAGTTAGGCGGATATACTCATGTCCAATCATGTTCATCAACTCCCTTTAGTCCATACCACAAACTACTTAAAAATTCCAATTTCCTTACACAAGTGACATATGACGATATTTCACATATTGATTAGTTTATCACAACGAGGCTCTTCCAATCCAAATCAACTTATGATCTATACACATCACCAAAAGGACAGTTATCTCAGTTAGTCTATCAACTACCATCCAAACCCATGCTACAACTACTTCCATAAAATTTGGATAAATCATTAGTAGCACCTATACACTTCTTTCTCACTTTTCTCCATGAAAGATTTTTTTCCCTGATACTCAACACTTCCTTTATACCTACACAATGTCTTACCTTCAAGGTCATAGTGCTCCTCATCTTGTCTCAGTTAGACCAAGCCCTTCGTCTCTCATGACACATCACATCTATAACTCCTCAACCATTCGATTATCGATACTAAGCCTTCCAATCAAACAGTATAGGTCAGTACCATTTTTTTCCACACTACAACAATATTAGCATGCTTAGTGCCTTAGTCTACTCATTAGGCTATACCAAAGTTTTACCTTTGGTTCCTATCTCGACCTATTTCATTCATGATTCGCATCTATCCACACTTCCTTCTTCTTCCTCAGCTCATGACATACATCACGATGTTATGCTTCCCGTCTTTCAAGTCATCTATACCTCAAAATTTTTCCAAGTAGCTTCACTTGTTTTTCCTCATGATCAGTTCTCCTACTCCCTCCTAATAGGGACAGACTAGAATTTTATGTGATCCCATGCGGATCACACTCTCATCTTATACCCAACATGAGGTACTTTCAATCATCATCTTCTAGGAATACTTGGTTCTCTCCTTCCATGGTTCTCCCTAATTCCTACACTATCCCGTCCAACAGAAATTCCATACTTCATTCATCAAATCTATAGAAATCGCTAGTGCATTGGATAATGCACAACTGCTTCTTCCAACGATCTTTCATAACACCTTCACAAAACTGACTCTCTAATCACTTCTCCATGAACTTATTCAACTCAGCTTCACTACTCATCCCTCGATATTGATTTCCACAAAAATTCTATCCGCGTAGTCACTCAACTCCCTTGTTACCTCCACGAGTTCTTAATCTCCCATGTTATGTATTCAGTTCATCACGATTCACTAGTTCAGCTCTTTGTAACTCCACTCTGGTACTCGATCTGTCCTTCTTCGTCACGAACCATACAGAGATTCCCATCATAGTGCTTGTCACCTTTCCAGTCCCTGTAACTTATGTGACTCCTTCGAAATCTCTTGCTTCCTTCTAGCAGCCGACACGTATTCCTTTCAGCTCCTTGCTTCACGATGTATCTCTTCACGCACACCTTCTCGTCTCTATGATGTTACCTAGGAACTTCACACTACCCAATACCTTCTAACTTCAACTCATCTACCACAATATTTCTAAAGGTGCTTCAACCCCTCAATGGCTCACTCTTCCTTACTTGTTGTACTCACCATTAATCAGCCTCCTACTAACCATTATTTCACATCCATGTTTTCCTTCACGTGTCTACTACTACCTTGCTTCCATAATTATGCCAATTCCCTTGCGTGTTATTTGCCCAATCTTTCCATTAGTAGAAAATTTCTGCTCTACCCTCGCATCCGCTGGTACTTTCATCAATCTCCTAATGGTACTTCAACCAACTTCTCATAGCATGACATCTCGTTCCCATGACAAGTTAACTAACTTTACTTACTCCCTTATTCCTGTAACCAATCTAAGTTTCAAAACTCCACAAATCTTAATCATTCCTTCAACACAACCTTTAAACCAAAACACATCTCTGCATTCTAATATCTAACCTTAAGTAATAATACCCAACTCTATCCTCTCATCCTAACGTTTCCACAACCGCATAACTAAATCAACCATGACGTGTACCAAAAGAATTCCAACGATCGCGTCCCATAATAAATATAGGGTAAACTGAAAGATCAACCATAATGAACCCTAGCCAAAACAACTGAAAACGAAACAATGTAATCCAAACGATTCAATGGAGTGTGCCAACAACGAAAAATTTGACTCGTCACGGTTAGTATTACCAAATTTCGATACCTCAGAAAATTTTAAACTTTCACCCCATTTAGTTACTCCTCATAAGAACAAAACTTCAATACTACTAAAATCAATCATACTCGTTTTGAACAATAAACTCATCTTTTATCTTCATTATTTTATCAAAGATATCAACTAGTTAGTATACTACAATCTTATTCTAACCATTATCTTGTTTACCCGTATTAAACTTATTTCACTTGTTATTATGAAACCAATACATGTTTATAAAATACGGTGTTTTTTTTTCATTTTATTCTATATTATTATTATTATTATTTTATAAAATTCATTTAGGCTAGTTATAACTAAACTACTACACGTTTACAAGGTGTGGTGTTATTATTATCACTACTATAATAAAATCTCTTTTTTTTTTACTCTTTCCGTCTAGTTAAATACTTCTAAAATTTTAACTCCACTTGAGAAATTTTTTGTAAAATTTCTTTTCCCCTTTAAAATGTATTATCACATGTTACATAGAAAACTAATCCAATTATTTTCAAGACAAATTATTTTTATAGCTTACTACCACAAACTTAAATAAAATATGTAAGTCACGATATCATACCATACACTTACAAATTATTTTCAAAACCGTTTTTCTATAATTAGCCAGACTTATTTACAAGAAAATTTAGTAGTTCTCATTAATTAAAATACATACCCGAATGTAGACACACATCAAAACACTCAAAACGTCGTTGGAACTCCATCAAACTCTAGCACCATAAAATACGAGCAAACACAAGGTACGTTTAAGTTATAATAACTACTGAACGACCATATATCATAACTTAACACACAGTAGTATATATACATCCACATATATATACCTATTAAATCACCCCAAACATACTCGTTACCATACATGTCAGATCAGTCAATCGCGTCATACACTTGTTTTTCCATACGAGTAATCACCATCTTACCACAAGGCATAAAACCCATCACTAAAACCAGTCCATATCGTGTGACCCTATAATCACACAACATGAGTATAACCCAAAACATATAACACACTCAAAAATAGCCATATGGTAGACAACCGTTACATAAACCCATACATTATACATATACCAAAAATCCACATCTCATCATATACAAGCATGTACTAACCCTCTTTCATGCAATCATATTTGAGAACCCATTGAAGTTGTGGTACTTGTATAACTATGTTGGCCACCATACTTATACAATTACCCTTTCCTCAATGCACTCCCTCCTATGATGACACTTATAAGAATCAATACAGCATATAACACATAAATCCATCTACTCACATAAGCTCATAACCACATAAACAATAAGGTCCAAAACTTCATCTATTAAAATAATATAGTCAAACTCTTGGAATACATAAATCCATAGTCTAGCTAAAACAGCATAGACAAACTCCAACACAACATCATAACCAGTTATAAGTCATGTCGCCCATAAGAGTGGAAACAACTTAAAATCATTCCTATCCACCTACTCCTTGTAACTCGAATCACCACATGATTCTTAGGGAACATGACTTAAACATCAAAAGAAAAATACTATACATTTGGTACACCAAATAACTTACTATTGTGAAAGTAAGATATATATCAAAAGCAAAACAGAAATTAACAGGTGACTAAGTCAGGGCAACTACAGTACAACTCATACTAGTCAAAACTCACAGAAAACAAATCAACAATACTTAGGAAATATAATCAAGACCAAACACATAATCCTATGATGCCTATATGCAGGGATCCTTAAGCTATAGACTAGGCTAGGCAACCTAATTCTCTATAACCATTGTCTCTGATACCATTCTGTCACACCCCACCATGGCAGAATATGGGGCGCGACGTATGGATATCATCACAACAATATCGTGTCTATAGAGATAACTAAATGAAATGGATATATCATAAATGGTGACACAATGTCATGAAGATATCTCAAACAATGCAGACATATAGGTAAGTAGGTAACAGGTCTACCTCTTACCAAAGACATACAATTAACAAATAACGAACATATAGGTGTCTACAAAGAATCACTTATTCAAACATAAATAAAGACTAAGAGGAAAGGGGGTTCCTGTAAAACCCGTATTTAAAAATCAGAATATTTAAATACGCAGTTTAATTTTAATAAACTATATATGTTGATGCAAAAGTTGGTTGATCCTTGCTAGACCCGAATTAAGCTTAATTCGGGTTGGCTGGGCTACGGCTCCTGCACCAAGTGAATCGTTTGGTTGGGATCCTGCACACTAAACAACACGCGTTAGGCTTACCGTGGGAATGTTTCCCACGATTAGACTCCGGCGTGAGAGTAAGTAATCGATTTAGGGTTTATGTGAGTTTAGAGTATAGGACGTAATACCTTTGTGGAACCTTGGGGGTTCTTTTTATAGGCAGTGGAACCCTAATGGGCTTCCACTGATGCTTCGGCCCCAAGGAAGAGATAACTATCAAAATTAGAATGATTGTTATCTTCTAATTCTGGTAGTGAATATCCTCCTCCATTGGGATAAAGATATTCCTAGACAGAATATTATTCTGTCTAACCCTATGTCGGCCGAACTGGGCCGTGGGCCGCACACATGTGTGCGGTCACTGTTCATCCAAGCCCATAAGCCTGAATGGCATTATCCCACCCATCCGTGATGGGCCGGATACGGGTAGTACCCGTGAGCCGGGTTCCTGACTCGGCTGGGGACTATACGTCATCATGTCCCCCCAGTCTAGTTGTTACAGCCGTAGGCGTAACCTCTAGACTATCAAGGTGCTCCCGGACATACCAAGGAAGATCTAGGAAATGAGAAACATTGAAAATTTTGTTCTGGCCGCACGTGGCGACCTGTCGTAGGAATATACTTTGAATAGTACCCCAGCCACACGTAACGACCGAGACAATTTAAATGTAACATTAAATACGATCTTACGTAAGAGCCGCATAATCCCGACATAAGAATAAAAACATTAATGATAGTCAACTTTCCAGTCGCATGCCTGCAAAATGCACCATTAATGCCCACCCTTGAGCCACGTAAAACTGCCAACAAGTGACCCGTGGGTCCCCCTCTATTTTTGCAGAAATGTCAGAAACCCTATCCGTTGGATAGGCTAGATAACCTACACATGTCGAACATCCATGGTACCTCAGAAACCGAGGCAACCCTATATAAGAGTTAGTATGCGTGTTTGTTACACACACAACTCACTCCTTCGTCCGCCATTGTTATTCTCAAGCTTTTATCTCCAAAACTTTGCCTTCTTTTCCACGGACTTCCTTCGCTGCAGGTTAGATCATCACGCCTTTAAAAACCTTTTTATAAAACATGGTAAAGGACAACCCACTTATCACGGATGTCCTTAACGTGATGTCCGCGGAAAAATACATTGACTTCCTGTCGAAGTATTACATTCCCGAAAGCGTACACCCCTCCTATCCAGGTGAGGGTGAAGCAATTACGGATGCACCGGCGGGGAAAATAGGCGTGTACACGCGCCTATTTGACTCGGCCAACTATTGTATCCCTTTATCCAAATTCTTGGTAAATCTGCTTTTGTATTATGACTTCCATATCACCCAGCTCCACTGCATAGGGGCATGTAAAGTTAATCAGTTTGAGATTACATGCCATACGTGCGGAGTGACTCCGACCGTGAACCTTTTTAGAGCTTTCTACGCCCCCCAATTAGTAAATGGGTGGCTATCGTTCAAAAAACGATCCGGGAACGCCCCTATGACTTATAGGAAGCCTCTAGATTCCCTTAAGAACTGGTACGACCATTACTTTTTTGTCGATGAGAAGGTATTCCCTACCCCTTTCGTACTCAAAACTAGAGCACCCAAAGATTATCCGCCCAACTCTACAGACTATAGCAGCAAAGACTTGAAAATATTAGATACCCACCGTACGGAATTCCATAAGGGGTTGCCGGAACACTTTTTGTGCTTAGTAGGAATAAGCCGCCGCTACTTTGGGAGGGATGACCTATATCCGTGCTTTCTGACGGTACAGGGAGAGGGTAGGTCTACTTATACCTTGTAGATTTGAAATGTCATGCGTATGTGGTAGATTATTACTAACCCGTATACTTATAAATGTCCGCAGAAATGAACCTACACGGACTACTACGCCAGGGCGAACCAATGAAGGTGGCTGAAGGGTTCCGACCTCTAAAGGAGACAGAACTCCCACTGCTGGAGGCGACTGCTGACCGTACCATACCGCTCGAAGAGACGTCCGAGCCCAGATCAGATGAAGAGGAGCCCAACATTGAGAAGTCCCCCTTGGACTTCCATAATGAAGATGGTGAACATCTATTGCTGGAGGGGGACGCAACCAACCAGGAGGAAAATGATCCTAATGAAGATACTACTCAAGTGTCCGGGTCCGCCCCACTTATATCTAGGAAGAGAAAGACCATTAGGAGGGTGGCAAAGAAAATAGGGGACGAGGTCGGGGCTGCGAACGCTCCCCCCAAGAAACTGAGGAAGGATCATCCGTAGTACCAAGAGGGGAGTGGTACTGCAACTGCTCAGGCCGGCACCACTCCGAACGTGGGAGAGCCCGCCTTGCGAGTTACGCCTGTGAGCGCTGTAGCTCCTCCCGGCCCAGATCCTAGCATTGATACTGCGTAAGTATCCTTCAAATATTTAATCGTGTCACTACACTTTGTGAAATATATAATACTTAGACTAATTTTGCCGAGCTCAATAACAGGGCTAAACCATCTGCCGTAGCACAAGAAGAAGAAGTGAGGAGAGATCCATCCCTCGCACCAACTAATAGACCTCCATCTCCTGCCGCGACACATACCGAGGAGCCATACCACGAAGGGCCAGAAGAGAGTCTACGCCTAGCATGGGACCTCTCAAGTCTGACAAGGTTGGAAACAGAATCTGAGTGTACAGAATTCATTAAGCACATCACCCCACCAGCCCTTGCACAAGACTTAGACGAGTTGGATCATGAATCCCTTCTGGAGCAGTTCGACGTGTCGTCTGCACATCAGGTGACGGTGGGAGCCGCTTTAAGACGCCGCTTGATCAAGGCCCTCGGGAATGTGAGTCGGGCGGATAAGAAGATAGCCCGTTGTGAGGCAATGGTCGTAAAAAACGAGAAGACAATCGTGTCCTTGCAGGCAGCGCTGGTGACAGCCGAGGCGACGATAAAAGAGCAAGCTCATCACGCCGACACCCGAGAGAAGCGCATTGCTGAGCTTGAAGCCCTTGCAGCCGCATCAGACGAGAAGGTAAACCTTCAAACTTTTTAGGCATGCATTTAACCCAAGAAAAAGTATATATATCCTTGTAATAACTCCAAATTTTATATGCAGGTGTCTGCAGCCGAAGCTGCTACCAAGGCCGTGACCGTGCAATCCTTCAATATCGCCCAGGAGCGTGATGCGCTGAAGGATGAGTTGACACGAACCCAGACCAACCTTAAAGAGCAGGCTGGCGCAGCTGATGAGGAGCTAAGCAAGATGGCTGTGAGTTGTGCTGAGAGAATATGTCCTCCCCTGCTATCCGCTACAGCCGGACGCAGGTGGATTATCGGGCAAGGACTGCGACTTGCCGTGGGTAGGGCATTGGAATCTCCACACCTATTGCAGGCGTTTGCCGGGGTCGTATCCGATGGAATCGACCGTGGTAGACATGAGGGCCTGGTCAAAGCTGCGGAACTGATAGGAAAAAATAAAGACATCACACAGCATCCCTATCACAACCCCTCCGCCGCGGCTAACATGACCGCGTCCATGAATGCGTTAGCGGAAATCTAACACCCTCTCCTGGACGAGCTTGAGGCACTTAGGGACGCTCCAAACGAGGCAATAATGTCCCGGTTGAGCGCTGATCCCATTCCTCTGTCATTGGCCACCTATGATTCCGCGTCCAAAGCAATGAAAGGCGAGAAACTGCTTGTAGAAGCACTGGATGCTATTGCGACCAAAGCCCGGGATGGGAAGGATGCTCGTGGGGAGGTCCTCCGTGCTCTAATTGAAGAAGGGAAGAAGGACATAGGGGAATTCCTACCCCCTTGTAACTTATCATTTATAAACACTTGTAATTTTATTCGTCCGTGCATGTACACGGCTAAGACGTATGTAAAACAATTGTCTTTTATTTAGAAGCCCGTGATGACCACGGCCATTTTTGTTATTTTATTTTTGAAACTTGTGTATTTTCATTTTGTTTTGAACACCGTATTCCAATACCGCATGACCTGGCACGACTTATGTAGGAAAGGAAAATACATACAAGCCTATAATTTACTAGACATGCGACGTGCGTCTTTACTATACGAAGCACGATGTGACTACGGCATATGAAACTTACCACAACGTCTTGTGAGTAAGGTGTCTAGTAAGGATACATGATCCATGCGGCTGGGGTTGCATCCCTCTTACGCGGCAAGTTGAATTAGTAGGTTCACTTAATCCTCTTACCCCGCCTGGAGGCGTATAGTACATGTACAGTAGTTTGAAAGAATGCATATGAATGAAACATGACATATTATAATATAAGTAAAATTCATACGACTAACCAAAAATCTAAAAAATGATTTGCACGAAACAAGCCGTGGGGCTAGCTAGGCACCACGACATTTTATTAGAACGTCTTACATTTTTGTTTGAATAATAATGACAAGTCCTAAAAAACAAGAAAGGAAACTAAACAAACATAAGAAAGACAAAAAACAGATAAACCGCATGGTTCTTCATTAAGGCCACATATAGCGAAGTACCCATGCGGAAGCCGTAGCTTTCAAAGATAGCACCTTTTAAGATTGGAGATGTTCCATGTACGCTCTAGGTCGCGGCCATCCATGTCACGTAACCTGTACACGCCTCGTCCCAAGGCTTCAGTGACTTCATACGGTCCTTCCCACTTAGGGCCCAGCTTTCCTGTATTCTCTGCTCGACTTGCTTCGTTAGCACAATAGACGTAGTCTCCCGGTCGAAAAGAAACACCCTTGACCTTGGCGTCATAATAAGCCTTCATCTTAGCCTTGGACTTAGCCTCATTGATGGCTGCTATCTCCCTTTTTTCTTCCAACAGATCCAGGTTGATTCGCAGCTGTTCGTCGTTTGTGACAACATTAACCTCCGCCGTGCGGATGGTAGGCATTCCTATTTCTGCTGGTATAACAGCTTCAGTGCCGTAAGCCAATGCAAATGGAGTATCTCCGTTGGCTGTTTTGATCATAGTTCTATGCGCCCATAGCACATGTGATAACTCATCGACCCATTTGCCACTTCGTTCATCCAGACGAGCCTTGATGCCATTCCCCAAGCTTCTATTTGCCCGTTCGACAAGGACATTTGTCTGCGGATGCTTAACAGATGCGAAGCGCCGCTTGATGTTCAATGATGCGCACCAATCTTTGAATGGGTTGTCCGTGAACTGCTTGTCGTTGTCCGAGATGATTTCTCCTGGTAGACCAAAACGGCACACAATATGTTCCCAAACAAACTTCTTAACCTGTTTGCATGTGATAGACTTGACTGCCTTGGCCTCTATCCATCGTGTGAAGTAGTCCATCGCAACAATCAAGAATTTAACTCCCCCCGCAGCTACATGAAATGGTCCTGCAATGTCGATTCCCTACTTATAGAATGGCCATGGGGACGTGATAGGTGTAAGTTCCTGCTGCGGGTGCCGCGGCACTGGCCTATGCACCTGACAATCACTGCACTTGCGGATCATGTCACGCGCATCTCTGTGCATGGTAGGCCAATAGTATCCTGTCCGTAAGGCTCTAGCTACCACGGACCGTGGACCTGCATGCATGCCGCACAATCCTTCATGTATGTCACTGATTACGTATGCGGCTTGCCGTGGTCCCACACACCGCAGCCATGGCTGCAAGAAGGAGCGCTTGTAAAGGATGCCTTCTCGAAGTTCAAAATGCTGCGACTTCCTTCTGATGCGCCGTGCTGCTTTTTCCTCGTCTGGAAGGGCTTCACTAGTCAGATAGTTGATAATCGGGGTCATCCATGTAGGTCCATCCTCCTCAACTATAGCAGCAACCTCCCCTTCCGTTATAGATTTCTCCTTGAGTATTTCCACCAGGACTTGTTTGGACAAGTGAGCGAAGCTTGTGGATGCGATCTTGCTGAGGGCATCCGCCTTTTTGTTCTCGCCCCTTGGGACCTGCTTGATGGAAAACTTACTGAAAGTCGCGATTAGCGACTTGACTTTTTCCAAGTACCTGACCATGTTGTCCTCCTTAGCCACATATCCACCTAGAATATGGTTCGCGACAAGCCGTGAGTCCACGTAGGCCTCAAGGTTGCGGACTCCCATTCTAGCGGCGATTTTTAAACCCGCAATTAATGCTTCATATTCCGCTTCGTTGTTAGTGGCTGTGAACTCAAAACGGAGGGCGTATGTGAATTCCATTCCTTCTGGATTTGTGAGGATAAGACCAGCTCCGGACCCGTCCGTACACGAAGATCCGTCAGTGAATAACACCCATGGTTCTGTTGGGATATCGTCTTGTTTAACGATTGGTCCTTCCTCATCCGGCTTTTCGATCAAGAAATCTGCCAAGATCTGGCCTTTAACAGCCGTCCTTGGCCTATAAGATATATTGTGCTCCCCTAATAGGATGCTCCATTTTTGTAGTCTCCCTGCTACGTCCGGTCTAGAAATAACCTGTTTGATTGGTTGATCTGTGATGACCACAATTGGGTGCGCCTGGAAGTACCGGCGCAACCGCTTTGTAGCAAACACTAGTGCTAACACCAGTTTTTCCATAGAGGAGTAATTCAGCTCCGGCCCTTGTAGTGTTCTACTTATAAAGTAAACCGGAGTTTGCACCGTATCTCTATCCGTCATAAGTACCGCGCTTATTGCGCCATGAGTGGCTGAGAGATACATAATGAGTTCCTCCTTTGGCCGGGGAGCTACTAGCATAGGTAGGGATGCAAGATGCTGCTTGAGTTGGCCGAAAGCTTCCTCGGCTTCCTTCGTCCACCGGAAGTCTCCCTTCCTAATGCACTTCTTGAGTGTCTTAAATAGGGGTAATGACTTCTCTGCGGATTTGGATAAGAACCTATTCAGCCCGGCCAGTTTCCCATTTAAGGATTGCACCTCCTTCCGTGTCTGGGGGGATGGCAGTTGTATCACTGCGTCCGTCTTCTCTGGGCAGGGTTTGATGCCGTTTGGATCAATTAAATATCCAAGGAACATTCCCTCCGTTGCCCCAAACGTACATTTCTTTGGATTTAACTTCATGTTAATCCTTCTCAGTGTGTCGAATGTCTCTTGGACATCCCGGAGGAGTGCCTCCTCCGTGTGACTTTTTATAACCAAGTCGTCCACATAGACTTCCAAGTTGCGACCTATCTGTGATTCAAAAGCTTTGTCTACCAGCCGTTGATATGTAGCCCCGGCGTTCTTCAGTCCGAATGGCATTTTCGTATAGCAATATACGCCTTGGCTCGTAAACGCCGTTTTTTCCGCATCCTCCTCCGCCATCTGGATCTGGTGATACCCTTTATATGCGTCTAGGAAACATTTAAAAGGATATCCACATAGGGATTCCACCTTCCAGTCGATTTCTGGTAACGGGTAACAATCCTATGGGCAGGCCTTGTTCAAATCCGTAAAATCCACACACATGCGCCAACTTCCGTCATGTTTTTTGACCATGACTGGATTGGATAACCACTCGTGGTAGTATACCTCGCGCATGATACCTGCGTCCACTAGTTTCCGTACTTCCTCCAGTATCACTTTGCTGCGCTCAGGCGCCTGGCCGCGCTTCTTTTGTTTGACGGGTTGGTACCCTTGGCGGATCTGGAGCTTATGTTCTGCTATCGCACGTGGCACGCCTGTCATATGCTTTGGCTCCCATGCGAATATATCTAGGTTTGCACTTAGAAGAGAGCACATGGCCCTTTTGCCGCTATCCTAGAGCGCCCCTCCTATGGATACCTCCTGTTCCGGATAGCCAGGGTGAATTGCTACCTTCCAATTGGGAGGTGGTGATCCGTCCTTGGGTGGAACAGGTGGAGCCGGTGCTGTCACAGTGTGACATTCGGATGCCGGTATAATTGTATTGTAAATGGTAACAATTCCCCCCTCAACGGGGAATTTGATCATTCCGTGCGCCGTGGAGGGTACCGCCCGTATAGCCAAAATACCTGGTCTGCCTATGATCCCATTGTACGGGGAATGTGAGCGTATCACCATGAAGTTCATCTACGCCGTAGTGGAGTGTTCCTCGTTCCCGATGGTTACAAGCAGCCGTAGTTGCCCTATCGGCCAAATAGTGTCTCCACTAAAGCCGGTGAGCGGCGCCGTGGCCGGTACTAATTGGCTTCTTATTTCTGGGCACAACTGCACAAAACAGTGTTCATACAGTACCTCTGCTGACGACCCTCCATCCACATACATGCGACGAACATCGTGTGTTAACGCTTATCTCAATGGTGAGAGGCGCATCAATCACATCGCTTGCTGTGATGAGAGGGAATGAGATTTACCTGCCACGTGAAAATTTTTGGCCCACTTTCTGCCTCGTGCGGCGCTGTCTGGATTGGATCATGTATATGGTCGAAGGTTTGTCCTTTTGGGGATCCTTCTTATCATACTTCTTGTTGTTGTCTTTTCCATCCTTACAATCCTTAAATAGGTGCTTGAGTTTACTTGATTTGATCAGTGACTCGATATGCTTCTTGAGCTGGATACATTCCTCCGTACCGTGGCCTTTGTCATTATGGAACTCGCAGAAGCGACTTCCTTGCCGACGTTCCGGCGGAGTGGTCATTGGGGGAGGCCTTGGAAAGTTCGCCCCTTCCGTCAGCAAGATCTCCCGGTAGGACATCTTTAGGGGGGTGAACTTATCGTCCTGCCGTCCTCCTTTGCTTTGGCTCTTATAGTCTGAGCTCTTGTTATTGTTCTGATTGCCTTGACCACCCGACTGTCTCTGGGACTGATCATTTGACCGATACCCATTTCCTCGGGATGGGTAGGCCGCGGCAACAGCTGTTTCTCCTTCTATGAAATTTCTGACCCTTTCCATGAGGTCATCATATCTCTCTGGACGCTTGTCATTGAGGCGCCTGATCAGTTCTCTGTCTGTTATGGCGTGCATGTAGTCAGAGATTTTCAGGAGCTCCGGCATGGTTCTTGTGCGCGTGCACTCATCATTGAAGCGTTCAGTGAAGGCTTCTGTGGACTCCCCCGGTCGTTGCTTGACAGTTGCCAATGAGACCGGATCCCTATTATACTTCTTCCTTTGAGTATAATTGTTCTCAAACGCAGTGCGTAGTTCCGTGAAACTATCAATGCTCCGTGGAGGGAGTGCCTCAAACCAGTCACGGGCATTTCCAATCAAGGTCGAATTGAACATTTGGCACCATATAGGCATGGGCCATCGCTCAATTTTAGCCTGCGTATCAAATATTTTAAGGTGATCCACCGGATCACCGGACCCTTCATAAGTCTTGATACACACCGGCATGCGACGTTTGGTGTCCTCAGAATAGTTCCGTATCTTGAGGGTGAACGGGTCTTCCCTGGGATCCGCCCATGGCCGGGTGAGCCTAGGGTCATCCCATGGTTCACACCATGGACGCGAAAGATCCTTCGCTTCCGCATCTCGATAGTAAGGGCCACCATAATACTCATCATTATTTGGTGGTGGTGGAGGAGTGCGCCTAGGTCGACGACGCTTAGGCGGATGGTCATCTGAGTCCTCTCCTGACGGGTCTGGGGATGGTGGTGGTGCCCCATCCTTTGGGTAGGGACCACTTTTTTGAGATGAACCGGAAGCCTTCTTCCCGGTGTTCACCCTGTCCCACACGCTCGGGCGACGAGCGGTTCTGGCCAACTCTCGATCCGGCCGCTCGGGTGAGCCATCAGATTTATCTCCTCCTTCCCGGGACTGCATTAGTTTCTGTATGAGGCGATCTCCTATGCGCTCAAACACGTTCCTGGGTTGAGGGGTTTCCTCAAGGATCCTAAGGCCGAGCTCTCCTTTTTCTCCGATTCTGGGAAGAGGTGATTGGTCCGGTGTCACCAAAATTGAGTCTGGATTGGAGGTTCCTTCCCAGATTCAACCTTGACGCGATCCCCGGGACGATTCTATCGAAGTTCTGCGTGAGAACTCGAGTAAGATCCTCCTCGCTGAGTGGTAGGGCCTCTACCTCTTCCTCTACCGATGGTCTGCGCGGCTCCTTGTTAAGAGGGTTGGGCGCACTCCCTGGATCCGGATTGTCCAGGGTTGAAGTAGGTGGGGGTGTTGTGGAGATCGTGCTCGTCACCCCCAAGGACTGGAAGCCCCCACGGTTGCTAGGTCCGCCTGCAAGGCGGCTAGGTGATTGATTGGGGATGAGTATCCCTTCCCCTTGGGACTTCCGGTTTCCGGGATTCATATTCCTGGGATTGGCTTGCTGACGCCCCTTCGTCATAGGAGATTTGGAATGAAGTTTTGTTCTAGCTTAGTGTAATGGGTCCCACGGATGGCGCCAACTTGTTGATGCAAAAGTTGGTTGATCCTTGCTAGACCCGAATTAAGCTTAATTCGGGTTGGCTGGGCTCCGGCTCCTGCACCAAGTGAATCGTTTGGTTGGGATCCTGCACACTAAACAACACGCGTTAGGCTTACCGTGGGAATGTTTCCCACGATTAGACTCCGGCGTGAGAGTAAGTAATCGATTTAGGATTTATGTGAGTTTAGAGTATAGGACGTAATACCTTTGTGGAACATTGGGGGTTCCTTTTATAGGCAGTGGAACCCTAATGGGCTTCCACTGATGCTTCGGCCCCAAGGAAGAGATAACTATCAGAATTAGAATGATTGTTATCTTCTAATTCTGGTAGTGAATATCCTCCTCCATTGGGATAAAGATATTCCTAGACAGAATATTATTCTGTCTAACCCTATGTCGGCCAAACTGGGCCGTGGGCCGCACACATGTGTGCGGTCACTGTTCATCCAAGCCCATAAGCCTGAATGGCATTATCCCACCCATCCGTGATGGGCCGGATACGGGTAGTACCCGTGGGCCGGGTTCCTGACCCGGCTGGGGACTATACGTCATCAATAAAAGTATTAATTATTATACAGAGATATAAACGCAGAAATTAAATACGCAATCCCGGTTTATTTAAATACTATAAATATTTCAGTTTATTCAGATAATAAAATAACAGTATAAATTCAGATATTACGCGAATATTAATTATTCAAGAAGAAAATAATCCATATCAGAATATACCACGAGGATTAATATAAATTTCACGCAGTCTCAGTTCTATTAAAAATATTACGTAGTTAATTATTCAGAAAATAATTCAGAAAATTTTATTCAGTATGACGTACATATTTATTTAAGTAAAATAAATAAATACATGGCGAGATTTTAAAAACACGAGAAATATATTTACGTTTCAGAACGAGATTTTTAAGTACGAGTTTTACGTAAATAATTAAACGCGAAAAAAAAGAAAAAAGAATATTTGTGCTTTTGGGCCGGCTTGTGAAAGAAAGGAAAGGAAAAAGAAATTGGACTAAGCCCATTTGGGGTAAGAAAAAGGAACGGGGGGTTTCCCCTTTTCACACACAACGAACAAAAAAAAAAAAAAGAATCTAGGGTTGCTCATTGGTGGCCGCCGGCTGGGGAAACAAAGAGACGGAAGTCTCGAGTTTTTGACCGATTAGTAGTACCCCATATTCAGAATCATAACGGTAATCGTCCTCGTCCTTTTCTTTTATTTTGATTCGTCAGGTATGTTAGGGTGTCACAGCCGAGAGTTTTTTAAGACTCTCGGTGTGGATTCCTTCCTGCCAATTACGCATAGCAGCAAACGTAGGTCATAGGGGTCGGGTTTGGTGTGTTGTACAGCCGAGACCCTCATGGTCTCGGTGGTGCTGTTGTGTTGGCCGACCGAGGACAGAAAACCCCAAGCAGGGGTGTCGGGTTTGGTTTATGGCACAAATACCGAGACATCAAGTCTCGGTGGTTCTTTCTCTGCCCAGCCGTGACCCACACAGGGGCGGCTTGGGTCCGGTCCAGCGACCGCAGCTAAAAGAAACCCCATCAGGGGTGTTTGCCTCGTAGCAGGGGGTGTTTGGGATTAATTTTCAGAAAACAGGGGTGTTTGGGTCTATTTCGCCAGCAGGGGTGTTTGGCACTGCACTAACAGTGGGAACTTAGACAAGCAGGGGGAACTAGATAACTAACGGGGGGGGGGGGGGGGGGGGGAACTCGACTAACAGTGGGAACAACAAAACAAGCAGGGGGAAACTAATAATGCAAACAGTGGGAACCATGGGAGTAATTGAATGGATTAATCATTTTTTTTAAATGAGTTTTGTTAATAAATAAATTATATTGTATGATTTATTTAATTTAATTAATAAAATTTAATTGATCCTCGCTTGATCGTTTATCTTATTAAAAACATATGATTTATTAATGAGTTAATTTTAAAGATATTAAATTGAAAATATTTCTAAATCAGGAAATTTTCTATGTATGACAGGTTACTATTTTTAGTAAAATCGTAAATATTAGAAATACATATCACACGGTAATCAGAATTATAAGAATACACTCATCAGAAATAATAAAGAACATTCGGATTTATCAGATTGTATAGTACTATAATACAAGAACATTTTTAAATCGAAATAAGAACATACCAGAATCATAAATTATAGACAATAATCAGACGACTTAATTTCCCGTCTATTATTTATGTAGTATTCGTGAAGTCAGAGTCGATCCTTCAGCTTTCATTCTTATATCATTACGGGACCCGAGGTACGGATTTCCGTTCTTTCAGTAAGGACTTCCTTTCTATGCATGATTAGGATTCCCCATCTTCAGCCAAATGTTTTCCCCAGTATATGTTTTAAACTTATCAGTGTTTATGTTAAGAATTAAATAAATTGCCTGAGCATTATATACAAGCATGATTAGTTTATGTACTAGTTACGGAGGTACCGTAACCACGACACTAGAGGCACCGGTGTCGTGACTCACATGCAGGAGAGTGATATCCTGCATCGTCCCACTCAGCTCAGCTTGGCCATTTTATCAGTATTATTAGTGGGGCGTATGGATGCATCCTAGGCTACAGTTTACAGTTTAGCAGGTAAATGTGGTGTGTGCTCTACATCCTTCACATTGGAGCTGATCCCTCCACCCAGCACAGTTATTTAGAGGTCACCCCTCTACAACATGATGAGGTCACCCCTCCAGTTATTCATGCACGGTTGTTACCGCACGTGACCTATATAAGCTCTGGCAAATTAAAATACAGTAAATGCATGTTTTCAGATTTATCAGATAACAGTTCAGCTTTATTATTTACAAATCAGACTTTACAGATTATGCACAGATTTCCGCTGCAACTTTACTTATCAGTCTTACAGCTCCAGTATTTTACCATCTGTTTCATTTCAGTAGTTCCTTATCATGCTTATTATCCGTTCACTGAGCGTTATGCTTAGCCGTAGTTCCCTTTCATGTTCTAACGGCAGGTACCCCAGGACGCTCTTAGGATTCTGAGAGCATGTGCATTTGGATGGAAGCTACCCAGACTTCTTACTTTATGCATTTCTTACATTATTCTGCTTATTTGGACATTGTTTAGTCCTTTCCTTCAGTATTTTATCTTTCATGTTTTGAGCTTAGTTTGAATTACCGATGTTTGATTCCGGTATTTCCGTTATGGTCATTTAATGTTTTAGGACATTTACCTTATGCTTTGATGACACGCCATAAATACACGTAACGGTCCACTTATCCAAGTGGGGTGTTACAATTATGGTATCAGAGCTATAGGTTCGACCTGTAGGCTCTAAAACTTGACCTGTGACTAGTGGGTAGTCACCAGGAACTTCCCAGATTTTGGCGTTGTTATCTTCATGTTTCTCATGCATTAATCAGTCAGTTTTCTTCAGTTATTAGTCGGTTTCTTAAAGTTTTTGACTAAGTAAAAGGTTGGTACAGGACTGGCCATATTTAGTCGCATGTGCTTTTCTGCGAATTTTGTTTTGGTGAACCGACCCATAGGCGTTCACCCTTGGCCGTTCAGATTTTGGATTGATGAACTGAACCTAGGCATTCATCCTTATTCATGTCAGATTCATGTTGTCAGTCAAGTAATCCTTGGTGAACCAGCCATAAACGTTCACCATTGTTCATGTCAAATTTCATGCTTTTCAGTCGAAGGTTGTTTTGTGAACCGACTCATAGTTGTTCACCTTTGTCATATCAGGACATTTCAAAAATTTAGACAAGTATGGGTTGGACTATAGCCAACCATATTTAGTCCCAGATTATGAATTTCAATACAGGACAATTCTCAGAAATTTTGACAAGCATGGATCGAACCAAAATCGCCCATACTTAGTCGTATGTTTTGTTCCTTGAATTCTGTGGATTGAACCATAGCCATCCACACGAGTTGATGTTAAACCTCAGTTGATTTTCTTTTATGTTCTAGTAACAGTCAAATTTTCATATCCTCATGTTGAGGTCGTCTTCAGGTTTGATTCAGTTCATGTCTCCTTACGAGGATTATGTTTTCAGCAAAGTAATGATGTTCTCATACGCAAGGATTTCAGTAAAACCCATTTTTATGATAAATCATGATTGGCCTTCATTAATCATGCTTCATCCTGACCACTGTTGGGACTTCGATTATATCATACTTTCAGTCTTGATATAACTAGCAGTAAGTCGACGCAGGAATTACAGGCTATCATGTTACTTATTTCAGACCAGTTTACTACCGTTTAAATCAATTTATTTCTTAGATCACGTCAGACAAGCGACACCAGTATCGACCATCCAATAAAATTTCCACCAGTGCCATGAACAGTAGTCTATATGGACCCTCTGTATAGTGCCTCAGTTATACTCCTTGTACAGTGATACATGTGTACTCCACATACAATGTCTCGATATGCTTCATGTGCAATATTCATTTTGTACTTCATGTACAGTAGTCCAGGTGTACACCAGGTACCCTACTCCATGGATATTGCTAATCGATCCTCAATCATCTCGGGCGTTTCCACTTGTCGATAGTTTACCAGGTGCTGATGCTGCTCGTGAGTTGAAGATTTTACCAGATACTGATGCTGCGAACACTTTGAAGACCTCAAAATTTCTGATGCTGCCGATGTATGGAGATTTCTCAAGATGCTGATGCTGATGCTGTTATACTATAAAGACACTGCAGAGCAAGGACGAAAACTATAAATTTGAAATTTTTGACGAGAATAAACTTCTACCATCTGACACTACCATTCCATTACAGACTTTTACTTCTCAGCTAGATGTCACACTTCACTCAACTAACCGTTCATTCAGAAGAGTGGGAACCGGAACCCAGCCGGCCACTCAGTAGAATGGTTACATGAATCACGGTCATGATAATGATCGTCATAAAGTGACAGACAAAGCAGTAGTGACAACCACCGTGCTTATAATTAGTCAGTCCGTAACCATCGGAACTCTGGTACAGACATACGGAGGTCAGTAATCTAACCGGTCCGCCAATCCTAGCAGTTACTAGAAATTCTTAACCTTATTCAGACTCACCATTAAAATACATGTCCAGACAATAGTTAAGACACAGGTCTTATGTATCATTTAGGAAGACACATATCAGGACACCTGTCATGGTACACGTCATACGAATCTTTTCTCAAAATACGAGTCAGAACTCATAACTCTAGTATATTTTTCTAAACCATGCCCTCAGTATTTTAGGGCACCCTTCAGAAAGGGGTATACCCATTCTATTATGCCACGCAGAAATCAGATCATATGAAAAATTGAGTCACCACCACTAGAGTATGATTCAGGTTAAACACGTAGTGTTCATTCTGTGAGGTTACAAACGAACACAATCAGTGAAAGTTGCCACGTTTACTTCAAGTATTCATATGCCGGCTTTATCTTAAATCAGGTAGTTACCTGCCTCTCAGCCATAAAGGACTCAACAGTATCACCATATTTATTAAAGTCTTATTTTCAGTTAACGACGAGATCCGTCTTACTAAATCCCGAATGTATTCATCATACTTCTGCCAGAAAAATTCAGTACAAATTATTTCTGCCTTACAAGCGCGTGACTTATCAGTCCATAGTTACGAAGACTTTTAGCTATCAGTTATAAATTCACTTCTGAAATTCTTCGAATCCATGATCAGCAGAGTTTACTAAAATCTCCAGATGTCATTCCAGAAATTCCTTCCTAACTACGAGACATAATTTAACACCGAGCTAGTTTCAAAAACAGAACCTGTTTTCAGAACTCTTGATCACAGGGCTTCAGCTAAGTTAAAAGAGTTGCAGCAATTGCTGCAAGAATTACCGGAACGAGGCTTTATTCGCCCTATCGCACCACTAGGAAGTGTATCGTTTTTGTCTATCAGAAAGAAGACCGGTACCATGAGATCATGTATCGATCATCGAAAATTTACGAGATCGCCATTCATAAAACGATACTCATTCCACGAATAGGAGGTTACCTGATCTACTACGATGTCTTAATTATTTTCCAGAACAATTCGCGATCATGCCACCGACAATGGTGAGAGAAGAACATGATGTATTCCAGATTTCTGTCGAACATGTTATAGTCTCTCTAAAATTTTGACTTATACGTCTGAGCTCCCTAATACTCCAGCTATAGTATGAAATTTATGAATAAAATTTTTCCATGGCTCCTCAGACAAAATTATCCGTATATTCATTGGTAACATTCTGATCTGCTAAATTCTAAGAGAAGTACAAGAGAATCATTTTTTTTTCAGTTGAACAGAATCTCCGATAGGAGAAAATTGTATAAGCAACTTTTCAGATGTGAATTCCAGTTGAACGGAGTGGCATTTCTGAACCACCCTATTTCAGCAGAAAGAAATTTCAGACAACCCTGCAAAGGTGAAGGCCATCACCTGATGGTCCCAACTGACGCCTATGAACGAAATTCCACCAGAATGTACCAAAATTCCAGGCAGAATTTTGATAGAAACAGTATAACGCGTTGAGACATCTATGTTCATATCTAATACCTTCCATTCCAACAGGTTTAAGATAGAACGTCGTTATACTATCGAGTTATTACTACCAGTAGCAATTTTGGACCGAAAGGAGACAAGACTCCATGGAGATTTTTATCAGATTACCACAGACTCAGAAAAGTATAACACTATCTAAGTGATTGTCGACCATGTAATCAACTTACGCGTTCCCTCTCATCCAGAAGGATTACGCAGTAGTGGACCTGCAGAAAATTTAACAGTAAATAGTACGATTTCAAGTATTTTGGCGACCATCATATCAGACAGAATACATGTTCACGATCAAGTGTATGTTTACGCCCACTTTAAATTCATGTTTATTTTCACTTTCACGTTTACGTCTCATTCGCAAATTGATGCTGTTTCAGTTCATCTTTATGCTATCTCTTTATTTAAGCTCACGGTTGGGTTCATAACATTGTTCACGTTCAAGTTCGTGTGCCATTTCACGATACACGTTTCTCAGTTTATTACCGTATATGGTTATAGAAAGCTTGAGAAATTAGACTCAAGTTTAGCACAACTATTCCATAACCAGGCAGACGTTTCACATCTTAGGCCGTAACGTTTGGCATTCATTCCCCAGTCAGCATACGTTCATGATATGTTCTAGTATCACGTTCACAGTATGATTCACGTATCACATTCATGATATATTCCATTCCAAAGCTCCTCATATAATTATGAACCACGTTCACAATTGCTCACTCAGCACGTTCAAAATTGTTCACGTAGTTCGTCCCTATATTTCAGCAGCTTTCTCAGAGATATCAATATTATCTTTTCAGAATATTTACACGTATCGTTTCATGTATCCTACATGCTATGGCTTTTCATTCTATCAGATTTAGAAAATCCATCTTAAGTATGGAATCGAGAACTATTCAGTATTCATCAGGACAGGGTCATCAGGACCAAGATTTTGTTCATTATGTTTAGACCCTTGAAGGAATCGTTTCGAGCGGGAGGCCACTCGAAACAGAGGAGTCCATCCGGACCTCTCATCCCCTTTCCTTCAATAAATCCAGTTAAGTTCTTTCAGTCATGTCACGTTCCATGTTCTCTTCAGCCATGTCACGTTACATGATCATTTCAGTCATGTCAGGTTTATACCTATCAGCAGCATTATGTCTTAATTAGAAGACAATTTATCCTTCAGCTTAATTGTCCTTTCAGTCTACGTGTTCTTCCAGTTTTTATAACTTCATCAGCTTATTACCTTTAATTCGAGGACGAATTTCTCCTTTTTAGAGGGGAAGAATTGTAAAACCCAGTATAGTCGTACCTTTAATTTGGGGACGAATTATTGTTTTTAGAGGGGAAGAATTGTAAAACCCGTATTTAAAAATCAGAATATTTAAATACGCAGTTTAATTTTAATAAACTATATAAGTATTAATTATTATACAGAGATATAAACGCAGAAATTAAATATGCAATCCCGGTTTATTTAAATACTATAAATATTTCAGTTTATTCAGATAATAAAATAACAGTATAAATTCAGATATTACGCGAATATTAATTATTCAAGAAGAAAATAATCCATATCAGAATATACCACGAGGATTAATATAAATTTCACGCAGCCTCAGTTCTATTAAAAATATTACGTAGTTAATTATTCAGAAAATAATTCAGAAAATTTTATTCAGTATGACGTACATATTTATTTAAGTAAAATAAATAAATACATGGCGAGATTTTAAAAAACACGAGAAATATATTTACGTTTCAGAACGAGATTTTTAAGTACGAGTTTTACGTAAATAATTAAACGCGAAAAAAAAAGAAAAAAGAATATTTGTGCTTTTGGGCCGGCTTGTGAAAGAAAGGAAAGGAAAAAGAAATCGGACTAAGCCCATTTGGGGTAAGAAAAAGGAACGAGGGGTTTCCCCTTTTCACACACAACGAACCAAAAAAAAAAAGAATCTAAGGTTGCTCATTGGTGGCCGCCGGCTGGGGAAACAAAGAGACGGAAGTCTCGAGTTTTTGACCGAGTAGTAGTACCCCATATTCAGAATCATAACGGTAATCGTCCTCGTCCTTTTCTTTTATTTTGATTCGTCAGGTATGTTAGGGTGTCACAGCCGAGAGTTTTTTAAGACTCTCGGTGTGGATTCCTTCCTGCCAATTACGCATAGCAGCAAACGTAGGTTATAGGGGTCGGGTTTGGTGTGTTGTACAGCCGAGACCCTCATGGTCTCGGTGGTGCTGTTGTGTTGGCCGACCGAGGACAGAAAACCCCAAGCAGGGGTGTCGGGTTTGGTTTATGGCACAAATACAGAGACATCAAGTCTCGGTGGTTCTTTCTCTGCCCAGCCGTGACCCACACAGGGGCGGCTTGGGTCCGGTCCAGCGACCGCAGCTAAAAGAAACCCCATCAGGGGTGTTTGCCTCGTAGCAGGGGGTGTTTGGGATTAATTTTCAGAAAACAGGGGTGTTTGGGTCTATTTCGCCAGCAGGGGTGTTTGGCACTGCACTAACAGTGGGAACTTAGACAAGCAGGGGGAACTAGATAACTAACGGGGGGAACTCGACTAACAGTGGGAACAACAAAACAAGCAGGGGGAAACTAATAATGCAAACAGTGGGAACCATGGGAGTAATTGAACGGATTAATCATTTTTTTTAAATGAGTTTTGTTAATAAATAAATTATATTGTATGATTTATTTAATTTAATTAATAAAATTTAATTGATCCTCGCTTGATCGTTTATCTTATTAAAAACATATGATTTATTAATGGTTTAATTTTAAAGATATTAAATTGAAAATATTTCTAAATCAGGAAATTTTCTATGTATGACAGGTTACTATTTTTAGTAAAATCGTAAATATTAGAAATACATATCACACGGTAATCAGAATTATAAGAATAGACTCATCAGAAATAATAAAGAACATTCGGATTTATCAGATTGTACAGTACTATAATACAAGAACATTTTTAAATCGAAATAAGAACATACCAGAATCATAAATTATAGACAGTAATCAGACGACTTAATTTCCCGTCTATTATTTATGTAGTATTCGTGAAGTCAGAGTCGATCCTTCAGCTTTCATTCTTATTTCATTACGGGACCCGAGGTACGGATTTCCGTTCTTTCAGTAAGGACTTCCTTTCTATGCATGATTAGGATTCCTCATCTTCAGCCAAATGTTTTCCCCAGTATATGTTTTAAACTTATCAGTAATTATGTTAAGAATTAAATAAATTGCCTGAGCATTATATACAAGCATGATTAGTTTATGTACTAGTTACGGAGGTATCGTAACCACGGCACTAGAGGCACCGGTGTCGTGACTCACATGCAGGAGAGTGATATCCTGCATCGTCCCACTCAGCTCAGCTTGGCCATTTTATCAGTATTATTAGTGGGGCGTATGGATGCGTCCTAGGCTACAGTTTACAGTTTAGCAGGTGAATGTGGTGTGTGCTCTACATCCTTCACATTGGAGCTGATCCCTCCACCCAGCACAGTTATTTAGAGGTCACCCCTCTAAAGCATGATGAGGTCACCCCTCCAGTTATTCATGCACGGTTGTTACCGCACGTGACCTATATAAGCTCTGGCAAATTAAAATACAGTAAATGCATGTTTTCAAATTTATCAGATAACAGTTCAGCTTTATTATTTACAAATCAGACTTTACAGATTATGCACAGATTTCCGCTGCAACTTTACTTATCAGTCTTACAGCTCCAGTATTTTACCATCTGTTTCATTTCAGTAGTTCCTTATCATGCTTATTATCCGTTCACTGAGCGTTATGCTCAGCCGTAGTTCCCTTTCATGTTCTAACGGCAGGTACCCCAGGACGCTCTTAGGATTCTGAGAGCATGCGCATTTGGATGGAAGCTACCCAGACTTCTTACTTTATGCATTTCTTACATTATTCTGCTTATTTGGACATTGTTTAGTCCTTTCCTTCAGTATTTTATCTTTCATGTTTTGAGCTTAGTTTGGATTACCGATGTTTGATTCCGGTATTTCCGTTATGGTCATTTAATGTTTTAGGACATTTACCTTATGCTTTGATGACACGCCATAAATACACGTAACGGTCCACTTATCCAAGTGGGGTGTTACAATTATGGTATCAGAGCTATAGGTTCGACCTGTAGGCTCTAAAACTTGACCTGTGACTAGTGGGTAGTCACCAGGAACTTCCCAGATTTTGGCGTTGTTATCTTCATGTTTCTCATGCATTAATCAGACAGTTTTCTTCAGTTATTAGTCGGTTTCTTAAAGTTTTTGACTAAGTAAAAGGTTGGTACAGGACTGGCCATATTTAGTCGCATGTGCTTTTAACGTTAATCGAGCTAGTTTAATTACATACCTTTAACCCTTATGCAATATTTCGGTTTTGATCTTCCCCCATGGATGTTTCAACTGATATTAGGTATATTGTAGGGTTATGGGTCGTTTTTAGGGGTCTAGGGGTGTTTATATAGGCTTTGGTAACCTCCTTAACAAGTTTGAGCCCAAAAGGGACTCTACTTGGGCCTTTCCTACCCGTTTCCTTCCTTTAATCGGCCATAACAGCCCATCCACAACCCACCCCATTAAATTTGGGTTATTTACACTCTCCCCCTTCTATTTTATGTTTACCTATACTTCCATACACTTCCGGGTCGAAACCGGACACCCTTTCGCTAATTTTTTTGACTTTCTGCGTAATTTTCGATCTTAACTTTATTTTTAAAACTTTCCTAAAATAGAAAACTCCTATAATACATAGAATATAGATAATATATATCTAATGTACATATATCACGTATGATACATACACAAAATCCTACGAAAACGATAATTCAACGTTCACGAAATTTTCGCGTGATCTCATTTCATTTCACTTCATTTCATTTCATTTCACTTCATTTCATTTCATTTCACTTCATAGTCACTATAATGTGAGCTTATGATTCATGAAATAACCATTCATCGATTTATTTAAGAGCACTTCGTACTCATAAACGATATCCAAACCATGCTCATTCACACCAAATAAACACGTAAACGCATAAAACACATAGTTACACATAACACCCTAAAAATACGACTAAGTGATGAACCTCAAAACCACGGTTGTCACACCAAACACGAGTATTTTCTCAAACCTTATGTTAATAAACTGAGTAGTCCTAACTGGATGCTACTCTACATACAAAAGAAATAGATAGTCCCCAAAATAGATGTTATCTCAAACAATACATCATGAACAAAACAGAAAGTAAATAACTAATCTAAGCAAGATCCAAACGTTTACATTTACAAACGTTTGGATCTATTTAGGGTAAATAATTTATGAAGTTGATGAGATAAAGATGGAGAGGATGAGTGTGTGTGTGTGTGTGTGTGTGAGTTTTGATGAAGGTTACGTAGTGAATGCATGAAAACCTAGTCAAGGGAGCGTATTTAGTCAGCCAAAGTTCTTACAAAATGGCACCAACAACCCCTGCACAATACACAAAAGAGCAAATGTAGCCTAACGGCTATAAAACACATATAAGTTATACATTAAGCCCCTCAAGGCTTATGAACTTGACACAACATATCCAAAATTCAACAGAGTGGTCATGTGGTTTTCATATCTAAAATTTATTCATATTTCTGATTTTGTACTAACCTCATGCCAGATTCATGTAACTTTTCTAGCGTAATAAAAAGCGAGAGATTTTTTTTTGGAATATTGATAATCGACAACGTTTACCGTCCCATATTTGGGCTAATGACTTAAAAATGTATCTAATTTGTCACTTTTTACCGTTCTGTGTAGCCATCTTTTTTTTTCCTATATTATCATTAAACTTTGTGATTTCGTACATTCTGTGTACCCGGTGACCTGCTTAAGTGGTTAACAGGTTACCTTAACGACAGTTTAATTTTTTACTACAACGTTAGTCCTTTATATTAACGACTATAATATAAACAGTTAAAACTTGATTTTATTAAAATAAAATGTATAACTTTAAAAAAAAGTATGTAACTCTAAATATTTACGTTTTCGTCAGATATTTTATGTTTTCCTCAGTAATGTTACTGTTTCGGCTGTAAATTTACGTTTTCGTCAGTAAATTTACGTTTTTGTCTCGTTTTCGTCAGTATTTTTACGTTTTCATCAAGAAATTTATGTTTTCATCTGTAAATTTACGTTTCCGTCTGTAAATTTATGTTTTTTTCTGTAAATTTATGTTTTCGTATGTATTTTTACGTTGTCGTCTGTAAATTTACGTTTTCGTCTCTAAATTTACGTTTTCGTCTGTAAATTTACGTTTTTGTCAATATTTTTACGTTTTCGTCTCTAAATTTAAGTTTCCGTCAAGAACATCACATTTTCGTCAGTAAATTTATGTTTTGGTCAGTAAATTTACGTTTTCGTCTATAAATTTACCTTTTCGTCAGTAAATTTAGGTTCTTGTCTGTAAATTTACGTTTTCGTCAGTATTTTAACGTTTCTCGTCAGAAAATTCTCTTTTTTGTCTGTAAATTTATGTTTTCGCCTGTAAATTTACGTTTCCGTCTGTAAATTTACGTTTTCATAAGAATTTTACGTTTTCGTTTGTAAATTTACGTTTTCCTCTGTAAATTTACGTTTTTGTCAATATTTTTACGTTTTCGTCTCTAAATTTACGTTTTCGTCAATAATATCACATTTTCGTTAGTAAATTTATGTTTTCGTCAGTAAATTTACGTTTTCATCTATAAATTTAGCTTTTCGTCATTAAAATTACCTTTTCGTTAGCAAATTTACGTTTTCATCTGTAAATTTACGTTCTCGTCAGATATTTTACGTTCTCGTCATTAGTTTTTCGTTTTCGTCAAAAAATTTATGCTTTCGGCCAAAAAAATTACGTTCTCGTCTGTAAATTTTTGTTTGTAAATTCATGTTTTTGTCAATATTATTATGTTTTCGTAAGTATTTTTACGTTTTCATAAGTAACTTTACTGACGAAAATGAAAACGTAAATGTACTAACGAGAACGTAAATTTACAGACGAAACCGTAAAGTTATTGGCGAAAACGTAAAAATACTAACGAATACGTAAAAGTATTGACGAAAAGGTAAATATACTGACAAAACCGTAAATTTGCAGACGAAAACGTAAAGAAACTGACGAAAACGTAAATTTACTGACGAAAACGTAAATTTACCGACAAAAACGTAAATTTACTGCCGAAAAGGTAAAAACATTGACAAAAATATTAAAATATTGACGAAGACGTAAATTTACTGACGAAGACGTAAATTTACTGACGAAAACGTAAAATTTTTGACGAAAACGTAAATTTACAGACGAAGACGAAAACGTAAAAATACTGACGAAAACGTAAAAATACTGACGAAAACGTAAAAATACTGACGAAAACGTAAAATTGCTGATGAAAACGTAAAAATTCTGATGAAAACGTAAAAAACCAGAGTAAAACGTAAAAATACTTATGCGAACGTAAAAATACTGATGCGAGCGTAAAGTTACTGACAAAAATGTAAAAATACTGATGAAAACGTAAAAATACTCATGAAAACGTAAAATTATTAATTAAAACGTAAAATTATTAATGAAACGTAAAATTATTGATGAAAACGTAAAAGTCCTAATGAAAATGTAAAAGTACTGATGAAAACGTAAAAAAAAGGGGAAAATATAAAATCAAACGAATACTGATAAAAACGTTCGAAAATGTAAATTTATGTAAAAAAGTACTATTTTTGTAAAAAAATTCCAAAATATTTTTGTGCAAAAAAACCGTACAAACATTTTTTTTGTAAAAAATTGTAAAAAAAACTATTACAAAAATTTACTGTAAACTTTTTTTTTGAAGTTATAGTTTTATGAAAAATATTATTTTTTCCGAAAATCAAAGTTCAAGTGTTTATATAAACAACCGTTAATATAAGGACTAACATTGTAATAAAAACTAAACTGCCGTTAAGTTAATCTGCTAGAGCAAGTCAAACAAGTCACCGGTACACACAATGTACGAAATCACAAAGTTTAATGATAATATAGGAAAAAAAAGATGGCTACATAGAACGGTAAAAAGTGTCAAGTTAGATGCATTTTTAAGTCATTAGCTCCATATTTTGATACATAAACTTATCAAATATATCCGCTATTGTTTTTAATCTTTTCTGTCAATTTTTAAACTTGAAATTTATCAAGCAACTCTTGTATAGATTAAAGCTACAACTGAAGTCTTTTGGATAAGATCTTTAGCCTCAAGTTTGTGTTATTGCTAGTACTTAAATAGATATGAGATATGACATTATGACTGTCAAAACGTAACTGAAGAGTATTTGAAAACATACTAAATTATAAGTGTAACTTGATCATTTGTCCAATGAAAACATACTAATTATAGATGATGGTTTTGTTATAAAAGAATATACAATAATGAAAAAAGAATGGTAATGTGCAGAGAGAGTCGATATCAAACATGAGATGTATGGCTGTGTTGTCTAGAAGCACTTTTGAGAGAGTGTGTCCCACAAGTTTGTTACGAGTAAAGTGTGAATGGATCAAACACCATTTCTTTTTGTTTCCTTGTTAATGGCCACAAATATTGTAATGTACGATTCAGTAGTGTGAAACCATTTTATGGTTTTCTCAATGTCCCGTTTGAATTCAATACGTAGATTGAAACCATTTTAGTTCTCAACAAATATATAATGTACTTGTAAAATAACAATATGATTGTATTGATTGAATGACTTACACATAAGATAACATATGTATTTATACTAAATACATAACTTTGATAATAAGTAACATACACAAAACCCTAAATTTAATGGCCACAAGCCACGGGCTTGAGCCTATCGTCTAACACTCCTCCGCAGTTTGAACGGGAGGCTTCCGAACGTACAAGCTGGAATAGAAACACTTCTTCTTTTCTTCATCTTCTTTGTCTGTTTGAGCGAAAATATAATTGTATTCTACGGCATAGTTGTTTGTTGCTTGCCGCTTCCCCCTTTGCGTGGCTTGCTTTGCCTTTAGGTAGGAGCGACATTTTTTACCAACTATGTTTGAAAAATGGCAATGATCTCTGACGGCAAAAAAAATAAACAATGGTGATGAGAAAAAACAAGAGATGTGTTATGATCTAGAGTTTTAGTTGCTAGGGTTTATTTGATTAAAAGAAATTATTGAAATCAATAAAGCGGAAGAAAGTAAGTGGGATCCCTCTGAATCATCGGCGAGTGACCGATGACCGGAGGATAACTGTTATGTGATGGCTTGTACCTAAAGCTCTGATACCATGTAAAATAGCAAATATGTTGTATTGATTGAATGCAGATGTGACATATGTATTTATACATAATACATAGCTTTGAGATTAAGCAACCTATTGAAAACCTTAAACCTAATGGGCCACAAGCCACGGGCTTGAGCCTATCGTCTAACAGTACTACGATATAACAGTTATTCAAAAAAACGTCAAAGACATACGACCCAGTCTGTAGTGTGCACCATGTTAATATTGATATCTGAACCAGTTAGCGGATAAAACGTCATGTGTAATGTACTGAATGTTTTGGGGAAAAAGTTGTGCGTTGGACCAAATTTTAAAATTCGTAACATATAGTGAAACACTTTGAATTCACATACTCAAAACGCGTCATTGCATAGTGTGATTAGTGACTTCAACTTAAACGATAAGAATAAGCATAAGAGGAAAGAAACGTAGTTTAGTTTATAAGTCGACACTGATTATATTTTACACGGAGTTAAGCACTAATATGGATTGATTATTAACACATGATGAAATGCTATGGGCAGAGTTTGTTTTGTTCTTGGTTAAAAAACAACCTATCTCACCTCTGAAATGCGTTTAACCAAGTACAATTCCGAATTGCAGCTGCTTATATAAAAAGAATGTTAATGAGAGGGTAATGATGAGAAATGAATATGTGGGGTGGAGAAGCTAGGACCCACGAACCGCCCCAAACGGTTTTTGCTTAATTCGCACTAGACCAATTTTATTTACACCAAGCAACCAACCGTTGTTTATCTTGTTTATGGATATCACTTCACCCTTTTAACACCAAACATTCCATTCCTCGCTAGTTAGATAAGATAACTCTTGTTGGTATATATGTAATTTGTACAGTATCTCCTAGTATACTGTTCCTTGCAATCGTGTTTTGGTACCAGTTAGAGACACACGAATAAGTATTATTGTATCACAAAACCCTTTTTGTTAAAGGTAAAACCCTAAAGTCGGTCACTTTGTTGAGAGAAGTCAAATGAAAGGGGTGGACATGTATTTAGACCTACTAATTTGTGACATAAATTAAAGTACATTCTAGTTGTGTAGTATAGTTGCTTGATGATAGTATCTTCATGCACACAACCAGTTCTCCAATCATTGATTTCCTTCCCGGATCCAAAGGCGTACAAGAATATGGGACGACAAGCTAGGAGTAATAAATTATAAAACGAAGGGGAAAGACTGAATTTATATAACGTATTTGTTCAAATTAACTAATGTACGTAAGATACTTTTTTTATTCCGGATCTACGTAACATACTTTTAATTACTAACTAATCTACGCAATATTGACCAAAATGTGACTTGTTTGACCGGTTACCACTTAGAAAAGTTACAGTTTGGTCCTTTGGTCTGCGTGGACTTCCACCGTTAGTCCTTTGACATTTTTTTTATTAGAAAACTTAGTAATGATACATTGACTTTAATACACGTATTTTTATACACGTTTTTATACACACTTTTTATACGTGTTAATATATACACGTTTTATACGCGAGAAATTCTGAACTTTGACAGACTATTTCGACGTCAAAACTTATCCCGTAAACTCCGAAAAACTCACGTTAAGTCAATGTATACGTTCTCTACAACTTTCGTGTTTTATGTTTTTCATGAAAAAGACATTTATATGGTCGAAATCCCGATTTAAAACTATGACAACAATACTAGTATTTTCGGTAATTAAGTAAGTTCGAGTTCCGACGGTCTCAGTTAGTGCTAAATACTTACTTTGAAGTCTCTAAACCTATCAAAGACTAAATATAAACATTCTATACGTAAAATATTATAAAACAAAGTGTAGAACTTATAAAAATAGTAGTATGATAAAAATAGAAAATTTAATAAGTGCAACAGATCGATTTCATTATGTATCTAAAAAAAACCTGTGAAAAGAAAGTTTTTAGCACTAAAAGAGATCGTCGAAATCTGAATTTACTTAATTACTGAAAATACTATTATTGCTGTCACAGTTTTAATTCGAGGTTTCGACCATCTAAATATCTTTTTCATGAAAAACGTAAAACATGAAAATTGTAGAGAACGTATACATTGACTTAACGCGAGATTTTCGGAGTCTACGAGATCAGTTTTGACGCTAAAATCGTCTGTCAAAGTTCAAATTTTCTCGCGTATAAAAACGTGTATATAATTGCACATATAAAAAAGTGTGTATAAAATCGTGGATAAAAATGTGTGTATTAAAGTCAAAGTATCATTACTAGGTTTTTAACGAAAAAAATGTCAAAGGACTAACGGGGGAAGTCCACGTAGACCAAAGGACCAAACTGTAATTTTTCTAATTAGTAACCGGTCAAACAAATCACATTTTGGTCAATATTGCGTAGATTAGTAAGTATTTGAAAGTATGTTGCGTAGATATGGAATAAAAAAAGTATCTTCCGTACATTAGTTAATTTGAACAAAAATGTTACATAAATTCAGCCTTTCCCATAAAACGGGGAAAGACTGAATTTATATAACGTATTTGTTCAAATTAACTAATGTACGTAAGATACTTTTTTTATTCCGGATCTACGCAACATACTTTTAATTACTAACTAATCTACGCAATATTGACCAAAATGTGACTTGTTTGACCGGTTACCACTTAGAAAAGTTACAGTTTGGTCCTTTGGTCCGCGTGGACTTCCACCGTTAGTCCTTTGACATTTTTTTATTAGAAAACTTAGTAATGATACATTGACTTTAATACACGTATTTTTATACACGTTTTTATACACACTTTTTATACGTGTTAATATATACACGTTTTATACGCGAGAAATTCTGAACTTTGACAGACTATTTCGACGTCAAAACTTATCCCGTAAACTCCGAAAAACTCACGTTAAGTCAATGTATACGTTCTCTACAACTTTCGTGTTTTATGTTTTTCATGAAAAAGACATTTATATGGTCGAAATCCCGATTTAAAACTATGACAACAATACTAGTATTTTCGGTAATTAAGTAAGTTCGAGTTCCGACGGTCTCAGTTAGTGCTAAATACTTACTTTGAAGTCTCTAAACCTATCAAAGACTAAATATAAACATTCTATACGTAAAATATTATAAAACAAAGTGTAGAACTTATAAAAATAGTAGTATGATAAAAATAGAAAATTTAATAAGTGCAACAGATCGATTTCATTATGTATCTAAAAAAAACCTGTGAAAAGAAAGTTTTTAGCCCTAAAAGAGATCGTCGAAATCTGACTTTACTTAATTACTGAAAATACTATTATTGCTGTCACAGTTTTAATTCGAGGTTTCGACCATCTAAATATCTTTTTCATGAAAAACGTAAAACATGAAAATTGTAGAGAACGTATACATTGACTTAACGCGAGATTTTCGGAGTCTACGAGATCAGTTTTGACGCTAAAATCGTCTGTCAAAGTTCAAATTTTCTCGCGTATAAAAACGTGTATATAATTGCACATATAAAAAAGTGTGTATAAAATCGTGGATAAAAATGTGTGTATTAAAGTCAAAGTATCATTACTAGGTTTTTAACGAAAAAAATGTCAAAGGACTAACGGGGGAAGTCCACGTAGACCAAAGGACCAAACTGTAATTTTTCTAATTAGTAACCGGTCAAACAAGTCACATTTTGGTCAACATTGCGTAGATTAGTAAGTATTTGAAAGTATGTTGCGTAGATATGGAATAAAAAAAGTATCTTCCGTACATTAGTTAATTTGAACAAAAATATTACATAAATTCAGCCTTTCTCATAAAACGAAATATGCACGGATTAAATTAGGCCATTTTTGTGATTACTTGCAACCACTTTAGCTTATTAACGTAACAAGTAGATACGATGGTTAACTTGATATCAAGTCTCCATTTTGAACAGTATTTATATATTAAAAACTTGTAAAACTGTACAAGATACGGAACCAAATAGCAATAAAAGAGGAATTCTCCTAAAAAGAGCTAGTAGTAAAAGATTAGAATACATGACATCAGACATGTCTCTAGGTTTGTCCATCTTTCTTCCTTTTTATGCTAAAGCCCGAAAGCTATATGAAAATTCGAATGAAAAATGTACAAGTGTGATCCTTTCTAACATTTTTCAACGCAAAATTCTTATTCAAATCCTTGTAGTTAACTTAGCTTAACGTCACAGATGATATCAGTTCTAGTCCATTACACATCTCTCGCAACATTGACTAACTTATGTAAAATTTCAATACCTTTAGATTACTTTACAAACTAAAAATGTTTATGTGAATTTATGTCACGTGTGAATTGTGATTGTCAAACAGAAGTCATGCCTAGAAAGAAAATGGCTTAGTTATATCGAATTACTAGTATATAGTTACATGTTTTTTTTTTTACTTTTTTTTATTATAGAACGGCACCTCAATCTCACTGAAATCCGACCCCCGAGTTATACCGTCCATAACGGGCAGGCCCCCTAACCACTAGGGGAAACCCCTAGACTCACGGCTTCGCACTAAGGAGGAAAATCATGGATTCTTGTCCTTCGCAACACTTGAACCCATGACCAAACCTCCTCCCCAAGCTCCAGGAGGAGCCCAGGTGGCCAACTACTCTAAAGCAGTTGGTTATAGTTACATGTTTAACATACCAAAAATATATCAGAGTTGAAAGAAAATATAACTGATACTGTATAAAAATAAAGTACATTATCACAAGTGACCTATCAGAGAAATACAATACACTTTCATGACATTGTCCCTTCTAGACTTAAATAGGACAATGTTGTAGATTGTCATCATTTGGTAAGTAGGATAGGATGTGATTATAATGATAACTTATATGGAGTAGTAAATAGGATATTAATTACGGAGTATGTGATTAGCATGATACTTTAGTAGTCATTATTTATATTTTAGTATATAGAGCAAAAGATTATAAACCAGAATTTAGTTCTTCAAACATATTTGAGAATTCGGGGGCCCAATGGGTGCCACTTGTTCAAGTTGATGCCAAGTATGCATCATAACCTCAAATCTTACAAACATTATGAGAATCTACCGTCTTTTCTTTGAAAGATCTTTCTATTATCATTAGTCATTTCTGATTAGAAAACTCTAATACTTGTTAATTAGCAGTAATGAATATGTACACATAATTTTTTTTGTGAAACTATTTCTCTAATCTAACTTATACTATAAAGGAACATGACAAATCAATACTTTTAAAATTGGACTTTAATGTATGCAGTACGGGAATATCTTTGTAATACACATTATTCTACCTCGGATATCACATTAGAATGTTGTCAAAAGTAAACTTAATTCATCTGACATGCTAGGTGCTTCGTACTTGGTCGAAGAACGTGCAATGTACTTACCTTCTCATGGGTTAACCGAGTAAACAATCTAGTCGCTCATTAATTAGACTGGTTTATTTGCGCTTTCTTCAAATCAATGTATTATGTGAGACGTTTTTTTTTAACTTATCTCGCTTGCGAAGAGTGGTTGACGTATAGTTTGCAGTTTTGGTTTATAAATGGTCTTTCTTTCAAAGAAAAAGAACAAGAACTGTTATATATGTTCAATATGTTTACTGAGTAAGAACTTGCACCACTTCATATATAGATAAATTTTAACTAGCAAGAATGATTTATGTGCATCATAGCCAGTTGAAGTAGTTAACCACCTAAAACTGATTAATAACATATGCATGTTTTAACCTTCAAACAAAAGGACATGATACTATGTAAGGTACTAAGGGGGCGTTTGGTTAACCTGAGGGGAATGGGAATGGGTAAGGGTAAGAGAATACAAAGGATTGCAATGAATATTCCTTAGTATTATTATTACCATTGTTAGTGCTTGGTTAATATAGGGTGATAGTCAGCGGTCACGACGATGGTAGGGATGGTGATTGTGCGACGCGTTACCATAGTGAGGTGGTAGCCTCCGGTGGTAGTGGCGGTGGTAGTGGCGGTGGTGATGGCGTCGGAGAGTGGTGGCGTCGAGAGTCGTGGTGGCGTTGGGAGGGTGGTGGTAGCGAGAATGGTGGTGGTCAGTGGTGATGGTGGCGTCGGAGAGTGGTGGTGTCGGAGAGTGATGGTGGCGTTAGGAGGGTGGTGGTAGCGAAAATGGTGGTGGTCACTAGTGGTGGTGGCGTCGGATATTGGTGGTGGTGTTAGGAGGGTGGTGGTGGTGTTAAGACGATGACGGTAGCGACAAGATTGCTGGTGATGTTAGGACGATGGTGGTAGCGACAATAGTGGTGGCACTGGTGGTGGTGGCGTCGGAGAGTGGTGGTGGCGTTAGGAGGGTGGTGGTAGCGACAATGGTAGTGATCAGTGGTTGGTGGTGGCGTCAGAGAGTGGTGGTGTCGGAGAGTGGTGGCGGTGTTAGGACGGTGGTGGTAGCGACAATAGTGGTGGCGTCGTAGAGTGGTGGTGGCGTTAGGAGGGTGGTGGTAGCGACAATAGTGGTAGTCAGTGGTTGGTGGTGGCGTCAGAGAGTGGTGGTGTCGGAGAGTGGTGGTGGTGTTAGAACGATGGTGGTAGCAACAATAGTGGTGGTCACTAGTGGTGGTGGCGTCAGAGAGTGGTGGTGTCGGAGAGTGGTGGTGGCGTTAGGAGGGTGGTGGTAGCGACAATGGTGGTGGTCAGTGGTGGTGGTGGCGTCGGAGAGTGGTGGTGTCGGAGAGTGGTGGTGGTGTTAGGACGATGGTGGTAGCGACAATAGTGGTGGTCAGTGGTTGGTGGTGGCGTCAGAGAGTGGTGGTGTCGGAGAGTGGTGGTGGTGTTAGAACGATGGTGTTAGCGACAATAGTGGTGGTCACTGTTGGTTGTGGCGTCAGAGAGTGGTGGTGTCGGAGAGTGGTGGTGGCGTTAGGACGATGGTGGTAGCGACAATAGTGGTGGTCACTGGTGGTGGTGGTGTCGGAGAGTGGTGGTGGCGTTAGGAGGGTGGTGGTAGCGACAATGTTGGTGGCGTCAGAGAGTGGTGGTGTCGGAGAGTGGTGGTGGTGTCGGAGAGTGGTGGTAGTGTTAGGACGGTGGTGGTAGCGACAATAGTGGTGGTCACTAGTGGTGGTGGCGTCAGAGAGTGGTGGTGTAGGAGAGTGGTGGTGGCGTTAGGAGGGTGGTGGTAGCGGCAATGGTGGTGGTCAGTGGTGGTGGTGGCGTCGGAGAGTGGTGGTGGCGTTAGGAGGGTGTGGTCGTAGCGGTAATAGTGGTGGTCAATGATGTTGGTGGTGGTAGGTGGAGACACACATATATATATATACGTCAATCTATTACCTTGAATCCATTACCCCAAATTTACAAAGGAATGGGTCATTACCCATTAGTGGGTAATGATTACCTATATTTTCATTAACCAAGTAATATTAATCATTCCCTTTCCCATTCCTTACCCCCTAATATCCTTAACCAAGCACACCCTAAGTTTACTGAAAGCTTAAAGCAAAAAATAACGGTGGAGGGTGGCGTGAAATTTGTTGTCACGCCGTCCAAAAACAAACCTTGTAGCTTTCATTCATAATCCAATATTTGCCACCCCCACAACCACGCGCAATATCTCCCTCTCTCTTTTCTCCATGTATATATATAGTTTTTTTCCAACTCATTTGCAGCATTCAATAATTTCACTTTGCAAATAATACCATCACCTTCTATCTCCATTTTGGGTGCAGCCTAGCTACAAGACAATCTAAAGATCTAGCTTTTGGACCATTTTTCGAATCTTGTTCTGTCATCTCTTTTCACAACAACATACAAAAAGGTCCGTTTCGGCTTTGTTTCTATATGGTTTCTTGTAGTTTGGTCATTTATTAGCAATGTCTTTCACCTATATTTATTTTGAGCTCAACAAATTGGTGTGGATCAAGTTGTCGTAGTATATGAACTATATGCATAATCTTTGCTGATATCTTGTTTTGAAATGTTTGATCTTAATAGAACTGTATAGCTTGTATGAATATGAGTTGGTTTTAGGATCGATGCATGCTTGCATATATACAGTATGTATGATAATTTTTGTTTTTATTTGCAAAGCTTAGATCTAACATTAATGGTTGTGATTTATTGTATTGCAATTATACATGCATGCATATATACCACAGATTAAACCCTAGCATATAGCAACATGCACGTTTTGTATATTTCTCTGAAACTAATCACAGTAATGCTTCTTCAACATATTGAAAATCATCACACACATGTATATTGCGAAGAAAGATAATTTATATTCCATTGCATAACATATAGCTTGTAGATAAGTCTGCCATTAGTTTAGTCATAACTAGCTCTTGGTACAATACATGTTTCGTGATCCCGTGTGGCACCTCTTATCAAATAACGATACATTATTCGTGTATGTTTTTTTTTCGATCTATATGTATTACTGTTTTCTCTTTGGCTTTGTTGGTTTCACTTTAACACGAAATTCCACATGCTATATATTTTTCGCTTACCTAAGTAAAATGTTTTGAGCTTAAAATCAATAGATTTAACAAACATAAACAATTTATGTTGGTAACCAAATTCTCTATGTCTATGTAGTTATGCTGGTTATAAACCTGTAGTAAGAAATATTTGATATATAGTGTCATGGGTTAAAGTGGGTGAAGTGTGGTTATCCATGACCATATGATGAGGAAACATTGAGTGGAATGCACTCAAAGAAAAGAAACACATAACATATAACATGCTTACCTTCTATTCCTTCTACTAACATAAAGTCAATCTTTTCGGCTTATCTTAATAAGTCTTTGTCCTATGTTATATGTTGTTACCACCTTTGATCTTTCTCCAGTACTTCACTTTAATGTTGTCTATGTTTAGCTTCTACCTATATATGTTGCTTTCTGGGACCCCATATGATATTATAATGATAGCTCTTTTGCTCACGAATGGTTGTGAATCATAAGCAACAACCATAGCTGGCACTGATTAAGTTTGTAGTTCACGATTCTACAAAAATGTGGGATCTATTAATGATATGATCTATCTTTATAAACCTAAGGTGACACATGTTACTTGGTTTTCTCTCTTTGAGTGGTAAAATTCTGATTATATTGTTTTGTGTTTTCCTTCAGACAAATAATACATATATGGAGTTTGAGTCATCATGTGTTCCTCCCGGATTCAGATTTCATCCAACTGAGGAAGAACTCGTCGGGTATTATCTCAAGAGGAAAGTTGAGTCGCTACAAATAGATCTCGGTGTTATTGTTGATATTGATCTTTATAGAATGGAGCCTTGGGATATTGAAGGTAACTTCACTCCATAACACGAAACACTTGTGATGCCCGTCTTGACTCCTTATATACTACTCCGTAGATTACTTAATGGGTTGAAACTTACGATTCTACTGATGTAAACCGCAGTCATGCACACCTTATGCATGAACTAAATTCGCAACTTTAATTTTAAACATTTAACGCAACATGGCCTAATTCATTAGCTAGTTAGCAGGTTTTTCAATTTTTATTTCTTCAACATTTTTTTCGATCTTGTATTCAATTCAAAAATACTAATCTTAAGAAATACAGTGAACAATTGGTAGAACCCAAAAGTGGTGATTATTACATATATTGACTGTAAACATAATTTTAACATTCACACTTTGGCCAAAGCTAGTGTACTACAACAATAACATATTTTTTTAGAATCGGTAACAAGGTAACAAACATAAATACTGCAATATAGTCCTTAACGACCTGTGCGAAACCTTCTTATACTAGTTTTCTAAACCTTTCACTTATGTTTTCATAAAATAACAGGAAGATGCAAATTGGGATACGAGGAACAAAACGAGTGGTTCTTCTTCAGTCACAAAGATAGGAAGTACCCGACAGGAACAAGGACGAATAGAGCAACAGCAGCAGGTTTCTGGAAGGCGACAGGAAGAGACAAAGCCGTGTTATCTAAAGACAGGATCATCGGTATGAGGAAAACCCTTGTATTCTATAACGGACGTGCACCTAATGGTCGAAAAAGTGACTGGATTATGCATGAATATCGCCTCCAGTCGTCCCATCATGCTCCCCCTCAGGCAAGTTCTACTATTCTTAATTAAGCGCCATTCTTGACATTAATTACACACAATCTTAAGCAAGAACTAGAGGAGCATAGTTTTAACACATGTTCTTATTAGATAAATTGACTTGATTTATATTTATTATCTCAGATCATGTCTAAAAACTAAAAAGGAATGAACTAGAGTGAAATGAGTTAAAACTTATCCAGAATATGTTTCCTTGCACATTCTAAATTGTTTTATGCAAATATCGAGTTATTTTAGTAATTACCCGTATAGTTTCGATCATAATACGATGGAGTCCTAATATGTGCTAGCTAGCAGTCCCAACGCCCCGACTATAACTGTTTTAAGGGACACTGAAAAATAGCCCTCAGCTCGTGTCTACTCGAATTCATTTAGAATGGTAACTTAAACTAATTAACCTCTATGTCATGTTACCTCTAAAACACCAAAAAACATAACAGTTATTTGTGGTCATCGAGTATAATATTTATAGTATATAATAGCAACTTGGTTTAGAAGATTCTGATTTTGTGCATTCGTTATGTCTTTTGCTTGCTGGCAAGTGTTTGTGTAAGATAACAGAAACATGGAGACAAAGCATGCTGTTTTATATATATGTTTGTTTTTTTATCTGGTTTTGATGTTTTGAATGTGAAAGCTTCCTAAACTTTTTATATTCCTTCTTGCTAGCATGCCTACTTTAAACTCGTGAAATCCCACTACTTTTGCCACTAATAGAGGTTATTAACCAACGGGTTCTGTTTGATAATACTTATATCAATAATAAACATTAACCGAGTATATATTTGATTGTTTTTATAGTTCATAAACCAAGAGCTTAGTGAAAAATTACTGTGAATATTCTGAACTTTCTTTAAAACCGAAAATCAACACATTGTACGCGTTACATGCTAGTTGGATTTGATCATATGAACTGTAAATAATGTAGAATATGGATATCACACCCTCTGATTAAAGAAAGGTTAACTAAAAGTGAAGCAAACTGATTTTATGTATAAACAGTGGGATGTAGGGAGATAGTTGAAAGGAAAAGTACAACTTTATTCATACCAATAGAAGGCCTATATTTAGCCTTGGAATACAACTCTTTTGCATGAAAAACTCTACACTAACCCTACTTCCTAAAGAACAGTTAAATGTGACCATTCTCTTCCCAACGTGCAAATGCAGTGACTTAATATTCGGTTAAATATTTTACCAATTCAAAGCTAACTTATCACCAATTAAATCTAACAATCACCCCCTTAATTGGTAATTTACTCATCCCATCACAACAACGTCGGCTCCTCTGAAATCAAATTCGCTTCCTTTTCCCACTTTGGACACTCTGATATGTAATGCCCCATCTCATTACACTTATAGCATTTTATGTGGCTCTTGTCCCGTTGCACTCGACCATCTCCTCGACCTCTTCCGAAACCCCGACCTCGACCTCGGCCACGTCCATAGTCTCCATTCTTCGAGTTTCCACAACCACAATGCTCACACCTATGCTCCTTTCCTTTTGTGTTTTCATCCGAACCTGCAAATAGAAGTTGATTTTGCCCGGTATGGGTATCTTCATCTTTGATCCTTTCTTCATAAGCTTTAAGTCGACCCACAACATCATCATAACCGATGGTCTTCAAGTCTACAACTTGTTCTATAGAAGCCACCATATGAATAAAACGTTTTGGTAACCCGTTAAGAAACTTTTTAACCAACTTTGGTTCTTCAATATCCGATCCAAGTGAGGCGGCTCGAGAAGAATATTCGGACAACTTGTTAGCAAAATCATCTACAACTTCTTGGTCCTTCATTTTTAGATTTTCAAACTCTCCCATTAAAGTTTGAAGTCGTGCTCCCGGATCCGATCCGCACCCAAATGACGGGTTTTAAGAGCAACCCACATTTCTTTTGCGGTTGCGTGATTTCCTATTTGCAATCCCTGCTCCTCGGGTATGGCTTGAAATAGAAGTGCAACTGCAATATTATTTTTCTTCACATCTAAATTGACTCCCGGTTCGATCGTCTCCCATACTCCATGAACATTGAAAATGGCTCTCATCCTCATAGCCCACACTGTGTAATTTGTTGATGACAATATTGGACATTGAAGAGAGATGGTGTTTCCCTCCTTGACGGTAGCCAATGTTTGATCCTTTGGTGGAGCCATTTTGCGTTTTTCAGCACTACCTAAGTTAATTAATCAATTAAAAACACTGCCGAAAGTCTCACCTGCAAGCGCCTTTTGCTACCTTTCTCCCGCTGTTTAGAACCTTTGATTAACACCTTCTGGTTGCTTAATCTTCCTTTGTTCTTCGATCAACAACTGGGTTAACAAGCCCGCTGATTTGGCCTGAATCACGACTTGTCTCCGCTACCCTTTTGATCTCCTAGAACATAAACCTTCGGTCACTCCCTCTTTGAAAGTCGCTCTGATACCACGTGTAGAATATGGATATCACAACTCTCAGCAGGAGCTTACTGTGATTAAAGAAAAGTTAACTAAAAGTGAAGCAAACTGATTTTATGTATAAACAGTGGGATGTAGGGAGATAGTTGAAAGGAAAAGTACACTTTATTCATACCAATAGAAGGCCTATATATAGCCTTGGAATACAACTGTTTTGCATGAAAAACTCTACACTAACCCTACTTCCTAAAGAATAGGTAAATGTGACCATTCTCTTCCCAACGTGCAAATGCAGTGACTTAATATTCGGTCAAATATTTTACCAATTCAAAGCTAACTTATTCTTAGTACTACTGGAACCATAACCCCATGCATACATGAACCTAGTAAATGACCAATTAAATCCAACAAATAACTTGGCTAATGGCTAATTGATGATGTAGTTAATAGTACGGTATAAAACTTTGAGATATGCTCCTTAACTAAATCATACTATCTTTTAAGATCTTATTGTAGTTAAATTAGTTCTATGTATATCATATCCATTATCCAAGAGATGCATATAATGCATGATTATACATCTTTTCCAACGGAGTGTAAAATGAAAAGTTAATTCTTTGATGTTATTACAGGAAGAAGGCTGGGTGGTTTGCAGGGCATTCAAGAAACTAACTCCAATTCAACCTTGGAACAATGGTTACCACATCCGAAACACCAACAATTTTAGGGCACTTCCGCCCATCAGTGATACCTCTAATCCATCACAATCTTACTTTTTGAACCAAACAAAAAATTCACATCAACTTCTCCTTGGTGATACAGATCAACGACCTTCTGCAAACCACTTCCTACATGAACATTCAAACACTGATAGTCCCTCAGCTTCAAGAAGCTTAGCAACTAATGAGGATCTTGAGTATGAGAGTGGAATTAATTCTAACCTCTATGATAATGATTGGAAAAACATAACAAAATTACTCGAGACTGAATTAGATAAACCTACCTCGTTTCCTGATTCAACGATGCCATTGATAGCATACCACAATGACAACAATGAACTTGATTATCAAGATAAGACCAGCCACGTTTTTGGATACTTTACAGACTTGTAACAAAACCCCTAGTGCATATGTAACTAATACAATAAGTTTACGGAGTACTAGATTGCTAACGTTTGTTTTATTTTAAGTGTTAATGTCATGTTTATAGGAGATCACAAACAACTTTATGTCAATGAAAGTAGATCCTTGGTAAGGACAGGAGAATTACTATTCAATGTTTTTGTCCTTAATTTTTATATTTTTTTCATAAACATTGTAAGAAAGTGTACTATGCAATCTAAATTTAGATTTTACTTGGGGTATTATTGATATTCAACATTTATGTTCTTTCATATTACATGCTTCTAGATCACTTTTAATCTTTTAAGGGATTCTTGTTGGCAAAATCTGCAAGTAAAAAACATCCTACTATATGATGGAAATGTTAGATGACACAAAAAGTAGATGAAGTTCAACCCATTATATCATAGAACAACCTAAACGTTTCAAATCAAACACCCATATTTTGGATATAATAATGAGTTTTACGATAATGGGTATTAGTCAGCTATCTAAAGAAATCGCGAAAAAGTTTTCTCTTAATTGGTAAGATTGGTTCATAGAAAATCTCCTAAGGATGATGCCAGTAGAACCATTCTACTGATTCTGATAATAAGCTAATAAGTATCTTAAAAAACATTTGAAACCGTGTTTTTTTTACCAATTTTACATCAGTGTGCAATAGGTGTGCATGGGAAAAGCCAACCAGGTTAAACCTAATACCCACAAGGGCTTGAGACACCAACCTATTCTAGAGTGCATTAATGATCGGGCCACTGAGATTGTAAGGACAATGACATCCGATAATGCAAGCCCTAACGATGGTGTGCTTGATGTTGGGTCAAAACCCAATTACCCAGTTTAATCCCAAACTTGCTGGAATACCCAATAGAAGTCAAACGGGTCAAAACCCAACCCAACTGTCAAATGACAGTTAAATAACTGTCAAATGACAGTTAAATAACTGTCAAAAGACAGTTACTTTCAACAGACACGTCGGTTCATTAACCGACACAACTTTTAGATTGTACCTTTTCATTTCTTATAAATAGGAACAAGATTTGTAAACAAATTCGTGTATAATGATTCAGATTCAATAAAACTTTTAAAATTTGATATACTTTGCACTGGTTATTGAAATGTGTATAGTTGAAGTTCGTTTTCTCAGTTATTAACAAATTGAAAGTCCTAACAATATCGAGTTTATAATTGTTTTTGGTTGGTAAAAGTATTTGGATATTCTATTTCTAATTCAACAATCAAATAAAAATGGAAAAATATTAACTATGTAACCGTAAAACAAATTGTCAAATACCACACTCTTATTCAATTAAAATCACAAAATGTAAATTCTATAAAATGTAAGGACTGAAAATGTAAATTCTATGAAAATTAAATGCCAAAAATTCTAAGTCTAAGAGGCTAAGGACTAATTATGTAAAAACAGTTAACAAATTTGGACTAGGAATGAAATTTAACTAACTATGCAACTAATTTCAACTAACTTCCAAAATTAACCAACTAATTATTAACAACCTTGAAATTCCAGGGACTTAACCTAACAAATTCCAAAAGATTAGGAAAATTAAGCCAGAAATGCAACTGTTCTAACAACCAGGGACTAAAAAGCAATTTTCCAAATTCTTTTTAACAAAACGGGCTAGGACACTTCAATAAGCTCTTTTCTTGACCAATTAAGCTCAAACAAGTTTCAAAACGTTTAAAATTCTATTTTAGCTAGGCTTGTAAAAGGAAATAAGCTGAAACTCACTAAAACTCTAATAAGTTAAATCCAATAAGCACAAAATAAGCTACCCAATAAGCTACACGTGCACAACTTGATTTTATTGAAGAAACTTGTTAATCAGCTCACAAGAAGAATGGGAAATCTTGTTTCAAAGAAAATGATCCATTAATAAGCTCAGAAAATGAAAATAAGCTAAAATGAGCTTATGTTGACTTTTGTTGACCAAAAATCCAAAAATCTGAAAACTTTAAATCTTAACTAGGAACACTTTTTGAAGTGATTTGTGAAAGAAAATAAGCAAGTTTCTGAAGTGGATAAGCTAGTATGAGAAAACAGTTAAGCTTTTTATCACAGGGAATTGCATTTGCTCAAAGGCTTAAACAAATGCTTATATCTAGCTTATTACTGGATACTGTAGAATTTCCTATTAAAGGCTTAAACTACAGATGTTAAGTGATAACTAGAAACCGGTTTTAAAGATTTTCATCAAGAAACAAAGCTTTGGCAATGAATTGAAAATCAAGACTTTTCTGAAATCAAGTTTATCAAAGCTGACCCAAACTTTTTATTATGCCAATTGCCTTTTTGACTAAAGACTTGACCTGAAAACTTTGTAAGCTAGTTTACCTTGACCTATTGACTGAATAAGAACTAGAATTAACCAACTACAATTACTTGAACACTAATGATTACTTACTCCAAAACACAAGTTTAACTGAACTTATAAAACTTTTGTAAAGGAAATTTGAGTTAAAAGCCACAATGATCAAAGACAGATATCAAACTAAGTGTAATGACTGAAATGTAATGCATAAGAACCAATTTCAAGTTATGAAACAGTTTAAAACTCTAAATGCACTGTTAAGCTAATATGACTGATATTAAGCAACTAGGAATGAAAATTAAGCTAGTGATTAAGTTCTAGACTGCAAATAAGCTACTCAAACCTCAACATCTACTAAGTAACACACTTGATCATACATTTCAACAAGATTACACTAGGAATTTAGCATGTCTTTAACATTTGAGTGGAACAAAAATGCAGGGAACAAAAACCTTTTAGCTAAGGCCTCCTTTGGGGAGTAGAGTAGCGCTGAGCTATCTAGCTAGTGCTAAACCACCACCTTAGCACTAGGTACTACTAATCAACAATCAACAACAGCTAATCAACCCTTAAACGCCATTAATGGACTGGAAATATTCAATGCTTGAAAATGGATGATCAGAACTAAGAACTCAGCTACAGGATGAAATCAACAGCAACAATCTTCAACAAGGCTTCTAATGATCACTCATGATCATTAGAAACAAAGAAATAACAATGGAGAATGAACAGTAGCTAAGCAATGAAAGAATTGGAGGGAAATTTGAATTTTATTGATAATGAATGAAAAGTGGTTACAAGGTTTGTTACAACTACCTAACAAACTCTCAAAAGGTTGTCAAGCTTTTGAGAGTTGTTAACTACAACTGCTAACAAAATTGAGAGAGAGAATTAAAATCTAGTGTGTGTGTTTTCACACTAGCTAACTATGCACAAATGAGAGCCTACATCCCTATTTATAGAATGAAAAAGTGAAGTAGTTGGGGAGAGTGACGTGTCCAATCCAATCATTTAGCTCCACGTGCCAAAATTCTGCTAATTGATATTTACAGGTGAAGAACTCAATTGGGGATTTTTGATTGAGTTGTTATCAGCTTAATTGAGTTGTTGGGTTGTATTCGTCTCTTGATTTTGAACAACTTTCATGTTTATATCAACTTCTGAAATGCATTCTAGCTCAATCCCGATCCTGGCAATTTTTGTTTGAAGAAGATGACACGTGGCAGACTGTGGTTGGTGGAGAAATATGCACATGGATCATTATCCAAGTTTATGAAATATGATTGGACAATAGGGTAAGTAGTGGATCACACTGTTGTGATTGGTTTATTTAATGAAGGCGGCTGTGAGTGGACTTAGGTGGCAATCTGAGTCACTCTTTTCTTGGCTCCTCATTGGTTGAAGCCTTCTTCACACGGATCAAGCATAAATTACTTTCCAAAGTTGGCAGAAATGGTCCTTGTACTTGGCAGTTTGGTATTTTAAGCTAGAATCTTCATTCCTTTGGCAGTTTCAGTCATTCCACTTTCATTTTTGAACATTTAAACCCTTTGACTTGGTTGACTTCATTATTGACCATGTTTGACTTTGATCTTGACTTGGCAAATTGATGAGACTGCTTTTATATATGGTCTCATCGTCCAATTTGGGCTTAAAATGCATAAAATGTCATTAATATGCCAAATATATGCTCGTGTTTGTTACTTGTGTATTTTTAGGTACGGATATTGAGGAAATGGCAAAGGATCACAAGAATCATTCAAAAACGAACACGGGAAACGAAGCCGCACAATGAACCGGGCCCAAGTTTGGATTTTACAAAAATGCCCTTGAAGAATTGAAGATTGTCAAGTTTAGTCCCTCAACTTTTGAATATTTACACTTTATACCCCTCAAATATTCAAAATTATGAATAGGGTCCCTAAAGTTTGAAGACTATACAAGATCAACCCTTGGAAAATGAAGAAAATGCATTAAAGGTCCTTGATAAAAGTTTGGAAACCTTTAGTGCCAATTTTGACAAGTTGCCAAAAGTTGTTACAAGTGATTTGGGCGTTGATAGCTTTTTGTTACAACATGAATAATACTCGGCTTCTGACACCTAGTATGAAAGTTCAAGTTCGTTATAGTTCCGAATCTTTTCGAATTGAAAACCGGTCTTAAGTGCGACTCAATCGTCTTTTGGTGAATCAAAGGTTTGGTTGATTTGTTTTAATCTAATAGCAAGTAATTAAAATGTCGTTGAGTAAAATGGAAGTTAAAAGATTACTTTGAATAACGAGTAAAAACAAATTCATATAAATGTAAAGGTGACAATGGAAAAATACTAACTCACTAAATAAAACTACACTTCGAAAATTTTCAGAAAATAAAAGGTACTATAAGAAAGTGATATCGAAAGAAACCAAAACAAGCCAAAAAGGAGACCCGATCGGAATGTTTTCCGATCGGATGGTCGGAATATGGGAAAAAGGGTCAATCGGAATAAGCACATACACCACAATCGGAATATGTAAATGTTGCCAAATCGGAATATGAGACTTGAAGCTCAATCGGAATATGCTCAAAAATGAAATCAATCGGAATGCAGCGAGATGAAGTCAATCGGAATGGCAGGGAATAAGGCAATCGGAATGTGAACTCCAAGTACCAATCGGAATACACAAAATCTACACAATCGGAATCTAGGGGTGCTCAGTCGGAATCTCAAAGCCCTAATCCGATTGGGCTCAATCGGAATATGGAGAAGGGGTGCCGTCGGAATAAGGGACCAATCGGAAAGGTAGTAACAACCTTTCCTAGAATCAAGGGAACCAGTTATGATGGTGCACCGGTCGGAATAATGCCAATCGGAAAGGGGTTTAGCCACCCTTTCCGAAATTTGTGGAAAATGAGAAAAGCTAGGTGATAAGCTAAAATTCTAAGCTAACACCCGAAACTTATCAATCCAAATAATCAATCGAATCAAATAAGCACTTTTATCAACTTATTTAACTCGAAATCAATCAACTTTTTAGATCAAACCATAAAAACGTAAACTTTTTAAAAAAAAACTTTTTAATAAGAAAAATAAGCTAATCATAAAAATAAGCCAATAAGCACAAAAGTCTTATAGCTTAATCAAATGAAAACTTATAAAATGATCAAAAGATTAACTTTTTAGCATGAAATCAATTAGAACAACACGGATCACATGATAATCACACCAAAATCAATCTTAAATCAAAGAAAAGTAGAATGAGATTAAGAAATAAAAGCTTAAAATAGAACTTTGATTAATGAAATAAGCAATACAAAAGTGTTTAATCTTGAAAGATTAAAAGAAAAAGATGAACTAGTGAGAGAAAGTTTAAGACTTTCTCTCTCTAAAAACTAGAGAAAACTAAAAAGTGAAAAATTAACTAAAAACTCTAAATACCCTCCTAATGACTATTAGGAGGGTATTTATAGGGAAGGAGGAAGGAATGCATGTGTTGCATCTTCTTTCTTGCTTTCTTCACGTTTTCTCGACTCGACTTAAATTCTTCGTCTTTGTCGTCTCGGGATTTGAACTTGTCTTTTTAATTTTCTTCTTCTATTAGACTTAAGTTCTTCGACTTCGTTAAACTTCCGTCTCTTGACTTTTTCTTCGATAAATCTTCAGAATAGGCCTTGGACTTCCGTTCTTTTTGCACTCTTGATCTTTTGACTTCGTCTTTTTCCCGTTTTCTTCAGTAAAAGCCCGTGAAAGCCCGTGTTTTCTTCCTTTTTCATATTTTGGTCCTAAAACACAATAAAAACACAAACCACGCATAATTCCGACTTTTACGACATAAATCACACGTTTTGGTCTTGTTATTATTGGAAATAAGTGGTAAAAGGATAAGTGTTTTCACACTTATTAAATCCCCTACACTTGACCATTGCAATGCCCTCATGCAATGCATTAATTTTAAAGCACGGTTTACATTCACATCATAAATAACCCACCTTGGCCTTTATTAAATACTAAACTTAAAAGATAGAAATAAGTAAAGAAATTAAAAACTTACATTGGGTTTTGGCGGTCATGAATATTTATCATCCTCAAGTTTCACGTTCCCCATACCAAGCTTAAAAACGAGATCATTGTTATTATAAGTTAGCAAACTATCACGAACTCATGTGGGCCAATTATTTACTTAGACTCCCTTATTCCTAGGTGTATCTCTTATATTTTATTTTTGTCTTGAATGATCACGAGGATGCATTGTTTGACTTATTTCGATAGTTATTTAGTCCGAAAATAAGGTGAACGATTTAATCAATAGTTAGCTAAAGGACCAAATCTTTTAAAACTGCTTCTCGGGATATCAGAAAGTTCATATCTTGGCATAACTTGGTTCGCGATTTGAGACCTTTCTCGGGCCGATATTTGGCAGCGACTTCATACTTCGAATCTTCGAGAGACGTTCTTGAAATTATGGTCTTCTCTTCATAATAGGAATTTCTTCACTTGAAGTTTTTGAGAGATTCGTCATCTTTGGACCACGACTTCTTCATTTTTCTCCAATCTTTATTTTGGACTTTGATATACAACGATCCGCCTCCTTTTCGGACTTGGATCTATTTATCCTCATACCTTGTTAGGGTCTTTTCGGATAGACTTCTCCATGACTTTTGGGGAGTTCTTGCTTTTCGTCGTGTGTCTCGATCCTTCATATTGATTTTCGATAAATGATTCTTCACATCACTTTTGGATCTTTAGCAACAAAATGTAGCCCTCATGCCTTGTTAGGGCCTTTTCGGACTCGCCAATCTTCGCGCCCCGCTTCATAAGTTATGCCTTGGCTATGAACTCTCGTCATTACCGAGCAACTTTTAAACGATCTGGGGCTAAAAGCTAAGTAACCTTTTAAATCGTACAACCTTATTTATTAGCAGATAATTTATTAGCAAGCGGAGGGAGAATAGGCTCATAATTAACTCACATAAATTCACGAAAGAATACCGACCTTATAATTGACTCTATCATCTCTCGTTCTCCACAATTTAAAATCTCAAGGAATGAGACTCGTGGATGCTTAGCCAATTAAATCAAAGTTTTGGGTTTTCGAGTCGCCTATAGGATCTTGCAAATTCTTAGACTTTTTCAAGTTTAGAAATCGCATTTTAAAGTTCCCTTGATAAACGACTCTCTAGGATCAATTATAGGAACTTGCGAAAAGTTCTTGTTCTTAACCCGTGAGGGTTAAGACTTTCGCGTTTTATAGCTCCCTGTATAAAAGCCTAGCAAAACTTAACTTAAACATGTTAAGGATACTAGCTAGAGTAAACTTAGGCAAGTAAACTCGGGTTGAGTCAAAATGTTCACGACTAAGAAAAATCTAAAACCATTTTATTAAAAATTTATTCAAGCAAAGGAAGCATAACAAAGGCAAATACACTATACAACTAGGCCAAAATAGATTAAAAATTTTGAAAAATGTCGAAAAATTAAATTTTCCGGTTATAATGAGGGCAAATTCATGGAAAAGACCACTTACTTCGATAGAAGTCCCCCCTACACTTGAGATAAACATTGTCCTCAATGTTTAAGTACGTGGGAGTAAACTCCCCTACACTTAGGACATTGTGCACTTTGTTTAAATCTTGCTAAGGAAAGGACAACTAAAGTGAATTCAATGTGAACATATAGAGTATGAAATATTGAATCACAAGAGTTTAGGATAGAACCGGGAAGATAGGAAACACGGTATCACGGTTCGTCAAAAGTCATCAAGATGCTTTCTGAAGCTTTAATCCCTGCACATCACAAGAAACTAGACAACAAACATATGCGGGGCTCCCCCTACACTTATTATGAAAGCAGGATAGAACACGGGTTGCCTCCCGAGAAGCGCTTGTTTTTGTTCACCGAGTCATGAGCCTGACTCGACCCAATTTTAGTTCATGGGGAACGTGGTGAGGGATGGAATCATCTCCTGTGAGATGTCCTCACCAAAGTACAGCTTCAAACGCTGGCCATTCACCTTGAAATTGGGCCCATTCGGCTGAGAAAGCTCAATGGTCCCATACGGAAAGACTTTGGCGACGGTGAATGGACCAGTCCAGCGGCTCTTCAACTTGCCAGAGAAGATCTTCAACCGAGAGTTAAAGAGTAAGACTTGATCACCAACGTGGAACTCTCGGTTCTTGATTTTAGCATCGTGGATAATCTTCGTCTTCTCCTTGTAGATTAGCGAGTTCTCATAAGCTTCATTCCTTAGTTCATTTAGCTCGTTGAGTTGAACCTTGCGATGATCACCGGCTTTGATGATGTCGAAGTTAGCCCACTTCAAGGCCCAGTGCGCCTTGTGTTCCAGCTCGATGGGTAGGTGGCAGGCTTTCCCGTACACAATACGATAGGGTGTACAACCGATCGGGGTCTTGTAAGCAGTACGGAAAGCCCACAGAGCATCATCTAACTTATCGGCCCACGCGGCACGATGCTCTCCCACAGTACGCTCCAAAATTCTCTTCAAGCCACGATTGGAAATTTCGGCTTGCCCATTGGTTTGGGGATGATAGGCGGTGGAAAGACGGTGATTGACACCATACTTTGCCATGACTCTTGCAAATTGATCGTTGCAAAAATGAGTCCCGTGGTCACTGATGATAGCACGAGGAACGCCAAATCGAGCGAAAAGCTGCTTCAAAAAGTTCACAACCACCCTCGCATCATTCGTAGGAAGAGCCTTAGCTTCAACCCATTTAGAGACGTAGTCGACGGCGACGAGGATGTACTTGTTCCCTTTGGATGATGGAAATGGCCCCATAAAGTCGATGCCCCATACATCAAAGATTTCACATTCCTGTATGAAATTTTGAGGCATCTCATCCTTATGTGTGATCTTGCCTTGACGTTGGCAAGCATCACAATGCTTAACCATTTCGTGAGCGTCACGATAAATGGTGGGCCAGTAAAATCCAGAATCAAACACTTTCTTAGCGGTGTAGTTGGGACCAAAGTGACCACCGGTGGGTCCTTTGTGGCAAGCTTGAAGGATGTCAAAAGCTGCCGGTCCGTCCACACATCGACGAATAATCAGATCAGCACACTGTTTGAATAGATAAGGGTCATCCCAAAAGTAAGTCTTAACATCATTCAAGAACTTCTTCTTTTGTTGGGATGTTAACCCTTGGATGAGAATACCACCCGCTAAGTAGTTTGCAATGTCCGCAAACCACGGGGTGCCATCAAGATTGAGATTTATAGACATTAGAGTCTCCAGGGGGAAAGAGTCATTGATCTCTTTGTTCGGATGATCCCCCTGATATGGATCCTCAAGTCGACTCAAATGATCCGCGGCCAGGTTTTCAGCACCCTTCTTGTCACGAATTTCAATGTTGAATTCTTGAAGGAGCAAAACCCAGCGAAGAAGTCTTGGCTTAGAATCGTTCTTTGTCATCAAGTACTTCAACGCGGAATGGTCCGTGTATACGATGGGTGGATAAAACAAGATAGGGGCGAAATTTCTCAAAAGCATAGACAACAGCTAAAAGCTCTTTTTCGGTTGTCGTATAATGCAATTGAGCCCCCGTCATTGTTTTGCTAGCGTAGTGGATTGGTTGGAAGTGTTTATTCACTCTTTGGCCCAAAACCGCACCAATAGCAAAGTCGCTAGCATCGCACATCAATTCAAAAGGCAGCTCCCAATTTGGGGTAACCAAGACCGGTGCCTTAGTTAGCTTATCCTTGAGAAGATTGAAGGCTTCGAGACACTCTTTAGAAAAGATAAAAGGAGTATCTTTTTCCAAGAGGTGGGTCATCGGGCGAGCGATTTTAGAGAAATCCTGAATGAATCTACGATAGAAGCCCGCATGACCCAAAAAACTTCTCACACCCTTCACGGTTGAGGGTGGAGGTAATTTGGCTATGACATCTACTTTAGCACAGTCAACTTCAAGACCGGCTTTAGAGATTTTGTGTCCTAGCACAATGCCTTCTTTTACCATAAAATGGCATTTTTCCCAATTCAGAACAAGGCGAGTGTCTTCGCACCGCTTAAGCATACGTTCCAAATTGGCAAGGCAAGCAGAGAAGGAATCCCCGAAGACCGAGAAATCATCCATGAAGACTTCCATGGTTTGCTCAACCATGTCATGGAAGATAGCCAACATGCACCTTTGGAAAGTCCCGGGGGCATTGCATAAGCCAAAAGGCATTCGTTTATAAGCAAAGGTGCCATAGGGACAAGTGAATGTTGTCTTCTCTTGATCTTGGGGATCGATGGGTATTTGAAAATAACCCGAGAAACCATCCAGAAAGCAGTAATATTCATTACCAGCTAGACATTCAAGCATTTGGTCCATAAAAGGTAGAGGGAAATGATCCTTTCTCGTGGCATCATTGAGTTTGCGGTAGTCTATACAAACTCTCCACCCAGTAACGAGACGGGCAGGAATTAACTCGTTGTTTGCATTGGGCACAACGGTGATTCCGCCTTTCTTAGGCACACAATGGACTGGACTAACCCACGGTGAATCCGAAATAGGGTAAATCATACCCGCATCAAGAAGTTTGATAACCTCTTTTTTGATGACTTCATGTATTTTAGGATTCACCCTTCGTTGGCTTTGAATTGTGGGCTTAAAGTCGTCCTCCATGAGAATTTTATGTGTGCAAAAGTGAGGATCAATTCCACGGATGTCGGAGATTTTCCAAGCGATAGCGCGTTTATGCTTCTTCAACACAGCGACAAGTCTGGCTTTTTCGTCTTCTTTCAGATCCTTTGCGATGATGACCGGTAGCTTCTCGTCGTCTTCCAGAAAAACGTACTCAAGATGAGGCGGTAAGTCCTTAAGCTCAAGAGTAGGAGGATCCTCAATAGATGGTGAAACTAACGATGGATCATCATTAGTCACCTCTTTAGGAGCAGGAGGAGAGAACGGGTCCTCATTGAGAAGTCTCTCAATAGTACTAATGTCTTCATCCCAATTGGTGGACAAATTATCATACTTAATATCGAGAGGACCCAAACTAGCTTCGAAATCATCCAAATCACTTTCTACGAAAGGAGTCAATGCTGGAGCAATTGAGGCAACGGTCTCAACATTGGGTAGAGAAGAAGGAATACTTTTGCAAGCATCATGAAAATGTTCTTCACAAGCCTTATCGAGAACATCAATAGCATTAACACTCTCATATGAATAAGGTTGCTTAGAAATCTTACCCATGTTGAAGACAATTTTATCGTCACCAACTCTCATGATTATTTCGCCTGCGGCTACATCAATGAGAGTGCGACCGGTCCTCAGGAATGGACGTCCAACGATTAATGGAACACGGGGATCCATCTCGTAGTCAACGACGACAAAATCCGCCGGGAAGGTGAATTTATCGACACCAACAAAGACATCTTCGGCTATCCCCACTGGATAAGCAACCGTACGGTTGGCTAATTCCAAAGTCATTTTAGTGGGGACGAGCTCGGGAAGAGATAATTGCTTCCAAACACTTAAAGGCATTAAGTTTATACTGGCACCTAGATCAGCTAGGGCCATGCAATTCTCTACTCCCGGGAAGTTGCAAGGAATCAAGAAGCGACCCGGATCACCAAGTTTGGTGGGCAATTGCCTTAAGAGCACTGCGGAGCAATTCTCATTAAGGTGGGTCTGAGCAATGTCAAGGAGCTTTTCTTTATCACTTAAAAGATCTTTAAACATCTTAGCGTATTTGGGCATGTGAGCGAGAGCCTCGGCAAAGGAGATGTTAAAATTCAGTTGTTTAAACATTTTAAGAAAGTTTGAAACCTGAATATCATCCTTGCTCTTTTGCTTCTCTTTCCTCATCCTTGAAGGGTAAGGTATATTGGATGAAGAAGAAGGCTTTAGGGGAATAGGATCACTCACAACCACGGGTGGTGGGGAAATGGGGATAGAAGGTGAAGGAGGTGGGGAAAGTTGCTCTTTTTCCTTGTTCACAATCACCGGTGGAGGTGTAGGAAGCTCGGGTTCCATATAACCTTTTCCACTTCGAGTGGTGATTGCTTTCATCTCCCCTCTTGGATTTGCAACGGTATTACTTGGAAGAGTACCCGAAGAAGAGGGTTGATTACTTTGGATGAGCGAACCAATCATATCACGAAGGTGAAGAGCTTGATTGTTAAAAGAGTTTTGCATGTTGGCATTAATATCATTGCTGTGTTTGGCCATGTCGTTCCTTAGCTCGGCTCGAATATCGCTCCCTTGTTTCACCATGTCATTCTTCAAGTTGACAAATTGACTCTGAAGATTCGTCACCATCTCACGATTAGTCTTCATGAACGTCTCGACGTCTTGGTTAACGGCCATCGGTTGATTGAGAGGTGGAGCTTGGTAAGCTTGAGAATTTCCTTGAGTTGGGTATGGGTTTCTTTGGGATTGATATTGATTTTGAGCACGAGGTTGGGATTGGTTGTTTCGGTTGTAGCTTTGTTGTTGGTTTTGGTTTGCAGGAGGGAAACCGGGAGGAGCAAGATAATTGTTGGAGCGATAACTTAGCAAGTTACGGTCTCCTTGAGGGCGAGCTTGATAGCCTCCCGTGGGATAAGTACCATATGCTACGTTAACGTCTTCAGAATAATTGCCATGAGTAGAAGGACACTCATTGTAGGAATGAGGACCACCACATGTGTCACAAGAAATAACAACGACTTTAGCTTGTTGAGTTTGGTTAGAAGTCAAAATTTGGAGACTTTTGTTAATATCAAGAATAGCACGTTCCAAAATAGACGGGTTGGTGGTGGAAGAAGTGGACGAAACATTGACTCTCTGATTAGATCTTGAGGATGCGGAAGAATCCCAATTCTTGTGGTGAGTAGTCATGTTTTCAATCAACTCTCGACACTCCTCCGGTCTCCTTTTCATAAAAGTACCACCGGCGGCGGCATTGATCGTGTCACGATCACGAAAGGTGAGACCATTGTAAAAGGTGTCAATGAGAGTGACGGGGAGCATATTGTGATTAGGACAGCGGTCGATCAAATCATTGTAACGTTCCCAAGCATCGAAAAGTGATTCATCATTCTCTTGCATAAATCCACTGATTTGGTTACGAAGGCTAGTGACCATGGATGGGGGAAAGTAGCGTGATAAAAAACGTTGAGTCATGTCATTCCACGTGTGAATAGAATTCTTAGGAAGACGGTCAAACCATTTTTCGGCATGGTGAGAAAGTGAGTGTGGAAAAAGTTGAAGGCGAAGGTCATCCATGGAAACACCGGGGCATTTCATGCTTTGGGTAATGGTAATGAATTTGTCTAGGTGTTTGTTGGCATCATCATCCGGAATTCCACGAAACGGGTTTGTTTGCACTTGTTGTATCATATGATGCTTCAACGAAAACTCCTGAGCCGTGACGTGCATTGGCGCAATTGGGCCTCCGCGTCCGTTCATGGTGGGTTGGCACAATTCCTCCATGGTTCGTAAATCAGGTAGAAGGACATTGTTGTTGTTGTTGTTGTTGTTGTTATTCAAATTATTTTGAGGTGGGTGATTATTATTGTTATTAACACCAGCCATATCTAAATCTTCAAGATTCTCGGGCTCAGAATAGTTTGTAGATCTAGTACGCATGCACCTGCAGAAGAAAAATATACACAAGAAATATCTATATAATCTTTTTGGTTTTTATAGGTTTTTTTTTAATGTTTTTGTATTTTTGAAGAGTTTTATATTTTTTATGGATTTTTGGAAATTTTTATAGCAATGAAAATAACGTTCAAAGAACGGATCCCAAAATTCAATGCGTCTCTCACTAGAAACCGTTTATCTTAACGAAAAGACCCGGCAGCGGCGCCATTTAATACTCGGCTTCTGACACCTAGTATGAAAGTTCAAGTTCGTTATAGTTCCGAATCTTTTCGAATTGAAAACCGGTCTTAAGTGCGACTCAATCGTCTTTTGGTGAATCAAAGGTTTGGTTGATTTGTTTTAATCTAATAGCAAGTAATTAAAATGTCGTTGAGTAAAATGGAAGTTAAAAGATTACTTTGAATAACGAGTAAAAACAAATTCATATAAATGTAAAGGTGACAATGGAAAAATACTAACTCACTAAATAAAACTACACTTCGAAAATTTTCAGAAAATAAAAGGTACTATAAGAAAGTGATATCGAAAGAAACCAAAACAAGCCAAAAAGGAGACCCGATCGGAATGTTTTCCGATCGGATGGTCGGAATATGGGAAAAAGGGTCAATCGGAATAAGCACATACACCACAATCGGAATATGTAAATGTTGCCAAATCGGAATATGAGACTTGAAGCTCAATCGGAATATGCTCAAAAATGAAATCAATCGGAATGCAGCGAGATGAAGTCAATCGGAATGGCAGGGAATAAGGCAATCGGAATGTGAACTCCAAGTACCAATCGGAATACACAAAATCTACACAATCGGAATCTAGGGGTGCTCAGTCGGAATCTCAAAGCCCTAATCCGATTGGGCTCAATCGGAATATGGAGAAGGGGTGCCGTCGGAATAAGGGACCAATCGGAAAGGTAGTAACAACCTTTCCTAGAATCAAGGGAACCAGTTATGATGGTGCACCGGTCGGAATAATGCCAATCGGAAAGGGGTTTAGCCACCCTTTCCGAAATTTGTGGAAAATGAGAAAAGCTAGGTGATAAGCTAAAATTCTAAGCTAACACCCGAAACTTATCAATCCAAATAATCAATCGAATCAAATAAGCACTTTTATCAACTTATTTAACTCGAAATCAATCAACTTTTTAGATCAAACCATAAAAACGTAAACTTTTTTAAAAAAAACTTTTTAATAAGAAAAATAAGCTAATCATAAAAATAAGCCAATAAGCACAAAAGTCTTATAGCTTAATCAAATGAAAACTTATAAAATGATCAAAAGATTAACTTTTTAGCATGAAATCAATTAGAACAACACGGATCACATGATAATCACACCAAAATCAATCTTAAATCAAAGAAAAGTAGAATGAGATTAAGAAATAAAAGCTTAAAATAGAACTTTGATTAATGAAATAAGCAATACAAAAGTGTTTAATCTTGAAAGATTAAAAGAAAAAGATGAACTAGTGAGAGAAAGTTTAAGACTTTCTCTCTCTAAAAACTAGAGAAAACTAAAAAGTGAAAAATTAACTAAAAACTCTAACTACCCTCCTAATGACTATTAGGAGGGTATTTATAGGGAAGGAGGAAGGAATGCATGTGTTGCATCTTCTTTCTTGCTTTCTTCACGTTTTCTCGACTCGACTTAAATTCTTCGTCTTTGTCGTCTCGGGATTTGAACTTGTCTTTTTAATTTTCTTCTTCTATTAGACTTAAGTTCTTCGACTTCGTTAAACTTCCGTCTCTTGACTTTTTCTTCGATAAATCTTCAGAATAGGCCTTGGACTTCCGTTCTTTTTGCACTCTTGATCTTTTGACTTCGTCTTTTTCCCGTTTTCTTCAGTAAAAGCCCGTGAAAGCCCGTGTTTTCTTCCTTTTTCATATTTTGGTCCTAAAACACAATAAAAACACAAACCACGCATAATTCCGACTTTTACGACATAAATCACACGTTTTGGTCTTGTTATTATTGGAAATAAGTGGTAAAAGGATAAGTGTTTTCACACTTATTAATGAACAAAACAAAGGAGTTGAAGGACCATTTCTGCCAGACACCCTAACTTACACCAGCCAACCACCTTGCCACCTCAACCCCTTCCACCAATACATTTCCACCACGTCACTTACCCTCTCCACATCAGACTTCCACCCACGTCACTTACCCTCTCCACATCAGACTTCCACCCACGCCCTTTTTAAATAACAGATTTATTTAAATCTGTTTTTGGTGGTAAACACAAAGTTTAAAAAGATTAATCCTTTTTTTCAGATTAAACTTTCCCTAATCCCAGATAAACCCTAATTTTCCCCAGCGTTAATCACCCTCAATTCAAAGGGGTTTTTCCCCAAATCCTCCAGAATACTAATTAATCTCATCCTAATCATTTCCCAACCCCAAAAAACTTCACCACTTTACCCATGTGAGCAGTAGGGACCTCCCCTGCTGCGTCACTTTCATTCCCAAACCCCAAAGACGACAAGATGAAGGGTTAAGATGCAACTACTTGTCCCCCACTCCAAATAAACGTCCAAGATCATATTTGCAAGCTGTAACATCAACATCTTCACATGACAATGTCTTTGACGAATTTCAAACCTCAAGACCAAGGGCATTTAAGGGAAATCAGCTGCTAGGGTTTTCACATTGTATTGTTTTCTAGATAGTTCTATCATCTAGTATATATAGAGGTCGTATGTGACCCTATATCTCTTGTTCCAGATTTTACTCCAAAAATTGTAATTCCTTTTTAACAAATTAAAGTTGGTGTTTTTATATAAATGTAATTCCTTTTATTGTTTTTAAAAGTTGGTATATGTTTGTTGAGTAAAATCTGAGTTCCATTCATATTTGTTCAAAACATTTCATGTTTTGAAATTTTTCAGAAAAAGTTTCTAAATTTGATTTTTCTTGGTGAAATTTTGTATTGAGAGTTGGATTTATGGGATATAATTTGATTGGTTAAGGTTATTGGAAAGGAAAGTTTTTGAGAGATATTGAAAAGGTTTTTCAAAAGGTTTCTAAAAAGTCTAAAATCAGATTTTGGTGTATTATTTGTGCTTGTATTCTACTTTTCTCTTAGCAGATTTGTTGAAGGAGTATTGCTCAAGGTTTCTGCATAGGCCCGGGCCTATAAGGAGGTGGTTTTTCAACCACTAGGGACCTGGATGTAGGTCCCTTGAGGTAAAAACCTTTTCCCATTTTCATTTTTCAGTCAATTTTGGGGTTTATGTGCTTATTGCATGAAAGGTGTTAAGTGTTTGTTTAGCTGTTAGATATTGGTTATCTAGATGTTATATGCATGTTTTAGTAGGTTATAATCAGACTGGATAAGTTTTGTTTGAATTTAGTTTGAAAACATTGCATATTCAGTTTTTAAGGAGTGTTTGGGATAAGAGTTTTGTATGTATTAATGGTTTAAATCTTGGTTTAAAACCTGTCTAGATTCGATCAATAGGGTATTAATAGGTTGCTGATAGGTTTGTTTTCATTTTGGAACAAGTTTTGAACAAGTTGGGTGATAAAAAAGGTGAAAAAGAAGCTTAAAATCTGTTAAGTAATTCTCCTGCTTGTTTTGGTGATATTTGTGCATCAAAGTTTGAAGTTTGCTAAGTTATAGGTTTGCTTAAGGGTATGAATAGCTTGTTTGCCATTTGATTGTTTTGTGTGCAAGTTCTAAGCCTTGGAATCCCATTTTTGTGCAAGTAAATTGGTAAAAATACCCTCAGACCCATAAGGGGTCATTACAGCAACCTTCTTTTTGGACTTTGTGTGCATTTTTGTGTGGATTTTGTGTAGAAACCTGCTTGTTTTTGAGCTTACTTTGACTCCTTGTACTCAACAGAGTACAAGGGTGCCTTCTTGTCCATTAAACATCCACAATACACCAAGATCAAGTCCTCTTGATCTCAAATTGCACAAGTAAAGAAAACAAGTCTTCTTTGTGTTCATCAAAAGAGAACTGGGCACGTTTTTGGCTCTCCTTGCTTTAATCTTGTATAAAATTGGATTTGAGTTGTGTTTTTAAGCTTAACAAGGTTACTGGTTTGAGTTTTTAAAAAGTAAAAAAAAAATAATAAAAACCAAAAACTCACCTGGCCTGGGCTCGAACACGCGACCTTCCTTTCGAAGGAGTAACGTGTTTACCAGTGGTCCGGATGGTTTTTTATGTTAGAGTCTCATTTCAATAGTTATTTAAGCAGTTTTGTGTTTTGGCTTTTATAAAATAAGCCGTAGCTTATTTCGGCTTTTCTAGCTTATTCAATAAGCTATTTTGGCCAGGCTTATTTTTCCTAAGATTGTTATAGGGTTTAGCATTTTTTTGAACTTAGTTTGGATTTTTCTCTTTAATTATTTATTTTTTATCCATTTTTCTTTAGACGTATTTTAATTAATTAGTTTAAAATAGTTAAAATAGGTTTTAATTTTTAGAAAAATAGTTTTTAGGTTTTATTTAAGTAATTTGAGGTTTACATCACAAAAAGTTTTCAAAAAGTATTTTTGATTTTATTTGATTTTAGGGTTTTTCAACAAATTTAAAATTTAGTATAAAATTAATAAAAAGGTTTTAGGAACTTTTGTTTGCATTTTTGTTTTATTTATATTATTTAGGATTTTTGGTAATTTTTTAGAATTATTTTATAAACTTTTTATTTTTTTGATTATTTTTTGATTATTTTATTATTAAAAATTAAAAGTTTGTTTTTTCTACTTTTTTCATTTTTTCTAGATTGTAAACACATAATTAGGAGTTTTGTCACTTTCCAAATCTTTTTAGGACTTTTCATTTAATTTCTAGAATTAATTTAAGTTTTAATAGATTTTAATAGTTTTTAGGAGTTTAAAAATAGTTTAATTTGGTTTTAAAATTTTAAAAAATAGTTTTTAGCTTAATTAGGTTATTTTTGAGGTTTACAAACTATTAGATCTTGTTTAAGGCTTTTTAATAATTAATTGTGATTTTTAGGGCTTTAATTAGCATTAAAAAGTCATTATTTAATTAATTAAAAGGTTTTAGCAAGTTTGGATTTTTTGTAAACTCTTAGAATATTATTGTGGATTTTTAGTAATTTTTAAAAATTTTTAGGTTAAAATTTTTATTTTTGTAGTTTTACGGTTTTACGTTTACCCCTTTTTCGTCGTAGTTAATCCGTTTTCGTAACCGTCTTTTCTTTCTATTCTCTTTTCTTTTCTTGTTAATAAAATCACAAACATCATTAATCAATTCATTACATAACACACTAGCCTCCTCGAGAGAACGATCCCCATTTGGGTCATAAGTGTTTACGTTTTCCTAAACGTACGCTTAATACTTACCGCTTTTACCTCGTTTTCCTAAACGAGTGTAATTTTACAACTATCACAAATATACACTTTTGGTCCTTCATCTTTGAAATGTTTTCAAGATAGGTCCTTTGTCTTCAAAGTCTTGTCACTCTTGATCCTTCTTTGTCTTCATCCAATTAAGCTTGATTTTCTTCTTGTTTGCTTGAAAATGCATCCTTCTTACCTATTTGTACATAAACACAGAACATACCACATAATACTGCTTTTATAGCACAAAAGTTAGGTATTTGTTATGTGTTTTAGGGTGATTTGTTGATTAATTTATATGAGTTTTTGCTCATATCAAATCCCCTACACTTGAACATTGTCATGTCCTCATGCAATGCTATATTTCAAAGCACAAATTTACATTCTCCTCATAATTAATCCACCTTGGCCATTATGGAATGCATCTACACTACTCTATACTATATGATGCATGATTTTGATTTTTAACAATGCAATGCACAAGATACAATTCTATTTATATCTTTTTGGATTTTTCTTGAAATGGTTTGATGGAAATAACTCATAAAGACTTCAACGACTTTGATTAGGGCTTGGGTACCATGGATACTTATCACCCTCAAGTTTCACTTTCCCCATACCAAGCTTAAAAATGGGATCATTGTATTCACAAGTAAAAAGTGCATCATCTTATTCATGACAATTATATGTGGAACCGGTTATTAGTTGAGCAAATTGCTTGTGGGAAAATTTGTCATTATTTCAAGTGTGAAGTATAAGAAATGCAAAATCCAAAAATAAGGAAGCACGGTTTTAATCCTAAGTAATCCTCTCATCCATTACTTGAAAAACCGTTCACAATTAATATAAGTCCGTTTCAAGAGTAATAAGTCATTCGCCTTATTTGTAAAATCCTCATGTCATGCTTTCATAAGTAGCTACACACTCGCTAAGGAAAGAAAAATAAAACTCACGCAATAATTTACATCCGCCGCCTTTTTGAGACCTTGGATCTTCAACCCCGCAACCCGTCAAGGTAATATTGGATTGGAGCAATCTATTGAATCCCCGCAACCCGTCAAGGTAATATTGGAACTCAATAGTCACTATAATTAACACCACACTGCCCCTCTTGGGAGTCTTGTATAATTATTTTTTTTTCTTTTTTTTTTCTAGCCACTCATTTTTTTTGTAAGCCGCTCTTATTTTTCTTTATTCCTCACAAAGAAAGTTGAAAAGAATAAAAGGAAAAACACCCGCTAAATATTGAGCATGACATAAGTCTAGTACACATAAAACGTTCTAACTTAGAATCTTAAGACGTACTTATATCAACCATGAATGATTAGACAAAAATGCATAAGAGATTACAAACCAATTAAAACCGTTCTTGATTATTTATTAACATATATACATGCGAAGAAATTAAAGGTAAAGAAGAGAAGGGTTTAGCCACAAGTAATTATCATGAAGTTTATCTAGCCCTTTTATACTTGCTTCAACTCTATCATTTCCCATTCTCCACAAATTTAAAGTCTCAAATAATGAGAGTGGTGGATGCTTAGCCTAATAGACCACTGAAGGACTACATTGTTAAGGATACTAGCTAGAGAATGCTTAGATAAGCAAACTCGGGTTGAGTCAAAATATCCATGGCGGGCCTAATATGTCAAAGAAGTCTAAATTTGTTAAACCATGTTCTTATTACATTTTTTCCTTTTATATATTTTTGAAAAAAAATAAAAGAAGAAATATATACAATGCAAATGTGATATGCAAATGAAAAATGATTAATGCAAAAATTATGAATGCATATTTTTGGTGGCCAAAGTAGATCAAAAATTTAAAAATGTTTGAAAAATTAATTTTCCAATGTTATCATGAAGATCAATGACAAGTTCTAGGTAAGGTCACTTCGATAGAAGACCCCCCTACACTTAAGCTAAACATTGTCCTCAATGTTTAAGAGCATGGTAGTATAAAAATTTCCCCTACACTTATGACAATGAATAGACTTCGCTTAACTCTTTTTAAGGAAAGATCAACTATTGGTGAATTCATGTTTAAGCACAAGGTGTCTATGAAAAATCACAATAGTAACGAAGTGAACCGGATACAAGGGCCTCCTCCATAAGCTCCAAAGCATGAAATGAGTGAGCAACCCTACAAACAACATGAAGAAAAAAGAAGGTCTCCCCCTACACTTATCCTCAATTCTATACCCTTATTTCTAACCTACATCACTCTAAACCTAGTTATACGATGCTTGAGTTAATGAGTCTCTAGCTCGACTCTTCCCTCAATGAATTAATTCATGGGGAAAATGGGGATCTCTTGGACCATTTCAACGGAAATGTCCTCCCCACAATAATGTTTCACACGGTGACCATTCACTTTAAAGTTTGGACCATCGGGTTGTGACAACTCAATAGTTCCATATGGAAACACTTGGGCAATAGTGAATGGACCGGACCATCGCGACTTAAGCTTGCCCGTAAAAAGTTTCAACCTTGAGTTAAAGAGGAGAACCGGCTCTCCAACTTTAAACTCACGGTTCTTGATCTTAACATCATGCAATTTCTTAGTCTTTTCCTTGTAAAGCAAAGAATTCTCATAGGCATTGGCTCTCAATTCATCCATCTCATTAAGTTGATCTTTCCTATGTGAACCGGCTTGGTTTAAATCAAAGTTAGCCCACTTGAGAGCCCAAGATGCCTTATGTTCTAACTCGAATGGGAGGTGGCACACTTTTCCATAGACAAGCCTATAAGGGGTACAACCAATTGGTGTCTTAAAAGCCGTCCTAAAAGCCCACAAAGCATCATCAAGCTTATCCGACCAAGAAGCTCGATGCTCTCCCACCGTTTGCTCTAAAATTCTCTTTAAACCACGATTTGTGACCTCGGTTTGACCATTGGTTTGAGGGTGATACGCGGTAGAAAGCCTATGATTAACTCCATATTTCTTCATAACTCTCGTGAATTGATCATTACAAAAGTGCGTACCACGATCACTTATAATGGCCCGAGGTACACCAAATCTAGCAAACAATTGCATTAAGAACTTCACAACAACTCTAGCATCATTGGTAGGTAAGGCTTTAGCCTCAACCCATTTAGACACATAATCCACCGCCACAAGTATATACTTGTTTCCCTTAGAAGATGGAAAAGGTCCCATAAAATCTATGCCCCATACATAAAAAATCTCACACTCTTGAATAAAATTTTGTGGCATCTCATCACGTTGCGTGATTTTTCCTTGTCTTTGACACACATCACAAAATTTCACCATTTCTTGGGCATCTTTGTAAATGGAAGGCCAATAGTAGCCCGAATCAAAGACTTTCTTGGTGGTATAGTTGGGCCCAAAATGTCCACATGTAGGTCCTTTATGACATGCTTCTAAAATTTTAAATGCCTCGGGCCCATCTACACACCGTCTAATGATTTGGTCCGTGATATGTGTGAAAACACACATCTTTTCTACCACTTAATTACAATAATAACCGGACCTAAACGTGTATTTTATGTCTTTTATGTCGGAATTATGCGTGGTGTGTGTTTTTGTTGTGATTTAGGACGAAAAGGTGAAAAGTGGAGAAAACACGGACATTCACGGGCATTTACGGACTTTTATTGAAGAAAAAGATGAAAAGACGAAGTCAAGAAGTCAAGAGTGCAAAAAGAACGGAAGTCCAAGACCAATTCTGAAGATTTATCGAAGAAAAAGTCAAAAGACGGAAGTTTATCAAAAGCCGAGGAATTCAAGTCTATTTATTGAAGAATTTAAAGACGAGTTCAAAGAAATCCCAAAGCCAAAAGTCCTTTAAGTCCACGTTTAATGAAGATTAAAAGAAGGAGGGACTTAATCTTGCAATTAAAAGAAGATTAAAGAAGGAGGGACTAAGCATGCAATTAAGGAAGCTTCCTAAGCAAGCCTTAATCTCCCCTATATATAGATTAGATCATTTTCATTTTCCTCTTGTTGGCTAGATTGACAAACTAGTTCTTCCACCTTTATTTTATGCACCTTTAATTACTTGCACATTTAATTACATGTCTTGCACCTTATTTACCTTTAATTTCAAGTAAGTGTCTCTTTTAATTACTTGCACCTTTACTTTATCTTGTTAATCTTCTTCTACCTTTCTTTAATCTTTGATTTACACGTTTTTATCTTGTTAATTTGTTTAAAGATTTGATTTTTATGCTTTTGATTGTTTTAAATCTCTTATTTTCCTAGCTTATTTGGTTTATTTTCAAGTTTATATAGTTTTTATAAAAGTTATTTTTATATAAAAAGTTGTTTTTCTTAAAGTTTATCTTTTTCGTGTTTTAAAAGTTGTTAACTTTCAGTTTCGTAGCTTATTTTTACACGGTTTTCCCTTAGGATTTAGTCTTGTGCTTATTAGAATCTTAGCTTATTTGTGTAGCTTATTTTTTGTACTTTTCCCTGTTTTCCGATCGTGACAATCGGAAAAGGGTTATATATTCCGACCAGCGTTACTTGCTTGGTCGGAAAAGGGTTTACATATTCCGATTGGTAGTGTCTTGGTATTCTGATTGGGTTAAGGTAGTGGTATTCCGATCTGATAAGTGTGACAGCATTCCGATTGGAGGACTAGTACTCATTCCGATTGAGGTGTTATTTTGGGTATTCCGATCGTGGGTAAGGTGACAGCTATTCCGATCACTGATTCCGATTAACATTCCGACCATAGTTCACTCCAGCATTCCGACAAGGTAGGTTTTTGGCATTCCGATCAGAGGTGTGTTTGGGTATTCCGATCAGTGTAAGGTGACAGCTTTCCGATTGGACTTTCCGATTCACATTCCGATCAGTGTGGTAAGATTATTCCGATTAGGGAGCTGATCGGAATACATTCCGATTGGAGTTATTTTTCTTGTTTTGCCTTGTTTATTTTTACGTTATCATTTTAATTCTTGTCCATTTTAATTTCCGTCACGCTTTTATTTTTAGTCATTTAATTATTTACTTTCCGTCAAGTTTTTAAATATCGCACCTTTTACTTTTAATTAGACTTAGATTTACGTTCTCGCACTTTAATTTCAACGCACTTTTACTTTAATTGTTTTTGCACTTTAAATATACTACAACGACAACCTTTTTGTTTCCACCAAAATAAAACTGAGTCACACATTAAACACGAGTTTTTCAATTCGATTAGACCACGAGAACGATAATTTTTTATACGGGGCAATAGCCTTGTATCAAATGGCGCCGCTGCCGGCTCTTTTCGTAAAGATTAACGGTTTTCTGTGAGAGACGCGTTGCTTTTTGGGATCCGTTCACTTATGAGCGTTATTTTCTTGCATTAAAAATTCAAAAATCATAAAAAATTAAAAATTGATAAAAAACCATAAAAATTAAAAATTTCAAAAATCCAAAAATCCAAAAAGATTTTATTTTTATTGTGTATATATATTGTCTTTGTGTTTGGTTTCTTTTTCTTTTGCATTATCAGGTGTATGCGTACTAGATCTTCGAATTATCAAGAGCCCGAGCCTCAAGAAGATTTAGCTATGTCAGGTGTAAACAACAATAATCCACCGCACCCTAATAATAACAACAATGTTCTTCCACAACCCGATCTTCGGACCATGGAGGAGCTTTGTCAACCTACCATGTTTGGACAAGGAGGACCGATTGCGCCGATGCAAATCAACGCTCCTGAGTTTTCGTTGAAGCACCACATGATTCAGCAAGTGCAAACAAATCCTTTTAGAGGAATGCCTGATGATGATGCCAACAAACACCTCGACAAGTTCATTACAATCACCCAAAGCATGAAGTTGCCTGGTGCCACAATGGATGTTCTACGCCTTCAACTCTTCCCTCATACTTTATCACATCATGCCGAGAAATGGTTTGATCGTCTTCCAAAGAATTCAATTCACACTTGGGATGACATGACTCAACGCTTTTTGTCGCGCTACTTTCCACCATCCATGGTCACGAGCCTTCGCAATCAAATCAGCGGTTTCATGCAAGACCCTGATGAATCTCTTTTTGATGCTTGGGAGCGATATAATGTCTTGATCGATAGATGTCCAAACCATAATATGCTCCCTGTGACCCTAATTGATACTTTCTACAACGGTTTGACTTTTCGAGATCGTGATACGATTAATGCAGCCGCCGGTGGCACATTCATGAAAAGGAGACCCGAGGAGTGTAGAGAGCTAATTGAGAACATGACTACTCACCACAAAAACTGGGATTCCTCCGCTTCTTCTAGGAACAACCCGAGAGTCAATGTTTCTTCCACCTCAGCAAACCCTGAGATGACCGAACTCACCCGCATGATGACTGAAATGAGCAAAAGTATTACGCTTCTCGCTTCAAACCAACAACAACAACAAGTTAAAGCGGTTGCTAATCCTTGTGAAACATGCGTCCTCACCCATACACCGATTGTCCTTCGACTCAAGGAAATCCGGAAAATGTGTATGCAGCTTATGGTAATTATTCACCGGAAAATTACCAAGCTAGACAACAAGGGGATAGAAATCTGCTGAGTTACCGATCAAACAACTACCTTTCACCCGGTTTTTCTCCTCAAAACCAAAACGCCGCCAACAACTACACTAGAAGCAACCAAATCCCACCAAGAGCTTCTAATCCTTATCACCCACCCGCCCAACAAACCCCACCCATTAATCCGAATGTTGAGGCCATCATGAGAACCCAAGGTGAGCAAATCAAGAATCTGCAGAGCCAAATTATCAATCTAAAAGGCGATATTACCAAGCAAGGAAATGAGATAAGATCCGAGCTTCGAGATAATATTCAATCCTCCTTCAGCAATCAAACCAATTATTTGAAGAATATGCTTGCTAGTTTCTTGCCCGCCGCTCAACCTTCTTCTTCAAGTTCTCTACCTTCAAACACCGTCACCAATCCGCGAGCCAATGTGAGTGCTATTACTACCTGCAGTGGAGTCACCATCGTAGGACCACCAATCCCACCCCCATCATCTACACCCCTCCACCATCATGTATCCCTACTCCTCCTACACCTAGTATTAGTGCACCATTACCGTCTCCGCCTCGACGTGATGAAGTTCCCACAAATGACCCTTCAACATCTCAACCTTTACCTACTACACCTTCACCTGCACCTTCACCACCAAAACCCAACATCCCTTATCCCTCTCGTTTAGGCAAGTCCAAAATGCTAACTAAGGAGGACGCCGAAGTGACACGCTATGTGAAGATGATTTCTCAAATGAACTTCAACATTAGCTTTCTTGAAGCACTTGTCCACATGCCCAAATTTGTTAAAGCATTTAGGGAATTGCTTAACAAGAAGGAGAAGCTGATTGAACTCGCCAACACACGCTTAAATGAAAACTGCTCTGCAGTTATTCTTAAAGAACTTCCGGAAAAGCTTGGAGATCCCGGTCGTTTTGTGTTGCCATGCGTGTTCAATAAAACTGAAGAATTTACTGCCCTTGCTGATCTCGGGGCCAGTATTAATTTGATGCCTTTGAGTGTTTGGAAAAAACTATCATTGCCCGACCTCACTCCAACAAAGATGACTCTTGAACTTGCAAATCGCACTCTCGCTTACCCCGTTGGTATTGCCGAAGATGTGTTCATTAAAGTTGGCGCATTTACTTTCCCGGTCGATTTTGTCGTAGTTGATTATGAAATGGACCCTCGTATTCCTTTAATACTTGGTCGGCCATTCTTGAGAACCGGACGAGCTTTAGTGGATGTGGCCGAAGGTGAGTTAATCTTAAGAGTCGGGATGATGCACAAGTTTTCAAAATGGGGAAGCTCACCAGTACAACCTTTGGAGGACGAGAATCAGTGAATATGATTAACGTGCTTGATGACTTTATCATCTACGACAATCCTCTATTCGACACTTGCATCGATAATACACTTTTTGACGATGATGTGGATGATTCTCTCCCTACTTTAGACGCTTCTCCCATTTATGATTCGCCACCGGTCTTCGATGCTTATGATGATGATGATTCTAGCTCAGATTCGGATGATTTTGATTGTACTTCTGAGTATCCCGAGCTGCCCACGTATGATGATTTCGATGAGGCCGATACTCTTTCGAGCGATTCTTCACATGGTGAAGATCCTCCACCTACATCACTCGATCCTACTTTGGACGATTACTCATTTGAGGAAGACTTCTCTGAATTTCTCAACACTTACTTCCCTCATGAGAGTGATGCTCCTCCTTTGGACTTTGAAGATTATTGTCTTGATCCTACTTTGGATTTGAAGCACATTCTTTCTAAGGAGAAGAAACCGGTCGACACCGAAATCCGTTGCACATATGATTTGACGCCTCTTTATCCCCCTTCCGAGGACGGGGTTGTGCTTCTTTGCGGATCTTCTTCACACTCTGCTGAGCCTGAGTGCTATTTTCCCTTAAAGGAAAAGGTGTTCGACCCCGGTATTGAAATTATTAAGCCATCTCAATATCCACCTGATGAAATAAAAGGAACTATCTTTGGAATTATTGAAGATATGCTTGCACCACCTCACCCTTGCTTCCACCGTGCTCCGTCTTTGCTTAAGGGAACCTTGCCTACTCTGCTTTGGCTTGCCTTGTTCGCCTTAAGCTTGTGCTATTTGATGGACGAAAACCATGTCTTTGATCCTGGTGGATATGTTTCATGCTTCTTCCTATGATAATCAAGGTCGAGTCAGGCTCACGACTCGGTTAACAAAAATCAAGCGCTTCTTGGGAGGCAACCCATGCATCTATCTTTTAGCTTTCTTTATCCTAAGTGTAGGGGGGACCCTTTGGTTTGCTATTACCTCTCCTCACTTCTTAATCAGGGATTCGAGCTTCAATGATCCACTCTTGATGATTCTTGACGACCCGTGATTCCGTGTTCACTTCTTCTCGGTTTTATCCTAAACTCTTTTCGATTCACTATTTTATATTTTGCATTATTAAAATAGGAATCTCTTTAGTTGTCTTTCCCTTAGCGAGATTTAAACAAAGTGCACAATGTCCTAAGTGTAGGGGAGTTTACTCCCACATGCTTAAACATTGAGGACAATGTTTATCTTAAGTGTAGGGGGGACTTCTATCGAAGTTAAGTGGCTCTTTTCCTTGTCTTTGTCCTCATTTTAACCGGAAAATCAATTTTTTCGACATTTTTCAAAATTTTTGATCTATTTTGGCCTATTAGTTTTTCCCTTTGTATAGTTATTTTCTTTCTTTGTTAGAATAAATGTTTCAATAAGTGGTTTTAGTTTTCAAACGTTGTGAATCTTTTGACTCAACCCGAGTTTACTTATCTTAGTTTACTCTAGCTAGTATCCTTAACGTGTTTAAGTCAAGTTTTGCTAGGCTTTTATATAGGGAGCTTTAAAACGCGAAAGTCTTAACTCTCACGGGTTAAGAACAAGAACTTTTCGCAAGTTCCTATAATTGATCCTAGAGAGTCGTTTATCAAGGGAACTTTAAAACGCAAATTCTAAACTTGAAAAAGTCTAAGAGTTCGCAAGATCCTATAGACGACTCGAAAACCCAAAACTTTGATTTAATAGGCTAAGCATCCACGAGTCTCATTACTTGAGATTTTAAACTGTGGAGAACGAGAGATGATAGAGCCAATTATAAGTTCGGTATTCTTTCGTGAATTTATGTGAGTTAATTATAAGCCTATTCTCCCATCGCTTGCTAATAAATTTAATTGCTAATAAATAAGGTTGTACGATTTGAAAAGTTACTTAGCTTCTAGCCCAAGATCGTTTAAAAGTTGCTCGGTACGGATTAGAGTTCATAGCCAAGGCATAACTTATTGAAGCGGGATGCGAAGATTGACAAGTCCGAAAAGGCCCTAACAAGGCATGAGGGCTACATTTTGTTGCTAAAGATCCAAAGTGATGTGAAGAATCATTTATCGAAAATTAATATGAAGGATCGAGACACACGACGAAAAGCAAATACTCCCCAAAAGTCATGGAGAAGTCTATCCGAAAAGACCCTAACAAGGTATGAGGATAAATAAATCCAAGTCCAAAAAGGAAACGGATCGTTGTATATCAAAATCCAAAATAAAGATTGGAGAAAAATGAAGAAGTCGTGGTCCAAGTATGAATCTCTCAAAATTTCAAGTGAAGAAATTCCTATTATGAAGAGAAGACCATTATTTCATGAACGTCTCTCAAGATTTGAAGTATGAAGTCGCTGCCAAATATCGGTCCGAGAAAGGTCTCAAATCGCGAAGCGAGTTATGCCAAGATATGAACTTTATGAGGTCCCGAGAAGCAGTTTTAAAAGATTTTGTCCTTTAGCTAACTATTGATTAAATCGTTCACTTTATTTTTGGCCTAAATAACTATCGAAATAAGTCAAAAATGCATCCTCGTGATCATTCAAGACAAAAATAAAATATAAGAGATACCCATAGGAATAAGGGAGTCTAAGTGAATAATTGGCCCACATGAGTTCGTGTTAGTTTGCTAACTTATAATAACAATGATCTCGTTTTTAAGCTTGGTTTGGAGAAAGTGAAAAATTGAGGATGATGATCATTCATGACATTTCTAAAACCCAAGGTATGCTTTTGATTTCTTTATTTTGAATATCTTTAATTTTCTATCTCTTTAATAAAGGCCACTATGGATTGATTATGATGAAAAATGTAAACGTGCTTTGTAACTAATGCATTGCATGAGGACATTGCAATGGTCAAGTGTAGGGGATTTGATATGTGTGAAAACACACATCTTTTCTACCACTTAATTACAATAATAACCGGACCTAAACGTGTATTTTATGTCTTTTATGTCGGAATTATGCGTGGTGTGTGTTTTTGTTGTGATTTAGGACGAAAAGGTGAAAAGTGGAGAAAACACGGACATTCACGGGCATTTACGGACTTTTATTGAAGAAAAAGATGAAAAGACGAAGTCAAGAAGTCAAGAGTGCAAAAAGAACGGAAGTCCAAGACCAATTCTGAAGATTTATCGAAGAAAAAGTCAAAAGACGGAAGTTTATCAAAAGCCGAGGAATTCAAATCTATTTATTGAAGAATTTAAAGACGAGTTCAAAGAAATCCCGAAGCCAAAAGTCCTTTAAGTCCACGTTTAATGAAGATTAAAAGAAGGAGGGACTTAATATTGCAATTAAAAGAAGATTAAAGAAGGAGGGACTAAGCATGCAATTAAGGAAGCTTCCTAAGCAAGCCTTAATCTCCCCTATATATAGATTAGATCATTTTCATTTTCCTCTTGTTGGCTAGATTGACAAACTAGTTCTTCCACCTTTATTTTATGCACCTTTAATTACTTGCACATTTAATTACATGTCTTGCACCTTATTTACCTTTAATTTCAAGTAAGTGTCTCTTTTAATTACTTGCACCTTTACTTTATCTTGTTAATCTTCTTCTACCTTTCTTTAATCTTTGATTTACACGTTTTTATCTTGTTAAGTTGTTTAAAGATTTGATTTTTATGCTTTTGATTGTTTTAAATCTCTTATTTTCCTAGCTTATTTGGTTTATTTTCAAGTTTATATAGTTTTTATAAAAGTTATTATTATATAAAAAGTTGTTTTTCTTAAAGTTTATCTTTTTCGTGTTTTAAAAGTTGTTAACTTTCAGTTTCGTAGCTTATTTTTACACGGTTTTCCCTTAGGATTTAGTCTTGTGCTTATTAGAATCTTAGCTTATTTGTGTAGCTTATTTTGTGTACTTTTCCCTGTTTTCCGATCGTGACAATTGGAAAAGGGTTATATATTCCGACCAGCGTTACTTGCTTGGTCGGAAAAGGGTTTACATATTCCGATTGGTAGTGTCTTGGTATTCCGATTGGGTTAAGGTAGTGGTATTCCGATCTGATAAGTGTGACAGCATTCCGATTGGAGGACTAGTACTCATTCCGATTGAGGTGTTATTTTGGGTATTCCGATCGTGGGTAAGGTGACAGCTATTCCGATCACTGATTCCGATTAACATTCCGACCATAGTTCACTCCAGCATTCCGACAAGGTAGGTTTTTGGCATTCCGATCAGAGGTGTGTTTGGGTATTCCGCTCAGTGTAAGGTGACAGCTTTCCGATTGGACTTTCCGATTCACATTCCGATCAGTGTGGTAAGATTATTCCGATTAGGGAGCTGATCGGAATACATTCCGATTGGAGTTATTTTTCTTGTTTTGCCTTGTTTATTTTTACGTTATCATTTTAATTCTTGTCCATTTTAATTTCCGTCACGCTTTTATTTTTAGTCATTTAATTATTTACTTTCCGTCAAGTTTTTAAATATCGCACATTTTAGTTTTAATTAGACTTAGATTTACGTTCTCGCACTTTAATTTCAACGCACTTTTACTTTAATTGTTTTTGCACTTTAAATATACTACAACAACAACCTTTTTGTTTCCACCAAAATAAAACTGAGTCACACATTAAACACGAGTTTTTCAATTCGATTAGACCACGAGAACGATAATTTTTTATACGGGGCAATAGCCTTGTATCAGTCCGCACATTGCCTAAAAAGATAAGGATCATCCCAAAAGTAATACTTAACTTCCTTAAGAAATTTCTTATTTTGTTGGTAAGTAAGACCCTCAATAAGCACATTCCCCACAAGATAGTTTGCTATATCCGCAAACCAAGGGGTGGCATCCTCTTGGGAAGAGATAGACATGAGCTCCTCTAATGGAAAGGATTCATTGATTTCTTTATTAGGAAAATCGCCTTGAAAAGGATGCTCAAGTCTACTCAAGTGATCCGCCGCTAAATTCTCGGCTCCTTTCTTATCTCTAATTTCTATCTTAAACTCTTGAAGCAACAAAACCCATCTCAAAAGCCTAGGCTTAGCATCTTGTTTTGTCATGAGATACTTGAGAGCGGAATGATCCGTATACACTATGGTTTTGGATAGCACAAGGTATGGTCTAAATTTCTCAAAAGCATAGACTATAGCAAGCAACTCTTTTTCCGTGGTAGTATAATGAAGTTGTGCACCGGTCATGGTTTTACTCGCATAGTGTATAGGTTGAAAATGCTTATTCACTCTTTGTCCTAAGACGGCCCCCACCGCATAATCACTAGCATCACACATAAGCTCAAAAGGTAATTCCCAATTTGGAGAAACCAAAATGGGAGCCTTTGTCAATTTCTCCTTAAGAGTCTCAAAAGATTCCAAACAATCTTGGTTTAAAATGAAAGGAGCCTCTTTTTCCAAGAGGTGAGTCATTGGTCTAGCTATCTTAGAAAAATCTTGTATGAAGCGCCTATAAAATCCCGCATGACCTAAGAAACTCCTTACACCTTTAACCGTAGTGGGTGGGGGAAGCTTAGCAATCACATCAATTTTAGCTCGATCCACTTCTAATCCCTTATTGGATATTTTGTGTCCTAAAACAATTCCCTCTTTCACCATAAAGTGACATTTCTCCCAATTAAGCACTAAACGTGTTTCCTCACAACGCTTAAGCATTCTTTCTAAATTGGTGAGACATGAGGTAAATGAATCTCCAAAGACGGAAAAGTCATCCATGAAAACCTCCATTGTTTGCTCTATCATATCATGGAAAATCGCCATCATGCACCTTTGAAACGTCCCCGGTGCATTACATAAGCCAAAAGGCATCCTCTTGTAAGCAAATGTACCATAGGGACAAGTGAATGTGGTCTTTTCTTGATCCTTAGGGTCAATGGGTATTTGGAAATAACTCGAAAAGCCATCAAGAAAGCAATAGTACTCATTTCCCGCGAAGCGTTCAAGCATTTGGTCCATAAAAGGTAAAGGGAAATGGTCTTTCCTAGTAGCCTCATTGAGCTTCCTATAGGCAATACAAACTCTCCAACCGGTAACAAGTCTCGTAGGAATAAGCTCATTGTTCTCATTAGGTACTACGGTGATTCCACCCTTTTTTGGAACACAATGTACCGGGCTAACCCATGGAGAGTCGGAAATGGGGTAAATCATGCCCGCATCAAGGAGTTTGATCACTTCCTTTTTAATGACCTCATGGATTTTTGGGTTAACCCTTCGTTGACTTTGAATGGCGGGTTTGTAATCATCCTCCATAAGGATTTTGTGTGTACAAAATTGTGGATCAATTCCCCTTATGTCGGATATTTTCCATGCTAAGGCTTTCTTGTGTTTCTTAAGGACTTCAATTAGTTTCTCCTTCTCATCCTCTTTCAACTCTTTAGCAATGATCACGGGTAATTGGTCTTTGCCCTCTAAGAAAGCATACTCTAAGTGGGATGGAAGGTCCTTAAGTTCAATTGGAGGTGGACTCTCTATGAAAGGTTTTACTATGGAAGGATCCTCATTGGTAACTTCTTGTGGAGTAGGGGAAGGAGTAGGGTCCTCATTGAGCAACTTTTGGATAGTAAGAATATCTTCTTCCCATTAATGGGAGAATCATCATCACCAAGAAAGTTGGATTCAAATTCCTCCAAGAGGAAATCACTCTCTCCAAAAGGTGTTAAGGAGGGAGAAATTGAGGCCATGGTTTCAACATGGGGCATTTCCTCACTAGAACTCTTGCAAGCATCATGAAAGTGTTCATCACACACCTCATCTAGCACATCAACTATGTTAATAGTCTCATAAGGTTTAGACTCCTTAACCTCTTTCCTATCACAAACTTTCCCTAACTTAAACACTACTTTCTCATCCTCTACTCTCATAATTAGTTCTCCCTCCGCCACATCTATCAAAGTACGACCCGTTCTCAAAAACGGTCTACCAACAATCAAAGGAACTCTAGGATCCATGTCATAATCAACCACGACAAAGTCGGCCGGAAATGTAAACTTATCCACACCTACAAACACATCCTCCGCGATACCTACGGGGTAAGCTATGGTTCGGTTGGCTAACTCAAGGGTCATCCTAGTGGGAGTGAGATCGGGAAGAGAGAGTTTTTTCCAAACCGATAATGGCATGAGGTTTATGCTTGCCTCTAGATCCGCCAAAGCCATGCAATTTTCCACATCGGGAAAATTACAAGGTATCAAGAAGCGCCCCGGATCTCCAAGTTTTGTTGGTAAGGTTTTAAGTAGCACGAAGGAACAATTTTCATTAAGGGATGTGTTGGGCAAATCAACCAATTTTTCCTTGTTTGAGAGTAAATCCTTGAACATCTTAGCAAACTTTGGCATATAAGCAAGGGCTTCCGCAAAGGATATGTTAATGTTGAGTTGCTTGAACATCCTTAAGAAATTTGAGACTTGGATGTCATCCTTGTTCTTTAACTTGTCCTTTTTCAACCTTGAAGGATAAGGAAGAGTTGGTTTAGGTGTAGGTGTTGTAGTGGAAGATTTGTCTTTGATAGCTTCTTCATTGGGAGTTGTGGAAGGTAGAGGAGAAGTAAGAATAGGTTGAGAAGGTATGTTTGGTTGAATGGGAGCATTTTGAGGTGGTGAAGTAGATGTAGAAGGCTTGTCACATGTAGGAACAAAAGTGGGTTTAACAATAGGAGGTTTAGGAGGTGAAGGATCCTTTTGTTGACTTTCCACTTCTTGTTGTAATAGCATTGACATTTGACCGTGGGTTTGTTTGTGTGTTAGATGGTAAACCCCTTGTTGTCTTTGACTGAATGTCATTAAAAGCCTATTGGTTTGTTCCTCCGATATACGTTTCATTTGGTCATTCATTCTTTTCTCACTTTCACGAATTCTCCTCTCAACATACTCATGAGTCTCTTGTAGCCCATATCCTTGATTTTGAAGTTGAGGGTAACCTTGATTTGGTATTTGAGAATATCCTTGATTTGGGAAGGGTGGAAGTGGTTGATTAAATCCTTGATATGGTGGATAAGAGATATTTCCTTGATGTTGAAAATTGTTGGGTGCCTTGTAGTTATTCCCTTGATAATGTGGTCTTGGACCTTGATTCCTTTGTAACAATTGAGGAGGATTTTGGTGAGATTGGGTGGGTGGTTAGGGTGGGAATTCTGGTGGAGTAAGGTAATTTTGGGACTTGTAAGAAAGGTTATTGGGATTAATATTTGGCTTGAAATGTTCACGATGTTCCTCTTCGTAAGCATAACATTCCCCTTGATAACCTTGCGCCTTATCACATTGTTCATAGGAATGGGGACCTCCGCAAGTCTCACATGAAAGGGTAATGGTATGCACATCATTTGTAGAATTGTTCAATGAAAGGCTCTTAATAGCTTGGATCAATTCTTGATGTGCCTTAAAACTCATCTCATGATCCCTATCTATCTTTTAAATGATCTCTTAGTGACACTTGAGGAATTGGTTATCACAAGGTGTTTGAGAATTGTTTTGGATAACATGAACCCTTTCTTCAAATTGAGTGTTTGTTTGTACCATTGCTTTGGTTTCAGTAATATCCCAAGCCTCTTGAATGGATTTAAGAAGAATATTCCCTCCCGCGAAAGCATTGAGTGAGTCTTGGTGATGAGGTTTAAGGCCATTGTAGAAAGTATTGATTTAGTGAACTTCATCCAATCCATGGTTAGGGAATCTCCTCAATAACTCTCTAAACTCCTCCCAAGCATCACTAAAGGTTTGACTAGGTTTTTGTTGAAAGCCTATAATTAAGTTCCTCAGAGCCGTGGTCTTAGATGGAGGAAAGAACTTGTTCAAAAACTTAGTAGTGAAACCATCCCATGTGGTGACACTATCGGGTGGTTGTGTATCTAACCAATGCTTAGCCGGACCCTCTAGTGAAAATTGCACCAATATCAACTTAATGGCATCATGGGGAACTCTATTGTACTTAATGGTGTTGCAAAGAGCAAGAAATCTCTTAAGGTGATCATGAGGATTATCATTCTTGTTTCCATAAAAAGGTATGTTTGAAACCAAGTTAATCATAGCCGTTTTTAGCTCAAATGAATTTGCGGGAATATCGGGTATCTTGATAGCATCGGCATATCCGTGAACATTGGATTGCAAACATTCCATTAAAGAACGAGTATCAACTCCGGCCATGGATTCTTGTTGTGGATGAATCAAAGCACGATTCTCGTAATCGGCTTGATGGACGGTGGTGTTCCTACTCTTTCTCTTTTTCTTCCTTTTCAGAGGAAGGGGTTGTACACCAATCGGTATTTGTGCACGCCCGCGAGTGAGCATGCAACTAAATACGAGGAGTGAGAGAGAAGCTCTCGTGTGACTTTGAAGAGAAAAGGATTATCCCCTTCGAGTTTCAATATGAAATATCCACAAGAAAATAATAATATATGTATATACTACTTGGGTGCAAGACCCCCAATGAAGCCTTCCTTCTTAGAATACTCACAAGTGAACGGGGGGTTAGGTGGCGCGAAGCACTTAAGTACCTATTGACCCTTAGATGTCATTTTATAGCACATCGCCTTTCTATTCACTTAATTGTTTGTATTCTTCGAATTGTTGCTTATTGGAAGTATTTATCTATTCTTGCTTTATTTTGTTTGATCGATACACGTGTCAAGGACCGGAACGCCCCTCAACACGGTGTATTGCCTTGGCAATACTTATGGAGAATATGTAAATTGGTTGTTCTTATATGTATACGTATTTACTTATAATAATATATGGAAAAATATTTTTGTATTTATGAGTTTTTAAGAGAAAATACTATATGTACATAAAAACCGAGAGAATCCAATAATATATATTTTTGGGTGCAATCTCTTAGGAAAAAAGATTGCTTTTTGGATTTTTTATTTTGTTTGGTCAATTCTTTAGGAAAAGAATTGTTTTGTTAATTTTTTTGGTTTTTTATGTATTTTTATATTTTTGATTTTTTATTGTTCTTGGTTTATGATACGTAAAAATAACGTTCACGAGGTGAACGAATCCCAAAAGCCAATGAAAACCGTCAATCGATAGTCTCTCGTAAAGTCAAAGAACCGGCAGCGGCGCCATTTGAAATGTGTATAGTTGAAGTTCGTTTTCTCAGTTCTTAACAAATTGAAAGTCTTAACAATATCGAGTTTATAATTGTTTTTGGTTGGTAAAAGTATTTGGATATTCTATTTCTAATTCAACAATCAAATAAAAATGGAAAAATATTAACTATGTAACCGTAAAACAAATTGTCAAATACCACATTCTTATTCAATTAAAATCACAAAATGTAAATTCTATAAAATGTAAGGACTGAAAATGTAAATTCTATGAAAATTAAATGCCAAAAATTCAAATTCTAAGAGGCTAAGGACTAATTATGTAAAAACAGTTAACAAATTTGGACTAGGAATGAAATTAACTAACTATGAAACTAATATCAACTAACTTCCAAAATTAACCAACTAATTATTAACAACCTTGAAATTCCAGGGACTTAACCTAACAAATTCCAAAAGATTAGGAAAATTAAGCCAGAAATGCAACTGTTCTAACAACCAGGGACTAAAAATCAATTTTCCAAATTCTTTTTAACAAAACGGGCTAGGACACTTCAATAAGCTCGTATAAGCTCGTTTCTTGACCAATTAAGCTCAAACAAGTTTCAAAACGTTTAAAATTCTATTTTAGCTAGGCTTGTAAAAGGAAATAAGCTGAAACTCACTAAAACTCTAATAACTTAAATCCAATAAGCACAAAATAAGCTACCCAATAAGCTACACGTGCACAACTTGATTTTATTGAAGAAACTTGTTAATCAGCTCACAAGAAGAATGGGAAATCTTGTTTCAAAGAAAATGATCCATTAATAAGCTCAGAAAATGAAAATAAGCTAAAATGAGCTTATGTTGACTTTTGTTGACCAAAAATCCAAAAATCTGAAAACTTCAAATCTTAACCAGGAACACTTTTTGAAGTGATTTGTGAAAGAAAATAAGCAAGTTTCTGAAGTGGATAAGCTAGTATGAGAAAACAGTTAAGCTTTTTATCACAGGGAATTGCATTTGCTCAAAGGCTTAAACAAATGCTTATATCTAGCTTATTACTGGATACTGTAGAATTTCCTATTAAAGGCTTAAACTACAGATGTTAAGTGATAACTAGAAACTGGTTTTAAAGATTTTCATCAAGAAACAAAGCTTTGGCAATGAATTGAAAATCAAGACTTTTCTGAAATCAAGTTTATCAAAGCTGACCCAAACTTTTAATTATGCCAATTGCCTTTTTGACTAAAGACTTGACCTGAAAACTTTGTAAGCTAGTTTACCTTGACCTATTGACTGAGTAAGAACTAGAATTAACCAACTACAATTACTTGAACACTAATGATTACTTACTCCCAAACACAAGTTAACTGAACTTATAAAACTTTTGTAAAGGAAATTTGAGTTAAAAGCCACAATGATCAAAGACAGATATCAAACTAAGTGTAATGACTGAAATGTAATGCATAAGAACCAATTTCAAGTTATGAAACAGTTTAAAACTCTAAATGCACTATTAAGCTAATATGACTGATATTAAGCAACTAGGAATGAAAATTAAGCTAGTGATTAAGTTCTAGACTGCAAATAAGCTACTCAAACCTCAACATCTACTAAGTAACACACTTGATCATACATTTCAACAAGATTACACTAGGAATTTAGCATGCCTTAAACATTTGAGTGGAACAAAAATGCAGGGAACAAAAACCTTTTAGCTAAGGCCTCCGTTGGAGAGTAGAGTAGCGCTGAGATATCTAGCTAGTGCTAAACCACCACCTTAGCATTAGGTACTACTAATTAACAATCAACAACAGCTAATCAACCCTTAAACGCCATTAATGGACTGGAAATCTTCAATGCTTGAAAATGGATGATCAGAACTAAGAACTCAGCTATAGGATGAACTCAACAGCAACAATCTTCAACAAGGCTTCTAATGATCACTCATGATCATTAGAAACAAAGAAATAACAATGGAGAATGAACAGTAGGTAAGCAATGAAAGAATTGGAGGGAAATTTGAATTTTATTGATAATGAATGAAAAGTGGTTACAAGGTTTGTTACAACTACCTAACAAACTCTCAAAAGGTTGTCAAGCTTTTGAGAGTTGTTAACTACAACTGCTAACAAAATTGAGAGAGAGAATTAAAATCTAGTGTGTGTGTTTTCACACTAGCTAACTATGCACAAATGAGAGCCTACATCCCTATTTATAGAATGAAAAAGTGAAGTAGTTGGGGAGAGTGACGTGTCCAATCCAATCATTTAGCTCCACGTGTCAAAATTCTGCTAATTGATATTTGCAGGTGAAGAACTCAATTGGGGATTTTTGATTGAGTTGTTATCAGCTTAATTGAGTTGTTGGGTTGTATTCGTCTCTTGATTTTGAACAACTTTCATGTTTATATCAACTTCTGAAATGCATTCTAGCTCAATCCCGATCCTGGCAATTTTTGTTTGAAGAAGATGACACGTGGCAGACTGTGGTTGGTGGAGAAATATGCACATGGATCATTATCCAAGTTAATGAAATATGATTGGACAATAGGGTAAGTAGTGGATCACACTGTTGTGATTGGTTTATTTAATGAAGGCGGATGTGAGTGGACTTAGGTGGCAATCCGAGTCACTCTTTTCTTGGCTCCTCATTGGTTGAAGCCTTCTCCACACGGATAAAGCACAAATTACTTTCCAAAGTTGGCAGAAATAGTCCTTCTACTTGGCAATTTGGTATTTTAAGCTAGAATCTTCATTCCTTTGGCAATTTCAGTCCTTCCACTTTCATTTTTGAACATTTAAACCCTTTGACTTGGTTGACTTCATTATTGACCATGTTTGACTTTGATCTTGACTTTGGCAAATATACACTTTTGGTCGTTCATCTTTGAAATGTTGTCAAGATAGGTCCTTTGTCTTCAAAGTCTTGTCACTCTTGATCCTTCTTTGTCTTCTTCATCCAATTAAGCTTGATTTTATTCTTTTTTGCTTGAAAATGCATCCTTCTTACCTATTTGTACACAAACACAGAACATACCACATAATACTGCTTTTATAGCACAAAAGTTAGGTATTTGTTATGTGTTTTAGGGTGATTTGTTGATTAATTGATATGAGTTTTTCCTCATATCAGTTATTTTTTATCCTGAGGAAAAACCTCCAACAATTGGCATCAGAGCTTTTGGCGAATAACCAAAGAATCATCATATACCGTTGATTCGAAAAACAACAGAAGGACAGAAAAAATTAGTTCATCGGAGAAAAGGGAACAACCACACCTGTTTGTAGATTCAACCGAATCAAACCCTTGTTTGAAATCATCAATTGATTTCATTTATCCAGAAAGCCCCAATCTTTGTGGCGGCTAGATCCCCAATTGATTGCGAAACCCTTATATTTTCGTACAAAGCAAAACAGAGAATCAACAACCACGATCACAATCGTAGTTACAGGGGAGAGAAAGAAGCCGACTTCGTCGGTGAACACATCACCAACAAAGGACAGGAAGGCTAGAAGAAGAATATATCACCGGTCGTGACTCCCAACACAAAAGAGAGTCACTGTGTGTTTTTTATCACACAAAAAAAGGAAAAAAGACCTAGTATATAGGACGTCATCGGGGTTTTAGTTTTTTTAACCCACAAGATAAAAGGCTACGGGCCTCCCATCAGGTTCTATATAAACCCTTTTAACACTGCATCTTTCATTATTTTTTTTATACTATCTATATAGTATTTTTTGGACATAAAAAATATATATAGACTTTTTTAAAATAATACTTACTTTAATATTTAAAGTGTGTATTTTTTTAATAACTTAGGGATTACACTGCTTATTATATTAAGAATAAATCTAAGAAGTAATTAATCTTATATTTATTCAAGTTTTTAAATCTTCAAAGATTAGTTTTGGTTTTAAAAATTAATCCCCGTAAATTATTGATAGCTTGTAAGGCATAAAACGATAGATCTCGCTAGAAAGAAATTTTTTTTCGACATCTTTAGTGTTAAAATAATTTATTTGAAGATTTATTTTATTAAATTTCTAAAAAATGACGAAAGAAAGTGGAGATAATTCAAAAAAGGAAATAAGTACGGTCAGTACAACCCAATTTCAATGTCCTATGCTAAAACCCTCGAATTACTCTTTATGGGCAATTCGAATGCAAATCATTCTCGAAGCGAATGGTTTATGGGATATGGTAGATCCAACGGATACTAACCAAATTGATAATAAGAAAGATAAGACCGCAATGGCTTTTCTTTATCAATCTTTACCCGAAGAAAAACTGCTTCAAATAACGAAGCATAAAACATCGAAAGAAATTTGGAATGCTTTAAAATTAAAGCACATGGGAGAAGAAAGAGTACAACAAGCGAGATTACAAAAGCTCAAATCCGACTTTGAGATGTTGCAAATGAAGGAAGACGAGTCAATCGACACCTTTACAGGAAAATTGACAACATACGCGAACAAAGCCGCTGGCTTGGGACACACCTTTGAGGACTCGACTCTAGTTCGAAAACTCTTGAATGTCGTACCAGATAAATTCCTTCAAATCGTCGCATTTATCGAACAATACTCAGATTTGAACAAGATGACTCTTGAAGAAGCGATAGGTCGACTTAAGACCTACGAAGAAAGAATTAAGCGAAAAGAAGATAAACAAGAAAACAATCAATATAAATTGATGTTTTCTCAACATAAAGATCAAGACCAATAAACCAGAAAACATGGTCATGGTGGACTTAACCAATCACGTGACCAAGGAAATAACAGGTTTCGATCGGAAAAGAAGAATTTGGAATCATCACAGAACAACTCAAACCAACTTACTCATTATAAGAGTAAGGTGATGTGTTTTAAATGCAAGGAATATGGGCACCATGCAAACAGATGTCCATTAAAGAAAGAAGAACAATCCAATCTCATTGAAGAAGATTTAGAGCCACAATTATTCATGGCAATTATTTAAGAATCACAAATCAAGAATGGAAGGAAATTCCATTCAACCTCGACTTAACCGATATTTAAACAACAAGGAGTCGGCAGTGAAAGCTTGGATGGTGGAACAACTGAAAGCATGAATCAACTTGGAATAAAAGAAGATATACACTGCAAGAACTCCAAGTTAAAAGGTGGAAGCAACCAAAATTATGATCAACCTCGACTAAAGGAAGGTCACAACAACAAAGGTGGAAGCAACCAGAAAAAATGATCAACCTGGACTAAAGGAAGGTCACAACAACAAAGGTGGAAGCAACCAGAAAATTACGATCAACCTGGACTAAAGGAAGATCAACAAAGGTGGAAATAACCAAGAAAATGATCAACATGGACACAATGAAGATCATAGCAACAAAATAAAGATGATCTACCTGGATATAAGAACGATCACAAGTACTGCAAGAAATCAGATGGTGGACTCAACCAAGAAGATGGATTAAGAAGACTTCAAGACCTACACAGCACCGTTTGTGATTAGGGGGGAGAATGTTGGGTCAAAACCCAATTACCCAGTTTAATCCTAAACTTGCTGGAAGACTCAATAGAAGTCAAATGGGTCAAAACCCAACCCAACTATCAAATGACAGTTAAATAACTGTCAAAAGACAGTTATTTTCAACAGACACATCGGTTCATAAACCGACACAACTTTTAGATTGTACCTTTTCATTTCTTATAAATAGGAACAAGATTTGTAAACAAATTCGTGTATAATGATTCAGATTCAATAAAACTTTTGCATTTGATATATTTTGCCCTGGTTATTTTCGATCCAGAGGAAAAACCTCCAACACTTGAGTATTCGAAAATGATTAGTAGATTATGTTCATGAATAAAAGCATTTACAAGTTGCATTTACGGAACCGTATCTTATAGTTAAAAAGGTTTAAAAGCATGTGTGATTCTATAAACATGATAACCAAATTCATAATGTGTGTTATACACGTAACCTATAGACGGTTCCATAGATCAAAAGTAAGTGTCATCACATTTTTAATCATTAATCCACACTGGAATTCCCCCAACATAGGCATTACGACCATATTGTTTTCTGGATGATGTCTAAGTGTCAATAGTTTAACTGTTTGTGTAGACTTATTACATAGAAAAAGTTCTTAGTCTTTGTCTGTTTTCATATATAATTTGATGAATTGCATACAAATTACGGCAACGAACTTGATAAGTATTACTAGAAGAGCGAGATTATAACGTATTTATTTTAGGAAGAATAATTTATATCTTCTATTAACATTTGTAGAAATAATAATTAAAAGCATAAAATATAGATGTAAAAAATGTATTTATTGCTAATTTTTTTTGAGGAATCAAGCTTCTTTAAAAAACCATTTTATCTTAGAAGAATTAGGCTGTTGATGGAACTAGTTACTACTCAAAGAAAATTTCTAGTTGAACAAAGGGTTGCTGCAAGGAGAGCTAAGCCACCTACAAAGACATAGATAAGAAACCAAATGATGACGTATCTGAAACACGTTGGAGGATTTAGGCATGCACAACTCAATAAGAAGTCATTTGATGATATACATTTGTACGAGAAGAAAAAGAGGATTGTTGTTGATTTCATACCAATATGGTCAGAACAAGATGAGCAACCAATCAACATAATGAATGACAAGGTTGTTGGTGAAAGTACCCCCAAAGAACAACCAAATGTACTTCCTGAGCCTAAGGGTACTAAGGATAGGGCTGAGGAGCCTAAGGCTAAATATGTACAAATTGGAGTACCGTCTGAAGGTACTTTGAAGAGGAAGGCACGAAGAAGAAAAAGTATAGCCATAAAAAAGGTAAAAATGGTTGTTGATGGTGAGGATGAGCATATGTGTATTAAGGTAGTTCATGATGATCAAGTGATTGATGCAGAAGTTATGCAGGCAGATCAATTATGTTTTGGAAAAGGTTGCATAAACAACACTTGGAATTCACTATTCTTCGAAGAGAAAACGCGATTTTCAGGTCTATTCATTAGCTTGAAGAGGTACTTCGCCTCTTTGATAGACATGATATTTATGATCTTTATGCATTACTTAAGAAGGAATATGAGTATCGTGAGCTAGATGGATATGAAATGTTTCTTTGGGGCTCAGTGAAAGTTATGCTTGAGCCACCTGAGAACTATCTAAGTGATTTATTCTAGGATAATCAGCAAGATTGTAAAATTACAAAATGGAAGTTTTGTCATTCCTGTGGATTTCCTATTCTTGAAGATAATGAAGGGATTATCTACTACATGCTTACTGAACGGCGGTATCCTCTCACAATGGCACTGTTGAAAAGGATGTTAGACTTCCAATTGACCATAACAAACGAACATGATATAGTGCTTTGGACTTAATCAGATTTGTGAAGCAGTTGATAAGAGAGCTTGAAAGAGAAGAGGAGGGTGAGAATGAGCAACAAGTGTTGGCTTTTCGAGCCACACCATAAATGGTAATCGGTTCACCATGTTTAACAGACATAAGAACTGCCTAGTCCATTAGCAAATGGACTTTGGTAAAGACTTATAAAATCTGTTTCATAGCTGATAGTTTGCTAAAAACTATATGGTTCTCAAATTAGCATGCTTCATTGTGAAGAGTTGGCTAGTCCAAGAGCAAATGACTCTAGGTAAGACAAATCAAATTCATTAATGTTGACAGTTCATCAAAAAATGTAGAGTAATCAGTACATCTTATGCTAGATCGATGAATAAAGCATTGACTATTCTAGAGCAAACGACTCCTGATAAAGAATTATCAAATCCATTGATGGCTTGTGGTTTGCCAAGAACTAAAAAGTCAACTCAGTTGGATTATTACTAATGTTGATTGTACAGGCTTGTTGATGTGAAGGATGGTTGTTGTCAAAGTGTTAAGTGTTCAAATATTCTAAGATCTATTTTTCAAAAACAAGAATGGGCTAAAGACGGTTCTAGTTTCAAGTTCATTATACCAGAAAAGTTAAAGATTAAAATAGTGTTTTGATACATCCTCATGTGTGCTTACTAAAGATAAATCTAAAGACATAAAGTTCAAGATTCTTAAAAGACGAAGAAACATGAAGTTAACAAGTGAACAAACATGTTTAGGGAGGATTTTTGGGAATTATTCAGAATGATCGGAGTACTGTTAGTATTAGTCGAAGTACCGCTAGTGGTGATTAGTAGCGCTAGTGTTAAAAAGCTATCGTTAGTAACGATAGTGGAAATAGTTAGTACCGCGTGATAGATATGCATGAGATATATTAAGGAAAGATATGCATAGAATGTAAGAGAATAGTGTAAGCCCGTTAGGGTTTGGGGATTCCTTGTATATAAAAGGAACCCTATGGCTGTCAAAGTATATAACTCACACATCCTTTTCATTAATAAAATGATTAGTAGTTAGTAGAATTATTTGTTCTTATTAGCATTCATAAGTTAGATTCCACCTAAATTATTGTGTTTAGTCTGAGTTTCTCTAGTTCTTATTTTGGTATATATCAAGATAGTCACAATCCTTAACATGATGAAGATATATTCACTGGGATAAAACCAAAAGGTTGTGTCTACTTATACTTGTCTATTTATATCAAGAGGGTTTGTAGTTAGAAATAGTGCAAGATTAGTTGCCCAAGCTTATAGAAAAGATAAGGGGATATAGAATGATGAAGTTTTTGCTCCTTTGGCAGGAATTGAAGCAATCAGGTTATTTTTTTTCCTTTGTCTCATTTATGGGATTCGTAGTTTATGATATGAATGTTAACAGTTCTTTTTTGTATGGCACTATTGAGGACGAGGTATATGTGGCTCATCCTACAGGTTTTGTGTACCCTTAGTTTCCTAATAGGGTCTATAAGGTAGTTAAAGCCCTTTCTGGTTTACATCAAGCTCCTAGAGCTTGGTATGATACTTTATCCACTTTTCTGTTAAAGAATAGGTATATAAGAGGAACCATTGACAAGAATCTTTTCATCAGAAAGGATAAGAAGGATATCATACTTGTACAAGTGTATGTGGATGAAATTATTTTTTTTCCTCTAAAAAGTCTTGGTGTGATGAGTTTGAGGCTTTAATGAAGGTAATGTTTCAAGTGAGCTCTATGGGAGAGCTTACTTTATTTATAGGACTACAAGTTAAACATAAAAGATATGGAATCTTCATGAGTCGGGATAAGTATGTTGATGAAATCCTAAAGAAATTTGGATGTATGGATACAACAATTGCAAGTACTCCAGCTGAGGATACGAAGTCATTAGGAAAATATGATGATGTTGTTGATGTGGATCTTCACACTTATAGGTCCATGATTGGATCACTCATGTATTTGACTGCCTCTATGCCTGATATTATGTTTGTAGTTTGTGTTTGTTTTAGATTTCAAGTCAATCCCAAGATTTCACATCTTCATGATGTGAAAAGGATCTTCAAGTATCTCAAAGGCCACACCGATAATGATTATGCTAGAGCAAATATTGATAAGAAATCCAAAACTGGAGGTTGTCAATTTCTTGGCATGATAATTATATCATAGCAATGTAAGAAGCAACCCATTGTGGCTACTTACAATATTGAACTAGAATATGTTGTTGCTTCTTATTTTTGTGGTCAGGTTCTGTAGATTCAAAATAAAATGCTAGACTATGGGTTCTACTTTATGAATACCAAAATCGCCATTGATAATGAAAGCATCATCTGTATTGTGAAGAATGCATATTCCACTCTAAGACCAAGCATATTGAAATAAGGCACCACTTCATAAAAGATGCTTATGTTAAGAATCTTGTACATGTGCTAAAGATTCATACATATGACAATGTAGCTGATTTGTTGACCAAGGCATTTGATGAGAAAAGATTTCAATATTCGGTAGCAAATACTGTAATGTTGATTCAGTAAGCTGCATATATCAAGGGGAGGGTGTAATTGGATTGAGATTTGGTAGACTATTATGGTGTTTGAAATCTTAGTAATGACAGATAACAAGAAAGTACCGACTACACAATTAAGTACCGACAGACAACACATAGTACCGCCAGGCTTTCCACGTATCGCTAAGTTACCGTTAATGGTCGTACCTTTGAGGGTTGATTTTTTAAAATTGAGGGGTTTCTTCACGTACATGTTTTCTAACCCTATATAAACCTAACCCAATTTCATAAAACATTCGCCTAATCACTCTCTAACATTCTCGATTACATAACCCTAATTTTCTCTCATCGGCAATAAAAAATTTAACAATGGTTGCTCTTGCAAGTTGCTCCAAACACAGCATGTTGCCTATTTTGGAGAAGTCATATGAGAATTGTTCTTTTCATGAGATTATTGACTTCCTTACACGATGTTATATCCATCATGCTCTCACTGTAAGTCCTAATATTTCTTCAACTGTTATTGCAAAATTTTGGAGGACTCCTACCTCCACAACAGTTAACAATGTTGTAAAAATCAAACTATTGTTCATAGAAGGCCTATTACTGTCTCATAAGCATCTATTAGGAATGAGCTTCAGTTCAATGATGCTAATGGGATAGTTTGTTTGAGAAATCAAACCATACTTGATAATCTTGCATTAATGGGATATGAAGAAGGCCAAGAATCTCTTACCTTTAATAAGGGCCTTTTCTCACCCCAATGGAAGTTTTTATTTCATGCCATCATCTATTGTTTAAGTCCTAAATTTACTTCTTTTGACCAAATCTCTACAAGTACTACTTATGCCGCTATTTGTTTAGCAACTGATCAAACTTTTATTTATTTCAAAATGATTTTTGGTGGTATGCACAAACACTTACAGTCTAGAAAAAAGTTTTTGATGTATCCTAGATTTTTGCAAGTCTTGGTATATAGTGAAGTCTGTAGCCTTCCCATCCCAACAAGCCATTTACCTACTCCTGCTTTAGAAGCAAAACATTTACTTTTAGGAGTAAACCAGGTTGAAATTATTTTGTACGGGTAACCTCGTTGTTTGCTAACATGTTGGTTCAACCAGTTATGGCTGAGGTCGAGGTTTCTAGTTCATCTAGTGAGCCTCAACAAACTCCATCTCCCCCTCATCCTTTTGAAGAAGTGCATCCTACTTCTTCTTTAAGAGAAGACTAGGCTAATGACCATATTCAAGACTCTGAGAGTCTTGATGAGATGATGCATACACTCAATGATAGTCCTCCTACATGTGGTTCCCCACCTGATGGAGCTAAGGGTGCTTTGGATCTCCTTGCTTTAACTAATCTTTGCAAATCTTTAGCTCAACAGTTTCAAGTTTTGTAGTAAAACAAGGAAAAGCAAGCTAAGGAGATTCTTTTTCTCCATAGGAGGCTTAGGTTGTTGGAACAAAGGATAAATCCTTTGTTTAGGCATCACAAAGCTTTTGTAAGGTTAGAGAGGTTTCTGAGAAAGATAGGTCGTTCTTTGCCAATAGTGGTCCCTACAAGGTTTTTGAGGAAGAATGGTAAGGGTAGGAAGAGGAATGTATCAAAACAGGGGAGGAATTTTGATAAAGTTGCTCTTTTTTCTAGTATGGAGAACATTGATCAGTAAATGAAGGATGCTACATCATTTTTAGATGCAAAAGTTGTAGAGATAAGGGTAGAACAACTCCCACAAAGGAGCATGAGACAGAGGAGCATGAGCATAGACCACTAGTAAGTGAAGAATTCAGGGCAATTACAACAGTACAAATCCAAACACAAGAACAACCACCATTTGAGGAACATGCTTAAACTGAGGAACTCAATCTTAAGGGTTCAAATACTAAAGAGTTAAAGGTCTCATGTGATACTTTGGTGTTGAAGGACAAGCCTAGTGGTGAAAGTGTAGAGAGTACTCGCATGGTTGGAAGTGCTGGTGCTAAAAAAGATAGTACCGCCAGAGAAGATTGTTAGTGAAAACATTACGATGTTTAATCAATATAATCTCTTTGTATTTTAGTGACGACAAACGTATTACTCGTAATAAATTATGTAAAATGTGTAAGGTACTCGTAATCACTCAAGCATATATTTGTATACTTCTCTCGATACCTCCAAGATCGCATTCGTCATAAATCACTCAAGCTATGAATAAACAAGTCATTAGCCTTACTAAGTGATCAAGGATTAATATTTTCTTAAAACTAACTTTTAATTAAAGTGACAACGTAATTTTAAATAACTTTATTTTTAAGAAAATCTTATACTAAAAAGAAAATGTTATTCCAAATGGATAAATAATATTCCCAGTTTGAATTTAGGATATTCCAAATGGATAAAGGATACTCCCTTTGGGTAATTTCTTCACTAGATAGACTTTCGTCACTAAAGGACAAAAGAGCACGGACTACAAATCCCGAGGTTCCTTATATATGGAAGCGCGGGGGTATTTAAGGAACCGCGGAGAAATAGAGCCGTTGCTCCCTTATCCTATAAATAGTGGATCATTTCCAACTTTTCTTTCAACCCTTTTTGCACATTTCTCTCAGTTTCTTTAAACACCTTAAATCCTTGATTAGTTGGTAGATTAATCTTTTTTTAAGATGTGATTCTCTTCTCCAACCCTCTCATCCTATCAAGTGCATATAGAAGAACCCTTTCATCACTATGAAGTGATGGGTTCATAACATGATGAAGATCTCTCCTTCTATAGATCTAGTTATGTTTATAGTTTTACTGCAATGTAAATCATGAAAATTCAAGTTGTGTGTATACTTAGACTTGATGTATATGTAGTAGATCCAAGTGGTGGGTACATTTAGACGTGGTTAGAAGATCCAACTGATGGGTATCCTTAGATTAGGTGTTAGGAGTGTAGATCCAAGTTATGTAAATAATTAGATATAGTGTTAGAGTTATAGATCTAAGTTATATGTATACTTAGATCTAGATGGTTTATGTGTTTAGGCCACAAAACACAAGGTTGTTATGTTGGGCTATAAAACATAACTAGTGTGAAGATTGGTGTAGATTGGTTCTACCTAAGATTAGAACTCGGCATCATTAATTAACTATAAAATATGAGTTCTTTGTGTCAAAAATGATTTTTAAACTCCTACGGCCTTCCATCAAGTCACCAAATGATTTTGTACAAAAACCATCAGTTTGTCATCTCACGGTGGATCCTTAATTGTTCCCCGAGGTTCGTTATCAATAATGAACCGCGGTCAGTCCTACACAGATTTTTGCAAACCTTGAAAAATCATATAAAATCAACCGTAAGTTCGTATTCGAACGTAACTGAGTCTTCTTTCATTTAAAAAAACTTTCGAACCTTTATTCAAACTTTAAAATTTGGATGTTTTCTAAGCTATACTCTTTGTCTAAAGTATTGAGTCTCGGTTTGTCATAAAACTTGTGTTTTACTCTTTTCTAATATGCTGAATATCTCTTTTTGGTATATCTTTGTAAATTGATATATTTAAAATGGGTTGAACTTAATTAATTTTCGAAATGGGTCGAAAACTATTTTCAAATTATATAAAGCTACGTATACTTTCTTGCATCTAACACTCAAAACAAAGACGAATGCTCTTGTATGTTTTCTTATGTGTTTGGGACATTGTTAATTGATCATTATTATTGGTAGTATTATTACTTACTTGTCTATTCTTTGTGCATTGCATACAGAATCAACATTTTTTTAGGTTTACATATGTTATTTAAACTTCGTGCATACCTCGGTATGTTTATTAACACTCTTAGGTTTGAAAGCTTTGTGAGCTTCTCAAATCTATTGATGACGGTCGTCTTACTCGATCATTGTGTTATTACTTAAAGTATATTAATGTCTCACTATAAAACATGAAACACTCTTTGAAAATCTTACTATTTTCTCTTAAAGGAGTGTTAGTTGGAATCAAGAAATATTTCGAATATATATCAATTCATTATTCAAATTATCATTGATATCATTATCGAATCTAATTGACATGTTTTTTGACTGTAGACATGAATGTGGATTCTTAAGAATATACATTGGATCATAACTCACGCTTGTGTTGATAACGTTTTATTGAATCTACTTGTTCAAATTGTTAGACAAATTTGTTTAATGATTGCTTATAATACACAATGGAGCTGGTTTGACGACGTGTATGTTTAATCCAAAATACTCAAGTAATTTACATTGCAATCCAATTAGTAAATGTGTCATTTCCGAAAGACCAATCAAGAGTGTTATAACAAATTGTGTAAACTTTGTTTATACATAATTCAATGTTATTGGCCTCAAGATCTATTAAGGTAAATAACCTTAACTGTACCTTTTTGACAAGATATGAAATGGTGCATTCTTAAACCCCATTAGGTCTTGCATTGTGTCGTTATACATATTTCATCCTTGCTACACTTCATTAGGAAAATGTAGGAATTAGATTTTGTCTAACTTGAGAATGACTACTAGAGAATCTATTGCACTAGAAATTCAGTTTGACCTAACGGTTGAATTACTTCCATATGAGAAGTTGAGTTGGTGTATAACTCATAAAAATGGTCGTGTTTAGCCTTAATTGAGCACCTCTAGTGATAGTCTCATACACATTATCTAAATTGGTTAAATGGCTCTTCTTAAATCTGACTAATGATAGTTTACATCGATGAACTTTTGTAGGTCATTTAGAGTCTTTTTCTTTTGTAGCCATTAGGTTTTTCTTAGCTTTATTCCTACGTGCTAATTGAACCTATGAGTTTTTCCTTTGTGTGTGTTCTAGTTTTTATTGCTCTTTAGCATTACCTTTATGATAAGTTAGACTAGAACATTAGGATTTACTGAATTAGAAAATTCCCATGTCCACCAAAACACACTCTCTGTGTGCTGATCCTTAATTGTTCCGCGGATCAATATTTATATTGAACCATGAGTACAATTATTGAACCGCGGGCAGACACCTTTAAAAATGGTTTTTCTAAAAATCCCAAATTGTTCCAACATTTTTTGGAATATTAGTTTCAAACCTTGACCACTCCCAAAATATCTTGTGCTTTCTCTACTTAACCCAAAGCATTCTTGCATCTCTTTCACGCCAAAGCAAAATGTCTTTTTCACCAAATGAAAGCCTCGATTCTCCAACATTTTCTCCAATCTCTTTCAACCCAAATTCACCAAAGAACACACCAAATCAAATCTTCTCCTTCTAAGGAAATTGATTTTGGAAACTCTCCTTTTCCACCACTTACCTTTTGTGGTCTTCCTCCATTACATGATAATGTCATGCATCATGGAACATATTGTCTTTATTGTCAATATCAACATCTTGCCATGTCTCATATCTATGATGAGTTGAATTACAAGATTATCACCAAACCTTCTCCACCAAATTCCGCTACCACTTTGTCTTCTAATTAAGCATGTGGGTTGCTTATTAATAATACATCCAATTTAAGCAAATCTTAGAATTCTAATGTAACTAGGATTAGAATTATGTTTAAATTATACGCTTGTGTTTCATACATCTTTGTATGATCTTTATTTTCTAGTATTTCTTTTAATGTTCTTCAACATGATTTATCTTTGGGTCTTGGATCTCGTTGTTCTTGTGATGTTTCTTTTCTTCTTTATTTTCCTCACTCGGTTGTCAAGGAAGGTTATATTTTAATCAATTCATCTCTAAGTAAGATTGACAACTTAAATATTTCATTAGAAATATTCAAGTAATTTTAACTTACAATTGCAATTGTTAAAAGTCATATCCGAAATTTGAATTTTAAACCATCTAACAACTTTTGTTAAATTTTGACCAAGTGATGTTCTTTTGAGTCTTAAATCACTTTTGGACGACCATTGTTCCTCAAATGGACTAGTTTATCATTGTTGATAATGAACCGCGACCCTATTTAACGAACCGCGGCCAGTGAGTCCCTTTTGTTTGTTTTTTTGTCTATCTCTCTCTTTGACGAGTTTTCTTAAATATTCTTTCTTTTCTTTTGAGTTTTATCTCTCGTTTCTTTTCAAGATTTCACTATCACCTATGAGGGTATAGTATTCTTGAATTATCTTTTGAAGTTATCCTTAATTTCTTTGTTGAGTCTCTCTCGATTTATTTTAATCATGCCTTTCTAAGTCGAGTCTATCTCTTCTATCCTTTCTAAACTAAGTCGAGTCGAGCCTCACCCATTCCTCGTCATGTAATTGTTCTTTGAACAGTCACAATGATTGATAAGAGCTATGAAACTTTGAGCATGTAGTTTATCGTATGCTAAATACCATCCATCTTGGTTTTGCTTTTCTTTGGCTTCTTTGATCTCTTTCTCTAAACAATGAGTCATCTTCTTGTGTCGACATTCATAAGCATCCTTGCCTATAATGTATTTGGTTTGAGATTTTTCGTCTTTCTTATTATTGAGAGTTGATAGCGGTTAAAATTTACAATTGGATTGGGTGATTCCAGTAATTCTAAGTTTTTAACCCTTTGACATTATATCCTCAAATTACAATTGGTATGGATGTTCCTTTTTCTACCTTTATTCCAACAGTTGTGAATTGATCTTGTCAAAATACTCTCATTGGTCATTCTTTGGATTGATATCATCGCGTTCACACTTCTTTCTTCAATGCTTTTGATTGTTTGTGCAAAGGACTTGTTTATCGTCCTTGATTTCTTTATCCTTCATAGTCATTCTTCCTCTCTTTTCAACTATGTGGAATTGTTTTATTGTCCTTGTCATACTCTCTTTAATTTGGTATTCTTTTCAATATATTAAAGTGGAGTATGTCCTCTCGACAATATTTTTTCTTATAAATTCGACATCGATTTTCTCTCTTAGTCCTCTTTATATATTTTGGTGTCACAAGAATAAGTTGGGTTCTCTTATCTACCTAATAGCCCACTTATTTTCCTTAACTTGTCAAAACTTTGACACTTCTAAAAGTTAAGATTGTTTTAGCTTCATCTGGAGTCCCTCTCTTTGTACTCGAGTTGTTTAAGCTAATTCCTCTTGGGTGACCTTACTATATATGCTCTTATCCACTAACTTTGTTTTATAGGAGATCTAACCCTTCTTTATAGCTTGTCACTTTTCTTGTTTTGTTGGTGTCTCAAGCAAGGGGAGCTCATATCAAGGAGAGAATTTTCAAGAGTTCAACTCATTACATTTGTGATCGTTCACTCACTTAAATTGCATTCATCGAACATCTTGCAAGTAATGAATTCTGAGATTTCAAAGATTAACATATTCTTATGCATGAAGTTGGTTAACCTATGGTGATTGACGACTTCACTAGGATTATGCAAGCTCAATATCTTGGATGATGGGTCTACGGTTTGGATTCTCGCTTCTCAGCCGACGACTACAAGGGACGACTAGCTTTTTGGATACAAGCTCTCTCGAATTCGATCCTCCTCTTCTACAAATGAAGACTACCTTTCAGATGCAAGCTCTCTTGACGTCATTTCTTCTCTTCCTCAAATGACGTGCAATCAGTGAATACCACTTCGGACGTGTGCTCTCTCGACGTTAATTCTTCTCTTCTTGAAATGACGTGAAATCAAGGACTATGATGAGACTGCTTTTATACATAGTCTCATCGTCCAAAATGGGCTTAAAATACATAAAATATCATGAAAATGGCCAAATATATGCTTGTGTTTGTTACTTGTGTATTTTAGGTACGGATATTGAGGAAATGACAAAAGATCACAAAGAACATGCAAAAACGAACACGGGTTAAGAAGCCGCACAATGAACCAGACCCAAGTGATGATTTTTCAAGAATAAACCTTGAAGATATGAATATTGAACAAGAAGGGTCCTCCAATATTGAAGAATTGACACTTTAAACTCTTGTTTATTCATAATTACAAGATTAGTCCTTAAAGTTTGTCAAATTTACAAAAAGGGCCCTCCACTTTGAGAATTGGCAAGAATGGTCCCTCAACAATCAAGACTTGTCAATTTCAGTCCTCCACAAAGTCAACAATACAAGCCAAGACCATCATCTTTGAAGAAAATGCCAAAACAACCCTTCAAGTATCAAGAATTGGCAAGAAATACCCCTGAAAATACTTTGCAAAACTTTTTGGGGCAAAAGTATGAAAAAGAAAAGTTGTTAACAAAGGAATAGGCGTTGATAGCTAGTTTGAGCTGAAATGACAAAGATAAAAGAAACGAGGGGCTAAACATGGCAGACACAATAAATACCTAGACCTATGGCAGCCTGCCACGTGCCCCACTCACCAAAATCCACCAATCACCTTCCACAATTCCTCCACCTCACCATCCACTCACACCAGATTATAACTAATCTATATTAGTTAAATATTTCGCGCCTAAACACCTTTTTAAAACCTTAATCCGATTAAAACCATGTGTTCTTAGTGTTCATACCAAAAATTGGGTTTTTCTTAATTATTAAAAATCAAACCCCAATCAACTCCAGATATTTGATTAAGGTCCCATTAATCATAAACCCACCCTTAAACCCCTTGCCACATCACTATCTCGCCCACATGATAAACCCTCCTTTACACGTTCTGGGAAAATGCTAAAGTTTTCCAGGGAATCAACACTCAGTATTCAACTTTCATCCTAAGCTTCATTATGAGCCATTGATCACTATTTCACCTTGCCAACTCACATAAACAGCCAAAATTTAGTCACATGAGTTCAAAGTTTCAAAATCGACAAGGGCATACTTGGAACTTCAAGCATTAGGGTTTTACTTTATTTTCAGTATCTTAGGACTTCATGTAGCCTATATAAAGGCATTAGTTTACAACATTTAGCCTTGTTCTCAGTTTTACTTTTGTCAAACCTTGTAAAACCCTTTTCTGAATTTTATGAAATTGTGGTGTTGTGTTATGATTTAAAACTGAGTTCCATTTATTGTTATTGTATTGAGTAGCTAATTGTCACGTTTTGTACTTAAACAAAACCTTGAACAAGTCCAAGAGTGCCTTTAAGCCTATGAGTCCCTTTGTTCTTGCCGAAGTCAAGAATTTGGCTTGTGCTTTGGTAAGGATTGTTCATTGAGGTGTTTCTTTAAGTGACATAAGTCACAATTCACTAGCTTAAACAATATTGGAAGTTGGTATACGTTTTTATCTCAAAAATCAATCAAGTGGTTTGGTAAGTGCTTGTGGTTCAACAGCTTGCTTATTGAGCTTAAGGGTTATCATAGCTTCCTAATCTTGGTTGATTAAGGGGTGGTGAGGCCTTAAGGGAAGATTCAGGCCTTGTGGGAACCTAAGTCTTGCATAGACTTGACCATTTGTCACGTTATTTTACTCTATTTGTGTTAACCTAGGCTCAAGCCTTTGGCTGGGCTTGTTTGTTGTTCTTAGCAGGGGGAAGCTGGTGCTTGTTCTTGCTAGCACCTCAGCTCATTGATTCCAAGGTGTGGATGTACATCTTGGAGGTTTGTATTCTCAAATTTTCATCTTTCTGATTAGGTATTGGTAATTTAAGTGATTTTGTGATTCTGCTGGTATAAGTGTGTTTTTATGCCTGCAAATTGGTTCTTGAATCATATGTTGTGTGTTATGATGCTTATTTGGGCTTAAATCAACCTTGAGAAGACTTTTACTTTGTTAAAATTGATTTTAAAAAGTTAAAAGGGTGTTTGGGATAGACTGTTGGTTCAAATTTGTTTGAATTTGAGTTGGTATTGTGGTGTTGTTTGAGTGTGTATCTGATATTGAGGTATTTGTGTTCTGATATATGCAAAATTTGTGCCTTGAATCACTTAATCAAACAATTGGCTATAAAATCTTGAAAATTTGTTGTTTCTCTCTGAAATCTTGTGCACACCTAGTTTTCATGTTAACCTAGGGCTAACAAGTGTTAAATCATTGTTATTGCAACCTATATGATAGATCCGAGGCTTTGAATTTGGATTTGGTGTCAAGTAGATCAGCAAACATTGTTCTTGTGTTCATCATTGTTCATCAGTAACTGAATGTGCTTGAATCTTGTTCTTATGTTGAAATCATTGAATGAAATGTGTTAATCTGTGTTTCTTTAAGTTGTATTGAGCTTGTGTATGCATTTGGTGGTTTGTGGTTAGCTTTTACTAGCTTAAAAGTAGCTTTTAATCATCAGACCTGCTTATTACTTGTCTGGAACACATCTGAGCAAAGATTGAATTAACTGCACTGATTGGCTGGGTGTTTTTGTGATTATTTGCTTGTTATTGAATCCTTACTGATCACAAGGGTGCCTTTATTGTCCAAAAAGACCAAGTGAAACTCTCTAAAATTCAAAGTCAAAAAGTCAAGGCAGTGGGAACTCCTTTCCCCTGCTTCTAGCCACTGATAGTTATATTTGGTGTTCAACTTATAACTTGTTCATTCCAGCTTATTCCAATGTGCAACAACTTGTTTTTTTTAATAGGTCTTAATATTTTGAGCTTATAAGTGATTCTGGAAGTTTACAGCTTTTAGTTTTAGGTTTTGACTAGAAAACGACTATTTTGTCTTTTTTAAAATCAGTTTTTTGCTTATTTCGCTTATTGAGTGTGCTTATTGGAAACTTTTTTGTTGATTAAGCTTAGTTAAGCCATTTGTAACTTATTGCAACTTGAATCAGCTCTTGAAATAGCCTAGAACTCAAAAACGACTATTTTTTTCGTTTTGTGAAGAGAGCTTTGGCTTATTTTAGGCTTATTCCTTGAGCTTATTTCAAGTTTCTTTTTGCAAATAGCTTAATTAGTTCAAGAGAAGAACGTGGGTAAAATATTAGCTTATGGCATCAACTTATAGCTTAATGGGCCAAAAAGCCCATTAAGAATAAGATGTTTTGAAATAAGCTAGCTTAAGCTTATTTTCAGCTTTTGGGCCTTTGGAAATTTGTGTTTAAAATCAAATTTTAAGCTTGACTAGAGCTTTTGGGCCATTTCTGAGAACTTTTTCTTATTGGGCCCAATATTAAGCCCATTAAGGATCTGTTTGGGTATTTGGCCCATTTGAAGGCCCAATAGGGGTATTTTTGGTATTTCAAGTTCATTTTCTGTTTAATTAGGTTAAAATAAACTATTTTGCAAGTTTTTAGAATTTTTTATAATTTTTGGATTTTTAGTATTATTTTATTATTATTTTATTATTAAATTTCAATTTTCATATTTTTGCACTTTTATATTTTTCTTAGGTTAAATACATTAAGTTAGGAATTTTACAATTTTTAGAATATTTTTATTGTCATTAGATTAATTTTTAGAATTATTTCAAGTTTTAATAGTTTTTAATTGTTTTTAAATAGTTTTAATTAATTTTAAAATTTTCAAAAATTGTTTTAAATTTAGTTAAGTCATTTTAGAGGTTTACAAGTGAAAAAATCTCATTTCGGGCTTTTTGTTAATTAAATTGATTTTTTGGGCTTTAGTTAGCATTAAAAAATTATTATTTAATTAAATAAAAGGTTTGAGTGATTTTTGATTTTTTGTAAACTCTAGTTATATTTTTTAGGATTTATTGCAATTTTCTAGGAATTTTTAGGGTAAAATTTTATTTTTGTCACTTTTTACGGTTTTACGTGCACGACTTTTCGTCTTAGTTTAATTCGTAATCATAACCGTCATTCTCTTCTAATCTCTTTTCTTCTTTTCTTTCTTTATAAATTATAATCACAAAAGTTAATCAATTCTTAACACAACGCACTTGCCTCCTTGGGAAACGAACTTGAACTTCATTGGTCATTAGTGCTTGGTTTTCCTAAACTGACACTTAATACTTTCCCTATTTTGCTCTCTTTTCCTAAAGAGTGGTAGAAACTTCTACATCAAATTTTGGCACCACTGCCGGGGAGGCGTGTTGTGTTTTGATTTGGCAATTGTTGTTTTTATACTAACCATAATATCAATTTGTATTAGTAGCACTCTACTAATACGTATTATCGGTTTTTCGTTTTTTGTGTAAATATTATTACTATATTGTATACGTAGAACAATAAATTAACAAGTAGTCCAAAAGTGTGAAAACACAACCTTGATTGGGAGGTCATTACTCAATCATTGTATTCGAATTTCAAACAAGAAATCAAAGGCAAAATAGATAATTACTTTCGTGAAGCTTAATTTTGAAAAACACAAACTATAAGGTGGGTATAAGGCGGGTATTATAAAATATACCCTAAGGAAAAAGGCTCTTAAGTGCTTCGCGCCGCCTCGTTTCTCCGCTTGCTTGTGCGTGTTTAGATAAAAAGGGCTAATCGAGGGTTTGCCGACCAAAGTATTATCTAAGTATCATATATATTTTCTTGGTTTCATTTGATTAAACCCTCTTGAACGTTTTGGTGTTCCACCAACGTTCTAAAGTCATCGAAGGCGTTCACTTCACGTGATCGTTTTCATTCCTTGAGGCTTCTTTAATCAAGATATTTGATTAAGGAGGAGATTTGTAGATTTTTGTCTACTTAATACATTCTGAAATCCAAAAAAAGTAAAAAAAATAAAAAATCCAAAAAAATTGAAAAAGTCAAAAACACCAAAAAGAATCTTCTTTGCTCATCCCCACGTTGTACGTGACGTTTATGCAAACTCGCAATCAAGCAAGACGTACACGTAAACGTCGTAATCGAAAGGAAAACACACCAACACCTTCTAGTGAAGAGACTCCAAGTGAGGAACCTATTGTAGAACAAGAAGCTATCATGGCTAATCGTACTATGATGGAGTTGCTTCAAGCACCCACCGAGGGTTTTGGAGAGGACATTGTGGTTCCCGCCATCCTTGCGGAGAATTTCGAGATAAAAACGGGTTTAATGTCTATGCTTCAAGCCAACAAGTTTCGCGGACACGAAAAAGACAACCCACATTATCACATTAGGCAATTCAATCGTCTCACCGCGACAAGCAAGTTTAAGGATGTACCCCACAATGCCATTAAGATGATGTTGTTTCCATACTCGTTAGATGGACCCGCCAAGACATGGCTCGAGAAAGAACCCCCAAATTCGATTTTGACGTGGGGTGATCTCGTTTCTAAGTTTGTGAATCAATTTTTTCCACCATCTAAAACAACACATTTGAAAAACGAGATTTCACGATTTACTCAAAGGTCTAATGAGAGTTTTTCAATGGCTTGGGAAAGGTTTAAAGAAATGTTACATGAATGTCCACACCATGATTTTTCCGAATTGCATCAAATTGACACTTTTTATAATGGGCTTAATTATCATGAACGAGATTATTTAAATGCCGCCGCGGGTGGTAATTTTTTGTGCAAAACGACCGATGAGGCTTTGACAATCATTGATAATAGGTCTAAGGTTTATAGCCCTCGTAACACACCGAGTGTTTCCACTATGGGTTCGTCATCGTCGTCTCGTAACATGAGTGCCTTGCAAGATGAAGCAAATGAGGAAAATCGGTTTTTCGATAGGTTTTCGACTCTTATGACTCATTGGAAAGCACAAGATGATTTGAATTCCGCTTCGGTTAAAGTGGTTGCCAAGAGTTGTATTTCGTGTGGTGGAGCTCATGATTTTTCCGAGTGCATTATCGCGGATGGTAACACTTCGAATGCTTACATAGCCACGAACTTATAACCAAAACGGTCAAGGTTCGCGCCAAAATCAAGCTCCACAAAATCAAAATGCTAACAACTATCGAAACAATCAAAATGGTGCTTATCAAGGAAATCAACGTAACTTCAACAAGGGTAATTATCAAAGTGGAAATGGGAAAATTTCAAACCAACACCAAAACCGTGATTTTTAAAACACTACTCAAGGTTTTCAAAATGCTCACACTAAAAATCTTAATGGAGAATTTTTAGAATATGCAAAGGCAAACGATGCTAAGTTTGATAACATGCAACGTGAGATAATTAGCTTAAGATCCGAGTTGAAAAATGAGATTAAAAACAAACTTGCTAATGAATTGAAAAATCATGCTAATAAAATGGAAGGAAATGTTCAACGTCTCCAACAAAATCAACAAAAAATGGAGCAAGGTCAACATGAAATTAAGCAAGAGTTATTAAAAGCGGATGCTAGGCAATCTAAGTTTGAAGATCGAATGGGAAAAATGTTTGAAGCTATCATGTGTAAACCTTCTTCTTCGGGTGGTCTTCCTAGTGATACCATCGTAAACCCGAAAGGAGAATTGAAGGTTATTACTACTAGTAGTGGTAAAACTTTCAAAGAACCCATTTCTCATCCAAGTACTTCTACGGAGAAGGAAATAGAGAAAGAACCCGACGTGATGGTAGAAAAGGAGCAAATTACAAGCCCACGAAGTACCGCTCAAACCACACCTACGGTTGAACCAATACTAATAGTAGAACCCGAGATTCCAAGGCCGTTGCCTATGCCCCAACCCACACCACCCTTACCTTACCCTTCAAGACGAAACAAGGAAAAGGCACAAGAACGAAATAATTATCAATTTGAACTTTTTATGAAAATGTTTCGTGACTTGCATTTTAATATAAGTTTTGCCGACGCCTTGGTCATGATGCCTCGATTTGCCGCAAACTTCAAAAGTATGTTGAATAACAAAGAGAAATTGAAAAAGTCGTCTAGTTGTTCTTCGGTTATTCTTAGCCGCATACCTCAAAAATTCGGTGATCCTGGTAAATTTTTAATCCCATGTGCAATACAAGATATGGAGGAATGCTACGCCTTGGCCGATCTTGGTGCTAGTATAAATTTGATGCCTCTTGAGATGTTTAAGTCGCTCAATCTTCCTAATCTCACTCCTTCAAGAATGTCAATCAAGATGGCCGATCATTCTATGATTCTAGCTTGTGGAGTAGCCGAGGACGTCTTCGTGAAAGTTGGAAAGTTTTACTATCCCGTGGACTTTATCGTTGTTGCAATTCCCATCGATCCTAAAGTTCCTCTAATTTTAGGTTGATCATTTTTGGATACTTCGAGAGCACTTATCGATGTGCATGCTAGGAAAATCACTCTACGTTTCAATGAGGAAGAACTCGTCATAAATGCAACTCAAAACTCTACGCTTTCTCCTGTGTATTCTATCACGTCTTTGAACAATGTTAATCCCATCAAAAACATTTGCAAAAGAATTTCAAAAAGAGTTTTAGGAGTTGATGATAAAAACGATTTTCCGTCCCCTCCGTCGGTGGAGGTTAAGAGTGTTAAGCCTACGTCTCCAATCACGAATGTTTCTTCGGATGATGAATATGTTGACCCCGATGGGGAGGTTTTATTTATCGACAAACGTTTTGAGAACTTACCACCACCAAAACCAAAACGGTTTTCAAATGTGAGAGTTTTTAGTGTGAATAACATCGTTTTAGAAACACCAAATATTTTTGACATAATCAAGTCAGGTTTTCATAAGGAGAGTTTAAAAGATGAAAAAGGAAAAAAATTGAATTGGATTTAAAAGATTTTTCTACAAAGCTAACTCCGTCATCACCTCGTGTTTTGAGTGCTACAAGCTCGTCTTCTCCTTTTGACGATGCTTTGTGTGGACCTAGTGTGGGGGAAGCCCCTTATGTTCCCTCCCCTTTCTCCACCGAGGACGAGATATTTGATCCCGGTATTGCTTATAAAGGGAAATCTCGGTCTTCCACCGATGCAATAAATGGAAAATCTTTCTATTTGATTGGTGCAAGTCTACCTCGAGTAGCTCATGGTTTTTGTGACTTACCCATTGTCCCACCCTTCTATTTCTTCTCATCTATTTTCTTTAAACCCTTTGGGTTTGTGTTGACATATGATGAAGTGGCGTTGATTTGTTTATCCAATGAAAACGAGAACGCCGTCTTCGATCCCGGTATTTTGCACCATCAAAGGACTTAGTCCTTAATATCGGTTGCTTTTTGGGCCTTGTTTATCATGTAAGCCCCACCAAAAATTGACCATAACATGATTATCCCTAAATGATCACATTTATGGGGATTCGAGTCGATCTTTTGACTGGGTTATCAAAAACAAGGTGCCTCGTGGGGGAAACCCATGCTTATCCATGTACATATTATCGCTTTCTAATTAGTTTAATGTGAGGGGATTTGTGCCCTTCCAACCTTTGTTTCGTGTTTGTTTGTGAGTTGTGGTTTTTGGACATCATCTTCACGATTGGAGCCTCTCGTGTTTGTTTTATGGGAGCACTCGATCGTTTGCTTAGAAGACTTTCTCAATATCCATGATATATCCTTTGATGTTCTAACCTTAGGTTTATAGCACACTTTATAAACGGCTTTAAATTTAACGGTTACACCCTTTCCATGCTATATTATGCATTCGACTACGTCTCTAGTATGGGGGGTTTTTCCAACCCTTAGACTCGAAACATTGAGGACAATGTTTAACTTTAGTATGGGGGGTGAATAGATACTTTCCTTGCCAAACCTTCACGCTTTCCAAAGTTTATCTTTTTGTTTATCATTTTGTTGCAAAATAAGGCTAAAAATGGCCAGATTTTAAATTTTTTCTCATGTTTTATAAGTGTTTGAAGACACGAATGTAGATTTTCCAATGGCGAGAATAAGAGTAATTTTTGACTCGACCGTGCGTGTTGAGCACTTAGCTTCGATTCCTTAACTTTATATTAGGCTAAGTCTCTTAAATGAGGACGAGAAATGATAGAGTTATTTATAAGTTACTATGCTAAACGTAGAAGTCGCTCTTCTTTCAAAAACTCATGTGTTCTCGTTGTTTGCTTATTCTCCCTTCGCTTGTAAATATTTTTTGCTTAATAAGTATTGACTTAGCGGTTTAGTCTTGATTGTTGGTTTCTAGTCTTTTCTAGTAGCTTCCATGTAATTAAATTGGGAAGACATTAAGGTATCGCCAGCGTCACGGTTTTGAAGTATTGGCAACCCGAATAATCGAAAGCTTCACCTAATAATAAGATTTCAAGTGCTCACCTAAATCAAGCAAACAATTTGAAGCTCACAAGGCCGAAAAATCTATGCAAAATTGAAAGTGAATCAAGCCTTAATCTTTGAAGCTTTAAAGATCCAAAATTCGCTTTAGCGTGAGGATATACGTCTTTGGCCATAATAAAACCACCGATGAGGAGGATAATAAAAGGCAAGGCAAGACCGAAGTCATAATAAAAGATTCATGGGGAAGTTGAATAAAAGATGGAGGTAAACCTATGATAATAAGGCCCTTCCGTTAGGGGGCGTATAAAAGTCTTGGTAATAAGTCTCATGTTCAAAACCGTTATAAAACCGTGTTTATCGATCCTTCTTGTTGACTTAATTTTTTGACATCGTTGTCTATTAGGAGGGGTTATTAAATCGATGGTCTTGGTTACACCGTTAGGACTCTATTTTTAGACCTAATTCTCTATTATCGCATAAGTAAAAAATGTATCCTCGAGAAACATTCAAGACAAAATACAATATAAGAGATACAACTTAGGAAAATGGGAGGATAAGTACGTGATTAGGGCATATGAGTAGTGTTAGCATTACTAACTTATAATGACAATTATCTCGTTGCACGCTTAGCATGGAATTGGGGTAAAAATCGAGGACGACAAAATTATTTCTAATGAAGCGTTCACGTGTTCTTATTCTATGAACCTAAACGTCCCATTTTGCGATGAAAATCATACATTATGTCCAAAACGCAAGTAGAAGTAATAGAAGTAGTGTAGCTAGTTTATCATTCAATAAAAGTGAATAAAAATAAATTTTGGAGGTGCTACGATACTTTATTCTAGCATTGCGTGAGGGCACGGCAATGGTTTAGTATGGGGGAGTGATGAGACTGCTTTTATACATAGTCTCATCGTCCAAAATGGGCTTAAAATACATAAAATATCATGAAAATGGCCAAATATATGCTTGTGTTTGTTACTTGTGTATTTTAGGTACGGATATTGAGGAAATGACAAAAGATCACAAAGAACATGCAAAAACGAACACGGGAAAAGAAGCAGCACAATGAACCGGACCCAAGTGATGATTTTCCAAGAATAAACCTTGAAGATATGAAGATTGAACAAGAAGGGTCCGCCAATATTGAAGAATTGATACTTTAAACCCTTGTTTATTCATAATTACAAGATTGGTCCTTAAAGTTTGTCAAATTTACAAAAAGGGCCCTCTACTTTGAAGAATTGGCAAGAATGGTCCCTCAACAATCAAGACTTGTCAATTTCAGTCCTCCACAAAGTCAACAATACAAGTCAAGACCATCATCTTTGAAGAAAATGCCAAAACAACCCTTCAAGTATCAAGAATTGGCAAGAAATACCCCTGAAAATACTTTGCAAAACTTTTTGGGGCAAAAGTATGAAAAAGAAAAGTTGTTAACAAAGGAATAGGCGTTGATAGCTAGTTTGAGCTGAAATGACAAAGAGAAAAGCAAGGAGGGGCTAAACATGGCAGACACAATAGATACCTAGACCTATGGCAACCTGCCACGTGCCCCACTCACCAAAATCCACCAATCACCTTCCACCATTCCTCCACCTCACCATCCACTCACACCAGATTATAACTAATCTATATTAGTTAAATATTTCGCGCCTAAACACCTTTTTAAAACCTTAATCCGATTAAAGCCATGTGTTCTTAGTGTTCATACCAAAAATTAGGTTTTTCTTAATTATTGAAAATCAAACCTCAATCAACTCCAGATATTTGATTAAGGTCCCATTAATCATAAACCAACCCTTAAACCCCTTGCCACATCACTAACTTGCTCACATGATAAACCCTCATTCACATGTTTTGGGAAAATGCCAAAAGTTTGCCAGGGAATCAACACTCAGTATTCAGCTTTCATCCTAAGCTTCATTGTGAGCCATTGATCACTATTTCACCTTGCCAACTCACATAAATAGCCAAAATTTAGTCACATGAGTTCAAAGTTTCAAAATCGACAAGGGAATACTTGGAACTTCAAGCATTAGGGTTTTACTTTATTTTCAGTATCTTAGGACTTCATGTAGCCTATATAAAGGCATCAGTTTACAACATTTAGCCTTGTTCTCAGTTTTACTTTTGTCAAACCTTGTAAAACCCTTTTCTGAATTTTATGAAATTGTGGTGTTGTGTTATGATTTAAAACTGAGTTCCATTTATTGTTATTGTATTGAGTAGCTAATTATCACGTTTTTGTACTTAAACAAAACCTTGAACAAGTCCAAGAGTGCATTTAAGCCTGTGAGTCCCTTTGTTCTTGCTGAAATCAAGAATTTGGCTTGTGCTTTGGTGAGGATTGTTCATTGAGGTGTTTCTTTAAGTGACATAAGTCACAATTCACTAGCTTAAACAATATTGGAAGTTGGTATACGTTTTTATCTCAAAAATCAGTCAAGTGGTTTGCTAAGTGCTTGTGGTGCAACAACTTGCTTATTTGAGCTTAAGGGTGATCATAGCCTCCTAATCTTGGTTGGTTAAGGGGTGGTGAGGCGTTAAGGGAAGATTCAGGCCTTGTGGGAACCTAAGTCTTGCATAGACTTGCCCATTTGTCACCTTATTTTACTCTATTTGTGTTAACCTAGGCTCAAGCCTTTTGCTGGGCTTGTTTGTTGTTCTTAGCAGGGGGAAGCTAGTGCTTGTTCTTGCTAGCACCTCAACTCATTGATTCCAAGGTGTGGATGTACATCTTGGAGGTTTGTATTCTCAAAATTTCATCTTTCTAATTAAGTATTGGTAATTTAAGTGATTTTGTGATTCTGGTGGTATAAGTGTGTTTTTATGCCTGCAAATTGGTTCTTGAATCATATGTTGTGTGTTATGATGCTTATTTGGGCTTAAATCAATCTTGAGAAGACTTTTACTTTGTTAAAATTGATTTTAAAAAGTTAAAAGGGTGTTTGGGATTGACTGTTGGTTCAAATTTGTTTGAATTTGAGTTGGTATTGTGGTGTTGTTTGAGTGTGTATCTGATATTGAGGTATTTGTGTTCTGATATATGCAAAATTGGTGCCTTGAATCACTTAATCAAACAATTGGCTATAAAATCTTGAAAATTTGTTGTTTTGCTCTGAAATCTTGTGCACACCTAGTTTTCATGTTAACCTAGGGATAAAAAGTGTTAAATCATTGTTATTACAACCTATGTGATAGATCTGAGGCTTTGAATTTGGATTTGGTGTCAAGTAGATCAGCAAACATTGTTCTTGTGTTCATCATTGTTCATCAGTAACTGAATGTGCTTGAATCTTGTTCTTATGTTGAAATCGTTGAATAAAATGTGTTAATCTGTGTTTCTTTAAGTTGTATTGAGCTTGTGTATGCATTTGGTGGTTTGTGATTAGCTTTTACTAGCTTAAAAGTAGCTTTTAATCATCAGACCTGCTTATTACTTGTCTGGAACACATCTGAGCAAAGATTGAATTAACTGCACTGATTGGCTGGGTGTTTTTGTGATTATTTGCTTGTTATTGACTCCTTGTGATTCACTAATCACAAGGGTGCCTTGATTGTCCAAAAAGACCAAGTGTAACTCTCTAAAATTCAAAGTCAAAAAGTCAAGGCAGTGGGAACTCCTTTCCCCTGCTTCTAGCCATTGCTAGTTATATTTGGTGTTCAGCTTATTACTTGTTCATTCCAGTTTATTCCAATGTACAACAACTTGTTTTTTGTAATAGGTCTTAATATTTTGAGCTTATAAGTGATTCTGGAAGTTTACAGCTTTTAGTTTTATGTTTTGACTAGAAAACAACTATTTTGTCTTTTTCAAAATCAGCTTTTTGCTTATTTCAGCTTATTGAGTGCGCTTATTGGAAAACTTTTTGTTGATTAAGCTTAGTTAAGCCATTTGTAACTTATTGCAACTTGAATCAGCTCTTGAAATAGCCTAGAACTCAAAAACGACTATTTTGTCATTTTGTGAAGAGAGCTTTGGCTTATTTCAGGCTTATTCCTTGAGCTTATTTCAAGTTTCTTTTTTCAAATAGCTTAATTAGTTCAAGAGAAGAACGTGGGTAAAATCTTAGCTTATGGCATCAGCTTATAGCTTAATGGACCAAAAAGCCCATTAAGAATAAGCTGTTTTGAAATAAGCTAGCTTAAGCTCATTTTCATATTTTGGGCCTTTTGAAAATTGTGTTTAAAATCAAATTTTAAGCTTGACTGGAGCTTTTGGGCCATTTCCGAGAACTTTTTCTTATTGGGCCCAATATTAAGCCCATTAAGAATCTGTTTGGGTATTTGGCCCATTTGAAGGCCCAATAGGGGTATTTTTGGTATTTCAAGTTCATTTTCTGTTTAATTAGGTTAAAATAAACTAGTTTGCAAGTTTTTAGAATTTTTATAATTTTTGGATTTTTAATATTATTTTATTATTATTTTACTATTAAATTTCAGTTTTCATATTTTTGCACTTCTATATTTTTCTTAGGTTAAATACATTAAGTTAGGAATTTTACAATTTTTAGAATATTTTTATTGTCATTAGATTAGTTTTTAGAATTATTTTAAGTTTTAATAGTTTTTAATAGTTTTTAAATAGTTTTAATTTATTTTAAAATTTTCAAAAATAGTTTCAAAATTTAGTTAAGTCATTTTAGAGGTTTACAAGTGAAAAAATCTCATTTTGGGCTTTTTGTTAATTAAATCGATTTTTTGGGCTTTAGTTAGCACTAAAAAATTATTATTTAATTAAATAAAAGGTTTGAGTGATCTTTGATTTTTTGTAAACTCTAATTATATTTTTTAGGATTTATTGCAATTTTCTAGGAATTTTTAGGGTAAATTTTTAATTTTGTCACTTTTTACGGTTTTACGTTCACGACTTTTCGTCTTAGTTTAATTCGTAATCGTAACCGTCATTCTCTTCTAATCTCTTTTCTTCTTTTCTTTCTTCATAAATTATAATCACAAAAGTTAATCAATTCTTAACACAACGCACTTGCGTCCTTGGGAAACGAACTTGAACTTCATTGGTCATTAGTGCTTGGTTTTCCTAAACCGACACTTAATACTTTCCTTATTTTGCTCTCTTTTCCTAAAGAGTGGTAAAAACTTCTACATCAGACTACCATCTTGGATGCATGATCTGTCGGCGTTGATTCTTCTCTTCTTCAAAGCGTCCGCAACCTTTTTGATTTGACAAAAGGGGGAGAAGTAAGTGTAAACGAGTAACCTAAACATTTTACTATGCGTTACGGTCTACTTGTTTATCATCATCAAAAAAGGGGAGATTGTTAGTGCAAACATTACAATGTTTAATCGATATAATCTCTTTGTGTTTTGGTGACGACAAACGTATAACTCGCAATACATTATGTAAAATGTGTAAGGTACTCGTAATCACTCAAGCATACATTTGTATACTTCTCTCGATACCTCCAAGATCGCATTCGTCATAAATCACTCAAGGTATGAATAAACAAGTCATTAACCTTACTAAGTGATCAAGAATTAATATTTTCTTAAAACTTACATTTAATTAAAGTGACAAAGTAACTTTTAAATAACTTTATTTTAAAAAAATGTTTTATTAAAAAGAAAATGTAAATTTGAATTTGGAATATTCCAAATGGATAAAGAATATTCCCCAATTTAACTTTAGGATATTCTAAATGGATAAAGGATATTCCCTTCGAGAAACTTCTTCACCAGATAGACTTTCCCCACAAAAAGACAAAAGAGCACGGACTCCAAATCCCGAGGTTCCTTAACGGTACATGCGGTTCCTTATATATATGGAACCGCGGGGGAATTTAAGGAGCCGTGTAGAAATAGAGTCGTTGCTCCCTTGTCCTATAAATAGTGGATCATTTTCAGTTTTTCTTTCAACCATTCTTGCACATTTCTCTCAGTTTCTTTCAACACCTTAAATCCTTGATTAGTTGGTAGATTAATCTTGTTTAAGATGTGATTCTCTTCTCCAGACCTCTCATCCTCTCAAGTACAAAGAGAAGAACACTTTCATCACTATAAATTGTTGGGTTCATAACATGATGAAGATCTCTCCTTCTATAGATCTAGTTATGTTTATAGTTTTACTACAATGTGAATCATGAAGATCAAAGTTGTGAGTGTACTTGGACTTGATGTATATGTAGTTGATCTAAGTGGTGGGTGATGAGACCGCAATTATACATAGTCTCATCGTCCAAAACAGGCTTAAAATGCTTAAAAATGTCATAAAATACCGTGAAATATGCTTGTATTCGTTTGTTGTGTATTTTAGGTACATATATCATGAAAAAGACAAAAGATCACAAAGAAACAAGCAAAAAACGAACATGGGAAATGAAGCCACACAAAGAACCAGACCCGAATGATGATTTTCAAAAAGTATCAAGTTTGAAGATTGTGCAAGTTTGGTCCTTCATCTTGGAAGACTTGTCACAAATGACGCTCCAAGAATCATTTTGTATAAGATATGTCCCTCATGTTCGAATATATAACATAGCCCTTGAAGAAAACAATATTTTCAATTTAAATCGTTACGAAAAGTTTGATCAACATTTGTGCCATAATTGACAAGTTCCCCAAAGTTATTATAAAAGGATTGGTTAATATTAACAACCAAAACTTCATTTGAAAACTTTTGTGAAGGTGGGGGTGTTTTCTACTAACTTTGATAACCCATACCCTTAAAACCTCACCCAAACCCGACCATACCGGGCCTTTTACGCCCAAAACCCGACAACCCGACCCATTAGCCTTGCCAGCTCACTAATCCACTCACCATATATTTAATAATATTTTCAAACGTAATTAAATACTGTTTTTAGTGGCGTTAACACCCCCCTCTAACCCCAAAACAGATTAAACACAGATATTATTCTTATAAACCCTAATCTTGTATTAAACTCAAAACAAAGGGATATGATATGAGTTCTTCCAGATCCGTAATTAAAGGCCCCTTAACCTAAACCCCATCCCCAAAAATGTGCAACGGTCACCCATGTGACCCCTTGTGACTTGCCCTGCCCCACTATTCACATGAAAACAAGAATGGCAAAGATGATCAACGGATTACAACATTTACTTGTTCCCCAAAAGCTTATTTGGACGTCCATGATGAGCTTTTAACAGTTGGACTTCTGTCAATCTTCACATGATACAACTTGACCAACTTTCAAGTTTGAACAAGAGGGTAATTCTGGAAAATCATATGCATTAGGTTTTAGTTTTCTCTTGCTACTAGAAGCTTCCTTTAGCCACTATATAAGGCGCAGGTTTCATTCATTTAGTCTTGTTCCAGATTTTATCTTAAGAAAATTGTAATTTCTTTTTATTTAATAAAAGTTTGTCTTTTTCTTTGAAATTATAATTCCTTTTTATTCATAAAATTTGGTATATATCTTAAGTAAATCTGAGTTCCAAATTATCCTTTTGCAAGTTTGTTTGATAACTAGTTTGTTCTTGTAATCCCTTTTTCAAAGATTTTTTTATTGAAAAGTTGGTATAGTATAACCGTGTTTCCAAAGAAGACTCATCTTTCAATGTTTACAAGTTTGTTCATGTGTTAAAAGTTTTCAAGTTGCTAAAATAAGTTCTTGAAAAGGTTTTAAAAGAATAAGCAAAAAATCAGATTATCTCTTTTGACTTTGTGCTTACTGGATCAAGACCATAGGTCTTAATTCTTGAATTTTGTTGAATGTTGTATGTTAACAGGGCTATTGGAAGCTTATGCAAACTGCTTGCACATAATCTCATCTATCCAAGGTGTGGAAAGTACACCTTGGAGGTTTGTCCTTTATCTTGTCTTTTATTTCTGCCAATGTTCATATGTTCATGAATTTATGTTTATGGTTTGTTTATGTGAAATACTTTTGGTGAAAGATGTTGTTTGAATGATCTTGGTTCTATATCAATATGTGTCTTGTTGGTTTGTGTTGTTTTAAACAAAAAATCTTTGTTAAAAGTTGATATTCTAAGTTAAGCGGTGTTTGGGATTAGTTGGTTCAGAGGTTGGGATTACCACTAGAGACTCTCTATAGCTTAAATATTCTCAATAGGTCTAGGGCAGCTGATTTTGAGCAAAGGATTTATAGGTTTAACATAAAAGAACCATTTTGAGGGTTTGGTGGTAATCTGTTATAAATAAAGTCCAAGTCTGTGTGTTTTTTTGTTTATAGTGTTTGGCTGGTTATGGTGTGTTAACTGATTCATTTTTCTGTCATGTATGCATGAGTAGAATTTGAGTCACCTTGTGTTCTTGTTTAAGTTCAACTTATGTTCAAAAAATTTGTCTAAACACTACCCTACCAGATGGTCATTTTGAATGCTATAATGTGTTATGAGTGTTAAAATTTGGTGTGTTTCTAGTTTGGAACTTGTTTTAGGCCTGTTTATCATTGAATCCTAGTTTCATAGTTTTTTACAGCTCGTGTGCTTATTTGAAAGTGGCCAAAAAGCATTATTTAGTTTTTTGTCTGTCAACTGTCTGAGAAGTAATCTTTGTATGTTATTTGATATCTGACAAAAAGCCCAAAGGGTTTGTCAGATATTGATACAGAAATTTTGCTAGTTAAAAATTCTTTTTTCTCGGTGTCTAATCGAATTGATCTCCGGTTAAAAGTGTGACTCTGTCGTTCTTGGTTAATTAAAAAGAAAGTGTCGTTATCAATTTCTACTTAAAAAGTAATTGCGAAAAACATTAAAAATAAACTAAAGACAAAGAACAAACAATAAAGAAACAAATATTAAAACGAACTTATTTTAAAACAACTATAAAAACAAATATTAAAACAAATATTAGAAAGAAACAATTAATAAAAATAAAGCTAAAATTAAAAGTAAACTTTCGACTTAAAAATAAAACTTACTAAATAAAAATGAAAGAAATTGGATTATAAAGCTATTTTAAAAAGTAACGAGGCAAATATTAAAGCGGGCACTTAATAAAAGTTAAAACTAAAACTTTTCAATAAAATACTAATACTAAAATATGCGGAAAAATTAAACTAAAAATAACTGACTTTCAGAATAAAAATTAAAACGACTTTCGGATAAAACTAAATGACTTACGGAACAAGTGTTGCACATGAAGAAGCATGTTCCCCTGGGGGAACAATACTTTTGGAGGGAAATGAAAAATATGTTAAGTCGGAATGTTGAACTTGTTATCCGGAATAATTTTTTTGGGCTTATCCGGAATATTTTTTTTTGGGCTTATCTGGAATATTTTTTTGTTGTTAGTTATCCGGAATATATTGTGGGCTTATCCGGAATCTGCCTAAATGCTATCCGGAATATGGAACTCCTAATCCGGAATAATATTTACTCCTAATCCGGAATAGATTTTAGAGCTTATCCGGAATGAATATTTTGCTAATCCGGAATATAAAAATGATGCTAATCCGGAATAAATTAAAACTTACCTTATTCGGAATATGCAACTTATTCTGATTCGGGAAAAGAGGGTTTTAAAAACCCGGATAAGAACAAAAATAAGCTAAAATATAATAAGCACTTAGCCAAAAACTTAACCAAACTAATTTTAAGAAAAACTATAAACCACGAATTAAAAACTCTAAATACACTAAATAATCAAAATATTAAAAATCAACTTTTAAAAAGATTAACTTATTAAAAACACTTAATTAAAAATAAGAAAAACACACAATAAGCTATAAGAACAATAAGCTAAAACATCAAACACATGAAAAACATTAAGAACAATCAAATAAGCACATCAATAATCAAACAAGCATAAAGATTAAACCAACTACATGATTAAAACAATAGATTTAAAAACAAGAAAGGAAGAATGAGATTAATGTAAAAAGCTTGAAATTAAGATGAAGATTAAATTCAAAATACAAGATTAAAGATAAAAAAGCTTGAAAACATGAAAGTGAATCTAGAGAGAGAAAGTAATTTACCCTACTCCTACTCCTAAACTAATCTATCTAAAAAATGAAAAACTAGAAAATCACAAAAATGAAGGACTAAAAGACTATATATAGGAGGAGGAGGAGTTGTTGTTGCTTCTCTCTTTCTCTTTGTCTTCTCGTCTTTTAATTAATTTGCCTTTATCGACCTTGTCTCGGGATTTGTCGATGTAAAATGAACTCGTCTTCAAATTTTCTTCTTTTATTAGATTTGGTTCTTCGACTTCGTTAAACTTCCGTCTTTGGTCTTTTTCTTCGATAAATCTTCAGAATAGCCCTTTGACTTCCGCTCCTTTTTCACTTTTGATCTTTTGACTTCGTCTTTTGTCTTTTTCTTCGATAAAAGCCCGTGAAAGCCCGTGTTTTCTTCCTTTTTCATATTTTGGTCCTAAAACACAACAAAAACACAAACCACGCATAATTCCGACATTTACGGCATTAAATACACGTTTTGGTCTCGTTTTTAATTGTAATAAGTGGTAAAAGGATGGGTGTTTTCACACCTATCAAATCCCCTACACTTGACCATTGCAATGCCCTAATGCAATGCATTAGTTACAAAGTAACATTTACATTCTTCATCATAATTAACCCACCTTGGCCTTTATTAAATACTAGACACTAAGGAAATTTAAAAAGATAGAAAATTACAAAATGTTTGAAGGAAGAAACTTGTAAAGAAATCAAAGACTTACATTAGGCCTTTTGGTGTCATGAATATTAATCATCCTCAAGTTTCACGTTCCCCATACCAAGATTAAAAACGAGATCATTGTTATTACAAGTAAGTACAACTAACACTTACTCATGTGGTTTAATTATTCACTTAGACTCCCTTATTCCTACGGTGTATCTCTTATATTTTATTTATGTCTTGAATGATCACGAGGATGCATTTTTGACTTATTTCGATAGTTTATTAAGGCTGAAAATAAAGTAGGACGATCTAATCCATTGTTAGCTAAAGGACAAAATATTTTAAAACTGCTTCTCGAAACCTCATAAAGTTCATATCTTGGCATAACTCGTTTCACGATTTGAGACCTTTCTCGGACCGATATTTGGCATTTACTTCATACTTCGAATCTTGAGAGACGTTCTTGAAATAATGGTCTTCTCTTCATGATAGGAATTTCTTCACTTCAAGTTTTCGAGAGATTCTTCAAACTTGGACCACGACTTCTTCATTTTTCTTCAATCTGTATTTGAGATTTTTGATGTACAACGATCCGCCTCCTTTTCGGACTTGGATCTATTTATCCTCATACCTTGTTAGGGTATTTTCGCATAGACTTCTCCATGATCTTTATGGGAGTGATTGTTTTTCGTCGTGTGTCTTGATCCTTCATATTGATTTTGGAATAATGATTCTTCACATCATCTTGGATCTTTAGCAACAAAATGGAGCCCTCATGCCTTGTTAGGGCCTTTTTGGGCTCGCCAATCTTTGCGTCCCGTTTTAATAAGTTATGCCTTGGCTATGAACTCTAATTGATACCGAGCAACTTTTAAACGATCTTGGGCTAGAAGCTAAGTAATTTTTCAAATCGTATGACCTTACTTATTACATTTATATATTTACAAGTGATGGGAGAAAAAGCTCATAATTAACTCACATAAGTTCATGAAAGAATACCAAGCTTATAATTGACTCTATCATTTATCGTTTTCTACAATTTAAAATCTCAAGTAATGAGACTCGTGGATGCTTAGCCTAATAAACTAATTAAGGTCTACATGGTTAAGGATACTAGCTAGAGTAAACTTAAATAAGTAAACTCGGGTTGAGTCAAAATGTTCACAACGGGCCTAATATATCAAAGACATCTAAACTCGCTAAAACCACTTTATTTAATAAAATAAAATAACAATAACAAAGGAAAATACTAATAGGCCAAAATAGATCAAACATTTTGAAAAATATCGAAAATCAATTTTCTGGTTAAAACGAGGACATATTCATGGAAAATCCCACTTAACTTCGATAGAAGTCCCCCTACACTTGACATAAACATTGTCCTCAATGTTTAAGCATGTGGAAGTAAACTCCCCTATACTTAGGACATTGTGCACGTTGTTTAAATCTTGCTAAGGAAGAGACAACTAAAGTGATTTCAATGTTAACATATATATGATAAAATATTGAATCAAAAGAGTTTAGGATAGAACCAAGACGGGTACACGGAATCACGGGTCGTCAAAAGTCATCGAAAGTAGATCTTTGAAAGCTCCAATCCCTGCACATCATAAGAAAGAAAACAACAAACACCTACGGCGCTCCCCCTACACTTATTATGAAAACGGATAAAAAGGATAGATAATCGGGTTGCCTCCCGAGAAGCGCTTGTTTTTGTTAACCGAGTCGTGAGCCTGACTCGTCCCGAATTAAATGGTCCATGGGGAAGCCTCTAATGTAATACCAGGATCAAAAATCTTGTCCTCGGTGGAAAATGTGAAGAAACAGATTGGGCTTCCCCCACACTAAAACCACATGAAGCATCGTCAAAAGGAGTAGACGAGCTCGTAGTAAAAATTCGCACATTTGAGTCATTGGTGGGAGGGGAGGGTTGTACAAATTCTCAAAAAGATGATCGGTAAAGACCACCGCCCCCTCGGGGTTAACATATTTGTCATCCTCATAAACGTAATCTCTTCGATTTCTTCATCATAGATAGGCTCGGCAAACCAAAGTTTGTCGTTCCCCTCATTGAGGATTTTAGAAACTCTCTTGAAAAGATCACGATCAAGTACGAAACCATCATTCATTTGTGGGGATTGTTGATAAGTTAAATCCTCACGAATGTGGTAATCGTAATTCTCATTTGAGGAGTGTTGATTAGGTAACTCCTCGAGAATTAGATTTTTGGTCATGTGAGTTGGTTCGTCATTATTATTAAAAATAAGACGTTCCAACTCATCAAGTTCGGCCTCGATGTTGGAAAAATCGCCCTCACTCGTACGTGGAATTGGAGGTAAAAGAACTAGCTCTCGTTGGATTATTTCCTCGATCTCGGGCTCGAAGACGAAATCATCATACTCACCACATGTTGAACTCTTTTTGGGAGAATCAAATATATCTTGTGGACTTTTGAGTATGTGATCATTGACGAGCGGATCGATGTCGATAAACCGTTAGCCTCAATGGATATTGGGCTAGGTGAGGGAGGCACTTCAATGGATTTAGGAGAAATTTCTAACGTGAAATTCTCATTGCATGGAGAAATGTCATCATTAAGAGCGACCTCGTCCGTAAGCTCCGCAAAAGTCGGTACATCACCAACCTCATCAAATAATTTGTCGAGAGCAAAATCACTAACCTTACTCGATGTATCACTATCCTTAGACGCAGTTGGGATATCGAGATAAGGAATTACAATTGCACTAAGGACAGGATATTGAGCAACAAGATCATTCCAAGAAATAGTATTCTCATCGTCATCATCATCATAATAGTAGGGACGCACAAGAGGAGGAGTAATAAGTGTGAAAACACTTATCCTTTTACCACTTAATTATAATAATAACCAAGCCAAAACGTGTATTTTATGTCGTAAATGTCAGAATTATGCGTGGTTTGTGTTTTTGTTGTGATTTAGGATCAAAATGTGAAAAGGAAAGAAAACACGGGCTTTCACGGGCTTTTATCGAAGAAAAAAGACAAGAGACGAAGTCAAAAGATCAAGAGTGCAAAAAGAAAGGAAGTCCAAGGCCTATTCTGAAGATTTATCGAAGAAAAGTCCAAAGACGGAAGTTTAATAAAGCCGAAGAACTCAAGTCTAATTAATGAGGAAATTACAAGACGAGTTTAATTAATCCCGAGACAAAGTCGAAAAAGTCAAAGAATTTAGAAGACGAAAAGACGAGAAAGAAAGAAGGAAGCTTCCAACACATGCTTACCTCCCCTAATCTCCTATAAATGCCCTCCTAATATCACATTAGGAGTTGTTGGCTAACTTGACAAAATAGTCTTCCACCCTTTTCATTACTTTCACCTTTAATTTTCATGTCATTTATTTAATTGTCATTTAATTACTTGTCTTGCACCTTAAATTTCTTGCCTTTAATTTCAAGTAAGTCTTTTAATTTTGTTGTTGAATCTTTTCTTTTAATCAAGTTTTTATTTTTAATCTCTCATTCTACCTTTCTTGTTTTGCTTTATTTTTATGTTTATGTTCTTATTGTTATGCTTATTTGATTAAGTGTTATGTTTTTATGTTTTTGATTGTTTTGGATTATTGATTCTATAGCTTATTTGTGTCTTTCTTATATTTACTTAAGTGTTTATAAAAGTTATTTTTATAAAAAAGGTTTTTAAATATTTTATCATTTAGTGTTTTTAAAAGTTTTTAAATTTTAGCTTATTAGCTTTTTCTTATATGTGTTTTGATTAAGTTTTTAGTCGTGTACTTATTTGGTTAATAGCTTATTTGTGTTTTTGATTATTTACGTTTTTACTACATTCCGATCATCACCCGTCGGAAAGGGGTTTTGCATTCGACGGGGATTCCGATTCACCGTCGGAATAGCGTTTGTTATTCCGACACGGATTCCTATTTACATTCCGACGTGGGTGTTTTGAGTGATATTCTGATAGGACTTAGTTTCCCATATTCCGACGAGATTTCTTTTGGTTGCATTCCGATTAGTATTCCGATTGGGGATTCCGATCAAGGTGTTTTTGGATATTCCGATAGGGGATTCTGATACACATTCCGACAGGGTTCATATAGGTCTATTCCGATAGCTTTTCGACGGTGCATTCCGATAGGGAGATTCCAACCTTATTCCGATAGGGGAGGTAAGTGACTATTCCGACGGTTTGATTCCGATCGGATTCCGATCGTATTCCAACGGTAGGTTTTGTTTTAATGTTTTGTCTTAGTTTTATTTTTAAGTTTGTATTATTTTAAGTTTTCAAGTTTTCATTTTTATTTAATTGTCAAATTTACTTTTTGTAAGGCTTTAAATTCTCCTCATTTAATTAATTTACTTTTAAGTTTTTAATATTGCACCATTTAATTTTTAATTAGTTTTAGCTTTAATTACCGTCATTTACTTTAAAGTTTTGCACATTTATTTTACAACAACCAAAAATATTTTATCCACCAAAAGACGACTGAGTCGCACGTTAACCAGTAGTCAATTCAAAAAGTTCGGACGATAACTTTTAACCCTAGCATAATCATACTTCTTTTATGAAGATGGACTTTCAAATGGCGCCGCTGCTGGCTCTTTTCGTAAAGATTAACGGTTTCTGTGAGAGACGCGTTGAATTTTGGGATCCGTTCACCCGTGAACGCTATTTTTCTTGCTCAACAATTTTCAAAAATCCATAAAAATTAAAAAATTTCAAAAATCCAAAAATATTAAAAAACTTATAAAAAGCATTTCTTTTTCAAAGTTTTGCACCAAAAAGATTTTATTTTTCCAAGTACATATATATTTTGTATTTTCTTTGGTATCTTTTTCTTTTGCTTTTGCAGGTGCATGCGTACTAGATCTTCAACTTATCATGAGCCTGAGACTCGTGAATACTTAGATATGACTGGTGTGCACAACAACAATAATCCACCCCACCCCAACATGAATAACAACAACAATGTTCCCCTACCCGACCTTCGAACGATGATCTCTCAAATGAACTTCAACATTAGCCTCGTTGAAGCACTTGTCCAAATGCCGAAATTCATCAAAGCATTCAAGGAATTGCTTAACAAGAAGGAAAAGATGGCTGAGTTTGTCAACACACGCTTAAATGAAAATTATTCTGCAGTCATTCTTAAAGAACTTCCGGAAAAACTTGGAGATCCCGCTCGTTTTGTGTTGCCTTGCGTTTTTAACAAAGTTGAAGAATTTACTACCTTAGCTGATCTCGGGGCAAGTATAAATTTAATGCCTTTAAGTGTTTGGAAAATACTATCATTACCCGACCTTACTCCAACAAAGATGACTCTTGAGCTAGCAAATCGCACTCTCGCTTACCCCGTTGGTATTACCGAAGATTTTTTCATTAAAGTTGGCACCTTCACTTTTCCGGTCGACTTTGTTGTTGTTGATTATGAAATGGACCCTCGTATTCCGTTAATACTTGGACGGCCATTCTTGAGAACAGGAAAAGCCTTAGTCGATGTTGCTGAAGGTGAGTTAATCTTAAGAGTCGGGAATGATGCACAAGTGTTTAAAATGGGGAAGATCACAACCAAACCCAATGGAAGAGAATCATCGAATATGATTAATGTGCTTGATGATTTTGTCGTCTACAACAATCCTCTTTTCGATACTTGCTATGACAATCTACTTTTCCAAGATGATGTGGATGATTCTCTCTCCAATTTTGATCCTCCACCAATATATGAGTCTCCACCGATCTATGATGACTACGATGATGATTCTAGTTTCGATGGGGATGATTATGATAATTTTGTTTTAGAGTATCCAGACATGCCAACATATGATGATTTTGATGATGTTGATACTCTCTCGAGTGATTCTTCACATGATGACCTTGCACCTACTTTTGATGAAGATCCTCCGCCAACAATACTTGATCCTACTTTGGATGACTACTCATTTGAGGAAGATTTTGCTACTTTCCTCAACACTTACTTCCCAAATGAGAGTGATTCTCCTCCTTTGGACTTTGATTTTGGTCTTTATCCTCCTTCGGATATGAAGAAACCCGTTTCAAAGGAGAAGAAGCCGGAAGACACCGATATCCGCAGTACTTATGTCTTGCCTCTCTATCCCCCTTCCGAGGATGAGATTGTGCGATTTATGAGCGGATCCTCTTTAAGATCTACTGAGCCTGAGTGTTATTTTCCCCTAAAGGAAAAGGTGTTCGATCCCGGTATTGCAATTTCTAAGCCATCTCAGTATCCATCTGATGAAATAAAAGGAAAGATTTTTGGAACTTTTAGAGATATGCTTGCACCTCATCACCCTTGATACCACCATGCTCCATCTTTGCTTAAGGGAACCTTGCCTACTCTTCTTTGGTTTGCCTTGTTCACCTTAAGCTTGTGCTACTTGATGGATGAAAACTATGTATTTGATCCCGGTGGATGTGTTTCAAGCTTCTTCCTATGCTAATCAAGGTCGAGTCAAGCTCACAACTCGGTTAACAAAAACAAGCGCTTCTCGGGAGGCAACCCGCAGTATCTATCATTTTTCTTTTGTTTTTATAATAAGTGTAGGGGGAGACCCTAGTATGTGTTTGTTGTTTTCTTTCTTATCATGTGCAGGGATTCGAGCTTTCAAAGATACATTCTTGATGACTTTTGACGACCCGTGATTCCGTGTACCCGTCTTCCCGGTTCTATCCTAAACTCTTCTGATTCACTATTTTATATTCTTCATTAATAAAATAGGAATCACTTTAGTTGTCTTCTCCTTAGCAAGATTTAAACAAAGTGCACAATGTCCTAAGTGTAGGGGAGGTTACTTCCACATGCTTAAACATTGAGGACAATGTTTATATTAAGTGTAGGGGGGACTTCTATCGAAGTAAGTTATCGAAGTAAGTGGGCTTTTCCATGAATTTGTCCTTATTTTAACCGGAAAATTTGATTTTTCGACATTTTTTCAAAATTTTTAATCTATTTTGGCCTAGTAGTTTTTCCTTTGTTATAGTTATTTTATTTCGTTGCTAGAATAAAATTTTTAATAAAGTGGTTTTAATTTTTAAACGTTGTGAATCTTTTGACTCAACCCGAGTTTACTTATCTAAGTTTACTCTAGCTAGTATCCTTAACGTGTTTAAGTCAAGTTTTTCTAGGCTTTTATATAGGGAACTTTAAAACGCGAAAGTCTTAACACTTACGGGTTAAGAACAAGAACTTTTCGCAAGTTCCTATAATTGATCCTAGAAAGTCGTTTATCAAGGGAACTTTAAAATGCGAATTCTAAACTTGAAAGAGTAAGAATTTGCAAGATCCTATAGATGACTTGAAAACCCAAAACTTTGATTTAATTGGCTAAGCATCCACGTATCTCATTCCTTGAGATTTTAAATTGTGGAGAACGAGAGATGATAGAGTCAATTATAAGTTTGGTATTCTTTCATGAATTTATGTGAGTTAATTATGAGCTTTTTCTCCTATCGCTTGTTAATAAATTTAATTGCAATAAGTAAGGTTGTACGATTTGAAGTTACTTAGCTTCTAGCCCAAGATCATTTAAAAGTTGCTCGGTATTGATTAGAGTTCATAGCCAAGGCATAATTTATTGAAGCGGGATACGAAGATTGGCGAGTCCGAAAAGGACCTAACAAGGCATGAGGGCCGCATTTTGTTGCTAAAGATCCCAAGTGATGTGAAGAATCATTTATCAAAAATCAATATGAAGGATCGAGACACACGACGAAAAGCAAATACTCCCTTAAAGATCATGGAGAAGTCTATTCAAAAAGGCCCTAACAAGGTATGAGGATAAATAGAGCCAAGTCCTAAAAGGAGGCGGATCGTTGTATATCAAAATCCCAAATAAAGATTGGAGAAAAATGAAGAAGTCGTGGTCCAAATATGAAGAATCTCTCAAAAAGTTCAAGTGAAGAAATTCCTAATATGAAGAGAAGACCATTATTTCATGAACGTCTCTCAAGATTTGAAGTATGAAGTCACTGCTAAATATCGGTCCGAGAAAGGTCTCAAATCGTGAAGCGAGTTATGCCAAGATATGAACTTTATGAGGTCCCGAGAAGCAGTTTTAAAAGATTTTGTCCTTTAGCTAACTATTGATTAAATCGTCCTACTTTATTTTCGGCCTAAATAACTATCAAAATAAGTCAACAATGCATCCTCGTGATCATTCAAGACAATCATAAAATATAAGAGATACACCTAGGAATAAGGGATTCTAAGTAAATAATTGGCCCACATGAGTTTGTGTTAGTTTGCTAACTTATAATAACAATGATCTCGTTTTTTAGCTTGGTATGGGGAACGTGAAACTTGAGGGTGATAAACATTCATGACATTCCAAAACCCTAAGGTATGTTTTTGATATTTTTACTTGTTTTCTTCCTTTAAATATTTTGTCTCTTTAATAAAGGCCAATGTGGATTGATTGTGATGGAAAATGTAAAACTTGCTTTGTAATTAATGCATTGCATGAGGACATTTCAATGGTCAAGTGTAGGGGATTTAATAAGTGTGAAAACACTTATCCTTTTACCACTTAATTATAATAATAACCAAGCCAAAACGTGTATTTTATGTCGTAAATGTCGGAATTATGCGTGGTTTATGTTTTTGTTGTGATTTAGGATCAAAATGTGAAAAGGGAAGAAAACACGGGCTTTCACGGGCTTTTATCGAAGAAAAAAGACAAGAGACGAAGACAAAAGATCAAGAGTGCAAAAAGAACAGAAGTCCAAGGCCTATTCTGAAGATTTATCGAAGAAAAGTCCAAAGACGGAACTTTAATAAAGCCGAAGAACTCAAGTCTAATTAATGAAGAAATTACAAGACGAGTTTAATTAATCCCGAGACAAAGTCGAAAAAGTCGAAGAATTTAGAAGACGAAAAGACGAGAAAGAAAGAAGGAAGCTTCCAACACATGCTTACCTCCCCTAATCTCCTATAAATACCCTCCTAATATCACATTAGGAGTTGTTGGCTAACTTGACAAACTAGTCTTCCACCCTTTTCATTGCTTACACCTTTAATTTTCATGTCATTTATTTAATTGTCATTTAATTACTTGTCTTGCACCTTAAATTCTTGCCTTTAATTTCAAGTAAATCTTTTAATTTTGTCGTTGAATCTTTTCTTTTAATCAAGTTCTTATTTTTAATCTCTCATTCTACCTTTCTTGTTTTGCTTTATTTTTATGTTTATGTGCTTATTGTTATGCTTATTTGATTAAGTGTTATGTTTTTATGTTTTTGATTGTTTTGGATTATTAATTTTATAGCTTATTTGTGTCTTTCTTATATTTACTTAAGTGTTTATAAAAGTTATTTTTTATAAAAAAGTCGTTTTTACATATTTTATCATTTAGTGTTTTTAAAAGTTTTTAAATTTTAGCTTATTAGCGTTTTCTTATACTTGTTTTGATTAAATTTTTAGTCGTGTGCTTATTTGGTTAATAGCTTATTTGTGTTTTTGCTTATTTACGTTTTTACTACATTCCGATCATCACCCGTCGGAAAGGGGTTTTGCATTCCGACGGGGATTCCGATTCACAGTCGGAATAGGGTTTGTTATTCCGACTCGGATTTCGATTTACATTCCGATGTGGGTGTTTTGAGTGATATTCCGATAGGACTTAGTTTCCCATATTCCGACGAGATTCCTTTTGGTTGCATTCCGATTAGTATTCCGATTGGGGATTCTGATCAAGGTGTTTTTGGATATTCCGATAGGGGATTCCGATACACATTCCGACAGGGTTCATATAGGTCTATTCCGATAGCTTTCCGACGGTGCATTCCGATAGGGAGAGTCCAACCTTATTCCGATAGGGGAGGTAAGTGACTATTCTGACGGTTTGATTCCGATCGGATTCCGATCGTATTCCGACGGTAGGTTTTGTTTTAATGTTTTGTCTTAGTTTTATTTTTAAGTTTGTATTATTTTAAGTTTGCAATTTTTCATTTTTATTTAATTGTCAAATTTACTTTTTGTAAGGTTTTAAATTCTCGTCATTTAATTAATTTACTTTTAAGTTTTTAATATTGCACAATTTACTTTTTAATTAGTTTTAGCTTTAATTACCGTCATTTACTTTAAAGTTTTGCACATTTATTTTACAACAACCAAAAATATTTTATCCACCAAAAGACGACTGAGTCGCACGTTAACCAGTAGTCAGTTCGAAAAGATCGGACGATAACTTTTAACCCTAGAAATATCATACTTCTTTTATGAAGATGGACTTTCAAGGAGTATAAGCACTAAGATTAGATACTTGCTCTTGTCGCTGATCCTCTTGCCATTTATCGAGATATTTATTTAAACCTTCTTGAAGTTTTAGAAATTGAGTAAAAAGAGTGGCTAGTGGCTCATTAGGAATTGCAAAAGAGGGTTGATGATCGAGGGAGTATTGTGGGGGCTCAAAATTTTGAAAACCAGAATTATAGCACATAATTGGCTCATAGTAATTCATCGGTTGACAATAAGAAGTATCGTGAGGGCCCCCACAATGGTTGCAACGCGGGTATTGAGAAAATCCCGGTGCATTTTGCGGATATGGATCCTCATATAAGGAAGAGGGTGAGATAGTGTAATCAGTGGTGTAGAAGGTAGTGAAGTATGAATTGATCGAATTGCACGATAGACAACGTCCAAATTCATAATTTGAGATATCTCTTCCGCACCTTTCACATGAACACCCTTGACATGATTGATTACCAGAAGATGGCCGCCCACACCCTACACAATCGACATGCGAATCCACGAAGAATTAAAAATAAGAGGGGTTGAGAAAAAGAATTAAACACAATAGAGGATAAAGAGGAATATTTTTGGGAGTAACACTTAGAAAAGTGTCACTTTTGTTATTTTTTAATTTTTTTTGTTGCAAAACTTAGGAAAGAATTGCATTTTGTGATTTTTTAAAGTGTTTTTGGGTTTTGTTGAAGTTTTTATTTTTTTGGATTTTTGAAAATTTTGAAAAATGTGCAAGAAAAATAACGTTCACGAGTGAACGGATCCCAAAATCCAACGCGTCTCTCCCAAAAAACCGTTAATCTTCACGAAAAGAGCCGGCAGCGGCGCCATTTGATACAGAAATTTTGCTAGTTAAAAATTCGTTTTTCTTGGTGTCTAATCGAATTGATCTCCGGTTAAAAGTGTGGCTCAATCGTTCGTGGTTTATTAAAAAGAAAGTGTCGTTATCTATTTCTACTTAAAAAGTAATTGCGAAAAACATTAAAAATAGATTAAAGAAAAAGAACAAACAATAAAGAAACAAATATTAAAACGAACTTATTTTAAAACTACTATAAAAACTAATATTAAAACAAATATTAAAAAGAAACAACTAATAAAAATAAAGCTAAAAATAAAAGTAAACTTTCGACTTAAAAATAAAACTTATTAAATAAAAATGAAAGAAATCGGATTATAAAGCTATTTTAAAAAGTAACGAGGCAAATATTAAAGCGGGCACTTAATAAAAGTTAAAACTAAAACTTTTCAATAAAATACTAATACTAAAATTTGCGGAAAAATTAAACTAAAAATAACTGACTTTCAGAATAAAAATTAAAACGACTATCGGATAAAACTAAATGACTTACGGAACAAGTGTTGCACATGAAGAAGCATGTTCCTCATGGGGGAACAATACTTTTGGAGGGAAATGAAAAATATGTTAATTCGGAATGTTGAACTTGTTATCCGGAATAATTTTTTTGGGCTTATCCGGAATATTTTTTTTGGGCTTATCCGGAGAATTTTTTTGTTGTTAGTTATCCGGAATATATTGTGGGCTTATCCGGAATCTGCCTAAATGCTATCCGAAATATGGAACTCCTAATCCGGAATAATATTTACTCCTAATCCGGAATAGATTTTAGAGCTTATCCGGAATGAATATTTTGCTAATCCGGAATATAAAAATGATGCTAATCCGGAATAAACTAAAACTTACCTTATTCGGAATATGTAACTTATTCTAATTCGGGAAAAGAGGGTTTTAAAAACCCGGATAAGAACAAAAATAAGCTAAAATCTAATAAGCACTTAACCAAAAACTTAACCAAAAACTTAACCAAACTAATTTTAAGAAAAACTAAATAAGCCACAAATTAAAAACTCTAAAAACACTAAATAATCAAAATATTAAAAATTAACTTTTGAAAAGATTAACTTATTAAAAACACTTAATTAAAATACAAAAAATACACAATAAGCTATAAGAACAATAAGCTAAAACGTTAAACACATGAATAACATTAAGAACAATCAAATAAGCACATCAATAATCAAACAAGCATAAAAATTAAACCAACTACATGAAGTTTGAAATTAAGATGAAGATTAAAGATTCAAAATACAAGATTAAAGATGAAAAAGCTTGAAAACATGAAAGTGAATCTAGAGAGAGAAAGTAATTTACCCTACTCCTACTCCTAAACTAATCTATCTAAAAAAATGAAAAACTAGAAAATCACAAAAATGAAGGATTAAAAGACTATATATAGGAGGAGGAGGAGGAGGAGGAGGAGTTGTTGCTTCTCTCTTTCTCTTTGTCTTCTCGTCTTTTAATTAATTTGCCTTTCTCAACTTTCTCTCGGGATTTGTCGATGTAAAATGAACTCGTCTTTAAATTTTCTTCTTTTATTAGATTTGGTTCTTCGACTTCGTTAAACTTTCGTATTTGGTCTTTTTCTTCGATAAATCTTCAGAATAGCCCTTTGACTTCCGCTCCTTTTGCACTTTTGATCTTTTGACTTCGTCTTTTGTCTTTTTCTTCGATAAAAGCCCGTGAAAGCCCGTGTTTTCTTCCCTTTTCATATTTTGGTCCTAAAACACAACAAAAACACATACCACGCATAATTCCGACATTTACTACATTAAATACACGTTTTGGTCTCGTTTTTAATTGTAATAAGTGGTAAAAGGATGGGTGTTTTCACACCTATCAGATATTAGACAAATGAGTGTGTCTGTTTGTTTCTTAGATCAGCTATCTGTGTGCTTATCCACCCTTTTCTTGGCTTATTTTAGTTTGTTTGTGCTTATTTGTGACTCCCAATAAGCAAAAGCCTATTGGGGTGCACTTAGTTCCAAAAGTAAGCTATAGAAAATAAAAAGAAATACAAAAACCTTCCATCACCTGGGCTCGAACACACGACCCCTCGATTAGGGGACTAGCGTGTTAACTAGTTATCCATGAGGTTTTTCTTGTCAACCATTTGGATCATTGGTTACTTAAGGTCACTTTGGGTTCTTGCTTATAAAAATAATTCGTGACTTATTCTTGTCTTTTTGGCTTATAGGTTAGTGCTTTTTCTTCTTTCTTATTTTCCCTTGTTTTCATTTAGGTTTGGGATTTTCCTGCATAGGTTTTACATTTTTCACGTTATTATATTATTTCAGTTCGTTATTCTTTTCTCATTTTTAGAAAGTCACTTAAAAATAGTAAAAATTAGTTTTAGATTTTCAAAAAATAATTTTTAGGTTTTGAAAAATATCTTTTAGGTTTACAAAAGAAGAATTTTTCGGTTTGACTATTATTTAATTATTTAAATTTTTATGGTTTTAATTACTTTAAAATTTAATAATAATTAATTAAGTTTATTTCACAAAGTTTGGCTTATTTTTTATTCTTAGTTAGAATTTTTAGGATTTATTTGTCATTTTAAAAAAAAAAAATTTTTGTCGAATTTTACGTTACGTTTCGCGTTTTAGCGTTTTCGCGCTTTGCGTCGTAGTTCGTTTCTAGCTTAATCCGTCTTACTTTTTCTTTATTTTCTCTTTCAAAAAGCGTAATAACTCCAAAAACGTTTATAAATCTTTGGTTAAACATATATACCTCCTCGAGAACGAACTTAACGACAAGCACTTACGTTTTCTGAAACGTAGTGTTTAATACTTACCGGCGATTAGTGCTTGTTTTTCCTATAAAGCAAGTGACTAATTTTACTACATAAAAAATGGCGCCGCTTTTGGGGAAGTTGTCTATCCATATTTATTATCGTAATTGTTTGAGTATTTACGTTTTTTTCCTTTCCATTTCTGGGAAGTGTATATATCGTACATACTCTTTTTATTTTTTTATTATAGTATACACAGAAGTAAATAAGCGTTAAAGTTCAACTCAATTAACACAAAAATCGTTTTCGTTTTTCTTGTGAATAATATATTGTATTTACGTAGAAAAATTAATAAACAATACTATCCAAATACGCATGAAAACGCACCTCAATAGTGGGCGTTCCGGTCATTATTGAGTGTATCGATCAAAGAAAGAAAAAAGGCAAAATAGATAAATACAAACTATAAGGTGGGTATAAGGCGGTTTTATTTCACTAACTAAAGAGAAAGGACTCTCAAGTGCCTCGCGTCGCCTCCTTTTCTCCGCTCGCTTGTGCGTATTTTGAAAGTGACGATTAATTAGAGGTTTGCCAAACTCAAGTATTAATAATCTATTTCTGTTCTTATATTATTGAACCCTCAAAACGTTTGGGTGTTCCACCAACATTTCAAAGTCGATGAAAGTTTTCACTTCACGTGATTACTTTCACTCCTTGGGATTCTTTAATCGAAGATCTTTGATTAAAGGATATATTTTGTGGATTAATTATCTATGTAATACACCAAAATTCCAAAAAAAAATTGAAAAACCAAAAACACAAAAATAATCTTCTCATTTTCCTTCTATTTTTCATAATTCTTTTTCTCAACCCTTCTTATTTTAATTCTTCATGGATTTTTACGTCCAATGCGTAGCTTGTGGGAGACCATTGTGTTATTTTGAATCATGTCCATGGTGTACATGCGAGAGGTGCCAAATGATATCGACTATACACAATTTGGATTTTGTCCATCGTGTAATTCGACCAATTCTTCGTTTACTTATAATGAACTTGATCCCCCCCTATTTCATTTATTGTGGAAGCGATTCTCATTGGCATTATAGATGCCCAATTTAATACCCGAATGGTCACTAACACGAACTGAGTTACAATTATGACAGTGGGAATGGTTATCCACACGACGAACCGGATTTTTCTCAATTCCAATGTTGCGATAATTGTAGGGGGCTCACGATACTTTTTCTTACCAACCGATGAATTATTATGAGCCCGATTCATGATATTATTCTGGTTTTGATATTTTTGAGACCCCACCATACACTCTCGATCATCAATATTCCCATGAGTTAATTAACGAGAGACAAGATTCCCTTCTTGATTTCCTTCAAGAAGGATTTAGAAGAATGAGGGAGGAGAGAGAAATGGAAGAGCAACGAGAGAAAGCGTCTAGATTAAGTACTTATACCTCTACACCTCTTGTGACTCCATATTGTTATGATGATGACGAGGGTGATATTTTTGATCTCGACCCACATCATGGAACCAGTACTCCTATACTCACTACGGAACCCGATGCCTCTCTAAGTATGAGGGAGAAGAATCTTAGCACTAATCCTAGTGTTGAGATCCCTATTCCAATCCAAAGTGAACCTACGGTTGTCTCCGATGATGAGTTAAGTGATTTTACTCTCGATGAATTTTTCCACGAAGATTCTAACGAGGCAAATCATGATAGTGAGTATGAAGAAATTTCTTGTGATGATGTCTCTCCCAATGACACTTCGGGGATAGAATCAACGACTTTTTCGAACCCGCTTTTCAATGACGAATATTTTTCCACTTGTGATGACGAGTCATAAATCGACGAGGACGTTCAAATTAACGATTTTAAAATCTCTTTGAACCCTTTCTTCGAATTTGATGACGCGTTCATTTTCGGTGACGTAAATCCTCTCTTTGATGAGACGTTTGAGGACATCGAGAGTGAGGATTCTAAGGATCCTAAACTCGATGAGCCGGATTTTCTAGTCACCCTCCCGAAGTCTCATGTGGATGAGATTTCTCTTTCTAATTGTTATGTTTCCATCCTCGAGGGGTTCACTGATGGACCGCCTCTGGAAGAGGATGAGGATTTTCATGAGGCTTTTGCCTTCGATCCGGGGGAGACTTTGAAACTCCTATTTTTTTATGATTTATTGTTTCAAAGTGAACCAACCCACCCTCCCGGATTTTATGACCAAACGTACTTTAAGTACGTTGTAAGGAGTTTCTTCCTTACAATACGTATCCTCCAATTTTGCATATTTTATTTTCTACCGGATGTGAGGATACCATCTTTGACCCCGGTATAAGGACTATGTCTTTAAAACCGGTTGCTTTTGGGCCTTGATTACATGTAAGACCCACCAAAAATGATCAAACCATGATAATCCCTAAATGATCACATTTATGAGGATTCAAGTCGATCTTTTGATTCGGTTATCAAAAACAAGGTGCCTCGTGGGGGATTATCATGCTTATCCTTGTAAATATTTTTTTTTTCTAATAGTGTAATATGAGGGGATTTGTGCCCTTTCAACCTTGGTTCCGTGGTTGTTTGTGATTTGTGTTTAACTTAGGTCATTATCATCATGATTGAAGCCTCTCGTGTTCGTTGTACTCGAGCTTCCATTTTGCTTTGAAGATTTTCCGATATCCGATGATATATCCTTTTATGTTCTAACAATTATCTTTTCGCACACTTCATAAACGACTTAAGATTAACTGTTATACCCTTTCCATGCTAGATTATGCATTTGACTTTTCGTGTCTAGTATGAGGGTGTTCCACCCTTAGACTCGAAACATCGAGGATAATGTTTAACTTTTGTATGGGGGTGAATAGATACTTGCCTTGCTAAACCTTCACGCTTTCCAACTTTCATCATTTTGTTGCTAATAAGGCTAAAAATGGTCAAAATTTAAAAATTTCTTGTTTTTCATAAGTGTTAAAGACACGAATGTAGATTTTCCGTTGGTGAGAATAAGAATAATTTTTGACTCGGCCGTGCGTGTTGAGCACTTAGCTTCGATTCCTTAACTTTTTGGGCTAAATCTCTTGAATGAGGACGAGAAATGATAGAGTTAATTATAAGTTACTATGTTAAACGTAGAATACTCATATTCTTTCAAAAACTCATGTGTCCTAATTATTTGTTTATTCTCCCCGCGCTTGTATATATTTTATTGTTAATAAATATTGACTTAGCGGTTTAATCTCTTTTGTTGGTTTCTAACTAATTCTAATAGCTTCCATGTAATTAAATTGGGAAAACATTTGAGAATCGCTAGTGTTATGGTTTTGAAGTATTGGCAAACCGAATAATCAAAAGCTTCACCCAATAATAATTTAAGCACCTCTTCACCTAAATCAAGCAAAAACTTGAAGCTCACAAGGCCAAAAAATCTATGCAAAATTGAAAGTGAATGTCTTAAATCTTGAAGCTTTAAAGATCCAAAATTACGTTTTACGTTGAGGATATACATCTTTGGCCATAATAAACACCGCATGGCGAGGTTAAAGAAAAGGAAAGGTAAGACCTAAGCTCTAAAAAGCGGAGGTAAACCAAAGATAATAAGGCCCATCCGGTTAGGGGACGTATAAAAGTCTTGGTAATAAGTCTCTATTCAAAACCATTATAAAACCGTGTTTATCAAATCTTATTTGTTGACTAAATTTTTTGACATCGTTGTCTATTAGGAGAGGTTATTAATTCGATGATTCTGGTTACACTGTTTCGTTTCTATTTTTAACCTAAATCTCTATTTACGCATAAGTCGAACATGTATCTTCGTGATCATTAAGACAAAAATAAAATATAAGAGATGCCAATTAGGATTAAGGGACTCTAAGTACGTGATTAGAGCATATGAGTAGTGTTAGCGTTACTAACTTATAAAGACAATGATCTCGTTACACGCTTAGCAGAGAATTGGGTGAAAATCGAGGACGGCGAACTTATCTCTATGAGGCATTCACGTGTTCTTATTCCATGAACCTAAAAGTCCCATTTTACGATGAAAATCATACATTATGTCTAAAACACGTAGTAATAGTTTAGTAAGTTTAATTTTCAATAAATGTCGCATAAAAATGAATTTTAGAACTGCTACGATACTTTATTCTAGCATTGCGTGAGGGCGCGGCAATGGTTTAGTATGGGGGAGTGATGAGACCGCAAGTATACATAGGCTCATCGTCCAAAATGGGCTTAAATGCTTAAAAATGTCATAAAATACCGTGAAATTGTGTATTTTAGGTACTGATATCATGAAAAAGACAAAAGATTATTGGGAATAAAATTAGCTAAGTCACTCAGACGCTGACAAAGGGATTTCGGACGCTGACAAGAGTTAATAAGGCGCTGACAAGTTGAACGCTGACAAGAAATATTGAGGCGCTGACAAAGGAAATATTAGGAAGACAAGGACTAAATCTGCCAATGATGAATTCTTCAAGCTAGTGGACAAAATATGAAGATAAGAATTCAGAATATATTCTTAATGTTTAAAAATATTTAGTCAATAAGTTTTTTTTCTATGTTTATCTTGTTAATCTTCCTAAAATAGCCGATTCTAACTTTTTGTACAAGGCTCCTTATGCTATAAAAGGAGGCCTTAAGGTTACATAATACATATCCCTTTTCATACACCTCTTCCACATATTTCACAACACTTTCATTGTAATCATTCGTTGATATTATTAATCAAAGTGAAAGTTTGATATTCATATATTGTTTGTTTGTTCTTTATTCTAAGTATAAGTTTCCGCAAAATACTTAGAGTGTTGAATACACAAAGTTTCTCTACGTATTATACTTGATTAAATATCAATAATACAAAGCTAATCGATCTAAGTTTGGGATCATCAATTGGTATCAGAGCCTCGTGGCTCTCGATGCTTGGATTAACAAGGTGTTCGTGTTGGTGAGTTATTAAGAAAATCAGTTTTAGGGTTTTCTGGTCGTTTTTTGTGTGCACAGCAACAGTAAGAAGAGCATAACTTTTTCGTGAACCGTTGGATCGCCACGAAAAAGTTTGTGTGTGTTCTATACATGTATGGCTAAATGTTCACCGGAGGGATTGTCCAGATCAGTCTCCAAGAAAAAGTTATGGCCTGTCGAAGTTCACAGCAAAATGTGTCGTTATATGCAGTTTTCTGTGAACAGCAGTGGTAAAACCGCGATTTCTCCTTTGTTAACTAATACCTGATTTTGCCAAGTATGAAAAATATCGTTGTTCCAGTCTCTTCGAATTGATTAAGGTAAAAATGTGCGACTCAGTCGTCTTTTGGTGGAAACAATAGATTGGTCGTTGTAGTAAAGTAAATGTGCTAGACTATAAAGTAAATGACGGTAATTAAAACTAAAACTAATTAAAACATAAATGGTGCAATATTAAATGACGAGAAATTAAATGACGTAAAATTAAAGCGCGACGAAAAGTAAATTTGACAAGTTAATTAAAATGAGAGCTTTAAAAATTAAACTAAAAATTACTAGAAAAACACTTAATGAATTTAAGAATAAACAATTAATCCCATCGCAATGTCAAAGAAATCCAATCGCAATGTACCCATCGGAATACTGTCGCAATGTGACCAAAAGAAATACCGTCGCAATGTCTCTAATAGGAGTCCTGTAGCAATGTAACTAAAAGGAAACCAATCGCAATAACACCAAAAGCAAACCAATTGCAATATGAATCGCAAAATGCATCGGAATATAAAACCCTATTGCGATGTAACCATCGCAATGTATGCGTCGCAATATCCCGTCGCTAAAGGGTTTAGCTTTGCGATGGGAATTAATCTGAAATAAGCTAGAACCAAATAAGCTAATACTAATAAGCAATAACAAAAAATTAATTAAACAAGATTAAAATGACCAAAATAAGCACGAATTTAAAAACTTTCAAGTCACAAAATAAGTAAACTTTATAAAATAAACTTTAAAAAGATAAAACTTTTAAGAAAACTTTAAAACAAATTAGCTACATACAAAATAAGCTAATAAGATTGTCTAACTTATAGCTTAAATCGTATAAAAGCCTAGATAGAAATGAAAAGACAAACTTTTTAATCAAATAAGCAATGAGATTAAGCAAAACATTGCTTAATCCGAATTTGAAATAAATCAAAACAAGAAAAGTAGGATGAGAATGATAAAGAAAAGCTTGATTAAAGGAAAATAAAGATTCAACAATAAAAAGAACTTACTTGGAATTAAAAGGCACGAAATTTAAGACATGAATTTAAAGAACAATTAAGTAAAATGACATGGAAATGTAAATGGTGCAAATAAGTAAGGGTGGAAAGTCTAATTTGTCAAATTAGCTAACAAAAAGAAATGAAGTGAAATGGAAGTATTTATAGTGATTAGGGAGGTTAAGCATGTGTTGCTTCCTTCTTTCTTTCTTTCTCGTCTTTTCGTCTTCTTAATTCTTCGACTTTTTCGACTTTGTCTCGGGATTATTTGCACTAGTCTTATAATTTCTTCATTTATTAGACTTGAGTTCCTCGACTTTATTAAACTTCCGTCTTTTTGCACTCTTGATCTTTTGACTTCGTCTTTTGTCGTTTTCTTTGATAAAAGCCCGTGAAAGCCCGTGTTTTCTTCCCTTTTCACATTTTGGTCCTAAATCACAATAAAAACATAAACCACGCATAATTCTGACATTTACGACATAAAATACACGTTTTGGCTTGGTTATTATTATAGTTAAGTAGTAAAAGGATGGGTGTTTTCACACCTATCAAATCCCCTACACTTGACCATTGCAATGTCCTCATGCAATGCATTAGTTACAAAGCAAGTTTTACATTTTCCATCATAATCAATCCACATTGGCCGTTATTAAATAGATAGAAAATTTAAAGGAAGAAAACAAGTAAAAAGATCAAAAACTTACCTTGGGATTTTGGAATGTCATGAATGTTCATCATCCTCAAGTTTCACTTTCCCCAAACCAAGCTTGAAAACGAGATCATTGTTATTATAAGTTAGCAAACCATCACAAATTCATGTGGCCCAATTATTACCTTAGACTCCCTTATTCCTAGGTGTATCTCTTATATTTTATTGATGTCTTGAATGATCACGAGGATGCATTGTTAACTTATTTCGATAGTTTATTAAGGCTGAAAATAAAGTAGGACGATCTAATCCATAGTTAGCTAAAGGATAAAATCTTTTAAAACTGCTTCTCGGGACCTCATAAAGTTCATATCTTGGCATAACTCGCTTCACGATTTGAAACCTTTCTCGGACCGATATTTGGCAGTGACTTCATACTTCAAATCTTGAGAGACGTTCATGAAATAATGGTTTTCTCTTCATAATAGGAATTTCTTCACTTGAACTTTTTTGAGAGATTCTTCATACTTGGACCACGACTTCTTCATTTTTCTCTAATCTTTATTTGGGATTTTGATATACAACGACCCGCCTCCTTTTAGGACTTGGATCTATTTATCCTCATCCCTTGTTAGGGTCTTTTCGGATAGACTTCTCCATGATCTTTAGGGGAGTATTTGCTTTTTGTCATGTGTCTCGATCCTTCATATTGATTATTGATAAATGATTCTTCACATCACTTGGGATCTTTAGCAACAAAATGTAGCCCTCATGCCTTGTTAGGGCCTTTTCGGACTCGCCAATCTTCGCATCCCGCTTCAATAAGTTATGCCTTGGCTATGAACTCTAATCAATGCCGAGCAACTTTTAAACGATCTTGGGCTAGAAGCTAAGTAATTTTTCAGACCGTACGACCTTAATTATTGCATTTATTTATTTACAAGCGATGGGAGAAAAAGATCATAATTAACTCACATAAGTTAATGAAAGAATACCAAACTTATAACTAACTTTATCATTTCTCGTTCTCCACAATTTAAAATCTCAAGGAATGAGACTCGTGGATGCTTAGCCAATTAAATCAAAGTTTTGTGTTTTCAAGGTCATCTATAGGATCTTGCAAACTCTTAGACTTTTTCAAGTTTAGAATTCGCATTTTAAAGTTCCCTTGATAAACGACTTTCTAGGATCAATTATAGGAACTTGCGAAAAGTTCTTGTTCTTAACTTGTTAGAGTTAAGACTTTCACGTTTTAAAGTTCCCTATATAAAAGCCTAGCAAAACTTGACTTAAACACGTTAAGGATACTAGCTAGAGTAAACTTAGATAAGTAAACTCGGGTTGAGTCAAAAGATTCATAACGTTTGAAAATTAAAACCACTTTATTAAAAAATTATTCTAATGCAAGAAAGAAAATAACTATAAAAAAGGAAAACTTACTAGGCCAAAATAGATCAAAAATTTTGAAAAATGTCGAAAAATCAATTTTCCGGTTAAAATAAGGACAAATACAAGGAAAAGACCACTTAACTTCGATAGAAGTCCCCCCTTCACTTAATATAAACATTATCCTCAATGTTTAAGCATGTGGAAGTAAACTCCCCTACACTTAGGACACTGTGCACTTTGTTTAAATCTTGCTAAAGAAAGGACAACTAAAGTGATTCCTAGTTTAATATTGGAGAATATAAAATAGAGAATCAAAAGAGTTTAGGATAAACCGGGAACACGGGATCACGGTTCGTCAAAAGTCATCAAGAATGGATCTTTGAAAGCTCGAATCCCTGCACATGATTAGAAAAAAGACAACAAACACATACTAGGGTCTCCCCCTACACTTATTATAAAAACAAGAGAAAAAGGATAGATACTGCGGGTTGCCTCCCGAGAAGCGCTTGTTTTTGTAACCGAGTCGTGAGCCTGACTCGACCTTGATTAGCATAGGAAGAAGCTTGAAACACATCCACCGGGATCAAATACATGGTTTTCGTCCAGCAAATAGCACAAGCTTAAGGCGAACAAGGCAAGCCAAAGAAGAGTAGGCAAGGTTCCCTTAAGCAAAGATGGAGCACGGTGGCAGTAAGGGTGAAGAGGTGCAAACATATCTCCAAAAGTTCCAAAAATCTTTCCTTTTATTTCATCAGATGGATACTGAGATGGCTTGAAAATTTCAATACCAGGGTCTAACACCTTTTCCTTTAGGGGAAAATAACACTCAGGCTCAGCAGAATTTGAAGAGGATTCGCTCATAAATCTCACAATCTCATCCGACGAAGGTGGATAGAGAGGTGTGAAAACATAAGAACTGCGGATGTTGGTGTCGTCCGGTTTCTTCTCCTTTGAAAAAGGTTTCTTAATATCCAAAGGAGGATAAAGACCATAATAATCAAAGTCCAAAAGAGGAGTATCACTCTCATTTGGGAAGTAAGTGTTGAGAAAAGTAGCAAAGTCTTCCTCAAATGAGTAGTCATCCAAAGTAGGATCAAGTGTTATTGCGGAGGATCTTCAGCATGTGAAGAATCACTCGAGAGAGTATCAGCCTCATCAAAATCATCGTAAGTGGGCATGTCTGGATACTCAGAAGTAAAATCATCATAATCATCCCCATCATCTTGGAACAGTGGATTATCATAGCAAGAATCGAACAGAGGATTGTTGTAGACGATAAAATCATCAAGCACATTAATCATATTCGCTGATTCTCTTCCATTTGATTTGGTTGTGATCTTCCCCATTTTGAACATGTGTGCATCATTCCCGACCCTTAAGATGAGCTCACCTTCCGCAACATCGACTAGAGCTTTTCCGGTTCTAAAGAATGGCCGACCAAGTATTAAAGGAATACGAGGGTCCATTTCATAATCAACAACAACAAAGTCGACCGGAAAAGTGAAGGTGCCAACTTTAATGAATACATCTTCGGCAATACCAACGGGGTAAGCGAGAGTACGATTTGCAAGCTCAAGAGTCATCTTTGTTGGAGTAAGGTCAGGTAATGATAACTTTTTCCAAACACTTAAAGGCATCAGATTTATACTTGCCCTGAGATCGACTAAGGCAGTAAATTCTTCGGTTTGGTGAAAAGTACATGGTAACACAAAACGACCGGGATCTCCAAGTTTTTCCGGAAGTTCTTTAAGAAGGACGGCAGAACAATTTTCATTCAATCGAGTATTAACAAACTTGGCCATCTTCTCCTTCTTATTAAGCAATTCCTTAAACATCTTGACAAATTTAGGCATTTGTGCAAGAGCTTTGTTAGAAATACGTTTTAACGTATATTAGAAGTATCGGTCACTCCACAATATGATTTATGTTGTAATAGCTCGTAGTTAGTAATTAGTTATTATTTGCTTATTAACTTAAGTAAGAACCGGTCCATGGGCTTGTCATGGACCGGCCCAAGTCCACTTATGACTTGGAACTATAAATACCCCTTTCCACTAAGGAAAGGGGTTGGTTGTTATCATTTTTAATTTCCACTTAATAAAATTCACATAGTTTCTCTCACTTTCTCTCTCTAACTTTCTCTCTCTAGAAATTAACAAACCCCTTCATAGATTCATTGATTATCAATATTCTACATTTGGTATCAAGAGCTATGGGGTGATTTAAGGTGGTGATTTGTGTAGTTTTTTAGTTTTTGATTGTATTAGTGTTCTTTTAGAAAAATCATCTTGATTCTTGGTGTTTTTGGTGTTTTTGTGATTGGGATTAGTGGATAAGTATTAGTTGTTACTTATTTTAGTCGAAAGCACAAAACTTTTTGGGTTATTTGGTCAAAATCTGGGCTTAATCGTAAGTTTTACTGTTCTACTGTTCATCGGACAAAGTTTCTGTTCATTCAGCAAAACTTCCGGATCAAGGAGTTCCGAGTCAAGAAGTTCCGAATCAAGAAACTTCCGAACCAAGAAGTTCCGGATCAAGAAACTTCCGAACCAAGAACTTCCGAGTCAAGAAGTTCCGGATCAAGCTAAAGTTCCGAACCAAGAACTTCCGAGTCAAGAAGTTCCGGATCAAGCTAAAGTTCCGAACCAAGAACTTCCGAGTCAAGAAGTTCCGGATCAAGCCAAAGTTCCGGATCAATAACTTCCGAACCAAGAAGTTCCGAATCAATCCAAAAAGTTCCGAATCAAGGTAATCTTCCGAATCAACCAAAAGTTCCGAATCAAGGTAATTCTTCCGAATCAACAAAAAGTTCCGAATCAAGGTAATCTTCCGAATCAAACTTCCGAATCAACAAAAAGTTCCGAATCAAGGGTGATTTTGCTTGTTTTTTCGACGATTTTTTAGAGGATTTAATCTTGGTTTCTTACAACAAAAACACAACATAATTCACAAGCTTTACTTCACTGCTCGATCAACCGATAATCTCTGTTTCTTTGAAGAAAAACAAAATGAATCCAAATTCAGTAATGCCTCAGATGACATCTCTTACGGATATATCGATTATAACGGGAACTGATAGTCGTCCACCGATGCTTATTAAAGAGGTATTTGAGGCATGGCAAGGTCGAATGATGCAATATCTAAAGGGGAAACCGACATACGGAAGACTTATGGTCAAATCGATTTTGAATGGTCCACTCGACTATGGTACCATTACGGTTGACAACGTGACTAGACCACGAGAATTTGAAGAACTCACTCCAGCTCAACAACTTGTTGCAGATGCAGATGAAAAAGCACTTCAAACAATTCTCCAAGCCCTTCCCCATGATATTTATAGGATGGTAAGCAAGTATACTGTGGCAAAAGATTTATGGGAACGTCTTAAGGTGTTGCTACAAGGCACGTCTCTCACCAAACAAGAAAGGGAGTGTCAGCTATATGATTTGTTTGATAGATTCACCTACAACCCAGGGGAAACACTTCACGATTATTACTTCAGATTCACCACACTCATGAATGATCTGAATGTATACAATCTTGAGATTGCTCCATTCCAGGTTAACACCAAATTCTTGAATACTCTACCTCAAGCTGAATGGGGTGAGTATATTACCGATGTCAAGTTAACCAGGGATCTGCACAAGTGCAATTTGGATCAAATATATGCCTTCCTTCAGCAGCATGAGAAGCATGTGATTATGCATCGTTCTCCTCGTGGTATGTATCCAGATTCCTTAGCTTTGATGGCGAATCAACCAAGTTTGTCACACAACAACACACCCTATATCTTGGGACATCAAGCCTATCATGCATCACCTTACATGACACCAACTTTTCCCCAATACTCGATTTTACCACAACCTCCCACCTCACATCAGCAACAGTATCGGTTCAATGCACCTTCACCACAGTATGGTTCACAACTTCATCCAGCAAATGTTGCACCTTATGCTCAGCCTTCATATTCGCCTTATCAAGAGAATGCAGCATATCCAACAAGCTATCCTGATCAAATGAGTATTCCTTCTACTGATTATGCAGCTCATCCAGATCAAGCATTGTATTGTGATGATGAAGAAGTCCCTGTTCCTGTTTTCCAACAAGGAGCTGACCCAGTTGAAGTGCTAACTACTATGTCTGCTTATCTCACACGAACTTTAAGCAAACGAGGATACAGAGGATCAGCTCCTACCAACAATCAGTTGAGGAATTCATCCAATTCTCGCCAACAAGCTACAATTGAGAATGGCAGGGTAATGGTTCAGCCAATTCAACCATATCAGGGGAGACCTTCCACATCAACCAATGCTCGCACAATCAATTCTGCTCCTGCTCCAATGGTCAACAATCCTCCACGGGCTAATACAGGCAAGCTGAGAATGATCACCTGCTACAACTGCAAAGAAGAGGGTCATATGTCCAGGGATTGTAAGAAACCCAAGAGGAAAAGGGATGGACAGTGGTTTGCAGAAAAGATCTATCTGGTAAATGCTCAGGCGCAAGGAAGGGAACTTGATGAAGAGGAGCTTGCATTTCTTGCTGACCCAGGGATTGCTGAACAAGACGTTGTCACTACGCAAAATGCAGCTTACCAAGCCGATGATCTTGATGCGTATGATTCCGACTGTGATGACTTTCAAACTGCAAAGGCTGCTTTCATGGCAACTTTCTCCAGCTTAGGGCCAGATAAGAAATCTGAGGTACTTATTAACAACACCGATAATGCCACTGATGCTAGTATTCAACCACATCAAGTTGGGCAAGAGAGTGCTGATTCGAATGAATCTTCGGTGGTGAGTCTTTCAAACGAGGAGACAAACAATGATAGCAATATCAATGTGAGTCCCCAGACTTTGAGTGGATCACAACCGGGACCCAGTTCGCATACGCCTACTCCTGCTCAACAAGATTTGGTCATGGTTCCTGCTACATTACTTAGCCAAATGAATGCTGCACTCTTAGAAACCTTAGCTAAGAATAAGAATTTGTCTGAAGAGCTTGCCTTAAGTAATGAGAAAGTACAAACTTTGGAATTAGTGCCTTCGTCTAGTGTTCTCACAAATCTCGAATATGATCACTTTAGAAACAAACAAATGGGTCACTTACAAGAAATCGAAAACTTAAGAGCAAATCTGTCTAGTGAACTTAGAGAAAAGGAGTTAGTGGTCACTAATTTTCAAAAACTTCAAACTGATTTTGAATTACTCGAATCTAAGAAGACTGAAATGGAGATTAATGCTACTAATAAGATTAGAAGTCTAGACTACTTGCTGTTAAGACAATACGCTGCTTCACAACTAGTTCACTTATTTGATGCTTCGTTTAAAGAGTTTAACTTATCACGTCTAAAAGGCCTTCCCCCTAATCCACGATATGCAAAACAAGCTTTAAGACATAGTCCTAGACTTTATAATGCAACTCAATTAGGATTGGCTTTAGACCCGATTGTTTTTCCCAATGATCGAACAAGTAAGGTTCTAGTTGATGAGGATCGGTCATACAATTCAGCAAAATATCCCGATTGTGATTATTTTAAAATGAATAAGGAGCTTGCTAAAACTGATTTTAGAGTTCGCTTCCATATGGACAAAGATCTCATTACAGCACCAACCTACATGATAGAGGAAGAAAGCCCTAGTACATTTCCTACACTTGTCAACATGGAAGGTCCTAAGGAAATTCCAAAGAATCTTCCACCTGTTAGCACTGTATGGTTAAACTTGCAAGAGATTAACCGATACTTTACTAACTTTGACAAGGTCATCTTGGAATGTACGACTTCAAATGGCTTAAATGCCGGAGAATGGGCTTTCGAACACATGAACGAGGTGTTTAAAACTGAGATCAATCCGTTTGTCGAATTCTTCGATCCCCCGACTGATGAAGTTCCAGTACCTGTAGTAATTGCTCCAATACCTGAAGTGGTTGCTCAAGTTAATGAACCTTTATCTAATGCATCTTCAATTCACATTGAACCTGATGCACCTTCACCAAGTGATTCTCAAACTACACCTGAATCATCACCCCTACTTGTGCCTAATGATGTGGAAGAGGATTCTACTGATCACGACTTGGAATATGCTCACTTGCAAGAGCTTCCTTTCTTTGGTGTAGCGATCCCTGAAAACCCTTCAGCCGCGTCTACCTCAGAAGAAGCTCCTTCTATTGTTCACTCCAGACCACCTAGGATTGAAAACCATAGCACTAAATGGACAAAAGATCACCCAATTAGGAATGTTATTGGAGATCTAGATCGACCAGTCTCTACGCGCCATCAATTACAAGAGAGTGCACTTTATTGTTACTTTGATGCATTTCTCTCTGAAGTTGAACCCAAAAATTGGCAGCAGGCTATGACCCAATCTTCTTGGATCGAAGCTATGCAAGAGGAACTCAATGAATTCAAACGACTAGAAGTATGGGAATTGGTTCCTCGCCCTGACAAGGTTAACATCCTTACTTTGTTATGGGTTTATAAGGTTAAACTTGATGAGATGGGTTCGGTATTGAAGAATAAAGCAAGATTGGTCGCTAGAGGATATAAACAAGCCTTGGGTATAGACTTTGAGGAATCTTTTGCTCCTGTGGCTAGATTGGAGGCGATTAGACTATTCCTTGCGTTTGCTGCTCATATGAACATGATCGTCTATCAAATGGATGTGAAGACGGCATTTTTGAACGGTGAACTAAGGGAAGAGGTTTATGTTAGTCAACCGGATGGGTTCGTCAGTACGGAGTCTCCTAATCACGTGTACAAGCTTAAGAAGGCTCTCTATGGGTTGAAACAAGCTCCACGCGCGTGGTATGATCTCCTGTCAACATATCTCATGTCGGAAGGCTTCTCCAAAGGCAAAGTGGACCCCACTCTATTCACTCTCAAGGACGGCAACGACATGCTTCTGGTACAAATTTATGTTGATGATATAATTTTTGCTGCCACTAACATAGAATTGTCTAAACAATTTGAGAAGATAATGTCCACACGCTTTCAGATGTCGATGATGGGAAAAATTTCATTTTTCTTAGGATTACAGATTTCTCAGAATCCCAGAGGCATCTTTATAAATCAATCCAAATATGCTCTAGAATCTCTTAAGAAATATAATTTTGAGAATTGTGACCCCGTAGACACTCCAATGGTTGAGAAAACCAAGTTAGATGAAGATAGGGATGGGATTATTGTCGATCCGAAACTTTACCGTGGAATGATTGGCACCCTTCTCTATCTGACTGCTAGCAGGCCTGATTTGCAATTTGCTGTATGCATGTGTGCCCGGTATCAGGCTCGGCCTACCGAAAAGCACTTACATGTAGTTAAAAGGATCTTTCGGTATCTAAAAGGAACACTTCATCGTGGTCTATGGTATCCGAAAGATTCCTCGATTGCTTTAATATCATACGCAGATGCCGATCATGCTGGATGTCAAGATACGAGGCGTAGCACTTCTGGATCTGTGCAACTCCTAGGAGATAGATTGATAAGTTGGTCTTCAAAAAGGCAGAAAAGCGCTGCAATTTCAAGCACGGAGGCTGAATACATCGCCATGTCCGGTTGTTGTGCTCAAGTCCTTTGGATGAGATCACAATTAACTGACTACGGTCTTGGATTTAACAAAATCCCGATGTATTGTGACAACAAGAGCGCCATTGCCCTTTGCTGCAACTATGTTCAACACTCCCGGGCCAAGCACATAGACATTCGCTACCATTTCATCAAGGAGCAGGTGGAGAACAGAGTGATCGAGCTGTATTTTGTCACTACTGAGTACCAGCTGGCGGATATGTTCACCAAAGCCTTAGATCGAGGACGAATCGAGTTTTTGATCGACAAGCTTGGCATGAAATCATTCACTCCAGCGACTCTCAAAGAGTTGGCAGAAGAATCAGCTGAATAGTCGTGGTAAACTATTCAGAGTATCCTTTGGTTGTGATCATGTATATTATAGTAAATATATAAACCACAAAAAGAAAATACAAAAATATAAAACCAAGAAAAACCATAAAAAAATATAAAACCTAGAAAAACCATAAAAAGTATAAAATCAAGAAAAACCAAAAATATTTTTTGTTTTAAATCGGGCATGTCTTTTAGTACGGTAATATTTACGGCCTTAGAAATGTCGATTAATATTGACACGGTGCCATAAATAGAGTCCGTATAAAAGTTGTACATTTTTAAAAACATGCCCATTATGGCTTGTAGTTATTTCAGACTGCAACCCGGTTTTCATATTAAAGTCACGTATTTCCTTGGAAAACGTTGGCTCAGAACGGGAATTAATTTTCTCGGGCGTGATTTACAAGCCAAATCATGCAAAGGGATCAAGTTTACTTTATAACTTGGTCTGACACGAATTTGTGTACGTCTCAGTGCATAAATTTGTTAAAATAAGAGAAATCTTATTAAAACCACGAATCAAAATTTTTCAAGAGATAAATTGGAAATGCTTTCATCACTATTTGACTCTTTAAACAATGACTACAGCTCTTTAAATAGAAAACGGGTCATCGTTTAAGGGGGAGAAAATAGTAAAATCATCTTTGTCATTAAAATTGATTTTCAAAAGTGATTGTGAAAATTAAGGGCTACATGGTAATTGAGTGGTTTTGCTTTAGAAAACGACTAGTGTTCGTTCTAAGTGATAGGCATGGCTTTTAGATTTTGGAGATATGCTAATAGATGTGTTTGCTAAGTTGTGTGTACGTTTAACAAGAGTTAGGTAAAATGAAAAAAAATTAGAACCAAAAAGGATAGGGAGTGAAATTAGAGGGACTAAAAGTGTTATATAGTGAAACTAGTCAAATTTTTGACCTAAGTCAAAAACAAAACCACCCCGCCCCTTCCTTTCACTGTTTATCTAATATCTTGCCGCCATTGTTACACACACAAACACGCATTCAAAATCATTCGTTTATCCATCTAAGATCCGGTTCCTTCGTTTAATTAAGGTATATACATCAATTTGTGATCTTCTAATCCACATTTCTTATCATATAATTCTGATTAAACATGCTCAATTACTCAGTTCAATCCACTTAGGGTTTTTGATTAAATTAGGCTAAATTAACAAGGGATTTATGGTGGGTTTTGCTCGGAATAGATTAAATGATGATTATATTGCCTTAGTTTGCCTTAGAAACTCACAAACGCGCTAGATTAATCATCTGAGTTTAGTTTGTAAAAGTTCCGGATGAACGTGGCTTAAAACTTCCGAATGAAGGATTTCTTCTGAAAAACTTCCGAATGAGGAAGTTCCGAATGAAGGACTTCCGAATGAAGGACTTCCGAATGAAGGAAGTTCCGAATGAAGAACTTCCGAATGAAGGAAGTTCCGAATGAAGAACTTCCGAATGAAGGAAGTTCCGAATGAAGAACTTCCGAATGAAGGAAGTTCCGAATGAAGAACTTCCGGATGAAGGAAGTTCCGAATGAAGAACTTCCGGATGAAGGAAGTTCCGAATGAAGAACTTCCGAATGAAGGAAGTTCCGAATGAAGAACTTCCGGATGAAGGAAGTTCCGAATGAAGAACTTCCGGATGAAGGAAGTTCCGAATGAAGAACTTCCGGATGAAGAAGTTCCGAATGAGAAGAAGTTCCGAATGAGGAAATGTTCCGGATGAAGATGTTCCGAATGAGGAAAAGTTCCGGATGAGTTGTTTGATTATTCTTGTTTGCATGCTATCTATGTACTTGTTGTTTTATCTTATGAAATGTGTTATGCTTAGAAGTAAGAATGATATATATCTATCTGTTTTTGTGCATCAACCTTTCATGTCTTATCTTAAGCAGATAAAATGACTAATCCAACAGTACAAGCTATCCAAGAATCTAGAGAAGCCGATATTGCTAAAGCCCGGACCCTTAAGTTTATACCCAACAACTATAGGCTAAAGCAAGTTTCTAAATCCACTCACCATGGTTTTAAGGTCGCCATAGCCATTCTTGATAACTCTCATTTCAAGAACGCCCTTAGGAGTACAGCCTCGGTGCCTTATGAGTATATGTTTGAATTTTGGGCAACCAAGGATTTCACTTCGAACAAGATCACCTTCACCATCGACAACAAGCAGCAGACACTCACCGTTTCAGACTTCCGTAAGATACTTGGTATACGGGATACACCCAAGGGCATGTCATTCTCAAGGGATCCCAATAAAGATGAACTCGCGGAGTTATTTGACGCACTTGGATGTCCAGAAATACGAGTTGCATCTGAGTTTACTACTGCTAAGGTAGGACAACCCTGGAGAGCTTTGATGGGTATTCTCAGTAAATGCCTTACACCAAAAACGAGTGGCCATGATGCTTTGCGCAGTCCGATAATGAACCTCTTCTATGGCATGTACAAAGCTGCGAATTCAGATTATGCTTTGTTGATATGGGAAGAATTCACCTTTCAACTCTTCCACAACAAGAAGCTGAAGACAAACTTCTTTCCTTATCCTCGGTTTATTAAGCTCATCATAAATTATTTTATGAAGCTTGATGCTACTATTGATAGGCGTGCAGGAGGTCGCTATCACACTGAAGAAGCTGATGATACTGTAGATCTGAGGCATGAAGGACCGTCTACTGGTGTGATTCCGGGTCCTGTTCCTGATTACCTTCTGTCAAACAAAATCAAAGATTCTGCTGATTACAAGCTACTGCAGCTAGAAATCCAAAGGCTGAAAGCAAACCTTCAAACTGGAGAAGACTCATCCACAACGGTTAAGAGTAAAGGTAAACGCAAACAACCAGCAGCGTTACCTGAACCCGAACCCAAGAAGAAGAAGACAGAGGGTAAGAAGGGAAAGGGTAAGGATTTGATGCGTCTACGTGATCAAGAAGATATTGTTGATCCTACTCTTGATAAATCCGAGCAACAAATGATGAAGATTGCTATTAAAAGGAGTAGGAAAGATACAGGCGGTAGTGGTTCAGGTGCGAGGGTAGATATCGAGGATGAGTACGAGGAACCGCATGATGTTGATGAGTTTGGGTCACCTGAAAACTATTCCACTTCGAAGGAGCCATCAATCCCTATTTCAACAAGTGTGGAAAAGGAACCTGTTGCTCCTACGATCATGGTGACAACTCAACCTTTGGCAACTCTACCACCACCAATCCAACCCTTAACAACCCGACCAACCCGACCGGCTTCCACACCATTTCTTCCACCACCCATAATCCCTACCCTTAGTACAGCAGTTACAACCGAGCCTGTTCCATCAACATCTGCAACATCTGCAACATCTGCAATGGCAGCAATAGTGTTGGGCGAGATGTTGGATAAACATACGGATGCTCACAAGAGAGAAATGAATGAACTTCGCCAAGAGTTAAATAGAAGAGCTCAAAGTGAAGAAGCATCAAGGAAAGCTCAAGAAGAGTTGATTGCCAAGTTCGCTGCAGACTTGGAAGCTACACGAAAGGCTCATGCAGAGGAAATTGCTCAGGTTAAGCAGGCTGAGGCTAATAAACATGCTGCACGCATTACCAGACTTCAAGCAATGAGGGATAAATATAAGGAACAAAAAGAAGCACTTGAAGCATCTGTGAAAGAAAGAGTGCAAGAATCTGTTGAATCCTTAATGCCTAAGCTTCGTGACGAGTTGAAGACACTTGCTGCTGACAACTTGATGGTCAAATCATCCAACCCTTCAGAAGCCGCCTATAAGATTGCTTATGACCTGACGGATTTTGAATTGAAGAAGATCCTTAAGGCTCGAATGGTGGAACTTGGGTCGCATGATAAATCGAGGATTCAACGGGCTCTATTTAAATCCTTGAATGATGCTATCATGGAGGATGATAGATTATTCAAAATGTTTGGAAGTGTGGTACCATATCACATCTTACCTGAGGAAGAAAGGGAAGAGAGTGAAGAAGAGGGTACGGGTGAAGAAGAGGAAGAAGAAGAAGAAGAAGGAGAAAAGGATAAAGATGATGACGAGGGTGGTGATGATGATGATGAGGATGATGACGATGATGAGGATGATGAGGATGATGATGGCGATGATGGTGGTGATGAGAATCAGGAGAGTGCAAGGGGTAGTAACGGGGATGATAATCAGGATGATGATGGGGGTGAACAACCGAAAAAGGGAGACAAGGTTACCAGCTCCAAGAAGACTGCTACTAAGACTGGAACCAAGTCCACCAAAGATGCAGCACAGAAGGACAAATCGACATCCTCGGAATCAAGACGAACTAAGTGGCGCCACGATGTGAATGCCACTACAGCGTCTTCGGCTCCTGGTATCTCTATCGCTGTGTCTGTACCTATTACCACTAACCCTATTAGTTCTGCTGTTGTTCCTCCTGTGATTGCAGAATCAGTGACGGAACCCGAAGCTGCACAACACTCTCCAGTTCACGACACTGCTGAAATGCCTGAAACTGAACCAACAGATGTTCGCACTTCAACTCCTCAACAACAAGCTCAACAATCTACGGTTCCTGAACCAAGCGTTCGTGTCTGGGAAGACACGTTGGAGATAGACGAGTCTGCACCACCACAAGCTTGGATCACGGCAGCAGCACAATTTGATCCGATCACAGATGCTGATAGAGATGTGCTGTATCTCCGTATCCGAAGTCCGATTGACTTATGTGCATTTCTTGCTCATGAGTATAAGACTTCGGTTACTCCATCCTTGGTCAAGAAAGCGATGAAAGATAAGAGACTGCGTGCCAAAACCCGATTACCCCGAATGGAGTTCGAGTATTATGCCGATGAGATCATAAAGGCTTTGAAAACCGTTCAAAGGCCAGGACTTCATGAATCAGAAAGAGCTCCACCTCCAATGGATCCTGCTCAAGATAATCAGATTGCTCTTGACTTCTTCGTCACCAACGATCTTGAGTATCTACTGAAGGGATCATCAAAGTACGCAACATCCCTGACATTGCTGAAAGCTGCCAACTGGGGGACAATACCCTATATCGAGGAAAAGGTAAATCGACTCTGGGTCCCTAAAATGAATCGTAATTATGATATGTATGCTGTCATAGGTGCATCTCATTGGGACGAACGAGTCCGAAGGGCGTACAGGGGTTGCTGCTTGGTCAAGTCTGGAAGCAATGTTAGATCCGACATCCGCATCTCCAGCATCTTAGGAATGAAAACTGAAGCCAAAAACGGCTACTATCATGTGACGGAGATTCGCTTGAAAAGGGAGGATGACAGGGAATACAAAATCCAGCAAGGAGATTTTTCCATCATTCGCCTTGAGGATATCGAAGATATGCTGCTTCTGATGACCCGAGATCAACTTACTCACATTCCTCGTGAAGACCTGATTGCTTTGAATACAGCACTTCGTATGTTCACACGAAGCGTTGTCATCAAGTCACGAGTTGAGGATCTTCAGTTGGGAGTCGAAAGCTATCAGAGGAAGCTCAATTTAACTCGCCCTGTGAATCAAGTGCTACCTCAACATGTAGAAAGATGTCCCTACACCGGCATTTCTGTCCCGAATTCTGGAATTTTCTACTTGAATAGTCGAGGTTTGATGAAGTTTATGAGGGTGGGGGAGCTCCACAAGTATAGCGATGGCACTCTTATACAAGTCAGAGATAAGTTGGAGCATCTGAACTCGGGTGGGACTTTGCCAGAGATGACGGAGGATTGGCATCCGGGTTACCGGCAGATGGCAAAGTATGTGATCAAAAAGATCGATCAAAAGCTCCGTGAACGTAGATTGATGAGGAGCTTGGAAAGATTCGTGGGTGGAAGACCGTATTTAGTGCACCACAAGCTACTGCAACGATCCATCTGATGGGTCGTACATCTCAGGTCACTTTATATTGGTTTTCAATTGTGAATATGTAAATTTGTGAATAATGTGCTTGAATGGCTTGGTGTAGTGTTAAGGTATGATAATTTTTCAAGAATTTCTCATGAGATTCTAAATCTTTCAAAATATGTCATACCAAAGCACTACAACTATCCCTTATTAACTTAAGGGGGAGCAATAACTTGTTCTATGGCCAAATATTGATTTCATTTTTACCCAAAGACCGGTTAATCCATTCAATATCCCAAATATTAATGGTTAACATTTTGGATAAGGGGAGAAAATGGGATTAAGGAGACGTAAGTGATACTTGGCTAAAAGATGAAAAAGACTTAATGATAATCCAACTTAATATGTGTTAAGCACGTGTTAAGGGGGAGCGTTTTTGATGATCAAAACACCTAAGGTACAAAACTTTTGATTTCAATATCACAAGTACCTTAGGTGATTTTCAATGATGTTTTCATGGTGGCAATTCCTTCCCAAAACACGCTTAATTCACGACGGATGTGGTGACAAAAGGGTGGTAGGAATAGGTTAAGTCCAATGATTCATCAGAGCCGATGGAATCTTCCCAAGGACAATTCCCTAGTTAGAATTAGAAGTCCTAGGAAAGATGGAGAAAGAATGTGAACGTAGCTGAATGCCGACCAAGTACTTAAGCTAGCACTGGAACAATCACAACAAGGTGCTAGTGATGACGTATTGGTAAGCATTGAAGGGGTTGAAGAATGAAAAAGAAATGTAAAGATAAAGGGTGTAAAGAAAGAATCCCTCCTTACAACTTTAGGCAGAAACCGGGTCAATACATATGCTATTGAGATCATTTTTGTTAATGATTCTCGATATTGAAGAAAGACGTCATGGACCCAGTGATGCAATGCACAACCCTTCCCAGCTAACTCAAATATCTCTCAAAAGGTATTTGTTTTAATCACACGGAGATCAACACATTATCTATTGATTTATTCACTTCGAATAAATTGGTATTGAAAAGGTGGCACTCCTCTCCAGCCTCCGATCACTAAAAATCCAAAATGCACGATCGAGTCTAGAGCCATTTGAGATCATCAAATATCTCATTAGGACACACTTTCATTATTCCTTACTTCTTCACACACTGTGAAAAGTAAGAAAGATCTTAAGAGTCCTACGCAAAATCTTCATGATCTTGCCAGAACATCCGAGTAATACGCAAGTATTACAATGAAGATGGAAATCCTGCTTGAGCCAACATCAAACAAGCTCATGGTAGGTTACACGTGCGGCTCTTTTAGAACCAATCTTGTGAAAAACTGGAAGGTAACAGTGGTTTAATTCTTAATTGAACTTAAACTCGTTCCAGGTCTCTTCGCATTATCATATGATCTTGCCAGAACACTCAGAGTGACTCTTTATTGACCACAGTGACGAGTGGAAATCCTTCTAGTGTCAACATCAAACAGCACTTGGTAGGTAACGTGCAAGATTCTTTATGAATCGAGCTCGTGACAACTGGAAAGCAACGATGGTGAAAATCTTAATTGAAATTCACTTGTTCCAGGTTTCATGAATTGACGGCTTTTAATCACAAGGATAATTTATCCAAGTGATTCACTCTTTATGTTCGCAGTCAGCTTTGGACGGTCGAGTAAAGAGAACGGGTTTACCCGCGAAATCCTGTCAGGAAGTTACTTAATTGAAACTATCCGTCACGGGTACGATATCTAATATCGTCCAACGGTCTTCACCGACCGGAGGTAAAATGCTACCGAATTAGAATAAAATGTTCAAAGCCATTTTATTCGTGTCGTTGCTGTGTACCTGCTAAAGACGGTGGCGTTGCTGTGTACCTGTTGAAGACGGTGGCGTTGCTGAGTACCAGTAAAGACGGTGGTGTTGCGGTGTACCTGGAAAAGTCGTTCCCACATGCTTATGTCTTTTGCAACAAAAAATTCAAGAAAGTACAAGATGAAGTCTTCCGCTGTACCAAACTCTGAAGCTTTCAAGAATTCAACAAAAAGATGTAAGTGTGTGGAACATGAAGTCACGAGGAGGCAAAGTTCACAAGAAAGGCAAAGATCGCACGTGAAAGGCCAAAGAACAATGCTCTCAAGTCAAAGCCAAAAAGATCAAATCAACATATTCACAACAAAAGAAAGAAAAGAAGAAAAGACTACGAGCTAAAGAACGAAGACTTAGTATAGTATGCTAGGTTTAGAACTTTGTAACGTGGAGTGACCTCCCTTAGGGGAGATTGTTAGAAATACGTTTTAACGTATATTAGAAGTATCGGTCACTCCACAATATGATTTATGTTGTAATAGCTCGTAGTTAGTAATTAGTTATTATTTGCTTATTAACTTAAGTAAGAACCGGTCCATGGGCTTGTCATGGACCGGCCCAAGTCCACTTATGACTTGGAACTATAAATACCCCTTTCCACTAAGGAAAGGGGTTGGTTGTTATCATTTTTAATTTCCACTTAATAAAATTCACATAGTTTCTCTCACTTTCTCTCTCTAACTTTCTCTCTCTAGAAATTAACAAACCCCTTCATAGATTCATTGATTATCAATATTCTACAAGCTTCAACAAGGCTAAAGGTGATGTTTATGCCGGCAATCTTGTTTAAAAAGTTGGAGACTTGAACATCATCCTTAGTGAGAATTATACCTTTGTCCAGCCGGGAAGGGTAAGGAATGTTGGGTTTAGGTGGTGTGGGTATAGGTTGAGATGGTGAAGGTTTAAAGGTGGAAGGTGGGGTTGATGGAGGATTCTTCTTGGGTACTTCTTCATGACGAGGCGGAGACGGTAATGGAGAACTAATACTAGGTGTGGGAGTAGTAGGGATAAATGGTGGTGGAGGAGATGTAGATGGTGTAACTGGGGGTGGGATAGATGGTCCTACTAAAGTTGTTCTACTACGGGTAGTAATAGCACTTACATTCGCTCTCGGGTTGGTAACAGTATTTGAAGGAAGTGAGCCCAAAGTAGATGGTTGATTACCTTGAAAGAAACTAGCCATCATGTTCTTCAAATCATTCGTCTGAGTGCTGATAGAAGTTTGCATATCTTGACGAAGCTTGGTTAAAGGAAAATAAATATTCAACAATAAAATGAACTTACTTGAAATTAAAAGGCACGAAATATAAGACATGAATTTAAAGAACAATTAAGTAAAATGACATGGAAATGGAAATGGTGCAAATATGTAAGGGTGGAAAGTCTAATTTGTCAAATTAGCTAACAAAAAGAAATGAAGTGAAATGGGGGGTATTTATAGTGATTAGGGAGGTTAAGCATGTGTTGCTTCCTTCTTTCTTTCTTTCTCGTCTTTTCGTCTTCTTAATTCTTCGACTTTTTCGACTTTGTCTCGGGATTATTTGCACTCGTCTTATAATTTCTTCATTTATTAGACTTGAGTTCCTCGGCTTTATTAAACTTCCGTCTTTTTGCACTCTTGATCTTTTGACTTCGTCTTTTGTCGTTTTCTTTGATAAAAGCCCGTGAAAGCCCATGTTTTCTTCCCTTTTCACATTTTGGTCCTAAATCACAATAATAACACAAACCACGCATAATTTCGACATTGACGACATAAAATACACGTTTTGGCTTGGTTATTATTATAGTTAAGTAGTAAAAGGATGGGTGTTTTCACACCTATCATTAACCGTTGGATCGTCATGAAATTTTGGCTGGTGGTTCTCAGTACATATGTCTAGGATCTCACCAGAGCGATCTTCTAGTTGAGGTTTCTAGAAAACGTTACAGTCCATCAAAGCTGGCTGCAGAAAAGTAAAGATGGTGATTTGGTGCTGTGTTCATGATGTGAGATTAAAAGGCAAATAAAATTGTTTGTAATCGTGACACAAAGAAAAGTGTGTGTCTCATTGGTTGTGATTATTCAAAGCAATGTGGTGTAAGTATTTATTTTGGTTATACTTGTGTTTTCTTTTGATGATATAGCTAATAAAGATTACTCAACACATCACGTGAATTAAAGGATGGGTTGCTATGTTGCCAAGGTTACGTTACTTCAAGAAAAATTATTGAAGTCAGCGTATAAATTGTGTGGTCCCCATGTTTATATATTATCACGTGAAGTTTTGTCGTGCAGAAAAAGGGAGCAATGTTACTCGATGATTTATTTGAGAGTACAATGGTTATTGGTTGAGTAGATAACACATACACTATACTGCTACTATGTGTTAAAGCAGATCTTGACATATGAGGGATATACTATTTGTGAGAAGAAAGTGAGAAGCATTTGTTTAAACGTCACGTGGGTAAGATTTCCTGCTTATTACTTGCATTATTCAAGTAAATGGATACGAGAATATTGGGAGTACAACTGGTGGTTACTGATTTTTAGGAAGTATTTTATAACTTTCAAATAAATCTAACATTGGAATGGATCGTGATTCTATTGGATGTTGAGTATATTTAGTTTCCTTTTAACGTGGGAATATCGAAGTAATTATGCTACTCTACGATAATGATGGGATCTGATTTATTTTTGGACGTGATAAGGAATCAAAAAGGTAGAGACGTGGAGTTGAATTGAAGTGATACGAGTCAACAGTAAGGTATATTATTGGTATTAATTTTAGTACCACTATTATTAATATTTTTAGTCGCTGTTAGAGATAATAGCCTCAGATGATGTCAGCGGTTTAGCCGAGCCGCTGACAAGAATAAGTTAGGCGCTGACAGAAGCGCTGACAAGTGTTCTCCGAGATATTTGGTTTTTGTCCGCTGACACGTAATTGGACAATACATATTGTAAGATTATTGGACAGTGAAGGATCTCGGATAAAGGAGAAAATGCTGCTGTTTGGAATTTTGGTTATGTTTTTGCACACAAAACGGGGAAATTATACACACAGGTACATGGGATCTCTGTTATTATTCAGAATATCATTTTGATATTTATGGCTCGGATATTTTTAGAAGAAGTATATGATTAAGTGGAAGAATTCTTATAATAATTGATGTTCGAAGAAGATTTTCGCGAGTTTGTGTTTTATCATATCTTAAAGTCGTGAACTCCCAGTCACTGACTTTTAAGGTAACTTGTTCGTGCTTCAAGTTGTGATAAAGGACTTGATAAAAGGTGGAAAAGGTACGAGATCTGTGTATTGGTGCTTTATGCTCGTATCTGCTATTGTATGTGCCTTACTTGAGGATTCTTTTGTCAAGAGGCTTCTGCTTATTTGAACCGTGAGATTTGAAGTCTACTCATTCACTTGAGTGAGTTTTGGAGTCGCATTATTAGTACAAGACATACAACACAGGTTTGGGTTATTCTACTTCTACATCAAGAATATTATAGTTATTTTTCCATGATCATTATATAGCCTACATTTTGGAGAATCTTAGATTGCATACATTGCTTCCTTCCCTATTTGATGTCACAAAAAGGGTAAGATATCGGTGCTTAACTTAAGGGGAAGCAATTTGAAGATGATGTACCACTTACAAGAGATACACAAAGAGTTTTGCTGACATCAACTAGGGGAAGATTGTTGGGTGATAAAAGTGTTTTACTAGGTTGAAAGTTCGTTCTCGGAATCTTCTCGAATTGATCACGGCTCAAAGTGGAATGATTGTTCTTGGTTACAAAGAGGGGATTGGGTTTTCTATTCCACGGAAAAGGAATAAAAGAGCAAGTCGTAAAAATAAGCTAAGACAATTGACAAATGAAAATCAAGGTAAAAGAAATAAAGATCAGTTCAACATTAAACAACAAATGAAAGTGATTAAAAATGTAATTTAAAAACTCAGAAACTTAAAATAAGAAATGCTGAAAAAGATGTTCATTCGGAATAATTAAAACTTGAAACCTTGATTCGGAATAAGTCAATTGATGCGGAATAAATGGTTGATGCGGAATAAACAGTTGATGCGGAATAAATGGTTGATGCGGAATAAATGGTTGATGCGGAATAAATGATTGATCCGGAATGTTTGATTCGGAATAAATGAATATTCCGAACGAAGGACTTGATCCGGAATATATAAATATTCCGAACGAAGGACTTGATCCGGAATATATGAATATTCCGAACGAAGGACTTTGATCCGGAATATGTGAATATTCCGAACGAAGGACTTGATCCGGAATATATGAATATTCCGAACGAAGGACTTTGATCCGGAATATATGAATATTCCGAACGAAGGACTTGATCCGGAATATATGAATATTCCGAACGAAGGACTTTGATCTGGAATATATGAATATTCCGGATGAACAATATTGAAACGGAATCTGGGAATATGAAGAACAGTAAGCAATAGAGAAGACGATTTTTAACAAAATCAATCAAAATAAACCAAAAGATTAAAACCAAACTAAACACTAATCATTTATCAACCATAAATATCAAATCCCAACAATAAAAACACAAAACCCAATAACTTTTGAAGATCAAATCAACCAAATAAGAACTTTAAAACTTGGAATCAAAAAGAAAGATGAACAAGATTAAAATGAAAGATGATATTGATTGATTAAGGTAGAGTAAACAAAAGGAAAAGATTAAACACTTACAAGATTAAAGATTAAATCAAGAAAAAAAAATCACCAACACCTTAGTGGTGTTGGCTTCTTCCCTACGAAACAAAAAAAGAAAGAAAGAGGAAAACTAAAAAACTGCCTAAAATGTGTGAAGGGCTCTCTTTATATAGGTCTTCCATTTGGTTGGTGAAGTGGGCTTTCTCCCTTTCTTCTTGTCTTCTCGTCTTTTCAGAAAAGTGGACGTTTTCGATTCTGATTCGGGATTTGTCGACGAATAAATTCAACTCGTCTTTTAATTTCTTCGATTAATAGACTTGAGTTCTTCGACATATGTAAATCTTCCGTCTTTGGTCCTTTTCTTCGATAAATCTTCAAATAGGCCCATTGACTTCAAATCTTTTGCATCTCTTGGACTATAGACTTCGTCTTGAGTCTTTTTCTTCGATAAAACCCGTGCAATCCCATGTTTTCTTCAATATTCATCCGGTTGACTCTAAAAATACAATAAACACAAAAACCACGCATAATTCCAAACAAATGATATTAAATACGCGTTTTGGTCTCGTTTTAGCAAGAAATAAGTGGTAAAAGGATGGGTGTTTTCACACCTATTAAATCCCCTACACTTAACCATTGCCATGCCCTCATGCAATTCTTAGTGATAAAGCAAATTTACACTTTTCTCATAATCAATCAACCTTGGCCTTATTAACATGCTACTAAACAAAAATTAAAGTACTAAGAGAAATTAAAACTTAAAAGGAAACAAAAGGATAGAAAACCATTTTCACTTGAAAATAGCTATATGGAAATAACTTGCAAAGAGATTAAGGACTTACATTAGGGCTTCGGTGCTGCGAAGATTTATCACCCTCAAGTTTCACGTTCCCCAAACTAAGCTTAAAAACGAGATCATTGTTATTATATGTTAGCAAATCAAACACTTACACACATGGCTTAATTATATGCTTAAACTCCCTTATTCCTAGGTGTATCTCTTTGATAGGTGTGTAAACAGCCATCCTTTTTACCACTTAATTACAATAATTACCGGAACAAAACATGTATTTTATGTCATTTATGTCGGAATTATGTGTGGTTTGTGTTTTTGTTGTGATTTAGGACGAAATTGTGAAAAGTGGAGAAACATGGGCATTAACGGGCTTTTATCAAAGAAAAAGACGAAAGACGAAGTCAAGAAGTCAAGAGTGCAAAAAGAACGGAAGTCCAAGACCAATTCTGAAGATTTATCGAAGAAAAAGTCAAAAGACGGAAGTTTACTGAAAGCCGAAGAACTCAAGTCTTATTTATTGAAGAATTAAAAGACGAGTCCAAAGAAATCCCGAGCCAAAAGTCATTAAAGTCCAAGATTTAATAAGATTAAAAGGCTTAAGGACTAATGGTGCAATTAACAAAAGATTAAGAAGAGAAGGACTAAGCATGCAATTAAGAAGAAAGGAAAGAGGGGAGGAAGCTTCCTAAGCACTCCCTAATCCTCTCCTATATATAGATTAGGATGTCATTAGTTAGTTTTTGTTGGGTGGATTGACAAACCATTTCTTCTATTTTAAATTTATGCACATTTAATTTCATGTCCATTTACATTAATTGTCTTTCACCTTAATTATCCTTTAATTTCAAGTAAGTGTTCTTTTAATTCTTGTCAATCTTTATTTTTATTGCTTGTCTCTCATTCTACCTTTCTTTATTTGATCTTTATTTTTATGCTTTATTGTTAATGTTCATGACCTTGAATTTTGTTGATTTATTTAAGTGGGTTTTGATTATTGTGGTTAGTTTTGTTAGTTTGATTATTTTGGATTGATTGTTTATGATTAATACATGTTTTTTTATTAGCTTGATTTAATCTTGTGGTTGATTTTGTTTAGATTTGTTTAGATTCGTGTGTTCCTTGTTCCTCCTTGTTCTTCGGTTGTGTTTGTTACTGTATCTTCCCAGGAAAAAGTTCCGGATCAATCCAAGTGAAGGGTTTGTGTTGATTATTCTGTATCAAAGTTATCCATCCGGAATAATTATTTATTCCGGATCAAGTGCTCTATTCGGAATCTTCAAACATTCCGGATCAAGGTTTTAGGCAAGGTGGTTCATCCGGAATATCCATTATTCCGGATAGGTGACAATATTCCGGATAAGGGAAACATTCCGGGTAGACACAATATTCCGGATAGGGAGAATATTCCGAATCAAGAAGATATTCCGGATCAAGAGCTTCTATCCGGAATAAGTGACATATTCCGAGTAAGGAGTTCTATTCGGAATATTATTCCGGATAAAGAATTATTCCGGATCAAGGGCAATATTCTGCATCAAGGTTTTATTCCGAATAGAGAAGTTATTTCGGATAGGTGACATATTCCGAGTAAGCAATTTATTCCGGATCAAAGACTTTGGTTGATATTTCGAGTAAAGAAAAACATTCCGAACGAAGGTGACATTCCGGATGGATGTTTATTCCGAATAAGGGTATTATTCCGGATGAGCTATTTTTCAGGTTTCTTTAATTTCAGTTTTTAAATTTCTGTTTTTAATTTTCAAGCTTTATTTTTCCCGCCTTTTTATTTAGACGCACTTTAAGTTTATTTGTCTTAGATTTATTTTAATCTTGCCTAAGCTTTAGTTTTAGTTGCGTTTTAAGTTTGCCTTAGTTAGTTTTAAGTTTGCGTTATTTACGTTTATTGCCAAGTTTATCTGTCTTAGATTTATTTTAATCTTGCCTAAGCTTTAGTTTTAGTTGCGTTTTAAGTTTGCCTTAGTTAGTTTTAAGTTTGCGTTATTTACGTTTATTGCCTTTAGTTTTAGTCACGCTTTTAAATACTTGCCCCTTTACTTTAAATTAGATTTAGATTTACTTAATTGCTCTTTTACTTTAAAGTTTTGCACTTTTATTTTAAAAACAACCAAAATATTTGTTTCACCAAAAACAATAGAGTCGTACTTTGAACTGGAAATCAATTCGTTATGATACCGAGAACACGAACTTTAATTTTTATACAGGGTGTCAAAAGCCTTGTATCAAATGGCGCCGCTGCCGGCTCTTTTCGTAAAGATTAACGGTTTTCTGTGAGAGACGCGTTGCTTTTTGGGATCCGTTCACTCGTGAACGTTATTTTTCATGTAAAAAATTTTCAAAAAATCCCAAAAACATTTGAAAAATCATAAAAAGCATTTCTTTTTCAAAGTTTTGCACCAAAAATATTCCTCTTTATCCTCTATTATGTTTAATTCTTTTCTTTACCCCTCTTATTTATAATTCTTCATGGATTCGTCTTGCGTACGGTATGGGAGACCATGGCATGGTTTTCAAACATGCCAATGGTGTACTTGTGAGCGGTGTGGTTTTGATATCGACGATACACAATTTGGATTTTGTCCATTTTGCAATTCAACAAATTCATACTTCAACTCTTACAATACTTTCCCACCCTCTCCCGTCTATGATAATCCCTATCCTCAAGACGCACCGGGTTTTTCTCCATACCCGTGGTGCTATATTTGTGGGGGCCCTCACGATGCTTCTTCTTGTGATCCGTCGAAGGTCTTTGAGAAAGTCCCGTGCTATCATCCCAGTGTTTATAACTTTGAGCCCCCACGTCACACTGTCAATCATCAACCCTTTTGTGCACTTCCTCCTGAACAACTTGCCACAATTTTTGACAACTTTGAAAAAGTTCAAGAAGCTTGCAACAAGATGATGGAGAAATGTCAAGCGGATCAGCACCAAGAGCAGGTATCTAAACTTAATGCTTATACTCCTCCTCTTGTGCCTCCATATTATTATGACAGTGATGACGATGAGAGTCCTATTTCTTGAACCGATGAGAATGTTATTCCTTCTCCCGACTTGCCGGAGCCTAAGGATTCAACCATCCTAAGGGATGAGGATATTAGCACAATTCCTGCAAAGGAATCCGACGAATTCAATACGTCTAGTGCTGATAACATTGTCCCAATTCCAAGTGAACCTGAGTTGACATCCGACAGTGACGATGAGTATGATGCACTTTCTTCTGATGATGTTCCTTCCACCAACACTTTGGGAGAGGATTCTTTGGCTTTCTCTTATCCTCTTTTTGATCAAGATGATGATTTTACTTCTACTTATGACGAGTCACTATCCGATGAAGACGTTCCGAAGGAAACTTTCAAGATTTATTCGAACCCTTTATTTGATTTTGATGACGATTACATATCTAGTAAGGTGAATCCTCTCTTTGACGAAGGGATTGAGGACATTGATAGCTCTGATTCTCCTACTATTGATGAGCATGCTTTGTTAGCCATGCCCCCTTCTATCGCAGAGGTAGAGAGTTCTGACTCTACTGGAAAGGTATCGCAGGTGGGAGGTAATTCTTCTCTTACTTCTCCTACTATATTGCCCCCTCATCCTACTGAATGCACGCCCAAGCGGGTGATGTATCAATTTCCCTCTCCGGGAAATGAGGATGATTGTTTTGACCCGGGAGGTGACAATGACCATTTTATGATTGATAACCTTACGGCTTTGCCAATTGGTCCACGTCCATTGTCTTTGGAGGATGACAATGTGATTCCTATACCCACCCCACCTCCCGAGGATCAAGATTTCACATACTTCTCGTATGTTGAAAGGACCTTTCTACCATTTAAGACTTATCCTCCTGCCTCTCCTTTGTTATATTCCTCCGGGAACGAGGACAAGGTCTTTGATCCCGGTATTACATTTGAGGCTTCCCCATGGACCATTTAATTCGGGGACGAGTCAGGCTCGTGACTCGGTTAACAAAAACAAGCGCTTTTTGGGAGGCAACCCAATTATCTATCTATCTTTTTCTTTGTTTTTACCTTAAGTGTAGGGGGGAGACCCGTTGGTGTTTGCTATTTCCTCTCCTCTCTTAATCAGGGATTCGAGCTCAATGATCCACTCTTGATGATTTTTGACTACCGTGATTCCGTGTTCCCATTTTCCCGGTTCTATCCTAAACTCTTTTCGATTCACTATTTTATATTTTTCAATATTAAAATAGGAATCTCTTTAGTTGTCCTTTCCTTAGCAAGATTTAAACAAAGTGCACAATGTCCTAAGTGTAGGGGCGTTTACTCCCACATGCTTAAACATTAAGGACAATGTTTATATTAAGTATAGGGGGGACTTCTATCGAAGTTAAGTGGCCTTTTCCTTGTATTTGTCCTCATTATTAACCGGAAAATCAATTTTTCGACATTTTTTAAAATTTTTGATCTATTTTGGCCTATTAGTTTTTACTTTTATATAGTTATTTTCTTTCTTTCCTAGAATAAATTTCAACAAAGTGGTTTTAATTTTCAAACGTTGTGAATCTTTTGACTCAACCCGAGCTTACTTATCTAAGTTTACTCTAGCTAGAATCCTTAACGTGTTTAAGTCAAGTTTTGCTAGGCTTTTATATAGGGAGCTATAAAACGCGAAAGTCTTAACTCTCACGAGTTAAGAACAAGAACTTTTTGCAAGTTCCTATAACTGATCCTAGAGAGTCGTTTATCAAGGGAACTTTAAAACCCAAATTCTAAACTTGAAAAAGTCTAAGAGTTCGCAAGATCCTACCGACGACTCGAAAACCCAAAACTTTGATTTAATAGGCTAAGCATCCACGAGTCTCATTACTTGAGATTTTAAACTGTGGAGAACGAGAGATGATAGAGTCAATTATAAGTTTGGTATTCTTTCGTGAATTTATGTGAGTTAATTATGAGCCTATTCTCCCATCGCCTGCTAATAAATTTATTTGCAATAAATAAGGTTGTACGATTTAAAAAGTTACTTAGCTTCTAGCCCAAGATCGTTTAAAAGTTTCTCGGTATGGATTAGAGTTCATAGCCAAGGCATAACTTATTGAAGCGGGATGCGAAGATTGGCGAGTCCGAAAAGGCCCTAACAAGTCATGAGGGCTACATTTTGTTGCTAAAGATCCCAAGTGATGTGAAGAATCATTTATCAAAAATCAATATGAAGGATCGAGACACACGACGAAAAGCAAGAACTCCCCAAAAGATCATGGAGAAATCTATCCAAAAAGGCCCTAACAAGGTATGAGGATAAATAAATCCAAGTCCAAAAAGGAGGCGGATCGTTGTATATCAAAGTCCCAAATAAAGATTGGAGAAAAATGAAGAAGTCGTGGTCTATGTATGAAGAATCTCTCAAAACTTCAAGTGAAGAAATTCCTATTATGAAGAGAAGACCATAATTTCATGAACGTCTCTCAAGGTTTGAAGTATGAAGTCGCTGCCATATATCGGTCCGAGAAAGGTCTCAAATCGCGAAGCGAGTTATGCCAAGATATGAACTTTATGAGGTCCCGAGAAGCAGTTTTAAAAGATTTTGTCCTTTAGCTAACTATTGATTAAATCGTTCACTTTATTTTCAGCCTAAATAACTATCGAAATAAGTCAAACAATGCATCCTCGTGATCATTCAAGACAACAATAAAATATAAGAGATACCCATAGGAATAAGGGAGTCTAAGTAAATAAATGGCCCACATGAGTTCGTGTTAGTTTGCTAACTTATAATAACAATGATCTCGTTTTTAAGCTTGGTTTGGAGAAAGTGAAAACTTGAGAAAGATGATCATTCATGACATTTCCAAAACCCAAGGTATGATTTTTATTTACTTGTTTGTTATTTTCTATCTCTTTAATAAAGGCCATTGTGGATTGATAGGTGTGAAAACACCCATCTTTTCTACCACTTAATTACATTAAAACAGGACCTAAACGTATATTTTATGTCGTAAATGGCGAAATTATGCGTGGTTTGTGTTTTTATTATGTTTTAGGGTCAGAATGTGAAAAGGAAGGAAAACACGGTCTTTCACGGGCTTTTATCGAAGAAAAAGACGAAAGATGAAGTCGAAAGATCAAGAGTGGAAAAAGAACGGAAGTCCAAGACCAATTCTGAAGATTTATCGAAGAAAAAGTCAAAAGACGGAAGTTTACTTTAGCCGAAGAACTCAAGTCTAATAAATGAAGAAATTATAAGACGAGTTTAAATTAATCCCGAGACAAAGTCGAAAAAGTCGAAGAACTTAAAAGACGAAAAGACGTGAAGAAAGAAAGAAAGAAAAGAGCAACACAAGCATACCCTCCTTTCCTATAAATACCCTTCATTTCACCACATGAAGGGGAGTTAGTCATTTAGGTTAGTCTTAGTTTTAGAGTAGTTTTTCTTTCATCTTTGTAGGTGATTCTAGAGAGAGAAAGTGACGGTTTCTCTCACTAGGATCCCAAATCTTTTATCTTCCTTTCTTGTTTTTAATCAAGCTTTTACCTTTGATAGTTTAATTCTCGTTCTTAGCTTGTTCTTATTCTACTTTTCTTAGCTTTTACTTGTTCTTAATCCGTATTTCTTTACACGTTTTGTTTAAGTTTTATGTTTGATTTATGAAAAGGTTTGTCTTTTGGTTAATCTAAGTTTCCTACGAATCAAGCTTTGAGCTTGACATGCTTATTGGCTTAATTTGTGTCTAGCTTATTGTTTTAAGTTTTCTTAAAAAGTTTTAGTCTTGTTACAAAGTTTATTTATTTTGTGTCGTGAAAGGTTTTGAATTTTAGCTTATTGTGTTCATCTTATTCTCGTCTTTCTAGTTTCGATTCATGCTTATTAGTCATAGCTCATTAAACTTGTGCTTATTGCCAAATTCAGTTCCATCAGAAAAAGAGGGTTTCTACACATTGCGACGGGTTGTTTGCATCGCAATAACCATTGGTGGTTCTACATTGCGATCACTTGTATCATTCCCCCTTATTCCGATCGGGATTGCGATCGCTCATTGCGATCACATATTCCGACGGAGTTTAAGGTTGTATTGAAACGAAGTGCTGCCCAGTTTTCTATTGTAACATTCCGATGGATTTCATTTTCATGTATTCCGATGGTTTTTCTTTTTACATATTCCGATGGTTTTTCTTTGATCATTCCGACGGGTACTCTTTCCGATAAGTATTCCGATAGAATGGTGACAGCGTTCCGACGGCGTACATTCCGATCGATATTCCGATCTGGATTCCGATCGGAGGATTCCGATGGATTTGTAGTTTTATGTCTTGTTTTCATTTTCAAATTCAAATTTAATCTTTCCTGCCTTTTTACTTAATGTTATTTTAAACTTGTTTTGTCTTAGTTTTATTTTTAAGTTTGCAAGTTTTAATTTTACGTCATTTAAATTCTCATCAATTATTTTTAAAGTTTTAAATATTGCACCGTTTACGTTTCAACTAGTTTTAGCTTTAATTACTCGTCATTTATTTTTAAGTCTTGCACATTTATTTTACCAAAACCAAAAATACTGTTTTCACCAAGAACAACTAATCTCACACAATTAACCGGAAATCAATTCGAGGAGATACCGAGAATAACGAACTTTCAATTAGTAAAATCTCCACATTATGGATTGATTATGATGAAAAATGTAAACGTGCTTTGTAACTAATGCATTACATGAGGACATTGCAATGGTCAAGTGTAGGGGATTTGATAGGTGTGTAAACACCCATCCTTTTTACCACTTAATTACAATAATTACCGGACCAAAACTTGTATTTTATGTCATTTATGTCGGAATTATGCGTGGTTTGTGTTTTTGTTGTGATTTAGGACGAAATTGTGAAAAGTGGAGAAAACACGGACATTCGCGGGCTTTTATCAAAGAAAAAGACGAAAGACGAAGTCAAGAAGTCAAGAGTGCAAAAAGAACGGAAGTCCAAGACCAATTCTGAAGATTTATCGATGAAAAAGTCAAAAGACGGAAGTTTACTAAAAGCCGAAGAACTCAAGTCTTATTTATTGAAGAATTAAAAGACGAGTCCAAAGAAATCCCGAGCCAAAAGTCATTAAAGTCCAAGATTTAAGAAGATTAAAAGGCTTAAGGACTAATGGTGCAATTAACAAAAGATTAAGAAGAGAAGGACTAAGCATGCAATTAAGGAGAAAGGAAAGAGGGGAAGAAGCTTCCTAAGCACTCCCTAATCCTCCCCTATATATAGATTAGGATGTCATTAGTTAGTTTTTGTTGGGTGGATTGACAAACCATTTCTTCCATTTTAAATTTATGCACATTTAATTTCATGTCCATTTACATTAATTGTCTTGCACCTTAATTACCCTTTAATTTCAAGTAAGTGTTCTTTTAATTCTTGTCAATCTTTATTTTTATTGCTTGTCTCTCATTCTACCTTTCTTTATTTGATCTTTATTTTTATGCTTTATTGTTATTGTTCATGATCTTGAATTTTGTTGATTTATTTAAGTGGGTTTTGATTATTGTGGTTAGTTTTGTTAGTTTGATTGTTTTGGATTGATTGTTTATGATTAATACATGTTTTGTTATTAGTTTGATTTAATCTTGTGGTTGATTTTGTTTAGATTTGTTTAGATTCGTGTGTTCCTTGTTCCTCCTTGTTCTTCGGTTGTGTTTGTTACTGTATCTTCCCAGGAAAAAGTTCCGGATCAAGCCAAGTGAAGGGTTTGTGTTGATTATTCTGTATCAAAGTTATCCCATCCGGAATAATTATTTATTCCGGATCAAGTGCTCTATTCGGAATCTTCAAACATTCCGGATCAAGGTTTTAGGCAAGGTGGTTCATCCGGAATATCCCTTATTCCGGATAGGTGAAAATATTCCGGATAAGGGAAACATTCCGGATAGACACAATATTCCGGATAGGGAGAATATTCCGAATCAAGAAGATATTCCGGATCAAGAGCTTCTATCCGGAATAAGTGACATATTCCGAGTAAGGAGTTCTATTCGGAATATTATTCCGGATAAAGAATTATTCCGGATCAAGGGCAATATTCCGCATCAAGGTTTTATTCTGAATAGAGAAGTTATTCCGGATAGGTGACATATTCCGAGTAAGCAATTTATTCTGGATCAAAGACTTTGGTTGATATTCCGAGTAAAGAAAAACATTCCGAACGAAGGTGACATTCCGGATGGATGTTTATTCCCAATAAGGGTATTATTCCGGATGAGCTATTTTTCAGGTTTCTTTAATTTCAGTTTTTAAATTTCTGTTTTTAATTTTCAAGCTTTATTTTTCCCGCCTTTTTATTTAGACGCACTTTAAGTTTATTTGTCTTAATTTTATTTTAATCTTTCCTAAGCTTTAGTTTTAGTTGCGTTTTAAGTTCGCCTTAGTTAGTTTTAAGTTTGCGTTATCTATGTTTATTGCCAACTTTATTTGTCTTAGATTTATTTTAATCTTGCCTAAGCTTTAGTTTTAGTTGCGTTTTAAGTTTGCCTTAGTTAGTTTTAAGTTTGCGTTATTTATGTTTATTGCCTTTTAATTTTAGTCACGCTTTTAAATACTTGCCCCTTTACTTTAAATTAGATTTAGATTTACTTAATTGCCCTTTTATTTAAAGTTTTGCACTTTTATTTTAAAAACAACCAAAATATTTGTTTCACCAAAAACAATAGAGTCGTACTTTGAACCGGAAATCAATTCGTTAAGATACCGAGAACACGAACTTTAATTTTTATACAGGGTGTCAAAAGCCTTGTATCACTCTTATATTTTATTTTTGTCTTAGAATGATCATGAAGATGCATTTTTGGACTTATTGCGATAGTTTATTTAGGATGAAAGCAAAGTAGGACGATTTGATTAATAGTTAGCTAAAGGACAAAATCTATTAAAACTGCTTCTCGGGATATCAAAAAGTTCATATCTTGGCATAACTCGCTTCATGATTTGAGACCTTTCTCGGGCCGATATTTGGCATGTACTTCATACTTCATATCTTGAGAGACGTTCTTGAGATAATGGTCTTCTCTTCGTTAATAGAGTTTCTTTGGAGACTTTCTAGGGGTACTCCAACTTTGTTGACCACGACTTCATGATTATTTCTTCAATCGTCAATTGGGATTTTGAGATACAACGATCCGCCTCCTTTTCGGACTTGGATCTATTTATCCTCATACCTTGTTAGGGTCTTTTTGGATAGACTTCTCCATGATCTTTATGGGAGTTGATTGCTTTTCGTCGTGAGTCTTGATCCTTCATATTGATTTTGGGAATAATGCTTTTCACATCACCTTGGATCTTTAGCAATAAAATGGAATCCTCATGCCTTGTTAGGGCCTTTTCGGACTCGCCAATCTTCGCGCCCCGCTTCATTAGTTATGCCTTGGCTATGAACTCTTATCATTACCGAGCAACTTTTAAGCGATCTTGGGCTAGAAGCTAAGTTATTCAATAAAATCGTACGACCTTACTTATTACAGATAAATTATTAGCAAGTGATGGGAGAATAGGCAAATAATCACACCAAGTGAGCTTGTGTAAGAATACAGACTTATAATTGACTCTATCATTTCTCGTCCTCCACAATTTAAAATCTCAAGTAATGAGACTCGTGGATGCTTAGCCTATTAAACCAATTAAGTTCTACATGGTTAAGGATACTAGCTAGAATAAACTTGGATAAGTCTATTCGGGTTGAGTCAAAATAATCGCAACGGGCCTAATATTTCAAAGACTTCAAAACTAGCTACACCACTTTATTAATATTTTTGACTTTATTGTGGGATATATACATATGAAAGCAACGATAAAAATTTAAAAATTACGATTACATGGCCAAAGTTAATTAAAAATTTGAAAAATGCTGAAAAACATGATTTTCCGGTTAAATGAAGGCATTTTAATGGAAAAGTCCACTTAAAACTTCGATAGAAGTCCCCCCTACACTTAATATAAACATTGTCCTCAATGTTTAAGTATGTGGGAAAAGTCTCCCCTACACTTATGACATTGTGTACGTTGGTTAAATCAAGCTAAGGAAGAGACGACTAACGTGATCAATTTCAAATGTGAGCATGAAGAAAATTGAATCACGATAGTTGAGAGATAGAACCGGATTTCGGATAACACGGGAGCACGGTTTTTCAAAGATTCCAAAAGTGCATTCATCCTTGTAATCACATCATCATACAAACACAAACAATCTATAGAGGCCCCCCTACACTTAGGAGGTAAAACAGAAAAAAGGATAGATACCCGGGTTGCCTCCCGAGGAGCGCTTGTTTTTGATAACCGAGTCACGATCCTGACTCGACCCAAAATTAGTTCATGGGGAACGTGGTGAGGGATGGAATCATCTCATGAGAGATGTCCTCACCAAAGTACAACTTCACTCGTTGGCCATTCACCTTAAAATTAGGTCCATTAGGTTGAGCGAGCTCGAGAGTACCATATGGAAAAATTTGGGCAATGGTGAATGGGCCGGACCAACGAGATTTCAGCTTGCCCGAAAAGATTTTTAACCGAGAGTTAAAGTGTAAAACTTTGTCTCCAACTTGGAACTCTCGGTTTTAAATCTTAGAGTCGTGAATGAGTTTAGTCTTTTCCTTATAGATCAAAGAATTTTCATAAGCCTCATTCCGAAGTTCATTCAGCTCATTGAGTTGGATCTTGCGTAGGTCACCGGCTTTGTTGATATCGAAATTAGCCCACTTCAAGGCCCAGTAAGCCTTGTGCTCCAACTCAATGGGGAGGTAGCATGCTTTCCCGTACACGAGACGATATGGTGTACAACCAATCGGAGTCTTGTAAGCGGTACGGAAAGCCCACAGAGCATCATCAAGTTTATCGGCCCATGAGGCACGATGCTCTCCCACGGTTCGTTCAAGAATTCGCTTTAATCCTCGGTTAGAGATTTCAGCCTGGCCATTAGTTTGTGGGTGGTATGCGGTGGAAAGACGATGATTTACACCATACTTAGCCATGACTCTTGCGAATTAATCATTGCAAAAATGAGTCCCACGATCACTAATAATGGCACGAGGCACACCGAATCTAGCGAATAGCGATTTCAAAAAGTTACAAACCACCCTTGCGTCATTAATGGGTAAAGCTTTGGCTTCAACCCATTTAGAAACGTAGTCAACGGCTACAAGGATGTATTTGTTTCCTTTAGATGAAGGGAATGGCCCCATAAAGTCGATACCCCAAACATCAAAGATTTCACATTCTTGTATGAAATTTTGAGGCATCTCATCTTTATATGTGATCTTGCCTTGTTTTTTGCAAGCATCACAATGTTTAACCATTTCGTGAGCATCACGGTAAATGGTGGGCCAATAAAATCCCGAGTCAAACACTATTTTGGCGGTGTAGTTGGGACCAAAGTGACCACTGGTGGGTCCTTTATGGCAGGCTTCGAGAATGTCGGAAGCTGCCGGTCCATCAACACATCGGCGAATAATCAAATCAGCGCATTGTTTGAAGAGATATGGGTCATCCCAAAAGTAAGTCTTAATGTCTTTAAAGAACTTCTTCTTTTGTTGGGATGTTAACCCGTCAACGAGAATTCCACCCGCCAAGTAGTTTGCAATGTCCCAAACCACGGGGTCTCATCTTGATTAGAATCGATAGACATTAAGGTCTCCAGGGGAAAAGAGTCATTGATCTCTTTGTTCGGATGATCCCCTTGATAAGGATCCTCAAGTCTACTGAGATGATCCGCGGCTAGGTTTTCAGCTCCCTTCTTATCACGAATTTCGATTTTAAATTCTTGAAGTAGCAAAACCCAGCGAAGAAGTATTGGTTTAGAATCTTGTTTAGTTAACAAGTACTTCAACGAGGAATGATCGGTATACACGATGGTGGTAGAAAGGACAAGATAGGGGCGGAATTTTTCAAAAGCATAGACAACAGCTAAAAGCTCTTTTTCTGTTGTCGTGTAATGCAATTGAGCCCCCGTCATTGTCTTGCTAGCGTAGTGGATTGGTTGGAAGTGTTTGTTAGCTCTTTGGCCCAAAACCGCTCCAATAGCAAAGTCGCTAGCATCGCACATCAACTCAAAAGGCAGCTCCCAATTAGGGGTAACCAAGACCGGTGCCTTAGTTAGCTTATCCTTAAGAAGGTTGAAGGCTTCAATACACTCGTTGGAAAGATAAAAGGAGTATCTTTTTCCAAGAGGTGGGTCATCGGGCGAGCGATTTTAGAAAAATCTTTGATAAAACGACGGTAGAAGCCCGCATGACCAAGGAAACTACTCACACCCTTCACGGTTGAAGGTGGAGGCAATTTAGCAATAACATCGACTTTAGCACGATCCACTTCAAGACCGGCTTTGGAGATTTAGTGTCCTAGCACGATGCCCTCTTTTACCATGAAATGGCATTTTTCCCAATTTAGAACAAGGCGAGTGTCTTCACACCGCTTCAGCATACGTTCTAAATTGGCAAGGCAAGCAGAAAAAGAATCGCCATAAACCGAGAAATCATCCATGAATACTTGTATAGTTTCTTCAACCATGTCATGGAAGATAGCCATCATACACCTTTGTAACGTCCCAGGAGCATTGATAAAAGCGTTTTACTAGGTTGAAAGTTCGTTCTCGGAATCTTCTCGAATTGATCACGGCTCAAAGTGGAATGACTGTTCTTGGTTACAAAGAGGGGATTGGGTTTTCTAATCTACGGAAAAGGAATAAAAGAGCAAGTCGTGAAAATAAGCTAAGACAATTGACAAATGAAAATCAAGGTAAAAGAAATAAAGATCAGTTCAACATTAAACAACAAATGAAAGTGATTAAAAATGTAATTTAAAAACTCAGAAACTTAAAATAAGAAATGATGAAAAAGATGTTCATTCGGAATAATTAAAACTTGAAACCTTGATTCGGGATAAGTCAGTTGATGCGGAATAAATGGTTGATGCGGAATAAACAGTTGATGCGGAATAAATGGTTGATGCGGAATAAATGGTTGATGCGGAATAAATGATTGATCTGGAATGTTTGATTCGGAATAAATGAATATTCCGAACGAATGACTTGATCCGGAATATATAAATATTCCGAACGAAGGACTTGATCCGGAATATATGAATATTCCGAACGAAGGACTTTGATCCGGAATATGTGAATATTCCGAATGAAGGACTTGATCCGGAATATATGAATATTCCGAACGAAGGACTTTGATCCGGACTATATGAATATTCCGAACGAAGGACTTGATCCGGAATATATGAATATTCTGAACGAAGGACTTTGATCCGGAATATATGAATATTTCGGATGAACAATATTGAAACGGAATCTGGGAATATGTAGAACAGTAAGCAATAGAGAAGACAATTTTTAACAAAATCAATCAAAATAAACCAAAAGATTAAAACCAAACTAAACACTAATCATTTATCAACCATAAATATCAAATCCCAACAATAAAAACACAAAACCCAATAACTTTTGAAGATCAAATCAACCAAATAAGAACTTTAAAACTTGGAATCAAAAAGAAAGATGAACAAGATTAACTTGAAAGATGATATTGATTGATTAAGGTAGAGTAAACAAAAGGAAAAGATTAAACACTTACAAGATTAAAGATTAAATCAAGAAAAAATAAAAATCACCAACACCTTAGTGGTGTTGGCTTCTTCCCTACGAAACAAAAAAAGAAAGAAAGAGGAAAACTAAAAAACTGCCTAAAATGTGTGAAGGGCTCTCTTTATATAGGTCTTCCATTTGGTTGGTGAAGTGGGCTTTCTCCCTTTCTTCTTGTCTTCTCGTCTTTTCAGAAAAGTGGACGTTTTCGATTCTGATTCGGGATTTGTCGACGAATAAATTCAACTCGTCTTTTAATTTCTTCGATTAATAGACTTGAGTTCTTCGACATATGTAAATCTTCCGTCTTTGGTCCTTTTCTTCGATAAATCTTCAAATAGGCCCATTGACTTCAAATCTTTTGCATCTCTTGGACTATAGACTTCGTCTTGAGTCTTTTTCTTCGATAAAATTCGTGCAATCCCATGTTTTCTTCAATATTCATCCGGTTGACGCTAAAAACACAATAAACAAAAAAACCACGCATAATTGCAAACAAATGATATTAAATACGCGTTTTGGTCTCGTTTTAGCAAGAAATAAGTGGTAAAAGGATGGGTGTTTTCACACCTATCAAATCCCCTACACTTAACCATTGCCATGCCCTCATGCAATGCTTAGTGATAAAGCAAATTTACACTTTTCTCATAATCAATCAACCTTGGCCTTATTAACATGCTACTAAATAAAAATTAAAGTACTAAGAGAAATTAAAACTTAAAAGGAAACAAAAGGATAGAAAACCATTTTCACTTGAAAATAGCTATATGGAAATAACTTGCAAAGAGATCAAGGACTTACATTAGGGCTTCGGTGCTGCGAAGATTTATCACCCTCAAGTTTCACGTTCCCCAAACTAAGCTTAAAAACGAGATCATTGTTATTATAAGTTAGCAAATCAAACACTTACACACATGGCTTAATTATATGCTTAAACTCCCTTATTCCTAGGTGTATCTCTTATATTTTATTTTTGTCTTAAAATGATCATGAAGATGCATTTTTGGACCTATTGCGATAGTTTATTTAGGCTGAAAGCAAAGTAGGACGATTTGATTAATAGTTAGCTAAAGGACAAAATCTCTTAAAGCTGCTTCTTGGGATATCAAAAAGTTCATATCTTGGCATAACTCGCTTCACGATTTGAGACCTTTCTCGGGCCGATATTTGGCATGTACTTCATACTTCATATCTTGAGAGACGTTCTTGAGATAATGGTCTTCTCTTCGTTAATAGAGTTTCTTCACTTGGAGACTTTTGAGGGGTACTCCAACTTTGTTGACCACGACTTCATGATTATTTCTTCAATCGCCAATTGGGATTTTGGGATACAACGATCCGCCTCTTTTTCGGACTTGGATCTATTTATCCTCATACCTTGTTAGGGTCTTTTTGGATAGACTTCTCCATGATCTTTATGGGAGTTGATTGCTTTTCGTCGTGAGTCTTGATCCTTCATATTGATTTTGGGAATAATGCTTTTCACATCACCTTGGATCTTTAGCAATAAAATGGAATCCTCATGCCTTGTTAGGGCCTTTTCGGACTCGCCAATCTTCGCGCCACGCTTCATTAGTTATGCCTTGGCTATGAACTCTTATCATTACCGAGCAACTTTTAAGCGATCTTGGGCTAGAAGCTAAGTTATTCAATAAAATCGTACGACCTTACTTATTGCAGATAAATTATTAGCAAGTGATGGGAGAATAGGCAAATAATCACACCAAGTGAGCTTGTGTAAGAATACCGACTTATAATTGACTCTATCATTTCTCGTCCTCCATAATTTAAAATCTCAAGTAATGAGACTCGTGGATGCTTAGCCTAATAAACCAATTAAGGTCAATATGGTTAAGGATACTAGCTAGAATAAACTTGGATAAGTCTATTCGGGTTGAGTCAACATAATCGCAACGGGCCTAATATGTCAAAGACTTCAAAACTAGCTACACCACTTTATTAATATTTTTGATTTTATTCGGGATATATACATATGAAAGCAACGATAAAAATTTAAAAATTACGACTACATGGCCAAAGTTAATTAAAAATTTGAAAAATGCTGAAAAAGATGATTTTCCGGTTATATAAAGGCATTTTAATGGAAACGTCCACTTAAAACTTCGATAGAAGTCCCCCTACACTTAATATAAACATTGTCCTCAATGTTTAAGTATGTGGGAAAAGTCTCCCCTACACTTATGACATTGTGTACGTTGGTTAAATCAAGCTAAGGAAGAGACGACTAACGTGATCAATTTCAAATGTGAGCATGAAGAAAATTGAATCACGATAGTTGAGAGATAGAACCGGATTTCGGATAACACGGGAGCACGGTTCTTCAAAGATCCCAAAAGTGCATTCATCCCTGTGATCACATCACCATACAAACACAAACAATCTATAGAGGTCCCCCTACACTTAGGAGGTAAAATAGAAAAAGGATAGATACTCGGGGTTGCCTCCCGAGGAGCGCTTGTTTTTGATAACCGAGTCACGAGCCTGACTCGACCCAAAATTAGTTCATGGGGAACGTGGTGAGGGATGCAATCATCTCATGAGAGATGTCCACACCAAAGTACAACTTCACTCGTTGGCCATTCACCTTAAAATTAGGTCCATTAGGTTGAGCGAGCTCGAGAGTACCATATGGAAAAATTTGGGCAATGGTGAATGGGCCGGACCAACGAGATTTCAGCTTGCCCGAAAAGATTTTTAACCGAGAGTTAAAGAGTAAAACTTTGTCTCCAACTTGGAACTCTCGGTTTTTAATCTTAGAGTCGTGAATGAGTTTAGTCTTTTCCTTATAGATCAAAGAATTTTCATAAGCCTCATTCCGAAGTTCATTCAGCTCATTGAGTTGGATCTTGCGTAGGTCACCGGCTTTGTTGATATCGAAATTAGCCCACTTCAAGGCCCAGTAAGCCTTGTGATCCAACTCAATGGGGAGGTGGCATGCTTTTCCGTACACGAGACGATATGGTGTACAACCAATCGGAGTCTTATATGCGGTACGGAAAGCCCACAGAGCATCATCAAGTTTATCGGCCCATGAGGCACGATGCTCTCCCACGGTTCGTTCAAGAATTCGTTAATCCTCGGTTAGAGATTTCAGCCTGGCCATTAGTTTGTGGGTGGTATGCGGTGGAAAGACGATGATTTACACCATACTTAGCCATGACTCTTGCGAATTGATCATTGCAAAAATGAGTCCTGCGATCACTAATAATGGCACGAGGCACACCGAATCTAGCAAATAGCGATTTCAAAAAGTTACAAACCACCCTTGCGTCATTAGTGGGTAAAGCTTTGGCTTCAACCCATTTAGAAACGTAGTCAATGGCTACAAGGATGTATTTGTTTCCTTTAGATGAAGGGAATGGCCCCATAAAGTCGATACCCCAAACATCAAAGATTTCACATTCTTGTATGAAATTTTGAGGCATCTCATGTTTATGTGTGATCTTGCCTTGTTTTTGGCAAGCATCACAATGTTTAATCATTTCGTGAGCATCACGGTAAATGGTGGGCCAATAAAATCCCGAGTCAAACACTTTTTTGGCGGTGTAGTTGGGACCAAAGTGACCACCGGTGGGTCCTTTGTGGCAGGCTTCGAGAATGTCGGAAGCTGCCGGTCCATCAACACATCGGCGAATAATCAAATCAGCGCATTGTTTGAAGATATATGGGTCATCCCAAAAGTAAGTCTTAATGTCTTTAAAGAACTTCTTCTTTTGTTGGGATGTTAACCCGTCAACGAGAATTCCACCCGCCAAGTAGTTTGCAATGTCCGCAAACCACAGGGTCTCATCTTGATTAGAATCGATAGACATTAAGGTCTCCAGGGGAAAAGAGTCATTGATCTCTTTGTTCGGATGATCCCCTTGATAAGGATCTGTTAGCCTCAAAATATTGAGTCAAACAAGAATGCTCGGTCATAGGTTATTATTGTAACATTAGTTAGAACATTGTAATAGGTAGTTAATTAGTCGTAGTTTACGGGCTTGGATTTAAACTAATTAAAGTCCAAAAGACAAGCCCGGTCCAATATATAGCCCATTAAAGCCCGCATGTGGGTGGACTATATATACTACCCTCCTAGCATGTTAGGAGGGTTGGTGGTTCATTTTCTCTCTTAATCTAATCTTCAAAAAGTTACACACACTTCTCTCTCTTTTCTCTCTCTAGTTTCTCTCTCTAAAATTCATCTCATATCTTCCTTTCTTTCTTCATTAATTCGTGTAGCATAATCATCTAAAACATGGGACAACAATTGGTATCAATCGCCATGGGGTAGATTTGTGATTCATTGTTGTTATTATATTTGATTCGAATGATTTAATCCATAAATCATCTCGGATTCAATTTTTTTTTTGTGTTTTTCGTGCTCTACTTCTTCATCTACATCTTCTACATAGTTGTAGTAGTGATTTGGTATATTTACTTTGGCTAAAAACACAAAATTTTTGGGTGTTTTGATTATTTTTTGGCTTAAAATCACGTATTGGTTGAGTTTTGTCCGAGAAAAGGGGGATATATTCCGATCAGTGCAATCGGAAAAGGGTTTTATCATTCCGATCAGACATTCCGATTTGGTATTCCGACCAGTCTTTCCGATCATTATTCCGATTTGGTATTCCGACCAGTCATTCCGATCAGACATTCCGATTTGGTATTTCGACAAGGGCTTTCCGATCACCATTCCGATTTGGTATTCCGACAAGGTCTTTCCGATCATCATTTCGACTGGGTATTCCGACGAAGATATTCCGATTAGACATTCCGATTGGGATTCCGATTAGACATTCCGATTGGACATTCCGATTGGGATTCCGATTAGACATTCCGATTGGGATTCCGATTAGACATTCCGATTAGGGGACATTCCGATGATGTGTTTTTGCTAAATTTTGTTTGAGTATTTTTTAGACTTAGCCACCATCTAGACTAGTTTCGGAATATCGTTTACACGAAGATCAAAAAAAAAAAAAAAGAGTTAAAATTTTTCCGTCAAGTAAATTCAAATTTTTTCCTTACTAGTTTTAGGACATTTCTAGCTCAATTTCAAAATTTGGCGATACAAAATTTTTTGGTCTACCGTTTTGTCGGACTGGAGAATTTATTGTCGGCCTGGAGAAAAATTGCAATTTTCAGAATTTAAACCACAACAACAATCACAACAAATCTACTTAAGATCCATATTCACTTCATCATTTCAGAGAATTTTGAGATGGATTCTACTTCAGAATATCGTGTGACGAACAACAACATCATGGTCGCGGGTAATAAAGAGAGACCACCAATGCTTGTGGCTGGTCGATATGCTCAATGGCAATCACGCTTTCTTCGCTATCTTGATACAAGACCTAATGGTGATGCCTTGAGACAATGTATTAACCATGGCCCATATGTTTTTTCCGAAATTGATGTTCCTTATACACCAGCCACAGACACATGTCCAGAAGTACCTGCAACAAAGAAAAAGGAAACTTTATCTGATCTTACACCCGAGAAACGTGCTTGGCATGATGCAGAGAAAGAAGCGATCTATATGATCCTAAGTGGAATTGGAGATGATATTTATTCCACAGTCGATGCATGTCCTACGGCACAAGAAATGTGGACGGCCATTGAACGCTTGCAACAAGGAGAGTCTCTCAACAAGAAAGATGTCAAAACAAACTTGTTTTGGAACTTTGGTAAGTTTACTGCATTGGATGGAGAATCAATTGAGTCCTATTATTCAAGATTTTACAAGTGATGAATGATACGACAAGAAACAACTTGGAAGTCTCCACCATGCAAGTCAATGTGCAATTTCTACAACAACTCCAACCAGAGTGGACACGTTTTGTTACTTTGATGAAACAACAAATTGGTTTCATTATGAAGACTTACCATAAGATCTACAAACCCACCAACAACAATCTTCGAACATCATCTAACACAAAGAACCGATATGTTGCGAGTCCTCCAAGGTATGACACACGTCGACGTGGTGAAAGTCCTTCTAGGTATGATCGACATAATCCAACACATGTTGAGGGTTCTGCAAGGTATGATCGTCAAACTGCCAAGTATGATACTCAGAGGATTGCTGCTGCTACTGGGAATAGGGAAACTGTTGGAACTCAAGTGGTTCAACAAAGTGGGATTCAGTGTTATAATTGCCAAGGTTATGGGCATATGGCAAAGGAATGTAGGAAGCCGAAACGGGTTAGGGACTCTAGCTACCATAAGGAAAAGATGCTGCTATGCAAGAAGATGGAAGCAGGGGTCAAACTGTCAGCTGAGGAAGGAGCTATGCTTGATGACACTGATGATGAAGCCTCCGACCAGGAATTAGAAGCACATTACTCGTACATGGCACATGTTGAAGAAGTTCTCAAAGTCACTGAAGATGACAATGGTCCTATCTTTGACACTGAGCCAATCGATAAGGTACACACTCCTGATGAATATAATGTGTTTGGTGATATTGATGAGCATCGTGAGCTACCCAATGCCATTAATGACACATGTATGATGGAAACGGTTGATAGTAATACCACACCTAATTCATCAGACATGTGCAATAATGAGTCTGAGGATGAGCACCATGCAAATGAGTATGACGAAGAGGAACGTTTTGCGCTTGCTAATTTAATTGCCACCTTACAAAAAGATGTTAAAGAATCTAGGAAGAGTCAAAAGCAATTAAAAAAGGTAAACGCTACGCTCACTCAAAATTTTGAAGAATGCAAAGCTGCGCTAATTAAATCTAGTGAGACCACTGAAAGTTACAAAGATGAGCTTCTTCAGAAAACTAAAGAGCTTGAGGGGTACAAGGGTAGTGCGTTAAAAAGTCAAAAGGACGATTTTGAAAACAAATATAACACAACTCTTGAGTTATTAGCCAAGGAAAAGCGCCAATATAATGTTTTCTTAATGAATGAACGTCAAAAAACGTACCTTGCCAATACCAAAGTTAATGAACTTAAACAAAAGCTCTCTATGACCACTACTGATTCTGCTAAAATTCTTGAGGATAAGAAACAAGAGGTAGATGCATTAAAACAAGACTTCAAAAGTAGATACGATAAAGAAACTGAAAAAGTAACAAAATTAGAAGAACAAGTCGAATTTTTGAAGAAAGTTGTTTATAAAACGCATGATTCTATTCAATCCGTCAGAATGCTAGCACCTCCGTCCATGTTTAAGGGTCAAGCTAGCTTTGCAAGTCCTGAGTACCTTGCCAAAGCTCAAGCTGCGAACCCGTGTCTTTATCTTGATGAGACTGAAAGGACCGATCTTGATTGCATGCCGGTAAGTGCCGATAGTGAAGAGACTGCCCTTTGGGATGCTGATAGTCAACCACTTGTTAATAAGGAGTTTGTGAAACCATATAATTATGCTTATGAGAATAGTCTTTATGGTCTTTTCAACAAACAAACTCAGAAATCTCGTGAGGAAGTCTTTTTAGAATGCAACCAAAAGAGAATTCAATGGAAGAAAGCGTTTGCCACTAAGAAAACAAACGTTTCTAAGTTCATCAACTACTTGCCCCTAGATGCTTCTAAAAGCAAGAGTAGGCAGATATTTGGCTTCATTAATCATTACATAGATAATATTAAGTCCATTGTTGATAATGATTGGAAACAACGACAAAATGACGAGTGGAAGAAACCAATTCCTCAAGACATAACTGTGCTTGTCAAACAAATCTTAATACAGAACGCGGCCACACTAAAAGAAAATGTTCTTAAATTCAAAAGCTTAATTCGGTCTGAAATGTTTGATGATTTACAATATGTTGAGTCTCTTGAGAAAGCAATTGATGATCTTCAAATGGACAAGTCCGTTTTTTCTGATGAATATGATTTACTCTTGCAAGAATGCGTTTCTAAAGATATTATGTGTGCTTATTTTACATCTTGTGCTGATATTGATGAATATTCGGAAGTTGCATGCCAATATCTTGATAAGATCAAAGAATGTGAACGTCTTGAAATTGAGCTTTCGAAACGTAAAGAAAATGTTGACAAAAAGGCTTTTGAGTTACTTCAACACAAAACTGATTTCCTTCAAAAACATTGTCATTCACTTGAACTTTCTTTGCAAAAAGACGTTGGTCGTTTTCCACATGATAATAAATTACAAGAAAAACTTTCCCAAACATTTCGAGAAATGAATGAACAGAATTTGGAAATTAAAGGGTTGAAAGCTCAATTACAAGACAAGGACAGAGCGATAGCAGAGTTGCAGAAACTCGTTGCTAAAATGGGTGGGAAAATCGTGGAACCTAGCATTAAGAAACCTGTTGTTAGACAACCCAATGCTTCTAACGTAAATAGATCCTCTATCTTGGGAAAACCATCTGCTTTATCAAATTCCTCGTTTGCAAAACCTGTGTTTTCCCCCAAGATGGATGGAAAGGAAAGGTTACCACAGAATCAACCCATAAGGAATCTTATAGCACCAAGCGTTAAGCACAATAATGTGATTAAACCCGGGATGTATAGAATGGCCACCAAGTCCGCAAACAAAGTTAGTCACTCGCCTCAGACTTCTAGAAACACTAATACTCGTGTGTCTTCTACTACAGGAATAGTCTCCACTACTAGTGTTAGCCGGCCTCAGATTAAGAGCACTCAAGTGAATGATAAGGTCTGGACACACAAGACTCAAGAGAAGATGAAAGAAGTAGAAGAACACCCTAGGATTTTCAATGCTTCTAAGAATAAAACGTCTGTAATCGCGTGTAATGACGATTTGAATGATTCGACTTTGAAAGCTTGGAATGTTAAGTTTGTTTGTGTCAAATGTGGAAAGTGTGCTAATGCTAATCATTCTATGTGTGCTATGAAAAATGTGAAAGGCGTAGATACTAGAACTAAGAAGCAAGTTGCGATGCCTATTAGTGCTAGTAAACCCAAACGCAAAGTGAACCATTCTGGTGCTACCCCCACTAAGAAAAGTAATGCATTAGACTCCACCACTACGAACTCTAGAAGCAAAATTAGGGAATTATATGAGTCTGCTAGCAAGTCTTGGAAATGGTGGTTTGCTAATCAATGTCCTCCAGGATATAGATGGATGCCAAAAGCTAGGACAGAAAATGTGCAAACGAGTGTTAGTTTGCCTTTAAATGTTGATAAGGACACTAATGATTCTACTATCACAACTACTGTGGTATCCAATTTAGCAAATGCTCCATCGTGTTCTAACTCTTCTGCAGGTGATACAAATAATTCTCTTCATACTGGACTCCGGATGCACGAAGCACATGACGGGGAATCTCAAGCTTCTAATTAACTTCGTGGAGAAGTTCCTGGGTACGGTCCGATTCGGAAATGATCAATTTGCACCGATCCTAGGATATGGAGATTTAGTTCCGGGGAATATCACGATTAAACGGGTATACTACGTCGAAGGGCTCAATCACAATCTTTTCTCAGTTGGTCAATTCTGTGATGCGGATTTGGAAGTTGCTTTCAGAAAGAAGACATGTTTTGTTCGTGATTATGATGGAAATGACTTACTTACCGGTACACGGGATACTGATCTTTACACAATTTCACTTCAAGACACAACTTCATCAAATCCAATTTGCTTCATGGCAAAAGCTTCAACGACTCAGGCATGGTTATGGCATCAACGTCTTTCTCATCTCAACTTTGATACCATTAACTTGCTTTCCAAGAAAGATATTGTGAGAGGCCTTCCAAGCTTGAAATTCATCAAAGATCATCTTTGTTCTTCTTGTGAACTTTGTAAAGCTAAACGAAGTAGCTTTAAAACAAAGACCACACCAAGCTCTAAAGGACGGTTAGATCTTCTTCACATGGATCTGTGTGGTCCCATGCGTGTTCAGAGTATCAATGGAAAGAAATATATTCTGGTAATTGTCGATGATTACTCAAGGTACACATGGACTCATTTCTTGAGGTCCAAGGATGAAACACCTGAAGTTCTCATCAGCTTCCTTAAATTGATACAACGTGGTCTTCAAGCTCAAGTTAAAGTGGTTCGTACTGACAGAGGTACATAATTTTTTAATTCAAATCTGAGAATGTATTTTGAAGCCGAATGGATTGAACATGAAACATCTATTGCTCGAACACCCGAACAAAACGGCGTTGTTGAAAGACGAAACCGTACTTTGGTTGAAGCTGCTCGAACATTATTATCCGCTTCAAAACTTCCACTGTATTTTTGGGCCGAAGCCGTGTCAACCGCATGCTACACACAAAACCGATCCTTAATTATCCCAAGACATGAAAAGACACCATATCACATAATTCATGATCGAAAACCTTCACTCAAACACCTTCATGTTTTTGGATGTACTTGCTACATTATTCGAGATGGTGAAAATTTGGATAAGATGAAAGAGAAAGGTGATGCATGTATTCTTGTGGGATACGCAACTCAGTCAAAGGGATATAGAGTATACAACAAGAGAACAAAATTGATTGTCGAGACAATTCACATCCGATTTGATGAATTGCAAGAAATGGCACTTGAACAAAACAGTTTAAGTCCCGATCCACAACGACAAACGACTTCCGTTCACAATCGCACGGAACTCGAAACTCAAGACCACAGCAATGAACTGTCAAGTTCAACGCTGGTTCCATGTTCAACGCTGGTTCCAGAAAATGTTCCTAGAGCTGATATGACAGTCGACACGACAATTGAAGAGTTGGAAATGTTATATGGACCAATGTATGATGAATATTTCACGGGGGAGAAACAAGTTGTATCGAAGTCTTCCGCTGTCACTCATGATATGAATGATGATACCGATCATCGTCAACAAATGGATACAACTTCATCTACTTCAACACGGGTTGCTACAGATTTACCTCCACATAATATCACTTCCACAATCGATCCTACAACATCCACAACTACTGTCATTGCTCCAGAGAACACAAATCAAGCAGACGGTGCATTATCTGACGATGACGATTTTCACAACCCATTCGGTACACCGGTACACGAAACTGGAGAGTCTTCTACTCGCCATGTTGATCCGTCAAATATGCATACGTTCTATCAACGACATCCTTCAACACATCATTGAACCCGAGATCATCCTTTGGTTCATGTAATTGGAAACCCTTCACAGCCCGTTCGTACAAGACGACAGCTTCACACCGATGGCGATGTTTGTATGTTCGCACTCGCCGTGAGTTCAGCCGAACCGAAAAACATCAAAGAAGCCTTGGCTGATCATGCTTGGATTGAATCGATGACGGATGAACTTCAACAATTTGAAAGACTTATAGTCTGGGAACTTGTTGACAGACCAAACGATGTAACACCATTAAATCTTCGATGGATCTGGAAAAACAAGATGGATGAAGAGAACACGATCATCAAGAATAAATCTAGGCTAGTGGCTAAAGGGTATGGACAGAAAGAGGGTATTGACTTTGAAGAATCATTTGCACCAGTAGCTCGAATGGAAGCGGTCAGGATTTTCCTTGCTTATGTTGCACATAAGGGATTCATCGTTTATCAAATGGACGTAAAGACGGCGTTTCTTAACGGTCCTTTGAAGGAAGAAGTTTATGTCACGCAGCCGGAAGGATTCGTCAATCCTCATTATCCTGACAAGGTGTATCGTCTCCACAAAGCACTATATGGACTCAAGCAAGCTCCAAGGGCGTGGTACGACGAGCTCTCGAAATTTCTGGTCTCCAAAGGTTTCTCAAAAGGTTCCATTGATCTAACCTTGTTCACTTATAAATATGGGGATGACATTCTGCTTGTGCAAATTTATGTTGATGACATTATTTTCGGGTCTACAAACTAAAATCTTTCAAAATGGTTTGAAAAAGTAATGCACAGCAGATTTGAAATGTCTATGATGGGCGAACTAAAATTCTTTCTAGGAATTAAAGTTCACCAATCCCCAAGTGGTATCTTTATTAACCAAGCTAAGTATTGTCAAGAGATAATCACAAAGCATGGTATGACAGCATGTGACCCCGTTGGGACACCATTATCAACCACATCCCTAGATGCTGATTTGGAGGGATTACCCATAGATCAAACGAGATATCGTTCCATGATCGGGTCCCTCATGTACTTGACAGCAAGCAGACCTGATATTCATCATGCTACATGTTATTGTGCACGATATCAAGCACGACCCACTGAAAAGCACCTCAAGGAGGTTAAACGGATCTTTCGGTACCTTAAGAATACCATTCACATGGGACTCTGGTATCCGAGGGAAACCGGTTTCTTTCTAACGGCCTATTCAGATTCTGATCATGCAGGGTGTCTTGATACACGTAAAAGTACTTCTGGTGGTGCACAATTTCTAGGTCAAGACAAGCTTGTGGGATGGTCTTCCAAGAAGCAGGATTGCACGTCACTTTCATCAGCCGAAGCGGAGTATGTGCCTCTATCTGCGTGTTGTGCTCAAGTTCTATGGATGAGAACACAACTCACGGATTATGGCTTCCATTTTGATAAAGTACCTATGTACTGTGACTCAAAGTCGGCCATAGCCATCTCCTGCAACCTGGTACAGCATTCCCGCACGAAGCACATTGATGTCCGATATCACTTTATAAAGGAACAAGTTGAAAGAGGCATCGTTGAACTATACTTTGTTGGAACGGATTACCAATTAGCTGACTTGTTTACAAAAGCTCTTTCGAAAGAGAGGTTTGCGTATCTAGTTAGGCAAATTGGTATGAGATGTTTGACTCCAGCAGAACTGGAGGTTCTGGCAAAGAAGCCTGCTTGATTCATCTATCAAACATCTATCTTGTAAATATTAATCAAAAAGCAAAATACAAAACTAAAAAATCTTTGATAATCCAAAACTATTCTTCTCGACATGTCTTTCAGTATCGATAATATGGACGTACCTAGAAATGTCGCTCAATAACGACACGGGTGTGTACATAAAGCTCGAATGAAAGTTGTAAATATTTTTCAAAACATGTCATTACTATCTTTTCAAAAGGAAATTGTCTATTTTGGATAATATTTCCAACAACGGGTAGAGCAATCTATCTTGGGTTGAGCTTGTCACAAAATATTCAACGTTTTGAGCTCAACACAATGGCTTGTAATCACTTTCAGATTGCAACCCGGCTCTAAATTCACGGGGGAGTGTATGTTTTTGTACTCTTACCCTTAGCAAAAGAAGTTAAATCTTCTTACACTTGAGTGGATCCGTCAAGACATTCAAAGTATATGAACTCAAGTTTATGCTTTAGAAAAACCTTTTTCGTCAAAAAGAATTGATTTTTCAAAAAGCGTTGAACACAATTTTTTCAAGAATTTCTCAATGATATTCAAAATCTTTCAAAAATTGTGTGTTCAACAACTCCTATCCTCAAAAGTTTAATGTGGATCAAATCCTCGTAATGACAATTCCATTGGATCAATTTTTGAGGGGGAGCAATTCAACTTCATGCAAAAGATTAACACATCTTTCTCCCGAAGATTTTCAAGACTATTTTTCAAAATTTATTTTAATCAAATTTGGTATCTCTAATATCAAAAGATTTTATATATTAGAGATAGGGGGAGAAAATGTGATTAAAATGTGATCTTATATAAGACTCAAGCACTTTAACTCTTACCCACATGTGCGAAACACTTTCGATTATCGATGCACATGTGAAGGGGGAGCTTTTCTGTAACGACAAAACTAGCAAGGTGTTAAATGTTTTTCAAACACTTTGTTAGAATTTAAAGTGGTTTTCATGGTTACGATCAAATACCCACAACATCTTTAATTCACGACGTTATTGGTGTCAAAAGGGTGGTTAGGTTTAAGTCCTATGATCCAACCAAAACCGGAGGGATCTTCCCAGGGACAATCCAATAGATTATTAGAAGTCCTTAGGAAAGATGGAGTAGAATGTGAACGTAGCTGAATGCCGACTAAGTACTGATGATAGCACTGGAACAATCACAACAAGGCGCTATTAATGATGTCTTGGTAAGCATTGAAGGGGTTGAAGAATGAAAAAGAAATGTAAGGATAAAGGGTGTAAAGAAAGAAGCCCTCCATACAACTTAGGCAGAAACCGGGTCAACTCATCATGAAGACAAACTCATCATGGACCCAGTGATGTGAACCACAACCCTTTCCTAGCTACTCAGGCTTCTCTCAAAAGAAGTTTGTTTTATTGTCACAGAGATCAACACGACTTCTATTGACTTTCTCACTCCGAGATTGTTGATATTGAATAGGCGGCATCTGCTCCAGCCTCCGACCACTAAAAGTGCACAAATCGAGTCTAGAGCCAAGAGATCAATCAAATCTCGTTAGGACACACGGATGAAGATCAAGAGAGTCCTATGCTATATCCTTGCGATATTGCTAGAACACTCAGAGTGATACTACTTAGTATTCACAATGATGAGTGGAAATCCTTCCAGTGTTAACATCAAACAGCACTGCGGTAGGTCATATGCAAGATTCTTTATGAATTGAACATATGTAAAACTGAAAAGCAACAGTGGTTTGATTCTGAATTGATTCAAACTCGTTTCAGGTTTCTACGCAATATCTTTATGGTCTTGCCAGAACATTCAGAGTGATATTCATTAATATTCACAGTGACGAATGGAAATCCTTCTAGCGTCAACATCAAACAGCGCTACGGTAGGTGACTTGTGAGATTCTCATGAATCAAACTTGTGTCAACTGGAAAGCAACAATGGTAAGATTCTTAATGAATCAAACTTGTTCCAGGAATTTGAATTGACGACTTTAATCAAGCGGATATTTATCCAATTGATTCACTCTTTATGTTCGCAGTCTTGCTTTGAGACGGTCGAGTAAAGAGAACGGCTAGTACAGCCGCGAAACCCTGTCAAGGAGATTATTAATTGAATCTACCTAATCACAGGTACGGTATTTAATATCGTATAACGGTCTTCACCGACCGGAGGTAAAACGCTACCGATTTAGGACGAATGTCAAAGCCATTCAGTCCGTGTCTATGTTTTATCTCAAGAAGGTGGCGTCACGGTGTACTCAGCAAAGTCAAAGATTCACAACCACATATTCATGCCCAAAGACTTATCCAACAATTAATAGTGTGAGCATGTGGATAAAGACACAAGATCGCAAGATGGCAATGACAAGTCAAGAATGATTTGAAGATCTCAAGACTAAAAGACAAAGTCGAAAGACAACAACAAAGGCTCAAAGATCACAGCATGAAGGAACAAAACTACTGTTACACGTTCAAGACTCATTTATGACGAGATTCGTAATCTCCATTGATCCGTAAACATCAAAAGGGTATGACCTCACATTGGGGGAGATTGTTAGCCTCAAAATATTGAGTCAAACAAGAATGCTCGATCATAGGTTATTATTGTAACATTAGTTAGAACGTTGTAATAGGTAGTTAATTAGTCGTAGTTTACGTGCTTGGATTTAAACTAATTAAAGTCCAAAAGACAAGCCCGGTCCAATATATAGCCCATTAAAGCCCGCATGTGGGTGGACTATATATACTACCCTCCTAGCATGTTAGGAGGGTTGGTGGTTCATTTTCTCTCTTAATCTAATCTTCAAAAAGTTACACACACTTCTCTCTCTTTTCTCTCTCTAGTTTCTCTCTCTAAAATTCATCTCATATCTTCCTTTCTTTCTTCATTAATTCGTGTAGCATAATCATCTAAAACATGGGACAACAGGATCCTCAAGTCTACTGAGATGATCCGCGGCTAGGTTTTCAGCTCCCTTCTTATCACGAATTTTGATTTTAAATTCTTGAAGTAGCAAAACCCAGCGAAGAAGTCTTGGTTTAGAATCTTGTTTAGTTAACAAGTACTTCAACGCGGAATGATCGGTATACACGATGGTGGTAGAAAGGACAAGATAGGGGCGGAATTTTTCAAAAGCATAGACAACAGCTAAAAGCTCTTTTTCGGTTGTCGTGTAATGCAATGCTCCTGGAACGTTCCAAAGGTCCTTCTCGAATTGATAAAAGTGTTTTTCGGTTGTCGAGGTGGATATGGTTGTCTTTGAGGTGGTTGGTATGGTGCTCGAGGTTGGGTTTGATTGGTTCGGTTAAGGTTTTGTTGTTGGTTTTGATTGATTGGAGGAAAACCGGGAGGGGAAAGAAAGTTGTTTGAGCGATAGCTGAGCAAGTTGCGGTCTCCTTGAGGACGAGCTTGATAAGCGGCCGGAGGATAGGTACCGTATGCTGCGTTAACATTCTCAGAAGGGTAGTCTTGGGTGGAAGTACAAGTGGCGTAAGAGTGAGGAACCCCGCATATTTCACATGGTTGGCTTACGGCATTGACATGAGCGTTTTGAGCGTTGATGCTTTTGGTGTTGCTAGCGGTTTGGGCGGCAAGTGATTCAAGAAGCGTCGTAATTTTGTCAAGTCTCTTGTCGTTGTCACTAGTACTAGCACTAGCGGCATTGGTTCGAACACTCTTGGTTTGCACTCTAGACTTATTCTCGATAATATCCCAAGCGGCATTAGAACACTTAACCAAAAGATTACCCCCCGAGGCACTATTAAGTGAATCTTGGTCATTCATGCTTAAACCATTGTAAAAAGTATTATATTGGTGCACTTTGGTAAAACCATGTTGTGGGCACTTTCTCAAAAGTTCTTTAAAACGGTCCCAAGATTCACTAAAAGTCTCATCGTACTTTTGTTCAAAAGTAATAATTTCATTCCGCAAAGCGGTAGTACGAGAGGGTGGGAAAAAGTAGTTTATGAATTTGGTCTCTAAATCCGTCCACGTAAGAATACTTTGTGGCGGTTCCTTATCAAGCCAATGCCGGGCTTGTCCCTCTAAGGAGAAACGAAAAAGTTGTAAACGGATTACCTCTTGTGGAACACCATTGAATTTGACCGTATTCGTGAGTTGCAGGAACCTTTTGATGTGGTCATGAGGATCATCAATAGTACGCCCCAATAATGGTTGAGCAGAGACCATCTGAATAAAGCCGGATTTGAGCTCGAAGTTGTTGGCTGCAATCGCGGGTATGACAATAGCATCGTTGTTTCCCTCTACATGTGCTTGCAAAAGTTCAATCATAGGGCGATTGTCCGGTAGAGGTTCATTGTTGTTATTGTTTTGAGGTGGATTATTATTGTTGTTGTGTACACCGGCCATGTCTAAGTTATCGAGAGTCTCGGGCTCGGGATAAGACGTTGATCGTGTACGCATGCACCTGCAAAAGAACTAACAAAGCAAACAAGAAATATTTTTGGTTTTTTATGTTTTTTATTTTTTTTTTGTATTTTTTGAAAATTTTATATTTTTTAGGGTTTTTGAAAATTTTAAATGCTGAAAAAGTAACGTTCACGGCGAACGGATCCCAAAATCCAAGTTCTCACAAAAAAATTGTTAATCTTTACGAGAAGAGCCGGCAGCGGCGCCATTTGATAAAAGTGTTTTACTAGGTTGAAAGTTCGTTCTCGGAATCTTCTCGAATTGATCACGGCTCAAAGTGGAATGATTGTTCTTGGTTACAAAGAGGGGATTGGGTTTTCTATTCTACGGAAAAGGAATAAAAGAGCAAGTCGTGAAAATAAGCTAAGACAATTGACAAATGAAAATCAAGGTAAAAGAAATAAAGATCAGTTCAACATTAAACAACAAATGAAAGTGATTAAAAATGTAATTTAAAAACTCAGAAACTTAAAATAAGAAATGCTGAAAAAGATGTTCATTCGGAATAATTAAAACTTGAAACCTTGATTCGGAATAAGTCAGTTGATGCGGAATAAATGGTTGATGCGGAATAAACAGTTGATGCGGAATAAATGGTTGATGCGGAATAAATGGTTGATGCGGAATAAATGATTGATCCGGAATGTTTGATTCGGAATAAATGAATATTCCGAACGAAGGACTTGATCCGGAATATATAAATATTCCGAACGAAGGACTTGATCCGGAATATATATGAATATTCCGAACGAAGGACTTTGATCCGGAATATGTGAATATTCCGAACGAAGGGCTTGATCCGGAATATATGAATATTCCGAACGAAGGACTTTGATCCGGAATATATGAATATTCCGAACGAAGGACTTGATCCGGAATATATGAATATTCCGAACGAAGAACTTTGATCCGGAATATATGAATATTCCGGATGAACAATATTGAAACGGAATCTGGGAATATGAAGAACAGTAAGCAATAGAGAAGACGATTTTTAACAAAATCAATCAAAATAAACCAAAAGATTAAAACCAAACTAAACACTAATCATTTATCAACCATAAATATCAAATCCCAACAATAAAAACACAAAACCCAATAACTTTTGAAGATCAAATCAACCAAATAAGAACTTTAAAACTTGGAATCAAAAAGAAAGATGAACAAGATTAAAATGAAAGATGATATTGATTGATTAAGGTAGAGTAAACAAAAGGAAAAGATTAAACACTTACAAGATTAAAGATTAAATCAAGAAAAAATAAAAATCACCAACACCTTAGTGGTGTTGGCTTCTTCCCTACGAAACAAAAAAAGAAAGAAAGAGGAAAACTAAAAAACTGCCTAAAATGTGTGAAGGGCTCTCTTTATATAGGTCTTCCATTTGGTTGGTGAAGTGGGCTTTCTCCCTTTCTTCTTGTCTTCTCGTCTTTTCAGAAAAGTGGAGGTTTTGGATTATGATTCGGGATTTGTCGACGAATAAATTCAACTCGTCTTTTAATTTCTTCGATTAATAGACTTGAGTTCTTCGACATATGTTAATCTTCCGTCTTTGGTCCTTTTCTTCGATAAATCTTCAAATAGGCCCATTGACTTCAAATCTTTGCCATCTCTTGGACTATAGACTTCGTCTTAAGTCTTTTTCTTCGATAAAACCCGTGCAATCCCATGTTTTCTTTAATATTCATCCGGTTGACTCTAAAAACACAATAAACATAAAAACCACGCATAATTCCAAACAAATGATATTAAATACGCGTTTTGGTCTCGTTTTAGCAAGAAATAAGTGGTAAAAGGATGGGTGTTTTCACACCTATCATTGGGTCTAAAAGTTGATATAAGTTGATGTGGCAGAATCCCAAAACGAAGAAAACATCAAGACATTTGTTTAGCCGCTGACGGGCAGTGTCAGGCCCGCTGACGAATGTTCATACACTTATGGAATTATAATTAGAGGATATATTCAAGATATTGTGGACTGATATTTAGAATATAGTTTATCTAAATAGAATATTTAGATGTTTATTTGATATTATCTCTTGTAGATAATGTTCCTTACTCTATAAAAAGAACAAGGGTCTTAGGTTTTATTCATTCAATTCCTACTATCAAAATGTAAACCTAAAGCTTTATGTGTGTTCTAGACGTGGGATTTAATGTATACACGTCTAGATGTTATTTGTGTTTAATAATACAAGTAATGTTGGGAGTAATTGTTCGTCTTGTTTAGACACCTTGTTAAACGTTTTTCATTCTATTCTGCCTTGATTCAAACAAGTGAATGAGAATCGTTCCTAGCAGCCTAAAGATCCGAATCTTTTAGGTTTCATCAATTGGTATCAGATCAAGGGCTAGCACGCCCATGGATAGGGAACACCCTTGAGGAAAGATTGGAGATGGAAAAGATGTGGATGTCAGGCATTATAGATCAATGACTGGATCCTTGATGTATCTTACAGCTTCTAGGCCTGACATCACGTTTGTTGTGTGTGCATGTGCACGTCATCAAGTGAATCCTAAGGAGTGTCATCTTCATGCTGTTAAAAGGATCTTTAGATACCTTAGGTGATATCCTTCTATTGGGATTATGGTATCCTAAAGATTCTCCTTTGGAGCTTATTGGCTATTCAGATAGTGATTATGGAGGTGAAAAGTTAGATAGGAAATCCACAACTGATGGATGCCAATTCCTTGGGAGCAGGTTGATATCTGGGCAATGCAAGAAACAAATAGTGGTGGCTAATTCTACAACTGAAGCTAAATATGTAGCTGCAGCTGCATGTTGTGGACAAGTGTTATGGATTCAGAACCAGCTATTGGACTATGGGTATAATTTTATGCATACCAAGATTTTTGCAGACAACAACAGTACTTTATGCATTATTAAGAATCATGCACATCATTCTAAAACAAAACACATAGAAATTAGACATCATTTTATAAGAGATTGTTTTGAAAAAGGTTTAATACAACTATATAGGGTTGACATAGAAGAAAATGTGGCAGATTTGTTAACTAAACCTTTTGATGCTGGGAGATTTCAATACTTGGTAACAGGTATTGGGATGATCAATCTTACTTAAATATGTTTTTGAATTTTTTGTAAAAGTATGTACAGGATATGCACTGTTATAGGTCCTTGTAAAAGTATTAGGTATTTCCACTTTTATTTTCTAACGCTGATAGAGTCTGTTGAGACGCTGACAAGTGTTAAGATAGACACTGACAAGTGTTTGTTAAGACGCTGATACAGTGTTGGGCAGACGTTGACAAGTGTTTATTGAGACGCTGATAAGTGTCAAAATGGACGCTGAAAGCAACATGTTAGTTTTTGTAGTTTTCATCTAATCATGCAGGCAAATGTTGGCATTGTACAATTGGATACAGAATTGCTCATGGATCCTTTGAGCTTCAAGTATTGTGTCAAAGGTTTATTTATGATGGTTGGAATGTTTACATTCCTATCTTGAAATAGAAATTTGTCATATACATATTATTTTGCAACACTGTTTATCCTAGGTTAAGGGGAGGTTTAAGATACCTTTAGGAACTTGGGTATTCTTAGAATGCTCTTATCACAATTCTAGATTGTGTCCACAGGTGAGTGGGGGTTAGAAATAGTGAAGGCTTTCTCTTTATGGGATTGTTGGAATTTCTAAACCTTGAGGCACTGTAGCATGCAAAGTTTCATACTTTTGTATGCTTCCAAGACTTTTTGACCTAGAATTTGGTTTGGTCGGTTGGGAGACTTGGTTAAATAATTTTTGGGTTTACTCGGGAGTTACAAGGATTTTATATAAGTTATCTTCACTCTTAAGGACTTCGTGAGCAAGTGATACTCGAGGACACTCATATCTATCGTGTTTGTACACGTGTGTGTGTGATTGGACAGTCCTTGCAAAGCTTAGTCATTTTGATGAAAAGATAATTTCCATAGGATTAATTTCTTTCTTAAGGTCTTTTCATTTTATGCTATGACATCCCAACTAGTGTCATTTATAAACTTCTTTATAGACCCAAAACATTTCATCACCCTTTCATTTTTAAGAATTTTTGGATATCTGGAAGCCTATTGATCATTGAGATGTTTTTCCTAGTGATTAACATCGAGTAGCAGTAGAGATCACTGTCACAAGGGTGAATAGTTTTATGGAGATGGCTGAGACTATTGGCACTAGCTTTAATGCAGGTTAAGTCAGTCTTATCATCAGTAAGTCCATCCCCATGTCCTATGAATCAACATTGAGGATTCATTTCCCGAATGTGGATAAGGACAGTATGAAACCTTTGACATTAATCAAATTGACGAAAATCTGTATCAGCTTGCAAAAGCAAAATACAGAACTGGTACAAATTGTCAAGGATCACTGTTTTAAACTGACAGAATTGTTGTTTTGGAAGCTGATATGAAGCTATAGAGGATATTCATGGTTCCGTCGTTTGATACTAATCTTGGAGAGGAGTCTTAAAAAGGGGGGAGTAATTGAATTTGAGTGACAAAAGTTATAAAGAAGGCTCCAAAAGATTCTATAGGTAACTCAAGAATCTTGCTGTTATAAGATGTATTACAGAAGATGATTAAGATCAAGTTTGAGTGTTGACTTTTTGAGGTTTATTCATACTCAAATTCAAGGATAGAGCATGTTTGTAAGAATCCTCTCTGTATGTTTTATTTTATTCAGAAACTTGATTACTAGAGTAGATATCAAGTTTAGGGGAGGATTGTTGGGAATAAAATTAGCTAAGTCACTCAGACGTTGACAAAGGGATTTCGGACGCTGACAAGAGTTAATAAGGCGCTGACAAGTTGAACGCTGACAAGAAATATTGAGGCGCTGACAAAGGAAATATTAGGAAGACAAGGACTAAATCTGCCAATGATTAATTCTTCAAGCTGGTGGACAAAATATGAAGATAAGAATTCAGAATATATTCTTAATGTTTAAAAAGATTTAGTCAATAAGTTATTTTCTATGTTTATCTTGTATATCTTCCTAAAATAGCCGATTCTAGCTTTTTGTACAAGGCTCCTTATGCTATAAAAGGAGGCCTTAAGGTTACACAACACATATCCCTTTTCATACACCTCTTCCACATATTTCACAACACTTTCATTGTAATCATTCGTTGATATTATTAATCAAAGTGAAAGTTCGGTATTCATATATTGTTTGTTTGTTCTTTATTCTAAGTATTAGTTTCCACATAATACTTAGAGTGTTGAATACACAAAGTTTCTCTACGTATTATACTTTATTCAATCTCGATAATACAAAGCTAATCGATCTAAGTGTGGGATCAACAAAGATCATAAAGAAACAGGAAACAACAACCACGGGAAAAGAAGCCGCACAAAGAACCGAACCCGAATGATGATTTTCCAAGAAAAGCCCCTCAAGTTTAAAGATTGTGCAAGTTTGGTGCCTCATCTTTAAAGAATTGTCACAAATGACCCTCCAAGAATCATTTTGTACAAGATAGGTCGCTCATGTTTAAAGATATTGCATAATCAGGCCTTGAAGAAAGCAAGATGTTCAATTTAATTCCTTATGAAAAGTTTGATCAACATTTGTGCCATAATTGACAAGTTCCCCAAAGTTATTATAAAAGGATTGGTTAATTTTAACAGCCAAAACTTCATTTGGAAACTTTTGTAAAGGTGGGGGGTGTTTTCTGCCAACTTTGATAACCTAAACCCTTAAAACCTCACCCAAACCCGACCATACCTGGATTTTAGGCCCAAAACCCGACAACCCGACCCGTTAGCCTTGCCAGCTCACGAATCCACTCACCATATATTTAATACGTTTTTCAAACGTAATTAAATATTGTTTTTAGTGGCGATAAACACCCCCCTATAACCCCAAAACGGATTAAACACATATACAATTCTTATAAACCCTGATCTTGAATTAAACTCAAAACAAAGGGATATGATATGAGTTCTTCCAGATCCATAATTAAGGCCCCCTAACCTAAGCCCCATCCCCAAAAATGTGTCACGGTCACCCATGTCACCCCTTGTGACTTGCCCTGCCCCACTATTCACATGAAAAAAGAATGGCATAGCTGATCAACGGCTTACATCATTTACTTGTTCCTCAAAGCTTATTTGGACGTCTATGATGAGCTTTTAACAATTGGACTTATGGCAATCTTCACATGATAAAACTAGACCAACTTTCAAGTTTGAACAAGAGGGTAATTCTGGCAAATCATATGCATTATGGTTTAGTTTTCTCTTGTTACTAGAAGCTTCCTGTAGCCACTATATAAGGCGTTAGTTTCATTCATTTAGTTTTGTTCCATATTTTATCTTAAGAAATTTGTAATTCCTTTTTATTTAATAAAAGTTGGTGTTTTTATTTGAAATTATAATTACTTTTTATTCAAACTGCTTGCACATAATGTCATCTATCCAAGGTGTAGAAATACACCTTGGAGGTTTGTCCTTTCTCTTTTCTTTTATTTCTGCCAATGTTCATATGTTCATGTGATTCTAGGTTTATGGTTTGTTTATGTGAAATATGTTTGGTGAAAGATGTTGTTTGAATGATCTTGGTTCTATACCGGTAGGTGTCTTGTTGGTTTGTGTTGTTTTAAACAAAAACTCTTTGTTAAAAGTTGTTATTCTAAGTTAAGGGGTGTTTGGGATTAGTTGGTTTAGAGGTTGGGATTACCACTAGGGACTCTCTATAGCTTAAACATTTTCAATATGTATTGGGTAGCTGATTTTGAGCAAAAGATTTATAGGTTTAACATAAAAGAATCATTTTAAGGGTTTGGTGGTAATCTGTTATAAAGAAAGTCCAAGTCTGTGTGTTTTTTTGTTTATGTTGTTTGGCTGGTTAAGGTATGTTAACTGATTCATTTTTCTGTCATGTATGCATGAGTAGAATTTGTGTCACCTTGTGTTCTTGTTTAAGTTCAACTTGTGTTCAAAAAATTTGTCTAAACACTGCCCTAGCCACCAGATGGTCATTCTGAATGCTAGAATGTGTTATGAGTGTTAAAATTTGGTGTGTTGCTATTTTGGAACTTGTTTTAGGTCTGTTTATCATTGAATCCTAGTTTCATATCATTTTACAGCTTGTGTGCTTATTTGAAAGTGGCCAAAAAGCATTATTTAGTTTTTTGTCTGTCAACTGTCTAAGAAGTAGTATTTGTATGTTATCTGATATCTGACAAAAAGCCCAAAGGCTTTGTCAAATATCGGAAAAAGGAGTGTGTCAGTTTATTTCTTAGATCAGCTATCTTTGTGCTTATCCACCTTTTTCTTGGCTTATTTTAGTTTGTTTGTGCTTATCTGTGACTCCCAATAAGCAAAAGCTTATTGGGGTGCCCTTTGTTCTGAAAGTAAGCTATAAAAAATAAAAAATAAAAGTAATACAAAAACCTTCCATGACTTGGGCTCGAATACGCGACCCCTCGATTGGGGGATTAGCGTGTTAACCAGTGATCCATGGGGTTTTTCCTGTCAACCCTTTGGATCATTGGTTACTTAAGGTCACTTTGGGTTCTTGCTTAAAAAAATAAGTCGTGACTTATTCTTGTCTATTTGGCTTATTGGTTAGTGCTTTTTCTTCTTTCTTATTTTTCCCTTGTTTTCATTTAGGTTTGGGTTTTTGCCGCATAGGTTTTACATTTTTCACGTTATTATATTATTTTTAATTCATTTTTCTTTTCTCATTTTTAGAAATTCATTTAAAAATAGTAAAAAATTAGTTTTAAATTTTCAAAAAATAATTTTTAGGTTTAGAAAAATATCTTTTAGGTTTACAAAATAAAAAATTTTGTGTTTGACTTTTATTTAATTATTTGAATTTTTAGATTTTAATTAAACTTTAAATTTTAATAATAATTAATTAAATTGATTTCACAAATTTTGGCTTATTTTTCATTCTTAGTTAAAATCTTTAGGATTTATTTAGTATTTTTTTTAAAATTAATTTTGTCGAATTTTACGTTACGTTTCGCGTTTTGCGTTGTAGTTCGTTTCTAGCTTAATCTGTCTTACGTTTTCTTTTATTTTCTCTTGCCAAAAGCGTAATAACTCCAAAAACGTTTATAAATCTTTGGTTTAAACACATATACCTCCTCAAGAACGAACTCAACGACAAGCACTTACGTTTTCCTAAACCGAGTGTTTAATACTTATCGACGATTAGTGCTTGTTTTCCCATAAAGCAAGTGATTAATTTTACTACATTAATGGGTACACTTAGATGTAGGTAAAAGATCCAAGTGATGTGTATCCTTGAATTAGGTGTTCGGAGTGCAGATCCAAGTTATGTAAATAGTTGGATATAGTGTTAGAGTTATAGATCTAAGTTATATGTATACTTAGATCTAGATGGTTTATGTGTTTAGGCCACAAAACACAAGGTTGTTATGTTGGGCCATAAAACATAACTAGTGTGACGATTGGTGTAGATTGGTTTTTCCTAAGATTAGAACTCGACATCTAGCTTTGTGTCAGAAAATAGGAAGTAGGTGACGTGTGTAGATTGGTCCTACCTAATATTAGGACTCGACATTTAGCATAGTGTCGGTAATCGTATAAGCAACGTGTATGGTTTTCTCCGCCTTGAAAGGAGCTTGTTGACTAGTGAAGTAACTCTCGAGTTGGGTACTCGAGGAGTGGAGTTTGGAGAAGAGGTGCTTCATGACCTAACCACTATAAATCATCGTGTCGGTACTTTCATTTACATTTATGTCTTTACGTTTATAGATGCATTTATATGTTGCGTGTTTTGTGCATTTCATAATCTAAACATCTAATTTGTGGAAAAGCTCGAGGCCTAGTACGTGTGTGCTTCATGTTTAGATTTTGGTCAAGTGTGCATCTTTTAGTCTAAACATCCTATTTGCGGAAAAGCTGAGGCTTAGTATGTGTGTGCTTAGTGTTTATACTATTTCGTGATGTACTCTTGATTTGATGTGTTTGTGTGTTTACTTAGTTATTGTCATTATGGATAACAAATACATCTCATATTAAGTCAAGCTTGATAAGGAATTTGATACAAAGGATTGTCAAAGTTTAACATGTAAGAATTGGTTTCGTCCAGTGTTGGTGGTCCCTTAAATGTACCCACGGTTCTTTAGTGATAACGAACCGCGGGTATGTTTATTGAGCCGCAGACATTGGGTTATGCAAAATATTTTGAAAACTTAATTAGAAACTATTTAACTCCTCTTCTAGTTTCTACAATTGGTATCAGATTCAAGATCTTTGCTCTCATTTTCAAGGGTAGGTATTGGATTTGTATTACAACAAGGAGGCCATCACATAGCTTATTTCAGTAAAACATTGGCTCCTAGGCATAAATCCTTATCTACTTATAAGAAGGAACTATTAGCGGTAATTCAAGCACTTGATAAATAGAGGGGTTATTTGCTGGATAAGCACTTCAAAATAAAGACAAACCATTAGTAGCTTAAAATACTTGCTTGACCAAAGGATCGCCACACCTTATTAGATGAAATGGCTCCTAAAACTTATGGGCTTTGATTATGAATTATTATATAAAAAGTTAGTGAAAATTGTGTTGTAGATGCTCTTTCCAATGTATCCACTAGTGGACAGTTGTTGGAAATGGTTTCAACCACTGCAACAACGGATTTGTTGGCAAAGTGGTGGCTAGTTGGGGTACTGATACTGAATTACAAATATTGGTGCAAAAGTTGAAACAAGGAGAAATTGTTGAGCACTATACTTGATTCCATGTCCAGTTTGTTGGGTCGAAATATATGAGTTGATGTGTCAAAACCAAAAGAAAAGGACTAAATTTGACAATGAAGAATTCTACAAGATGGTGGGAAAACTTGTAAAAAATATATTACATGAAAATAGAAGATTTAGAGATATTATACTTAGCTTCCTTTGTAAGTCAGGATTTCTATTATATAAAGAAAATCCCAAACGTAGGTTTTACATAACTTTCATTCATAATGTAAACCTGAGGTGTCTTTGTGTTCTAGGCGTGTGTTTCATGATTTACACGCCTAGGGTTACTTGTAATCGTTGTTTTAATTCAAGTAATCGTTGGTAAAATTCATCTTGTAAACACCTTGTTATGTATCTTGTTCTATTCCGCTATGTTTATCATATGAACTTGATACAATCCTAGATTAATGGTCTAAACCATTGAGTTCAACGATCTTAATGGAATCCATAATTGGTATCATAGTCGGTGGCTCTCGATATCTAGGATACAAGGTGTTAGTGTCGAAGAATGAATAAGAAGCTTAAAAATCCGTTTAGGGTTTTGAAGTTCGTATGTTTCTAAACCGCCGTAGTAAAACGATCATAACTCCTTAGTTAACCGTTGGATTGTTATGAAATTCAAACAGGTTGGTCTCTATATTTATAGCTACGATCTGACCGAAGCGATTTGATTGTTAAGCTTTCAAGAAAAATATATGGTCCGTCGAAGTTTGCTACAGAAAGTGAAACTTCTGTTTTTAGAAATTCAAGGTTAAACCTAGTGTTTCTAAAAAACCGTAGATCGATGTAAAACAGAAAAGAGAAAAGAAGGAGTTTTTGTTCGTGATTAGAAGCTGCTATAAAATAGGTGATTGAGCTGTGATGGAAGGCTGTGATCTAAAAGTTATTGGTGAATGAATAAAGATGTTGTTGATTACTAGAAGCTTTGAACTTAGGTGTCTCAGAAAAAACCCTAGATTCATTGTTTTATTGCTACTAAATTCTTGGATGCACGAGCAAAAGAATCAGTCAACGTGGGTTTAAGTACAAATTGGGACCCTCTTTTAAGGTACTTGTTGATACAAAAGTTGGTTGATCCTTGCTTGACCCGAATTAGGCTTAATTCGGGTAGGCTGGGTTCCGGCTCTTGCACCAAGTGAATGTCTTGTTGAGATCCTGCACACTAAAACAACACGCGTTAGGCTTACCGAGGGAAGGTATCCCACGATTAGACTCCAGCGTGAGAGTAAGTAATCGGTTTAGGGTTAGATAATCGGTTGTGAGTTGAGAGTATAGAGAATGTGATACCTTTGTGGAACCCTTGGGGGTTCCTTATATAGGCGGTAGAGTCCCCGTTGGGCCTCTACCGAACCTTCGGCCCCAAGTAAGAGATAAAAACCATAATTAGTTTATTTGATATCTCCTAATTAAGGATAATGAATATCCCCTTACTTTAAGGTAAATCCCTATCTTAGTTAGAATAGGATTTTGTCTAACCCTTGTCGCGTACGGCAGAGAAGTGGGCCGCAGTCTGACACGTACGACCCATGCCACCCAGCCCAAACGTGTTGGACTAGACACGGGTAATACCAATGGGCCGGGCCCGTGACCCGGCTCGGGGAATATACGTCATCATGTCCCCCCAGTCTAGTTGTTACAGCCGTAGGCGTAATATCTAGACTAATAAGTGCCTCTCAAACGTAGGAGAAACCCATTCAAAATGTTTGAACAAAAAACCGTGAACACGCCGCGCATGACAAGCGTGGACAAGGTATTCCTTTGTTCCCAATGAGTTGCACCCAGCCGTACGTGACAACCGAGACAAAATAAATGCATCATTGAATACAGTCAAATGTATGACCGCATACCCGACAGTTTACACTGTTCACCCGACAAGTTCGACAGACAAAACGTAACAGTCAGAACCTCGAGCGTCACAATAACAGAGTTAGAACTGACCCGTGGGTCCCTCCTGACTTTTCACTTACCACTCAGTCCCTAACCACACGATTTAGGTTAGTGGAGGACACGTGGCGTTAATCCCATGGACCACCACTAACCAGGCAACCCTATAAATAGTTTGTGTGTGCGGCTGTATGTTACACATAGTCATTTTTCTCTTTCCTCCATTAAAGCTTTCTCTCCATTTTCCACTTTCTCCCGCACGGATCATCCCCAAACCAGGTTAGAACACCATGCCTTTCTTTATTTCTAAATAAATTCATGGCTAGAAACAACCCTACTATCGGATCCGTGCTAAACGTAATGTCAGAAGTGAAACTGAGAGAGTTTTTCTCTGATTATTATATTTCCGAGAACCTTCATCCCACCATTCCTGGTGAAGGGGAGCTCATTACTGAAGCTCCTCAAGGAAATATTGGTGTATATACCCGCTTTTTTGATGCGGCTAACTACCGTATCCCTTTTACTAGGTTCCTTGTAGATTTACTAGGTTACTACGATGTACATATCACCAGTTGCATGGTATAGGTGCATGCAAGATAAGCCAGATTGAAATCTTGTGCCGTGCACGATATATCCCCCCAACTGTAGAATTGTTTAGGGTATTCTATCTGCCGTACATAGCAAATGGCTGGCTATCCTTCAAAAAACGATCCCAAAATAGCCCCGTAAGCCATAACAAACCAATGGATTCGCTGAAGAATTGGTATGAACACTATTTTTTCATTGATGTCGTAGCATGGCCGACTAACTTTGTATTTAAAACCCACCTTTGCCACGACTTCCTTCCCAATGCTAATGAATACAACGCCCGTGATATGCATGAAATAGATAGGAATAGGACGGGCTTCCAAAAAAACCTACCTGAATCATACCTTTGCCTTATAGGCATAAGTCGTAATTACTTTGGCCCCTCAAACAGATATCCTGTGTTTTGGAGAGGACGCGGTGAGGGTAAGTGTAGCGTACGCCAGTCTAAATGTTATGCCTAACCTGTAGTCCGTAACTAATACATTGATTTTGTTTGTAGAAATGAAATTCTTTGGAGTGCTACGCCAAGGCAACCCTAAGCTCATCCTTGAAGGATTACGCCCTAGGCGAGAGGATGAGCTTCCCTTGCTTGAAAAAACCAGGGACGTGACCATTGCTTTGGCGGCCGTGTCGGACCCTCCATCAGACACAGAGGGTCCACGCTCCTGAAGACCCCCCCTCGATTTGCCAACGAGGATGGGGACGAAACAATGTTGGATGATGGTGTCGGGCCGTCCACCCGTCCCCGAAATTGCAACAGTTATCAGGACGAAGAACAAGATGACAATATTGAGAAGACCACCTCTAGCCTAGCCCGGATGATGGGCGATCATGAAGAAGAAGAAGAAGTGCAGCAACCTGTGGAGGAGGAAGAGGAGGAACAGGAGCCCACCCTCCGACGTACCGGAAGGAGATCCAAGAGGGTCAGAACGACCAACATCCCTCCTCCAGTCAAAAGACTGCGTGAAGACCACCCCCTCTACCAATCTGGTGAAAGCACTACCCAAGCCTCGGGAGCGGCGCAGGGTACGCACCCGACCCCAACTATGCCGGCCATGGTTGCTGAGCCAGTGGCGCAGGTTGCTCCGACTGTATCAGAACTTGAAAGAGCAAACCAGTAAGTCTTCCTCGCACGTATCTGTTCCTTCGTACCATGGAACGGCCTTACCATTTTAGTAAAGCTCTTTTTTTTATATATATTAAACACTTGTGTTTATAGAGAAAATCCTGCTGGGGACGTGCCGGCTACAGGTGCCAAGAAAGGTAAAGAGCCAACTTTCGAGGCCGAAGCCTCTAAACCCGCGACGGCATTCGAGGAAGGTTCATCAGACTCACAAGAATTCCATGTGGCTGGCCCACCCCAACAATTCATCCCAGATCGGAAGACATCCACCACAATTAGAATGAAGGAACCTAAGGAATGCCAGGAGTACCTTGATAACTGCATTCCTCCTGGCCTGGTTGCGGACATCAACGAAATAAGTCATGCAGACTTGGAGGATGATTATAATTGGACCCTCGTCCATCATATGGCCACGGGCACCTCCATGCGTGTAAGATTTGAGGCCGCCCTAAAACACGTGGATTCTTTGAAGAGAAAGAATACCCGCAGGGAGGAGATGATTGAGCAGAACGAGTCTGCAATCGAGTCCCTTAAATCTCAACTCGCGGCTGCTGAGGGGACCGTGAAAGGTCAGGCCGCCCATGCCACTGCTCAGGACCAACGTATCGCCGACCTTGAAGCCCAACTTGCAGCTTCTCAAAACAAGGTAAAATATATGAATTGCTAACCGTGTTCCTTACATACATGCTTCCCAAAAAACTCGTCATAACCTTAGCATGATTCCTACATGTGACCGCAACCGAGGCATTGGCGAAGACATATTTGGACCAAGCATCAATCCTCTCACAGGAGTTGCATATGACACGTTCGTTAGTTGGCGGAGAAGAGCCTTTGAAGAGGGAACTTACTGGAGTCAAGGCTGAGCTAGAAAAGGTGATCAAGGCATCCACCCAAAAGGATGCTAAGCTGGACGTACTTGTCACTGAACGTGACGAGGTGATATACCCCCAGCTACTTACGGCCATTGTTGGTCGTAGGTGGATGGTGGGTCATGGAGCGCGCTTGGCCGTGATGAAAGTGCTGGAGGCCCCCTCCTTCGTGCAGCAGTTTGCCGAGCTTGTAGCGGACGGTATTGACCATGGTCGCCACGAAGGTATGTTCGAGGCCGCATAATTGATAAGCGCTAAGAAGGACTTCACCAAACATTCCTATCATAATCCCAAAGCGGCTAGCAAGATGACTGAAACCATGGCAGCCATGAGGGACTTGGAGTACCCCTTCTTGGAAGAGCTTGAGTCCACCAAGGATTTGTCAAACGAGGAAATGATGAACAGACTACGCCGGGATGCAAGCACTCAAGATGGAGAGATTTCTCATGCCCACCTCACGCCTTCTCCTAACCAACTAACTTTACCCGTTTATGAAGACGTCACCAGGATCGTGATTGGTGAACAGGGCTTGAGGGAGACGTTGGAGGCGCATGCGGCCCGGTCCCGCAGCCAGAAAGGAGATACCGGTGAAGCTTCCTCATCACAGCTTTCTAAAGAGAGTGATGGGATAATCAAGTCCCCCCCCCCCCCATGTAGGATGTACTCTAGCCTTGCTAGTTTTTGAACAATATAACGTGTAATAATTATTCGTCCGTGGATGTCCACGGCACCCTTGTGTTGTAAACCATATTAAAACACTTGGCATGTATGATGTATATGTCCGTGGTAATCACGACAATTTTGTTTATATATTTGTGAAACTTGTTTTTACTCAGAGATATTGTATATCTGTATGCATGACATGTCACGGCTGATCCAAGAACAAAACATAGTCTATATTTTACTAGACATGCACAGTGTGTCTTTACCATGTCTAATACTGTGTTAGTATGGCGTGAGGGAACTTATTACAACGTCTTGTTAATAAGGTGTCTAGTAAGGATACATGATCCACGTCACTGGGGTTGCATCCCTCTTACGCGACAAGTTGAATTATTAAGTTCACTTAATCCTTTTACCCCGCCTGGGAGCGAATAGTACATGTACGGTTGAATGAATGCATATGAATGGATAAAAAATATACTGTAAACAATGGTTAGATCTAAAGGACGCAAGACAACAATTTGCACAAGAATGGACCGCGGAGCTAGCTAGGCACCGCGGTATTTTATTAGAACGGTTACAATTTTTTTGACAGAATTGAAATCCTAAGACAAAATAGACCCTAGAAAACATAAAAAACAAAGAATACATGGATCTTTACTGAAGCTGATTTAGCATAGTATCCATGCGGAAGCCGTAGCCTTTTAGAGATAGCATCGTTTGAGATTGCAAATGTTCCAAGTGCGAGCCAAGTCCCGGCCATCCATATCGCGTAACTTGTACGCACCCAGCCTCAAAGCTTCGGCAACCTCATACGGTCCTTCCCACTTTGGACCAAGTTTTTCCAGTATCTTTTGCGCGACTTGCCTCATTGGTACGATACACATAATCCCCCGGTCGAAAAGAAACACCTTTGACTTTCGAATCATAATAAGCTTTCATACGTGCTTTAGACTTAGCCTCATTGATGGATGCTATCTCCCTTTTTTCCTCCAACAAGTCCAAGTTGACCCGGAGTTACTCATCGTTCATGACGACATTAACTTCCACTGTGCGGATTGTTGGCATCCTGATTTCTGCTGGGATAACAGCTTCGGTGCCATAGGCCAGCACAAAGGGAGTGTCTCCATTGGCTGTCTTGATCATGGTTTGGTGCGCCCATAATACGTGAGGTAGTTCGTCCACCCATTTTGCGCTTCTCTCATCCAGGTGTGCCTTGATACCTTTACCCAAGCTCCTGTTCGCCCGTTCTACCAGGCCGTTAGTCTGTGGGTGTTTGACTGATGCAAAACGCCTTCTGATTCCTAATGCTTCACATCAATCCTTGAATGGGTTATCAGCAAACTGCTTTCCTTTGTCCGAAATAATCTCGCCTGGTAAGCCGAAACGACATACAATATTTTCCCACACAAACTTTTTTACTTACGTGCCTATGATAGTTTTTACCACTTTAGCTTCTATCCAGCGAGTGAAGTAGTCCATGGCCATAATTAAGAACTTAACACCCCCCGCGGCCACAGGGAAAGGCCCTGCCATGTCAATTCCCCATTTGTAGAATGGCCATGGGGACGTGATGGGTGTTAATTCTTGCTGTGGATGTCGTGGCACTGGACTGTGGACCTGACAATCACTGCACTTAAGAATCATGTTTCGGGCGTCCCGATGCATAGTTGGCCAATAGTATCTTGTACGTAGTGCTCGTGCTACTACCGATCTAGGGCCTGCGTGCATGTCGCACGACCCTTCATGTATCTCACTAATCACATAGCTAGCCTGGCATGGTCCCACATAACGGAGCCACAGCTGTAGGAAAGAACGTTTGTATAAAATGCCATCTCGTAGCTCGAAGTGCTGTGACTTCCGTTTGATACGCCTTGCTTTCGTCTCGTCCTCGGGAAGGATCTCATTACTTAGATAAGTTATGATCGGGGTCATCCATGTAGGCCCTTCTTCAACGACTATGGATGTTACTTCTCCCACTGTAATGGACTTTTCTTTGAGTATTTCCACCAGCACCTACTTAGATAAGTGAGCAAAGCTTGTATACGCGATCTTACTGAGAGCATCCGCTTTCTTGTTCTCTCCTCGCAGGACTTGCTTGATGGAGAACTTCACAAAACTGGCAATAAGTGACTTGACTTTTTCCAAGTATTGGATCATGTTCTCCTCCTTAGCCTCGTACCCACCTAGGATATGGTTTGCGACCAGCCGTGAATCCACATAGGCTTCAAGGTTGCGGACCCCCATCCTAGCGGCGATTTTTAAGCCCGCAATCAATGCTTCATATTCCGCCTCATTGTTCGTGGCCGTAAACTCAAAGCCTAGGGCATATGTGAACTCCATTCCTTCCGAATTTGTGAGTATAAGGCCTGCTCCCGATCTGTCCGTGCAAGAGGATCCATCCGTGAATAGGACCCATGGTTCTGCTGGGATAACCTCCTCTTGTACCACCGACTCGTCATCATCGGGTTTGTCGATTATGAAGTCTGCCAGCATTTGGCCTTTAATAGCCGTCCTTGGTCTATAGGAGATGTTGTGCTCCCCTAGTAGGACACTCCACTTTTGTAGTCTTCCTGCTACGTCTGGTCTGGAAATCACCTGTTTTATCGGTTAGTCCGTAACCACCGCTATTGGGTTTGCCTGGAAGTACCGGCGTAACCTTTTTGCCGCATAGACCAACGATAAGACTAATTTTTCCATCGATGAGTAATTTAGCTCCGGCCCTTGCAGTGCTCTGCTTATGAAATAGACCGGAGTTTGGACCGAGTCTCGATCGGTCATGAGGACAGCGCTTATTGCCCCGTACGTAGCGGACAGATACATGATTAGCTCCTCCTTAGGTCGCGGGGCGACCAGCATTGAAGGGCCGCAAGGTGCTGCTTGAGCTGTCCAAATGCTTCCTCTGCCTCTTTCGTCCAGCGAAAGTCTCCTTTCTTCAGGCACTTATTGAGTGTTTTAAAGAGAGGGAGTGATTTTTCGGCCTACTTTGATAGGAACCTATTGAGGCCTGCCAGTTTTCCGTTAAGTGACTGTACCTCCTTAAGTGTCCGAGGAGATGGAAGTTGTATCACCGCGTCCGTCTTTTCTGGGCATGGTTTGATGCCGTTTGGGCTAATCATGTATCCTAGGAACATGCCTTCGGTTGCCCCAAACGTGTATTTTTTAGGGTTTAGCTTCATGTTGATTTTGCGCAACGTGCCGAAAGTCTCCTGGATGTCACGGAGAAGTTCATCTTCTGTATGGCTTTCGATAACCAAGTCATCTACATAGACTTCAAGGTTACGTCCTATCTGTGAGTCAAAGGCTTTATCAACGAGTCGTTGATACGTGGCACCCGTGTTTTTGAGTCCGAATGGCATTTTTGTGTAGCAATACACCCCCTGACTGGTGTGGAATGCCGTTTTTTCCTCGTCCTCCTCTGCCATTTGGATCTGGTGATACCCCTTATATGCGTCCTGTTAGCCCTATATTTTATATAGTCGAACAAGAATGTAATTGGTCATCTTAGTCGTTATTGGTCTTGTATAGTAATAGGTTAGTCGGGAAAAGCGGGCTTGGACTTTAAGCTAATATTGTCTTTGTTAGGGGCTATATGCCCAAGTGAATGCCAAGCCCGACCCAAGATGAAGCCCACAAAGGCCTTAGAGCCGTGGCATATATAACCCTCTTCCACATGTGGAAGAGGGTGTTGGTTCATTTCATAAAACACCTAGTTTTTGTGTAAACCTTCCACTTCTCTCTCTACTCTCTCTCTACTTTTCTACTATTTCTCTCTCTAAATCTTGTGTTATGGATTGAATGGGAACAACATTTGGTATCAAGAGCCTATAGTGGATAGGTGATTGAAGATTCGTGTGTTGTGTTCTTGATTTTTTCGTGCCTATTTTGATCCAAAAACTCACGTTCCAAAAATTTTCTTGTGTTTTTATGGTTTATTCTTGATACAAATCACCTACTTACTATTGGTAGTGATTTGGTTTTGTTATTTTGGTTAAAAACACAAAATTTTTGGGTGCTTGATTCATTTTTAGGCTAAAAATCACGAATTTGTTGTGTTCTAGTACTATCCGAGAAAAGGGGTAATTTTGATTCTTTGGTACGATCTGACTTTGTGTTTGCATAAACCCTGGGGGTTTCTACTTGCGATCCATAGTCACGATCCATTGTTACGATCTAACTGCGATCATTAGTACGATCCAAGTTACGATCTGTGACTACGATAGCTCACTAAGATCAAAAGTACGATCTAGACTACGATTGCTTAGTACGATTGCTAAGTACGATCTAGGATAAGATCAGGGTACGATCGCTTCACTACGATAGCTCAGTACGATCGTTGGATACGATCACCAATACGATCAAGTGAGTACGATCCAAGAGTACGATCACTCGTTATGATCTACTACTGCGATCAGACTACGATAAGTGAGTACGATCCGACTGCGATCTAGGAGTACGATCAGAGTGCGATCAGACCACGATCATAGAGTACGATCAGAGTGCGATCAGAGTGCGATCAGAGTGCGATCTAAGAGTGCGATAGGTCACATTGCGATGGACATATAAATTTTGTTTGAGCAATTTTTAGACTTAGCCACTATCTAGACTAGTCTCGGAAAATAGTTTACACGAAGATTAAAAAAAAAAAAAAAAAAAAAAAAAAAAGAGTTAAAAATTTTAGGTCAAGTAAATTCAAATTTTTTTCCCTACTAGTTTTTGGCTATTTCTAACTCAATTTCAAAATTTGGCGATACAAAATTTTTCGGCTTACCGTTTGTCGGACTGAGGAATTTATTGTCGGACTAAAGATTCTCGGAACTCTACGAAATTTCAACCACACCTCATCACAACAAATCCACTAAGATCTGCAATTCATTCACAAGTATTCACCATGTCTAACAACAACATCAACATTGCAACTGCTAATCAAATTCGTTTGGAACAAGGTGGCAACGGTAATCCACCTGTGCTCACTGCCGGTTGTTACGTTCAATGGAGATCTCGTTTTCTCAGATTTCTCGACGGAAAAGAAAACCGAACTGCTCTTTGTCACTGCCTTGAGAATCCACCTGCAGTTTTTGAATTCAGACCAATTACCACACAGGCAGAGGATGGTACTTCATCAACTATACGAGCTATGGAGGATTTTGACACATGTTCTGCTGAGAAAAAGAAACTCCTCCAAGCTGAAGCTGATGCTGTAAACTTCATACTCACTGGAATTGATAACGATATCTATTCCACAGTTGATGCATGTCCTAATGCTATGGAAATGTGGAATGCAATTCATCGATTAAAGCAAGGTGAGTCGATCAACGTTCAAGATCTCGAGACTAATCTACTTTGGGAGTTTGGAAAATTCACATCGGAAGATGGTGAATCCATTGACTCATATTACTCGAGATTCTACAAAATGATGAATGAGCTTGTCAGAAATCAGTGCACCATCTCCAATCATCATGCCAATGTTCAGTTTCTACTTCAACTCAAACCGGAATGGCAAAGGTTTGTGACTTTGGCCAAACAAAGGGAGGATATCAAGACTATATCTTACCACAAACTTTATGACATATTGAAACAACATCAGAATGAAGTGAATGAAGTTAGGGCTGAAAAGGCAGAACGATCTGCGAACTCTATTGCTTTTGTGGCTGCTACTTCAACAAAACCCGTTCCACGTCAACAACCACCTACTCATTCCTCGAAGTCATCAAGCTCATCCACCAAACCTCTAGCTGCTGCTAAACACAAAGCAAAATCAATTGTCCCCACTCCACCTCCAAAGTATGACACCGAGTCAGATGGAGACAGTGATGATGAACAAACTTCAAGGGACAAGAAGATTGAAGAACTCATGTCCTTACTCACCACAACTTATAAGAAGATCTACAAACCTACCAACAACCTCAGATCATCATCCAATGCTAGATATAAGGAAGTTGATCATGCACCTCGGTATGATCGTGATGCTAGGTATGATAATCAGAGGATGCCGAATCAAGTTGGGGCTAGAGACACTGTAGGCACTCCGGTTGTGCAAAAGACTGGGATTCAATGCTTCAACTGCAAGGGATTTGGGCACATGGCTAGGGAATACAAGAAGCCAAAACGGGTTAAGGATTCGGGATATCACAAGGAAAAGATGCTGCTGTGTAAGAAAGAAGAAGCAGGAATTCCACTCACAGCAGATGAAGTTGACTGGCGTGATGACACTGATGATGAAGCCGATGATCAAGAGTTGGAGGCACATTATGTGTACATGGCAAAGATTCAAGAAGTGATCCCAGAGACTGATGATACTTCTGGACCCATCTATGATTCTGAGCCACTTGAAAAGGTACCATCACATGATAACTATAATGTGTTTGCTAATGAACGACGTCATCCTGAGCAACCCGAAAGCATCAATGACACATATGTAATGGACACGGAGGATAGCAATATATCTACGGATTCACAGCATATGTGTAATGATGACGGAAAAGCTGTTCAGGATACTGACTCGGATGAGGACCGTGATTTGCTTGCGTCTATTATTGATTCTTTAAAACATGAAATTGAGGAAAACAAAGAGCCAAATAAACGTTTGAAGCAAGCAAACACATCCTTAGCCGAGGAGATAGACATGCTTAAAGAGTGTGATTATGTAAAAGAAGCGGATCGACGGGTTGCGATAGCTAATGGTTTGGTATATGAACGTAAGGTGCTCAATGAACAATATTGTTCTGAAGTAACACACAAAATTCATATGTCAAAACAAAAGATATTGGACCTTGAAGAACAACTTCTGCTACATAAACTCCAAATTACTGAATTAGAGTCGGTTAACAAAGAACAAACTAAGCTTTATAAAACTCGTGAAGAAAAGGATATTGAAAAAATTCTTGCTTTGGAAAAGAGAGTCGACACGTTAAACAACATTGTTTACAAAACGGGTCAGTCTATTCAAACTATGAATATGCTCAATAGAAATATGAAAACGAGTTTTGTCAAGCCTGAATATCTCAAGAAAGTTCAAAGTACCAAGCCTGCTCTTTATGATATCGGTTGTTATGTTGATAATCTTGCTCTTATGCTTTCCCCTGACTGCGACGAAATCATTCGTCAACAAGAAGAAAGTCGATCGAACTTAAGTGATTTGATAAACCTTTCTGATTCTAACAATCATATTACGTTTGTCCCTCAAAAAGAACTTTCAAAAGAACAAAAGATGTATAATAGTGTTCCACCACCAAGTGATGAACCAAAAAAGAAAGTTTCTTTAAAAAGGAGTTTCAAAAAGCAATCAATTTTGTTAGAAAAGCGAATTTTGGATGAAAAACGTAAATGGGATGAGAAAAGCAAAAGTGTTCAGCAATTTGAGTTTATAAAACAAGGGGTTTTAAATTTGTACAAAGGTGTCGTCGACTATGAAAAAGTTTCTAGGGATACCATTTGGAATATTAAACCTAACCCACAAGTAGAAGTCGTCATTCAACAATGCATTGTTCCAACAATTGATGATCTTTCAAAAAATGTGGAAATGTTTTATAATGCTCTCACTGAGGAAATGTTAACTGATTTAAGTTATGTTAAATCTCTTGAAGATGAAGTTGATTTTCTTCAAACTAAATTAAAAACACAAGAACACCAAATTTCTAACGAAATTGATCGACTTTCTAAGGAATACTTTTATGCTGACCATATGAATGCTATACTTGGTGTGTATACCGATCTTGATCAATATTGTCATGTAGCATGTCTAGTGTCAGAATCGGACGAAAAATGTCGCAATCTTGAAGTAGAGCTTTCAAAACAAATTCAGCCATATAACAAACTTTCGAAAAGTTTTTCTCAACTTGAGAAACACTCCATTTCTCTTGAACTTGCTTTACAAAAAGGTGAAAAATCTCATAATCATAAAAAGTGTCAAGAAATGTCAGCTTCTTCGTTTCGTCTACTAAATGAAAAAGATTTCGAAATCAATGATTTGAAAGCTCAGCTAAAAGAAAGGGACATAGCCATAAGTGAGTTACAGAAACTCATTGAGAAAATGAAAGGAAAGTCTGCTTTGGGTAAACCATCCGCCGTTCGTCAACCGAATGCGGTTAAATGCCCTAAATCATCTATTTTGGGACAATCCCCACAGACTTCGCCTAAGATAGGAAATGATAAGAGTAGCAATGTGATAGCACCTGGAATGTATAAGATGAACACTAAGCCCACTCAAACTGGAACATCGCGGTTACCTGAGAATATTAGGAAAACTAATCAACGTGTGTCTTCTTCTACAGGAGTAATCCCCACTACTAGCGTTAGCGGACCACAACTTAAGAGCAATAGAATGCAAGATAAGGTCATGCCTAACAATAGTCAAGGAAAGAAGTTGGAAGTAGAAGACCACCGTAGGAATTTTAAGTTTTCTAAGAATAAAACGTCTGTAACTGCATGTAATGACAGTTTAAATGCTAAGACCTCGAATGTTGAATTTGTTTGTGTTGAATGTGGAAAATGTGTTCGTACTTTCAATCATGATGCTTGTGCTCTTAATCATAATGGTGTGTATACTAGAACTAGGAAGCTTATTCGTGTGCCCACTAGTACTAGTGAAACCACAAGAACTTTGAACCAATCCACTGATCAACCACTTAGAAACTAAGTGCGTTAGAATCCACTACTCTACGTAAACAAAGCAGGTTAAAGAAGCTTTATGAGAACATGATTAGGACATGTACACGGGGGTATTCAAGATTTACACCACCCGGATACAAATGGGTACCTAAGACAACCCCTATTCTAATTGGGTCTATGAATGTTAACTTGCCTTTAGAATCTAGGTCCACTACTCTTTTGGAACCCGTTTCTATCAAGGGCTCCCATTTGTCAAATGCTACATTGTCTTCTAATTATTCTGCAGCTCGTCGAAATCATCCTATTCATAATGGACTCCGGGTGCACAAAGCACATGATGGGCAATCTCAAGCTTCTCATTAACTTCGTGGAGAAGTTTCTGAGTACGGTGCGGTTTGGAAATGATCAGTTTGCACCGATACTTGGATATGGTGATTTGGTTCAAGGAAATCTCACTATCAAACGGGTTTATTACGTCGAGGGACTGAATCACAATTTATTCTCGGTTGGTCAATTTTGTGATGCGGATTTGGAAGTGGCTTTTCGGAAATCTACTTGCTATGTTAGAGACTACGATGGGAATGACCTTCTTACAGGTTCTCGTGGTTCTTATCTCTACACAGTAACTCTTCAAGACACATCTTCAACAAATCCAATTTGCTTAATGGCTAAAGCTTCATCATCTCAAGCATGGTTATGGCATCAACGATTGTCACATCTCAACTTTGACACCATCAACTTGCTTTCGAAGAATGATATTGTGACCGGTCTTCCTAAGTTGAAATTCGTCAAACACCATCTTTGTTCTTCTTGTGAGTTGGGGAAAGCAAAACGGAAGTCTTTCAAAACAAAGACTACCCCAAGCTCAAAAGGACGATTGGAACTTCTACACATGGATTTATGTGGTCCCATGCGTGTAGAGAGTATTAACGGGAAAAAGTACATTCTCATAATTGTTGATGATTACTCTAGATACACATGGACTTTCTTCTTAAGGTCCAAAGATGAAACACCAGAGGTTCTCAAAAACTTTCTCAAGATGATACAACGCAATCTTCAAGCTCAAGTCTTAACCGTAAGAACGGATAGGGGTACTGAATTTTTGAACAAGAACTTGCAATCTTACTTTCAAGAAGAAGGCATCGAACATCAAACGTCTATTGCTCGAACTCCTGAACAAAACGGCGTTGTCAAAAGACGGAACCGTACTTTGGTTGAGGCTGCTCGAACAATGCTTTCTGCTTCAAAATTACCGCTATTCTTCTGGGCTGAAGCAATTGCAACTGCCTGTTATACTCAGAATCGTTCTCTCGTCATCCCTAGACATGAAAATACACCTTACCACATCATCAATGGCAGGAAACCTACTGTCAAATTCTTTCACGTATTTGGATCTTTATGCTACATCCTTAAAGACGGTGAGAATCTCGACAAGATGAAAGAAAAAGGTGATGCATGTATTTTTGTGGGGTATGCTACATTGTCGAAAGGATATCGAGTCTATAACAAGAGAACAAAGATTATTGTCGAAACAATTCATGTGAACTTTGACGAATTGCCACAAATGGTACTTGATCACAACAGCTCAAGTCCCGCACCTCATTGTCCAACAATGGCACCTACACAAAATAGTGTATGTCCCGTGCAAGAATGTCAACAAAGTACTCCTACAGCAGACTCGACGGATACGACACAAATGAATGAGTTGGTTGATTTATATGATCCGATGTTTGATGAATATTACTACGGAAACAATCAAGTTGTGTCAAAGCCTTCCGCTGTCAATACTGCTGATGCACCCGCACAAAATCAACAAGACACAACTGCATCTACTTCAGCAACTGTTGCTCAAGAGACAATTCCAGTGGATACTCAACAAACTCAAGAAACTGTCATACAACCAACATCACCAACCGTCAATGCTAAAGGAGGAAACAACAATCAAGCAGTCGATGCACAACCTGACGAAGAAGAATTTATCAACCCATTCGGTACACCGGTACACGAAGTCGGAGAGTCTTCTACTCAACATGTTGATCCGTCCAACATGCATACATTCTACCAACCATATCCATCCACTCACCATTGGACACGTGATCATCCATTGGAGCAAGTCATTGGAAATCCTTCACAACCAGTTCGAACACGCAGACAACTCGAAACTGATGGCGATGTGTGTATGTATGCACTCACCGTGAGTTCAACTGTACCTACAAACATCAAGCAAGCCATGACTGATCATGCGTGGATTGAATCAATGCAAGACGAAATTCATCAGTTTGAACGCCTAAATGTTTGGGAACTTGTTGACCGACCCTATGGAATGTCAATTTTAGATTTCAAATGGATCTGGAAAAACAAACTGGATGAAGAACAAACCATCATCAAAAACAAATCTCGTCTTGTGGTTAAGGGATACCTTCAACAAGAAGGAATAGACTACGATGAATCATTCGCTCCAGTTGCTCGTTTGGAAGCTGTCAGGATACTCCTTGCTTATGCTGCACATAAGGGCTTCACGGTTTTTCAGATGGACATTAAAACTGCTTTTCTCAACGGTCATTTGAAGGAAGAAGTGTATGTGAATCAGCTGGAAGGATTCATCGATCCTCATCACCCTGACAAAGTCTATCGTCTCAAGAAGGCTATATATGGACTTAAACAAGCTCCAAGGGCATGGTACGAAGAACTATCCAACTTCTTGGTTTCCAAAGGATTCTCCAAAGGTTCTATTGATCCTACTCTCTTTATTAATAAATATGGGGATGACATACTGCTGGTGCAAGTTTATGTTGATGACATTATTTTTGGTTCTACGAACCCAAAACTTTCAAAACGTTTTGAAAAATTAATGCACAGCAGATTTGAAATGTCAATGATGGGGGAGCTAAAATTCTTTTAGGCCTCCAGATTCATCAATCCCCACGTGGTATCTTCATAAACCAAGCTAAGTATGCTCAAGAGATACTTAAAAATCATGGTATGACCTCATGTGCTCGCGTTGGTACACCATTGTCGACCACATCCCTAGACGCTGACTTGTACTCATATCCCGTAGATCAAACGCGATATCGCAGTATGATCGAGTCACTTATGTACCTTACAGCCAGCAGGCCTGATATTCATCATGCCACATGCTATTGTGCACGATATCAAGCCAGACCTACTCAAAAGCACCTCAAAGAGGTTAAACGGATCTTTCGGTACCTTAAGAATACCATTCACATGGGACTCTGGTATCCGAAGGGAACCGGTTTTCATCTAACAACTTTTTCAGATTCTGATTACGCAGGTTGCCTTGATAGTCGTAAAAGCACTTCTGGTAGCATACAATTTCTAGGGGAAGACAAGCTTGTCAGCTGGTCGTCAAAGAAGCAGGATTGCACTTCGCTCTCATTAGCTGAAGCAGAATATGTGGCTCTATCCGCGTGCTGTGCTCAAGTCCTCTGGATGAGAACTCAACTCACGGATTATGGCTTCCACTTTGATCAAATACCTATGTATTGTGACTCAAAGTCGGCCATAGCCATATCTTGCAATCCGGTTCAGCACTCCCGCACCAAGAACATCGATGTCAGATATCACTTCATCAAGGAACAAGTGGAACGCGGCATTGTGGAATTATACTTTGTCAGAACTGAGTACCAGCTGGCAGACTTGTTTACAAAAGCTCTCTCGAAAGATAGGTTTGCGTATCTCGTTGGCCGTCTTGGTATGAAGTATATGACTCCAGAAGACTTGGAGGTTTTGGCAAATGAAGCTGCTTGATATTCTCTCACAATGACTTCTAAGCGCATCACAGCTTAGGACTCGGACCTCAACTAAGGAAAGTTTATCTCGGACGATAACTTATCCTTCTTAACGAGAAAATCATATTTCTCGGTCATGATCTTCTCATAAAAACATTCAAAGTTTTTAAGTTCATGAAAGACGACTTCTAAGTAAATGTCAGCTTAGAACTCGTACTTCCACTTAAGGAAAGTTTATCACGGATGATAACTTATCCTTCACAACGGGAAATTAATTTTTCTCGGTCATGAGCTAGTCACAAAACATTCAAAGTTTTGAGCTCATGTAAATCGGAATTTATTTTAAAACCGTTGAACACAATTTTTCAAGAATTTCTGAAAAGATTTTTCTAAATCTTTCAAAATTGTGTGTTCAACACTCCCTTCCTTATATGTGGTTTTTATATCTCAAAATTGTCATATGTTATTCTGATCAATTTTTGAGGGGGAGCGTTTTAAAATCAAACCTTTTAATGTTGTTGGGTACATCTCTAAAATTGTCATATTTTATGTATCCAACACATTCCGAAAATGATATGAAATTGTCAAATATAATATATTATATCGGTTAAGGCATCTCATCTCCGTACCTCAACATATTTTGTGGTGTCGTTTTTCCAAAATTTTGTCAAATTTTGTCTCAAGACACACATATATTGTTGAGGGGGAGCAACCCGACTTAATGTTCCATGATTCTTGCGTGCACACATGTTTCTCTCCCAATCGGTTTTCAGAAAGTGTCATACTTTAATCAATTGGTATCTCTAATATGATATTTTTATATTAGAGATAGGGGGAGAAAATGTGATTAAAATGTAATATATCGCAACATGTGATCTTAAAGACTCAAGTGCAACTCTTTCCTTCACATGCCAAACAATTTCGTTTATCGATGCATGTGTGTAGGGGGAGCTTTTTGAAAATATAAAACTTTCAAAGTGTTAAAAGTTTTGATTTTTATCAAGCACTTTGAATGGTTTTCAATGGTTTTATGGTTACGATCTTTACCCAAAACAACCTACTATTCACGACGGAACGATGGAGTCAAAAGGTGGTTTAGGATAGGAAACTAAGTCCTATGATCCAACCAGAACCGGAGGGATCTACCCAAGGACATTCCATAGCTAGAAATAGTTGTCCTTAGGAAAGATGGAAAACACGGAGTGGAATGAAGCTGAATGCGGACCAATTACTTAAGTTAGCACTAGAACAATCACAACAAGGTGCTAATGATGACGTATTGGTAAACATTGAAGGAGTTGAATATTCTATGCAACTTAGGTAGAAACCGGGTTAACACATCTTTTGAAGACAAGTGTCATGGACCCAGTGATGCGATGCACAACCCTTCCCCAGCCATTCGAGTTTCTCTTAAAAGAAACTTGTCTCATTGTCACGGAGATCAACACGTATCTATTGACTTTCTCACTCCGAGTCAGTTAATATTGAAAAGGTGGCAGTCTGCTCCAGCCTCCGAATACCAAAATGCACTTATTGAGTCTAGAGCCAAACGAGATATATCTATCATCTCATTTGGACACAATCGAGTCCTACGCATTATCCTTGTGATATTGCCAGAACATCTGAGTGATACGATTCACAATGAAGATGGAAATCCTGCTTGAGCCAGCATCAAACAAGCTCATGGTAGGTAACTTGTGTGATTCTACACGAATCAAACTTGTGAGAACTGGAAAGCAACTAAGTTTGGATTCTTAATTGATTCAAACTTGATTCCAGGTTTCTTCGCAAAATCCATGTGATGCCAGAACATTCAGAGTGACACTCATTAGTGTTCACTGTGACGAATGGAAATCCTTCCAGTGTCAACATCAAACAGCACTGCGGTAGGTAACTCGCAATATTCTCTATGAATCAAGCTTGTGACAAACTAGAAAGCAACAATGGTGCGATTCTTTTAGAATCAAACTTGTTCCAAGAAATCTGAATTGACGACTCTAATCAGACGGATAATTTATCCTTATGATTCACTCTTTATGTTCGCAGTCTGCTTTGAGACGGTCGAGTAAAGAGAACTGGCTACTACCACCGGGAAACCCCGTCAAGGAGGTTCTTAATCGAATCTACCTGATCACAGGTACGGTATCTAATACCGTTTAACGGTCTTCACCGACCGGAGGTAAAACGCTACCGAGTTAGGGTGAAATGTTCAAAGCCATTTCATCCGTGTCTGTATATGTTACCGTATATCAAGAAGGTGGCGTAGCTGTGTAACCAATGTCGATTCAGAAGTCACAAGAGCACAAGATGGCGATAAACAAGATACCTAAGAATGTAAGAATGTAATAGGTCATCTTAGTCACAAGGAGTACAGATGAAGATCTCAAGCACTCAAAGTCAAATGACAAAGGCTCAAGATAAAGATCACGAAAGCATGAAGGAACAAAGTTGTTACAAACAAGATCAAGACCAAGATACAAGACCAAAGCAGGAAGATCTCCTCTACAAGAATGTATTCACTCAACCATCTTCTACTTCTTAAGCATTTTAAGATGACCGATACATTGGGGGAGATTGTTAGCCCTATATTTTATATAGTCGAACAAGAATGTAATAGGTCATCTTAGTCGTTATTGGTCTTGTATAGTAATAGGTTAGTCGGGAAAAGCGGTCTTGGACTTTAAGCTAATATTGTCTTTGTTAGGGGCTATATGCCCAAGTGAATGCCAAGCCCGGCCCAAGATGAAGCCCACAAAGGCCTTAGAGCCGTGGCATATATAACCCTCTTCCACATGTGGAAGAGGGTGTTGGTTCATTTCATAAAACACCTAGTTTTTGTGTAAACCTTCCACTTCTCTCTCTACTCTCTCTCTACTTTTCTACTATTTCTCTCTCTAAATCTTGTGTTATGGATTAAATGGGAACAACACGTCCAAAAAACATTTGAAAGGGTACCCATATAAGGATTCCACCTTCCAATCAATTTCTGGTAATGGGTAGCAATCTTGTGGGCATGCTTTGTTTAAGTCCGTGAAATGCACACACATGCGCCAGCTCCCTTCATGCTTCTTGACCATGACCGGATTAGATAGCCATTCATGGTAGTAGACCTCGCGCATAATCCCTGCATCCACCAATTTTCGCACCTCGTCTAGTATCACCTGACTGCGCTCAGGTGCTTGGCCACGTTTCTTTTGTTTAACGGGTGGGTACCCAGGTCGGATTTGTAGCTTATGCTCTGCTATTGATCGCGGTACCCCCTTCATGTGTTTTTATTCCCATGCGAATACATCCAGGTTCGCTTTTAGGAGAGAGCACATGTCTTTCTTCCCTTTATCGGAGAGTGTCCCCCCAATAGATACTTCTTGCTTCGGGTAATCGGGGTGGATTATCACCTTCCAATTAGGGGTGATGATCCTTCCTTTGTGGGGACTGGCTGAACCTGTTTTGTCACGGCGTGACATTCTGATGGGTGTGCGAGCAAATTGTAAATAGTGACAATTCCCCCTTCCACCGGGAATTTGAGCATACCGTGGGCCGTGGACGGGACTGCCCGTATGGCTAGAATACCTGGTCTCCCAATAATACCATTATAGGGAGAGTGTGAACGTATCACCATAAAGTTAATCCACGCCGTGGTGGAGTGCTCTTTGTCTCCAATGGTTATCAGCAAACGTAATTGTCCTCTTGGCCATATAATGTCTCCACTGAAGCCAATGAGCGGGGATTCTGCTGGCATCAATTAGCTTTTGATCTCTGGCCGTAATTGTTCGAAGCAGTGTTCGTATAGTACTTCAGCCGATGATCCTCCATCCACATACATACGACGAACGTTGTGGGTTCCAATGCTTACCTCAATCATGAGAGGCACATCGGTCACGTTGCTCGTCGTGATGGGAGGGAACGAGATCTCCTTACCGTGTGAAATTTTTTGACTAACTTTCTGCTTTGTGCGACACTGCCATGACTGGACCATATATATGGTTGAAGGCTTATCCTATTGGGGGTCCTTCTTGTCATGCTTCTTATTATCCTTCCCGTCCTTACAATCCTTGACTAGGTGTTTGATTTTGCCTGATTTTATCAACGAATCGATATGCTTCTTGAGCTGGATACACTCCTCTGTGACGTGGCCCTTGTCATTGTGGAATTCAAAAAAGCAATTTGCCTGACGCCGGTCGACCGGAGTTGTCATCAGGGGAGGTCGTGGAAATTTTGCTCCTTCGGTGAGCAGAATATGCCGATAAGTCATCTTGAGTAGGGTGAATTTGTCATCGGACCGTCCTCCCTTGGGCTGATTTTTGTAATCCAAATTCTTTCCATTGCTGGAGCTAGTCTGACCACCTGACTGCCTTCTAGGCTGATCGTTTGATCGGTAACCATGATTCCCTTTTGTGAGGTAGGCCACGGCAACCGTGGTTTCCCCTTCCACAAAATTCCGGACTCTCTCCATAAGGTCGTCAAACTTCTCCGGACGCTTATCGTTAAGGCGCCGAATTAACTCTTTATCTGTTATGGCGTGCATGTAATTAGAAATTTTTAGCAGCTCTGGCATCGCTTTTGTACGCGTGCACTCGTCATTAAAGCGCTCCGTGAATTACTCCGTAGATTCTCCGGGCCTCTGCTTGATAGTTGCCAACGAGACCGGATCTCTGTTGTACTTCTTTCGCTAGGTGTAAATGTTTTTGAATGCGATGCGTAGCTCGCTGAAGCTATCAATGCTTCGTGATGAGACTGCTTTTATACATGGTCTCATCGTCCAAAACGGCCTTTAATTGCATAAAATATCATAAAATATGCCAAATATATGCTCGTGTTTGTTACTTGTGTATTTTTAGGTACGGATATTGAGGAAATGGCAAAAGATCACAAGAATCAATCAAAAACGAACACGGGAAACGAAGTCGCATAATGAACCGGGCCCAAGTTTGGAAATTTGCAAAAAGACCCTTGAAGAATTGAAGATTGGCAAGAATGGCCCCTCATATTTGAAGAACTTGTCACATTTGACCCTCAAAATATCAAATGTACAAGAATGGTCCTTAATGTTTGAAGATTATACAAGATCAGCCCTTGGAAAATGAAGAAAATACAAAAGGAGCCCTTTTGAAAAGTTTTGGAATTGATTGTGCCACTTTTGACAAGTTGTCAAAAGTTGATAAAGGCAAAAGTAGGCGCTGATGGGATTTTTAACAAAGTAGAAGAAGTGTGAAAACTTGGGGACCCTTTCTGCCAGTTTACCAAACTTCCACACCCAGTCACCACGTGACACCTCATCATAACCCACCCACCAACCCATATCCTACCCAAACCCACCCGTGTCCAACCCGGTTTTATTTAATTAAACTGGTCAATAACCAGTCAACCCTCCAACTTTCCCACCAAACAAGTTTTTTAAAAAACCTTTTTCCCAAAATGGATTAACCACTCCTTAATTACCCCCCATAAACCCTAATTAACCCAGGTATAATTAAACTGAAAACAAAGGGGTTTTATTTCCCCCTTTCCAGATCAATGATTAAGTCACTCTCACCAAAACCCACATCCCTAATCCCTATCCCAACATCCCCATGTGACTGTGGAGCCACCCCTGCTCACGTCTTTTTCCCCCAAACCCAAGAGTGGACAAGATAAACGTCCAGGATTTGTCTACTTGGTCCCCAAGGCTTAATGAACGTCCCAAGATCGCTCAACAACAGCTGGCCATCACATGTATCACCTTTTGACCAAAATTCGTCAAAGAAGACAAGGGCTTTTTAGGAAATTCCAAGATTAGGGTTTCAGCATTATATTATTTTATTATTAGTTCTAGAATCGTCTCTAGTGTAGTATAAAAAGGGGATGAGCCTGTTCATCCACCTTTGTTCCAGTTTTTGGCTTTCTCATTTGTAATCCCTTTTTAACGATATAAAGTTTGGTATTTGTGTTTGAACAATTTAATTCCTTTTATAATTATTAAAAGTTGTGTGTGTGTTGAAAGCCTAAGCTGAGTTCCATTTTTCAAATTGTGAAAACACTTTGTGTTTTCTGAGTTTTCAAAAAGTTGTTTTTAAAGGTTTGATATTTTCAGAAAACTAAGAATATTAAGAAGTGAAAGTGGATTGGTGTTCTTGTTTTCTGAGGTTGATTCCTTGATTAAGACGTGTTAATTATTTCAAGGTTTGTTGGATTTCAAAGTTTCAAAAAGATTGGGAAGGAAAATCAGTCCTTTTTATTTTTCCTTGTTTTTGACCATTACTGTTGTATAAGCTCTCCATAAGCTGCTGACAACAGCTTATGGTTTAGCTTATATAGCTTGTAGTTTGTTTCTTTGGTTGGTTGTGTTTGTGTAGGATCAAACAAGAACCAAGGATACCATTATCATCATTTCTTTTTGCAGCCAAAAGCTCCAAAAGATTCAGCACAAGCCCGAGCTTGTGGGAGGTGACATAGCAGTCACTGTTGGGCCTGGATGTAGGCCCAACAAGGTAGTCCCTTGTTTCCATTTTTAGCTTTCAGTTTTATTGATTTTGTATGAGATTTGTGATTTGCATGATAATTGTTTGAATGCTTGTTTACTGGCTTGTCTATGCTCTTTAGTGCTTATTATGCATGATTAAGGTAGTAGGAATCAGTTTGGGTGTGTTTTGATACCATTTGATTTGTTAAAATTGATTTTTCAGATTTAAAGGGGTGTTTGGATTCGGGTTTTAGAAGCAGTTTGTGGGATACAAGTGTTTTAAAATCAGTTTAATTCACTCATTTTGGCAAGAGTTATTTGTTATCAGTTTAAGGTGTTTGGTTTGGTAAGAATTGGTGAGTATTGCATGCAAGTTTTAAGTAAAACCTAGCAAAAAAATCAGTTTAAGGCATAACTGCCCATTTTTGTGAATTTGTGCCTTATTAATTTTAGTGCTTGATAGGATTTAGGGTAGATTAGGATTTGCATTTGCTTTGAGGGAGTTTGTGAGTGGATTGAGTGAGTTTTGGCCAACCAAAACTCACCCAATTGCCAAACACATCAGCAAACAAGCCAACAGCCCCAGTCCTATATCAGTAACTGATTTTGGGATTTTTCTGCTTGATTTTGCTTAATAGCTTATTGTTTTTATAATTTTGTTGACTCCCCACAACCCAACTGGTTGTGGAGGTGCCTTTGTTTGCCCACAAAACCAAGAAACCAGCAAGTTCTAGGCACAAAAGTGCCCAGACCCAAATTTTTGTGAAAGCAGTGGGAACTCACTTCCCACTGCTAGTGTAAAAGTTTCCCCTGCTAAGCAAGAGGACAAAAGGGGGTCGCATGTCATTGTCAGATTTCTTAATTTTTGTCTTTAGTGACCTAAAATGGGAATTAGACTTTGAAACCAGTTTTGTTATTTTTCTTATTTTATTTATGATTTTTCTGTTTAATTAGATTTTTATTTACTGTTCATTTTATATTTTTTAGATTAATTAGCCTTTTTAATTAACTTTTATTATTTCTGTTTTTGGCATTTAGTGCCAAAAATACTTGTTTTTCAGTTTAAACATTTTTCTTAGATTAGGAAAAACATTTTAAGATTTTTGGTTAAAAAGTTTTTACTGTTCACATTTTATTTAGTTTTTGGAATTAATTTAAGTTAATTAGGGTTTAAATTGTATACTGTTTTGTCTTTTAGTGAAAAATATTTGATTTTTCAAACTTTTTCATTTTTCTACTGTTCATTAGAGTAAATTAGGATTTTTAAAATTGTTCAATTAATTTTGGCATTATTTTATTATTTTTTATAATTATTTTAGTTTAAAAATAGTTATTAGTGATTTAAAAATAGAAAATAGTTTTTAAAATTTAGGAAAAATACTTTTTAGTTTATAAATAATATAAGTGAGTTATTTGTCCAATAAAATAATAATTTGGGCTTTTTCTTAATTATATTTAATTTTTGGGCTTTAATTAGCATTAAAAATTGAATATTTAATTAATAAAAGGTTTTAAAATATTTTTATTGGATTTTTATCTTTATTTATATTATTTTGAACTACTTTTTCATTTTTAATTTGTTTTTAGCTTTAAATTTTTAATTTTTCACGTTTTACGTACTTACGTTCGCGTTTTACGTCTTTCGTCGTAGTTTAATTGTAATCATAGTTCGTCTTTAGTTTTCTTTCTTTTCTTATCCAAAAAACGACACTACCCCAAACCATTGATTATATATTTTGGCACATTAATCCACACACCTCCTCGAGAACGAACCCGCATTTGTTCGGTTTCGCGTTTTTCCTAAAACGTGATACTTAATACTTGCCCCCATTATACCTTGTTTTTCCTAAAACAAAGGTGTACTAAAACTCAACCATCAAAATGGCGCCGCTGCCGGGGAGGTGTTTTTAGTGTGCCATTGATTAGTATCGTGTTTTTGTGAGTGGTGCGTTTTTGCTTTTCACATTTTGAAAAGCGTGAATATCGTACATACTCATTTTTGTTATTTTTTCTTATTATATTATAGTATCCAAATAAATTGTGTTTAGTTTTCCTAAATTAAACACACAACATCATTTTACTATATTGTAGATATATTGGTTTTTGTTTTTATTGTGAATATTATTAATATATTGTATTTACGTAGAACAATAAAAATACAAGTACTCCAAATACGTGAGAAATCACAACCTTGATTCGGGATTTCATCACTCGATCATTGTATTCGAATCCAAAGCCAAAGTAAAAGGCAAAATAGATAAATACTTTCGTGAGGCTTGATTTCAATTAACACAAACTATAAGGTGGGTATAAGGCGGTTGTATTTCACGACCTAAAGGAAAAAGGCTCTTAAGTGCTTCGCGCCGCCTCGTTTCCTCCGCTTGCTTGTGCGTGTTTTGAGAAAAAGGGCTAATCGAGGGTTTGCCAACCAAAGTATTATCTACTTATATATATATTTGCTTGTTTTCAAGATTAAACCCTCTTGAACGTTTTGGTGTTCCACCAACGTTCTAAAGTCATCAAAAGCGTTCACTCCACGTGATCGTTTTCATTCCTTGAGGCTCTTTTAATCGAGAAAATCGATTCGAGGAGAGATTTGTAGATTTTTGTCTACGTAATACATTCAAAATACCAAAAAAATTAAAAACAATCAAAAGCACAAAAATATTCTTCTACATTCCCTCTAATTTTATAATTCTCTTCTTTCACCCTCTATAACGTTTAATTCTCGTAACACCATTCTCGTTGCATCATGTCAAATGATGAGGGCTATTACTCGTGTCCATATTGTGGAGGCCCACCCGATGGGGCTAATTGTTTCAATTGTGAGGTTATTGGAGGTCGTGAGGGTTATATCTATAACTCTCCTCCACATGGTGATGATGACAATTTTCAATCTAACGACCAAGATCACCAACCATATTCGTCTTATTCGTCTTTTAATTGTGATGAAAATCAAAATAATGAAATGAATCAAGATGAATCTTTTTGTGATTATATGAGCCGTCATAACAAACTTATAGAGCCACTTCAAGAACACGTGGTAGATCTCGATAAATATTACAAAGATAAATTGGCAACCCAAGGGGAAACTTTCAAAAAAATGGAAAACGATTATGATAACCTTTTTGAAGAGCAACAACGTTTGTATGACCAAAGTCAAGTGATGTGGAGAGAATACGTAGATAAAATTAAGGATGATCACGCCAATGAGAAAGATAAAATTCTTTTAATGTTCGAGGGCTTAGTGGAAAAATTTAATTCGTTGTCAAATGTGACCAATCCTAATCCCGTGGGAGAGGTTCAAGTTACTTCGACTCCTAAGACTCGTACGTCTCGTATTGATCCGTATCTCTCGAATTTTAGAGTCGTGCAACCTTCATCGTCTTGTAAAATCATAGAGGAAACGAAAAAGTCATCCAACGAAGTTTTGAAAAATGTTTGTGAAGATAAACCAAAAGAAAAACTCGTAGGATACTTGGGAGTATTGAATTTAATACCTTATGAACCTAATTTTTCTAATGAGGATGAAATTATTGAGGATTTTCTAAATCAATACACACTTAATTTTGACGAAGAAATTCCATTAAAAGATTTTAAAGAAGAAAAATGTGAAAAGGTTTTAAAGGAAATCGTTGAACCCTCGTTTTTACAAGATGAACGAAAATTAATTCCGAAGGGACGTGTTTGTAATTTTGCTAAAATGTTTGAAAACCCACGTTCGATCCCTTCGAAGGACAAAGTTGAAACTGTCAAGGCAAAATCGTCACGAGACGAGCCTTTTACTCCTAATCCCACATCGAGTGAGATTATGGATTTATCATGTGAGAAGTCCGCCGATGGCCTTGCTCACATCGATACGTTTTTCGATATCGAGGTCGAAACGACAAAGGCAAAATCCTCAATCGAAGAGCCTTCTATTCCTAGTTTCACGACGGTTGAAGCTAGCGACTCGATTATCGACGACTTTATTGCTCACCCTCTTCCACGAGGAAGAGAAGACGTTTTTGATCCCGATGGAGATTTTTGCGAGATCAAACGTATTCTTGATAACCCGCTTTCGATTTTCGAGTTTGATGAGGACCGTTGCGTTAGCCCGGAGGGGGATGTTTTATTAGTCGATTCACGTTTTAAAAATTCAAATCCTCCTCCCGCCTTCAAGATAAATGTGGAAATTTTAAGTGTGCCTAGAATTGTTTTAGAAACACCAAATATTTTCAATTTAATAAACTTGGGTTTTCGTAACAATGAGTTAAAAAATGAAAAAGGAAAAGATTTTACAAGTGATTTGAAAATTTTTCCTAAGATAACTCCGTCATCACCTCGCTTAATTGAGCTTGCTACAAACGCGTCTACTTCTTTTGACGACGTTTTGTGTGGATATAGTATGGGGGAAACCCCACACTTCTCCACCGAGGACGAGATTTTTGACCCCGGTATCACGTTTAAGATAAAATCTCGGTCTTTTACCGAAGTAGTCACTAGAAGATCCTTCTACACTTACGGTGAGAGTTTACCTCGAGTGACTCGATTTTTATGCCCAACCAATGTCCCACCCTTCTCTTCTTATGCTATTTTCTTGTGTCCCTTTGGGACGATGATGTTGAAAGTCGTGTTGTTTCGTTTATCATCCGAAAACGAAGACACGATCTTCGATCCCGGTATAGAGGTTTTGCCTTTATACACGGTTGTTTTTGGGCCTTGTTTATCATGTAAGCCCCACCAAAAATTGACCATACCATGATTATCCCTAAATGATCACATTTATGGGGATTCGAGTCGAGCTTTTGACTCGGTTATCAAAAACAAGGTGCCTCGTGGGGGAGACCCATGCTTATCCATGTACATATTATTGCTTTCTAATTAGTGTAATGTGAGGGGATTTGTGCCCTTCCAACCTTTGTTCCGTGGTTGTTTGTGCATTGTGTCTTTTAGATCATCATCTTCACGATTGGAGCCTCTCGTGTTCGTTTCATGGGAGCACTCGATCGTTTGCTCTGGAGGCCTTTCCCAATATCCATATGATATATCCTTTTATGTTCTAACCTTAGGTTATTAGCACACTTCATAAACGGCTATTACTTATTGGTTACACCCTTTCCATGCTAGATTAGGCATTCGACTACGTCTCTAGTATGGGGGTGTTTGCACCCCTAGACTCGAAACATTGAGGACAATGTTTAACTTTAGTATGGGGGGGTGAATAGATACTTGCCTTGCCAAACCTTCACGCTTTCCAAAGTTTATCGTTTTGTTATCGTTTTCTTGAAAAATAAGGCTAAAAATGGCCAAATTTTAAAATTTTTCTCATGTTTCATAAGTGTTTGAAGACACGAATGTAGATTTTCCGATGGCGAGAATAAGAGTAATTTTTGACTCGACCGTGCGTGTTGAGCACTTAGCTTTGATTCCTTAACTCACATTAGGCTAAGTCTCTTAAATGAGGACGAGAAATGATAGAGTTAATTAGAAGTTACTATGCTAAACGTAGAGTACTCGTATTCTTTCAAAAACTCATGTGTTCTCGTTGTTTGCTTATTCTCCCTTCGCTTGTGAATAATTTTTGCTTAATAAATATTGACTTAGCGGTTTAGTTTTGATTGTTGGGTTTCTAGTCTTTTCTAGTAGCTTCCGTGTAATTAAATTGGGAAGACATTAAGGTATCTCCAGCGTCACGGTTTTGAAGTATTGGCACCCTAATAATCGAAAGCTTCACCCAATAATAAGATTTCAAGTGCTCACCTAAATCTAGCAAACAATTTGAAGCCCCACAAGGCCTAAAATCTATGCAAAATTGAAAGTGAATCAAGCCTTAATCTTCGAAGCTTTAAAGATCCAAAATTCGCTTTAGCGTGAGGATATACGTCTTTGGCTAATAAAACCATCGATGATGGCGGATAATAAAAGGCAAGGCAAGACCGAAGTCATAATAAAAGCTTCATGGCGAAGTTGAATAAAAGATGGAGGTAAACCAAAGATAATAAGGTCCTTCCATTAGGGGGCGTATAAAAGTCTTGGTAATAAGTCTCATGTTCAAAACCGTTATAAAACCGTGTTTATCGATTCTTCTTGTCAACTTAATTTTTTAACATCGTTGTCTATTAGGAGGGGTTATTGATTTGATGGTCTTAGTTACACCGTTAAGACTCTATTTTTAGACCTAAATCTCTATTAACGCATAAGTCAATGATGTATCCTCGTGATCATTAAGACAAAATAAAATATAAGAGATACAACTTAGGAATAATGGGAGGATAAGTACGTGATTAGGGCATATGAGTAGTGTTAGCATTACTAACTTATAATGACAATGATCTCGTTGCACGCTTGGCATGGAATTAAGGTGAAAATCGAGGACGACGAGATTATTTCTAACGAAGCATTCACGTGTTCTTGTTCTATGAACCTAAACGTCCCATTTTGCGATGAGAATCATACATTATGTCTATAACACAAGTAGTAGTAATAGTATTAGTGTAGTTAGTTTATCATTTCAATAAAGTAAATAAAATTGAATTTTGGAGATGCTTTGATACTTTATTCTAGCATTGCGTGAGGGCACGGCAATGGTTTAGTATGGGGGAGTGATGAGACTGCTTTTATACATGGTCTCATCGTCCAAAACGGCCTTTAATTGCATAAAATATCATAAAATATGCCAAATATATGCTCGTGTTTGTTACTTGTGTATTTTTAGGTACGGATATTGAGGAAATGGCAAAAGATCACAAGAATCAATCAAAAACGAACACGGGAAACGAAGTCGCACAATGAACCGGGCACAAGTTTGGAAATTTGCAAAAAGACCCTTGAAGAATTGAAGATTGGCAAGAATGGCCCCTCATCTTTGAAGAACTTGTCACATTTGACCCTCAAAATATCAAATGTACAAGAATGGTCCTTAATGTTTGAAGATTATATAAGATCAGCCCTTGGAAAATGAAGAAAATACAAAAGGAGCCCTTTGGAAAAGTTTTGGAATTGATTGTGCCACTTTTGACAAGTTGTCAAAAGTTGATAAAGGCAAAAGTAGGCGCTGATGGGATTTTTAACAAAGTAGAAGAGGTGTGAAAACTTGGGGACCCTTTCTGCCAGTTTACCAAACTTCCACACCCAGTCACCACGTGACACCTCATCATAACCCACCCACCAACCCATATCCTACCCAAACCCACCCGTGTCCAACCCGGTTTTATTTAATTAAACTGGTCAATAACCAGTCAACCCTCCAACTTTCCCACCAAACAAGTTTTTTAAAAAACCTTTTTCCCAAAATGGATTAACCACTCCTTAATTACCCCCCATAAACCCTAATTAACCCAGGTATAATTAAACTTAAAACAAAGGGGTTTTATTTCCCCCTTTCCAGATCAATGATTTAAGTCACTCTCACCAAAACCCACATCCCTAATCCCTATCCCAACATCCCCATGTGACTGTGGAGCCACCCCTGCTCACGTCTTTTTCCCCCAAACCCAAGAGTGGACAAGATAAATGTCCAGGATTTGTCTACTTGGTCCCCAAGGCTTAATGAACGTCCCAAGATCGCTCAACAACAGCTGGCCATCACATGTATCACCTTTTGACCAAAATTCGTCAAAGAAGACAAGGGCTTTTTAGGAAATTCCAAGATTAGGGTTTCAGCATTATATTATTTTATTATTAGTTCTAGAATCGTCTCTAGTGTAGTATAAAAAGGGGATGAGCCTGTTCATCCACCTTTGTTCCATTTTTTGGCTTTCTCATTTGTAATCCCTTTTTAATGATATAAAGTTTGGTATTTGTGTTTGAACAATTTAATTCCTTTTATAATTATTAAAAGTTGTGTGTGTGTTGAAAGCCTAAGCTGAGTTCCATATTTCAAATTGTGAAAACACTTTGTGTTTTCTGAGTTTTCAAAAAGTTGTTTTTAAAGGTTTGATATTTTCAGAAAACTAAGAATATTAAGAAGTGAAAGTGGATTGGTGTTCTTGTTTTCTGAGGTTGATTCCTTGATTAAGACGTGTTAATTATTTCAAGGTTTGTTGGATTTCAAAGTTTCAAAAAGATTGGGAAGGAAAATCAGTCCTTTTTATTTTTCCTTGTTTTTGACCATTACTGTTGTATAAGCTCTCCATAAGCTGCTGACAACAGCTTATGGTTTAGCTTATATAGCTTGTAGTTTGTTTCTTTGGTTGTTTGTGTTTGTGTAGGATCAAACAAGAACCAAGGATACCATTATCATCATTTCTTTTTGCAGCCAAAAGCTCCAAAAGATTCAGCACAAGCCCGAGCTTGTGGGAGGTGACATAGCAGTCACTGTTGGGCCTGGATGTAGGCCCAACAAGGTAGTCCCTTGTTTCCATTTTTATCTTTCAGTTTTATTGATTTTGTATGAGATTTGTGATTTGCATGATAATTGTTTGAATGCTTGTTTACTGGCTTGTCTATGCTCTTTAGTGCTTATTATGCATGATTAAGGTAGTAGGAATCAGTTTGGGTGTGTTTTGATACCATTTGATTTGTTAAAATTGATTTTTCAGATTTAAAGGGGTGTTTGGATTCGGGTTTTAGAAGCAGTTTGTGGGATACAAGTGTTTTAAAATCAGTTTAATTCACTCATTTTGGCAAGAGTTATTTGTTATCAGTTTAAGGTGTTTGGTTTGGTAAGAATTGGTGAGTATTGCATGCAAGTTTTAAGTAAAACCTAGCAAAAAAATCAGTTTAAGGCATAACTGCCCATTTTTGTGAATTTGTGCCTTATTAATTTTAGTGCTTGATAGGATTTAGGGTAGATTAGGATTTGCATTTGCTTTGAGGGAGTTTGTGAGTGGATTGAGTGAGTTTTGGCCAACCAAAACTCACCCAATTGCCAAACACATCAGCAAACAAGCCAACAGCCCCAGTCCTATATCAGTAACTGATTTTGGGATTTTTCTGCTTGATTTTGCTTAATAGCTTATTGTTTTTATAATTTTGTTGACTCCCCACAACCCAACTGGTTGTGGGGGTGCCTTTGTTTGCCCACAAAACCAAGAAACCAGCAAGTTCTAGGCACAAAAGTGCCCAGACCCAAATTTTTGTGAAAGCAGTGGGAACTCACTTCCCACTGCTAGTGTAAAAGTTTCCCCTGCTAAGCAAGAGGACAAAAGGGGGTCGCATGTCATTGTCAGATTTCTTAATTTTTTGTCTTTAGTGACCTAAAATGGGAATTAGACTTTGAAACCAGTTTTGTTATTTTTCTTATTTTATTTATGATTTTTCTGTTTAATTAGATTTTTATTTACTGTTCATTTTATATTTTTTAGATTAATTAGCCTTTTTAATTAACTTTTATTATTTCTGTTTTTGGCATTTAGTGCCAAAAATACTTGTTTTTCAGTTTAAACATTTTTCTTTGATTAGGAAAAACATTTAAGATTATTTGGTTAAAAAGTTTTTACTGTTCACATTTTATTTAGTTTTTGGAATTAATTTAAGTTAATTAGGGTTTAAATTGTATACTGTTTTGTCTTTTAGTGAAAAATATTTGATTTTTCAAACTTTTTCATTTTTCTACTGTTCATTAGAGTTAATTAGGATTTTTAAAATTGTTCAATTAATTTTGGCATTATATTATTATTTTTTATAATTATTTTAGTTTAAAAATTGTTATTAGTGATTTAAAAATAGAAAAATAGTTTTTAAAATTTAGGAAAAATACTTTTTAGTTTATAAATAATATAAGTGAGTTATTTGTCCAATAAAATAATAATTTAGGCTTTTTCTTAATTATATTTAATTTTTGGGCTTTAATTAGCATTAAAAATTGAATATTTAATTAATAAAAGGTTTTAAAATATTTTTATTGGATTTTTATCTTTATTTATATTATTTTGAACTACTTTTTCATTTTTAATTTGTTTTTAGCTTTAAATTTTTAATTTTTCACGTTTTACGTACTTACGTTCGCGTTTTACGTCTTTCGTCGTAGTTTAATTGTAATCATAGTTCGTCTTTAGTTTTCTTTCTTTTCTTATCCAAAAAACGACACTATCCCAAACCATTGATTATATATTTTGGCACATTAATCCACACACCTCCTCGAGAACGAACCCGCATTTGTTCGGTTTCGCGTTTTTCCTAAAACGTGATACTTAATACTTGCCCCCATTATACCTTGTTTTTCCTAAAACAAAGGTGTACTAAAACTCAACCATCACTTCGGTAGGGGAGCTTTTCAAACCAATCACGGGCATTACCAATCAGTGTTGAATTAAACATCTGACACCATATGGGCATTGGCCATCGTTCGATTTTGGCTTGTGTATCAAACACCTTGAGGTGATCGTCCGGATCACCAGACCCGTCGTAGGTCTTGACGCATGCTAGAATACGGCGCTTCTTATCTTTAGAGTAATTCCGTATGCGAAGAGTGAAAGCATCTTCCCTGTCGTCGCACCATGGGAGGGAGAGGTCCTCCACTTGCTCATCTTGATAATAGGCCTCACCATAGCGCCCTTCTTCGTCTGATGGCAGTGGTTGGGAATATCTGGGGCGACGCTGTTTTGGAGGATGATCGTCTGAGTCGGACCCTGAAGGGCCATCAGGCGGAGGCGGTCCCCCGCCTTTCGATGAGCGTTCTTTTGAGAGTACGTTTCCTTCCCCCAAGAGTTTATCCTGTTCCATACGCTTGTGTGGCGGTTATCCTTGGGGGTTTCCAACACTGGGCGTTCAATGTTCTCATCGGATCTATCCCCTTCCTCCCGAGGTTCTTGCAATTCTTGCATTATGTGATCCCCTATGCGTTCAAACACATTCCGTAGTCGAGGGGCTTCCTCGAGGGGGGGTTGTTCATTAGTTCGCATCCTCCGTCCCCTTTTCCTAGACTGAGGGGGAGTACCTTGCGAGGAGCTTCCGAAGTTAAGTCCAGACTGAAGATTCCTTCCAAGATTTAACCTGGATGCAATTCCTGGGAATATCTTATCGAAGTTCTGCGTGAGAACGCGCTCGAGGTCTTCGTCCTCCAGTAAATCAACTTCCAATCCCGCCTCGACCATGGGTTGCTTTTGCGCTTCCTTGTTGGGAGCATTAGGTGCAGTTCCCGGATCGGGGTTGGTCAGGGACAGAGTTAGAGGTGGGGTATTGGTGATCGCGCCCGTCCCGCTAGACTGGAATGGTGAGTTTCGGGTGTTTGATTCTCCTGCTTGCCTTCCTAGAGGAGGAACGGGAGGGACTGGACCATCGCCTCCGGACTTCCAGTTTCCAGGGTTCGTGACCCTTTTGTTTTGCTGAGAATGTCCCTTCGTCATTAGTAGAGTAGTTTAGTGTAGGGTCCCACGGATGACGCCAACTTGTTGATACAAAAGTTGGTTGATCCTTGCTTGACCCGAATTTGGCTTAATTCGGGTAGGCTGGGTTCCGGCTCTTGCACCAAGTGAATGTCTTGTTGAGATCCTGCACACTAAAACAACACGCGTTAGGCTTACCGTGGGAAGGTATCCCACGATTAGACTCCGACGTGAGAGTAAGTAATCGGTTTAGGGTTAGATAATCGGTTGTGAGTTGAGAGTATAGAGAATGTAATACCTTTGTGGAACCCCTGGGGGTTCCTTATATAGGCGGTAGAGTCCCTGTTGGGCCTCTACCGAACCTTCGGCCCCAAGTAAGAGATAAACACTAATACTCGGTTTTACCCTAGTATAAAATAATTTCGTTGTTCCGAATCTCCTCGAATTGATTACCGATCTAAAGTGCGACTCAATCGTCTTTTGGTGAACAAGAGAATGGTTTGGTTTTGTTTATCTAATTTAAACTAATAGCAAATAAGTAAGTGTCGTTGAGTAAAGTAGAAGTTTTAAAGATTAAACTAAATGAAACGAGTTAAAATCTAATGCTTGAAAACTTAAAGGCAATATAAGAAAAATACTTGAACACTAAATAAAACTAACACTTAGAAATTTTATAAAAACAATAAACTAAACAAGCCCTAATCGGAGTATAGCTCAAAACCCCCGATCGGAATGTTTGAAAATAACATCAATCGGAATAATCAACAAGGGGGCAATCGGAATGTCCCCCAAAAAGGCCCAGATCGGAATGTATTCCGATTCTGATGATCGGAATGTTGAAAAAGTTCTTAATCGGAATAATGCAAATTACACCCGTCGGAATATCTAAAACTTCACACAATCGGAATATACCCAAAATCCCTAATCGGAATATAGAAGAATGAGGTAATCGGAATATGTCAAAAAGGTCCAGATCGGAATACTTAAACCCTAATCCGATCACTTTGATCGGAATAACAGAGGTGCTAATCGAAATTCACAAACCCTTTTCCGATTTGCCAATCGGAATAAGGGGTGAGGCTGCTGGTCGGAATACGCCAATCGGAAAGGGGTTTAAACCCTTTCCGAAATATGTGGGATTCGGTAAAAAGCCAAGAAATAAGCTATTATGACGAGCTTATTCCCAAAACTAGAACGAACCAAAACTGAACCGGATCAAATAAGCACTAATATCAAATTATCTAAACTTAAAATAAACAAACTTTTAAATCAAACCATGAAAATATGAACTTTTAAAGAAAACTTTTAAAAAGTAAAGAAGCTAAGCATAAGAATAAGCCAATAAGCATAAGAATCTTAAAGCTTAATCAAATGAAAGCTTATGTAAGAACAAAAAGATTAACTTTTTAAGCACAAAACCATTAAGATCAACACGGATTTAATGTGATTCGCACCAAAATTAATCTAAAAATCAAAGAAAGGTAGAATGAGATTAAGGATTAAAAGCTTAAATAAAACTTGATTAATGAAATAAGCAATACACAAATTTTTAATCTTGAAAGATTAAAATAAAAGATGAAACTTAGTGAGAGAAAGTTAAGAACTTTCTCTCTCTAAAACTAGAAAGAAAAGTGCAAAAATGAAAAACTAAAAATTAAAGACTAACTCCCCTCCTAATGTGTATTAGGAGGGTATTTATAGGAAAAGTGGAAGGAGTGCATGTGTTGCATCTTCTTTCTTTCTTTCTTTCTTCACGTCTTCTCGACTCGACTTTAATTCTTTGTCTTTTCTCGATGTCGTCTCGGGATTTGAACTTGTCTTGATAATTTTCTTCTTTAATTTAGAATTGAGTTCTTCGACTTCATTAACTTCCGTCTTTAGACTTTTTCCTCGATAAATCTTCAGAATAGGCCTTGGACTTCCGTTCTTTTTGCACTCTTGATCTTTTGACTTCGTCTTTTCCCGTTTTCTTCGATAGAAGCCCGTGAAAGCCCGTGTTTTCTTCCTTTTTAATCTTTTGGTCCTAAAACACAATAAAAATACAAACCACGCATAATTCCGACTTTTACGACATAAAATACACGTTTTGGTCTTGTTATTATTGGAAAAAAGTGGTAAAAGGATAAGTGTTTTCACACTTATTAAATCCTCTACACTTGACCATTGCAATGCCCTCATGTAATGCATTAATTTTAAAGCTCGGTTTACATTTTCCATCATAAATAACCCACCTTGGCCTTTATTAAATACTAAACATAAAAAGATAGAAACAAGTAAAGAAATCAAACACTTACATTGGTTTTGGCAGCCCTGAACGTTTATCATCCTCAAGTTTCATGTTCCCCATATCAAGCTTAAAAACGAGATCATTGTTATTATAAGTTAGCAAACTAACACGAACTCATGTGGGCCAATTATTCACTTAGACTCCCTTATTCCTAGGTGTATCTCTTATATTTTATTTTTGTCTTAAATGATCACGAGGATGCATTGTTTGACTTATTTCGATAGTTATTTAGGCCGAAAATAAAGTGAATGATTTAATCAATAGTTAGCTAAAGGATAAAATCTTTTAAAACTGCTTCTCGGGACCTCATAAAGTTCATATCTTGGCATAACTCGCTTCACGATTTGAGACCTTTCTCGGACCGATATTTGGCAGCGACTTCATACTTCGAATCTTGAGAGACGTTCATGAAATAATGGTCTTCTCTTCATAATAGGAATTTCTTCACTTGAAGTTTATTTGGACCACGGCTTCTTCATATTTCTCCAATCTTTATTTTGGACTTTGATATACAACGATCCGCCTCCTTTTAGGACTTGGATCTATTTATCCTCATACCTTGTTAGGGCCTTTTTGGATAGAGTTCTCCATGATCTTTAGGGGAGTATTTGCTTTTCGTCTTTTGTCTCGATCCTTCATATTGATTTTCGATAAATGATTCTTCACATCACTTTTGGATCTTTAGCAACAAAATGTAGCCCTCATGCCTTGTTAGGGCCTTTTCGGACTCGTCAATCTTCGCATCCCGCTTCAATAAGTTATGACTTGGCTATTAACTCTAATCCGTACCGAGCAACTTTTAAACGATCTTGGGCTAGAAGCTAACTAACCTTTTAAATCGTATAACCTTATTTATTGCAGATAAATTTATTAACAAGCGAAGGGAGAATAGGCTCATAATTAACTCACATAAACTCACGAAAGAATCCCAAACTTATAATTGACTCTATCATCTCTCGTTCTCCACAGTTTAAAATCTCAAGGAATGAGACTCGTGGATGCTTAGCCTATTAAATCAAAGTTTTGGGTTTTCGAGTCAGCTATAGGATCTTGCAAATTCCTAGACTTTTTCAAGTTTAGAAATCGCATTTTAAAGTTCCCTTGATAAACAACTCTCTAGGATCAATTATAGGAACTTGCGAAAAGTTCTTGTTCTTAACCCGTGAGAGTTAAGACTTTCGCGTTTTAAAGCTCCCGATATAAAAGCCTAGCAAAACTTGACTTAAACACGTTAAGGATACTAGCTAGAGTAGATAAGTAAACTCGGGTTGAGTCAAAATGTTCACGACTAAGAAATATTTAAAACCACTTTATTGAAAATTTATTCTAGCAAGGAAAGAAAATAACTAAAACAAAGGAAAATACCACTATACAACTAGGCCAAAATAGATTAAAAATTTTGAAAAATGTCGAAAAATCAAATTTTCCGGTTAAAATGAGGGCAAATTCATGGAAAAGACCACTTACTTCGATAGAAGTCCCCCTACACTTGATATAAACATTGTCCTCAATGTTTAAGCATGTGGGAGTAAACTCCCCTACACTTAGGACATTGTGCACTTTGTTTAAATCTTGCTAAGGAAAGGACAACTAAAGTGAATGCAGTGTGACATATAAGATACGAAATATTGAATCACAAGAGTTTAGGATAGAACCGGGAAGATGGGAACACGGTATCACGGTTCGTCAAAAGTCATCAAGGGGGATCTTTGAAGCGTTAATCCCTGCACAGCACAAGAAACAAGACAACAAACACATACGGGCCCCCCCTACACTTATTATGAAAGCAGTAAAGGATAGATCACGGGTTGCCTCCCGAGAAGCGCTTGTTTTTGTTGACCGAGTCACGAGCCTGACTCGACCCAAATTTAGTTCATGGGAAACGTGGTGAGGGATGGAATCATCTCATGAGAGATGTCCTCACCAAAGTACAGCTTCAAACGCTGGCCATTCACCTTGAAATTGGGCCCATTTGGCTGAGAAAGCTCAATGGTCCCATATGGAAAGACTTTGGCGACGGTGAATGGACCAGACCAGCGGCTCTTCAACTTGCCAGAGAAGATCTTCAACCGAGAGTTAAAAAGTAAGACTTGATCATCAACGTGGAACTCTCGGTTCTTGATTTTTGCGTCATGAATGATCTTCGTCTTCTCCTTGTAGATCAGTGAGTTCTCGTAAGCTTCATTCCTCAGTTCGTTGAGCTCGTTGAGTTGAATCTTGCGATGATCACCGGCTTTGTTGATGTCGAAGCTAGCCCACTTCACGGCCCAGTGCGCCTTATGTTCCAGCTCGATGGGGAGGTGGCAAGCTTTCCCGTACACAAGACGATAAGGTGTACAACCGATCGGGGTTTTATAAGCAGTACGGAAAGCCCACAGAGCATCATCTAACTTATCGGCCCACGCGGCGCGATGCTCTCCCACAGTACGCTTCAAAATTCGGTTCAATCCACGGTTGGAAATCTCGGCTTGTCCATTGGTCTGGGGATGATAGGCGGTTGAAAGACGGTGATTAACACCATACTTAGCCAAGACTCTTGCAAATTGATCATTGCAAAAATGAGTCCCGCGGTCACTGATTATAGCACGAGGAACGCTGAATCGAGAAAACAGCTGCTTCAAAAAGTTCACAACCACCCTCGCATCGTTCGTTGGGAGAGCCTTAGCTTCAACCCTTTTAGAAACGTAGTCAACGGCTACGAGGATGTACTTGTTCCCTTTGGAGGATGGAAATGGCCCCATAAAGTCGATGCCCCATACGTCAAAGATTTCACATTCTTGTATGAAATTTTGAGGCATCTCATCTTTATGTGTGATCTTGCCTTGGCGTTGGCAAGCATCACAATGCTTAACCATTTCGTGAGCGTCACGATAAATGGTGGGCCAATAGAATCCAAAGTCAAACACTTTCTTAGCGGTGTAGTTGGGACCAAAGTGACCACCGGTGGGTCCTTTGTGGCAAGCCTGGAGAATGTCAAAAGCTGCCGGTCCGTCAACACATCGTCGAATGATCAGATCAGCACATTGTTTGAATAGAAAAGGGTCATCCCAAAAGTAAGTCTTAACATCATTCAAGAACTTCTTCTTTTGTTGGGATGTTAACCCTTTGATGAGAACACCACCCGCTAAGTAGTTTGCAATGTCGGTAAACCACGAGGTGTCATCAAGATTGAGATTTATAGACATTAAGGTCTCAAGGGGGAAAGAGTCATTGATCTCTCTGTTCGGATGATCCCCTTGATATGGATCCTCAAGTCGACTCAGATGATCCGCGGCTAGGTTTTCAGCACCCTTCTTGTCACGAATTTCAATGTTGAATTCTTGAAGGAGTAAAACCCAGCGAAGAAGTCTTGGCTTAGAGTCGTGTTTAGTCATCAAGTACTTCAACGCGGAATGGTCCGTGTATACGATGGTGGTGGATAAAACAAGATAGGGGCGAAATTTTTCAAAAGCATAGACAACAGCTAAAAGCTCTTTTTCGGTTGTCGTATAATGCAATTGAGCCCCCGTCATTGTTTTGCTAGCATAGTGGATTGGTTGGAAGTGTTTATTCACTCTTTGGCCCAAAACCGCACCAATAGCAAAGTCGCTAGCATCGCACATCAATTCAAAAGGCAGCTCCCAATTAGGGGTAACCAAGACCGGTGCCTTAGTTAGCTTATCCTTAAGAAGATTGAAGGCTTCGATACACTCTTTAGAAAAGATAAAAGGAGTATCTTTTTCCAAGAGGTGGGTCATCGGGCGAGCGATTTTAGAGAAATCCTGAATGAATCGACGATAGAAGCCCGCATGACCCAGAAAACTTCTCACACCCTTCACGGTTGAAGGTGGAGGTAATTTGGCTATGACATCTACTTTAACACGGTCGACTTCAAGACCGACTTTAGAGATTTTGTGTCCTAGCACAATGCCTTCTTTTACCATAAAATGGCATTTTTCCCAATTCAGAACAAGGCGAGTGTCTTCGCACCGCTTAAGCATATGTTCCAAATTGGCAAGGCAAGAAGAGAAGGAATCCCCAAAGACCGAGAAATCATCCATGAAGACTTCCATGGTTTGCTCAACCATGTCATGGAAGATAGCCAACATGCACCTTTGGAAAGTCCCAGGGGCATTGCATAAGCCAAAAGGCATCCTTTTGTAAACAAATGTGCCATAGGGACAAGTGAATGTTGTCTTCTCTTGATCTAGGGGATCGATGGGTATTTGGAAATAACCCGAGAAACCATCAAGAAAGCAGTAATATTCATTACCCGCTAAACGTTCAAGCATTTGGTCCATAAAAGGTAGAGGGAAATGATCCTTTCTCGTGGCATCATTGAGTTTGCGGTAGTCTATACAAACTCTCCACCCAGTAACGAGACGGGTAGGAATCAACTCATTGTTTGCATTGGGCACAACGGTGATTCCACCTTTCTTAGGCACGCAATGGACTGGACTAACCCATGGTGAATCCGAAATAGGGTAAATCATACCCGCATCAAGAAGTTTGATAACCTCTTTTTTGATGACTTCATGGATTTTAGGATTCACCCTTCGTTGGCTTTGAATTGTGGGCTTGAAGTCGTCCTCCATGAGAATTTTATGCGTGCAAAAGTGAGGATCAATTCCACGAATGTCGGAGATTTTCCAAGCGATATCTCTTTTATGCTTCTTCAACACGGCGATAAGTTGGGCTTTTTCTTCTTCTTTCAGGTCCTTTGCGATGATGACCGGTAACTTCTCGTTGTCCTCAAGGAAAATGTATTCAAGATGAGGAGGTAGGTCCTTAAGCTCAAGAGAAGGAGGATAGATGGTGAAACTAACGATGGATCATCATTAGTCACCTCTTTAGGAGAAGGAGGAGACGATGGGTCTTCATTGAGAAGTCTCTCAATAGTACGAATGTCTTCATCCCAATCGGTGGACGAATCATCATACTTAATATCGAGAGGACCCAAGCTAGCTTCGAAATCATCCAAGTCACTTTCTCCAAAAGGAGTCAATGCCGGAGCAATTGAGGCAACGGTCTCGACATTGGGTAGAGAAAAGAGAGTACTTTTGCAAGCATCATGAAAGTGTTCTTCACAAGCCTCATCGAGAACATCAATAGCATTAACGCTCTCATATGAATAAGGTTGCTTAGAAATCTTACCCATGTTGAAGAGAATTTTGTCGTCACCAACTCTCATGATTATTTCGCCCACGGCTACATCAATAAGAGTACGACCGGTCCTCAGGAAGGGACGTCCAACGATTAATGGAACATGAGGATCCATCTCGTAGTCAACGACAACAAAATCCGCCGGGAAGGTGAATTTGTCAACGCCAACGAAAACGTCTTCGGCTATCCCCACTGGATAAGCAACCGTACGGTTGGCTAATTCCAAAGTCATTCTAGTGGGGACTAGCTCGGGGAGAGATAATTTCTTCCAAACACTTAAAGGCATTAAGTTTATACTAGCACCTAGATCGGCTAGGGCCATGCAATTCTCTACTCCCGGGAAGTTGCAAGGAATCAAGAAGCGACCCGGATCACCAAGTTTGGTGGGCAATTGCCTTAAGAGCACTGCGGAGAAGTTCTCATTAAGTTGGGTCTGAGCAATGTCAAGAAGCTTCTCCTTGTCACTTAGAAGATCTTTAAACATCTTAGCGTATTTGGGCATGTGAGCGAGAGCCTCGGCAAAGGAGATGTTAAAATTAAATTGTTTAAACATTTTAAGAAAGTTTGAAACTTGAATATCATCCTTGCTCTTTTGCTTCTCTTTCCTCAACCTTGAAGGATAAGGTATATTGGATGAAGAAGAAGGCTTTAGGGAAATAGGATCACTCACAACCACAGGTGGTGGGGAAATGGGGGTAGAAGGCAAAAGAGGTGAGGAAAGTTGCTCGGTTTCCTTGTTCACAATCACGGGTGGAGGTGTAGGAAGCTCGGGTTCCGTATAACCTTTTCCACTACGAGTGGTGATTGCTTTCATCTCCCCTCTTGGATTCGCAACGGTGTTACTCGGAAGAGTACCCGAAGAAGAGGGTTGATTACCTTGGATGAGCGAACCGATCATATCACGTATGTTAAGAGCTTGAGTGCTGAAAGAATCTCTGATGTCTGCACGAATTTCATTGCTTTGTTTTGCCATATCATTCCTTAGCTCGGCTCGAATATCGCTCCCTTGTTTCGCCATGTCATTCTTCAAGTTGACAAATTGACTCTGAAGATTCGTCACCATCTCTCGATTAGTCTTCATGAACGTCTCGACGTCTTGATTCACTGCCATCGGTTGATTGAGAGGTGGAGCTTGGTAAGCTTGAGAATTTCCTTGAATTGGGTATGGGTTTCTTTGGGATTGATATTGATTGTTAGCACGAGGTTGGGATTGGTTGTTTCGATTATAGCTTTGTTGTTGGTTTTGGTTTGGAGGAGGGAAACCAGGTGGAGCAAGATAGTTGTTTGAACGATAACTTAGCAAGCTACGGTCTCCTTGAGGACGAGCTTGATAGCCTCCCGTGGGATAAGTACCGTATGCCGCATTAACGTTTTCAGAAAAATTGCCTTGAGTAGAAGGACAATCATTGTAGGAATGAGGACCACCACATGTGTCACAAGAAATAGCAACGGCTTTAGCTTGTTGAAAATGGTTTGTGGTCATGGTCATGAAATTCTTGTTCATCTCAATGAGTTGTCGAGAAATTTCAGTAATCTTGGGATTGGAAGTAGTAGAAGAAACATTGACTCTCGAGTTAGATCTTGAGGATGCGGATGAATCTCAGTTCTTGTGGTGAGTAGTCATGTTTTCAATCAACTGTCTACACTCCTCCGGTCTCCTTTTCATAAAAGTACCACCGGCGGCGGCGTTGATCGTGTCACGATCACGAAAAGTGAGACCATTGTAGAAAGTATCAATGAGAGTGACGGGGAGCATGTTGTGATTAGGACAGCGGTCGATCAAATCATTGTATCGTTCCCAAGCATCAAAGAGTGATTCATCATTGTCTTGCATGAATCCACTAATTTGGTTACGAAGGCTTGTGACCATGGATGGTGGGAAGTAGCGCGATAAAAAGCGTTGAGTCATGTCATTCCACGTATGAATAGAATTCTTAGGAAGACGGTCAAACCATTTTTCGGCATGGTGAGAAAGCGAGTGGGGAAATAGTTGAAGGAGAAGGTCATCCATAGAAACACCGGGGCACTTCATGCTTTGGGTGATGGTAATGAATTTGTCGAGGTGTTTGTTGGCATCATCATCCGGAATTTCGCGAAATGGGTTGTTTGCACTTGTTGGATCATGTGATGCTTCAACGAAAACTCCTGAGCCGTGACGTGCAACGGCGCAATCGGGCCTCCGCGTCCGTTCATGGTGGGTTGACACAATTCCTCCATTGTTCGTAAATCAGGTAGGGGGACATTGTTGTTGTTGTTGTTATTCAAATTGGGTAGAGGTGGGTTATTATTGTTGTTATTAACACCAGCCATATCTAAATCTTCAAGAGTCTCGGGCTCAGAATAGTTCGAAGATCTAGTACGCATACACCTGCAGAAGAAAAATAAACACAAAGAGAATATCTATATAATATTTTTGGTGCAAGACCTTTTGGAAAAGAATTGCTTTTAATGATTTTCAATGTTTTTGTATTTTTGAAAAGTTTTATATTTTTTAGGATTTTTGAAAAATTTTTAAAGCAAGGAAAATAACGTTCAAAGAACGGATCCCAAAATTCAATGCGTCTCTCACTAGAAACCGTTAATCTTAACGAAAAGAGACGGCAGCGGCGCCATTTAATACTCGGTTTTACCCTAGTATAAAATAATTTCGTTGTTCCGGATCTCCTCGAATTGATTACCGATCTAAAGTGCGACTCAATCATCTTTTGGTGAACAAGAGAATGGTTTGGTTTTGTTTATCTAATTTAAACTAATAGCAAATAAGTAAGTGTCGTTGAGTAAAGTAGAAGTTTTAAAGATTAAACTAAATGAAACGAGTTAAAATCTAATGCTTGAAAACTTAAAGGCAATATAAGAAAAATACTATAACACTAAATAAAACTAACACTTGGAAATTTTATAAAAACAATAAACTAAACAAGCCCTAATCGGAGTATAGCTCAAAACCCCCGATCGAAATGTTTGAAAATAACATCAATCGGAATAATCAACAAGGGGCCAATCGGAATGTCCCCCAAAAAGGCCCAGATCGGAATGTATTCCGATTCTGATGATCGGAATGTTGAAAACGTTCTTAATCGGAATAATGCAAATTACACCCGTCGGAATATCTAAAACTTCACACAATCGGAATATACCCAAAATCCCTAATCGGAATATAGAAGAATGAGGTAATCGGAATATGTTAAAAAGGTCCAGATCGGAATACTTAAACCCTAATCCGATCACTTTGATCGGAATAACAGAGGTGCTAATCAGAATTCACAAACCCTTTTCCGATTTGCCAATCGGAATAAGGGGTGAGGCTGCTGGTCGGAATACGCCAATCGGAAAGGGGTTTAAACCCTTTCCGAAATATGTGGGATTCGGTAAAAAGCCAAGAAATAAGCTATTATGACGAGCTTATTCCCAAAACTAGAACGAACCAAAACTGAACCGGATCAAATAAGCACTAATATCAATTTATCTAAACTTAAAATAAACAAACTTTTAAATCAAACCATAAAAATATGAACTTTTAAAGAAAACTTTTAAAAAGTAAAGAAGCTAAGCATAAGAATAAGCCAATAAGCATAAGAATCTTAAAGCTTAATCAAATGAAAGCTTATGTAGGAACAAAAAGATTAACTTTTTAAGCACAAAACCATTAAGATCAACACGGATTTAATGTGATTCGCACCAAAATTAATCTAAAAATCAAAGAAAGGTAGAATGAGATTAAGGATTAAAAGCTTAAATAAAACTTGATTAATGAAATAAGCAATACACAAATGTTTAATCTTGAAAGATTAAAAGAAAAGATGAAACTTAGTGAGAGAAAGTTAAGAACTTTCTCTCTCTAAAACTAGAAAGAAAAGTGCAAAAATGAAAAACTAAAAATTAAAGACTAACTCCCCTCCTAATGTGTATTAGGAGGGTATTTATAGGAAAAGTGGAAGGAGTGCATGTGTTGCATCTTCTTTCTTTCTTTCTTCACGTCTTCTCGACTCGACTTTAATTCTTTGTCTTTTCTCGATGTCGTCTTGGGATTTGAACTTGTCTTGATAATTTTCTTCTTTAATTTAGACTTGAGTTCTTCGACTTCATTAACTTCCGTCTTTAGACTTTTTCCTCGATAAATCTTCAGAATAGGCCTTGGACTTCCGTTCTTTTTGCACTCTTGATCTTTTGACTTCGTCTTTTCCCGTTTTCTTCGATAAAAGCCCGTGAAAGCCCGTGTTTTCTTTCTTTTTAATCTTTTGGTCCTAAAACACAATAAAAACACAAATCACGCATAATTCCGACTTTTACGACATAAAATACACGTTTTGGTCTTGTTATTATTAGAAATAAGTGGTAAAAGGATAAGTGTTTTCACACTTATTAAACACCATGATTAGTTTATTTGATATCTCCTAATTAAGGATAATGAATATCCCCTTACTTTAAGGTAAATCCCTATCTTAGTTAGAATAGGATTTTGTCTAACCCTTGCCACGTACGGCAGAGAAGTGGGTCGCAGTCTGACACGTGCGGCCCATGCCACCCAGCCCAAACGTGTTAGACTGGATACGGGTAATACCAATGGGTCGGGCCCATGACCCGGCTCGGGGAGTATACGTCATCAGTATTGTGATTCTATGTGATGTGTCGAGTAAAGAGAAAAGGATAGCTTGGATTCGTGTTATGTTCCTGTCTTAAAAAAGAAAATATGATTGTTCAACGTCAATTGTTATTGGCCAAGGTGTGTGTTTTTGGAATCACTATATTCACATGATGTGTTGAGATCACATTATAATATGAAAGAAAATGTCAGCAACAAAGACAAGAAAGGGACGTGATACTGTTTTGATTTAGCAAAAGACGTGTGTTTATTTCCGACGAGCATTGTTCCAATGTCACGTGAGTTTTACTTTTCGAGTTTCTTGTATTTTTGGACGAGGCAGCTTTGTGGTCAACATCGGTTATATAATGGTTGAGAAAGGGACATCTGATAGTTGGCTTATATTCCCATTATCAATATTCACGTGGGAATACGTGTTAGTAAAGTTGCTTGGTGATGTCCAAAAGCAAAGGAGAAAAATGAAGATTACTGTTAAGGGTATGCTATGAAAAAGTGAATGTGAAAACGACGTGATTTATTTACATTCACATTGGTTGCTTTGTTTTGTGGTCCCAGGTGCAAGTAAATAAGAAGGCCTTACTTTGGTGTTCACACGGAAGAAGGAAGCAAAGTGGTTAGATATAATGTTGATAGGTGTGAAAACACCCATCCTTTTACCACTTATTTCTTGCTAAAACAAGACCAAAACGCGTATTTAATATCATTTGTTTGGAATTATGCGTGGTTTTTATGTTTATTGTGTTTTCAGAGTCAACCGAATGAATATTGAAGAAAACATGGGATTGAACGGGTTTTATCGAAGAAAAAGACTCAAGACGAAGTCTATTGTCCAAGAGATGCAAAAGATTTGAAGTCAATGGGCCTATTTGAAGATTTATCGAAGAAAAACACCAAAGATGGAAGATTTACATATGTCGAAGGAACTCAAGTCTATTAAACGAAGAAATTAAAAGACGAGTTGAATTTAATCGTCGACAAATCCCGAATCAGAATCGAAAACGTCAACTTTTCTGAAAAGACGAGAAGACAAGAAGAACGGGAGAAAGCCCACTCACCAACCAAAAGACAAGGACTATATAAAGGGCATCCCTTCACACATTTTAGGCAGTTTTTGTTTTTCTCTCTTTCTGTAGATTATTGATAACCTATCAATCTATGAAGTGGGTTGAAGATTTCTAGAGAGAGAAACTAGAGAGAGAAAGTGAGAGAAACTATGTGTATTTTTATTCAAATGAAAACATGAGAAAATCAACAACCAACCCCTTTCCAAGGAGGAAAGGGGTATTTATACTTCCAAGCCTTATATGGACTTGGGCCGGCCCATGACAAGCCCATGGGCCGGTTTCTTACTTAACTTAATAAGTAACACTAACTACGAGCTATTACAACATAAATAATACTGTGGAGTGACCGATACTTCTAATATACGTAAAAACGTATTTCTAACAATCTCCCCCTAAGGGAGGTCACTCCACGTTTACAAAGTTCTAAACCTAGCATACTATACTAAGTCTTCGTTCTTCAGCTCGTAGTCTTTTCTTCTTTTTCTTTTTGTTGTGAATATGTTTGGTTTGATCTTTTAGGCTTTGGCTTGAGAGCATTGTTCTTTTGGCCTTTCACGTGCGATCTTTGCCTTCTTGTGAAACTTGCCTCCTCGTGACTCCATGTTCCACACACTTATGTCTTTTTGTTGAATTCTCGAAAGCTTCAGAGTTTGATACAGCGGAAGACTTCATTTTGCACTTTCTTGAATTTTGCTGAACTTTAATGCAGAAAAACATAAGCATGTGGGAACGACTTCTACAGGTACACCGCAACACCATCGTCTTTAACTGGTACACAGCAACGCCACCGTCTTCAACAGGTACACAGCAACGACACGAATAAAATGGCTTTGACATTTTATTCTAATTCGGTAGCATTTTACCTCCGGTCGGTGAAAACCGTTGGACGATATTAGATATCGTACCCGTGACGGATAGTTTCAATTAAGTAACTTCCTGACAGGATTTCGCGGGTAAACCCGTTCTCTTTATTCGACCGTCCAAAGCTGACTGCGAACATAAAGAGTGAATCATTTGGATTAAAAATCCTTATGATTGAAGCCGTCAATTCATGAAACCTGGAACAAGTGAATTTCAATTAAGATTTTCACCATCGTTGCTTTCCAGTTATCACGAGCTCAATTCATAAAGAATCTTGCACGTCACCTACCAAGTGCTGTTTGATGTTAACACTAGAAGGATTTCCACTCGTCACTGTTATCAATAAAGAGTCACTCTGAGTGTTCTGGCAAGATCATATGATAATGCGTAGAGGCCTGGAACGAGTTTAAGTTCAATTAAGAATTAAACCACTGTTTCTTTCCAGTTTTTCACAAGATTGGTTCTAAAAGAACCGCACGTGTAACCTACCATGAGCTTGTGTGATGTTGGCTCAAGCAGGATTTCCATCTTCATTGTAATACATGCGTATTACTCGGATGTTCTGGCAATATTACAGGAATACTGCGTAGGACTCATGAAAATCTCTTACTTTTCACAGTGTGTGAGAAAGCAAGGAATAAATGGAAAGTGTCCTAATGAGACTTTTGATGATCTCGTGGCTCTAGACTCGATAGTGCGTTTTGATTTAGTGAGCGATGGCTGGAGAGAAGTGCCACCTTTTCAATATCAGTCTATTCGGAGTGAATAAACCAATAGATAACGTGTTGATCTCCGTGTGATTAAAACAAATACCTTTTGAGAGATATTTGAGTTAGCTGGGAAGGGTTGTGCATTGCATCACTGGGTCCATGATGTCTTTCTTCAATACCGAGAATCATTAACAAAAATGATCTTAATAGCATATGTATTGACCCGGTTTCTGCCTAAAGTTGTAAGGAGGGCTTCTTTCTTTACACCCTTTATCTTTACATTTCTTTTTCATTCTTCAACCCCTTCAGTACTTACCAATACATCATCACTAGCACCTTGTTGTGATTGTTCCAGTGCTAGCATCAGTAATTAGTCGGTACTCAGCTACGTTCACAACCTTTCTCCATCTTTCCTAGGACTTCTAATTCTATCTAGGGAATTGTCCTTGGGAAGATTCCATCGGCTCTGATGAATCATTGGACTAAACCTATTCCTACCACCCTTTTGTCACCACATTCGTCGTGAATTAAGCGTATTTTGGGAAGGTATAGCCACCATGAAAAATCCTTGAAAATCACTTAAGGTACTAGTGATATTGAAATCAAAAGTTTTGTACCTTAGGTGTTTTGTTCATAAAAAATGCTCCCCCTTAACACGTGCTTTACACATATTAAGTTGGATTATCGTTAAGTCTTTTTCATCTTTTAGCCAAGTATCATTTAAGTCTCCTTAATCCCATTTTCTCCCCTTATCCAAAATGTTAACCATTAATATTTGGGATATTGAATGGATTAACCGGTCTTTGGGTAAAAATGAAATCGATGTTGGCCATAGAACATGTTAATGCTCCCCCTTAAATTAATAAGGGATAGTTGTAGTGCTTAAGCATGATATATTTTGAAAGATTTGGAATCTCGTGAGAAATTCTTAAAAAATTATCATGCCTTAACACTACATCAAGCCATAAAAGCACAATATTCACAAAATTTACATATTCACAATTAAAACCAATATAGAGTGGACCTGAGATGTACGACCCATTAGATGGATCGTTGCAGTAACTTGTAGTGCACTCCATATGGTCTACCACCAACGAATCTTTCTAAACTCCTTATCAATCTACGTTCACGGAGCTTTTGATCAATCTTCTTGATCACATACTTCGCCATTTGCTGGTAACCCTTGTGCCAATCCTCAGTCATCTCCGGTAAAGACCCACCTGAGTTAAGATGCTCCAATTTTCCTCTGACGAGAATGAGAGTCCCATCACTATACTTATAAAGCTCACCCATCCTCATAAACTTCATTAACCCTCGACTATTCAAGTAGAAAATGCCGTAATTCGGAACAGAAATGCCGGTATAGGGACATCTATCTACATGTTGAGGTAGAACTTGATTCATTGGACGGGTTAGATTAAGCTTCCTTTGGTAGCTTTCGACTCCCAATTGAAGATCTTCAACTCGTTTCTTGATAACAACACTTCGTGTGAACATACGAAGTGCTGTATTCAAGGCAATGCCGTCTTCACGAGTAATGTGGGTGAGTTGATCTCGGGTCATCAGAAGCAACATATCTTCGATATCATCCAGGCGAATGATAGAGAAATCTCCCTGCTGGATTTTGTATTCTCTGTCATCCTCCCTTTTCAGACGAATCTCCGTCACATGATAATAGCCATTCTTGGCTTCAGTTTTCAGTCCTAAAATACTGGAGATGCGGATATTGGATCTAACGTTACTTCCTGAACTGGCCAAGCAGCAACCCCTGTACGCCCTTCAGACTCGTTCGTCCCAATGAGATGCACCTATGACAGCATACATATCATAATTACGATTTACCTTTGGGACCCAGAGTCGGTTTACCTTTTCCTCGATATAGGGTATTGTTCCCCAGTTAGCAGCTTTCAGTAAGGTCAGCGAGGTTGCGTACTTTGATGAACCTTTAAGAAGATAAACAAGATCATTGGTGACGAAGAAGTCAAGAGCAATCTGATTAGAGGGATCAAGTGTAGGTGGAGCTCTTTCTGACTCATGGAGGCCTGGCCTTTGAACGGTGTTAAGAGCTTTCAGGACCTCGTCAGCATAATACTCGTACTCCATGCGACTTAACCCGGTTTTGGCGCGAAGGCTCTTGTCTTTTAGTGCTCTCTTTACCAGAGATGGAGTGACTGAAGATTTGAACTCATAAGCCCAAAATGCACACAAGTCTATCGGACTACGGATTCGAAGATATAGAACATCTCTATCTTCGTCTGTAATTGGATCATATTGAGCCGCTGTCGTGATCCAAGCTTGGGCGGTGCAGTCTCGTCAATCTCCAAAGTGTCTGCCCAGTCCTGTGTGTTTGACTCAGGAACGGTAGATTGTGGTTCTTGTTGTAAAGGAGTAGAGACATGGACCCGTGCTGGTTCGGATTCAGGCATCTCGGCGGTGTCATGAATAGGCGAGTGTTGTGCAGTTTCAGGTTCAGTTACTGACTCTGCAATCACAGGAGCAACAACAATAGAACTAACAGGGTTAGTAGCAATAGGTATAGACACAGCGATAGATGTACCAGGAATCAACGACGCCGTAGTAGCATTCACATCATGGCGCCATTTGGATCGTCTTGATTCCGTTGAGGTTGATTTTTCCTTCTGCACAGCATCTTTCTTGGACTTGGTTCCAGACTTAGAAGGTTTCTTTGTGCTGGCTACCTTGTCCCCCTTTTTAGGCTGTGTATCCTCCTCATCCTCATCGCTATCCTCGTTGCTCCCCTTAGCACTCTCCTCATTACCATCATCACCATCATCATCATCATCATCCTCATCATCATCACCATCATCATCTTCTTCTCCTTCTTCTTCTCCTTCTTCTTCCTCTTCTTCTTCACCAGTACCCTCTTCCTGTTCACTTTCTTCCCTTTCATCCTCAGGCAGAATGTCGTATGGTACCACACTTCCAAACATCTTAAAGAGCCGATCATCCTCCATAATCGCGTCATTGAGTGACTTGTAGAGAGTCCGTTGAATCTTAGATTTATCAAAAGATCCAAGTTCCCTCATGCGAACTTTGAGAATCTTCTTTAATTCAAAATCCGTCAAGTCATAGGCAATTTTGTAAGCAGATTCAGAAGGATTGGATGACTTGATCATCAAGTTATCAGCCGCGAGTGTTTTCAACTCATCACGCAGTTTTGGCATAAGGGATTCAACGGATTCTTTCACTCTCTCTTCAACAGAAGCTTCAAGTGCTTCTTTCTGCTCCTTGTATTTATCCTTCATAGCTTGAAGTCTTGTGATTCGTGCAGCATGCTTATCAGCTTCAGCCTGCTTAACCTGAGCTAGTTCTGCTGCCTGAGCTTTACGTGTCAACTCCATCTCTGCAGCGAACTTAGCAAGCATCTCTTCTTGGGCTTTCTTAGATGCTTCTTCACTTTGAACTCGTCTATGTAGCTCTTGGCGAAGTTCATCCATCTCTCTTTTGTGAATATCCGTATGTTTATCCAACATTTCGGCCATTACAAATGCAGCCATTGTAGATGATGCAGAGCTGCTCTGGGTTGGTTGAAGAGGCTCGGTTGTTACCACGGTACTAAGGATGGGTGTTATTGGTGGTGGAAGAAATGGTGTTGAAACCGGTCGGGTTGGTAAGGGTTGTATTGGTGGAGGTTGAGTTGCTAAAGGTTGAGTAGATACCATGATTGTAGGAACACCGGACGTCTTTTCAACACTTGCTGAAACAGGGATTGATGTCTCCTTCGAAGTAGAATACCTTTCAGGTAATCCAAACTCATCAACATCCTCTGGCTCCTCGTATTCGTCTTCAACTTCCCTCTGTGCACCCGAACCACTACCGCCCGTGTCTCTCCTACTCTTTTCAATAGCTATCTTCATTGCTTTTCTCTCAGCCTTGTTAAGAGTAGGATCATCAATATCTTCTTCATCGTGGAGAACTAACTCATCAGCCTTGCTCTTTCCCTTCTTAGCTACGGTCTTAGTCTTTTTGGCTTTGGGTTTAGGTAAAGCTGGTTGCTTGCGTTTACCCTTGCTCTTAACCGTGGTAGATGAGTCTTCTCCAGCTTGAATGCTTGCTCGTTGATTCTTGATTTCTTGTAGCAAGTTCTTGTAGGCAGTAGAAGCGATAATCTCATCGGTCAGGAGATGACTGGGAATGGGACCAGGAATAACCGTATTCGAATGAGTCTCCTGCCTTAAGTCTACCAAATCATCATCATCCATCGTGCGGTGACGACTACCTGCACGCTTGTCAATGGAAGCATCGTTCTCCATAAAGTAATGGATGATTAGTTTTATAAACCTAGGGTACTGATATGCTTTGGTCTTAGACTTTGTGTTGGTAAAAAGTTGGAAAACAAACTCCTCCCATAGTAATGATGCATAGTCAATACCCATACCTCTGTATACCCCATAAAACAGCTTGATGATCGGTGGACAAACACCGTCAAATCCAGTTGTTTTTGGTGTGAGACACCGGCTTAGAATCCCAAAAATAGCTTTCCATGGTTGACCCACTTTGGCAGTAGTAAACTCAGACACGGTTCGTATGTCAACACATCCAATGGCAGTGAACATTTCCATGATCTGGTCCTTAGTCGGGTTGGCTGAGTATGATAGGTTTTTGAGTGACGGACGAAATCCAAAGATCTTCCTGAAGTCTGACACATTAAGCGTTTGCTGCTTGTTGTCCAAAGAGAATGTGATTTTGTTCGACGTCCTCTCCTTGGTAGCCCAGAACTCGTAAAGGTAGTCATAGGGCACTGAAGCACTATTCCTTAGCGCATGCTTGAGATGAGAGTTATCAAGTATGGCTGAACCTACCTTAAATCCATTATGGGTCGAATGAGATACCTCCTTCAAACGGAAGTTGTTTGGAAGAAACTTCAGAGTCTTGGCTTCGGCAATGGCGGTGGCTCTGGCGTCTTGTATTTGTTGTACTGTTGGGTTAGTCATCGTCTCTGCTTAAGATAAAACACAAAGGTTGAAACATACAAATATGAATATCATTATGATTTTAAACCTAAGCATTGAACATATGACTTAATCCCTTAAGCTTGCAAAACACTCAAACATCTTCTATTCGGAATAAACATTCAATTCGGAATAATTTCCTATCCGGAATAAATATGACTACTCGGAATAAACATTCTATGCGGAATAATTATCCTATGCGGAATAAACATCTACACGGAATAATCATCCTATGCGGAATAAATGTCTACTCGGAATAATTTGTCTATTCGGAAAAATCATTCTATGCGGAATAAAATTTCTATTCGGAAAGATTTCTCTATGCGGAATAAAAGTTCTATTCGGAAAGATTTCTCTATGCGGAATAAAAGTTCTATTCGGAAAGATTTCTCTATGCGGAATAAAAGTTCTATTCGGAAAGATTATCCTATGCGGAAAGATCACTCTATGCGGAATAAAATTCCTATTCGGAAAGTTAGGCCTATGCGGAATAAAAGTTCTATTCGGAAAGATATGCCTATGCGGAATAAAAGTTCTATTCGGAAAGATTATCCTATGCGGAATAAAGCTTCTATTCGGAATAATGCTCTTATGCGGAATAAAGCTTCTATTCGGAATGTTCCTTCTATGCGGAATAATCCTCCTATACGGAATAAACCTTCTATTCGGAAAATTCATTCTATTCGGAATAATCCTCCTATACGGAATAAAACTTCTATTCGGAAAGTTTATTCTATTCGGAAAAAATGCCTTATTCGGAAAGATCATCCTATTCGGAAAGTTTAAACAGTTATGATTTTTTCTAAATAGGCACTAATTCGTTTGATTCAAGTGTTCTAAAGGCCATATCCGTTCAATTTGTGCAATTCCGAATTAAACCCAGGCAAAACCCCCAATTAATTAAACCCTAATTTAAGCAGTACCTTAATTCGATTGATTTCAATTAAAAGGAGTTAATTAAATTGTATGCATGAATGATTAAACCGATTAGATACCTTTTGAAGATCTTGATCTAGAAGATGAATGATTGAAATTGTTTTGTGTGTTCGTGTGTTTGTTAATGGCGGGGAAAGGAAAGACAGAGGAAAGAAAGAAAGTGAAACAGGGGGGGGGGGGGGGGGGGGGGGTGATTTGACTTGGGTCAAACTTTAACAAGTTTGACACATTGTCATTTTTGACCCCTCAAGTTTTTCTTTTTCTTTAAATGCAATTCTTAGTTTCTCCTTTTGTTACAAGTTTAGATTCTTGTCACTTTTACCCCTCGTCTTTTGTAAAATTCCCGAGCCTTAGTGATTAACCTATCTTAACACACGCACAAATCTATTCACTACAAACTTAAAAGCAACAACAAGACAAATGCCAAAGCAATCCAACCATTAACCATTGAGATTTTTGAGTTTCCTTGAAAACTTTTGAAAGTCGTTTTGATGTGAAAGATGATGTAACATTTTCTCCCCCTTAAACGATGACCCGTTTTCTATTTAAAGAGCTGTAGTCATTGTTTAACGAGGCACATGATGATGAAAAACATTTTCCAATTGATGTTTAGAAAAGATTGATTCGCTGGTGTCGACAAGATTTCTCTTATCTAGACAAAATAATGCACTGAGACGTACACTAAATTGTGTTAGACCAAGTTATAAAGTAAACTTGATCCCTTTGCATGATTTGGCTTGTAAATCATGCTCGAGAAAATTAATTCCCGTTGTGAGCCAACGTTTTCCAAGGAAATACGTGACTTTAATATGAAAAACGGGTTGTAGTCAGAAATAACTACAAGCCATAATGGGCATGTTTTAAAAATGTACAACTTTTATACGGACTCTATTTATGGCGACGTGTCAATATTGATCGACATTTCTAAAGCCGTAAATATTACCGTACTAAAAGACATGCCCGATTTAAAAAACGAAAAATATTATTGGATTTTCTTGATTTTATATTTTTTATGGTTTTTCTAGGTTTTATATTTTTTATGGTTATTCTTGGTTTTATATTTTTGTATTTTCTTTTTGTGGTTTATATATATACAATAATATACATGATCACGAACAAAGGATACGCCTGAATAGTTTACCACCACTATTCAGCTGATCTTCTGCCAATTCTTTGAGAGTCGCTGGAGTGAATGATTTCATGCCAAGCTTGTCGATCAAAAACTCGATTCGTCCTCGATCTAAAGCTTTGGTGAACATATCCGCCAGCTGATACTCAGTAGTGACAAAATACAGCTCGATCATTCCGTTCTCCACCTGCTCTTTAATGAAATGGTAGTGAATGTCTATGTGCTTGGCCCGGGAGTGTTGAACATAGTTGCAGCAAAGGGCAATGGCGCTCTTGTTGTCACAATACATCGGGATTTTGTTGAATCCCAAACCGTAGTCAGTTAATTGTGATCTCATCCAAAGGACTTGAGCACAACAACCGGACATGGCGATGTATTCAGCCTCCGTGCTAGAAATTGCAGCGCTTTTCTGCCTTTTTGAAGACCAACTGATCAATCTATCTCCAAGGAGTTGCACAGATCCAGAAGTGCTACGCCTCGTGTCTTGACATCCAGCATGATCGGCATCTGCGTATGATATTAAAGCAATAGAGGAATCTTTCGGATACCATAGACCACGATGAAGTGTTCCTTTGAGATACCGAAAGATCCTTTTAACAACATGTAGGTGCTTTTCGGTAGGCCGAGCCTGATACCGGGCACACATGCATACGGCAAATTGCAAATCAGGCCTGCTAGTAGTCAGATAGAGAAGGGTGCCGATCATTCCACGGTAAAGTTTCGGATCGACAATAATCCCATTCCTATCTTCATCTAACTTGGATTTCTCCACCATTGGAGTGTCCACGGGGTCACAATTTTCAAAATTATATTTCTTTAAAGATTCGAGAGCATATTTGGATTGATTAATAAAGATGCCTCTAGGATTCTGAGAAATTTGTAATCCTAAGAAAAATGAAATTTTTCCCATCATTGACATCTGAAAGCGTGTGGACATTATCTTCTCAAAGCGATTTGACAATTCTATGTTAGTGGCAGCAAATATTATATCATCAACATAAATTTGTACTAGTATCATGTCGTTGTCCTCCTTAAGAGTGAATAGAGTGGGGTCCACTTTGCCTTTGGAGAAGCCTTCCGAAATGAGATATGTTGACAGGAGATCATACCACGCGCGTGGAGCTTGTTTCAACCCGTAGAGAGCCTTCTTAAGCTTGTACACATGATTGGGAAACTCCGTGCTAACGAACCCATCCGGCTGACTAACATAGACTTCTTCCCTAAGTTCACCATTCAGAAATGCTGTCTTCACATCCATTTGATAGACGATCATGTTCATATGAGCGGCATACGCAAGGAATAGTCTAATCGCCTCCAATCTTGCCACAGGAGCAAAAGATTCTTCAAAGTCTATACCCAAGGCTTGTTTATATCCTCTAGCAACCAATCTAGCCTTATTCTTCAAGAGTGCACCCATCTCATCAAGTTTAACCTTATAAACCCACAACAAAGTAAGGATGTTAGCCTTGTCAGGGAGAGGAACTAATTCCCATACTTCAAGTCTTTGAAATTCATTTAGTTCCTCTTGCATAGCTTCAATCCAAGAAGATTGAGTCATAGCATGTTGCCAGTTTTTAGGTTCAACTTCGGAGAGAAATGCATCAAAGTAGCAATAGAGTGCACTCTCTTGTGATTGATGGCGTGTAGAGACTGGTCGATCTAGATCTCCAATAACATTTCTAATTGGGTGATCTTTTGTCCATTTTGTGCTGTGGTTTTCAATCCTAGGTGGTCTGGAGTGAACAATACAAGGAGCTTCTTCTGAGGTAGACGCGGCTGAAGGGTTTTCAGGTATCGCTACACCAAAGAAAGGAAGCTCTTGTTGGTGGGCGTATTCCAAATCGTGATCAGTAGGATCCTCTTCAACATCATTAGGCACAAGTAGGGGAGAAGATTCAGGTGTAGTTTGTGAATTACTTGGTGAAGGTGCATCCGGTTCAATGTTAACTGAGGATGCATTTGATGAAGCTTCATTAGCTTGAGCAATAACTTCAGGGATTGGAGCTATCACTACAGGTGCGGGAACTTCATCACTTGGAGGATCAAAGAATTCATCAAACAATGGTTGAAATAGTTTATCCCACTCGGGCCTTGTAGGTGGTTTAAATGATGTTGAAGTAGGATTATTGGGAACTAATCCGGAACTAATAGCACCGGTTCCCATCTCATGAAGCGCGGGTTCAGAGCTGCGTTGCTCAGAAGCCATCGCTGTCAGCTCATCGAAATCTGCGTCCATAGTTTCTACAATCTTACCAAGACGACGGTTGTAAATTCGGTATGCTTTCTTGGAGGGTGAGTAACCAATGAAAATACCTATATCGGCTTTCGGTTGAAGCTTGCCCAAGTTCTCACTATTAATGTTTGGATAACAAAGAGCACCAAACACATGAAAGAATGAAACATCGGGTTTACGGTCATGTAGAAGCTCGTAAGGTGTTTTTCCATGGCGTTTCCGAATGATAGAACGGTTTTGGGTGAAACATGCAGTAGATATAGCTTCTGCCCACAAGAACAATGGAGCGTTCGCATAAATTAGCATAGTCCTAGCAGCTTCCATAAGCGTACGATTTCGTCTTTCAACGACACCGTTTTGTTGTGGAGTGCGTGCAGCGGATGTTTCATGTGAGATACCGACTCCTTCATAATAATCACGAAGAGTCTGGTTGACGAACTCTGTTCCATTATCTGTACGAATACGGCGGACAGTAGTATTTAAACGTACCTGAATGAATTTCAGAAAAGTGATGATAGCCATCGGTGCTTCATCCTTTGTACGTAAAAATCTAACCCATGTAAACCTGGAGAAATCATCCACAATAACGAGAATGAATTTCTTACCGCTCACACTTTCAGTTCTCATTGGCCCACAAAGATCCATATGCAAAAGATGAAGTTTTTCTTGATTGGTGTCTTCAGCTTTGGGCTTGTATGATTTCTTGGTACTTTTCCCCCTTGAACACGCGGAACATAAATGATCCTTGTGAAATTTAAGCTTTGGAAGACCACGAACTAATTCGTTTGTAGCCAGATGATTAATAGCATCAAAGTTAAGATGAGATAATCTGCGATGCCATAACCATGACTTGGTCTTAGATGCTTTAGAGAGAAGACATACGGGAGAGGTGGCCTTCATGTCTTGTAGGGACAACGTATAAAGATTTGCACCACGAGATCCCTTCAACAAGTCTTTTCCTTCCAAGTTGCGGATGAAACAAGTATGTTGTCGAAAAGCAACCTCTAGGTTGGAATCACAAAACTGTCCTACTGAAAATAAGTTATGACCAAGACCTTCTACATAGTATACCCTTGAAATCGTAACGTTTCCAATCTGATATTCACCATACCCCATAATCTTTGCAATATGATCATTTTCGAATTTTACCGTTCCTAGAAACTTGCTGACGAAATTTCGGAGCATCGAGCGATTTCCGGTCATATGTTTTGAACAACCGGAGTCCAAATACCCGAGGATGATTTGGACCGCCTGAAAATATCACCACACGAAGACAATGTAGAGGTATCGGAATCTGAGTGTTCCTTTGTATTAGCAGGTACAGATTTAATAATCTTAGATTTGCTAACTCTAGGTTTCTTAGATTTCCTAGCCTTCTTCTTCCTAGTTGGTGGTGTAGATTCTAGTTGGCTTAAATCCTGAGGTATTTCTTCACTGATGGGCACTATAGTGGGGGCTGACCTAATTAAAGGGCGCTGTTTCCATACTTTAGTGCTAGTGTGCCTAACTAAAGGACGCTCAGACCTAACCTCAATGGATGCATTCCTAGTTAAAGGGCACATTTTTCCATCTAATGTAAAGGTCCTACCAGTGGGACGCCATTGCCATCCAACTTGGGCACGAGTTCTACCAGTTGGCTTCCATTCAAGATCATTCCTAATGGCATTCATTTCATTCACGTGATCAATAAGACACAAATCATGACGTTGGGAAAACATACATTCATTACAATTCCAACATTTCAAATTAGAATTCACAAATGGTTTAGGCTTCTGCACAGGCGCAGAGCGTTTAGTCTTAACATGATTCTTTTTATTTAAATCTGAACTAATATTCCTATGGTGAGCTTCTACTTTCTTCTTGTTGGTACTACTAGTGGAGGGCTTGATCTTATCTTTCTTGAGTGGCGATCCTTTAGCCTTAGTAGACTCTTTTACTCCTGTAGAAGGCAAATTGGGAACATTAGTAACAGTTTTTAAAGGTGCCTTACTTGATGGTGCCAATGACGGTTTTGCTCCTGGGGTCTTATTGAATGGAGTTACAGCAATGGGTCGATTAGTGAGTAGTGCAGAACCTGGTTGACCTATGTATTGCAAATATGCTAAGCAGTATTGAACTCGCTTAATATATTCATGAGCTGAATAATAGTAGCTACTTGAGGGATCTAAGGCATAAAGATCGTCTAAAATATCCCTAACAAGATCTACATGCTTAATTGCATTCCTCATATAAACATCGTAGGTAACCGGGTTTTTCTTATGGAGCGGGTTCTTATAAAGCACTACTGACTTGGTTGTTGGAGCACTAGAGGACGGTGCAGAGTTGGTAGCTAAGTTATTAACAGCTTCTTGTCGGGTGAGAAGAAGTGTCTCCTTTAACTCGGCCAAAACCATGTTTTTGTCAATGAGCAGGATGTTTAAGTCAGAGATTTCCTCACATTTTTGGTTCAATTATTCAACATAAGATTGTTGCTGTGCCGCATTAAAAGCGAAGCGTTCTTCTAGTGAACCATAAAGTTTGGACATTCCCTGTCTTGCACGATCCATCTCCCCTAGAATAGACGAAAGTCTAATTTCTAAGTCCTGGTTTTTAGACTCTGCAGCCTCTAGTTCCAATTTTAGTCTTTCATTTGATGACACATCTCTCTTCAATCTCATAATCTCTTCCTCTAATGCCTTAACTATTGCAATCATCTTGTCACTCGTCTCAACACCGTTTTCACAACTATTTGTTATCAAAAAATCCTCATTTTGAGTTTGTTGTTTTAATTCTAAAGATATACAATGTTGTTCTAGTTGATTAAAGCGTTTTGAAAGTAAATTGTAAGAATCTTGTAGCTTTAAAAACTCAGCGTTAGATTCGTGACAAGAATGATTATCTACCTCATTTACAGTATCAGCAACATTTACAGAGAGATCACACACATCATCACATAAATTTACAGCATCACATTTAATCATAGCGGATGTAAGCTCATTCGAATAATTAACATTTACAGTAGTAAGCACATCACACGAAATTACTTGAGACAAGAATCGGTCATATTCGGATAAAATCTTTTCCTTTTCAATTAATTGTAGTTCATAAGCGGTGTCCATTTCATAAAACACTTTTTGAAATTCTCCAATTTCAAACTAAAGAGTTTCCGAAAGAGATGTAAAACTTCCTTTTAGACTTTCGACAAACGGATTGATCTCATTCTTAAACACCTCGTTCATGTGTTCGAAAGCCCATTCTCCGGCGTTTAAGCCATTTGAAGTCGTACATTCCAAAATGACCTTGTCAAAACTAGCAAAGTGTTGATTAATCTCTTGCAAGTTTAACCATACAGTGCTAACAGGTGGAAGATCCTTTGGAATTTCCTTAGGACCTTCCATTTTGACAAGTGTAGGAAGTGTACTAGGGTTTTCTTCATTCAACATGTAGGTTGGTGCTGTAATGAGATCTTTGTCCATATGGAAGCGAATTCTAAAATCCGTTTTTGCAAGCTCTTGATTCATTTTAAAATAATCACACTGAGGATATTTTGCAAAATTGTATGACCGATCCTTATCAACTAGATCCTTATTTGTGCTATCCTCGAGAAAAACAATCGGGTCTAAAACTAATCCTAATTGGGTTGCATTATAAAGTCTTGGACTATGGATAAAAGCTTGTTTTGCATATCGTGGGTTAGGGGGAAGGCCTTTTTGACGTGACAAGTTAAATTCTCTAAACGAAGCATCAAATAAGTGCACTAGTTGTGAGGCAGCGTATTGTCTTAAAAGCAAATAATCTAGACTTCTAATCTTATTAGCAGCATTAATTTCCATTTCATTCTTTTTAGACTCGAGTAATTCAAAATCCGTTTGAAGTTTTTGAAAATTAGTGACCACTAACTCTTTTTCTTTAAGTTCATTAGAAAGATTTGCTCTTAAGGTTTCAATTTCTTGCAAGTGACCCATTTGTTTGTTTCGAAAGTGATCATATTCGGGATTTGTTAGAACACTAGACGAAGGCACTAATTCCAAGGTATGAACTTTCTCGTTGCACAAGGCTAGCTCATCAGACAAATTCTTGTTCTTAGCTAGGGTTTCTAAGATTGCAGCATTCATTTGGCTAAGTAATGTAGCAGGAACCGTGACCAAATCTTGTTGAGTAGGAGTATGCGTATGCGAAATGGCTCCCGGTTGTGATTCACTCAAAGTCTGGTGACTCACATTGATATTACTATCATTGATTGTCTCCTCATTTGAAAGACTCACCACCGAAGACTCATTCGAATCAGCACTCTCTTGCACAACTTGATGTGGTTGAATACTAGAATCAGTGGTATTATCAGTGGTATTAATAAGTACCTCAGATCTCTTTTCTGGCCCTAGGCTAGAGATAGTTGCCATAAGAGCAGCCTGTGCAGATTGAAGCTCATCGTAGTCTGAATCATAAGCATCAAGGTCATCTGCTTGATATGCTGCATTCTGTGTAGTGACAACGTCTTGTTCAGCAATCCCTAGATCAGCAAGAAATGCAAGCTCCTCTTCATCAAGTTCCCTTCCTTGTGCCTGAGCATTCACCAGATAAATCTTCTCTACAAACCATTGCCCATCCCTTCTCCTCTTGGGTTTCTTGCAATCCCTGGACATGTGACCTTCTTCCTTGCAGTTGTAGCATGTAAGCATTCTCAACTTGCCCGTGGAATTAGCCTGTGGAGGAGTGTTGACCATTGGAGCAGGATTGACCGTGCGTGCATTGGTAGTTGATGTAGTAGGTCTCCCCTGATAAGGTTGAAGAGGTTGAACCATTACCCTGCCATTCTCAATAGTAGCTTGTTGGCGAGAATTGGATGAATTCCTCAGTTGATTGTTAGTAGGAGCTGGTCCTCGAAATCCTCGTCTGCTCAATGTCTTTGTGAGATAAGCAGACAAAGAGGCTAACATTTCAACTGGGTCAGTTCCTTGTTGGAACTCAGGAATGGGAACTTCATCATTATCACAATACAATGCTTGGTCTTGTTGAGGAATACTCATGTGGTCAGAATAGCTTGATGGACCTGCAGCATTTTCTTGATAAGGAGTGTATGATGACTGACCATAAGGTGCAAAGCTTGCTGGTGAATATGGGTGAGGTTGTGAGGCATAGTGTGAAGCTTGTGGTTCTCTATGAGGCGAAGGTGCACTAAACCGATATTGTTGCTGATGTGAGGTGGGTGGTTGCGGCAGAATCGAATATTGGGGGAAGCTTGGAGTCATGTACGGTGATGGATGATAGGCTTGGTGTCCCATGATATAAGGAGTGTTGTTGTAGGACAAGCTTGGTTGATTTGCCATCAAAGCTAAAGAATCAGGGTACATACCTCGAGGCGAACGGTGCATGATCACATGTTTCTCATGCTGCTGAAGAAAAGCATAGATTTGATCCAAATTGCACTCATGCAAATCCCTGGTTAACTTGACATCGGTAATATACTGACCCCATTCAGCTTGAGGTAAAGTATTCAAAAACTTGGTGTTAACCTGGAATGGAGCAATCACGAGATTGTATACATTCAGATCATTCATGAGAGTGGTGAATCTGAAGTAGTAGTCGTGTAGCGTTTCCCCTGGGCTGTACGTGAATCTATCAAACAGATCATACAACTGACATTCCCTTTCTTGTTTGGTAAGAGACGTACCTTGTAGCAACACCTTTAGACGTTCCCATAAATCCTTTGCAACCGTATACTGACTTACCATGCGATAAATATCATGCGGAAGAGCTTGGAGAATAGTCTGTAGAGCCTTGTCATCAGCATCAGCAATGAGTTGTTGTGCAGGTGTGAGTTCTTCAAATTCTCGTGGTCGAGTCACGTTATTCACCACAATGGTACCATAGTCGAGTGGACCATTCAAAATCGATTTGACCATAAGTCTTCCGTATGTTGGTTTGCCCTTCAGGTATTGCAACATGCGGCCCTGCCATGCCTCAAACACCTCTTTAATAAGCATCGGTGGACGATTATCAGTTCCCGTTAAAATTGAGATATCCGAAAGTGATGTCATTTGAGGCATTAATGAACTCGGATTCATTGTGATTACTTAAAAGACTCAAAGATTATCGGTTGATCGAGCAGTGAAGAAAGGTTGAGAATTTGTGTTGTGTAGTTGAAATCAAGATTAAATCCACTAAAGATCGTCGAAAAAACTCAGAAAAAATACCCCTTGAACTTGCTATTCGGAATAATCCCTATTCGGAATAACCTTATGCTGAAAAACCCCTATTCGGAATAATCCTTATGCTAAAAAACCCTATACGGAATAACCCTTACTCGGAATAAACCCTATTCGGAATAAACTCTATGCTGAATAAACCTTATGCGGAAAAATTCTTCAATTCGGAATGTTGGCTATTCGGAAAGATGGCTATTCGGAAAGATGGCTATTCGGAAAGATGGCTATTCGGAAAGATGGCTATTCGGAAAGATGGCTATTCGGAAAGTTTGGCTATTCGGAAAATCTTGCTATTCGGAAAAACTTTGCTATTCGGAAAGAATTTGCTATTCGGAAAAATTGCTATTCGGAAAGTTTCTTCTATGCGGAATGTCTATTCGGAAAAAATTCTGCTATTCGGAAAACTCTCCTATGCGGAATGTCTATTCGGAAAAAATTCTGCTATTCGGAAACTTCTCCTATTCGGAATGTCTATTCGGAAAAACCTTTATGCTGAATTTTTATTATTCCGAATAGAACGTCTATTCGGAATAAATCTGGGAATATCAGTTCGAGACTAGACCAGCACTTTTAAATCCGATTTTTTGATCAAAACCACAAAAAGTTTTATGATTTTTACCAAAATAAGCTAAACCCAATCCTTATCAATTAATCCCAATAACAAAAACACCAAAAACAACAAGATTCAAGATTGATTTTTTCTAAAGATCACTAATTGATTCAAAAACTAAAAAAAGCAACACAATCCCTACCTTAAATCACCCCATGGCTCTTGATACCAATTGTAGATTATTGATAACCTATGAATCTATGAAGTGGGTTGAAGATTTCTAGAGAGAGAAACTAGAGAGAGAAAGTGAGAGAAACTATGTGTATTTTTATTCAAATGAAAACATGAAAAATCAACAACCAACCCCTTTCCAAGGAGGAAAGGGGTATTTATACTTCCAAGCCTTATATGGACTTGGGCCGGCCCATGACAAGCCCATGGGCCGGTTTCTTACTTAACTTAATAAGTAACACTAACTACGAGCTATTACAACATAAATAATACTGTGGAGTGACCGATACTTCTAATATACGTAAAAACGTATTTCTAACACTTTCCTTCTTGTTCGTAGGTATCACCAACACCATTAGGGTGTTTGGTGATTTCATTTTTCTTGATTCAATCTTTAATCTTGTAAGTTCTTGATCTTTCCTTTTGTTTGTTTAACATTAATCTATCTATATCATTTTCCATTTTAATCTTGTTCATCTTTCTTTTTGATCTAAAAGTTTTAAGTTCTTATTGGGTTGATTTGATCTTCAAAAGTTATTGGGTTTTGTGTTTTTATTGTTAGGATTTGATATTTATGGTTAGTAAATGTTACGTGTTTAGTTTGGTTAAAATCTTTTGGTTAAATTTGGCTTGTTTGGATTAAAATCGTGTTTCCCTGTTTTTCTGTTTACTGTTCGGCATTCCCCAGTATTCCGAATCAAACTCCTTCATCCGGAATATCCATTATTCCGGATCAGTTACTTATTCCGAGTCAATCATTGTTTAAGTTTATTCCGAACCAAAACCTTTCATCCGGAATATTTTATATTTTCGGATCAAACCCCTTCATCCGGAATAATTACTTATTCCGGATCAACCATTATTCCGGATCAACTTATTATTCCGCATCAAAATTTTATTCCGCATGAGCATTTTATTCCGAATGAACCAGTTATTCCGAATGAACTAATTATTCCGCATGAAGCACTTATTCCGGATCAACCATTTATTCCGCATGAGCATTTTATTCCGAATGAACTAATTATTCCGCATGAAGGATTATTCCGCATGAAGTTTTTTTTCCATTTATTCCGAGTAAGCAAGGATATTCCGAATGAAGGATTTTTTCTGATTTATTCCGGATCAAGCATATATTCCGAATCAAGCAGTTTTTAGGGTATTTACAAGTTACTGTTTTTAGTTCAATTTTAATTCAAGTTTATTTTTACTAATTAATTGCTTCTAGTTTACTTTTATTTACTTCACGTATTTACCTTTTTAATAGAATAGAAAACTAAACCCTCTATTTGTCACCAAGAACAACTATTCCACTTTGAGCTGTGATCAATTCGAGGAGATTCTGAGACTTAAAACTTTCAACCTAGCAAAATCTCTAGTATCAAATGGCGCCGCTGCCGACTCTTCTCGTAAGGATCAACAGTTTTTTGTGAGAACTTGGATTTTGGGATCCGTTCGCCGTGAACGTTACTTTTTCAGCATTAAAAATTTTCAAAAATCCTAAAAAAATATAAAATTTTCAAAAATACAAAAAAAATTAAAAAACATAAAAACCAAAAATATTTCTGCTTTGTTTTTGCTTTGTTATTTCTTTTGCAGGTGCATGCGTACACGTTCAACGTCTTATCAAGAGCCCGAGACTCTCGATAACTTAGACATGGCCGGTGTACACAAAAACAATAATAATCCACCTCAAAACAATAATAACAACAATGAACCTCTACCGGACAATCGCCCTATGATTGAACTTTTGCAAGCACATGTAGAGGGAAACAATGATGCTATTGTCATACCCACGATTGCAGCCAACAACTTTGAGCTCAAATCCGGCTTTATTCAGATGGTCTCTGCTCAACCATTCTTGGGGCGTACTATTGATGATCCTCATGACCACATCAAAAGGTTCATGCAACTCACGAATACGGTCAAATTCAAAGGTGTTCCACAAGAGGTAATCCGTTTACAACTTTTTCCTTTCTCCTTAGAGGGACAAGCCCGACATTGGCTTGATAAGGAACCGCCACAAAGTATTCTTACGTGGACGGACTTAGAGACAAAATTCATAAACTACTTTTTCCCACCCTCTCGTACTACCGTTTTGCGGAATGAAATTATTACTTTTGAACAAAAGTACGATGAGACTTTTAGTGAATCTTGGGACCGTTTTAAAGAACTTTTAAGAAATTGCCCACAACATGGTTTTACCAAAGTGCACCAAATTAATACTTTTTACAATGGTTTAAGCATGAATGACCAAGATTCACTAAATAGTGCCTCGGGGGGTAATCTTTTGGTTAAGTCTGCTAATGCCGCTTGGGATATTATTGAAAATAAGTCTCGTGTGCAAACCAAGAGTGTTCGGACCAATGCCGCTAGTGCTAGTACTAGTGACAACGACAAGAGACTTGACAAAATTACTACGCTTCTTGAATCGCTTGCCGCACAAACCGCTAGAAACACTAACATCATCAACGCTAAAAACGCTCAAGTCAATGCTGTAAGCCAACCATGTGAAATATGCGGGGTCCTCACTCTTACACCACTTGTACCACCACCCAAGACTACCCTTCTGAGAATGTTAACGCAGCATACGGTACCTATCCTCCGGCCGCTTATCAAGCTCGTCCTCAAGGAGACCGCAACTTGCTCAGGTATCGCTCAAACAACTTTCTTTCCCCGCCCGATTTTCCCCCACCCAATCAAAACCAACAACAAAATCTCAATCGCCCTCCTCAACAACAACCTCGTGCACCATACCAACCACCTCAAAGACAACCATATCCACCTCAAAGAAACAACCAAGTTTACCAACAACCTGCTTATCAACCACCCGCCTACCATGCTCCTCCTCCCAACCAACCCACCGCATTACACCAAGATGTTGAAACCTACATGAGGACCAATGATGTGATCGTGGAAAATCTTCAGCGGGAAGTGCTCAACTTGAAAGCAAATATGGTGAAACAAGGAAACGATCTTAGAGCTTATATGCGAAACACTTTGGCAAGTCAAACGAATGACTTAAGGAACATGATGGCTGGTTTCTTCCAAGGTAATCAATCCTCTTCTTCGGGTACTCTTCCGAGTAACACCGTTGCGAATCCAAGAGGGGAGATGAAAGCAATCACCACTCGCAGTGGCAAAGGTACCAAGGAACCCGAGCTTCCTATACCTCCACCGGTGATTGTGACTAAGGAAAACGAGTCCCCTATTCCTATTCCTCAACCTTCTACTTCCCCAATTCCTCCACCTCTTACTTCTACCCCTCCCCCACCCAAGGATGTGAGTGATCCTATTCTACCAAAGACTTCCTCTTCTTCTGATATACCTTATCCCTCAAGGTTGAGGAAAGAGAAGCTCAAAAGCAAGGACGATATTCAAGTTTCAAACATTCTCAAAATGTTTAAACAATTAAATTTCAACATCTCCTTCGCTGAGGCTCTCGCTCACATGCCTAAATATGCGAAAATGTTCAAAGATCTTCTTACTGACAAGGAAAAGCTTATTGATATCGCTAACACCCAACTTAATGAGAATTGCTCTGCAGTGCTCTTAAGGAAATTGCCAACCAAACTTGGTGATCCGGGTCGTTTCTTAATCCCTTGCAACTTCCCGGGAGTAGAGAATTGCATGGCCCTAGCCGATCTAGGTGCCAGTATTAACTTAATGCCCTTAAGCGTTTGGATTCAATTATCTCTCCCTGAGCTAGTCCCCACCAAAATGACTTTGGAATTAGCTAACCGTACGGTTGCTTATCCAGTGGGGATAGCCGAAGACGTTTTTGTAGGAGTCGACAAATTCACTTTTCCTGCCGATTTCGTCGTGGTCGACTACGATATGGACCCTCGTGTGCCATTAATCGTTGGACGTCCATTCTTGAGGATCGGTCGCACTCTCATCTATGTAGAAGCGGGTGAGCTTATCATGAGAGTGGGTGACGATAAAATTGTCTTCAACATGGGAAAGCTTTCTAAACAGCCTTATTCATACGAGAGTGTTAATTGTATCGACGTTCTTGATGAGGCTTGTGAAGAACACTTCAAAGATGCTTGTGAAAGTATTCCTACCTCTCTTCCCAATGTTGAGACCGTTTCCTCTATTGATTCATCACTATCTCTATTTGGAGAAAGTGATTTCCTTTGGAAAGATTTGGAAGCCATCATGGGAGATGTGAACTTATAAAATGACGATTCTCCCACCGATTGGGATGAAGACATTCGTCTCATTGAGAAACTTCTCAAAGAGGACCATATTTCTCCACCATCTCCCAAGGATATTGCTATCGATGAACCGAATTTGAATCCGCTTCCCATCAAAAATCCTCCAGATTTAGAGCTTAAGGAGTTGCCGCCCCATATCGAGTACGTATTCCTTGAAGATAAACAGAAGTCGCCCGTCATCATTGCTAAGGACTTGAAAGAAGAAGAGAAATCTCGCCTCATCGCCGTGCTTAAAGATCATAAGAAGGCAATTGCTTGGAAAATTTCTGATATCCGCGGAATTGATCCAATCTTTTGTACTCACAAGATTCTCATGGAAGATGACTTTAAACCCGCAATCCAGAGCCAAAGAAGGGTTAATCCTTGCATTCATGACGTCATCAAACAAGAGGTTATCAAACTTCGTGATGCCGGCTTGATTTACCCTATTTCGGATTCACCATGGGTAAGTCCCATCCATTGTGTGCCCAAGAAGGGCGGAATAACCGTTGTTCCCAATGAACACAACGAGTTGATTCCCACTCGTCTCGTTACTGGGTGGAGAGTTTGTATCGACTATCACAAACTCAATGATGCCACGAGAAAAGATCACTTTCCTCTTCTTTTCATGGATCAAATGCTCGAGCGTCTTGCGGGTAATGACTATTACTTCTTCTTAGACGGTTTCTCCGGGTATTTTCAAATTCCCATCGATCCCAAAGACCAAGAAAAGACCACATTCACTTGTCCCTACGGAACATTCGCTTACAAACGCATGCCTTTTGGTTTATGCAATGCTCCTGGGACGTTCCAAAGGTGTATGATGGCTATCTTCCATGACATGGTTGAAGAAACTATGGAAGTCTTCATGGATGATTTCTCGGTTTATGGCGATTCTTTCTCTACTTGCCTTGCCAATTTAGAACGTATGCTCAAGCGATGTGAAGACACTCGCCTTGTTCTTAATTGGGAAAAATGCCATTTCATTGTAAAAGAGGGCATCATGCTAGGACACAAAATCTCCAAAGGCGGTCTCGAAGTGGACCGTGCTAAAGTTGATGTTATTGCTAAACTGCCTCCACCTTCAACCGTGAAGGGTGTGAGAAGTTTCATGGGTCATGCGGGCTTCTACCGTCGCTTTATCAAGGATTTTTCTAAAATCGCTCGCCCGATGACCCACCTCTTGGAAAAAGATACTCCTTTTAGCTTTTCCAAAGAGTGTATTGAAGCCTTCAACCTTCTTAAGGATAAACTAACTAAGGCACCAGTCTTGGTTACCCCTAATTGGGAGCTTCCCTTTGAGTTGATGTGCGATGCTAGCGACTTTTCTATTGGAGCGGTTTTGGGCCAAAGAGTGAACAAACATTTCCAACCAATCCACTATGCTAGCAAGACAATGACGGGGGCTCAATTGCATTACACGACAACCGAAAAAGAGCTTTTAGCTGTTGTCTATGCTTTTGAAAAATTTCGCCCCTATCTTGTCCTTTCTACCACCATCGTTTATACCGATCATTCCGCGTTGAAGTACTTGTTAACTAAACAAGATTCCAAACCAAGACTTCTTCGCTGGGTTTTGCTACTTCAAGAATTTAAAATCAAAATTCGTGATAAGAAGGGAGCTGAAAACTTAGCCGCGGATCATCTCAGTAGACTTGAGGATCCTTATCAAGGGGATCATCCGAACAAAGAGATCAATGACTCTTTTCCCCTGGAGACCTTAATGTCTATCAATTCGAATCAAGATGACACCCCGTGGTTTACGGACATTGCAAACTACTTGGCGGGTGGAATTCTCGTTGACGGGTTAGCATCCCAACAAAAGAAAAAGTTCTTCAAAGACATTAAGACTTACTTTTGGGATGACCCGTATCTCTTCAAACAATGTGCTGATTTGATTATTCGCCGATGTGTTGATGGGCCGGCAAAGGCACAAATCCTTGACGCTTTCCACAAAGGACCCACCGGTGGTCACTTTGGTCCCAACTACACCGCCAAAAAAGTGTTTGACTCGGGATTTTATTGGCCCACCATTTACCGTGATGCTCACGAGATGGTTAAACATTTTGATGCTTGCCAAAAACAAGGCAAGATCACACATAAAGATGAGATGCCTCAAAATTTCATACAAGAATGTGAAATCTTTGATGTTTGGGGTATCGACTTTATGGGGCCATTCCCTTCATCTAAAGGAAACAAATACATCCTTGTAGTCGTTGACTACGTTTCTAAATGGGTTGAAGCCAAAGCTTTACCCACTAATGATGCAAGGGTGGTTTGTAACTTTTTGAAATCGTTGTTCGCTAGATTCGGTGTGCCTCGTGCCATTATTAGTGATCGCGGGACTCATTTTTTCAATGATCAATTCAGAAGAGTCATGGCTAAGTATGGTGTAAATCATCGTCTTTCCACCGCATACTGATAGGTGTGAAAACACCCATCCTTTTACCACTTATTTCTTACTAAAACAAGACCAAAACGCGTGTTTAATATCATTTGTTTGGAATTATGCGTGGTTTTTGTGTTTATTGTGTTTTCAGAGTCAACCGGATGAATATTGAAGAAAACATAGGATTGCACGGGTTTATCAAAGAAAAAGACTCAAGACGAAGTCTATTGTCCAAGAGATGCAAAAGATTTGAAGTCATTGTGCCTATTTGAAGATTTATCGAAGAAAAGGACCAAAGATGGAAGATTTACCTATGTCGAAGAAACTCAAGTCTATTAAACGAAGAAATTAAAAGACGAGTTGAATTTAATCGTCGACAAATCCCGAATCAGAATCGAAAACGTCCACTTTTCTGAAAAGACGAGAAGACAAGAAGAACGGGAGAAAGCCCACTCACCAACCCAAGACAAGGACTATATAAAGAATCCCCTTCACACTTTTCAACCAGTTTTTAGTTTTTCCTTTCCTTTTCTCTCTTGTTCGTAGGATATCACCAACACCATTAGGGTGTTTGGTGATTTTTAATCTTTCACAAATTTGTAAGTTTAAATCTTTCATTTAGTTTGTTTAACATTAAGCTTTTAATACAAATCTTCCATTTCATCTTCTTCATCTTGTTCTTATTTATTCAAAGTTTTCTAAAGTTCTTGTTTGGTTGATATTGATTTTCTAAAAGTGGTTGATTTTGTGTTTTTATTGTTGGGATTTGTTGTTTATGATTAGTAGACGATTTATGATTAGTTTTATTTAAGATTGGGTTAAAACCTTGGTTGATTTTAGGCAAATTCGTGTTCCCCTGTTTTATCGTTGTGTTACTGTTCTTCATACCCAGAACATTCCGAATGGTCATTATTCCGCATAGCCAGATATTCAGCATAACCATCTTTATTCCCAATTATTCCGCATAGTCATCTTGCTTCGTCCCTTATTCGGAATTTTTACATATTCCGGATAGGCTTTTTCCTTTTCCTTTACTCGGAATATTTATTATTCCGCATAGCACTAGTATTCCGGATAGCCCTTTTTCTCCGCATAGTCAAAAATATTCCGAATGGTCATTATTCCGCATAGCATAAATATTCCGCATAGCATAAATATTCCGCATAGCTTAAATTATTCCGCATGGTCTTCTTATTCCGCATAACAAGATTATTCCGCATAGCTTGATTTTTCCGCATAGAGTAATTTATTCCGAGTAAGCCAATTCTTCCGCATAGCAATTTTTTATTCCGGGTAGTAGATTATTCTGAGTAACCCTTTTATTCCGCATAGTCAAAACATTCCGCATAGAGAAATTATTCCGCATAACTTCAATATTCCGGATAGAGCATTTTAAGGTTATTTTTCAGTTACTGTTTTATTTACACTTTAATTCAAGTTTTATTTTTGTTAATTAATTCCTTCTAGTTTACCTTTAATTACCTTACGCATTTACCTTCTTAGTAACATAGATAACCAAACCCACTATTTGTCACCAAGAACAAATCATTCCACTTTGAGCTGTAATCAATTCGAGAGGATTCCGAGAGACATAATCTGAACCCAAGCAAAACTCTTGTATCAAATGGCGCCGCTGCCGGCTCTTCTCGTTAAGATAAACAGTTTTTTGTGAGAACTTGGATTTTGGGATCCGTTCACCGTGAACGTTACTTTTCATAAAAACTTTCAAAAATCCTAAAAAATATAAAATTTTCAAAAAACAAAAAAAAAATTATTAAAAACCAAAAATATTTCTTATTTGCCTTGTTAGTTCTTTTGCAGGTGCATGCGTACACGATCAACGTCTTATCAAGAGCCCGAGCCTCTCGAAGACTTAGACATGGCCGGTGTACAAAACAACAACAATAACCCACCTCTCAACAACAATAATAATAACAACAATAACCCACCTCTCAACAACAATCATAACAACAACAATGAGCCTCTACCAGACAATCGCCCTATGATTGAACTTCTGCAAGCACATGTAGATGGCAACAATGATCCAATTGTCATACCCGCAATTGCTGCCAACAATTTTGAGCTCAAATCCGATTTCATCCAGATGGTCTCTGCTCAACCATTCTTGGGGCGTACCATTGATGATCCACATGACCACATCAAGAGATTCCTACAACTCACGAATACGGTCAAATTCAATGGTGTTCCACAAGAGGTAATCCGTTTACAACTTTCTCCCTTTTCTTTAGAGGGACAAGCCCGACATTGGCTTGCTAAGGAACCGCCACAAAGTATTCTGACGTGGACGGATTTGGAGACCAAGTTTATAAACTACTTTTTCCCACCCTCTCGTACTACCGCTTTGCGGAATGAAATCATTAATTTTGAACAAAAGTACGATGAGTCTTTTAGTGAATCTTGGGACCGTTTTAAAGATCTTTTAAGAAAGGGCCCACAACATGGTTTTACCAAAGTGCACCAAATTAATACTTTTTATAATGGTTTAAGCATGAATGACCAAGATTCACTAAACAGTGCCTCGGGGGGTAATATTTTGGTTAAGACTTCCAATGCCGCTTGGGATATCATTGAGAATAAGTCTCGTGTGCAAACCAAGAGTGTTAGGACCAATGCCGCTAGTGCTAGTACTAGTGACAACGACAAGCGACTTGACAAAATCACTGCGCTTCTTGAATCGCTTGCTACCCAAACCGCTAGCAACACCAACAGCATCAACGCTAAAAACGCTCAAGTCAATGCTGTCAGCCAACCATGTGAAATATGCGGGGGTCCTCATTCTTACACCACTTGTACCACCACCCAAGACTACCCTTCTGAGAATGTGAATGCAGCATACGGTACCTATCCTCCGGCCGCTTATCAAACTCGTCCTCAAGGTGACCGTAACTTGCTTAGCTACCGCTCAAACAACTTTCTTTCCCCACCTGGTTTTCCTCCTAACAACCCAAACCAACAACAAAACCTCGATCGCCCTCCTCAACAACAACAACAACCTCGTGCACCATACATACCACCTCACAAACAACCATATCCACCTCAAAGAAACAACCAAGTTTACCAACAACCTGCTTATCAACCACCCGCTTACCATTCTCCTCCTCCCAACCAACCCACCGCATTACACCAAGAGGTTGAAACCTACATGAGGACCAATGATGTGATCGTGGAAAATCTCCAGCGGGAAGTGCTCAACTTGAAAGCAGATATGGTGAAACAAGGGAACGATCTTCGAGCTGATATGAGAAACACTTTGGCAAGTCAAACGAATGACTTAAGGAACATGATGGCTGGATTCTTCCAAGGTAATCAACCCTCTTCTTTGGGTACTCTTCCGAGTAACACCGTTGCGAATCCAAGAGGGGAGATGAAAGCAATCACCACTCGAAGTGGCAAAGGTACCAAGGAACCCGAGCTTCCTATACCTCCACCGGTGATTGTGACTAAGGAAAACGAGTCACTTGCTCCTATTCCTCAACCCTCTATTTCCCCAATTCCTCCACCTCTTACTTCTACCCCTCCTCCACCCAAGGATGTGAGTGATCGTATTCTCCCAAAGACTTCCTCTTCTTCCGATATACCTTATCCCTCAAGGTTGAGGAAAGAGAAGCTCAAAAGCAAGGACGATATTCAAGTTTCGAACTTTCTCAAAATGTTTAGACAATTGAATTTCAACATCTCCTTCGCTGAGGCTCTCGCTCACATGCCTAAATATGCGAAAATGTTCAATGATCTTCCTAGCGACAAGGAGAAGCTTCTTGATATTGCTAACACCCAACTTAATGAGAATTGCTCTGCAGTACTCTTAAGGAAATTGCCAACCAAGCTTGGTGATCCGGGTCGCTTCTTAAACCCTTACAACTTCCCGGGAGTAGAGAATTGCATGGCCCTAGCCGATCTAGGTGCCAGTATTAACTTAATGCCCTTAAGCGTTTGGAAGCAATTATCTCTCCCTGAGCTAGTCCCCACCAAAATGACTTTGGAATTAGCTAACCGTACGGTTGCTTATCCAGTGGGGATAGCCGAAGACGTCTTTGTAGGAGTCGACAAATTCACTTTTCCTGCCGATTTCGTCGTCGTCGACTACGACATGGACCCTCGTGTGCCATTGATCGTTGGTCGTCCATTCTTGAGGACCGGTCGCACTCTCATCGATGTTGAAGTCGGTGAGCTTATCATGAGAGTGGGTGACGATAAAATTGTCTTCAACATGGGAAAGCTTTCTAAACAGCCTTATTCATACGAGAGTGTTAATTGTATTGACGTTCTTGATGAGGCTTGTGAAGAACACTTCAAAAACGCTTGTAAAAGTATTCCTACCTCTCTTCCCAATGAGATCATTTCCTCTATTGATTCATCACTATCTCTATTTGGAGAAAGTGATTTCCTTTGGAAAGATTTAGAAGCCACCATGGGAGATGTGAACTTAGAACATGACGATTCTTCCACCGATTGGGATGAAGATCTTCGCCTCATTGAAAACCTTCTTAAAGAAGACAATATCTCTCCACCATCTCCCAAGGTTATTGCTATCGATGAACCGAATTTGAATACGCCTCCCATCGAAAATCCTCCGGATTTAGAACTTAAGGAGTTGCCGCCCCATCTCGAGTACGTGTTCCTTGAAGAACAGAAGAAGTCGCCTGTCATCATTGCTAAGGACTTGAAAGAAGAAGAGAAATCTCGCCTCATCGCCGTGCTTAAAGATCATAAGAAGGCAATTGCTTGGAAAATTTCCGATATCCGCGGAATTGATCCGAACTTTTGTACTCACAAGATTCTCATGGAAGATGACTTTAAACCCGCAATCCAGAGCCAAAGAAGGGTTAATCCTCTCATTCATGACGTCATCAAACAAGAGGTTATCAAACTTCTTGATGCCGGCTTGATTTACCCTATCTCGGATTCGCCATGGGTAAGTCTCGTCCATTGTGTGCCCAAGAAGGGCGGAATAACCGTTGTCTCCAATGAACACAATGAGTTGATTCCCACTCGTCTCGTTACTGGGTGGAGAGTTTGTATTGACTATCGCAAACTCAACGATGCCACGAGAAAAGATCACTTTCCTCTTCCTTTCATGGATCAAATGCTCGAGCGTCTTGCGGGTAATGACTACTATTGCTTTTTAAACGGTTTCTCCGGGTATTTTCAAATTCCCATCGATCCCAAGGACCAAGAAAAGACCACATTCACTTGTCCCTACGGAACATTTGCTTACAAACGCATGCCTTTCGGTTTATGCAATGCTCCTGGGACGTTCCAAAGGTGTATGATGGTTATCTTCCATGACATGGTTGAAGAAACTATGGAAGTCTTCATGGATGATTTCTCGGTTTATGGTGATTCATTCTCTGCTTGCCTTGCCAATTTAGAACGTATGCTTAAGAGGTGTGAAGACACTCGCCTTGTTCTTAATTGGGAAAAATGCCATTTCATGGTAAAAGAAGGCATCGTGCTAGGACACAAAATTTCCAAAGCCGGTCTCGAAGTGGACCGTGCTAAAGTCGATTTTATTTCTAAATTGCCTCCACCTTCAACCGTGAAGGGTGTGAGAAGTTTTCTGGGTCATGCGGGCTTCTACCGACGCTTTATCAAAGATTTTTCTAAAATCGCTCGCCCGATGACCCACCTCTTGGAAAAAGATACTCCTTTTATCTTTTCCAATGAGTGTATTGAAGCCTTCAACTTGCTTAAGGATAAGCTTACTAAGGCACCGGTCTTGGTTACCCCTAATTGGGAGCTGCCTTTCGAGTTGATGTGCGATGCTAGCGACTTTGCTATTGGAGCGGTTTTGGGCCAAAGAGTGAATAAACACTTCCAACCAATCCACTATGCTAGCAAGACAATGACGGGGGCTCAATTGCATTACACGACAACCGAAAAAGAGCTTTTAGCTGTTGTCTATGCTTTTGAAAAGTTCCGCCCCTATCTTGTCCTTTCTACCACCATCGTGTATACCGATCATTCCGCGTTGAAGTACTTGTTAACTAAACTAGATTCCAAACCAAGACTTCTTCGCTGGGTTTTGCTACTCCAAGAATTTAAAATCGAAATTCGTGATAAAAAAGGAGCTGAAAACCTAGCCGCGGATCATCTTAGTAGACTTGAGGATCCTTACCAAGGGGAACATCCGAACAAAGAGATCAATGACTCTTTTCCCCTGGAGACCTTAATGTCTATCAACTCGACTTCTGATGAAACCCCGTGGTTTGCGGACATTGCAAACTACTTGGCGGGTAGAATTCTCGTTGACGGGCTAACATCCCAACAAAAGAAGAAGTTCTTCAAAGACATTAAGACTTACTTTTGGGATGATCCGTATCTATTCAAACAATGTGCTGATTTGATTATTCGTCGATGTGTTGATGGACCGGCAGCTTTACAAATCCTTGACGCTTGCCACAAAGGACCCACCGGTGGTCACTTTGGTCCCAACTACACCGCCAAAAAAGTGTTTGACTCGGGATTTTATTGGCCCACCATCTATCGTGACGCTCACGAGATGGTTAAACGTTGTGATGCTTGCCAAAAACAAGGCAAGATCACACATAAAGATGAGATGCCTCAAAATTTCATACAAGAATGTGAAATCTTTGATGTTTGGGGTATCGACTTTATGGTGCCATTCCCTTCATCTAAAGGAAACAAATACATCCTTGTAGCCGTTGACTACGTCTCCAAATGGGTTGAATCCAAAGATTTACCCACTAATGACGCAAGGGTGGTTTGTAACTTTTTGAAATTGCTATTCGCTAGATTCGGTGTGCCTCGTGCCATTATTAGTGATCGCGGGACTCATTTTTGCAATGACCAATTCGCAAGAGTCATAGCTAAGTATGGTGTAAATCATCGTCTTTCCACCGCATACCACCCACAAACTAATCGCCAGGCTGAAATATCTAACCGAAGATTAAAGCGAATTCTTGAACGAACCATGGGAGAACATCCTGCCTCATGGGCCGATAAACTTGATGATGCTCTGTGGGCTTTTCGTACCGCATACAAGACTCCGATTGGTTGTACACCATATCATCTCGTGTACGGAAAGGCATGCCACCTCCCCATTGAGTTGGAGCACAAGGCTTACTGGGCCTTGAAGTGGGCTAATTTCGATATCAACAAAGCCGGTGACCTACGCAAGATCCAACTCAATGAGCTGAATGAACTCCGTAATGAGGCTTATGAAAATTCTTTAATCTATAAGGAAAAGACTAAGCTCATTCACGACTCCAAGATTAAGAACCGAGAGTTCCAAGTTGGAGACAAAGTGTTACTCTTTAACTCTCGGTTGAAAATCTTTTCGGGCAAGCTGAAATCTCGTTGGTCCGGCCCATTCACCATTGCCCAAATTTTTCCATATGGTACTCTCGAGCTCGCTCAACCTAATGGACCGGATTTTAAGGTGAATGGCCAACGAGTGAAGTTGTACTTTGGTGAGGACATCTCTCATGAGATGATTCCATCCCTCACCACGTTTCCCATGAACTAATTTTGGGTCGAGTCAGGCTCGTGACTCGGTTATAAAAAACAAGCGCTCCTCGGGAGGCAGCCCGAGTATCTATCCCTTTTCGTTTTAACCTCCTAAGTGTAAGGGGACCTATATAGGTGTTTGTCTTTGTGTGGTGATGTGATTACAGGGATGAATGCACTTTTGGAACCTTTGAAGCACCGTGCTCCCGTGTTATCCGAAATCCGGTTCTATCTCTCAAACTATCGTGATTTAATTTTCGTCATTCTCACATTTGAAATGGATCACGTTAGTCGTCTCTTCCTTAACTTGAGTTAACCAACGTGCACAATGTCATAAGTGTAGGGGAGATTTTTCCCACATGCTTAAACATTGAGGACAATGTTTATCTTAAGTGTAGGGGGGACTTCTATCGAAGTTTTAAGTGGACTTTTCCATGAAAATGCCTTCATTTAACCGGAAAATCATCTTTTTCAACATTCTTCAAATTTTTAATTAACTTTGGCCATATAGTCGTAATTTTTTTAAATTTTTATCGTTGCTTTCATATGTATATATCCCGCAATAAAGTCAAAAATATTAATAAAGTGGTGTAGCTAGTTTAGAAATCTTTGACATATTAGGCCCGTTGCGATTATTTTGACTCAACCCGAATAGACTTATCCAAGTTTATTCTAGCTAGTATCCTTAACCATGTATACCTTAATTGGTTTATTAGGCTAAGTAACCACGAGTCTCATTACTTGAGATTTTAAATTGTGGAGGACGAGAAATGATAGAGTCAATTATAAGTCGGTATTCTTGCACAAGCTCACTTGGTGTAATTATTTGCCTATTCTCCCATCACTTGCTAATAATTTATCTGCAATAAGTAAGGTCGTACGATTTAATTGAATAACTTAGCTTCTAGCCCAAGATCGCTTAAAAGTTGCTCGGTAATGATAAGAGTTCATAGCCAAGGCATAACTAATGAAGCGGGGTGCGAAGATTGGCGAGTCCAAAAAGGCCCTAACAAGGCATGAGGATTCCATTTTATTGCTAAAGATCCAAGATGATGTGAAGAGCATTATTCCCAAAATCAATATGAAGGATCAAGACTCACGACGAAAAGCAATCAACTCCCATAAAGATCATGGAGAAGTCTATCCGAAAAGACCCTAACAAGGTATGAGGATAAATATATCCAAGTCCGAAAAGGAGGCGGATCGTTGTATCTCAAAATCCCAATTAGAGATTGAAGAAATAATCATGAAGTCGTGGTCAACAAAGTTGGAGTACCCATCAAAATTCTCCAAGTGAAGAAACTCTATTAACGAAGAGAAGACCATTATCTCAAGAACGTCTCTCGAAGATATGAAGTATGAAGTACATGCCAAATATCGGCCCGAGAAAGGTCTCAAATCGTGAAGCGAGTTATGCCAAGATATGAACTTTTTGATATCTCGAGAAGCAGTTTTAAGAGATTTTGTCCTTTAGCTAACTATTAATCAAATCGTCCTACTTTGCTTTCAGCCTAAATAAACTATCGAAATAAGTCCAAAAAATGCATCTTCATTATCATTCTAAGACAAAAATAAAATATAAGAGATACACCTAGGAATAAGGGAGCTTAAGCATATAATTAAGCCATGTGTGTAAGTGTTTGATTTGCTAACTTATAATAACAATGATCTCGTTTTTAAGCTTAGTTTGGGGAACGTGAAACTTGAGGGTGATAAATCTTCGCAGCACCAAAGCCCTGATGTAAGTCTTAGATCTCTTTGCAAGTTATTTCCATGTACCTATTTTCAAGTGAAAATGGTTTTCTATCCTTTTGTTTACTTTAAAGTTTTAATTTCTCTTAGTACTTTAATTTTTGTTTAGTAGTATTTTAATAAGGCCAAGGTTGATTGATTATGAGAAGAATGTAAAATTGCTTTATCGCTAAGCATTGCATGAGGGCATGGCAATGGTTAAGTGTAGGGGATTTGATAGGTGTGAAAACACCCATCCTTTTACCACTTATTTCTTACTAAAACAAGACCAAAACGCGTGTTTAATATCATTTGTTTGGAATTATGCGTGGTTTTTGTGTTTATTGTGTTTTCAGAGTCAACCGGATGAATATTGAAGAAAACATAGGATTGCACGGGTTTATCGAAGAAAAAGACTCAAGACGAAGTCTATTGTCCAAGAGATGCAAAAGATTTGAAGTCATTGTGCCTATTTGAAGATTTATCGAAGAAAAGGACCAAAGATGGAAGATTTACCTATGTCGAAGAAACTCAAGTCTATTAAACGAAGAAATTAAAAGACGAGTTGAATTTAATCGTCGACAAATCCCGAATCAGAATCGAAAACGTCCACTTTTCTGAAAAGACGAGAAGACAAGAAGAACGGGAGAAAGCCCACTCACCAACCCAAGACAAGGACTATATAAAGAATCCCCTTCACACTTTTCAACCAGATTTTAGTTTTTCCTTTCCTTTTCTCTCTTGTTCGTAGGATATCACCAACACCATTAGGGTGTTTGGTGATTTTTAATCTTTCACAAATTTGTAAGTTTAAATCTTTCATTTAGTTTGTTTAACATTAAGCTTTTAATACAAATCTTCCATTTCATCTTCTTCATCTTGTTCTTATTTATTCAAAATTTTCTAAAGTTCTTGTTTGGTTGATTTTGATTTTCTAAAAGTGGTTGATTTTGTGTTTTTATTGTTGGGATTTGTTGTTTATGATTAGTAGATGATTTATGATTAGTTTTATTTAAGATTGGGTTAAAACCTTGGTTGATTTTAGGCAAATTCGTGTTCCCCTGTTTTATCGTTGTGTTACTGTTCTTCATACCCAGAACATTCTGAATGGTCATTATTCCGCATCGCCAGATATTCAGCATAACCATCTTTATTCCCAATTATTCCGCATAGTCATCTTGCTTCGTCCCTTATTCGGAATTTTTACATATTCCGGATAGGCTTTTTCCTTTTCCTTTACTCGGAATATTTATTATTCCGCATAGCACTAGTATTCCGGATAGCCCTTTTTCTCCGCATAGTCAAAAATATTCCGAATGGTCATTATTCCGCATAGCATAAATATTCCGCATAGCTTAAATTATTCCGCATGGTCTTCTTATTCCGCATAACAAGATTATTCCGCATAGCTTGATTTTTCCGCATAGAGTAATTTATTCCGAGTAAGCCAATTCTTCCGCATAGCAATTTTTTATTCCGGGTAGTAGATTATTCCGAGTAACCCTTTTATTCCGCATAGTCAAAACATTCCGCATAGAGCAATTATTCCGCATAACTTCAATATTTCGGATAGAGCATTTTAAGGTTATTTTCAGTTACTGCTTTATTTATACTTTAATTCAAGTTTTATTTTTGTTAATTAATTCCTTCTAGATACCTTTAATTACCTTACGCATTTACCTTCTTAGTAACATAGATAACCAAACCCACTATTTGTCACCAAGAACAAATCATTCCACTTTGAGCTGTAATCAATTTGAGAGGATTCCGAGAGACATAATCTGAACCCAAGCAAAACTCTTGTATCAGATACCACCCACAAACTAATGGCCAGGCTGAAATCTCTAACCGAGGATTAAAGCGAATTCTTGAAAGAACCGTGGGAGAGCATCGTGCCTTATGGGCCGATAAACTTGATGATGCTCTGTGAGCTTTTCGTACCGCATACAAGACTCCGATTGGTTGTACACCATATCGTCTCGTGTACGGGAAAGCATGCCACCTCCCCATTGAGTTGGAGCACAAGGCTTACTGGGCCTTGAAGTGGGCTAATTTCGACATCAACAAAGCCGGTGACCTACGCAAAATCCAACTCAATGAGCTGAATGAACTCCGGAATGAGGCTTATAAAAATTCTTTGATCTATAAGGAAAAGACTAAGCTCATTCACGACTCTAAGATTAAGAACCGAGAGTTCCAAGTTGGAGACAAAGTTTTACTCTTTAACTCTCGGTTGAAAATCTTTTCGGGCAAGCTGAAATCTCGTTGGTCCGGCCCATTCACCATTGCCCAAATTTTTCCATATGGTACTCTCGAGCTCGCTCAACCTAATGGACCTAATTTTAAAGTGAATGGCCAACGAGTGAAGTTGTACTTTGGTGAGGACATCTCTCATGAGATGATTCCATCCCTCACCACGTTTCCCATGAACTAATTTTGGGTCGAGTCAGGCTCGTGACTCGGTTATCAAAAACAAGCGCTCCTCGGGAGGCAACCCCAGTATCTATCCTTTTCCGTTTTAACCTCCTAAGTGTAGGGGGACCTTTATAGGTTGTTTGTGTTTATATGGTGATGTGATTACAGGGATGAATGCACTTTTGGAATCTTTGAAGAACCGTGCTCCCGTGTTATCCGAAATCCGGTTATATCTCTCAACTATCGTGATTCAATTTTCTTCATACTCACATTTGAAATTGATCATGTTAGTCGTCTCTTCCTTAGCTTGATTTAACCAACGTGCACAATGTCGTAAGTGTAGGGGAGACTTTTCCCACATGCTTAAACATTGAGGACAATGTTTATATTAAGTGTAGGGGGACTTCTATTGAAGTTTTAAGTGTACTTTTCTATTAAAATGCCTTCATTTAACCGGAAAATCATTTTTTTCAACATTTTTCAAATTTTTAATTAACTTTGGCCATTTAGTCGTAATTTTTAAATTTTTATCGTTGCTTTCATATGTATATATCCCGCAATAAAGTCAAAAATATTAATAAAGTGGTGTAGCTAGTTTTGAAGTCTCTGACATATTAGGCCCGTTGCGATTATTTTGACTCAACCCGAATAGACTTATCAAAGTTTATTCTAGCTAGTATCCTTAACCATGTAAACCTTAATTGGTTTATTAGGCTAAGCATCCACGAGTCTCATTACTTGAGATTTTAAATTGTGGAGAACGAGAAATGATAGAGTCAATTATAAGTCGGTATTCTTGCACAAGCTCACTTGGTGTAATTATTTGCCTATTCTCCCATCACTTGCTAATAATTTATCTGCAATAAGTAAGGTCGTACGATTTTATTGAATAACTTAGCTTCTAGCCCAAGATCGCTTAAAAGTTGCTCGGTAATGATAAGAGTTCATAGCCAAGGCATAACTAATGAAGCGGGGTGCGAAGATTGGCGAGTCCGAAAAGGCCCTAACAAGGCATGAGGATTCCATTTTATTGCTAAAGATCCAAGGTGATGTGAAGAGCATTATTCCTAAAATCAATATGAAGGATCAAGACTCACGACGAAAAGCAATCAACTCCCATAAAGATCATGGAGAAGTCTATCCGAAAAGACCCTAACAAGGTATGAGGATAAATAGATCCAAGTCCGAAAAGGAGGCGGATCATTGTATCTCAAAATCCCAATTAGCGATTGAAGAAATAATCATGAAGTCGTGGTCAACAAAGTTGGAGTACCCCTCAAAAGTCTCCAAGTGAAGAAACTCTATTAACGAAGAGAAGACCATTATCTCAAGAACGTCTCTCGAAGATATGAAGTATGAAGTACATGCCAAATATCGGCCCGAGAAAGGTCTCAAATCGTGAAGCGAGTTATGCCAAGATATGAACTTTTTGATATCCCGAGAAGCAGTTTTAAGAGATTTTGTCCTTTAGCTAACTATTAATCAAATCGTCCTACTTTGCTTTCAGCCTAAATAAACTATCGCAATATGTCCAAAAATGCATCTTCATGATCATTCTAAGACAAAAATAAAATATAAGAGATACATCTAGGAATAAGGGAGTTTAAGCATATAATTAAGCCATGTGTGTAAGTGTTTGATTTGCTAACTTATAATAACAATGATCTCGTTTTTAAGCTTAGTTTGGGGAACGTGAAACTTGAGGGTGATAAATCTTCGCAGCACCGAAGCCCTAATGTAAGTCCTTGATCTCTTTGCAAGTTATTTCCATATAGCTATTTTCAAGTGAAAATGGTTTTCTATCCTTTTGTTCACTTTAAAGTTTTAATTTCTCTTAGTACTTTAATTTTTGTTTTAATAGTATGTTAATAAGGCCAAGGTTGATTGATTATGAGGAAATTGTAAATTTTGCTTTATCACTAAGCATTGCATGAGGGCATGGCAATGGTTAAGTGTAGGGGGTTTGATAGGTGTGAAAACGCCCATCCTTTTACCACTTATTTCTTGCTAAAACAAGACCAAAACGCGTATTTAATATCATTTGTTTGGAATTATGCGTGGTTTTTGTGTTTATTGTGTTTTCAGAGTCAACCGGATGAATATTGAAGAAAACATGGGATTGCACGGGTTTTATCGAAGAAAAAGACTCAAGACGAAGTCTATTGTCCAAGAGATGCAAAAGATTTGAAGTCAATGGGCCTATTTGAAGATTTATCGAAGAAAAGGACCAAAGATGGAAGATTTACATATGTCGAAGGAACTCAAGTCTATTAAAAGAAGAAATTAAAAGACGAGTTGAATATAATCGTCGACAAATCCCGAATCAGAATCGAAAACGTCAACTTTTCTGAAAAGACGAGAAGACAAGAAGAACGGGAGAAAGCCCACTCACCAACCAAAAGACAAGGACTATATAAAGGACATCCCTTCACACATTTTAGGCAGTTTTTGTTTTTCTCTCTTCCCTTCTTGTTCGTAGGTATCACCAACACCATTAGGGTGTTTGGTGATTTCATTTTTCTTGATTCAATCTTTAATCTTGTATGTTCTTGATCTTTCCTTTTGTTTGTTTAACATTAATCTATCTATATCATTTTCCATTTTAATCTTGTTCATCTTTCTTTTTGATTTAAAAGTTTTAAGTTCTTATTGGGTTGATTTGATCTTCAAAAGTTATTAGGTTTTGTGTTTTTATTGTTGGGATTTGATGTTTATGGTTAGTAAATGTTAAGTGTTTAGTGTGGTTAAAATCTTTTGGTTAAATTTGGCTTGTTTGGATTAAAATCGTGTTTCCCTGTTTTTCTGTTTACTGTTCGGCATTCCCCAGTATTCCGAATCAAACTCCTTCATCCGGAATATCCATTATTCCGGATCAGTTACTTATTCCGAGTCAATCATTGTTTTAGTTTATTCCGAACCAAAACCTTTCATCCGGAATATTTTATATTTTCGGATCAAACCCCTTCATCCGGAATAATTACTTATTCCGGATCAACCATTATTCCGGATCAACTTATTATTCCGCATCAAACTTTTATTCTGCATGAGCATTTTATTCCGAATGAACTAGTTATTCCGAATGAACTAATTATTCCGCATGAAGCACTTATTCTAGATCAACCATTTATTCCGCATGAGCATTTTATTCCGAATGAACTAATTATTCCACATGAAGGATTATTCCGCATGAAGTTTTTTTTCCATTTATTCCGAGTAAGCAAGGATATTCCGAATGAAGGATTTTTTCTGATTTATTCCGGATCAAGCATATATTCCGAATCAAGCAGTTTTTAGGGTATTTACAAGTTACTGTTTTTAGTTCAATTTTAATTCAAGTTTATTTTACTAATTAATTGCTTCTAGTTTACTTTTATTTACTTCACGTATTTACCTTTTTAATAGAATATAAAACTAAACCCTCTATTTGTCACCAAGAACAACTATTCCACTTTGAGCTGTGATCAATTCGAGGAGATTCCGAGACTTAAAACTTTCAACCTAGCAAAATCTCTAGTATCAGATGCGTAATAACAAAGGGTATTAAGCGGTTGCCACTGTTTTTGTTATTTTTCCCCCTATTGTAGAAAATCCTATTGTCATTGTTGCCCGAGATCTTCATATAATCCCACTGTTAGTGTTTTCTGATTTCGGACAACACCTAGGAATTATATATTAGACACCAATGGATATCGTATAAAGAAGAATTTGTCGTTGTTTTGGTTTTGAAGTTGGGTTCATTCACTGCAACTGGTTTAAAAGGTACAAAGGCTTTTATATCTATTTCTTACATGATCATAAAGGTGATTGACTGCTAGTTATTTGTAGATGAAGTAGATTGATCGAGTACGTTTTTTATTCGTGTTCTATTATGTGACGAAGAATTAAACAAACAATACTAGCAAAGGTATTAGTTGCTCTATGCTGATATTTTCTATCACTTGGGTGGGTGTCTCATAGAAATATGAGGTATTGGTCAAGGGATGAAGGACCCCTTATACATTGGTATGTATATGTTCGTTGTTATGTGGATATTGCATGGAATAACACATGGATTCGGGTTTTTCTACTACTACATCAAATAGGTAATACTGGATTTTATTTGGTTATGATCATTACTTTTAAAGCCTACTGAATTGAATATTCAAGAATGATTAGCACAATTTAAGGGAAATCTAAATTGACAGTGTTAATCATTTACATGTAACATTGAGGTGAAGGTGTTTACTACTGCTCATAAGTATTACTACAACTAATGTGCGTTTCTATTGCTCAAATTCATTTTTCTGCATTACCGGTTCTTCATGGAGGGAAATTTAGGGCGTAGAACACATGGATTAGAAGTGTGATATTGGTTAGTATTGGTAGAGATCAAGGTTGCTTACATACAAGACCCCTATTTGGATCATGTCAAAAGGGGAAGAAGTATACAAAGAATGTGCAATCTGTTGATCCTTGATGTTATATTCTTTACAAAGGATACGAGCTTAAGGGGAAGTGTTTTGGCATCATCAACTAGGGGAAGATTGTTGGGTCGAAATATATGAGTTGATGTGTCAAAACCAAAAGACAAGGACTAAATATGACAATGAAGAATTCTACAAGCTGGTTGACAAACTTGTAGAAAATATATTACAAAACAACAGAAGATTTAGTTATCTTATACTTAGCTTCCTTTGTAAGTCGGGATTTCTATTATATAAAGAAAATCCGAAACGTAGGTTTTGCATAACTTTCATTCACAATGTAAACCTAAAGTGTCTTTGTGTTTTAGGCGCGTGTTTCATGATTAACACGCCTAGGGTTACTTGTAATCGTTGTTTTAATGCAAGTAATCGTTGGGAAAATTCATCCTGTAAACACCTTGTTATGTATCTTGTTCTATTCTGCTATGTTTATCATATGAACTTGATACAATCCTAGATTAATGGTCTAAACCATTGAGTTCAACGATCTTAATAGACTCCACACAATTGATGAGAAAATGAAAAATTGGTTGTAGGAAATGATAAGGACCGGAGATAGGCCTTATTGACCGATTTTCATAGTGATTATGTGGGTGGCCATTCTAGATGTAATGCTACTACTAATAGGCTCAGTGATATGTGTTACTAGAATGGAATGAGACATGATGTGAAGACAATGGTGGCTTTGTGTGGTTTGTGTCGGAGAAGCAAATCAGATTTGGCTGCCTATCCTGGTTTGTTACAACCTTTTCATATTCCTAATTTCATTTAGTCTGAGATATCCATGGATTTCATGGAGGGTTTGATTTTTCACATGGAAAATCTGCCATTCTGGTGGTAGTAGATAGACTTAGTAAGTATAGTCATTTCATTGCTTTGAGTCATCCATTCATAGCTTCTCAAGTGGCTAATGTTTTCATGGAACATGTGTACAAGTTACATGGGTTACCACATGTTATAGTTAGTGACAGAGATAAGTTCTTCCTAATTTTGTTTTGGAAGGAGTAATTCAACAGCTTACATGTTAGACTGCATTACTAATGGAGGAACAAGAATAAACTGGTTATTTAGTTTCCTTAGTTTATGATATCTTTTATTTAGTTATCATATTTTGTGGTATCTTTTTTTAGTTTTCTTATTTTTTGTTTTCTGAGAAGAATATTGTTATCTTTTTCCCCAAGTTTAATTTTCCTATAAAAATAGGACTTGGGTTTTCTTATGATGGAGGAGCATAAGAATCAACTGGTTACTTAGTATCCTTAGTTTATGGTATCTTTTATTTTGTTTTCTTATTTCTTGGTATCCTTTATTTAGTTTTCTTATTTTTTGTTTTCTAGGAAGAATATTGTTATCTTTTTCCCCAAGGTTAGTTTTCCTATAAAATTAGGACTTGGATTTATTATATTGATTATGGAGTTATGAATAAAAAAACACAGACTTTTAGTCTTCTGATAATCGACTTAAATTCAGGTTAGGGTTTATTATTTGATTTTCATCCTAATAATCAGTATTCGAGTGAGTCAACGATTGTTGGAAGAGTTGTTAATGGTATTCTTTGAAATCAACAGATTTAATTATTTATCCTTGTTTTTCGCTACATCAGTTGGTATCAAGAGCCGAAGTTCCTGATTAAGATGTGTCCAAGGAGAAGTAGAAATCTTCAAGATGTGTATGAACAAGATTGGGAGCAACGTGTTATGGCAAAGATGAAGGAGCGAATGGATCAATTCTTTGATCAGTTGACTGACTGGATGAATTACATGATGAACGGGTGTGGTGATCGTAACGATCAGGGTATAAAAGATGGAGAGCCAAAAAGCCTATTTGTTGATCATGAAGACGATGATGATGATGATGATGTCTCTTGTGGTGATTATGAAGCAGCCCATGTTTATGATGAAGAACCCGAGGAAGATGAGTATCCTTTTGTGGAAAATTATCAGAATTTTCAAGAGGAAGAAAATGGTGTGCTGTCTTCGAATGTTATGTTGGGTGTAGAAAAGGAATAAATGGCAGTTTATGATACCGATCTTGAAGATGTCATTGAGGTGGAAGAATGATTTTCTGGGGAAGGAAGATTTGTTGACGAAGAAGACAACATCGACTTGTGTGTATTTTAGTCACTTGTTTTAGGAAAAACAAATAACTGCGACAAGTATTAAGTTGCACGTTCTAGGAAAAACGCGAAACCGAATAAGTGCGAGTTCGTTCTTGGAGGAGGTGTGTGTATTAGATGCCAACAATATAAAATCATGTTTGGATTAGTGTCGTTTTTGGATGAGAAAGATTTGAAAATAAAGACGATTTACGCTAAAAATTACACTACGACGTAAAAAACGCTAGATCATAAAACTCGACAAAAAATAAAAGTGCACTAAAAATCACCAAAATTTAAACTTAAGTTAAGAAAAATCTAATTAAACCAAAAATTAAAACCAAAATTTCCAAACCCTTTTTAATTATTTTATATTAAAGTTTAAAGTTTAATAAAAAACTCAAAAATAAATAAAATTCATAAAAGTGAAAATGAAAACTTTTTGTTTTGTAAACCTAAAACATATTAATTAAAACCTAAAAAATATTTTTCTAAAAAATTAAAACACTTTTTTCTATTTTTAAACTACTTTCTAAAATTTAAAATGAAAATATTGATAATAAATTAATTAATAAAGACAAAAAAATTATTTTTGCTTCTAAAAATCCTAAACTAACATCTAATCATAAGAAAAATGAAAAATGCAAAAAGCTGGTTACCAATAAGCTCAAACTGAGCTTATCAGTCACGAATTGGATTAAAAAGCTGAAACAAAACACCCCTTAAATAATTAAAGAAAGGAAAGGGGGTCAGTAAAGACCCTAGGGCGCAACGGTTAAGTGTGTGTGGTGTGGGAGTAGGGGCGCAGGTTCGAGTCCTGGCCCTTACTTTTTATAGAAAATATTTTTTTTTCTTTTTCTTGTTTAAAACTGACCAGTAACTTAATTATCACAAAAACACAATCCAAAACCTAAGTCTAACATGATTTTAAACCAGATTAAGACTTAAAACGTGCATAGACTTGATCTTTTTTTTTATTTTTAAAACAGACAGTGGATAACTAATGGTTTGTCAGTGGGTACCTTTTTCCCACTGCTCAATCACAGAAAAACGAGTTTGGTGCTCTTTTGAGCTTGTTACTTGGTCGTTTTTGGTAACAAATGCACCCCCACACTCAGTGGAGTGTGGGGAGTCAAGATATGCACAAACACACACAAGTTAAGAACGAATAAGCACTTAACTAAGCTAAATTAAGTCACTACAAACAGAAAGAAAGGTCTGGTAGGGGTCTGATGCCTAGTTGTTGAACTAGTTGGTATCTAAACGAATTTCAAACCACCCTAACCTGATCAAATCACTACCAAATCACAACTAAACTATTAATAACCCTAAATTACCACTTTCACTAACTGTTGACCAGATTTCAAAATGAGAATCACTAAAACAACCTTGTTTTATGCCTACTGAATAAACTAAGTAGTTATAAGCAAATTTTATAACACCAAATTTCTTATAAACTATTAATAACCTCAAAACACCTAACCAAAAACAATTATACTAACTGACAATCATGTGCAAGCATATTTGGGTAGTATCTAGTGTCACCCTAGACCTAAACCAGTTAAACCAAACACCCCTATAAATTTGTTAAACAAAAATTAACAAGGACTTTCTACTTAAAACAAATCCAAAGTTACACTAACATGCATGAATCACTCAAAAACATCAACTAACATATAATTAAACACAAACCATTCAATCACATAGCAGATTCACAAATCACCAAAAATTTCAAGATCTTAGCTAGAGGGAGGGTTCAAGCTGACTCACCAAGTGAGACCTACATCCAAGCCTCACAAAGGCCTGCTAATGCCTTCTCCACCAAGCACAAGGCTTGAGCTTATGGATTATGTTCTTGCTGATGTAGATGATCAGGGAAGGTGGGACTACAGCAGTCCAAACACCCCATATATATCTTCTATTGAACCTGTTTATAACCACAACAAGAAAAACATAAAAGTAACAAGTAAAATCCAACAATGAGCTTGAGATTAAGCTGTTTGTCAGACAGCTTAAGCTCAGAGCTTATGGTGAACAGTGGAGCCAAGGTTATCCAAACTAAATGAAAAAACAGATTTTTTGAAAACAATCTTTAAAAACACTTGAAATAATATGGTAACCAAACAAATGAAATGAACAAAGCTATATAACCTTCACAAGTCCTTGGGATGTCAATCCATGGGCTTATGATCAGATTATATACCCTTGGGTCCCAAAATTTCTTGAACAAAACATTTGGACAGAATTTTGGTAAAATGGAATAACAATTGTTTAAACATGAAAGAGATGAATTCAAAAACAAAGTTACACTAATAGAACTTGTTGGGTCTACTAGATGTAGATCTTGCAGCCTGTCAGGACCGGTGAGTGACTTCTGTAATCACAAGTCAAATCACAAAGAGACTCTATACACAATATGAATGTAGAATATAAATATAATTAAGAAGAACAGAATAACTATAAAGACTTGATCCTTTCTAAGGATTTCTAATATTGATAATGACTAGAACTACGTTTGGTGAAGGTGTGTCTAACCCTTCTGCCTAAGGTTCCTTTTATACTACAAGGAAACCCTAATACATCATTAAAGAAAACGTGTAAAACTGATATGCATATCCTTTCCTAACATATCTCATGCATATCCTAACAGAATATTAAGTAAATAATAAAGTTTGACTTCGACCAGGACCAGGAGCAGGACTTGCTCCTACTACGACTAGGACCAGGAGGAACTACATACCGCCTAGTCTACCTATTACATATAACTATTACAATGGTCCTAACAATCCTCCCCTAAACTTGAATTTGACCTGTTGAGTTCAAGTTTCCTGGAAAACATGCAAAGAAAGCCCGAGGATTGTATCAGCAAAACAAATAGCAGCATCAACAAGATAAGAATCAGAAGAACAGCCACAACATGAAACACTAGAAGCTTCTCCAAAGCTTGTTGTTAAATCAGCATCGTGTTGAATCTTTTCAGCAACATGAGCAGATTTGATAAGCCTTTACCAAGTAGCTGCTCGCTCTTGGGCTAGCTAGTCATTCTGGTGGAATAAGCATCACCCTGGGAGACTAGAACCCAGCCCAACTCTTAGAACGTGAATCAATGGTGAGTGGGATACCCTGATGATTTTAGGCAAACCATCACAGCCGTCAACGGATTTGATACGTCTTTACCAGAAGCCGTACCCCTCTGGACTCGCCAACTCTTAGCAATGAAGCATCGGTGAGTTGAACACCCTATAGCTTTAAGCAAGCTATTACAGCTATCAACGGATTTGATAAGATCTTTACCAAGAGCCGTACCCCCTTGGATTAGCCACTTTTCAGTCCAAGACTATGGCAAGTGAAAACCATCCAGTTTTGGGTAACCTGGCAACCATCAACGGATTTGAGAATCGCACCAGGAGCCGTACCCTCAAGGTGAATCAACTTTTTCTTGTCGATTAGACATGGTAAGTTGAGAACCATTTGTTGTGTGGACCACGTCCAACACCAAGTGAAACCAAGGACCAGAACAAACTCAAACCAGGAACCACATTGTGAAACAGCCAAGGGATATTATGTACAAGTATAAAAGCTAAACTATGTTGAAAGTATAAGCAGATATTATATAAAAAGTATATATATATATTTTTTTTTTATTTTTTTTTTTTTTTTTTTTTAACTATAAAGAATGAAAGTCACCAATCACTGTACATATTGGTGAAAAGAACAAAAATAAGAACAAAAATTCAAAGTATAGACACTTACAACCCAATCACCTTACATACCAGAAGCCGCCTTCTTATCCGCTAGCAACCGTGCCTGAATACCCTCTACCAAAGCCGTAGCCATAGATGACTCATTCCCAGAAGGAGCAGTAGAAATTTGCAAGTGACTTGCCAACATCGCCTCCATGGAAGAAATAGTCAAAGGATACTCCACATCCGTCAGCATAAACACCATATGACCGGACTCTAATTCCAACACATGAACTCCACACCCAGCATATAGCTTCCAGCGCAGAATCTCCCATTGCATTTGATCCTTCCATATGCCCAAAACAGGAGCATTTGGAGGAGCATCCAACATCAGCTTGAGATCAGCCCAAAGACGCATACCAGGCCATGAAGACACAGCCATTGGGTAAAACGGCATACTAGAATCAACAAGCCCAAACAACGCCATAAGATCCATACGGTCAGCCCACGATAACACACCCTGCAAACCCGTTGCCAATCGCACAGACCCATCACTCAAAGTAATCTGATGGGAGACGCCACCAGGAAGTGTTGTAGAACTCTCAACCGTATAACCCGTAATGCTCCCATTGCCCAAGGGTAAATCAGAATCGCTATCAGAAGCTGCATCAATTAAATTCTCAGGATCACGCTTCTCAAAAGGAACTGTCTTACCACGGCGAACACGACGAGCAAGTTTCTGGCGAATGGAACGTCGAGGTGTGGGAGCCGAAGGAGTTGATTCAACCTTTACCTTAACTCCAGCAACAGCATGGGAAGTAGTAGTAGTAGACACATGAACATGTCCACCCAAAGGACCACTAGAAGCTGCATCAGAAGTAGGATTAGGTTGTGTTGCAGAAACTGGTGGTGATGGAGATGGCACATCATATGTAGTAGCAGTAGGTGTGGTGGTATCAACAGGTGTGGTGGTGGAAGCATGAGTGGTGGTGGTAGTAACAAAGATGGTAGTAGCAGGACCAGCAATAGAACCCATGGGAGCAACCAAGGGTGTAGTAGAAGGACCAACAGAAGTAGCAATAGAACCAGAAGGACTACCATCAGAACCAGGAGTGGGTGCAGACGAAGGACCAGTAGAAGCAGCAGGCATAGAAGCAGTCACACCACGAGGATGGTAAATAAATCTTTCTGGAATAGGTTGACTCTGACGCCTAACCATGTTTTCATAAAGTTTCTTGAGCTCATCAAAAGTCAAAGTCCGCACCCTGGCCCACGACCAAGGAGCATTAAAATGAGCAGCAGACTGAAATTTCACATAACGTTGCATCTGCTGGCGCTCCTCAGCCCGAGATATAGGTCTGTTCCTTCTCTGTTTCTTTAGTTCTTCAGCAAGAGCCAACTGGTGCTTACGCATCATCACCATAGCACGCGGAATACAATTGTGTTCATCAACATCATCACCCAACAGATCTTTAAACTGAGCATAATCCCGAGTGAGAACAGTCAACACTTGCATCCATTCACCATCAGTCCAATGCATGGCATCATGCCGAATTTGCGCACGCCTGCGTTCTCGAAGCTCTTCCTCAGCAGCCCTATCCGCCTCATCAATCTCAGCCTGAACTCGACGAGCAGCCTCCTCACCAAGCCTTTCTTCTTCAATCTGTCGACGAGTACGCTTGCGAGTTGGAGATGGAGAATCAGTCATTGGAGCTTTTCCCTTCGGATCATGAGAGGGACCAGCACGAGAACCATCAGCAGGATCAGAATCACCACCCATAGAAGGGGGAATAGCACTAGGAGAAGGAACATTGGAGGACATTGGAGGAACCGGCAAATCATCATAAACTTTATCAGCAAAAGCAGCCTTTGCCAACAACGTCAAGCCATCCTCAACATTCTCCGCACCCTCATCCTCAGAATCTGAAAGAACCACATGCTTCTTGCGACGACGTTGTTGATTCTCCAATACCTTGATGCGACCAGCCAGAGGAAGAACAAACTCCCTTGTAAGCTTCCGATGTTGGTTTAAGTCAGCTTCCAAACAAATCATCCTCTCATGGTACCTGCGCAAAAGATCAAGCAAAGATATCAGTGTAGTAGGCTCCTCCGCCTGCCCACCAAGAGTACTTAGATCAGGGAAAGCATCACGAGAGCCCGAAGCAACATGTGGGTCAACCTGTGGAGAACTAGCATCAAACGGGATATCAGTCGAATGTGGGGCAGGACTAGGAGGTGGAGTCTCCACAAAAGGAGACCTTTGTGGAACCGAGGAAGGACCAGCCTTGGTAGGAGATGGTTTTTCAACCACCACTTCCTCAACTAGCTCCTCCTCTACCACAGGAGTGGCACCAACAGTAGGAGCCTCCTCCTCCTCCATGGGGTCATCATCTATCACAACAAACTCAGGAGCCTCCTCCTCCTGACCCATGGGACCCTGAGTCAACCCTAACATGGCTTCAGTCAGGGGCCTCCAATCCCCAGGAAACCCATTCATCATATTGTAATACACTTTAGCTGTAAGTTTAGACGGCACATGCTCAGTCCTATCACGTGGAATGCAAACAAGGATTTGTTGAAGAAACCTAGGGTACATAAGAAATTTCTTCCTCGAACCAGCAGTAGACAAATTACTAGCCATCCCCTCAAATAGGTAATGAGAAAAATTAAACACTCTACCCTGGGCTAAACAAATAAGACCAGTAGCCAAAGGAGTAGGAAAAGCATCCCAACTCCCAGACTTGGGACTCATACAATGGATTAAAAAGTGAACCAGAAGCTTCCATTGGGGGGAAAACCTATTCTTCTGGAAGTTAAACTTCCCCCCATGTTCATAACCTATGGCAGCCATTCCCTCCAAGACTTCCGAATTGGGGATTGATTCAACACCCCCCTCATCCTGAAGATGAAGAGAAGAGCGAATAGACGCTTCAGTCACCACATATGCACGTCCATCTATGGTAGCATGGAGTGCACGTGGACGTCCAGCCACATTCACAAGCTGAGCAGACGCCCAAAATTGACGTATCACACTATCATATATGGTGGGACAGACAGTAAATGCAAACCTTAAGTTAGAAGCTTCAATGAAATCCAAGATGTCAGCAAAATGTTCACGATTTGGACCATCACCCAGATAAGCAACACGATTGTGAGCAGGTTGGTAAGCAAGAGCAGCCATGGATCTTGATGAATTGATGGAAGAAGGATTGGGATGGGGATGTAGATAGTAGAAGCGGTTTTTGTGTGTGTGTTAATTGTAATGAGTGAGTCAAGGATGTATGTTGACCATATATGAAGAAAGTAGTAACTGTTCATTGACCCCTATTAATGGGGGGTTGCCCTTTCAAATTAAACCATAATGGCATAATAACCACTTGCCCTTTTTAACATAATAACCAACCCCCAATTTATTTGCTTAATTAAAATTTGTAAATACCAGTATTGGGAGCGTTGACCAAAAGTCAAAGCACACAATGGTCAGACCAGGAGCAAAACGTGATTAACAAAGGACAAAAGGAATGAACAGTATCCCATACCAGTACCAGTACCAATAGCCAAACACCACTAGACATGGAAGGATTTTAAACCACCAGAAGGCAACCAAGCATAACTAGAAGCTGACCAAAGAGGACCAGAAGCCAGTCATGTAAGGCCATATCCACCAGACGAGAGCAAAAATCCTCCATCAGAAGCACCACACACCATCATAACCAAGAAATTATGTTGTTAAATTCTATAAATATGTTAGACTGACCTAATATGTACACAAAGCCTCCCCTTAGGCTTTGCCTCCCCTCAATCCTAGACCTCAAGGATTGACCATCCCAATATGAACCACCAAGTGGTTAAACCGAGGACCATCAAAAGCTTTAGTCAGCAAATCAGCAACATTGTCATCCGTATGAACTTTAAGAACCTGTATCAGCTTCTTCTCATTGGCATCGCGTATAAAATGATGCCGAATCTCAATATGCTTCGTCCGTTGATGAAATACAGGATTCTTCACAATGCAGATAGTGCTTTGATTGTCAATAAAAATTTTGGTATTCATAAAATTGAAACCATAGTCCAACATCTGATTTTGGATCCATAAAACTTGTCCACAACAACTAGCAGCCGCAACGTATTCAGCTTCTGTTGAAGAAGTAGCTACGATTGTCTGTTTCTTACATTGCCATGAAATAAGCCGACGACCCAAAAATTGACAACCACCAGTAGTAGACTTCCTATCATTATTAGCACCAGCATACTCACTATCACTATAGGCTTCCAGAACAAAGGGAGATTCTCTAGGATACCATAGACCCAATTTAGGTTGAGCCTTGATATACTTGAAAATCTTCTTTACTGCATTTAAGTTCGAAACTGTTGGAGTCACCTGGTGTCTAGAACAAGCACTTACTGCAAACATAATGTCCGGACGTGATGCAGTCAAATACATGAGAGAGCCAATCATAGACCTGTACATGTGAACATTTACCGGGGGATCTGGCTCATTCTTAAGTTTGATTTTAGCAACTTCATAAGGAGTTGCTGCTGGTCTAAGAGGATCCATGTCAAACTTCTGAAGAATCTCATGAACATATTTATCTTGACTGATGAAAATCCCATCCGATTGTTGCTTGACCTGAAGACCAAGGAAAAATGACATTTCTCCCATGTCACTCATCTGAAATTCGCCTTTCATTAAGTGTTCAAACTCATCACACCACTCCTTCCTTGTAGAACCAAAGATAATGTCGTCCACATAAACCTGAACAAGTATAATGTCTTTGGAATTCCGCCGAAGAAATAGTGTTTTGTCAATAGTACCTCTTCTATAGCCATTCTTTAACAAGAAAGTTGAAAGACGCTCATACCAAGCTCTAGGAGCCTGATGTAACCCATAAAGAGCCTTGACCACCTTGTAGACTTTCTTGGGATGAAGTGGATCTACAAACCCCTTAGGTTGAGTAATATACACTTCCTCGTCAATTTTGCCATAGAGAAATGCACTCTTGACATCCATCTGGAACACCGTAAAGCCAACATAAGAAGCAAAGGCCAAAAACAGACGAATGGCCTCGATCCTAGCAACCGGCGCAAAGACTTCAGAATAGTCAATGCCCTCAATTTGAGTGTGTCCTTGTGCGACAAGCCTAGCTTTATTCCTGACGACAATTCCCCGTGCATCCTTCTTGTTTTTGAGAATCCATTTGGTATTGATAGCTGTCTTTCCATCTGGTAAGTCAACCAGAACCCAAACATTCTGAAACAAGAATTGCTGCATTTCCTCCTGCATAGCCTCCACCCAACTTTGATCCTCAAGTGCATGAGAAACAGACCTAGGTTCCACCTGTGAAAGAAAACAAGCAAACAAACAGTGTTGAAAGTCAGTATGATTATTACGCTTTTGATCCTCAATATAGCCCACAAGAGCATGATGATCAGACGAGGCCTTCTGCTGCATTCTGCGTGTCTTGACAGTAGAACCAGGATCTCCTATAATTTGAGTGGTAGGATGATCTTTATGTGATTGCAAAGCTGGATTGGAAGAAACCTCCACTTCTGGTGCCAAGTTATTGAGATCACCAACGAAGTCAGTATCATATGAAGCATTGTGAAAAATCCCATCTACTGGTTGTTTATGAATGTCATCCAGCTTGGTAGAGGACTTCTTTTCATGGTTCCCTAAATCAGAGGGACTGGAGAAGCGAGTATTGGAAGCAGACTCACTAGCCGGAGTACCAGTAGGTGATGAGCTAGCACTAGGAGCAGAAGCTGGAGAACCAGGAGCAACTTTGTCAGTAGGCTCAACCAAGGGAAACTCAAAACTACCTTGAGCAGCTGCTTTAGTAGCTTCTTGTTGCTGTTTGAGAAGAGTGTCAAGAGCTGCTTGGGAATCCTGGACATCCAATAGAGATGCATCACTAGGAGGAGCGGGAGAAACCGTGGTGGAATAGGATGGAACCACAAAAATGTCATCCTCATCATCTGAATCAGAAAGACTAGAAGGAACACCAGTACTAGAAGTTGCAAACACTTGTGGTCCTGCATCATGGTTAGTTTTGAAACGAAAATATCCTAACGAATCACTAAGATAATCAAGATCAAAATACCATTCTGGACCTTTGCCTTGGATGTTTGACTTCTCCTCAAAATACCTGAGATTAATAGTTTCAATTATCCGTTTGGCTTGAAGATTGTAGACACGATACGCCCGAGAATGAGCGAAATATCCCACAATGTATCCTTCATCTGCCTTGCCATCAAACTTCCCCAAATAGTCACTAGTATTCAGAATGGTGACTGGACACCCAAAAGGCTTCAAATGAGCAATATTTGGAACTTTGCCCGTGAGCAGCTCATAAGGAATCTTCTTGTGAGGATTGGTAATAGAAACCCTATTCAAAACATAACTTGCAGTATTAACAGCTTCTGTCCAGAACATGGTCGGAAGTTTGGAATCCGCAAGCATAGTTCTTGCTGCTTCTATTAGTGTCCGATTCTTTCTTTCTGCCACACCATTCTGTTGAGGAGTCCGAGCAGCACTATAATCTCTTTTGATGCCCTTAGCATTGCAAAGTGCGATGAGGTCTCTATTTTTAAACTCGGTTCCATTGTCGCAACGAATACCTTTAACTTTCTTGGACAACTGATTCTCTATCAAGGTAAGAAAATCTCGAAGAATTGAGTAGGTCTCACTCTTGGCAGCCATGAAGAACACCCACGTAAACCTGCTATAACCATCAGTCACCACCAAACAGAATTGCTTGTGGTCAATGCTTCTGATGGAAGTAGGACCAAATAAGTCCATGTGTAGAAGCTGCAATGGTTCAGTAATAAGACTTAAAGCAGTAATGGCCTTGAAGGATGCTTTGTGTTGTTTGCCTTTGCTGCAGGCAATACAATTTATATCATTTCTAAACATCTTGGGAGGTAAACCAGAGACCAGATTCAGATTGGCAAGTTTGTGAATGGTCTTGAAATTCACATGTCCCATCCTTCGATGCCATTTAGTGGCTTCATCTTCTGAGGCTTTTGCAACCAGACATGCTAGTTGACCAGTAGGGTTGACTTCATTCAACTTGATACTATATAGATTGTGTCTTCTAGGGATTCTGAGTAAAACTTGTGAGTCATCCGGAAGCTGAAAATCTTTGGAAAGCACAAGTGCATCAGTATCGGTGAAGAGAACAAACTGCTTCTTGTCACAAATCTGAGAGACCGAGATCAAATTGAAGTTTTGAAGTGCTTCCACATAGTAGACCTGCTCAAAATTAAGATTTGGAGTCTTTATCGTTCCTTTGCCAGTGATTCTGCCTTCACCCCCACCAAAATAGACCTTGCCTGCATAAAATGGTACAAAGTTAGAGAGAAGACTTTTATTGCCAGTCATGCTCCTGGAGCAACCACTATCAACAATGCCTAGACTAGGATCCTGGTATGGAGTAACCTACAACAACAAGATAATAAAAATGCAAAAGTTAGTGTCTTAAGGGGACCCAAACCTTTTCAGGTTTGAGCCTGCCTTGTGGATCAGTAGAAGAATGCCAAGAAGATTGATGAGATCCACCATTGTTCCTTGGTTGCCTATGCATCATATGGGTATTATTATTTGACCAAGAACAACCTGCTGAGGGCTTAACAGCAGTTCCCAAATTTCCCAAACCAAAATACGTGTGGTCTAAATTATATGGATAGATTGGATTAAAGTTTTGAAAATAATTACTGGTTGTTTGGAATCCACGATCTCTCCAATGATCAGAAGCTAAAGGAGAGGATACTCTAGAAGTATTAAACATTGGTGCATTAGGATTAAGTCTTCTAGTAGCATATGAAACAGCTCCTGGTGAACCAGGAGCAGGAAAAGCATGATTAACAGATGCATGTGTGTCATAATAATCACAATCTTTAATTAAATGAAAGGAACTGCCACAAACAAAACATGTTTTGAAAGACCTTTTATTAGAATGATATTGTTTCATACTGCCTACTTTATTACACACATTTCTAGGAAAAACATTCTTCCTAGGACTCAATAAACAAGGACCAGACACACTCGACTTGACAGCAATTTTTTCTTCACACTTCCTAGCACCAGTAGCAGCATGTTCATTCGACTTGGAACTTGTAGGTCTTGACTCTTCACTTGAACCATTAGATGCAGAGTCACCGGCTTTGTCACTGAAAGTACATGAGACAAAGTCATTAGTATTAGTAGAACTTGTTGGGGACTCAAGCATCTGTGATCCATCCGAGTCATTATGCCATGAGGTGGGCATAAAAGTTCCAGTAAGAGGAGGATGGACAGCATGCATTTCTGCTGCTGGTTTAAACCTATTGTAACAAGGTTTGCCCTCATCCTCTTTGTCAGCATCAAAGACACTTGAAAAAGATAAATCAAATACGTCTTCTGAATCAATATATTTTTCAAATCTTAATCCTCTTTTAGTTCTACCAGACATGCTACTATCAATTAATTTTGAAAGATTTTTAGGTGCCTTTTGCCATTTTTCAAATCTTAGCATTGTAGCATCTAATTTTCCTTGCATCTCCTCTTTTTCTTTGATACTAGCATCTCTTTCTATTTCTGTATATTTAAGCAAATTTGTCGTGTTTTCTAAATCAATGCTTAGTATCCTGATTTTGTCCTCATACGCACGTTGAGTATCTTGTAACCACCTCTTTTGTTGTTCCAATGTGTTTAATGAAGCCTTATAGGCTTGAACCTCCAAAAAATACTTATCATTTTGTTCATTTACTTCATTAAATTGGGACAACAATTCTGAGTATTTATCATGACAACCAAGAGGACAATGTTGTACCTGAGGTGAGATGCCCATAAGGGCAAATTCGTCTGCTTGTTCCGCATCAGAGAGATTCCCAGCAATCATTGCAAACACGTCAGTCGAGGACTCGGCTGATTCCAGAGTAGAAGCCTGATGATCACTCCAGTTGACCATAGAGTCAACAGATACCAATGCCTTCTTGTCATCTTTTACCTCCTGAACTTTAAAAGCTGAGTACCTGCTCTTCTCCTGGTCATTCTTACTGGGGCACTCCCTTGCAAAGTGACCCTGTTGCTGGCAGTTATAGCACCGCACCTTGCTTCTATCGAATCTTGCTGGCTCCCGAGGGTTGAAATTGAATTTCCTTCCTGCTTTCTTCTCAAACTTGTGAACCCTAAGAGTAAGCATGGCCATCTGCCATTGATAGGTGTGTAAACACCCATCCTTTTACCACTTAATTCGGGCTAAAACGAGACCAAAACACGTATTTAATATCATTTGTTTGGAATTATGCGTGGTTTTTGTGTTTATTGTGTTTTCAGAGGCAGCCGGATAAATATTGAAGAAAACATGGGATTGCACGGGTTTTACTGAAGAAAAAGACTCAAGATAAAGTCTATTGTCCAAGAGATGCAAAAGATTTGAAGTCGCTGGGCCTATTCGAAGATTTATCGAAGAAAAGGACCAAAGATGGAAGATTTATATAAGTCGAAGAAACTCAAGTCTATTAAACGAAGAAATTAAAAGACGAGTTGAATTTAATCGACAACAAATCCCGAATCAGAATCGAAAACGGAAACTTTTCTGAAAAGACGAAAAGACACGAAGAACGGGAGAAAGCCCACTCACCAACCAAAGGAAACACCTATAAATAGGCCATCCCATACACATTTTTAGCGAGCTAGTTTTTCTTTCTTCTTCTTTTTCTTTCTCCTGGTTCGTAGAACACCATCACCACTAGGGTGATTGGTGATTTTTATTGTTAGTTCTTTGATCTTGTAATTTTAATCCTTGTTTCATCTTGTCAAAACATTAATCATCCAATTCAAAGTTCTTGTTTAATCTTTCATTTCATCTTGTTCATCTCCATTTTTATCTTCAAGTTCTTAAGTTTTATTTTTCTTAATTTGATCTTCAAAAGTTGTTTGGATTTGTGTTTTTATTAGTGGGATTTGTTGCTTATATTGTCTAAATGATTTGTGTTTAAATTGGTAAAACCTTTTTAAGTGATTGATTTGATTTTGATTAAAAACCTGAGTTCCGTGTTCTTCGCTACAGTTACTGTATCTGGTTTCCAGACTTCCGAATCAAGACAAAAAGTTCCGAATGAGTCCTTCATTCGGAATCTTCCGAACCAAACACTAAACTTCCGAATCAGGAGAAAACTTCCGAACCAAGCCCTTCATTCGGAAGTTTAAAACTTCCGAATCAAGCTTTCATCCGGAAAGTTCCGGATCAGTCATCAAGTTCCGGATCAGCTCATACTTCCGAATCAAGGTGAAGTTCCGAATCAGTCTGAAGGTTCCGAATCAGCATCTTCCGAACCAGTAAGTTCCGAATGAACTTTCATTCGGAAAGTTCCGAATCAGCCATTAAGTTCCGGATGAATGAATAGTATCTTCCGAACCAAAAAGTTCCGAATCAAGCATTAAAGTTCCGAATCAGTTAATTTTTGGGTATTTTAAAGATTACTGTTTTACTGTTGATGTTTTACTATTTTTCTGCTCATATGTCACTATTTACATGTTAACTTTAATTTTAATTTGAACTTTAAAATTTCAACCAAGTTTTTTATTAATCTTAATTAAAGTAATTGCCTTTGATTTAAACTTTCATTTCCACTTTCCATTAGACTAGAAAACCCAACCCCTTTATTTAGTAACCAAGAACAATCATTCCACTTAAGACCTAGATCAATTCGAGAGGATATCGAGAGAAATAAAATTAGAACCCATACAAAATCATTGTATTAAATGGCACCGCTGCCGGCTCTTCTCGTTAAGATCAAAAGTTTTTTGTGAGAAATTGGATTTTGGGATCCGTTCCCCGTGAACGTTACTTTTTCAAGAAAATCTTCAAAAACAACTAAAAAAATATAAAATTTTCAAAAATCCTAAAAAGTAAAAAACAATAAAAACCAAAAATATTTTTGCTTTGTTTTTCCTTGTTCGTTCTTTTGCAGGTGTATGCGCACTCGATCCACGTCTTATCAAGAGCCCGAGCCTCTCGATAACTTAGACATGGCTGGTGTACAAAACAACAATAACATACCACCTCCGAACAACAATAATAACAACAACAACCCGCCTTTCAACAACATGAACAATAACAACAACAATGAGCACCTTCCGGATAATCGCCCAATGATTGAATTGCTGCAAGCTCATGTCGATGGCAACATGGATCCAATTGTTATTCCACCAATTGCCGCCAACAATTTCGAGCTCAAGTCAGGCTTTATCCAGATGGTCTCAGCTCAACCATTCTTTGGACGAACCATTGATGACCCACACGATCACATCAAGAGATTTCTACAACTCACGAACACGGTCAAGTTCAATGGCGTTCCACAAGAAGTGATAAGGTTACAACTTTTTCCCTTTTCTTTAGAGGGACAAGCCCGGCATTGGCTTGCTAAAGAACCGCCACAGAGTATTCTCTCGTGGACGGATTTGGAAACAAAGTTTATCAACTACTTTTTTCCACCCTCTCGTACTACCGCTTTGCGGAATGAGATTATAAACTTTGAACAAAAGTACGATGAGTCATTCAGTGAATCTTGGGATCGTTTTAAAGATCTTTTAAGAAAATGCCCACAACATGGTTTTACCAAAGTTCATCAAATAAATACTTTTTACAATGGTTTAAGCATGAATGATCAAGATTCACTGAATAGTGCCTCAGGGGGTAATTTATTGGCTAAAACTTCCAATGCTGCTTGGGATATCATTGAGAACAAGTCTCGTGTTCAAACCAAGAGCGTTAGGACCAATGTTGCTAGTGCTAGCACTAATGACAGCGACAAGCGATTAGACAAAATCACCACGCTTCTTGAATCGCTTGTCACCCACACCGTCAGCAACAACAACAGCAACAACGCTAAGAACGCACAAGTCAACGCTGTCAGCCAACCTTGTGAGATATGCGGTGGTCCCCATTCCTACACAACTTGTACCGCCACCCAAGATTACCCTGCTGAGAATGTGAATGCGGCATATGGCACCTACCAACAACCTGCTTATCAAGCTAGACCTCAAGGTGACCGTAACTTGCTTAGCTACCGCAGCAACAACTATCTTTCACCACCTGGCTTTCCTCCAACCAACCCAAACCAACAACAAAACCTTAACCGCCCTTCTCAACAACAACAACAACCTCGACAACCATACATCCCACCTCACAAGCAGCAACAACCACCTCAACGTAACAATCAAGTATACCAACAACCTGCTTACCAACCACCTGCATACAATGCTCCTTCCAACCAAACCACCACTGCTTTACACCAAGAGGTCGCCACCTATATGAGGACCAATGATGTGATAGTGGGAAATCTCCAAGAGGAAGTACGCAACTTGAAGGCAGATTTGGTCAAGCAAGGAAATGATTTGCGAGCTGATATGAGAAACACGTTGGATAGCCAGACTACTGATCTGAGGAACATGATGGCTAGTTTCTTCCAAGGTAATCAACCCTCTTCTTCGGGTACTCTTCCGAGTAACACCGTTGCGAACCCAAGAGGGGAGATGAAAGCAATTACTACTAGAAGTGGTAAAGGTACCAAGGAACCCGAGCTTCCTATACCTCCACCGGTGGTTGTGACCGAGGAGAACGAGTCGCCTGCTCCTATTCCTCCTCCTTCTCCTTCCCCAATTTCTCCACCTCTTCTTTCTACCCCTCCTCCACCCGTGCTTGTGAGTGATCCTATTCCCCTAAAGCCTTCCTCTTATTCCAATATACCTTATCCTTCTAGGTTGAGGAAAGAGAAGCAAAAGAGCAAGGATGATATTCAAGTTTCGAACTTCCTAAAAATGTTCAAGAAACTGAATTTCAATATCTCCTTCGCTGAGGCTCTCGCTCACATGCCCAAGTATGCCAAAATGTTTAAAGATCTTCTGAGCGACAAGGAAAAGCTCCTCGATCTCGCCAACACCCAACTTAATGAGAACTGCTCTGCAGTGCTCTTAAGGAAATTACCAATCAAGCTTGGTGATCCGGGTCGTTTTCTTATCCCTTGCAATTTCCCGGGAGTAGAGAATTGCATGGCCCTAGCCGATCTAGGTGCCAGTATTAATCTCATGCCTCTAAGTGTTTGGAAGCAATTATCTCTCCCAGAGCTAGTCCCCACCAAAATGACTTTGGAATTGGCCAACCGTACGGTTGCTTATCCAGTGGGGATAGCCGAAGACGTCATTGTAGGAGTCGACAAATTCACCTTCCCTGCCGATTTTGTTGTCGTCGACTACGAGATGGACCCCCGTGTGCCACTCATTGTTGGTCGTCCATTCTTGAGGACCGGTCGCACTCTCATTGATGTTGAAGCCGGTGAGCTTATCATGAGAGTGGGTGACGATAAAGTAGTCTTCAACATGGGAAAGTTATCTAAACAGCCTTCTTCTTACGAGAATGTTAATTGTATTGACGTTCTTGATGAGGCTTGTGAAGAACACTTCAAGGATGCTTGTAAAAACATTCCTACCTCTCTTCCCAATGTTGAGACCGTTTCCTCTATCGACTCATCACTATCTCTATTTGGAGAGAGTGATTTCCTTTGGAAAGATTTGGAAGCCACCTTGGGAGATGTGAAGCAAGACAATGACGATTCTACTGCAACTTGGGATGAAGACCTCAGCTTCATTGCAAACCTCCTCAAAGAAGACAACCCTTCCCCTCCATCTCCCACTATCATTGCTATCGAGACTCCGACTTCGAATACGCCTCCCGTCGAAAATCCTCCGGATTTAGAACTTAAGGAGTTGCCGCCCCATCTTGAGTATGTATTCCTCGAAGAAGAGAAGAAGTCGCCAGTCATCATTGCTAAGGATTTGAAGGATGAAGAGAAAGCCCGACTTGTCGCTGTATTGAAAGATCATAAGAAGGCTATCGCTTGGAAAATCTCGGATATTCGTGGAATTGATCCTCACTTCTGCACACACAAAATTCTCATGGAGGACGACTATAAGCCCACTATTCAAAGCCAACGAAGGGTGAATCCAAAAATCCATGAAGTCATCAAAACAGAGGTTATCAAACTTCTTGATGCGGGTATGATTTACCCTATTTCGGATTCACCATGGGTTAGTCCAATCCATTGTGTGCCCAAGAAGGGCGGAATAACCGTTGTTCCCAATGAACACAACGAGTTGATTCCCACTCGTCTCGTTACTGGGTGGAGAGTTTGTATAGACTACCGCAAACTCAATGATGCCACGAGAAAGGATCATTTCCCTCTACCTTTCATGGACCAAATGCTTGAACGATTAGCCGGTAATGAATATTACTGCTTTCTCGATGGTTTCTCGGGTTATTTTCAAATACCCATCGATCCCCAAGATCAAGAGAAGACTACATTCACTTGTCCCTATGGCACTTTCGCTTACAAACGAATGCCTTTTGGCTTATGTAATGCGCCCGGGACTTTTCAAAGGTGTATGTTAGCTATCTTCCATGACATGGTTGAACAAACCATGGAAGTCTTCATGGATGATTTCTCGGTCTTCGGGGATTCCTTCTCATCTTGCCTTGCCAATTTAGAACGTATGCTAAAGCGGTGCGAAGACACTCGCCTTGTTCTAAATTGGGAAAAATGCCATTTTATGGTAAAAGAAGGCGTCGTGCTTGGACATAAGATTTCGAAAGCCGGTCTTGAAGTAGACCGTGCTAAAGTTGATGTTATAGCAAAGTTGCCTCCACCTTCCACTGTGAAGGGTGTGAGAAGTTTCTTGGGTCATGCGGGCTTCTACCGTCGATTTATCAAAGATTTTTCTCAAATCGCTCGCCCGATGACCCACCTCTTGGAGAAAGATACTCCTTTTATCTTTTCCAAAGAGTGCCTTGATGCCTTCAACTCGCTTAAGGATAAGCTAACTAAGGCACCCGTCTTGGTTACCCCTAATTGGGAGCTGCCTTTTGAGTTGATGTGCGATGCTAGTGATTTTGCTATTGGAGCGGTTCTTGGACAAAGAGTGAACAAACACTTCCAACCGATCCATTACGCTAGCAAGACAATGACAGGGGCACAATTGCATTATACGACAACCGAAAAAGAGCTTTTAGCTGTTGTCTATGCTTTTGAAAAATTCCGCCCCTATCTTGTCCTCTCTACCACCATTGTGTATACCGATCATTCCGCGTTGAAGTACTTGTTGACAAAGCAAGATTCCAAACCAAGACTTCTTCGCTGGGTTTTGCTGCTCCAGGAATTTAAAATCGACATCCGCGATAAAAAAGGAGCAGAAAACCTAGCCGCGGACCATCTTAGTAGACTTGAGGATCCTTACCAAGGGGATCATCCGACCAAAGAAATCAATGATTCTTTTCCCTTGGAGACCTTAATGTCTATAAACTCGAAGCCGAATGAAACCCCGTGGTTTGCGGACTTTGCAAACTACTTGGCGGGTGGAATTCTCAAGGAAGGGTTGACGTCCCAGCAAAAGAAGAAGTTCTTTACCGACATCAAGACTTACTTTTGGGACGACCCTTACCTATTCAAACAATGTGCTGATTTGATAATTCGCCGATGTGTTGATGGACCGGCAGCGTCGGACATCCTTGATGCTTGCCATAAAGGACCCACCGGTGGTCACTTTGGTCCCAACTACACTGCTAAGAAAGTGTTTGATTCGGGATTTTATTGGCCCTCCATATACCGTGACGCTCACGATATGGTCAAGCGATGTGATGTTTGCCAAAAGCAAGGCAAAATCACACATAAAGACGAGATGCCTCAGAATTTCATTCAAGAATGTGAAATTTTTGATGTTTGGGGTATCGACTTTATGGGGCCATTCCCTTCGTCTAAAGGAAACAAATACATCCTTGTAGCCGTTGACTACGTTTCAAAGTGGGTTGAAGCCAAAGCTTTGCCTACTAATGACGCAAGGGTGGTTTGTAACTTTTTGAAAGCTCTATTCGCTAGATTCGGTGTGCCTCGCGCCATTATTAGTGATCGTGGGACTCATTTCTGCAACGATCAATTTGCTCGAGTCATGGCTAAGTACGGTGTAAATCATCGTCTTTCCACAGCCTACCACCCACAAACTAATGGCCAGGCTGAAATATCCAACCGAGGGCTGAAGCGAATTCTTGAAAGGACCGTGGGAGAGCATCGTGCCTCATGGGCTGATAAATTGGATGATGCTTTGTGGGCTTTCCGTACTGCTTACAAGACCCCGATCGGCTGTACGCCCTATCGTCTTGTGTACGGGAAAGCGTGCCACCTTCCCATTGAGTTGGAGCACAAGGCTTATTGGGCCTTGAAGTGGGCTAATTTTGATATAAACAAAGCCGGTGACCTACGCAAGATCCAACTCAATGAGCTGAATGAACTTCGGAATGAGGCTTATGAAAATTCTTTGATCTATAAGGAAAGAACTAAGCTCATTCACGACTCTAAGATCAAAAACCGAGAGTTCCATGTTGGAGACAGAGTCTTACTTTTTAACTCTCGGTTGAAAATCTTTTCGGGAAAGCTCAAATCTCGTTGGTCCGGCCCATTCACCATTGCCCAAATTTTTCCATATGGTACTCTCGAGCTCGCTCAACCTAATGGACCAAATTTTAAGGTAAATGGCCAACGAGTGAAGTTGTACTTTGGTGAGGACACTTCTAAGGAGGTGATTCCATCCCTCACCACGTTCCCCATGAACTAATTTTGGGTCGAGTCAGGCTCGTGACTCGGTTATCAAAAACAAGCGCTCCTCGGGAGGCAGCCCGAGTATCTATCCTTGTGTGTTTTAATCCCCTAAGTGTAGGGGGGACTTCTATATGTGTTTGCCTTTGTGTGGTGATGTCATTACAGGGATAAGTGCACTCTTGGAATCTTCGAAGAACCGTGCTCCCGTGTTTATCCGAAATCCGGTTCTATCTCTCAACTATCGTGATTCAATTTTCTTCATACTCACATTTGAAATTGATCACGTTAGTCGTCTCTTCCTTAACTTGAGTTAACCAACGTGCACAATGTCATAAGTGTAGGGGAGACTTCTCCCACATGCTTAAACATTGAGGACAATGTTTATCTTAAGTGTAGGGGGGACTTCTATCGAAGTTTTAAGTGGACTTTTCCATGAAAATGCCTTCAATTAACCGGAAAATCATCTTTTTCAACATTTTTCAAATTTTAAATTAACTTTGGCCATTTAGTCGTAATTTTTAAAATTTTTATCGTTGCTTTCATATGTATATATTCCGCAATAAAGTCAAAAATATTAATAAAGTGGTGTAGCTAGTTTAGAAGCCTTTGATATATTAGGCCCGTTGCGTTTATTTTGACTCAACCCGAATAGACTTATCCAAGTTTATTCTAGCTAGTATCCTTAACCATGTAGACCTTAATTGGTTTATTAGGCTAAGTGTCCACGAGTCTCATTACTTGAGATTTTAAATTGTGGAGGACGAGAAATGATAGAGTCAATTATAAGTCGGTATTCTTGCGCAAGCTCACTTAGTGTAATTATTTGCCTATTCTCCCATCACTCGCTAATAATTTATCTGCAATAAGTAAGGTCTTACGATTTGAAAAGTTACTTAGCTTCTAGCCCAAGATCATTTAAAAGTTGCTCGGTAATGATAAGAGTTCATAGCCAAGGCATAACTTATGAAGCGGGGCGCGAAGATTGGCGAGTCCGAAAAGGCCCTAACAAGGCATGAGGATTCAATTTTATTGCTGAAGATCCAAAGTGATGTGAAAAGCATTATTCCTAAAGTCAATATGAAGGATCAAGACTCACGACGAAAAGCAATCAACTCCCATAAAGATCATGGAGAAGTCTATCCGAAAAGACCCTAACAAGGTATGAGGATAAATAGATCCAAGTCCGAAAAGGAGGCGGATCGTTGTATCTCAAAATCCCAATTAGAGATTGAAGAAATAATCATGAAGTCGTGGTCAACAAAGTTGGAGTACCCCTCAAAAGTCTCCAAGCGAAGAAAACTCTATTATGATGAGAAGACCATTATCTCAAGAACGTCTCTCGAAGATATGAAGTATGAAGTACATGCCAAATATCGGCCCGAGAAAGGTCTCAAATCGTGAACCAAGTTATGCCAAGATATGAACTTTTTGATATCCCGAGAAGCAGTTTTAAGAGATTTTGTCCTTTAGCTAACTATTGATCAAATCGTCCTACTTTGCTTTCAGCCCTAATGAACTATCGAAATAAGTCCAAAAATGCATCTTCATGATCATTCTAAGACAAAAATAAAATACAAGAGATACACCTAGGAATAAGGGAGTTTAAGCATTTAATTAAGCCATGTGTGTAAGTGTTTGAATTGCTAACTTATAATAACAATGATCTCGTTTTTAAGCTTAGTTTGGGGAACGTGAAACTTGAGGGTGATAAATCTTCGCAGCACCAAAGCCCTAATGTAAGTCATCGATTTCTCTACAAGTTATTTCCATGTAGCTATTTTCAAGTAAAAATGGTTTTCTATCCCTTTGTTATCTTTGAAGTTTTATTTCTTTAATTTTTGTGTAGTAGAATTTTAAATAAGGCCAAGGTTGATTAATTATGAGAAAAGTGTAAACTTGCTTTATCACTAAGCATTGCATGAGGGCATGGCAATGGTTAAGTGTAGGGGATTTGATAGGTGTGTAAACACCCATCCTTTTACCACTTAATTCGGGCTAAAACGAGACCAAAACACGTATTTAATATCATTTGTTTGGAATTATGCGTGGTTTTTGTGTTTATTGTGTTTTCAGAGGCAGCCGGATAAATATTGAAGAAAACATGGGATTGCACGGGTTTTACTGAAGAAAAAGACTCAAGATAAAGTCTATTGTCCAAGAGATGCAAAAGATTTGAAGTCGCTGGGCCTATTCGAAGATTTATCGAAGAAAAGGACCAAAGATGGAAGATTTATATAAGTCGAAGAAACTCAAGTCTATTAAACGAAGAAATTAAAAGACGAGTTGAATTTAATCGACAACAAATCCCGAATCAGAATCGAAAACGGAAACTTTTCTGAAAAGACGAAAAGACACGAAGAACGGGAGAAAGCCCACTCACCAACCAAAGGAAACACCTATAAATAGGCCATCCCATACACATTTTTAGCGAGCTAGTTTTTCTTTCTTCTTCTTTTTCTTTCTCCTGGTTCGTAGAACACCATCACCACTAGGGTGATTGGTGATTTTTATTGTTAGTTCTTTGATCTTGTAATTTTAATCCTTGTTTCATCTTGTCAAAACATTAATCATCCAATTCAAAGTTCTTGTTTAATCTTTCATTTCATCTTGTTCATCTCCATTTTTATCTTCAAGTTCTTAAGTTTTATTTTTCTTGATTTGATCTTCAAAAGTTGTTTGGATTTGTGTTTTTATTAGTGGGATTTGTTGCTTATATTGTCTAAATGATTTGTGTTTAAATTGGTAAAACCTTTTTAAGTGATTGATTTGATTTTGATTAAAAACCTGAGTTCCGTGTTCTTCGCTACAGTTACTGTATCTGGTTTCCAGACTTCCGAATCAAGACAAAAAGTTCCGAATGAGTCCTTCATTCGGAATCTTCCGAACCAAACACTAAACTTCCGAATCAGGAGAAAACTTCCGAACCAAGCCCTTCATTCGGAAGTTTAAAACTTCCGAATCAAGCTTTCATCCGGAAAGTTCCGGATCAGTCATCAAGTTCCGGATCAGCTCATACTTCCGAATCAAGGTGAAGTTCCGAATCAGTCTGAAGGTTCCGAATCAGCATCTTCCGAACCAGTAAGTTCCGAATGAACTTTCATTCGGAAAGTTCCGAATCAGCCATTAAGTTCCGGATGAATGAATAGTATCTTCCGAACCAAAAAGTTCCGAATCAAGCATTAAAGTTCCGAATCAGTTAATTTTTGGGTATTTTAAAGATTACTGTTTTACTGTTGATGTTTTACTATTTTTCTGCTCATATGTCACTATTTACATGTTAACTTTAATTTTAATTTGAACTTTAAAATTTCAACCAAGTTTTTTATTAATCTTAATTAAAGTAATTGCCTTTGATTTAAACTTTCATTTCCACTTTCCATTAGACTAGAAAACCCAACCCCTTTATTTAGTAACCAAGAACAATCATTCCACTTAAGACCTAGATCAATTCGAGAGGATATCGAGAGTAAACTGAACCTAGCAAAAACACTTGTATTAGCCATTTAAGATCTATCTCATCCAGGTCAAGTTTATCGACCTGTTTGAAGTCATCAAAAGCAAGTTGTTGTTCAGTACTAACATCAGCTACAAAAGAATGAAGAACAGCTTCTACCATACTACCAGACTTGGCAGTAGGTTCAGGAGCTGAAGTATGCTGGAAAGTGTGCTGAGAGGAGACAGAATTGCTTGGGCTACTTGCATATGACATAGGACTGGATGCCATAGAACTCACAAAGGCTGAATTAGTAGGAGTGGGAAAAGAGTCACTAGGAAATCCTCTCACATGGGGTTCGAAAGTTCTGAGCCTATGAAACAGATCATCAAAGGTGAGATAGTCAAGCCCACCTTTGGCTTTGAGAGAGATCACCACCTGATTCCATGAGTAGGGTAAGGCTTTAAGAAACCTTGCATTAATGTCACCATCATCAGGCTTTGACCGAAGTTGATTCAACTGGCTCAATATCTTCTAGAACCTATCATACCCTTGATTTAGACCTTCAGTTTCTGAGATTTTGAATTCGGTAAATTCATCTCTCAGCATGGACCTTCGCATTTTCTTTGATTCCTCATTCCCACCGAACCTTGCTTTTATACCATTCCAGATCTCTCTGGCATCATCCAAATGGTAGAAGTCACCCATGTGATCTTCAGGAAGAGATTGAAGCAAAATCGTTTTTGCTTTTACCTCCTTCTGAATAGCTATGATTTCCTCATGAGTTTTAGGGTCAAGAAGAGTAATATTACCGTTCTTGTCTCGTCCAGTAAGCTTCCTGCTGTTCCCATTCAGAATGATCTTCCAAAGATCTTGATCAGTGTTGGTGATCCACCATTCCATCTTCATTGCCCAGTTATCATATTCACCCTTCTTCAGAAGAGGGAATTTACCATTCGTGTTAGAGACCGTATCCAGGATCTGCTGAGGTTGCACAATTTTAGGAGTGCCTTCTTCTCCTGTTTGAGTAGAAGATGAGGCAGACATGATAAAAAAAATGTCAGAAATAAGAAAACTTGATTCTTCTTGTATAGAGACCCTCCCAGGCTCTGATACCACTTGTTGGGTATACTAGATGTAGATCTTGCAGCCTGTCAGGACCGGTGAGTGACTTCTGTAATCACAAGTCAAATCACAAAGAGACTCTATACACAATATGAATGTAGAATATAAATATAATTAAGAAGAACAGAATAACTATAAAGACTTGATCCTTTCTAAGGATTTCTAATATTGATAATGACTAGAACTACGTTTGGTGAAGGTGTGTCTAACCCTTCTGCCTAAGGTTCCTTTTATACTACAAGGAAACCCTAATACATCATTAAAGAAAATGTGTAAAACTGATATGCATATCCTTTCCTAACATATCTCATGCATATCCTAACAGAATATTAAGTAAATAATAAAGTTTGACTTCGACCAGGACCAGGAGCAGGACTTGCTCCTACTACGACTAGGACCAGGAGGAACTACATACCGCCTAGTCTACCTATTACATATAACTATTACAATGGTCCTAACAGAACTCAGAATGATACACTAATAGAACTCAGAATGATTGCAAGGCTGAAAATATACTTTAACTATTTATAAAATCAGGTTTACAAAAATCTGGAACAAAGTATAAAGGTCACAAATCGATCCTTTTATATTGATACATAAAAGGTTCTAGGTGAAAAACCCTAAACAAACAAAAATCCTATAATGCCCTTGGAGTCTTGTGATTTTGAAAACTTGGTCTTGGTACAATCTGCCCATGTGACGAATTTTGTTGTGCAAGTTGTTAATATTGATCTTGAACCGTTGAATAAGTCCTTTGGGAGCACGAAGTTCGTATGCATCGTTGGATTTCTGATGGGATTCCTTGTTTGCCATATTAGGGGTGATAAGGGGGCAGGGGAAGCCACGTGGGGTCCCACCAGGTCACGGGAGTTTGTTTTTGGGTGTGGGATTAAGTGAGGATGGGGTGAATTAAGGTTCTGCAAAAGCTTAACCAATAACCCTTTGATTATAGGGTAATTAGGATTAGGGTTCGTATAGGTAATTAGGGGTGTTTATGGTGTTGATGATGAATAGAACAAGTTTCCCACGTTCTTTTTTGTTTAAACAGAGTTTAATTAATCTGTTTAATAAAGGATGAGCGGAGTGTGACATGTCTTGGGTAATGGGTTATGGGTTGGTCGGGTTTAGGGGTTGGTTTATATAATATGGGTAGTGGGTATGGATCTGGTGAGGTGGCAGTAGTGGATTGGTGGAGGTAGTTTGTGTATCTGGCCAATTTAGTCCTCCCTTTTCCAAAATTTGTTCCCAACTAGTCTTCAGCTCATATACTCCTTTTCCTTTGTATTTCAAGTTTGAACTAATTGTCAAATTTGGCACACACTTCCTGCAAACTTATAATCAAGGAACATATATGAAGTTTGACCATATTCCAAGGGCTTAAATGATATATTCTTGAAACTTAAGGGACCTAATTGTAATATTTGAGATTTACAAGGGTATTAAGTGACAAGTCTTCAAAAGATGAGGGACCAAAGTTGACAATCTTCAAAACTTCAAGGACTTCTATGGAAAATCATGATTCAGGTCTGGTTCTTTGTGCGGCTTCATTTCCCGTGTTCGTTTTTGCTTGATTCTTGTTCTCTTTTGTTGATTTCATGATATCCGTACCTAAAATACACAATGAACAAACGCAAGCATATTTTGGGGTATTTTAATGATATTTTTAGCTTTTTAAGCCCGATTTGGACGATGAGACTATGTATAAATGCAGTCTCATCACTCCCCTATACTAAACCATTGCCGTGTCCCCATGAAATGCTAGAATTAAGTATGGTAGCACTTCCAAAACTTATTTTTAGGTGACATTTATTGAAAACATAAAATTTAAATAAACTACTACATGCGTTTTAGACATAATGTATTGTTTTCATCGCAAAATGGGACGTTTAGGATCATAGAATAAGAACACGTGAATGCCTCATAGAGATAAGTTCGTCATCCTCTATTTTCACCCAATTCCATGCTAAGCGTGAAACAAGATCATTGTCATTATAAGTTAGTAATGCTAACACTACCCATATGCTCTAATCACGTACTTAGACTCCCTTATTCCTAAGGTGTATCTCTTATATTTTATTTTGTCTTAATGATCACGAGGATACATCATTGACTTATGCGTGAATAGAGATTAGGTCCAAAAATAGAGTCTTAACGGTGTAGTCAAAATCATTAAATTGAAAATCAACCCTAGTAGACAACGATGTCAAAAAATTAAGTCAACAAAAAGGATCGATAAACACGGTTTTAGAAAGGTTTTGAACATTTGACTTATTACCATGAATTTTATTACCCACCTCATCATCGGTAGCTTTGATTATCATGGTTTACCTCCATCTTTTATTCAACCCCGCCATGGAGCTTTTATTATGACTTCGGTCTTGCCCTTGTCTTTTATTTAACCTCGCCATGAGGTGTTTATTATGACTTGACGTATATGATAACGCCTAAATCCAACATGTTTTTAGGAGCGTTATTCGTACTTTTGTACATGTATATTGGCTAATTATATGATGCTTTTGTGCATATTTGTGCCCAATTGTGTTTGCAAGTCTTTGTGTAGCCAATTGCAGGAATAGAGTATAAAACAATTAAAAATGAAGAATTGTACGAGTACGAAGAATCCTAGTCAAGTTCAAGACCCGTGTACAAGTTACAAGCCTTTGAAGATTAATTTCGGGTGCAAGAACAAGTATTTCCAAGGAGCAAATAAAGATATTCGGCATGAAAGTTGCCACCATCAACATACATCCAACTTGCCACTGGCAAGAGTGAAGTTGCCACCATCAAATGGGAGCTGATTTGCCTCCACCATCAAATGGGAGTTGATTTGCCTCCATCATGAGTGAAGTTGCCTCCAACATTTGTCTAGGCAAAAATGTGGCCACATTTATGCAAACTCAAGGAATTCCATGCAAGAGCATTCTAGACTTTCTTTCTCTCCAAGCCAAACATTGAAGTCTAGAGCCTTAACTAGCTTATAAATAAGACCCTTGGGGTCATGTAACCATATATTCATATGACTTTCAATCATCTTCTCATTACTACATCAAATAAACTCTCTCATCCTTGTCCAAACTCCCATTCCCGGATTTGAACAAGGTGGTGCTAGAAAAGTCAGTTTTTGAGTCCGATAAGCAAAGTTATCATCACGAAACTCTTAGGGATCATTCCCCTAATCATTAGTAACATTTTTCCACTTTGTAAGACTCTTGATTATGACTTATAATACTTTTATTTCTGAGTTTATTTCATCATTTGTTATGAGTATCTAAGTTTCATTCTACACTTGGTAGGATGATGTTTGTAGTATGAAGTGATGGTTGTGATTGTGATTTATGTTTAATTCAGTGTCAAGCTTTCCTATGATCCATTGATATTTATGTTTCATGTGACAATTGTTATCAAAACTTAATTTGTTGGTAAAGATTTCATAGGTCGAAAGGGTTATTTTCTATCAACAAGTCATAGCCGGTTTGTCTATGATTGGCTATCTTTTGTATTGATCATTTCTTAAGAAGTTTTGATTGTCAAGAAACATAATTATAAGTGTTAGCAAATTCGTGAAACGACCATGAATCGAATGTGTTGAAATTGGATTAAGTCTTGAATTGAGTGATTGAGTCTAATGTTTGTTTTCTTTAACCAAGGTCTTGACGAAGATTAAAGCTTTTGAAAACAATAGATTGGATTATCCATCTAATTATCATAATCATATATTAACGTGTCATCACAATCATACCATTACGAATGCTCAAACTAGTCTTTACCAAGTGTACCTTTAATCATATTATTTATCTCATCATTTTTACTTATTATTTGTTTGTCAACAATTGCTACAATCAACGATAATAGTTTCATTTTAGAATAATCATAGGTTTTCCAAATCCCCGTGAACGATCTCGGTATTACCACATAAAAGCTATACACAAACGAAAGGGTTATACTTGCCCGTGCGTTTTTAGTCAATCCGGTAATTCGTGTTTATAAATTTAAAACTTGTTACTAACCACGCATCAGTATATCATCACGCTAAAGCGAATTTTGGATCTTTAAGGCTTCGAGATTTAAGACATTCACTTCAATTTTGCATAGATTTTTCGGCCTTGTGAGCTTCAAATTTTTTCTTGATTTAGGTGAAGAGGAACTTAAATTATTATTGGGGGAAGCCTTTGATTATTCGGGTGCCAATACTTCAAAACCGTGACGCTGGCGATACCTCAATATTTTCCCAATTTAATTACATGGAAGCCACTAAAACCAATTAGAAACCAACAATAGAGATTAAACCGCTAAATCAATATTTATTAACAATTTATTATAAAAGCGTGGGGAGAATAAGCAAATAATTAGGACACATGAGTTTTTGAAAGAATACGAATACTCTACGTTTAGCATAGTAACTTATAATTAACGCTATCATTTCTCGTCCTCAATTTAATGAGACTTAGCCTAAAAAGTTAAGGAATCGAAGCTAAGTGCTCAACACGCACGGTCAAGTCAAAAATTACTCTTATTATCACCATCGGAAAACCTACATTCGTGTCTTAAACACTTATGAAAAACAAGAAAAAATTTAAAATTTGGCCATTTTTAGCCTTATTTTGCATAAAACGATAACAAAAAAGATGAAAATTAGATTGCGTGATGAAGTGAGCAAGGTGAAGTATCTAATCACCCCCCCCCATACTAAAACTAAACATTGTCCTCAATGTTTTGAATCTAAGGGTGAAACACCCCCATACTAGAGACAAACGTCGAATGCTTAATCTCGAGCATGGAAAGGGTAAACCGAATAACCTAAAAACCGTTTATGAATTATGCTAATAAGATAATCATTAGAGCTTAAAAGGATATCATCGGATATCGGAATCTTCAAAGGCAACGATCGAAGCTCGAGTGCTACGTAAAACGAACACGAGAGGCTTCAATGATGACGATGAACCTAATGAATCACAATCACAAACAACCACGGAACAAAGGTTGGAAGAGCACAAGTCCCCTCATTAGGATTAAAAAGCAATAATATTTACAAGGATAAACATGGGAACTCCCCCACGAGGCACCTTGTTTTTTATAACCGAGTCAAAATCTCGACTCAAATCCCCATAAATGTGATCATTTAGGGATAATCATGGTTCGGTCATTTTTGGTGGGACTTACATGTAATCAAGGCCCAAAACCAACCGTAAATAAAGGCAAAGGCTTAATACCAGGATCAAAGATCGTATCCTCACATTTGGTGGAAGATGATAAAGGCAAAGCCGGAGGATACGTTTTGTAAGGAAGAAACTCCTTACAACGTACTCGAAGTACGTGTAATCATGAGAACCGAGAGGGTGGGTAGGATTACTTTGAGACGGAGGAAGATTTGAAAGAGAATCAATAAAAATGGGGGTCTCAAAGTCTCCTCCCGGTTCAAAGGCAAAGGCCTCATTGAAATCCTCATTCTCATCGAGAGGCGGTCCATCGATGAACCCCTCGAGAATGGAAGCATTACAAGTCAAAAGAGAAGGCTCTTCCAAATGAGACTTAGGGGGTGACTATCAAATCCATCTCATCGAGTTTAGGATCCAAAGAATCCTCACTCTCGATGTCCTCGAACGTCTCATCAAAGAGAGGATTTACGTCACCGAAAACGAACCCGTCATCAAATTCGAAAAGAGGATTCGAGTAGATTTTAAATTCGTCAACACGAACGTCCTCATCGAGTAGTGACTCGTCATCACTAGTGGAAAAATCGTCATCGAAAAGCGGTTTCGAAAAAGTCAATGATTCTCTACCCGAAGTGTCATCGGGAGAGACATCATCACATGAAATAGAATCACACTCACTATTGTAATTTGCCTCGATAGAATCTTCGTGGAAAAGTTCATCGAGAGCAAAATCACTTAACTCCTCATCGGAGACAACCGTAGGCTCACTTTGGATTGGAATAGGGATCTTAACACTAGGATTAGTGCTAAGATTCTTCTCCCCCATACTTAGAGAGGCATCGGGTTCCGTTGGGAGCATGAGAGTAATGATTTCACAAGACGAGGTGAGATTAAAAATGTCTCTATCGTCGTCGTCATCATAAATAGGAGACGTGAGATCACATTTAGCTAGATGCTCCTCTCTTTCTAGTTCGTGTCTCTTATGACGAATATCGATGCTTAAGCCATTGTAATCTTGTAAAATTTGTTTAGTTTTAATCTCACACTCTCTTTCAAACTCCTCGCTTATTTCTTCTCTACGATTCTCCTAATGCCGAGTTCATTAGAGATATCGTTTATTTCTTGATTGATTCGTCGTTTCTCCTCTTCCATATCTTTGATGCTTTTGTCGATCGCTTCGACGATTGAAAGTTCCTTTTTCTCCATAATTTGTTGAAAAAGATTTCTAATTTCTTTAAATCCCTCTTCGACGCGACTAGCACCGAGATCATCATCAAAAAAAAATTTTGGAGGTGATTGGTCAAAACCGGATAATTGATTGTCGAAAGACGTATTTTGGTTCATCGGTTGACAATCATAACCATAATGAGGTGCGTTTCCACAAGACTCGCATTAATATGACGGTGAATATTGCGAAGATTGGTCAAAGAAATTAGGATTCGGTTCGGGGTCATTATAATTCGTACAACTAAATCTGAAATCGTGCTCCAAACCGCAAAAATCACACGAATAAGACGAAGGCGGTTGTGGAGTTCGGTCATAAGATTGAAATCCATAACCATGGTCGTTTTGAGGAGAGTTGTAGATATACCCCTCCCTTCCTCCATAAATCTCACAATTAAAGCAATTACCACCGTCGGGCGGACCTCCACAATATGGACAAGAGTAATATCCACCATTGGACATGACGAAACAAGAATGGTGTTACGAGAATTAAACACTAGAGGGTTAGAAAAACAACTAATTGATAAGGGGTAAGAAGAATATATTTCATTTTTGATTGTTTTTTTTGGTGTATTACGTAGACTCAAATCTACAAATCTCTCCTCGAATTAATTTTTCGATTAAAGGAGCCTCAAGGAATGAAAACGATCACGTTGAGTGAACGCTTTCGATGACTTTAGAACGTTGGTGGAACACCAAAATGTTCAAGAGGGTTTAATCTTTAAAAAAACAAGCAAATATATATGATACGTAGATAACACTTTGGTCGGCAAACCCTCGATTAGCCCTTTTTCTCAAAACACGCACAAGCAAGCGGAGGAAACGAGGCGGCGCGAAGCACTTAAGAGCCTTTTTCCTTTAGGTCGTGAAATACAACCGCCTTATGCCCACCTTATAGTTTGTGTTAATCAAAATTAAGCCTTTCGAAAGTAATTATCTATTTTGCCTTTTCTTTTTGCTTTGGATTCGAATACAATAATTGAGTAATGAAATCCCAATTAAGGTTGCGTTTTCACGCTTTTGGAGATATTGTAAATTTATTGTGATACGTATACAATATAGTAATATTTATTCAACAAAAAACCGATAAAAACCATAATGGGATATCTACAATATAGTAAAAATATTTTTTTGTATGTTTAATTGAGGACAACTAAACACGATTTTTTTAGATATTCTATAATATAGTAAGAAAAATAAAAAATGAGTATGTACGTTATATGCACTTTCCATAAATGAAAAGCAAAAACGCATTACTCACACAAACACGATATGTATATTGACACTAAAAACACCTCCCCGGCAGCGGCGCCATTTTTATGTGTGTATTTTAGTCACTTATTTTAGGAAAAACAAATAACCGTGGCAAGTATTAAGTTGCACGTCTTAGGAAAAACGCGAAACCGAATAAGTGCGAGTTCGTTCTCGGAGGACGTGTGTGTATTAGGTTCCAAAAATATAAAATCAATTTTGTATTAGTGTCATTTTTGGATGAGAAAGATTTAAAAATAAAGACGATTTACGCTAAAAATTACACTACGACGTAAAAAACGCAAGATCGTAAAACTCGACGAAAAATAAAAGTGCACTAAAAATCACCAAAATTTAAACTTAAGTTAAGAAAAATCTAATTAAAACAAAAATTAAAACCAAAATTTCCAAAACCTTTTTAATTATTTAATATTAAATTTTAGAATTTAATAAAAAACTCAAAAATAAATAAAATTCATAAAAAGTGAAAATGAGAACTTTTTGTTTTGTAAACCTAAAACATATTAATTAAAACCTAAAAAATATTTTTCTAAAAATTTAAAACACTTTTTTTCTATTTTTAAACTACTTTTTAAAATTTAAAATGAAAATATTGATAATAAAATAATTAATAAAGACAAAAAATTTATTTTTGCTTCTAAAAATCCTAAACTAACATCTAATCATAAGAAAATGAAAAATGAAAAAAAACTGGTTACCAATAAGCTTAAACTGAGCTTATCAGTCACGAATTGGATTAAAAAGCTGAAACAAAACACCCCTTAAATAATTAAAGAAAGGAAAGGGGGTCAGTAAAGACCCTAAGGCACAATGGTTAAGTGTGTGTGGAGTGGAAGTAGGGGCGCAGGTTCGAGTCCTGGCCCTTACTTTTTATCGAAAATATTTTTTTTTTCTTTTTCTTGTTTAAAACTTATAAACAGTAACTTAATTATCACAAAAACACAATCCAAAACCTTAGTCTAACATGATTTTAAACCAGATTAAGACTTAAAACGTGCACAGACATGATCTTTTATTTATTTTTAAAACAGACAGTGGATAACTAATGGCTTGTCAATGGGTACCTTTTTCCCACTGCTCAATCACAGAAAAACGAGTTTGGTGCTCTTTTGAGCTTGTTACTTGGTCGTTTTTTGTAACAAAGGCACCCCCACACTCAGTGGAGTGTGGGGAGTCAAGATATGCACAAAAACACACAAGTTAAGAACAAATAAGCACTTAACTAAGCTAAATTAAGTCACTGCAAACAGAAAGAAGGGTCTGGTAGGGGTCTGATGCCTAGTTGCTGAACTAGTTGGTATCTAGACGAATTTCAAACCACCCTAACCTGATCAAATCACTACCAAATCACAACTAAACTATTAATAACCCTAAATTACCACTTACACTAACTGTTGACCAGATTTCAAAATGAAAATCACTAAAACAACCTTGTTTTATGCCTACTGAATAAACTAAGTAGTATAAGCAAATTTTATAACACCAAACTTCATATAAACTCTGAATAACCTCAAAATACCTAACAAAAAACAATTATACTAACTGAACAATCATGTGTAGGCATATTTGGGTAGTATCTAGTATCACCCTAGACCTAAACCAGTTAAACCAAACACCCCTATAAATCTGTTAAACAAAAATTAACAAGGACTTTCTACTTAAAACACATCCAAAGTTACACTATGCATGAATCACTCAGAAACATCAACTAACTTATAATTAAACACAAACCATTCAATCACATAGCAGATTCACAAATCACCAAAAATTTCAAGATCTTAGCTAGATGGAGGGTTCAAGCTGACTCACCAAGTGAGACCTACATCCAGGCCTCACAAAGGCCTGTTGATGCCTTCTCCACCAAGCACAAGGCTTGAGCTTATGGCTTATGTTCTTGCTGATGTAGAGGATGAGGGAAGGTGGGACTACAGTAGTCCAAACACCCCCTATATATCTTCTATTGAACCTGTTTATAACCACAACAAGAAAAACATAAAAGTAACAAGTAAAATCGCACAATGAGCTTGAGATTAAGCTGTTTGCCAGACGGCTTAAGCTCGGAGCTTTTGGTGAACAGTGGATCCAAGGTTATCCAAACTAAATGAAAAAACAGATTTTTTGAAAACAATCTTTAAAAACACTTGAAATAATATGGTAACCAAACAAATGAAATGAATAAAGCTATATAACCTTCACAAGTCATTGGGATGTCAATCCAGGGGCTTATGATCAGATTATATACCCTTGGGTCCCAAAATTTCTTGAACAAAACCTTTGGACAAAATTCTGGTAAAATGGAATAACAATTGCTTAAACATGAAATAGATGAATTCAAAAACAAAGTTACACTAATTGAACTCAGAATGATTGCAAGGCTAAAAATATACTTTAACTATTTATAAAATCAGGTTTAAACAAATCTGGAACAAAGTATAAAGGTCACAAATCGATCCTTTTATACTGATACATAGAAGGTTCTAGGTGCAAAACCCTAAACAAATTAAAATCCTATAATGCCCTTGGAGTCTTGTGAGTTTGAAAACTTGGTCTTGGTCCAATCTGCCCATGTGACGAATTTGGTTGTGCAAGCTGTTAATCTTGATCTTGAACCGTTAAATAAGTCCTTTGGGAGCACGAAATTTGTATGCATCGTTGGATTTCTGATAGGATTCCTTTTTTGCCATATTAGGGGTGACAAGGGGGCAGGGGAAGCCACGTGGGGTCCCACCAGGTCACGGGATTTCGTTTTAGGGTGTGGGATTAAGTGACGATGAGGTGAATTAGGGTTCTGGAAAAGCTTAACCAATAACCCTTTGATTATAGGGTGATTAGGATTAGGGTTCGTATAGGTAATTAGGGGTGTTTTGGTGTTGATGATGAATAGAACAAGTTTCCTAAGTTTTTTTTTGTTTAAACAAAGTTTAATTAATCTATTTAATAAAGGATAAGTGGAGTGTGACGTGTCATGGGTAATGGGTTATGGGTTGGTCGGGTTTAGAGGTTGGTTTATATAATATGGGTAGTGGGTATGGATCTGGTGAGGTGGCAGTAGTAGATTGGTGGAGGTAGTTTTGGTGTCTAGCCAATTTATTCCTCCCTTTTCCAAAATTTGTTCATAACTAGTCTTCAGCTCATATACTCCTTTTCCTTTGTATTTCAAGTTTGAACCAATTGTCAAATTTGGCCAAGGTTGCATAAATCGTTGGGCGTTAGTGAGGCGGTTGGCCACCTTCGAGGCGGAATTCGTTTAGGCGGCGCCTAGGCGCTGCCTAGGCGGATTGGAATTTTATGCATAAAAAATTATAAATAATACGTATAAAATGACAAAATACTTCTAATTTATAATAATTCAAAGTTCACATAGCTTGAAGTTGCAAAATATACAAATAAATATAACAATTTAAGGACTTAAAACTTCAAACAAGACATACAGTTCAGTTGGTTCCAATTCTCACCAAAAATCCATTACTTTATGTTAACAATCATAGGTTTATCTTTGATTTTAAGATGTTATGTTAAAATAAATATGGAAATTATATATTAGAAAGAAGATTCTTAATTTTCTCTAAAACAATATTGACTTTTTGTTGACCTTCTTTGACTTTTTGACCGCCTACGCCGCCTAGCTCCGCCTAGGCGCCGCCTAGCACCGCCTAGGCGGATGTTTGACCCCCTTTTGACTTTTCCGCCTAGCTTGACCGCCTAGCCATAAATCGAGGCGGAGTATGACCGCCTAGCGCCTAGGCGCCGCCTAGGCGGACGCCTAGCCCGCTTTTTACAACACTGAATTTGGCACACACTTCTTGCAAACTTATATTCAAGGACCATATATGAAATTTGACCATATTCCAAGGGCTTAAATGATATATTCTTGAAACTTAAGGGACCCAATTGTAATATTTGAGATTTAAAAGGGTATTAAGTGACAAGTCTTCAAAAGATGAGGGACCAAAGTTGACAATCTTCAAAACTTCAAGGACTTCAACGGAAAATCATGATTCGGGTCCGGTTCTTTGTGCGGCTTCATTTCCCGTGTTCGTTTTTTCTTGAGTCTTGTTCTCTTTTGTTGATTTCATGATATTCGTACCTAAAATACACAATGAACAATCACAAGCATATTTTGGGGTATTTTAATGATATTTTTAGCATTTAAGCCCGATTTGGACGATGAGACTATGTATAAATGCAATCTCATCAAGTACGTTGTAGTTGTGGCTAATTATCTTTGTTCTTCCATTATTCAAACTACATTAAGTGTTGATTATTCAAAAACCGCAGTTTCAAACCCTTATGAGTTAATTTGGTTGCAAGAAGGTAAATGGGTGGATGTTAGTATCATGATTAAAAAATATATATCAAGAAGTCGCACCTATGGTCCGTAAGTTTTTTTTTAAAGATCAAGGTTCGAGTTCGATTCGTTATAAATAAAGGGAATTTGATGCCATGGATATAAATTTGGATTCTACGAGTACAAGGGACGAGTGAGACAGAATCGGGGACGAGCTTTTTGAAGTGAGGGAGAATAATGGAGGAACAAGAATAAACTGGTTATTTAGTTTCCTTAGTTTATGATATCTTTTATTTAATTTTCTTATTTTGTGGTATCTTTATTTTGTGTTTTTTGGGAAGAATATTGTTATATTTTTTCCCCAATTTTAGTTTTCCTATAAAATTAGGACTTGGGTTTATTGTATTGATTATCGAGTTATGAATAAACAGACTTTTAGTCTTCTGATAATTGACTTAAATCCAGGTTAGGGTTTATTCGATTTTCATCCTAATCGGTATTCGAGTGAATCAACAATTGTTGGAAGAGTTGTTTCTAGTATTCTTTGGAATCAACAGATTCAATTATTTATCATTTCATTCCTTACATCAATTACTCTACAGCTTATCACCCACAGAGTGATGGTTAGACTGAGGTGGTTAATAGATGATTGGAGACTTACTTAAGGTGTATGATAAGAGAAAAACCAAAGGAATAGTTCAAGTGATTATCTTTACTTGAACAGTGGTACAACACTAATTTTCACACTTCAATAAAAAAAAATGAAGGCTCGAGTTGATAAGAGACAGACTGACAAAACTTTTGATGTTGGTCAATTGGCTTATTTGAAACTACAACCACATAGACAAGACACTGTCAAATAATGGAAGTTTAATAAGAAGAATCCATGTATTATGGTTCTTTCCAAATTCTTGCTAAAGTAGAACAAGTGGCTTACAAGTTGTTGCTACCGGCTACTTCTAAAATTCACCCAGTGTTCAATATTTCCAATTGAAACTTTACAAAGGTCCTTTACCTAATGCTACAGCTCAACCTCATTTGTGTAACAACCAAGGTGAACTCAGTCAACATCCAATGAAAAAGATTTTGGAAAGAAAGCTTGGCAAAGTTGGTAATATAGCTGCAGTTTATGTCTCACTAAAGTGGTCAAATAGCACAATGGAATACTCTACTTCGGAACTCCATAGTGACATCTCCAAACGCTTTCCTGACTTTCCAATCAATTCTTGTCAATTCTATAGAACAAAAATTTGGTGAAGGGGCAAGTATTGAAACGAGCAAAGTCTTAATTCAGAGTCACTAAAAGTCAACGAAACTACAAATTCACTTTTAGCCGGAAAAATTGTTACATCTTTTCTCTTCATACCTTCCACTATAAATACCCCTTCCACTATAAATACCCATCATGTACTTGATTTTCATTTGAGTCTTGTTCATTTAGTTTCCAGTTGTAACGAACATTCCTAATCAATTCATAAATCCCTTTGACTATCTGTGTTTTTGAGTAATTGCTATGTTTTGGTAAAACCCGCATGAAAATACCATGAATTTAAAACTTTTAATATTAAATTAATTCACGACAAGTAATAACGTATATTTAATACGACATGACAAGATATAACACGAAATTAAAATACGTGAATTTACGACACATACGGGAAACAAGTATAACACGAAATAATAAGACGGGCATTGTCTATGCTTAAGACTTACAAAATTAATTAAGGCCCAAGGCCCGGCCCACTAGTAAAATAACTAACAATACCCTTTTCTCATTTCATTATACCAAGATAAGAAAAAAAAACCTAGGTGTTGGTGTGGGAGCCGCCGGCCACAAGAACAAACAAGGGAGGAGAAAACTTATTTTGATCTTAATTTTTCAAGTGTATTCGTGTTGTTCATCCCTCGATCCATCTTCTTCGGTATACATAAAACCTCGGTGGGGTTGGTTTTGTTTTGTCAGCCGGGAACCCCAAAGGGGTGTCTTGGTGGTATGTTGCTCGGAAATGCCGAGAGACAAAGGGGTGTTTAGTTATTTATTTATTGGCTTAATTACGGCTTATTACATTGGTTAATTATTTTGATTTATTAAAATTTCTTATTAAGTTAAACTTAATTAATTTTGGCTTATAAAATTAGCTTATTAAAATATCGGCTTATTCGATTAACAAGATAAATAACCTACATGTATTAAAACGAGCTAATTAACTATTTATGGAAACTTACTATGCATGGAAAATTACTATTTATGGAAACTTACTATTTATAGAAACCTGCTTTTTTTGGAAAGTTACTATATATGAAAACCTGCTACTTTTTGAAAGTTACTATATATATGGAAACCTGCTATTTACGGAAAGTTACTAATTATGGAAATTCGTAGTATAATAACACACGAATCATGAAATACATTAATCAGGAAAACATGAACGTATAACATTAAGAAAGACCCGATAAATCATGAACAAGTAACTTATACCATGAACAAGTAACTTATACCATGAACAAGTAACTTATACCATGAACAAGTAACTTATACCATGAACAAGTAACTCATACCATGAACAAGTAACTCATACACGTCCTTTAACATGTAGATCACGTGAAGTTGGAATAGTTCATTTCCGTTTTCATCTCTCTCACTGCTTACTGGACATAGTATGGATATTATGCCCTTCAGTAAGGACATTCATTTCTTTTCATGATTAGGATTTCCCGATTGATATGCCACATGTTCTCCCTATTTTATGTTATAAATCTTTCATGACTGTCATGTTTTCCATTTGTTTATTCATGACCCACATATTTCCCGAGCTATTTATATGCATGACCATGATATACATGATTTACCACCTAGCCATGGAGGCACCATGACCATGACATATGAGGCACCTATGTTATGACTCTTCCGCCACGAGAGTGATTTCTCGCGGCGTCCCTTCATGTTACATGTTATATTATTAGTTGGCCATTATTATTATTACGGGGCGTATGGGTGGATCCTAGTTTACATGTTTACACGTACAGGGTGATTGGTTTGGTGTGTGATCTACACCCCATCACGTTGGAGCTGATCCCTCCACCCATGTTACTATTAACAGAGGTCACCCCTCTATTTCATCACGAGGCATCCCCTCTATTTATTCATGCACACGTTGATGATATTATTATGCATCACATGTTATGACCTAAATTAGCTCGTGGGCATTTACTTATATTACTTGTGAAATCCATGACATTTCAGTTATCTTACATGCTTCATGGATTATTTTTTAGGTTTTATTCAGGACATGCACGTTATATTCCGTTAGTTTCATATTCTTTATTCATGTTACATTTATTTATATAATGTCTTTATATCCGTTCACTGAGTGTACTGCTTAGCCGTATTTCTTTTAATGTCTCATACGGCAGGTACCTAAAGACAGGATTTGGGCATTGAGAGTATGTGCTTTGGATGAGAGCTACCCATAGACTCCTTTCCTTTATGCATTTCATATACTTATGCTTTTTGGAGACATGTTTTGTCCTTTAGACTTCCTTACTTTTATTCATGTTGAGCTTATGTTGGGAGCCGATGTTTGATTCTGACTTTCCTTTTGATATTTTATATCTTTATGACGTGATGCCTTTATTATGCTTTGATGACATGCCATGATTATGACATAACGGCCTTCTTGTCAAAGTGGGTCGTTACAATTGTGGAAATACGTTTTTTACGTATTTATGAAGGATCGGTCGCTCCAACGAGATATTAATGTAATGGGATCGTGATCTAGTTAGTAAACGTATAACCCGTTAAGCTCACATGTAGGGTGGGCTATATAACCCTTCCTATCATGTTAGGAAGGGAAAGCTTTGTCATTTTCATTAATCTAACATTTCACTTTCTCTCTCTACCTCTCCTTCTCTCCTTTCTCTCTCTATACCCTCATCTCCTTCTCATCTATCCTTCTATTATTAATCAATCTATCAATCCAATCCATCCAATCAATCATGTAGAATAGGCCAAGGATTTCAAAGACCTATAATTGGTATCAAGAGCTAAGGTTAGATTGGTTTGTTCTTATTTTTATTTTTATTGATTTTGTGGGTTTTGATTTTATCAAGCTCAAATCTTGAAAAAGTTTGTGTTTTTATGCTATAAATTGATAGTCAAATCTTTGGATTTACTTATTTTATATAAATCACAATTTTTTATATTCCAATCTTGAATTTTTGGGTTTACATTATTACGGGTTGATTTCATTTACATAAATCAAAATTTCTTTTACTGATTCATAATTTTATATCTGGATTTTAACAAGTTAATTAAATCTTTTCATTTATTTTATTTTTATTAGTGTTTTTTTTAATTGATTTTGAGTGTCGGGGTAATGTTGAAGATCTGTGGTTTTTCTATATTGTGTTTTGTCCCATTGTCCAAAATCTCATCACAGACCCAATCAACCATCTGTTTCTTACCGTACTCATCAGACCCTCGATACACACTGACTCACAATCACCCGACCCTCAGATTAGAACCTGACCCGAGACCATAGACTCGATCAGGACTCATCAAACTGAACTCCTAGACTCGAACACAAACACTGACTCGGTCAAAAGACTCAAACCTGAATCAAACACTCTCGATAACCAGACCCAGACTTATTTTCCCGAACCAAGAAAGCTTTTACCGAATCAACTCAATTTCCCGAACCAGTAAAGCTTTTATCGAATCAACTCAAATTCCCGAATCAAGGTATTTGTTCCCCAGATTTCCCGACTCAAGGTAATATTTCCCGAATCAAAAGAATTCCCGAATCAAGTACTTTTCCCAAATCAAGTACTTTTTCCGAATCAAGTACTTTTCCCGAATCAAGTACTTTTCCCGAATCAAGTACTTTTCCCAAATCAAATATTTTTCCCGAACCAGAAAAGTTGTTCCCCAACCAACATCTTTTCCTGAATCAACACTTAATTTTCTCGAACGAGTAAATTTTCCCGAATGAACCAACACAGACTCAAACACGACTCCAGACTCGACAAACTCGACTCAACAAAATCTTGACAGACTCGATAATAACTCTACTCAGACTCAAAACCACTACAGAATCGAATCCATCACAAATCACTCAAATCTCTTTACTACAGACTCGAATCCAGACTCAAACAAATCACTCAAACACCAAACGAAAACATCGATCCAAACACACATGCAACAATAAAATAAAAATCACCTACCCGATATCTCATTAAAGATCTTGAAGACGTTTTTCTTGATCATTTCTGAGAAAATCAAACAGACGGAGGATTTCTTTTAGTGATATAAGCGGAGTTTTCTGTGTTTGATAAGTGAGAGATTAGGTTGTTTGTGAAGCTGAGTTTGAAGGAAAAAGATCAAACGGAGGAACCAAGAAACTGTGACGACTGCGTTTCGAGTGAGATTAGATGGGTTGGTGATTGACTATTGTTTAGTTTCTGAGATGATCTAGTAAAAGAGGCGAATATCAGATGGCTGCATTAGATCAGTTTGGCGTTTGAAAGACAGAGATATTTTTTGTTGTTCTGTGTGTTTTAAGAAGGAAGCAGATTTTTGAAGATTGGAGTTAAGTGAGGAGAGAGAGAGATACAGGTATATATTTAAAATAGGCGGAGATTACAAGATACATACTGGACACGTTTCATATATACACACTCTTTTGGATACACGATACACGTTTCTTAAATACGTGTAGGATTTTAGATAGTTGGGTGGCTAAATATTATACAAATTTTTTGTTATTTTTATTTTTTGGTCCAGCCGCGTCAAAATATATACACACTATTTTGGTCTTTGGTTTATATTTTTCTTAGTTGGACCATACTACATCTAAAATTGGTGTTGGGCTATCTCATTTGAACTGGGTTAAAATAATATAATATACACATTATTTTGGTGGGCTAAATTGCATATTTGTACTCATTATATTCGAAATTCGAATCGGGATTTGATAAAGTGACAACGTTTGAGCCGACAAAGAAATTAGTGAGCCAAGGAAAATATATTTTACCAAACAAGGATCTAATAATTTTTCATCAAACTTTCAATGGAATCGTTGACTTCGACGTTTCAAGAGGGAGAATTGCATCAAGTGCAAGACAACTATAGAGAAAGTGGTATAACTTCATTTCGAATGCTTCAGTATCATCTAGTTACTCTTTCACGGCTTCAAGGAGGGAGCGAATTTGTGACACTCTTCGGTCAAGATCGTTACATAATTATCGACTCAATATTCCTCACTTTGAACCAACTCGCCGAGCAACTCCACAATGAAAAATTTAATCACTCTGCATCGGCACTTGCATATAAGGCTCTTGTGACACAACTCACGCCTTTCCTCCAATTCAATATCATCAAGTCTGAAAGTTCAGTTATTTGCCAATCATTTCTTCGAGATACACATACCGACCTTCGAGATTTTCATGGTACAATATTGAAACTCGTGACATCGGTCTCGTCTTCGATTTATGAAAGATCTCGACTTCAGCAAGCGTATGATAATCGAGTGCAAGAATCTATGATGCAGATGCAAGAGGAGAATGGTCATACGGTTGACAACTTGGAGCCTAACGATGGCAAGAGCACGGAATCATGAGGACAACATGATACCAGTAGTACGTCCGGGAATGTTCACGAGATCTATTTTGATGACACCTTACCCGTTCATGACGAAGAGCCTGCGAACATGGTACAATGTAATGTTGTTTATGATGTATATGCTGATGAAATGCCGCATATTGAGCATTCTGAACCTAATTATGACAAACATGGGATGGAAAAGAGTGATAGAAATACCACTTCTGATTCATCCGATGTGAGTCATAATGGAGGAGAAAGTGTTCAAAATGCTAAACATCATGATAATTGTCTTATAATTGCTTCATTGACTGCTTCTGATTCCAAGATTAGAGACCTCGAAACGATTGTAGCTCAACAATCAAAAGATGAAAAGGATAATCTTTTGAAACAAATTCAGTTACTAGATTCTAAAGCTAAAAAGGATAATCTTTTGAAAACGGACAAATTTGAAACATACTTTGAAAAACTTGAAAAGTCAAACGTTGTTCTTGAAAGAAAATTGGATCAAAAAGTTTTAGATTCTAAAGCTGAAAAGGATAATCTTTTGAAACAAATTCAGTTACTAGAGTCTAAATTGGCATCCCAAGATAGATTGATCAAAGAGAATGAGACTTTAAAGGCACAAGTTCAGGAAAAGGTTTTTTTCTATAGATGCGTTGAAAAACGAATTAAGGAAAAATAGAGGAACTAGTGTGGACACTAAGCTTGAAAAACCATCAATCTTGGGGAAACCGCCTACAAATCAGTTCGTCAGACGACCGACCGTCAGACAACCTACTGCATTTAGATCCGAGCGACCACAATCCTCGAGACCGCGGTTTGCCTCCCAAGTTGATTTGGTTCATCTTTCTAGACCAGTCACTCCAGCAACTAGGCCCAACGTGACCAAAACAGCTTTAGCAAGACCTAATCACATGATTGCCTCTAGTTTCTCTAAAAAATACCAAGACCACGTCTAGAACTAGTTCAAATGACGTTTGCCATAAATCTGGTCTAAGGGAAGCTAAGCAAAAGACACATGTAAGAGATAGCAATGTCAAACCTAGTTAGATGCCTTCTAGATTACCCAACACTACTAACCGTAGCATGTCATCTCCTAGGAGCATCGATCAATCATCTAGGAATTACTCGGACATTAAATATGCTACTTGTAAAACATGTAGAAAATGTGTCTTTACGGCAAATCATGACTCTTGTGTCAAGAAATTACTTAATGAGGTGAACTCTCGTGTAGAATTAAATCCCAGTGGATAGCTAAAATCAAACCCATTAGTAAAGTTTGGCGCCCCACTGGTAGAACTTTCACTCTTGTAGGAAACGAGTGCCCTTTAACTAGGATAGTCTCCAATCCTACTAAGACTGCTAGGGAGGAAATTGAGAAGGATGATACATCACTTAAGCCTACACTTAAGGTTTTCTATAAAAGGAAACGTTTGCTAGCTAAGATAAGTGAATCATCTACTCAGGTCGCCTCTGACACAAGTAAAGCCAACTGTGAACCCCCACGTGCTTCTAAAATTGATATCGCTAACCCATATCCAAGCATGCAAATTCCTAATGAGAATGCAGGTACCAAAGTTGATGTTCCAAAAGAACAAAGCGGTCCAATCATTGTATACCGTTCAACTAAGGAAACTCTCATAGTTTGGTTACTAAAGAAGCAGATATCAGATAAACAAGTGTCTCAGGGGATTCATGGTTAAGCTTACCTACAGAAGGCTTATAGACAAATCACAGTTTGTGACCCGTTCATCAAATAAAGAAAAGTTTATCGCCGATGATAAACTTATCCTCACAAACGAGAAATTAATTTTTCTCGGGCATGAGCTTAAATCAAAAACATTCCAAGTTTTTAAGCTCATGCACAAAGGACTAATAGTCACATCACAGACTGTAACTCGTTCATCAAAGAAAGGAAAGTTTATCGCCGATGATAAACTTATCCTAACAACGAGAAATTAAGTTTGCTCGGGCATGAGCTTATATTAAAAACATTCGAAGTTTTTTAAGCTCATGCACAATGGCTCACATTCAAATCATAGTCTGTGACCCGAACTTCAAAGAAAGGGAAGTTTATCTCGTCAATGATAATTTACCCACAAAACGAGAAATTATTTTTTCTCGGACACGAGCTTACATTAAAACCATTTAAAGGTTTTTTAGCTCGTGTATATGGCTCATCGTTCAATTTCAGACGATGACCCGTATTTCAAATAAAGGAAAGTTTATCGCCGATGATAAACTTATCCTCACAAACGAGAAATTAAATTTTCTCGGACACGAGCTTACATTTAAACTATTCAAAGGTTTTAAGCTCGTGTAAATGGTTCATTGTTAAATTTTAGACGATGACCCGATCTTCAAAGAAAGGAAAGTTTATCGCCGATGATAAACTTATCCTCATTAACGAGAAATTAAATTTTCTCGGACGCGAGCTTACATTAAAACTATTCAAAAATTTTAAGCTCGTGTATATGGCGTATATTCACATATCAGATTATGCCCCGGGCCTCAAAGAAAGGAAAGTTTATCGCCGATGATAAACTTATCCTTACAACGAGAAATTAATTTTTCTCAGGCATGAGCTAATATTAAAAACATTCGAAGTTTTTAAGCTCATGCACTATAACTTACAGTTAAATATCAGACTGTAACTCGGACCTCTATTATAGGAGAGCTTATCTTTAAAGATAGCTTATCCTCGTAATGGGAAATTAAATTTTCTCGGTCATGAGCTTGTATTAAAACATTCTAAGTTTTAAGCTCAGAAAGGAAAGTGTATCTTTTAAATAAGAAAACTTTTCCTCATAACGAGAAATTCATCTTTCTCGGTCATGAGCTTTACGTTAAAATATTCAAAAGTTTTTCAAGCTCATGAAAACGACTTCTAAGTAAATGTCAACTTAGGACTCGTTCTTCAGTTAAAAGGAAAGTTTATCGCCGATGATAAACTTATCCTTAACAACGGGAAGTTTACAACTTCTCGGACTTGAGCTCGTTTTATAAGATATTCAACATCTTAAGCTCAAGTAATAGGTTTTCAAAACTTTGAACACAATTTTTCGAGAATTTTTCAAAAGGTTTTTCTAAATATTTCAAAATTGTGTGTTCAAAAATGTTTTGATAACAAGAGCATGTCTTCTGGAATCGATAATATTTACGATACTAGAAATGTCATTCAATAATGACACGGGGTTGTAAATAAAGTTCGAGCATAAGTTCAAATGTTTTAATACATGCTCAAAATGGCTTGCTATTATTTCAGATAGTAACCCACTTTTCTTATTCAAGTCAAGCATTTCACCGGAAAGCTTTGACTCAACAACGGGAATTAATTTTCTCGGGCATGGTTTACTTTATAACCATGTAAGGGATTGTGTTTACGTAATAACACAATCTAACACGAATATATGTACGTGTCAGTGCATTTATTTGTTAAAACAAGAGAAATCTTGTTTTTATGAAGTTATCATCTCCACCAACCGTAGCAATTTACAATTGATATCTACATACTCGACGATGCGACTACTCAAACGGCGACTACAACTCTTTCAATAGAACACAGGTCAACAATTGAGGGGGAGCAATTGTCCAGCATTCAGAATCTTTGACGCCGAAAGTGCCAAGTTCACATATTGGTGTCAAGACAATGATATCAATCGTACGCATGGAGTCAAGAGATAACTTCAGACGTGACGAGGTGACCAACATTCGTGAACAAGAACCATGTGATTCTATCATATGATGTTCTCCATCATTCAGGTCCAACCTCGTAAATTGCTAATCTTGTGAATACATTATCATATATGATCTTTGCACGTGATAAGTACCTTACACTTGTGTTTAAAAGGTATTTATTTTACGTTTCAAGTACACCCTCATTCTTTTGAGGGGGAGCTTGTGAAACGCATGAAGATAATTGGATTTGCATTTTTCTTCCCAACTTTTCTTAAAACTTTATTAAATCAACTGATATTAAAAACATCGATTGGGTTAATGTTTTTAATATGGGGAGAAAATGTGATTTAATATTGAGATCAATAATGGTTTGACTTAATGTGCTGGCTCATCCCGACATGTGCGAAATGTTTTCGAATATCGTGGCATATGTTAAGGGGGGGCAAAATGGATTTGGATATAAAAATGGATTTCATGGTGACATACACTTACCTAAAACATCTCTATTCACGAAGGTGAAGATTGTGGTGACATAAGGATGGTAGGGTAGGTTCAAGTCCAATGATTCCTCTAGAACCGGAGGAATCTTCCCAAAGACATTCCATAGCTAGAAATAGTAGTCCTTAGGAAAGATGGAGAAAGATTGTGAACATAGCTGAATGCCGACCAAGTACTTAAGTTAGAACTGGAACAATCACAACAAGGTGCTAGTTATGACGTATTGGTAAGCATAGAAGGGGTTGAAGAATGAAAAAGAATTGTAATGATAAAGGGTGTAAAGAAAGAAGCCCTCCTTACAACCTTAGGCAGAAACCGGGTCAATACATATGCTATTGAGATGATTTTTAATGATGCTTGGTATTGAAGATAAGACATCATAGACCAAGTGATGCAATGCACAACCCATTCCAGCTAACTCAGATATCTCTCAAAAGATATTTGTTTTAATCACACGGAGACAACGCATTATCTATTGATTTATTCACTCCGAATAAATTGGTATTGAAATGGTGGCACTTCTCTCCAGCCTCCGATCACTAAAATCCAAAATGCACGATCGAGTCTAGAGCCATTTGAGATCATCAAATATCTCATTAGGACACACTTTCATAATTCCTTGCTTCTTTACACACTGTGAAAAGTAATAAAGATCGTAAGATTCCTACGCAAAATCTTCATGATCTTGCCTGAACATCTGAGTAATACGAAAGTATTTACAATTAAGATGGAAATCCTTCTTGAGTGAATATCAAAAAGCTCATGGTAGGTGACTTGTGCGATTCTTTATGAATCAAACTTGTGATAACTGGAAAGCAACAGTGGTTTAATTCTTAAATGAATTTAAACACGTTCCAGGCCTCTACGCAATATCTTAATGATCTTGCCAGAACACTCAGAGTGATACCTTAGTGTTCACAGTGATGAGTGGAAATCCTTCTGGTGTTAACCTCAAACAGCACTTGGTAGGTAACTTGCAAGATTCTATTCGAATCAAGCTCGTGACAACTGGAAAGCAACGATGGCGCGGTTCTTAATTGAATTTCACTTGTTCCAGGAACATGAATTGACGGCTTCAAATCATGCGGATATTATTATCCAAATGATTCACTCTTTATGTTCGCAGTCAGCTTTAGACGGTCGAATAAAGAGAACAGGTTTACCCGCGAAATATTGTCAAGGAGGTTCTTAATTGAAACTACCTGCCACAAGTACGATAGTTAATATCGTCCAACGGTCTTCATCGACCGGAGGTAAAATGCTACCGAATTAGAATGAAATGTTCAAGGCCATTTCATCCGTGTATATGTTTTGTTGCTAAATGTCTTATGCAGCGTAACAAGAAGGTGGCATTGCGGTGTACAATCCAGAAGAAGTCGTAAACACATGCTTATGCTTTCTACACTTAATACTTCAACAAATTCAAGAAAGTCTAAAAGTCAAGTCTTCCGATGTATCAAACTCTGAAGCTTTCAAGAATTTATAAAGGTGGCATTGCGGTGTAAAATCCAGAAGAAGTCGTCACCACATGCTTATACTGCATACACTTAGTACTTCAACAAATTCAAGAAAGTCTGAAGGTCAAGTATTACGTTGTATCAAACTCTGAAGCTTTCAAGAATTTAAAGGTATAAGTATGTGGAACATGACGTCACGAAGAGGCGAATATCACAAGTGATGAATGCACAAGGTCAAGGCAAGGAAACATGCTCAAGACTAAAGTCAAAGATCACATCAAGCATATTCACAAGAACAAGATCGAAGACTCAAGCATAGATGCTAGGTTTAAGATTTTGTAAAAAGATGTGACCTCCCTTAGGGGGAGATTGTTGGAAATACGTTTTTCCCAATACAGTCTCGGTCACATCTTAGTTAGCATAGATCACGAGATATAGACTATTTAGAACTTTGTCTCTTGGAGCGACCTCCCTTAGGGGGTGATTGTTGGAAATACGTTTTTTACGTATTTATGAAGGATCGGTCGCTCCAACGATATTAATGTAATGGGCTCGTGATCTAGTTAGTAAACGTATAACCCGTTAAGCTTACATGTAGGGTGGGCTATATAACCCTTCCTAGCATGTTAGGAAGGGCAAGATTTGTCATTTTCATTAATCTAACATTTTCACTTTCTCTCTCTACCTCTCCTTCTCTCGTTTCTCTCTCTCTATACCCTCATCTACTTCTCATTTATCCTTCTATTATTAATCAATCTATCAATCCAATCCATCCAATCAATCATGTAGAATAGGCCAAGGATTTTGAAGACCTACAACAATTATGGTATCAGAGCCCAAGGCTTCGACCTGTAGGCTCTAAAACTTGACATGTGAGGATTGGGTAGTTACTAGGATCTTCCTAAACCGACGTTTGTTCTTTTCCATGTATTGATATTTTCTGAGTATTGTTGGTTCTTATTCATGATTTTTTTTTCTTGAATTTTGACTAGTATGGATTGAACCATAGTCGTCTATACTTAGTCACATGTTCTTCCTTTTAAATTTTAGACTGGTATGGGTTGAACCATAGTCGTCCATACCTAGTCACATGTTTAATTCTTTCTGAAATTTTTTACTAGTGCGGATTGAACCATAGTCGTCCGCACTAGTTATTGTTGGATTTCGTTTGATTATACATTCATGTTTCTTTCATGTTTCTAGCGTTTAATCATTTACTTCCCTTGATAATGCCAAATGGTTAACACACGTATCGATGCTGAGCTTGCTGCAGCCGTTCAGGAAGCTTTGCAGACCTTACTTCCACAGATTAGCAATGAGATCTGTGAAGAAGTTCGCGTTGGACCGTCTAATGGTTCAGGTGGAAACCCTCCACCAGTCACTATTCATACTTGGCTTGAACGCTTCAACAAGCAAAAGCCTCGTTCGTTCAAAAAGGCGACAGTTCATGCGGACGCGGAGAACTGGGTCTCCCACATGGAAAAGATATTCGGTGCTATGGGTTGTGAAGATGGTTACAAGGCAAGGTTGGCGGTGTATAAGTTTGAGGGTAATGCATTAGCTTGGTGGAAGGCCTATAAGCAGGCCAAAGGAGGAGAGACATGGCTCATCACTGTGACTTAGACACAATTCAAGGAGTTGTTCTATCTTCAGTTTTTCCCTCGAGCTGAGCGGGAACGCCTGAAGAGAGAGTATCATTCCATCTGCCAGAAGGCGAATGAGACTAGTGCTGAGGTCATGCAGCGTTTTCTCAGATTAGCTGGTTTTCTTAGGCAGGCTGTTGGTACTATAGAGGAGCAGGCGAAGAACTTTCGTTGGGGTCTTCGCAAGTCGACTCTCGATCGTTTCATGTGTATTCCATTTACCGATGTTGCTAGTTTTGTTGATGTTGCTCGCAGTTTGGAGATCCTACAGGACAGAGATGAGTATGATGAATCGGAGCGACCAGACAAGAGGTATACTTCATCCATCAGACGTTACCATCTCATTTCATGTCTTTACTTTCCTATTTATATAGCATGCATCATTCAACTATATCTTTCAGGCATAAGAGTGGAGACCGGTACCAACCGGCCACTCAACGGGGTAGTTAGAAGAATCACGGTCAGAATAATGACCGTCATGGAGTTGACAAGCGAGGCGGTAGTGACAACTATCGTAACAACACCAACTACTCTGGAAATAACAACAGCTCCCTCTTTAAATTGTTCGGTTTTAAACCGTTGTGTAACATGAATCTAACATTGCAGCATGATAACAGGAACTCCGGTAATGGACGCGGCCAGGGAAACAGGGGTCAGCAGTCCAACCGATCCGCCAGTTCTGGTATTTTAACTTAAAACTTCCAACCTTATCTACTTTTACAATCTCAAGACACATGTCGCACGTATATTCTCTGAATCAGGTTCTCAGCAATCCAAGGTACCCTCCGAGGGGTATACCTATCCTATTTGTGCCACGTGTGGACGTAGACACCCAGGAGAGTGTCGCCGTGTTGCTAGTACTTGTTTCAAGTACGGACAGACTGGCCACCTTTAGCGAGATTGCAAGAAGGGCACTACTGCTGGTACATCTGGACATGCTCACCAGAAACCTTATGCATCCGGCCGTGTCTATGCAACTAGAAGGGACCAGGCCACTAAGACTTCAGGTACCATCACTAGAAAATTATTCATGTTTGGACGCGCAATGTTCGCTCTGTTTGATACGGGCGCGACACATTCAGTGATATCTACAACGTTTGCTTCATGTATTGATATGGCATCTGCATTACTTGATCATGTATTATGTATATCCACACCCATGAAAGACTCCGTCCGTATTACCCATGTATATTGAGATCTTCCTCTAAAGTTTGATGACAAGATTCGTTCTGTTAATGCACTTCCCTTGGACATGTGCGAGTTCGATATGATTCTGGGTATGGACTGGTTAGCATCACATCGCGCTATGATTGATTGCCCTTCATATCGGGTTATATTCGGTGATGTTCATTCTCCTGAATTTATTCATCATGGTTTCCTACCAGGAAAATCTGTGCAGATAATTTCTGCTTTACAAGCACGTACCCTATTATCTCTTGGCTACGAAGGTTTTCTAGCTACTATTCATGACACGACTTCTGATGTTCCTTCTATTCATGATCAGCCTATTTTATCCAAGTTTCCTGATGTATTTCCAGAGGAACTTCCAAGTATACCTCCTATCCGCGAGGTTGAGTTTGGCATTGAACTTATTCCGGGAGCTGAACCTGTCTCCAAAGCTTCTTATCGCATGGCTCCCATTGAGTTAAAGGAGTTGAAGGATCAGTTGCAAGAGTTGTTGGAACGAGGTTTTATTCGCCCAAGTGTATCACCATGGGGTGCACCGGTCCTGTTTGTCAAGAAGAAGGACGGTAGCATGAGATTATGTATCGACTGCCATGAATTGAACAAGATCACTATCCGTAATCGTTATCCTCTTCCGCGTATTGATGACTTATTTGATCAACTAGAGGGTGCTAAACACTTTTCTAAGATCGATTTACGATCAGACTACCACCAGTTGCGAGTGAAAGAGCAGGATATCTTCAAGATTGCTTTTCGCACGTGTTATGGTCATTATGAATTCATGGTTATGTCTTTTGGTCTCACGAATGCTCCAGCTGTATTTATGGACTTGATGAATCGAGTTTTTCATGAATTCTTAGACAAGTTCGTCATTGTGTTCATTGATGACATCCTGATCTTCTCTAAGTCTAGAGAATAGCACGAGGATCATCTTCGTATTGTTCTACAGATCCTAAGACAAGATAAATTGTATGCTAAGTTTTCCAAGTGCGAATTCTAGTTGAGTAAAGTGGCATTTCTGGGCCACATTGTTTTAGCAAAAGGGATTACCATGGATCCGGCGAAGGTTGATGCTATTACCAAATGGCCAAGACCGACGTCTGTGACTGAAGTACGTAGTTTTTTGGGGTTAGCTGGTTATTGTCGCAGGTTTGTTGAAGGTTTCTCACGGTTGGCCTTACCCCTTGACTAAGCTTGTGCGTAAGGGTGAGAAATTCATGTGGAACGATGAGCGAGAGAAGAGATTCGAAGAGCTTAAGAAGCGTTTGGTCTTCGTGCCTATTCTTACTCTCCCATTTGGTACAAGTGGATTTCAGATTTATAGTGATGCTTCTGGAAAGGCTCTTGGTTGTGTACTCATGCAGTATGAGAAGGTGCCTATGCCTCACAACAGCTAAAACCCTATGAAGTGAATTATCCTACTCATGATCTGGAATTAGCAGACGTAGTCTTCGCACTCAAGATTTGGAGGAACTATCTCTATGGTGAGTCATGTGACATCTTCACCGACCATAAGAGCCTCAACTATATTTTCACTCAGCAGGAGTTAAACATGAGACAGAGACGTTGGCTGGAGTTGCTGAAGGATTATGACACTAACATTCAGTACCATCCGGGTAAAGCCAATGTTGTGGCTGATGCCCTGAGTAGAAAATCAGGCATATTAGCTGGTAGAGGAGGAGATTATCCCCGACCTTGAGCGTTTGGATATCGAGCTATGTGTACGTGGGAAGAATGGTTTCTGGGCTAGTTTGAGAGTTAAGCCTGACTTACATTCTCGGATTAAGGCAGCTCAGAAGGATGACGGCGAGATATGGGCAATTTTTCAGAACATTGATTAGCAGACCGAGTTCCGTGTTGATGATGACGACATTGTATGACAGGGTACTAGATTATGTGTTTCAGAGGATCCTACACTAAGAGAGGCCTTGTTGACCGAGGCTCATAGTTCTCCATTTTCTATTCATCCGGGTTCTACAAAGATGTATCATGATCTCAAACAACATTTTTGGTGGAGCGGTATGAAGCAGGATGCAGCTACTTTCGTATCTAAGTGTATGATTTGTCAGCAGGTTAAGATAGAACACCAGCGTGCTAGTGGTTTATTACAGTCGTTAGAAATTCCTGAATGGAAGTGGGACAAGATATCCATGGATTTCGTTACCGGATTACCACCGACTCAGAGGAAGATGCTATATGGGTCGTTGTCGATCGTTTGACCAAGTCTGCACATTTTCTTCCTATCCGCAAGGATTACTCAGTTAGCAAGTTGGCAGGAATATTTTAGCAGGAGATCGTACGATTACACGGTACTCCATCATACATCATATCATATAGAGATCCACGTTTCACGTCTCGCTTCTGGAAAGGTTTGCAGAAAGCTTGGGGAACCAGGCTCAAGTTTAGCACAGCTTTTCATCCTCAGACCGACGGTCAGACTGAACGTACGATTCAGACATTGGAAGACATGTTACACTCTTGTGCGTTAGAGTGGACAGGAAAATAGGACGATTATATATGTTTGGTCGAGTTTGCTTACAACAATAGTTGGCATGCAAGTATTAAGTGTGCTCCTTTCGAGATGTTGTACGGCAGGAAATGTCGTGCTCCGATTTGTTGGGATCAGGTTGGGGAGCGTATCCTTGAGGGTCCGGAATTGATCGAGGTGATTAATGAGAAGGTCGCCCTTGCCAAGGAGAAACTTAGGGAAGCTCGTACTCGTCAGAAAAGTTATGCTGACAAGCATCGTAGATCATTGGAATTTCAGCGTGGTGATCGTGTATTCTTGAAGGTATCACCCGCACGTGGAATCAGACGTTTTGGTATCAAGGGCAAGCTTGGTCCTCGTTTCATCGGACCGTTCGAGATTCTCGATCGTGTCGGTGAGGTCTCGAATCTTTTAGCGTTGCCTCCTCAGTTATCACACGTTCACAACGTGTTTCATGTATCATTACTCAAAGGTTACAATTATCATCATTTGCACGTTGTCACGTATCCACTCGATCAGATTCGTGAGGATCTATCTTACGTTGTGGAACCAGAAGCTATTCTAGATCATTAAGATAGGGTCATGAGGAAGAAGACTATTCCTTTCGTCAAGATCTTTTGGAGGAACCATCCCGAGCGGGAAGCCACTTGGGAAACCGAGGAGTGAATCCGGACTTCTTATCCTCATTTCCTTCCATGATCCGGGTATGTTCTTTTCAGTCACAATGTTTCTAATTCGAGGACGAATTATTCTTTTAGAGGGGAAGAGTTGTAAAACCCACATGAAAATACCATGAATTTAAAACTTTTAATATTAAATTAATTCACGACAAGTTATAACGTATATTAAATACGACATGACAAGATATAACACGAAATTAAAAATCATGAATTTACGACACATACGGGAAACAAGTATAACACGAAACAATAAGACGGGCATTGTATAGGCTTAAGACTTACAAAATTAATTAAGGCCCAAGGCCCGGCCCACTTGTAAATTAACGAACAACACCCTTTTCTCATTTCATTATACCAAGTTAAGAAAAAAAAACCTCGGTGTTGATGTTGGTGTGGCAGCCGCCGGCCACAAGAACAAACAAGGGAGGAGAAAACTTATTTTGATCTTAATTTTTCAGGTGTATTCGTGTTTGTTCATCCCTCGATTCATCTTCTTCGGTATACATAAAACCTTATATTTCTTATTTTGATTTCAAGAATCACATATGAATTTAATTTAAATGAAATGAATACATGATAGAATCAAGAACGAATCATGATTTGGTGAGCCTAGGGCTCGGCTTCGTTTTTGTCTCAGAAACCGAGACCCTCAAAAGGGTGCCCTGGGTGGGTGTTTTGCTTAGCAGCCGCAAGCCATAGGCTGCTGTGGGGATTGGTTGCTTGGCGGCCGCAAGCCATAAGGCTTCGGTGGGAGTTATTTACTGGTCAGCCGTAAGCCATAAGGCTCGGTGGGTATTTATGCATGGCAGCCGCAAGCCATAAGGTTGTCGTGGGGTTTGTTGGGCAGCCGCAAGCCATAAGGCTGCGGTGGGTGTTTGTGTCCGGCCAACCGAGAGCCCAAGGACCTCGGTGGGGTTCGTTTTGTTTTGTCAGCCGAGAACCCCAAAGGGGTGTCTTGGTGGTGTGTTGCTCGGCAATGCCGAGAGACGAAAGGGGTGTTTAGTTATTTATTTATTGGCTTAATTACGGCTTATTAAATTGGTTTATTATTATTTCGGCTTATATTAAAAATGGGCTAAGTTAATTTTGATTTATTAAAATTGCTTATTAAGTTAAACTTATTTAATTTTGGCTTATAAAATTAGCTTATTAAAATATTGGCTTATTCGATTAACAAGATAAATTACCTACGTGTATTAAAACGAGCTAATTAACTATTTATGAAAACTTACTATGCATTGAAACTTACTACTTATGGAAACTTACTACTTATAGAAACCTGCTACTTTTGTAAAGTTACTATATATGGAAACCTGCTATTTTTGAAAAGTTACTATATATGAAAACCTGCTATTTATGGAAAGTTACTAATTATGGAAATACCTAGTATAATAACACACGAATCATGAAAATATTAATCAGGAAAACATGAACGTATAACATTAAGAAAGACCCGATAAATCATGAACAAGTAACTTATACCATGAACAAGTAACTTATACCATGAACAATTAACTCATACCATGAACAAGTAACTCATATACGTCCTTTAACATGTAGATCACGTGAAGTTGGAGTAGTTCATTTCTATTTTCATCTCTCTCACTGCATACTGGACACAAGGTACGGATATTCCGTCCTTCAGTAAGGACATTCATTTCTTTTCATGATTAGGATTTTCCGATTGCTATGCCACAGTTCTCCCCATTTTCATGTTATAGATCAAACATGACTGTCATGTTTTCCATTTGTTTATTCATGACCCACATATTGCCCGAGCTATTTATATGCATGACCATGATATACATGATTTACCACCTAGTCATGGAGGTACCATGACCATGACATATGAGGCACCTATGTTATGACTCTTCCGCGGCGAGAGTGCTTTCTCGTAGCGTCCCTTCATGTTACATGTTATATTATCAGTTGGTCATTATTATTACAGGGCGTATGGGTGCATCCTAGTTTACATGCTTACACGTACAGGGTGATTGGTTTGGTGTGTGCTCTACACCCCATCACATTGGAGCTGATCCCTCCACCCATGTTACTATTAATAGAGATCACCCCTCTATTGCATCACGAGGAATCCCCTCTATTTATTCATGCACACGTTGATGATATTATTATGCATGGCATGTTATGACCTAAATTAGCTCGTGGGCATTTACTTATATTACTTGTGAAATCCATGCCATTTCAATTATCCTACATGCTTCATAGATTATTTTCCAGTTTTTACTCCGGACATGCACCTTATATTTCGTTGCTTTCATATTCTTTATTCATGTTACATTTATTCTTATCATGTTTTTATATCCGTTCACTGAGCGTATTGCTCAACTGTATTTCTTTTCATGTCTCATACGGCAAGTACCTAAAGACAGGATCTGGGCATTGAGAGTATGTGCTAGGATGAGAGCTACCCATAGACTCTTTTCCTTTATGCATTTCATATACTTACGCTTGTTGGACACATGTTTTGTCCTTTAGACTTCCTTACTTTTATTCATGTTGAGCTTATGTTGGGAGCCAATGTTTGATTCCGGCTTTCCTTTTGGTCTTTTATGTCTTTATGACGTGATGCCTTTATTATGCTTTGATGAAACGCCATAATTATGACATAACGGCTTGTTTGTCAAAGTGGGACGTTACGGTTTTACTTAGCTAAACCCAGTAACTACTACTCTGTTGCTATCAGGTTTTTAGTAGACACTTATATTGACACTAATATTGCGTGATCTAATTAGAATTAGGCCATAATGATTTATCTCTATTTTCTAATAACAAAAACATAGACAAGTGACTGATAAATAATTTAAGTTATACAACTGAAAATACCATACAGTTAGAAAACTAATTCTTTAAATTAAACAAAAAAATCAGTCTAATCCTGAATCTCTTATAACATGAAGTACATATGCCTCTATATCTCAGAATCTATCAAGAATTCTCTTCCACTATATTTTCCAGTTATTGATTCAACTGGATCATGAACTGTTCTTATATGCTTTATGGGATAATCCATAGCCCTTCCATTTGGCATCATATCAACACTTTAAAATCAATAACATTTGTAACGGTGTTATAATACAGACCTAGAGAGAGCTACTCGTATATCCGTTTCCTCTTCAATATGGTAGGTAGTATGGATATGAACCCAATGAGAAAAAGTACCGATAACGTCTTAAAATCATATAAATCTTTGACTGAATTCAAATCCCCAAGAGCAAGCCCAGCCTGAAAATACAGAAGACAACTGGTAAGAAATGTGAATAGACAACTAAATATGCTGACATGATTCAAGCATTCATAGCTAGAATTATGTTCTATTTCTGAATGCAAGAAAACATTGATCGAATAATCAATCAAATCATCTGATAATTGTGCATACAAAAACAAACAGTCATACTTAGACATCATTTAGCACCAAAAACAAAAACGAACAGCCCGGTCAAAGGTGAACTTCTATCATTTACATGGAAACAGGTTGATTCAGGTTTCTTTGTTATTTCTAACAGGATAGATTAGCAAAATCAAGAAAAAATTAGCTGAATGAAAACGGGCTGAACAGGTAGAAATCACCCCAAGTGTATTTTCAATGTATGCAGGAACAGGTATACAACCTAGTCAAGCTTTATTCATAGATGTATTATCTTGTAATCATTTTTATCATATACTATCGATAATAAAATTTATAAAGTCGGAAAAGTAACTATTTGGGGTGGATCTGACATGACCCATCCTGACCCTCTGGCCAACCACTCTGTCCACTATATTAACTATAAACCTGATCATAACCGCTGTATCTTATCCTAGTCCTAAAACATTGGTAATCATATTTACTTTTAGGAAAACACGCAATTTCCACTGAATATACCATCAAATTCGCCATCCGGTGCCACGTGGAAATATCGCATAATAACAAAATAGAATGGTCAGAAAAACCAGCAAAACAGGACCTCCTGGCATGCCTTATTAGCATACGACGTCATCACTTGCTAAATATGATAGTATAATACTGTGTGCCATATAAGGGAGAAATCAATGGTACTATCAGAGCAGACCCAACTAGTTTACAGAACGTGTACAGAAGACAACTGGTAAGAAATGTAACCAGCAAATGCTGATACAGAGCCTATTAATCAAAATCATATCAAAGAGTCCCAAGTAGTTCAAATTTATTAAAGATACGTAAAAGATTAAGTCTAATATAGTGTCTTGAAACACCAAAAGTACTTTAAAAGAGCATTCAACATTTTAGTCTTCGGTTATAAGGATTCCGGATGACATTAAAACAGATTCCCATGGATCTAGATCGTAACAAATCTATCGATGTCAATGACACTAGAGCCAATAACAGTTCCAACAGCAGCCATACATATTATAAAAAACAAATCAACACACAGAAGTACGGATCATAAATTTTCATACAATTCAGGTGTGAAACAAGTCGCCTACTTTATTGGACAATCAGAAGTTGGCAAATATGTTATATGAGTATACTATAACTTAAATGCAGAATAAGGGACTCTAGATGCACTAAAATACTTTCAATCTTGATAATTACCTAAAACAAAACATATAATTCATCATATACAAGCTGATGTAATTATTTACATTCACAATTAATATTGAAGGGAATATTCGTACCAAATACAGAAAATGCGACATGACACACACATAATAAGTTGAATGTGAAGCCTTAACGAAACAGAAACCTATAAAAGTAGTGCAGATTGAATTTGATTTGAAATTACTTACTCTGACAGTAATATATGCGGCTGGAACAAGACCAACAACTGTAGCCAGAAAGAATACATGATATGGTACATCCACAATTGGTGATGCCAAATTAATAAAGAGATTCGGCAAAGTTGGAGTTATCCTCAAAAACAGCATGTAATTCAGCAACTTGTCCCTCCGCTTAGCTACCTAGAATCACAAACCGAAAGGTGAGCTTATGCCATAGGTGTAGATGTCATGTCGGTTTAAGAAGTCCCATGATGGTGTTCAGTTTGCTCGGGCATGGAGTATCCCTAATACGTGTTTCATTTAATGGCTGTGTTCATTTGTTTATGTATTGTTAGGTGGTTCTTTCCTATTGGAGTCATTGGTTATGTATTCATAGGAAAATCATATGGCATGTCATATGATTGTTAGTTGTTCAAGACTTCAAGCTGTGCTTGAGGTTAATGTGGTATTTCAGCCACATTCCTTTGTACTTAACGTTTTTTGGGATTAATAAATTTTACCGGGGTGAGTCCCCTTTACCCAAAAAAAAAATTACGGGTCGGTTTGAGTTGACTCGAAAAACTTTTGTCCAGTTTCTTAGATTTCTTATAAAAATTTCAGTGGTAAATATGATTACGGGAATCTATATTCTTCTTCAACAGAAATTTGTATGCATTAAAACTAAAAAGACAGTACGTGTGTCTTGACACCTGTTTTGCTTGTTAGACCCATTTGACAGGGTTCCTTCAAAGCTATTTTTGTACCAATTATAGCAAGAATAGCCGATTGACCCATTAGTAAGGTATTGGGTCGAGATTGTGTTATGATCCCACATACTTGGCCGATGTGGGATCATAACACAACACTCGGAGTGGTGGCCTATGGAGTGGTGGCTTGGACCCAAAGGGGGTGCCAACCGTGACCAACATAGCCGTGACCAACGAGGACGTTGGTTCTTCAAAGGGTGGGGTAGTGTTATGATCCCACATCGGCCAAGTATGGGAATGGTTGATGGTTTATAATGTCCAGGTGTCCCCTCCTCAAACAAGCTAGCTCTTTGAGTGAGTTCTACACTTGGGACTTATGTACCGAACACGAGCCTAGTATGGGATAGGTTTGTATCAATTGGTATCAGAGCTAGCCCTACCTTTGGAGGTTCCTAACACTCGGAGTGGTGGCCTATGGAGTGGTGGCTTGGACCCAAAGGGGGTGCCAACCATGACCAACATAGCCGTGACCAACGAGCTCGGAGTGGCGGCCTATGGAGTGGTGGCTTGGACCCAAGGGGGTGCCAACCGTGACCAACATAGCCGTGACCAACGAGGACGTTGGTTCTTCAAAGGGTGGGGTAGTGTTATGATCCCATATCGGCCAAGTATGGGAATGGTTGATGGTTTATAATGTCCAGGTGTCCCCTCCTCAAACAATCTAGCTTTTTGAGTGAGTTCTACACTTGGGACTTATGTACCGAACACGAGCCTAGTATGGGATAGGTTCGTATCAGATTGGCACCTTTGCATGAGTGGAAAAGATATAACGCAGTGGTAGTTGAAAGCAGAATTGAGAGATACCTCTGCCTGAAACAGTTTTAGCTTTCCTGGCCATAGCCAATAAACTATGGGTCTTCCAATTAGCTTTGATAGGAAAAAGCAGGATGATGCACCAGCCGTTGAATTAAAGACAACCAAGAAGATGCCTTTAATAACACCAAAAAGGGCTCCAGCAAGCAATGACATAAAAATGGTCCCAGGAATCATAAATGTCTGCATGAATATGTAAGTCGAGCAGTAACCCAAAATGAACTTTGTTGGATGGATGCTTGCATATGTTCCAAGGTGATCTCTGAAAACGCCAACAAATATTTGAATCAATCAGAAAAGCATCGCTATGATTGAGCCAACCATTTTCATATTGCCCAATGTTTGATATGCAACTTTTTAACTGTTTTAAGCAATCTTTTACCAGTATTTAGGTGATTCTATGAGATTTTAAGTTTGCACGAACTTAGTGGTATTAAATTGCCACAAAGAGAATAAGGTTGTTTCTAATGAACTCAAGTTCACATTCTCAAAGAATCGTTTGATACGGATGTGAGAAACATTGAAGATATCTTCTGTTAAACGTCTTTAATAGGGCTATATTGACATATCAGACCAAGTACAACCTAATTTAATTATCAAGTTTATAAGTAAGTTGCGATGGATACTCCATCCACAATCTTTTTTCTAAATTTGAGTGCAACCTAATTTAATATTGAAGAGGAGACTATTGAAAAAGCCTTACACTACGGCAATGCCACCTGAAAGTTCACTTGGTGACATATGTATACCTACCTAGGGCCTACTACATAGTCATACAATTGAAATTAATAACATCCTCATATCAATGAGGTTACCATTACAATTGATAATTTAAAGATAGAAGAGGGTTTTGGTTCACGATCTCGCCTTAGGTGCGAATCATTGGGATGTTATGAGTTACTGAGATACAAATCGGCCACTAAGCACATATAACACGTGAGTAAGCTCAATTACCTTGTCAAACAAGGCCACATTCGCTTATTATGCAATTGCCATTAGTATATTCTTGCCAATTCCTTTATATGATACACTGTTCTTCCGAGACTAAGATATCTTACAATGTCTCTCTCCACAGTGGGATCTTGAACGAAAGAAAGACAAGTAGTCTAAACTGATTAGTCTTTGCGTGATTAGTTCATTAAGACTCGAATACTGAATTCATTTTCATTTACTATTTTGTTATACATCTTCACTGATTAGTTCATTAAGAATCAAACTCTATATTCAGTTTCATTTACTATTTTGTTATACATCTGGGTGTTCGTCTTTGGTTCTTGCATAAATGTAGAATTTAGATCGCATCCAAGTGCGGTTTCAGCATTATCAAGGGCAAAATGCAAGAAACAAGTAATGCATCTTTGTACCAAATTTCCGCAAATCACATACTAAGTCACAACTAAATAAACAATACAAGTACAAATACATATAAATGAGACCAACATTTAAAACCGAGAAAATGAGGAATTAGGGCACTTACTTAAGGAGCCTAAGATCAGAAATGGAACGAGGCAGCTTAAGTTGACCATACTCAAGAGGAGGCATATTCTGGTAAATACAAAACAAGCCGAATGCGAAAACAAGGAAAACAGCAAAAACAAGACCAAATTGCCACCTGGATAAAGGAAACCTAGTAGTAGCAAGATTCTTCTTATTAGCTGGTGAATCTAGTTGTTGTTCACCACCACCCATCTCTAAATCTCCTCTCATTGGTAACCTTTCAGCCTCCACTGTCAAACTCCTTGGAGCTGCCATCAGAAATAATAATGTGTTGAATCGAATCAAATGACCATGTGGGTGGGTGGGTGGGTTTTTATAATAGTAAATCACATTTATTTCATTAGTTGGATTTGAGGATGATGATGATGGGTGGATAGTCAAACAAACAAACCCTGTGGGAGTGGGTGATTGGAAAGAATGAATTTGAATCGGGGATTTTGAATTCCTGAGATTTATTACTAGTTGCCAATGGAGACCAGCTGCTACAATTCTGAGATTTATTACCCTGACTATGTATGTGATTCAAATCAAAACAAAAAAAAAACTTATATTTTAATAAATAAGTACTGGTTTGGTGACTTTCTTCATGTTTCACATTTTTAGCAATTTTTTAAATTTAATTGTGCACTTTCAAAAGTGCAAATAAAGAATTTAAATCAGATTTATAATATGATTTAAGTTCTTTTATATATTAAAGTTTTCTAAGATATAAGGAGACTCATCTCCACCTTCCATATTCATCTCATCCAAAGGCTGAGATTAAATCCCCAATTTATATAGGGGTATTTTTGTCTTTTCACCACGGGATATATATATATATACGCTTTAACAAACACGTTCTATTATTGTTTCTTCTTCCTCGATCAAACTGATACTTTCTTTCTCTAGGTTTCTCTCTCTAGATATACTGTTTGATAAGAGTGCTTATTAATAAGCTTATTAGTAAGCTTATAAATAAGCTTATTAACTATCTGATTGATTAATAAGCTTATTAATCTTTCGGACTGGTTAATAAGCTTATTAATCGAGTGGATTGATTAATAAGCTTATTAATCAGGTTATTAATCGATCTGAACGATTAATAAGCTTATTAATAAGCTTATTTTATATATCTGGTCGATTTTTATGGATATTGTTTATAAGCTTATTTTATAAGTTGTGATTCTTTTAGGTTTTAGATAAGCTTTTTATGAATTGTTGTTTTTTCGAGTTGCTTAGGTTTGATGATGGATTCGAGTGATTCTAGTGGTGGTAGTGGTGTTGTTGATCCTTCTACGTTGGTTGATTTGACTAGTGATCAGACTAGTGTCGATCAAGGTTTGGATCTGCCATCCGAAAGCGTTCTTCATAGTCTTGCGGATGAGATTTCTGCGTATGAACAAGACGGTGATGAAGTGGAAGCTGTTAAGAGTAAGTTTTCTAGTTTTTGTTGAGCTTAGTATATGTTTCCAATGTATCATATATGATAGCAACATATCATATATGATGTTTGTATTTTTAGATAGATATTATAGCCATGTATCATATACTATCATATATGATCTCTAATTTAAGATATATGATGTTTACATGATATGTGATATGTTTTTCTAGTATTTGTAATCATATATGTTTTTATATGTTTCTTTTGCAGAGTTGAATGTTGTGCGGACTCCTGAATCGTATATCACTCATTCCAACTTTGATACTCCTGGTGGTACTGTTTACTACATTCCGAAAGTGCCTGCCGACTTTTTACTTGTTAAAGGGAGCGAGTACGATTCAGTTGAGCATTGCATTGCTGCTTATAAGAAGTATGCCGTTAAAGCTGGTTTTGTTGTTAGGAAATCGTGTCAGAAAAGATTGAGGAGCGGGATTGTGAAGCAAAAGTATTTGGTTTGCAACAGTAAGGGTTCCCCCAAGGATATATATGTAGACACCCTAGATTGGGAGAATGGTTATAACCAAATGAGCCATTCAAATCTGCATATCAGCGGTTGTAAAGCTTGTGTTGTGTTTGACTTGATCCCTGGTACGACGAAGTTCAAGTTGAGTATATTTGATACTATCCACAATCATGAGATTGAACGCGAGGAGTACAAGCATCTGTCTAAGAATCAGGGGCAGTTAACATACGTGGAGCAAGTGTTTATTGTCAAGGCTGCGAGTGTGAATATCGGTGGTACAAGAGCTCATCACCTTCTAACCGGGATCAAGGGTTCTTATCTGCTCGTTCACGGCACTACTGTTGACTTCGAGAACTTCTTCAGGGATTATGACGTGCAGATGTTGATAAACAAGATGGAAAAGAGGAAGGAGTGGGTTGCTGATTTTTCTTTTGATTATTTGGTTAACAAGGCTGAGCTTATTGGCTTATTCTGGGCTGATGAAGTGTCCAAGTACAACTATAAGGAGTTTTGTGATGTTGTCTCTTTTGATGCTACGTTTAAGACAAACAAGTACAAAATGGTATTTGTTCCTTTACGGCGATTGACAACCATAGGAAGTGTGTTACGGTTGCTGCTGGTTTGCTCAAGTTCAAGACCATGGAATCCTATGTTTGGTTACTTAAAGCCTTCATCAAAGCGTTTGGTAAAGCACCTAGTATAGTAGTGACTGATCAAGATAAGGCGATGAGGAATGCCATTGAAGCCGAGTTTGTTGGTACAAAGCATAGGCTGTGCATGTGGCATATCACGCAGAAGCTTCCAGCGAAGGTTATACTTTTTTAGAATAGTATCATTTATGATGAAGTAGCATCATATATGATGTTTGAGTAGTATCATATATGATGAAGTAGCATCACATATGATGTGAGAACAGAATTTGATTCAAAGTATTTGGTTTTTGTATGTTTGTGGTTTTGTTATCATACTTGATAGTTTTGATTCATTTTCCCTTTTTGACCCTCTTCTTTTGCAGATATGTGAGAAAATATACAATGATCGGGTTAATAAAGAGAAGTTGAACAAGATTGTTTGGAACATGTACATTGGTCCCGAGGAGTTTGATACCAGATGGGGTGATCTGATGACAGAGTATAATTTGGTGGGACACAAGTGGCTGACGAAGATGTATGATATGCGTTCAACTTGGATCCCTGCTTATTTTTCTGACTCGCCGTTATGTGGACTGATGAGGACTCGTCTAGATCAGAGAGCAAGAATTATTTCTTCTCCCACTTTACCAATTCTAGCTCGACGCTTATGAACTTTATGAATTGCTTTGAGACGGTGATGGAAAAGCAAAGGAGTGTTCAAGAGAGAATGGATCATTATACAATGGATATTGTTCTGAAGTTAAGGACTTTTCTCAAGATTGAGAAGCATGCTGCTCTTGTTTATACTCGTACCTTGTTTGAGTTGGTTCAGACATAGATTTTCGTTAGATTGTGGTATTGCCAGATAGATACTAAGAATGTGCTCGAGGGATCTGAGGTTTCTGTTATCAGAGTGAGGCATTTTGTTTATGAAGAGCCTGGTAAGAAGAACAAGAAGAATGTGACTGATAAGGTTACTGATAAGGCTAAAGTTGGTGAGTCTTCTAATAATGTGAAAGAGAAAGAAAATGACAATGATAAAGAGAAGGAGAAGGAAGATGATGAGGTTGACATGTTTACTAGAGAAGATGGGTTGTACAAGGTATGTGAGTTTTTGGTTGATATAATTTTTTATTTTTTTGACATATCATATTTGATAAACACATGTATCATATATGATATTCACTTTATTTTTTTGGTTTTTTTTCCAGGTCTTGCGCAACTTAGAGGATGGTTCAGTTATTTGTACATGCTAGTTGTTTATGAGGGTAGGGATATTGTGCATGCATATTTTTTGCGTGTTCAAGAATGCCAATATCGAGATGATCCCTCAGCAATACATTCTTAAGCGTTGGACCAAGAACCTTATCTCGCTGCGTTGAGGAACAAAAGGAACAAGTATGAGGAGAATAATTTTTTTTTGTAGAATTATGCGAGCAAGGCGACATCTATTGTCGATCACTGTGTGCATTTTTTGAGCAAAGACGAGCCTAGGTTAGGTGCTTTTGTTGAAAAGTTGAAGCAGATGAAGAAAGATGTTGAAACGGATTTCCTGAATCCTCCATCTAGGAAGAAGACAGACTGTTTGGAGCAGCTCGTTGGTGTCTCTCATCCGTCGGTACGTTTGGTTGATAATCCAGGTGTTGGAACCCCTAGAGGACGTCCTGGGCGTCAAAAGCTGCGTATTAAAGGTGCTAGAGAGATAGGTATTGAGAAAGGCAAGAAGAACAAGAATTCATGTTCGGTGTGCGGAGGTACTGATCATAACAAGAGGACTTGCACTGGTAAGCCACCGGAGTAAGTCGTTGTCGAGGGTCCACCTGTTACAGATGCAAGTACAAGTGGATGAAGTTGAATAAAGGATTTGTTTCTTTTATGATTTTTTTTCATTTTATTTTCTTTTTGTAGTTTCTGAACATGTCATTATGATGTATGATGCAATTTCTTATTGATCAGTTTGATGTTGTTTTGATACTCTATTTTTTTGGATAATCATATATCAATGTGTAAAACCCGCATGCTTTTACCATGAGTAGTACCCCTAAGATCGTACGTACTAGATTAAAACTTTCCTATTATAGCATGATTACGATTACGTGTTAGGATTTTACGTATTACGTACGTGTTAGAACACGATAAGTATTTATTACGCACGAACACGCAATAATTATTTAAACAATAATTAATCACGAACATGCGATCATGAAATCATGAACGTAATTTAATCACGAGCTAATATTAATTACGTATATATTTATTACGAACACAAATAAATATATTAAGTCACGGTTAATATTTAACGAGAACACGTAAAACACAAACACGAGAACACACCAATATTTTAGACACGGAAAAACATTCGGGTTACCCCTTGTGGGCCCCATTACCACGAAATTAAGGAGGGAGGATGGGCTTAGCCCATCAAATTTTACTAAAAGGGAAAAGGGATTTTTCACTACTCATTTTCATTCACAGAAGATTTTAGAAAAAAAACCTAAAACCCTCCTTCCCTTTTCTTCTTTGTGCCGCCACCTTAAGAACACCACAAGGAGGTGGTTTGTGATCTTGGATCTTGGAAATTTAGTTGGTGATCGTGTTTGTTCTTCATCCTTTTGATCCACGAATTCAGTAAATCCTTTTTTAAACCTTTTCTTTTGATTTAATCTTTTTATAAATTAAGAACATGTTATGTTTTTTTTACAAAAACATAATAATTAAACATGGATCTAACATGATTTGGTGTTAAATAAAATCAAAAGGGTGTTTTAAGGGGTGTTTGTTTTTGGCCGCAGGCTGCACCGAACCCGAATGGGTTTCGGTTTGCCAAGCCGACCACCACCAATACCATATGGTCTTGGTTGGTGCGTGTGGGTCCCACGGCAGCAGTAAAACATGGGGTACCCCAAGTTGGTTCCGGGTACGGTGTCGATTTCATGTCCGGTTCATGCTTTTTAGTCTAGATCCGGTTCATGGTGTATGTTTAGTTTTTTTTATGTTTATGATCTTATGTTAAAAAATAAAATTAATAAAATGATATGATTAATTTAATAACATGACTTTGGTTATTTTAATTATTATAATCATGAATTAATTAACCTAAGTATTTTATATCTTAGACTTATAATTAATTAATTATTTAAAAACCATGATTATAATTAATTAATTAACATGACTTAGGTTATATTATTAATAAATAATAATACATGTTTTAACCTAAGTATTTAACTTTATTTAATTAAAAACATGTTATACTTTAATTAAATATTTTAACCTATAGTTTAATTTAATTACATGAAATAATTATTAAACTATACATTATATCATATGACTTAGAAAATAATCATGAAAACACTTAGGCTTATATACTTAGCTTATTTAACCAGCTTATTTCTAATTATGGAAACTTTCTATTTTTAGAAACTTAATTAAATAAGGCAGCTAATCTATTTATGGAAACCTTCTATTTTTAGAAACTTATTTATTTCAGGCAGCTAATCTAATTATGGAAACTTATTTAATTAAGGCAGCTGATCTATTTATGGAAACTTTCTGTTTTTAGAAACTTATCTATTTTAAGTAGTAATTCTATTTTTGGAAACTTTCTATTTTTGGAAACTTTCTATTTTTGGAAACTTTCTATTTTTGGAAACTTTCTATTTTTGGAAACTTTCTATTTTTGAAAACTTTCTATTTTAGGAACCTGCTATTTTTGGAAAGTTACTTATTATTACACAGTAAGTATAATAATACATGAAATACTAGAAATACTTAATCAGATTAAACAGAATATAAGATAAACACAGTTTAAGGCTTTAAACAGTAAGACATGGTAAGAACATATAGAATAAGCTAAGACATGACATAAAATCAGCTACGTATTTAGTAAGCAGATACTTATTCATGTATGTATCTATGTAGCACTAGTGATACGGAAGTAGGATTCCGCTCAGTTCATCTTCTTCGTTCACTGGACATAAGGTACGGATTCTCGTCCTTTCAGTATGGACATTCTTTCCTTATTAGGATTCCCCGTATGCAGCCAACTGTTTTCCCGTAGTATAAGTTATGTGTTTGATTGCTTATGTTTAATTAAGATTACCTATAGCCATATACATGCATGACCAGTTTCACCTAGTTATGGAGGTACCATAACCATAACATTAGAGGCACTGATGTTATGACTTCACCACGGCGGAGTGATTGCTCGTGGCGTCCCTTCAGCTTTTGGCCATTTATTTATATTTATCATGTGGGGCGTATGGGTGCATCCTAGTTACATGTTTTTATTCAGGATTTCATGGTGAATGTGGTGTGTGCCTTGCATCCTTCACAAGGAGCTGATCCCTCCTACCCAGAACCAGTATATTCAGTTAGAGGCAGCCCCTCTAATTTGCATGATGAGGTCACCCCTCCAAGTATTCATGCACGGTGGATTTTCATGACCTATATTGGCTAATGGTAAAATACGTTAAACAGTTTTCATAAGATAAACATAAGGCTTTTCAAACTATAAAACTAGTTTTATGAACATGTTCTAGGTTTTCCAGGACTTATACATTTCCGCTGCTATTAAGTCTCTATTATGTTTTAGTCACTTATACTATGTCTATATCCGTGCACTGAGCGTTTTGCTCAGCCGTTACTTTCATTTCCATGTCCCAAAACGGCAGGTACCCTAGGAAAGACTTGAGCATTTGGAGGACGTGCGTAGGATGGAAGCTGCTAGAGACTTCTTTTCCTTTTTGCCTTCATATACTTATGCTTGTTCAGTCTCTCATTCATTTCTTTTGCTTTATTATGTTTTGGGCTTATGTTTGGGAACCGATGTTTGATTCCGGTTATCCCTATGGTCATGTAATATTTTATACATTTATCCTTGTATGCTTTGATGACACGCCATAATTACGCGTGACATTCCATTATCAAAATGGGGTGTTACAATTATGGTATCAGAGCCAAGGCTTCGACCTGTAGGCTCTAAAACTCGACCTGTGACTAGTGGGTAGTCACCAGGAGCTTCCCAAGCCAACGTTTGATATTCTACGTATTTATGTTTTCAGCGCATTGTTGTTTTAACCATGATGTTTTCAGCACCTTGAGGTTTTAACCTTGATGTTTTCATCGATATTGTTGTACTAATATGGATGGACAACCGTCATTCATATTTAGTTACGTGTCATTATTTCATGCATGACGTTCCTCGTGAACTGTGACTATGTGGACTGAACCTCAATAGTTCATAATTAGTCACATAAATTTTTTTTTCTGATAAGTTTTAACAGATGAGTTTCATTTATTTATGTTTCATGTATCATTGTTGCAGGGATTATGACTAAGTAATGGTTGGTACAGGACTGGCCCTATTTAGTCGCATGTGCTTTTATCGAAACTTTTAACTTTGGGACCGACCCATAGGCGTCCCCTCGCTATGTCTTTTGTTTTGGGACCGACCCATAGGCGTCCCCTCGCACATATAAAGGTTTTTATAAACTACATTATACATTCATGCACTGTTTTTCATGCATAAAATTTTTCTCATGATTTATTGGCATAAAATTTTTTCATGTCCCCTCATAAGTTACTATGTTTTTATGTCAAGTATGTTTTCATACTGTCATGGTTAACTTCAGTTTCATGCTGATTATGTTATACACTTCTTCATGATAGATGGTTTCATGTTTCTTCATGATAATTCCGTCTCCATGTTGATTATGTCTTACACCTCTGTTGTTATTTGCGTTGTCCTGCAAGACATTGTTAGATTTCATTGAATCCTGCTTTCATGATAGTCATGGTTGGTTTTCATTGATCATGCTGTCAGGCAAATCATCGTTGAATTTTGTGTAACCACACTTTAGCGTTTCCATCACAACCAGAATGATGTCTATGCTAATACTGCCAGGTTATCATGATGGTTTTCCTAACCGTTTAACCGATATACTTTCCTTAAATCATGATAAATGATCGACCCTATACCGATCATTTCATGTGCATTCCACGTGTACTCCACGTACCGTATTTCATGTGTATTACACGTACCTTAATCCATGTGTATTTCACTTGCAATACTTCACGAGTATTCACTAGTCGATTCTGAATCACCTAAGGCGTATTTTCAATTGCTGATATTCTACAAGATTGCTGATGCCGCTCATAACTGGGAGATGTTACTAAAGGTTGATGCTGCTGACGTTCGGAGACGCTACGAGATGCTGATGTTGTTCACAACCTGGAGATCCTACTAGACTAAGACAAAGGCGTCGGAGTAAGCAATTGGACGAGAAGATGCTTCACCATCAAACAATTTCCATCAATCATTGTCCCTAATTCTTAGTTACATGTCACACGTCATTCGGCTGTCATTTCAGCCATATGAGTGCAAACCGGTACCAGCCGGCCACTTAGCTGAATAGTTACATGAATCACGGTCATGAGAATGACCGTCATGAAACTGACAGACAAGACGATAGTAACCACTACTATGACAGAAACTATCCTAGAAATCGTAACCGAGGCTCCGGCCGCGGACGTGATCAGACATACAAAGGATCAGTAGTCCAACCGATCCGCCAAGTCTGGCATAATAACCTAATATTGTAGTTCTATGGAATTACGTCTCGAGACACATGTCAAGACATCAGTCAAGACACATGTCTCACGTATACTTCCTGATGACACATGTCAAGACACCAGTCAAGACATATGTCATGCTTATAGTTCCAAGACACGAGTCAAGACACATGACTCACGTCCAACTTTGGGACATTTCTAAGAAATTCAGGGTACCCTCCAAGGGTATATCCATTTTGTTGTGCCATGTATTAATCAGGCCACAAGAATTTCAATACCATTATCGGCGCATCAGTGAGAACTATCACGTTGCCGATTTCACTTTCTTTTGTTTCACCATACTTCATATATTTATGACCATGAAGGACGCCTTTCGTATTCCCACGTATACGAAGGTTTTCCTTCAGCTTAATGATGAGATCCAAGCTGCTAACGTATTTCCTCGGACAGACACGAGATGAATTTTATCCTAATCATGGACTAGGAACAGCACACCATGCTACGATTCATAATTATGTACAGTAATGTTCAGGCTCCTGAATACATTCAGCTTGATTTTCCGTCGAGAAAATCTGTACAAATTATCTATGCTTACAAGCATGTGCGTTGTTAGCCATGGTCGCTAAAATTTTCTAGCTGTCAGTAAGACACGACCACTTAAGTCTTTTACGCATAGCCAGTTGTGTTAACCATAAGATTCAAAGCTATTAGGGGTGATCCGGAGGTCGGGGAGGATAAAAGAAATGTTTAGACATTTTAGAGAGAGAAAGTAAAGCTTGAAATGTAGTGTGTGTATTTAGAGAGAGAAAGGGAAATACACAAATAAGAAAAGCCTCACCCCTCCATGGAAGTATGGAGGGGTATATATAGGCTAAACAAGAGGTTACTTTGACAACGTGTCAATAGTAGTCCCTCAACGTTTTGCCTATCTGAATCTAATGTAATTCCGTAAATGGCTCTCACATTTTAAGGCTAACAATCTTCCCCCAATGTGGAGACATACGGAATTACTTACAATGTTCCTAACAAGTAAAAATACAACAAAATAAATTCTTCCAAGGTGCTTCCAATGCTGAGGATGTCTTTTAATTCTTCTGGTCTTCATAACTTGTACCTCAGCTTGAATCCTCTTTGTCTTTGCTTGTTGTGGAACAATTGTAATATGCATGATTTGGATTAACTTCCCCCCAATTCATGCAGCATGTATTTAAAAAACTTTCTTCATAGACTTCTTTTTGACGAAGTTTCTGAATCAGCTTCCCCCCAAACCAATATCTGTATCTTAAGCAGATTCTGACACTTTGATGTAGTTTGAACAATCTTCTAGCTCATCGGTTTAAGTGCACAGCGGAAATTTGTAGAAGAACCACACCAAATAATACTGCTTCTATACTGTTTCATGTCGTTTAGGTTTTGGTGATAATCCGTTTGGGGTAACATGCAGGAAATCAGCAACAATTCTTCTCATGCCTGCAGGATACTTCATAATAATCATATAAAGTGAAGTAGATACCATTCCATGTACACTACTTCCCCCTGGAAGTTGATCCGATTACTTCAAAGTACACGATCTTCCCCCATGATGATTTCGAACTCTCGGAAGCATCATTATCGTGGACGTCCATATACTCGAGAAGTTCTTAGTCTTAAGCAAATGTCTTGAAAAGTTTTGAAAGTCATTGAGAAACTTTGAAAATTTTGCTTAGACTATGAAGTACCATTGTCGTTATGAGGCTCATAAATATCCCGTGAGAATTGATTGCTGATTCCATCTCTCTCTGTCTAACTTACCAACCTCGAATTCATTCGGCTATTTGTTGTGACCACATGTGAAGTAAATCCGATATTCCAAACTTGAAAGTGAAGTACAATCCCCCAAATTTGTTACTTAAGCTTGCACTTATGTCGATTGAAGAACGATGCAGAAAACAAGTCTCTTATACCTCTTGAAGTTATCCACACGAGCAACTGCGTGTGACACCCACAAATGATAGTAATCCATGTCGTCGACCATCCACCCCTTGACAGTGGAAACTAGATAATTCAAGTCTCAATCATAAGTTTTATCGCCCAAGCAAGTCATCAATCGATAGACTGGGTTTGAAGAAAAGGGGTAGAAAAATAGAAGGAAGGCTCGATGATGAAATAAGTAGACGCCTTCATGAAATCCCACTTCAACTTCAAATAAAGAATACCAAATCCACTTCGTGATCACTTGTCTTTGTAGAATCAAAACTAGCCGTTGTCGTTAAATTGAATCTTATATCGGATCGTTTTAGCGTTAAGTGTTTTGTTTGCTTTGGTGTTGTGTGTTGTGAATGTCGTTAACTAGAACAAATCATGAAATGAATCGTCTTTGAGGAACAAAATTTGTCTACATAACTTGTCATTTAAGCCCAACGTCAGTCACATGCCCAACTGATGCGCGGATCGACCTCCGCGGTGAGGTCGTCGAAATTTTTTCCGAAAATGTTAGGTTTAAAACCTAAAATTTTCTTTGTCATTTAAGCGCTTTCGATCGAAACATACCGAATCCCCACATCGAAAATCATATTATCATAACCCAAAGAATGCTTGTCTGGTTCAAAATTAATATCCATTTATACCAAGACATCATAGCATATAATATATCTTGACATATGATAGCCATGTGACCCCCATATATACCGAGACATCAAATCCAGTCCAATTTGAGATGCTACTTAGTCCAGTAACAGTCCATCACTTGAAATAAAGCATCATAATGATAACCAAATTCAATATTAGAAACTTTGGAAGACGTGGTCCTTGTTGGTTAAATTCCCGATACATATGCCACCACTTGGGATATAAAAACATAGACCCACAAAATTAGGTCATATAGTCCTAATCCCATCACATAGTATACTCCGCCCACATCTCATCCCTCATCCACAAAACCTGCATCACCATCTCATAAATTCACAACTACCCTATCATAAATCGACCATCTCATCACATCATTCCATCTAATCTTATCACCCTAACCCACGAATCCAAATATCAGGAATCATACCAAAAATCAGACGAATCTCGTATCAGCAAATCATCCTTTTGAATAAACCAAAGAAAGAACGAAGACGATGGTGCATTTAGATCTTAATTGGTCTCGGGTAGGTTTAAAAGATTGCATGTTGATTGGTGTTTGATTTTTGATTTCAGATTCTCTAAATCGAAATAAAGAAAAGATGTGAACAAACTTGTTCATAATCTTTCTAATCTTCGAAAAAATAAAGAAGGGTTATACCTTTTATAGATCAGTGATGAGAACGATTTCGTGGTATTAGATCTTTAAAGATCTTGACATGCATGTCACGAAAAAATCTGAGATCTATTATGATTGCTATTTTGGTTTCGAGTTGATTGAGGGGTGAAAGGTGATGATGGGTTAATAGATAGATTGAGTTGTAGGTTTTGAGTATTGGTGTAGTCGTGATATTGGGGTCACTGAATGTTTTTCAAACAAGTCATGTTGTGCAATGTTTTCATTTAACAAAAAATTCATCGCAATATTATATGTTTGCAACCATCGCAATGTCTTCTTTTTAAAAGAAAAATCATCGCAATATTTACAGTCAAAACACCCCATCGCAATAAGTCACAATCCATCGCAATATTGGGAAAATATTGGCAGCATGTCGACTTAAATGCCATTGCGATGAGTCAAACCACCATCGCAATGTGTCCCATCGGAATGGGTCCCATCGCAATGAGTCAGTCGAACCCATCGTAATGTGTCAAAAAGAAACCCCATCGGAATAAATCCGAAAAAGAAGCCATCGGAATGAATCTGAGTATCCCATCGGAATGTAGCATCGGAAAGTAGTCATCGCAAAGGGTTTTGACTATTCTTGTAGATACCCGAAAAAATGGATCAGATCCAAATTTGTCTTTTTCCCAAAAAATGATCTGGTGATTCTCAGAACAGACAAACTAACATAATAGAATAAAGAATAGAGAAAGAGAACAAAACCACCAAACATCATTAAAAAAATACAAGACTTGTATGTTTTTGGACAGATTTGGGTTACGGGATCAAATAATTCGTGACAAATAAAAGATACACAACCTTTTTGGACAATGGATTGAGCAGCTTTGTGACCATTTGGACAGAAACCAATAAACAACACCAGAAAATTCGTAACTTATAACAGCTTAAAAAATAAGCCGAAAAAGCTACAAATCAGCAAACACGAAACACAAAACACCCCCGGTTAGCTCTGATACCAATTGTTAACCATAAGATTCAAAGCTATTAGGGGTGATCCGGAGGTCGGGGAGGATAAAAGAAATGTTTAGACATTTTAGAGAGAGAAAGTAAAGCTTGAAATGTAGTGTGTGTATTTAGAGAGAGAAAGGGAAATACACAAATAAGAAAAGCCTCACCCCTCCATGGAAGTATGGAGGGGTATATATAGGCTAAACAAGAGGTTACTTTGACAACGTGTCAATAGTAGTCCCTCAACGTTTTGCCTATCTGAATCTAATGTAATTCCGTAAATGGCTCTCACATTTTAAGGCTAACAAGTTGATTATTCCAAAATCTTCCCATACATTCCAGAAGAACTTACAAGGAGAAGGACGGTATCATGAGATTATGTGTCGACTACCGTCGGCGTAAACAAATCACCATTCATGACCGTTATTCTCCTTCACGTATTGACAACATGTCCAATCGACCTTATAGTGTTAATCACTTTTCCAAGATTGAACTCATGATCATGCTGCCAACAGTGACGTGTGAAAGAGCAGGACATGTCCATGACTGCTATTCGTACACGACTCGGTCATGCTAGATTTAAAATTTTGAATTAGTCTCATCAATGCTCCAACGGCATTATAAGAATGAGTTTCCATGAACTCATAGCAAAATCATCAGTGTTTTCATTGAGGATAACCTGATTTCCTTTAAGCCTAGAGAAGAGCAGGAAGACCATATCTGCACTATGTTGCAAATTCTATGACAAGAGAAATTTTACCCTAGAAAATTTTTCCTATATCAGTTCTGGTTGATTACAGTGACACGCTGGATCACATGGAATTGCATGGTTAATCTTACCATGACTCAACTTATGCGTAAAGGAGGGAACCCTACATTACATTAGGTGTTCTAGAAAATCCTACGCTAAGAGAAGTTTGGATTCATAGACTCAGAGTTTCGCAAACTCCTATGTATCAAGTTCTACGAAGCAAGATACAGTTACGTTCATATCTAAGTACCTAACATACCAACAGGTTATGATAGGACACCAACGGACTGGGATGTTTCATCATCTGAATTTGTGAACTAAAATGGGACAAGATCTCCATGGATTTTGGTTACCAGATTAACGCAAACTCAGAAGAAGCATGATGCTATCTGGGTTATTTCAAACAGTTTGATCAAGTCTGCAGAATCCTTACATCCGCAAGGATTGCAGAACAAACAGATTGATCGGACATGTTCCAGCCAAGGCTCATCCGACCACTTGGTAATCCCTCAGCTATCGGGTCAGACAAAGATTCGCAATTGTACTCCTAAATTACTTCACGTCTTTATTCTAATTCCACGCCTTGCTTTCGCGCTCGCGTTCATGACACTATTCACGTTCATGATCGTATTTTGGCTTACGATTTTACGTTCATTTCTTTTCTCATTCTGGGTAGTTTGCAAGAACTTGAGAGACCAGACCCAAGTTTAGTATAACTCGCCATCATCAGATAGACGTTTCACGTCATATTCCACGTCTCACCTTGTAGCGTTTGACGTTACCGCCATTGTATTCTATGATCACGATATGTTTCACATGTCATGTTCATTCCACGTTCCTCATATCATGATCAAGATATGTTACACATATCATGGATCACAATATGTTTACTCATACTACATTCGCCTTATCTCCACGTAGCACGTTCAAAAATTTTCACGTATCACGTTCAAAATTTTTCACGTACTACGTTTCTTTATGTCTCGCGCATCGTTTCTGGTTAACAGTTAAGTCAAATTGTCTTTCATCGTAACGTTTTAGTTACCCTTGCACGTTAACTCTTATTTTCCTTGATCGAATTTAGGGGATCTACCTTCTGTAGATAACCAAGAATTTCTTCGGATTCCAAGTCAAGGTCAGGAGGACCAAGATTTATCTTTAGTGTCAAGATCTTCTGAAGGAACCGTTCCAAGAGGGAGGCCACTTGGAAACGGACAAGTTCATCCGGACTTTTATCCGTTTTTCTCTTATCAATTAGATATGTCCTTTCAGTCACGTCACGTTCCATGTCCTTTCAAGACATGTCACGTTCCGCGTTTCTTCTGCCAGCTCACCTGCACGTTCATTTATCTTACATACCCTCTTAGTTTGATTCGGGTATGTTCCTCTTTCAGTACGTTATCTATAATTCAGGGATGAATTATTCTTTTTAGGGGGGAAGAGTTGTAAAACCCGCATGCTTTTACCATGAGTAGTACCCTTAAGATCGTACGTACTAGATTAAAACTTTCCTATTATAGCATGATTACGATTACGTGTTAGGATTTTACGTATTACGTACGTGTTAGAACACGATAAGTATTTATTACGCACGAACACGCAATATTTATTTAAACAATAATTAATCACGAACATGCGATCATGAAATCATGAACGTAATTTAATCACGAGCTAATATTAATTACGTATATATATTTATTACGAACACATATAAATATATTAAGTCACGGTTAATATTTAACGAGAACACGTAAAACACGAACACGAGAACACACGAGAACACACCAATATTTTAGACACGGAAAAACATTCGGGTTACCCCTTGTGGGTCCCATTACCACGAAATTAAGGAGGGATGATGGGCTTAGCCCATCAAATTTTACTAAAAGGGAAAAGGGATTTTTCACTACTCATTTTCATTCACAAAAGATTTTAGAAAAAAAACCTAAAACCCTCCTTCCCTTTTCTTCTTTGTGCCGCCACCTTAAGAACACCACAAGGAGGTGGTTTGTGATCTTAGATCTTGGAAATTTAGTTGGTGATCGTGTTTGTTCTTCATCCTTTTGATCCACGAATTCGGTAAATCCTTTTTTAAACCTTTTCTTTTGATTTAATCTTTTTATAAATTAAGAACATGTGATGTTTTTTTTACAAAAACATAATAATTAAACATGGATCTAACATGATTTGGTGTTAAATAAAATCAAAAGGGTGTTTTAAGGGGTGTTTGTTTTTGGCCGCAGGCTGCACCGAACCCGAATAGGTTTCGGTTTGCCAAGCCGACCACCACCAAGACCATATGGTCTTGGTTGGTGCGTGTGGGTCCCACGGGAACAGTAAAACACGGGGTACCCCGAGTTGGTTCGGGGTACGGTGTCGATTTCATGTCCGGTTCATGCTTTTTAGTCTAGATCCGGTTCATGGTGTATGTTTAGTTTTTTTTATGTTTATGATCTTATGTTAAAAAATTAAATTAATAAAATGATATGATTAATTTAATAACATGACTTAGGTTAATTTAATTATTATAATCATGAATTAATTAACCTAAGTATTTTATATCTTAGACTTATAATTAATTAATTATTTAAAAACCATGATTATAATTAATTAATTAACATGACTTAGGTTATATTATTAATAAATAATAATACATGCTTTAACCTAAGTATTTAACTTTATTTAATTAAAAACATGTTATACTTTAATTAAATATTTTAACCTATAGTTTAATTTAATTACATAAAATAATTATTAAACTATACATTATATCATATGACTTAGAAAATAATCATGAAAACACTTAGGCTTATATACTCAGCTTATTTAACCAGCTTATTTCTAATTATGGAAACTTTCTATTTTTAGAAACTTAATTAAATAAGGCAGCTAATCTATTTATAGAAACCTTCTATTTTTAGAAACTTATTTATTTCAGGCAGCTAATCTATTTATGGAAACTTATTTAATTAAGGCAGCTGATCTATTTATGGAAACTTTCTATTTTTAGAAACTTATCTATTTTAAGCAGTAATTCTATTTTTGGAAACTTTCTATTTTTGGAAACTTTCTATTTTTGGAAACTTTCTATTTTTGGAAACTTTCTATTTTAGGAAACCTGCTATTTTTGGAAAGTTACTTATTATTACACAGTAAGTATAATAATACATGAAATACCAGAAATACTTAATCAGATTAAACAAAATATAAGATAAACACAGTTTAAGGCTTTAAACAGTAAGACATGGTAAGAACATGTAGAATAAGCTAAGACATGACATAAAATCAGCTACATATTTAGTAAGCAGATACTTATTCATGTATGTATTTATGTAGCACTAGTGATACAGAAGTAGGATTCCGCTCAGTTCATCTTCTTCGTTCACTAGACATAAGGTACGGATTCCCGTCCTTTCAGTATGGACATTCTTTCCTTATTAGGATTCCCCGTATGCAGCCAACTGTTTTCCTGTAGTATAAGTTATGTGTTTGATTGCTTATGTTTAATTAAGATTACCTATAGCCATATACATGCATGGCCAGTTTCACCTAGTTATGGAGGTACCATAACCATAACATTAGAGGCACTGATGTTATGCCTTCACCACGGCGGAGTGATTGCTCGTGGCGTCCCTTCTGCTTTTGGCCATTTATTTATATTTATCATGTGGGGCGTATGGGTGCATCCTAGTTACATGTTTTTATTCAGGATTTCATGGTGAATGTGGTGTGTGCCTTGCACCCTTCACAAGGAGCTGATCCCTCCTACCCAGAACCAGTATATTAAATTAGAGGCAGCCCCTCTAATTTGCATGATGAGGTCACCCCTCCAAGTATTCATGCACGGTGGATTTTCATGACCTATATTGGCTAATGGTAAAATACGTTAAACAGTTTTCATAAGATAAACATAAGGCTTTTCAAACTATAAAACCAGTTTTATGAACATGTTCCAGGTTTTCTAGGACTTATACATTTCCGCTGCTATTAAGTCTCTATTATGTTTTAGTCACTTATACTATGTCTATATCCGTGCACTGAGCGTTTTGCTCAGCCGTTACTTTCCTTTCCATGTCCCAAAACGGCAGGTACCCTAGGAAAGACTCGAGCATTTGGAGGACGTGCGTAGGATGGAAGCTGCTAGAGACTTCTTTTCCTTTTTACCTTCATATACTTATGCTTGTTCAGTCTTTCATTCATTTCTTTTGCTTTATTATGTTTTGGGCTTATGTTTGGGAACCGATGTTTGATTCTGGTTATCCCTATGGTCATGTAATGTTTTATACATTTATCCATGTATGCTTTGATGACACGCCATAATTACGCATGACATTCCATTATCAAAATGGGGTGTTACACAATGAGTCATGAGAAGTTGTGTTTTTTCAGTTTTGACTGTGTATTTTACAAGTTTTTTTTGGACTTTCATATATGATACTAATGTATCATGTTAAGTTGTCAACACATATATGATAGTTTTTATGATACTAATGTTACTTCTTTCTATAATGTCGTTTCTAGAGCAAGTTGTTTTTACAAGTTTTTTTTGGATTATCATATATGAAACTAATGTATCATATATGATATACCTATGTATCATATATGATATACCTATGTATCATATATGATAGTTTTGTTTGTCATCCTTTACATGTTTTTCAATATGCTTCTATTCTATAAAAAAATTGAATACAAGAACAATACATATGAAACAAAAAATCCATCTTACTTCCATTTCATAATAGAAAATTCCACGGGTTACAAGTTAAAACAAGTTGAATCCCCAAAATGAGGTACATCCTACTTTACCGCCAGCAACTTGTCTTCCCTACGATTATATCCAACTGTTTCCAATGGTACGTCAGGTGTGGGCGACATGACTCAGGGGTAGTCGGACTAATGGATTCCTATTAACCGATCCACGATCTAAGACTAGTTGACCCCAAGCTTAGAGCAACCCATCATGGGTTCTCTTGCATGCCGCGTACCCCTTTTCCCAGCGGATAAGCCATCCTACTGCTTCTAAACTAAATCAGTTCACTAATCTTTTTTCCTAGCCTAATGTTCTAGTGGGTTAAGCGTTAAAGCTTGTTAAGGTAGGCGACATGACTCGGGGGTAGTCGGACTAATGGATGCCTATTAACCGATCCACGATCTACGACTAGTTGACCCCAAGTTTGGAGCAACCCACCATGGGTTATCCTGCATGTCGCGTACCCCTTTCCCAACGGATAGGCTAAGCAAAGCGTAAGTCTATTACAGACGAAATTTAAAATAAAAGTCTTAAAACTGTTTTGTCTTTCTGCCTTTCTTGATCAGATGGCGCTCTTGGCGACATCCTTATCTTGTTCCTCCTTCCTTCTTTTGATTGCATCATTGATAACCTTGGTCTTTGCCGGTTGCATCTGGTGTTTTCTTGCGAATTCAAAAGCTTCCTCGGTTATCTGCTACCTCCTAGGATTCTTCTCATGTGATAGTATCTTCGTTGCGATCCTGAATCTTAGATTTAGTATCTCCTTTCTTTGTTCATTTGGATCAGTCGGGATGTCTAACACCCATCCTTTTGTAGTTTCTCCCTCGTAGTTCTCCATGCGCATCATGACAAATACACCACAGTCGACGTCGTTCTGCGTCGTTCCCCACTTTAGTCTTATGATGGTATGCTTTTTGAGTTTTTTGGTCATCTTGTGTTGGACGCTCTCTAGATACATCATAAACATTTTGAACTGCAAAACAAGTCCAAGTTTATCATATTTGTTATGTGTTAGTTTTTTTAAAGGCTTATGAGATGCACAGATGTTCATGTTTTTTTAGTTTCTTTATGTATTTAGTGACTTACCAGTAGATCACAATAGGTCTGGTACTTGCTTTCATAGGTGCTCGCTACTTTTGAATTGTCTATGATTGATACAGCGCCATTGTTGAGGTTAAACACAACCAAGTAGTAGTGCTGGTGAGAGATGACAGGGAAGAACACCTGTAGAGTTTTATAAGTTATATTTTTTGAATCTATTGTAAACTATAATATCATATATGTTCCAATCCTACTGCTTTTGATTGCATGTCACTCATCATATATGATAAGGTTTTATCATATATGTTATACTTTTTTTATCATATATGTTTTATCAATCTAGGAAACCATTTTATGTAATCAAGTGTTTACCAGATCTACACCCTTCAATTTCAGCAAATCATCATCTTCTCCCAACGAGCTTCTCATGTTTTCTTCAAATTTTCGAAACTGCTTGTGAACGTCATACTGTCCGTTTTGCAGCTTCCAGTCAAACATGTTGGCGGTCTGTATTGCATAATCAACAAGATATTTATTTTTTTTAGTTTCTGGACGTAACTTTTTTTAAAAATCATATATGATGTAAGATTTACTTACAATCATAGTCGACATGAAAACCTGTTTCTTCCTTCTCCCGCATGTGCGTGTGTCTTCTTCAAAGTTTAGAACTTGGGAGTAGGTGTCGATCACAGTTGCATCTACTTTGAGACCCGGAACCAGTGTCTCTATATTGTCCCTCATGCATGCATGTCTCTTGTCTGCTGTCTCGAATATGAAATCCCTGCAAACATAGTTCAATTACTTTTTATCATATATATATATATATATATATATATATATATATATATATATATATATATATATATATATATATATATATATATATATATATATACATATATATATATATATATACATATATATATATATATATATATATATATATATATATATATATATATATATATATATATATATATATATATATATATATATATATATATATATATATATATATATATATATATATATATATATATATATATATATATATATATATATATATATATATATATATATATATATATATATATATATATATATATATATATATATATATATATATATATATATATATATATATATATATATATATATATACACTAGCGTCGTAACCCGCCCAACGGGCGGGGTCGTTTTTTTTTGTTATTCCATAGTGTTTTTGGTTTGGTGTTTTGGGTTTAGTGTTTTGCAAATTTATTTTTTTAGTATATTTTTTTATAGGGTATGATTAATTAATGTTAAATTTATGTTTAATTATATTTAGTTTTTTTATTTATATTTATTTGTAATTGGACATATTAATATCAAAATGCACAAGATCAAGAAATGTTAAGGTTTATAGATATTAGAGCGATAAATAAAACTATCCCGACACTTTTTTATATACAAAAGGCACAATATTTAACACCTATGTTTTAGCATTAACAATCCTAATTACTTAAAAGAATGATGAAGTAAAACTATCAAAACATTTGTTAACAATGCTTATGGAGTTCGTTCAGGTCATATGTTGACCAACTTTTGAATATATTGACAAAAAACATTTAAGATTTTTCTTGACGCAATTTCTGAGAAATCGACCAACTTAGAAGATTAGCTTAAATGAATACTAAATGAAAGTTGGAGCATTTTTTTCATATTTATAATTTATATCTATAATCTATAACTATCTATAATTATATTATAAAGCATATTGGACCTTCTTAAAATAAAAAATTTAGACTTTTTTACCTACTAAATAAAACAAGTTGTTGATATTTTCATCAACATTATATACTATAACTCTCTCTAACAACATTTTGTAACAACCTATTAAAATAACATTTTTTTCTTTTAAATTAAAAAATCTTTTTATTTTATTATTATTTTTAAAATCTAATTTCATTATATTTTTTGCGCTCTTTAATTCAATATTTATTTTTATATATTTTTATTAACTTTTAGTCTTTTTCATTTTTAGTGGGTTTTTTTTTAATTCGATCTTTTACAAGTTTAACAATACAAAGTTAATGGTTAAAGATTATTTGTTAGCCTCAAAATTTGTTATTGGGTACTGCCATCGTATTGGGCGGGTACCATGCTAGTATATATATACGTTTTCACTCGATTAAATAATTCTAAGGAAAAAAGTATTTTTAAAAAAAACTTTTGCATGTGACATAAGATGGACTTACACTTGAGAACTAAATTGTGTTACCTTACTTTGGCCATAAAGTCAGTTGCAGTAAGAACTTCTACTGCAAACTACTTAGGATTGGTATTTTGTTACCAAGGTTCTTATATGTTAAACAATATAAATAAATTTTTGATTAACTATGGTGAAATATAAAGTTGTTCCCGTAAACTGACTCATAATGTTCTGCTTATTCAGCTTTCTACCAGGGACACAAAAAAACCAAATGCGCAATAATTCTTCCTGTAGATTACTTATTTATGGACATTCTTAGTATGCAACGAACTAAAACACACGATCTTGGAGTTGCCACATGTGTTTGGGAGCTGTTGTGTACATTAAAGTCAGGCAGGAAGATCATTTCTTACATTATACTGACATGAGGTCAGCTGAACTCTCTTTCTCTCATATAAGGGGACAAAAGTCTGATACACATAAATATCATGATGATGAAGATAATTGGTCTATGGCTTCATTGTATCCTTGTCTAACATTTTTTTATCGTTTATAGAACGTTTCTTATATTTGTGCATTTCATTTACACTTTATATAAGTGTTATTCTTGGCAATATACAGTGCTACAACCTCGCGAACTTTGAAATCACAAGTAACAGTTGGAGAATGTTAATCCCATATTGATAGGTGTGAAAACACCCATCTTTTTACCACTTAATTACAATAATAACCGAGCCAAAACGTGTATTTTATGTCATTTATGTCGGAATTATGCGTGGTTTGTGTTTTTTTTGTGATTTAGGACGAAAAGGTGAAAAGTGGAGAAAACACGGGATTTCACGGGCTTTTATCGAAGAAAAAGACAAAAGACGAAGTCAAGAAATCAAGAGTGGAAAAAGAACGGAATTCCAAGACCAATTCTGAAGATTTATCGAAGAACAAGTCTAAAGACGGAAGTTTAATAAAGCCGAAGAACTCGAGTCTAATAAATAAATTAATTATAAGACGAGTTTAATTAATCCCGAGACAAAGTCGATAAAGTCGAAGAACTTAAAAGACGAGAAGACGTGAAGAAAGAAAGAAAGAGGAGGCAACACATGCACCTCCCCATTTTCCTATAAATACCCTCCTAAACTCATTTAGGAGGGTTAGTTAGTTTTAGTTTTAGGAGTAGGAGTAGTTTAGTTTTAGTGAGAGAAAGTGACAGTTTCTCTCACTAGAACTTTAATCTTTCATCTTTTATCTTTCTTGTTTTCAATCAAACCTTTACTTTTTAAGCTTAATCTTGTCTTAATCTTCATATTATTAATCTCTCTTGTTAATCTCAATCTTGTTTTCATCATCTTTTTCATCAAGTTCTTATTTAAAGTTTTGATCTTTTAAATTTTCGTGACTTTAAGTTCATCTTTTTATGTTTTGATTCTAAAGTTTGTTTATTTTAAGTTTGATAAGTTGATTATTTGTGCTTATTGTGTTCTTTTCATTTTAGATTCGTACGAGTTTTTGGTAATAAGCTTTTTCCATAGCTTATTACTTTAGCTTTTCGGATCCCACACAAATCGGAAAGGGAAAACCCCTTTCCGATCGCATTATTCCGAGCAGCCACCCTCTTTCCGATCACCAGATCGGAAAAGGGTTTTAGAGGTTTCCGATTTGGCTTGTTTCCTTGATATTCCGATTGTAGCATATTTTTGGACATTCCGATTACCTCCAATTTTGAGATATTCCGATCTAGCTTATTTGTGGGTTATTCCGATTGCATCCAACATTACTGTATTCCGATTTGGGTTTTGCTTAACATTCCGATCTGGACCATTTGCAACATTCCAATCTGTACCATTTGCAACATTCCGATCATGCCTTTTGCATATTCCGATCAGGCCTTTCCGACGGGTACATTCCGATCGGATTCCAATTTGGATTCCGATCGGGTGTATTCCGATTGGTGGTTTGTTTTGTTTTAATATTTTGTTTTAGGTAAAGTATTAATTTTCCTCGTTTTATTTTTAGTCTATTTTAATTACGTCTTGCATTTTTATTTAGTTGTCAATTTACTTTTCGTTAAGTTTTAATTTTACGTTATTTAAATTCTCGTCATTTACCTTTAAAGTTTTAAGTATTGCATCATTTACGTTTCATCTAGTTTTAGTTTTAATTACTCGTCATTTATTTTTAAGTCTTGCACATTTATTTTACCAAAACCAAAAATATTATTTTCACCAAGAATAACTAATCTCACACAATTAACCGGAAATCAATTCGAGAAGATACCGAGAAAACGAACTTTCAACTAGCAAAAATCTTTACATTACATATCAATCCATAACACAAGATTTAGAAGAGATATTTAGAGAGAGAAAGAGAAGAAAAATAGAGAGAAAAAACAAGAGAGAATTTGGAAGGTTTATGTTTACTAGAGAGACAAAGTAAATGAACCAACACCCTCTTCCACACATGGAAGCGGGTATATATACCCTTGGCTTTTGGGCCTTGGGTTTAAGTGACATGGGTCGGGCTTGGCTTTGTCTTGGGCTTACGCCCCTAACTTATACAATATTAGCTTAAAGTCCAAGCCCGGTTTTCCCGACTAACCTATTACAATACAAGACCATTTACGACTAAGATGACCTATTACATTCTTGTTCGACTATATAAAATATAGGGCTAACAATCTCCCCCAATGTATCGGTCATCTTAAAAAGCTTAAAAAAGCATAAGATGATTGAGTGAATACATTCTTGTAGAGGATATCTTCCTGCTTTGGTCTTGTATCTTGGTCTTGATCTTGTTTGTAACGGCTTTGTTCCTTCATGCCTTGTGATCTTTATCTTGAGCCTTTGTCTTTTGACTTAGAGTGCTTGAGATCTTCAGTCTATCCTTGATAGTGTTCATCTTGTGCTCTTGTGACAAGATGACCTATTACCTTCTTACGTTCTTAAGTATCTTGATTATCGCCATCTTGTGCTCTTGTGACTTCTGAATCGACATTGGTTACACAGCTACACCACCTTCTTGATATAAATCAATATATATAGACACGGATGAAATGGCTTTGAACATTTCACCCTAACTCGGTAGCGTTTTACCTCCGGTCGGTGAAGACCGTTAGACGGTATTAGATACCGTACCTGTGATCGGGTAGATTCGATTAAGAACCTCCTTGACAGGGTTTCCCGGCGGTAGTAGCCAGTTCTCTTTACTCGACCGTCTCAAAGCAGACTGCGAACGTAAAGAGTGAATCAAAAAGGATACGGTTATCCGTTTGATTAGAGTCGTCAATTCAGAATTCCTGGAACAAGTTTGATTAAAAAAGAATCGCACCATTGTTGCTTTCCAGTTTGTCACAAGCTTGATTCATAGAGAATCTTGCGAGTCACCTACCGTAGTGCTGTTTGATGTTGAAACTGGAAGGATTTCCATTCGTCACTGTGAGCACTAAGGAGCGTCACTCTGAATGTTCTGGCAAGATCACACGGATTTTGCGAAGAAACCTGGAATCAAGTTTGAATCAATTAAGAATCCAAACTTAGTTGCATTCCAGTTCTCACAAGTTTGATTCGTGTTGAATCGCACAAGTTACCTACCATGAGCTTGTTTGATGCTGGCTCAAGCAAGATTTCCATCTTCATTGTGAATCGTATCACTCAGATGTTCTGGAAATATCACAAGGATAGGACTCGATTGTGTCCTAATGAGATGATAGAAAGATCTCGTTCGGCTCTAGACTCAATAAGTGCATTTTGGTAATCGGAGGATGGAGCAGACTGCCAACTTTTCAATATTAACTAACTCGGAGTGAGAAAGTCAATAGATACGTGTTGATCTCCGTGACAGTGAGACAATTTTCTTTTGAGAGAAACTCGAATGGCTGGGGAAGGGTTGTGCATCGCATCACTGGGTCCATGACACTTGTCTTCAAAAGATGTGTTAACCCGGTTTCTACTTAAGTTGCATAGAATATTCAACTCCTTCAATGCTTACCAATACGTCATCATTAGCACCTTGTTGTGATTGTTCTAGTGCTAACTTAAGTAATTGGTACGCATTCAGCTTCATTCCACTCCATCTTTCCTAAGGACAAATATTTCTAGCTATGGAATGTCCTTGGGTAGATCCCTCCGGTTCTCGTTGGATCATAGGACTTAGTTTCCTATCCTAAACCACCTTTTAACTCCATCGTTCCGTCGTGGATAGTAGGTTGTTTTGGGTAAAGATCGTAACCATAAAACCATTGAAAACCATTCAAAGTGCTTGATAAAAATCAAAACTTTTAACACTTTGAAGGTTTTATATTTTCAAAAAGCTCCCCCTACACACATGCACCGATATACGAAATAGTTTAGCATGTGAAGGAAAGAGTTGCACTTGAGTCTTTAAGATCACATGTTGCGATATATTACATTTTAATCACATTTTCTCCCCTATCTCTAATATAAAAACATAATATTAGAGATACCAATTGATTAAAATATGACATTTTCTAAAAACCGATTGGGAGAGAAACATGTGTGCACACATGAATTATGGAACATATTCAGTCGGGTCGCTCCCCCTCAACAATATATGTGTGTCTTGAGACAAAATTTGACAAAATTTTAGAAAAACGACACCACAAAATATGTTGAGGTACGGAGTTGAGATGCCTTTTCCGATATAATTTATTACTTATGACAGTTTTAAACCATTTTCGGAATGTGTTGGATACATAAAATATGACAATTTCTTAGATGTACCCAACAACATTAAAGGCTTGATTTTAAAACGCTCCCCCTCAAAAATTGATCAAAATAACATATGAAATTTTGAGATATAGAAACATCATATGAGGAAGGGAGTGTTGAACACACAATTTTGAAAGATTTAGAAAAACCTTTTGAGAAATTCTTGAAAATTGTGTTCAACGGTTTTAAAATAATCAGGATAGAAGACTTCTCTTCTATTGCTTAGGGAAAGCGCACTGAAACGTACACTTCCCTGTCGGGTCCGTTGTTTCATGAGCTCAAAACTTGGATTGTTTTGTGACTAGCTCATGACCGAGAAAAATAAATTTCCCGTTGTGAAGGATAAGTTATCATCCGTGATAAACTTTCCTTAAGTTGAAGTTCGAGGTCTAAGCTGACATTTACTTAGTAATCGTTTTTCATGAACTTAAAAACTTTGAATGTTTTTATAGGAAGCTCATGACCGAGAAATATTAATTTCTCGTTGGGAAGGATAAGTTATCGTCTGTGATAAACTTTCCTTATTTGAGGTCCGAGTCCTAAGCTGTGATGTGCTTAGAAGTCACCATGAGAGAAAAATCAAGCAGCTTCATTTGCCAAAACCTCCAAGTCTTCTGGAGTCATGTACTTCATACCAAGACGGCCAACGAGATACTGAAACCTATTTTGAGATAGGGCTTTAGTAAACAAGTCTGCTTTCTGATACTCAGTTCTGACAAAGTATAATTCCATGATACCACGTTCCACTTGTTCCTTGATGAAGTGATATCTGACTGCGATGTGCTTGGTACGGGAGTGTTGAACCGGATTGCAAGAGATGGCTATGGTCGACTTTGTGTCACAATACATAGGTATTTTATCAAAGTGGAAGCCATAATCCGTGACTTGAGTTCTCATCCAGAGGACTTGAGCACAACACGCAGATAGAGCCACATATTCTGCTTCAGCTGATGAGAGCGAAGTGCAATCCTACTTCTTTGACGACCAGCTCACAAGTTTGTCTTCCCCTAGAAATTGTACGCTACCAAAAGTGCTTTTTCGACTATCAAGGCAACCTGCGTGATCAGAATATGAAAAAGCTGTTAGATGAAAACCGGTTCCCTTCGGATACCAGAGTCCCATGTGAATGGTATTCTTAAGGTACCGAAAGATCCGTTTAACCTCTTTGAGGTGCTTTTGAGTAGGTCTGGCTTGATATCGTGCACAATAGCATGTGGCATGATGAATATCAGGCCTGCTGGCTATGAGGTACATAAATGACCCGATCATACTGCGATATCACGTACCATTGGTTGTTTAAATCACATGTTGCATCATTGGTTGTTTTGATTCATTCATTTAACGGGTATTGGTAAATTAATTCTAAAAGTTTTACTTTAAAACTTTTGAATAGTTTTAAATTTATCAACCGGTTCGAACACGCAGACAACTCGAAACCGATGGCGATGTGTGTATGTGTGCACTCACCGTGAGTTCAACAGTACCTACAAACATCAAGCAAGCCATGACTGATCATGCGTGGATTGAATCAATGCAAGACGAAATTTATCAGTTTGAACGCCTAAATGTTTGGGAACTTGTTGACAGACCCTATGGAATGTCAATTTTAGATTTCAAATGGATCTGGAAAAACAAACTGGATGAAGAACAAACCATCATCAAAAACAAATCTCGTCTCGTGGTTAAGGGATACCGTCAACAAGAAGGCATAGACTACGATGAATCATTCGCTCTAGTTGCTCGTTTGGAAGCTGTCAGGATATTCCTTGCTTATGCTGCACATAAGGGCTTCACGGTTTTTTAGATGGACGTTAAAACTGCTTTTCTCAACGGTCATTTGAAGGAAGAAGTGTATGTGAATCAGCCGGAAGGATTCATCGATCCTCATCATCCTGACTAAGTCTATCGTTTCAAAAAGGTTGTATATGGACTTAAACAAGCTCCAAGGGCATGGTACGAAGAACTATCAAACTTCTTGGTTTCCAAAGGATTTTCCAAAGGTTCTATTGATCCTACTCTCTATACTAATAAATATGGGGATGACATACTACTAGTGCAAGTTTATGTAGATGACATTATTTTTGGTTCCACGAACCCAAAACTTTCAAAATGTTTTGAAAAATTAATGCACAGCAGATTTGAAATGTCAATGATGGGGGAGCTAAAATTCTTTTTAGGCCTCCAGATTCATCAATCCCCACGTGGTATCTTCATTAACCAAGCTAAGTATGCTCAAGAGATAGTTAAAAAGCATGGTATGACCTCATGTGCTCGCGTTGGTACACCATTATCGACCAAATCCCTAGACGCTGACTTGTACTCATATCCCGTAGATCAAACGCGATATCGTAGTATGATCGGGTCACTTATGTACCTCATAGCCAGCAGGCCTGATATTCATCATGCCACATGCTATTGTGCACGATATCAAGCCAGACCTACTCAAAAGCACCTCAAAGAGGTTAAACGGATCTTTCGGTACCTAAAGAATACCATTCACATGGGACTCTGGTATCCGAAGGGAACCGGTTTTCATCTAACAGCTTTTTCAGATTCTAATCACGCAGGTTGCCTTGATAGTCGAAAAAGCACTTCTGGTAGCGTAAAATTTCTAGGGGAAGACAAACTTATGAGATGGTCGTCAAAGAAGAAGGATTGCACTTCGCTCTCATCAACTGAAGCAGAATATGTGGCTCTATCCGCGTGTTGTGCTCAAGTCCTCTGGATGAGAACTCAACTCACGGATTATGGCTTCCACTTTGATAAAATACCTATGTATTGTGACTCAAAGTCGGCCATAGCCATCTCTTGCAATCCGGTTCAACACTCCCATACCAAGCACATCGCAGTCAGATATCACTTCATCAAGGAACAAGTGGAACGTGGTATCATGGAATTATACTTTGTCAGAACTGAGTATCAGATAGCAGACTTGTTTACTAAAGCCCTATCTCAAAATAGGTTTTAGTATCTCGTTGGTCGTCTTGGTATGAAGTATATGACTCCAGAAGACTTGGAGGTTTTGGCAAATGAAGCTGCTTGATTTTTCTCTCAAGATGACTTCTAAGCGCATCACAGCTTAGGACTCGGACCTCAAATAAGGAAAGTTTATCACGAATGATAACTTATCCTTCCTAACGAGAAATTAATATTTCTCGGTCATGAGCTTCCTATAAAAACATTCAAAGTTTTTAAGTTCATGAAAAACGATTTCTAAGTAAATGTCAGCTTAGACCTCGAACTTCAACTTATTGAAAGTTTATCACGGATGATAACTTATCCTTCACAACGGGAAATTTATTTTTCTCGGTCATGAGCTAGTCACAAAACAATCCAAGTTTTGAGCTCATGAAACAATGGACCCGACAGGGAAGTGTACGTTTCAGTGCGCTTTCCCTAAGCAATAGAAGAGAAGTCTTCTATCCTGGTTATTTTAAAACCGTTGAACACAATTTTTCAAGAATTTCTCAAAAGGTTTTTCTAAATCTTTCAAAATTGTGTGTTCAACACTCCCTTCCTCATATGTGGTTTCTATATCTCAAAATTGTCATATGTTATTTTGATCAATTTTTGAGGGGGAGCGTTTTAAAATCAAGCCTTTAATGCTATTGGGTACATCTAAGAAATTGTCATATTTTATGTATCCAACACATTCCGAAAATGGTTTAAAACTGTCATAAGTAAAAAATTATATCGGACAAGGCATCTCAACTCCGTACCTCAACATATTTTGTGGTGTCGTTTTTCTAAAATTTTGTCAAATTTTGTCTCAAGACACACATATATTGTTGAGGGGGAGCGACCCGACTCAATATGTTCCATAATTCATGCGTGCACACATGTTTCTCTCCCAATCGGTTTTTAGAAAATGTCATATTTTAATCAATTGGTATCTCTAATATTATGTTTTTATATTAGAGACAGGGGGAGAAAATGTGATTAAAATGTAATATATCGCAACATGTGATCTTAAAGACTCAAGTGCAACTCTTTCCTTCACATGCTAAACTATTTCGTATATCGGTGCATATGTGTAGGGGGAGCTTTTTGAAAATATAAAACCTTCAAAGTGTTAAAAGTTTTGATTTTTATAAAGCACTTTGAATGGTTTTCAATGGTTTTATGGTTACGATCTTTACCCAAAACAACCTACTATCCACGACGGAACGATGGAGTCAAAAGGTGGTTTAGGATAGGAAACTAAGTCCTATGATCCAACCAGAACCGGAGGGATCTACCCAAGGACATTCCATAGCTATAAATAGTTGTCCTTAGGAAAGATGGAGTGGAAAGAAGCTGAATGCGGACCAATTACTTAAGTTAGCACTAGAACAATCACAACAAGGTGCTAATGATGACGTATTGGTAAGCATTGAAGGAGTTGAATATTCTATGCAACTTAGGTAGAAACCGGGTTAACACATCTTTTGAAGACAAGTGTCATGGACCCAGTGATGCGATGCACAACCCTTCCCCAGCCATTCGAGTTTCTCTCAAAAGAAACTTGTCTCATTGTCACGGAGATCAACACGTATCTATTGACTTTCTCACTCCGAGTTAGTTAATATTGAAAAGGTGGCAGTCTGCTCCAGCCTCCGATTACCAAAATGCACTTATTGAGTCTAGAGCCAAACGAGATCTTTCTGTCATCTCATTAGGACACAATCGAGTCCTACGCATTATCCTTGTGATATTGCCAAAACATCTGAGTGATACGATTCACAATGAAGATGGAAATCCTGCTTGAGCCAACATCAAACAAGCTCATGGTAGGTAACTTGTGCGATTCAACACGAATCAAACTTGTGAGAACTGGAATGCAACTAAGTTTGGATTCTTAATTGATTCAAACTTGATTCCAGGTTTCTTCGTAAAATCCGTGTGATCTTGCCAGAACATTCAGAGTGACACTCCTTAGTGCTCACAGTGACGGATGGAAATCCTTCCAGTGTCAACATCAAACAGCACTGCGGTAGGTGACTCGCAAGATTCTATATGAATCAAGCTTGTGACAAACTGGAAAGCAACAATGGTACGATTCTTTTCGAATCAAACTTGTTCCAGGAATTCTGAATTGACGACTCTAATCAAACGGATAACCGGATCCTTTTTTATTCACTCTTTACGTTCGCAGTCTGCTTTGAGACGGTCGAGTAAAGAGAACTGGCTACTACCGCCGGGAAACCCTGTCAAGGAGGTTCTTAATCGAATCAACCCGATCACAGGTACGGTATCTAATACCGTCTAACGGTCTTCACCGACTGGAGGTAAAACTCTACCGAGTTAGGGTGAAATGTTCAAATCCATTTCATCCGTGTCTATATATATTGATTCATATCAAGAAGGTGGCGTAGCTGTGTAACCAATGTCGATTCAGAAGTCACAAGAGCACAAGATGGCGATAATCAAGATACTTAAGAACGTAAGAAGGTAATAGGTCATCTTGTCACAAGAGCACAAGATGAACACTATCAAGGATAGACTGAAGATCTCAAGCACTCTAAGTCAAAAGACAAAGGCTCAAGATAAAGATCACAAGGCATGAAGGAACAAAGCCGTTACAAACAAGATCAAGACCAAGATACAAGACCAAAGCAGGAAGATCTCCTCTACAAGAATGTATTCACTCAATCATCTTATGTTTTTTAAGCTTTTTAAGATGACCGATACATTGGGGGAGATTGTTAGCCCTATATTTTATATAGTCGAACAAGAATGTAATAGGTCATCTTAGTCGTAAATGGTCTTGTATTGTAATAGGTTAGTCGGGAAAACCGGGCTTGGACTTTAAGCTAATATTGTATAAGTTAGGGGCGTAAGCCCAAGACAAAGCCAAGCCCGGCCCATGTCACTTAAACCCAAGGCCCAAAAGCCAAGGGTATATATACCCTCTTCCATGTGTGGAAGAGGGTGTAGGTTACATTTACTTTCTCTCTCTAATAGTAAAAAACCTTCCACCATCTCTCTTGTTTCTCTCTCTACTTTTCTTCTCTTTCTCTCTCTAAATATCTCTTCTAAATCTTGTGTTATGGATTAAGTAGAATTAACATTCATCTCCCCCAAAGGGAGGTCACACAATTTTACAAAATCTTAAACCTAGCATACTATGCTTGAGTCTTCGATCTTGTTCTTGTGAATATGCTGATGAGATCTTTGACTTTAGTCTTGAGCATGTTCTCTTGCCTTGACCTTGTGCATTCATCACTTGTGATATTTGCCTCTTCGTGACTTCATGATCCACATACTTATACTTTTATAAATTCTTGAAAGCTTCAGAGTTTGATACAGCGAAAGACTTGACTTTTAGACTTTCTTGAATTTGTTGAAGTATTAAGTACAGAAAGCACAAGCATGTGTTTACGACTTCTTCTGGATTGTACACTACAATGCCACCTTCTTGTTACGCTGCATAAGACAGTTAACAACAAAACATATACACGGATGAAATGGCCTTGAACATTTCATTCTAATTCGGTAGCATTTTACCTCCGGTCGATGAAGACCATTGGACGATATTAAATATCGTACTTGTGGCAGGTAGTTTCAATTAAGAACCTCCTTGACAAGATTTCGCGGGTAAACCCATTCTCTTTATTCGACCTTCCAAAGCTGACTGCGAACATAAAGAGTGAATCATTTAGATAATCATATCCGCATGATTTGAAGCCGTCAATTCATGTTCCTGGAACAAGTGAAATTCAATTAAGAACCGCACCATCGTTGCTTTCCAGTTGTCACAAGCTTGATTCGTATAAAATCTTGCAAGTTACCTACCAAGTGCTGATTGAGGTTAACACTAGAAGGATTTCCATTCGTCACTGTAAATACTTAATAGTATTACTCTGAATGTTCTGGCAAGATCACTAAGATATTGCGTAGAGGCCTAGAACGTGTTTAAGTTCAATTAAGAGTTAAACAACTGTTGCTTTCCAGTTATCACAAGTTTGATTCATAAAGAATCACAAAAGTCACCTACCATGAGCTTTTTGATATTCGCTCAAGAAGGATTTCCATCTTCATTGTAAATACTTTCGTGTTACTCGGATTTTCAGGCAAGATCATGAAGATTTTGCGTAGGACTCTTAAGATCTTTCTTTCTTTTCATAGTGTGTGAAGAAGCAAGGAATTATGAAAGTGTGTCCAAATGAGATATTTGATGATCTCAAATGGCTCTAGACTCAATCGTGCATTTTGGATTTTTAGTGATCAGAGGCTGGAGAGGAGTGCCACCATTTCAATACCAATTTATTCAGAGTGAATAAATCAATAGATAATGTGTTGTCTCCGTGTGATTAAAACAAATATCTTTTAAGAGATATCTGAGTTAGCTGGGATGGGTTGTGCATTGCATCACTGGGTCCATGATGTCTATCTTCAATATCGAGAATCATTGAAAAAATGATCTCAATAGCATATGTATTGACCCGGTTTCTGCCTAAGGTTGTAAGGAGGGCTTCTTTTTTTTCACCCTTTATCTTTACAATTCTTTTCATTCTTCAACCCCTTCAATGCTTACCAATACGTCATAACTAGCATCTTGTTGTGATTGTTCCAGTGCTAACTTTAGTACTTGGTCGGCATTCAGCTACGTTCACAATCTTTCTCCATCTTTCTTAAGGACTACTATTTCAAGCTATGGAATGTCCTTGGGAAGATTCCTCCGGTTCTAGAGGAATCATTGGACTTTAACCTATCCTACCATCCTTATGTCACCACAATCTTCACCGTCATGAATAGAGATGTTTTTGGGTAACTGTATGTCACCATGAAATCCATTTTGAAGTGCAAATCCATTTTGCTCCCCCTTAACATATGCCACGATATCCGAAAACATTTCGCACATGTCGGGATGAGCTATCACGTTAAGTCAAACCATTTATGATTAATCATTTCCCATATTAAATCACATTTTCTCCCCCATATTAAAAATATTAACCCAATCGATGTTTTTAATATCAATTGATTTAATAGCATTTTAAGAAAATTTGGGAAGAAAAATGCAAATCCATTATCTTCATGAATTACACAAGCTCCCCCTCAAATTAATGAGGGTGTGCTGAAACATAAATTAAATACCTTTTAAACACAAGTGTAAGGTATTTATCACGTGCAAAGATCATATATGATAAGGAATTCACAAGATTAGCGATTTATGAGGTTGGACCTGAATGATGGAGAACATCATGTGAAAGAAGCACATGGTTCTTGTTCACGAATGTTGGTCGCCTCATCACGTCTGAAGTTATCTCTTGACTCCATGTGTATGATTGATATCGTTGTCTTGACACCAATATGTGAACTTGGCACTCTCGTCATCAAGGATTCTGAATGCTTGGACAATTTCTCCCCTCAATTGTTGACCCGTGTTCTATTGAAAGAGCTGTAGTCGCCGTTTGAGTAGTCGCATCGTCGAGTATGTAGATATCAATTGTAAATTGCTACGGTTGGTGGAGATGATAAGTTCATAAAAACAAGATTTCTCTTGTTTTAGCAAATAAATTCACTGACACGTACATATATTCGTGTTAGATTGTGTTATTACGTAAACACAATCCCTTACATGGTTATAAAATAAACCATGCCCGAGAAAATTAATTCCCGTTGTTGAGTCAAAGCTTTCCGGTGAAATGCTTGAATTTAATATGAAAAGCGGGTTACTATCTGAAACAATAGCAAGCCAATTTGAGCATGTTTTAAAACATTTGAAATTCTGCTCGAACTTTATTTACAACCCCGTGTCATTATTGAATGACATTTCTAGTATCGTAAATATTATCGATTCCAGAAGACATGCTCTTTTTATCAAAACATTTTTAAACACACAATTTTGAAAGATTTAGAAAAACCTTTTGAGAAATTCTCGAAAAATTGTGTTCAATGTTTTGAAAAACAATTACTTGAGCTTAAGATGTTGAATATCTTACAAAACGAGCTCAAGTCCGAGAAGTTGTAAACTTCCCGTTGTTAAGGATAAGTTTATCATCGGCGATAAACTTTCCTTTTAACTGAAGAACGAGTCCTAAGTTGACATTTACTTAGAAGTCGTAATCATGAGCTTGAAAACTTTTGAATGTTTTAACGGAAAGCTCATGACCGAGAAAGATGAATTTCTCGTTAGGAGGAAAAGTTCTCTTATTTAAAAGATACACTTTCCTTTCTGAGCTTAAAACTTGGAATGTTTTAATACAAGCTCACGACCGAGAAAATTTAATTTCCCGTTACGAGGATAAGCTATCTTTAAAGATAAGCTTTCCTGAATATGAAGTCCAAGTTACAGTCTGATATTTAACTTTAAGTCATTGTGCATGAGCTTAAAAACTTCGAATGTTTTTAATATTAGCTCATGCCCGAGAAAAATTAATTTCTCGTTGTAAGGATAAGTTTATCACCGGCGATAAACTTTCCTTTTAATTGAAGAACGAGTTCTAAGTTGACATTTACTTAGAAGTCGTGTTCATGAGCTTGAAAACTTTAAATGTTTTAACGGAAAGCTCATGACCGAGAAAGATGAATTTCTCGTTATGAGGAAAAGTTCTCTTATTTAAAAGATACACTTTCCTTTCTGAGCTTAAAACTTGGAATGTTTTAATACAAGCTCATGACCGAGAAAATTTAATTTCCCGTTACGAGGATAAGCTATCTGATAGGTGTGAAAACACCCATCCTTTTACCACTTAATTCTGGCCAAAACAAGACCAACGCACGTATTTAATATCATTTGTTTGGAATTATGCGTGGTTTTTGTGTTTATTGTGTTTTCAGAGTCAACCGGATGAATATTGAAGAAAACATGGGATTGCACGGGTTTTATCGAGGAAAAACACTCAAGACGAAGCCTATTGTCCAAGAGATGCAAAGGATTTGAAGTCATTGTGCCTATTTGAAGATTTATCGAAGAATAGAGCCAAAGATGGAAGATTCATATATGTCGAAGAACTCGAGTCTATTAAACAAAAGATTATATGACGAGTTGGATTATTCACCCACACTTCTAAAGATCCAAAGTCGGAAACGTTTATTTAAAGAAGCGTGAAAGACCAAAGAAGAAAGAAGAAAAGAAGCCCAATACCAAAGCCCATTCACAAGCCCACTCCACACGCCTATATATATGGTTCTACTTCACAAAAATGACACACTTAGTCTTTTAGGTAGTTTTTAGTTTTAGAGAGAGAAAGTTCTAAACTTTCTCTCACTAGATTTCATCTTTTTCTCTTTCTAGATCAAAACATTTGTATTACTTTTCATTAATCTAGTTCAAGTTTTTATCTTTTAATCTTTAATCTCATCCTTCCTTTCTTTTACTTTTATTGATTTTGGTACAAATCTCGTATGATCCGTGTTGTTCATCAATGATTTGTGCTTAAAAAGTTGATTTCTTTTTATGTTTCCTTAAGTTTATACACTAATAAGCTTTAAGATCCTTGTTCTTTTTGGCTTATTGGTTGATTTAGCTTATTTTACTTTTTAAAGTTTTTATGAAAAGTTCATCTTTTTATTGATTTGATTTAAAAGTTGATTATTTTGAGTTTAGAAAAGTTTTTTTTAGTGCTTATTTGATCAGTATTTTATTGGATTCGAGCTTGTTGGTGATTGGCTTAATCTATAGCTTATTCCCTAGCTTTAAATCCGGATCATCATCATTTTCGGAAAGGGCAAAGCCCTTTTCCGACCGTGCATTCCGACCAAGGGTCACCCCTTCTTTCCGATCTATAGATCGGATAAGGGTTTTAACCACATTCCGATAAGCCCCTTTCCGATTGGATCTTTCCGATCTGGACCTTGTTTTGAGATTCCGACCAAGCCTAGTTTGTTTATTCCGATCGTGGACCTTTAGCCTTATTCCGATTGCATCTCTTGGTCCCTTATTCCGATCACACTCCATTGTACACATTCCGATCACTCGATCGGAATAATATTCCGATTGAGGGCTTTTTCCCTTATTCCGATTTAGCTTGTTTTGCTTTGTTCCGTTCTTACTTTCTTTTAGTAATTTTCAATTAAATTCATATTTTTACAAAGTGTTCCAAGTGTTAGTTTTTATTAAGTGTTCATTTATTTTCCTCATATAATTTTTTATTAAGTGTTCATTTATTTTCCTCATATAATCGTTAAGTTTCCAATCATTTATTTTTAAACTCGTCTTTTACTTTTATCATTCTAAGCTTTAAAGTTTACTCTTCGACACTTTATTCATTGTTATTAGATTAAAATAGATAAACAAACCATCACCTTTTCATTAACCAAGAACAAATCATTCCCTTAAGGCCAAGATCAATTCGAGAGGATATCGAGAGAACTTAGAACCCATATAAAATCAGAATATTAAATGGCGCCACTGCCGGCTCTTCTCGTTAAGATCAAAAGTTTTTTGTGAGAACTTGGATTTTGGGATCCGTTCGCCGTAAACGTTACTTTTTCATAAAAATCTTCAAAAACACTAAAAAATAAAAAAATTTCAAAAATCCAAAAACAATTAAAAACCATAAAAAACCAAAAATATTTTTGCTTTGTTTTTCTCTTGTTAGTTCTTTTGCAGGTGTATGCGCACTCGATCCACGTCTTATCAAGAGCCCGAGCCTCTCGATCACTTAGACATGGCTGGTGTACCACCTCCAAACAATAATAACAACAACAACCCACCTTTCAACAACATGAATAATAACAACAACAATGAGCCTCAACCGGATAATCGCCGATGATTGAATTGCTGCAAGCTCATGTAGATGGCAACACGGATCCAATTGTCATACCTCCAATTGCCGCCAACAACTTTGAGCTAAAATCAGGCTTTATCCAGATGGTCTCCGCTCAACCATTCTTGGGGCGTACCATTGATGATCCACACGACCACATCAAGAGATTCTTGCAACTCACTAACACGGTCAAGTTCAATGGTGTTCCACAAGAGGTAATCCGTTTACAACTTTTTCCCTTTTCTTTAGAGGGACAAGCCCGGCATTGGCTTGCTAAGGAACCGCCACAGAGTATTCTCTCGTGGACGGATTTGGAAACCAAGTTTATCAATTACTTTTTCCCACCCTCTCGTACTACCGCTTTGCAGAATGAAATCATAAATTTTGAACAAAAGTACGATGAGTCGTTCAGTGAATCTTGGGATCGTTTTAAAGATCTTTTAAGAAAATGCCCACAACATGGTTTTACCAAAGTACATCAAATTAATACTTTTTACAATGGTTTAAGCATGAGTGACCAAGATTCACTAAACAGTGCCTCGGGGGGTAATCTTTTGGCTAAGACTTCCAATGCTGCTTGGGATATCATTGAGAATAAGTCTCGTGTGCAAACCAAGAGTGTTCGGACCAATGTCGCTAGTGCTAGCACTAGTGACAGCGACAAGCGATTGGACAAAATCACTATGCTTCTTGAATCGCTTGTTACCCACACCGTCAGCAACAACAACAGCAACAACGCTAAAAACGCTCAAGTCAATGCTGTCAGCCAACCTTGTGAGATATGCGGTGGTCCTCACTCTTACACCACTTGTACCGCTACCCAAGACTACCCTGCTGAGAATGTGAATGCAGCTTATGGCACCTATCCTCAACCTGCTTATCAAGCCCGTCCTCAAGGTGACCGTAACTTGCTTAGCTACCGCTCCAACAACTATCTCTCACCACCTGGTTTTACTCCTAACAACCAAAACCAACAACAAAACCTCAACCGACCTCCTCAACAACAACAACAATCTCGTACACCATACATCCCTCCTCACAAACAGCAACAACCACCTCAACGAAACAACCAAGTTTACCAGCAACCTGCTTATCAACCACCCACATACACTGCTCCTTCCAACCAAACCCCCGCATCACATCAAGACATTGGAACCTACATGAGGACTAACGATGTGATCGTGGATAATCTCCAACAGGAAGTGCGCAACTTGAAAGCAGATCTGATGAAACAAGGGAATGATCTGAGAGCTGATATGAAAAACACTATGGATAGTCAAACGAATGATTTAAGAAACATGATGGCTAGTTTCTTCCACGGTAATCAACCCTCTTCTTCGGGTACTCTTCCGAGTAACACCGTTGCGAATCCAAGAGGGGAGATGAAAGCAATCACCACTCGCAGTGGCAAAGGTACCAAGGAACCCGAGCTTCCTATACCTCCACCGGTGGTTGTGACTAAGGAAAACGAGTCACCTGCTCCTATTCTTCATCCTTCTCCTTCCCCAATTTCTCCACCTCCTACTTCTACCCCTCCTCCACCCAAGGATGTGAGTGATCCTATTCTCCCAAAGCCTTCCTCTTCTCCCAATATACCTTATCCATCTAGGTTGAGGAAAGAGAAGCTCAAAAGCAAGGACGATATTCAGGTTTCAAACTTTCTTAAGATGTTCAAACAATTGAATTTTAACATCTCCTTCGCTGAGGCTCTCGCTCACATGCCTAAATATGCGAAAATGTTTAAAGATCTTCTGAGCGACAAGGAAAAGCTTCTCGATATTTCCAACACCCAACTTAATGAGAATTGCTCTGCAGTGCTCTTAAGGAAATTGCCAACCAAGCTTGGTGATCCGGGTCGTTTCTTAATCCCTTGCAATTTCCCGGGAGTAGAGAATTGCATGGCCCTAGCCGATCTAGGTGCCAGTATTAATCTCATGCCTCTAAGCGTTTGGAAGCAATTATCTCTACCCGAGCTAGTCCCCACCAAAATGACTTTGGAATTAGCTAACCGTACGGTTGCTTATCCAGTGGGGATAGCCGAAGACGTCATTGTAGGAGTCGACAAATTCACCTTTCCTACGGATTTCGTTGTCGTCGACTACGAGATGGACCCCCGTGTGCCACTAATTGTTGGTCGTCCATTCCTGAGGACCGGTCGCACTCTCATTGATGTTGAAGCCGGTGAGCTTATCATGAGAGTGGGTGACGATAAAGTAGTCTTCAACATGGGAAAGTTGTCTAAACAGCCTTATTCATATGAGAGTGTTAATTGTATTGACGTTCTTGATGAGGCTTGTGAAGAACACTTCCAAAATGCTTGCAAAAGTATTCCTACTTCTCTTCCCAATGTTGAAACCGTTGCCTCTATCGATTCATCATTGTCTCTATTTGGAGATAGTGATTTGTTTTGGAAAAATCTTGAAGACACCATGGGAGATGAGAACTTATCTACTGATGATTCTCCTACCGATGGGGACGAAGACATGCATTTCTTTGAAAGCCTTCTCAACAAAGATAATCCTTCTCCTCCATCTCCCACGGTTATTGCTATCGATACTCCGACTTCGAATACGCCTCCCGTCGAAAATCCTCCGGATTTAGAACTTAAGGAGTTGCCACCCCATCTCGAGTATGTGTTCCTTGACGAAGAGAAGAAGTCGCCAGTCATCATTGCTAAGGATTTGAAAGATGAAGAGAAAACTCGCCTCATCGCCGTGTTGAAAGATCACAAGAAGGCTATCGCTTGGAAAATTTCTGATATTCGTGGAATTGATCCTCACTTCTGCACACACAAAATTCTCATGGAGGATGACTTTAAACCCACAATTCAAAGCCAACGAAGGGTGAATCCAAAAATCCATGAAGTTATCAAAACAGAGGTTATCAAACTTCTTGATGCGGGTATGATTTACCCTATTTCGGATTCACCATGGGTTAGTCCAATCCATTGTGTGCCCAAGAAGGGCGGAATAACCGTTGTTCCTAATGAACACAACGAGTTGATTTCCACTCGTCTCGTTACTGGGTGGAGAGTTTGTATAGACTACCGCAAACTCAATGATGCCACGAGAAAGGATCATTTCCCTCTACCTTTTATGGACCAAATGCTTGAACGATTAGCGGGTAATGAATATTACTGCTTTCTTGATGGTTTCTCGGGTTATTTCCAAATACCCATCGATCCCCAAGATCAAGAGAAGACAACATTCACTTGCCCCTATGGCACATTTGCTTACAAAAGAATGCCTTTTGGCTTATGCAATGCGCCCGGGACTTTCCAAAGGTGCATGTTAGCTATCTTCCATGACATGGTTGAACAAACCATGGAAGTCTTCATGGATGATTTCTCGGTCTTCGGGGATTCCTTCTCTTCTTGCCTTGCCAATTTGGAACGTATGCTTAAGCGGTGCGAAGACACTCGCCTTGTTCTGAATTGGGAAAAATGCCATTTTATGGTAAAAGAAGGCATCGTGCTAGGACACAAAATCTCCAAAGCCGGTCTTGAAGTAGACCGTGCTAAAGTCGATGTTATCGCTAAGTTGCCTCCACCTTCAACCGTGAAGGGTGTGAGAAGTTTTCTGGGTCATGTGGGCTTCTACCGTCGATTCATCAAAGATTTTTCTCAAATCGCTCGCCCGATGACCCACCTCTTGGAAAAAGATACTCCTTTTATCTTTTCCAAAGAGTGCCTTGAAGCCTTCAACTCGCTTAAGGATAAGCTTACTAAGGCACCCGTCTTAGTTACCCCTAATTGGGAGCTGCCTTTTAAGTTGATGTGCGATGCTAGTGATTATGCTATTGGAGCGGTTCTGGGACAAAGAGTGAACAAACACTTCCAACCAATCCATTACGCTAGCAAGACAATGACGGGGGCTCAATTGCATTACACGACAACCGAAAAAGAGCTTTTAGCTATTGTCTATGCCTTTGAAAAGTTCCGCCCCTATCTTGTCCTTTCCACAACAATCGTTTACACCGATCATTCCGCGTTGAAGTACTTGTTGACAAAGCAAGATTCCAAACCAAGACTTCTTCGCTGGGTTTTGCTACTCCAAGAATTTAAAATAGAAATTCGCGATAAAAAAGGAGCTGAAAACCTAGCCGCGGATCATCTCAGTAGACTTGAGGATCCTTACCAAGGGGCTCATCCGAACAAAGAAATCAATGATTCTTTTCCCTTGGAGACCTTAATGTCTATCAACTCGACTGCTGATGAAACCCCGTGGTTTGCGGACATTGCAAACTACTTGGCGGGTGGAATTCTCGTTGACGGGTTAACATCCCAGCAAAAGAAAAAAATCTTCAAAGACATCAAGACTTACTTTTGGGATGACCCGTATCTTTTCAAACAATGTGCCGACTTGATTATTCGCTGATGTGTTGATGGACCGGCAGCCTTAGAAATCCTTGATGCTTGCCACAAAGGACCCACCGGTGGTCACTTTGGTCCCAACTACACCGCCAAAAAAGTGTTTGATTCGGGATTTTATTGGCCCACCATCTATCGTGACGCTCACGAGATGGTTAAACGATGTGATGCTTGCCAAAAACAAGGCACGATCACACATAAAGACGAGATGCCTCAGAATTTCATTCAAGAGTGTGAAATCTTTGATGTTTGGGGTATCGACTTTATGGGGCCATTCCCTTCCTCTAAAGGAAACAAATACATCCTTGTAGCTGTTGACTACGTTTCAAAGTGGGTTGAAGCCAAAGCTTTACCTACTAATGATGCAAGTGTGTTTTGTAACTTTTTGAAATCGCTGTTCGCTCGATTCGGCGTTCCTCGTGCTATTATCAGTGACCGCGGGACTCATTATTGCAATGATCAATTTGCAAGAGTCATGGCAAAGTATGGTGTCAATCACCGTCTTTCCACCGCCTATCATCCCCAAACCAATGGGCAGGCCGAGATATCCAACCGTGGATTGAAGCGAATTTTGGAGCGTACTGTGGGAGAGCATCGTGCCGCGTGGGCCGATAAGTTAGATAATGCTCTGTGGGCTTTCCGTACTGCTTACAAGACCCCGATCGGTTGTACACCTTATCGTCTTGTGTACGGGAAAGCATGCCACCTTCCCATCGAGCTGGAGCATAAGGCGCACTGGGCCTTGAAGTGGGCTAACTTCGACATCAACAAAGCCGGTGATCATCGTAAGATTCAACTCAACGAGCTCAATGAATTGAGGAATGAAGCTTATGAGAACTCGCTGATCTACAAAGAGAAGACGAAGATCCTCCATGACGCAAAAATCAAGAACCGAGAGTTCCACGTTGGTGATCAAGTCTTACTTTTCAACTCTCGGTTGAAGATCTTCTCTGGCAAGTTGAAGAGCCGCTGGTCTGGTCCATTCACCGTCGCCAAAGTCTTTCCATATAGGACCATTGAGCTTTCTCAGCCAAATGGGCCCAATTTCAAGGTGAATGGCCAGCGTCTGAAGCTGTACTTTGGTGAGGACATCTCGCAGGAGATGATTCCATCCCTCACCACGTTCCCCATGAACTAATTTTGGGTCGAGTCAGGCTCGTGACTCGGTTATCAAAAACAAGCGCTCCTCGGGAGGCAATCCGAGTATCTATCCTTTTATGTTTTAACCTCCTAAGTGTAGGGGGACCTGTATAGGTGTTTGTTTTTGTATGGTGATGTGATTACATGGATTAGTGCACTCTTGGAATCTTTGAAGAACCGTGCTCCCGTGTTATCCGAAATCCGGTTCTATCTCTCAACTATCGTGATTCAATTTTTTTCATACTCACATTTGAAATTGATCACGTTAGTCGTCTCTTCCTTAACTTGAGTTAACCAACGTGCACAATGTCATAAGTGTAGGGGAGAGTTTTCCCACATGCTTAAACATTGAGGACAATGTTTATCTTAAGTGTAGGGGGGACTTCTATCGAAGTTTTAAGTGGACTTTTCCATGAAAATGCCTTCATTTAACCGGAAAATCATCTTTTTCAACATTTTTCAAATTTTTAATTAACTTTGGCCATTTAGTCGTAATTTTTTAAATTTTTATTGTTGCTTTCATATGTATATATTCCGCAATAAAGCCAAATTTTAATAAAGTGGTGTAGCTAGTTTAGAAGTCTTTGACATATTAGGCCTGTTGCGTTTATTTTGACTCAACCCGAATAGACTTATCCAAGTTTATTCTAGCTAGTATCCTTAACCATGTAGACCTTAATTGGTTTATTAGGCTAAGCATCCACGAGTCTCATTACTTGAGATTTTAAATTGTGGAGAACGAGAAATGATAGAGTCAATTATAAGTCGGTATTCTTGCACAAGCTCACTTGGTGTAATTATTTGCCTATTCTCCCATCACTTGCTAATAATTTATCTGCAATAAGTAAGGTCGTACGATTTGAAAAGTTACTTAGCTTCTAGCCCAAGATCGTTTAAAAGTTGCTCGGTAATGATAAGAGTTCATAGCCAAGGCATAACTTATGAAGCGGGGCGCGAAGATTGGCGAGTCCGAAAAGGCCCTAACAAGGCATGAGGATTCCATTTTATTGCCGAAGATCCAAAAGTGATGTGAAAAGCATTATTCCTAAAATCAATATGAAGGATCAAGACTCACGACGAAAAGCAATCAACTCCCATAAAGATCATGGAGAAGTCTATCCGAAAAGACCCTAACAAGGTATGAGGATAAATAGATCCAAGTCCGAATAGGAGGCGGATCGTTGTATCTCGAAATCCCAATTAGAGATTGAAGAAATAATCATGAAGTCGTGGTCAACAAAGTTGGAGTACCCCTCAAAAGTCTCCAAGTGAAGAAACTCTATTACGATGAGAAGACCATTATCTCAAGCACGTCTCTCAAGATATGAAGTATGAAGTACATGCCAAATATCGGCCCGAGAAAGGTCTCAAATCGCGAACCAAGTTATGCCAAGATATGAACTTTTTGATATCCCGAGAAGCAGTTTTAAGAGATTTTGTCCTTTAGCTAACTATTGATCAAATCGTCCTACTTTGCTTTCAGCCTAAACAAACTATCGAAATAAGTCCAAAAATGCATCTTCATGATCATTCTAAGACAAAAATAAAATATAAGAGATACACCTAGGAATAAGGGAGTCTAAGCATTTAATTAAGCCATGTGTGTGAGTGTTTGAATTGCTAACTTATAATAACAATGATCTCGTTTTTAAGCTTAGTTTGGGGAACGTGAAACTTGAGGGTGATAAATCTTCGCAGCACCGAAGCCTTAATGTAAGTCCTCGATCTCTTTGCAAGTTATTTCCACATAACTATTTTCTATCCTTTTGTTTACTTTAAAGTTTTAATTTCTCTTAGTACTTTAATTTTTGTTTAGTAGTATTTTAATAAGGCCAAGGTTGATTGATCATGAGAAAAGTGTAAATGTGCTTTGTCACTAAGCATTGCATGAGGGCATGGCAATGGTTAAGTGTAGGGGATTTGATAGGTGTGAAAACACCCATCCTTTTACCACTTAATTCTGGCTAAAACAAGACCAACGCACATATTTAATATCATTTGTTTGGAATAATGCGTAGTTTTTGTGTTTATTGTGTTTTCAGAGTCAACCGGATGAATATTGAAGAAAACATGGGATTGCATGGGTTTTATCGAGGAAAAACACTCAAGACGAAGCCTATTGTCCAAGAGATGCAAAGGATTTGAAGTCATTGTGCCTATTTGAAGATTTATCGAAGAATAGAGCCAAAGATGGAAGATTCATATATGTCGAAGAACTCGAGTCTATTAAACAAAAGATTATAAGACGAGTTGGGATTATTCACCGACACTTCTAAAGATCCAAAGTCGGAAACGTTTATTTAAAGAAGCGTGAAAGACCAAAGAAGAAAGAAGAAAAGAAGCCCAATACCAAAGCCCATTCACAAGCCCACTCCACACGCCTATATATATGGTTCTACTTCACAAAAATGACACACTTAGTCTTTTAGGTAGTTTTTAGTTTTAGAGAGAGAAAGTTCTAAACTTTCTCTCACTAGATTTCATCTTTTTTTCTTTCTAGATCAAAACATTTATATTACTTTTCATTAATCTAGTTCAAGTTTTTTTCTTTTAATCTTTAATCTCATCCTTCCTTTCTTTTACTTTTATTGATTTTGGTACAAATCTCGTATGATCCGTGTTGTTCATCAATGATTTGTGCTTAAAAAGTTGATTTCTTTTTATGTTTCCTTAAGTTTATACACTAATAAGCTTTAAGATCCTTGTTCTTTTTGGCTTATTGGTTGATTTAGCTTATTTTACTTTTTAAAGTTTTTATGAAAAGTTCATCTTTTTATTGATTTGATTTAAAAGTTGATTATTTTGAGTTTAGAAAAGTTGTTTTTAGTGCTTATTTTAAAGATAAGCTTTCCTAAAATTGAAGTCCGAGTTACATTTTGATATCTAACTGTAAGTCATTGTGCATGAGCTAATAAACTTCGAATGTTTTAATATTAGCTCATGCCCGAGAAAAATTAATTTCTCGTTGTAAGGATAAGTTTATCATCGGTGATAAACTTTCCTTTCCTTGAGATCCGGGGTATAATCTGAAATATAATTATACGCCATTTACACGAGCTTAAAACTTTTGAATAGTTTTAATGTAAGCCCGCGTCCGAGAAAAAATTAATTTCTCGTTAATGAGGATAAGTTTATCATCGGCAATAAACTTTCCTTTATTTGAAGATCGGGTCATCATCTGATATATAATGATGAGCCTTATACACGAGCTTAAAACCTTTGAATGGTTTTAGGATAAGGGCTCGTGTCCGAGAAAACTTAATTTCTCGTTTTGAGGGTAAGTTATTGTTGCGTAGATAAACTTCCCTTTTTCTGAAGTCCGGGTCATCGTCTGTAATTTAACGAGGAGCCATATACACGATCTTAAAAACCTTTAAATAGTTTTCAATTTAGCTTGTGTCCGAGAAAAATTAATTTCTCGTTTTGAGGGTAAGTTATCATTGACGAGATAAACTTCCCTTTCTTTGCAGTTCGGGTCACAGACTGTTATTTGACTATGAGCCATTGTGCATAAGCTTAAAAAACTTGGAATGTTTTGAATACAAGCTCATGCCCGAGAAAAATTAATTTCTCGTTAAAAGGATAAGTTTATCATCGGTGATAAACTTTCCTTTCTTTTATGTACGAGTTAAAGTCTGTGATGTGACTATAAGTCCTGTACACGAGCTTAAAATCTTTGAAATTAATAATAGCTCGTGTCCGAGAAAATTTAATTTCTCGTTGTAAGGATAAGTTTATCATCGGCGATAAACTTTCCTTTATTTGAAGATCGAGTTACAGACTGTAATGTGACTGTAAGTCCTGTACACAAGCTTAAAATATTTGAATAATTTTAATAATAGCTCGTGCCCGAGAAAAATTAATTTCTCGTTTTTGAGGATAAGTTTATCATCGGCGATAAACTTTCCTTTCTTTGAGGATCGAGTTACAGTCTGTTATGTGACTGTAAATCCTATACACGAGCTTAAAACCTTGGAATAGTTTTAATGTAAGCTCGTGTCCGAGAAAATTTAATTTCTCGTTTTGAGGATAAGTCATCATCGGGATGAACTTTCCTGTCTTTTGAGAGCGAGTTACAGTCTGTTATGTGACTGTAATTCCTATACACGAGCTTAAAACCTTGGAATAGTTTTAATGTAAGCTCGTGTCCGAGAAAATTTAATTTCTCGTTTTGAGGATAAGTCATCATCGGGATGAACTTTCCTGTCTTTTGAGAGCGAGTTACAGTCTGTTATGTGACTGTATGTCCTTGTGCATGAGCTTAAAAACTTCGAATGCTTTTAAATTTAGCTCATGCCCGAGAAAACTTAATTTCTCGTTAAGAGGGTAAGTTATCGTTGCGTAGATAAACTTCCCTGTCTCTGAAGTCTGGGTCACCGTCTGTCATTTAACGAGGAGCCATTATACACAAGCGTAAAACTTTTGAATAGTTTTAAATTTAGCTCGTGTCCGAGAAAAATTAATTTCTCGTTTTAAGGATAAGTCATCATCGGGATGAACTTTCCTGTCTTTTGAGAGCGAGTTACAGTCTGTTATGTGACTGTAAGTCATATACACGAGCTTAAAACCTTGGAAGTTTTAATGTAAGCTCGTGTCCGAGAAAATTTAATTTCTCATTTTGAGGATAAGTCATCATCGGGATGAACTTTCCTGTCTTTTGAGAGCGAGTTACAGTCTGTTATGTGACTGTAAGTCCTTGTGCATGAGCTTAAAAACTTCGAATGTTTTTAAATTTATCTCATGCCCGAGAAAACTTAATTTCTCGTTAAGAGGGTAAGTTATCGTTGCGTAGATAAACTTCCCTGTCTCTGAAGTCCGGGTCATCGTCTGTCATTAACGAGGAGCCATTATACATGAGCTTAAAACTTTTGAATAGTTTTAAATTTAGCTCGTGTCCGTGAAAAATTAATTTCTCGTTTTAAGGATAAGTCATCATCGGGATGAACTTTCCTGTCTTTTGAGAGCGAGTTACAGTCTGTTATGTGACTGTAAGTCATTGTGGTAAGCTTAACCATGAATCCCCTGAGACACTTGTTTTTCCGATATCTACTTCTTCAGCAACCAAACTCTAAGAGTGTCCTTAGTTGAATGGTATACAACGATTGGACCGCTTCGTTCTTTTGGAACATCAACTTTGGTACCTGCATTCTCATTAGGAATTTGCATGCTTTGACATGGGTTAGCGATATCAATTTTAGGAGCACGTGGGGGTACACAGTTAGCTTTACTTGTGTCAGAAGCGACCTGAGTAGATGATTCACTTGTCATAGCTGGCAAACGTTTCCTTTTATAGAAAAACTTAAGTTTAGGCTTAAGTGATGTGTCATCTTCTACAATTTCCTCCCTAGTAGTCTTAGTAGAATCGGAGACTATCCTAGTTAAAGGGCACTCGTTTCCTACAAGAGTGAAAGTTCTACCAGTGGGGCACCAAACTTTACCAATGGGTTTGATTTTAGCTATCCACTGGGATTTAAGTCTAGCACGGGAGTTCACCTCATTAAGTAATTTCTTGACACAAGCATCATGATTTGCTTTAAAGACACATTTCCTACATGTTTTACAAGTAGCGTATTTCAAGTCCGAATAGGATCTAGAATTCCTAGATGATTGATTGATGCTCCTTTGATATGACATGCTACGGTTAGCAGTGTTGGGTAATCTAGAAGGCATCTGACTAGGTTTGAAATTCCTATCTCTTACTTGTGTCTTTTGAATAGCTTCCCTTTGACCAAAATTGTGGTGAACGTCATTTGAACTAGTTCTAGACGTGGTCTTGGTATTTTTAGAGAAACTAGAGGCAATCATGTGTTTAGGTCTTGCTAAAGCTGTTTTGGTCACATTGGGCCTAGTTGCAGGAGTGACTGGTCTAGAAAGATGAACCAAATCAACTTGGGAGGCAAACCGTGGTCTCGAGGATTGTGATCGCTCGAATCTAAATGCAGTCGGTTATCGAATGAACTGATTTGTAGGCGTTTTCCCCAAGATTGATGTTTTTTCAAGCTTAGTGTCCACACTAGTTCCTTTAGTTTTCCTCAATTCGTTTTTCAACGCAGCTATAGCAAAGACCTTTTCCTGTACTTGAGCCCTTAAAGTCTCATTCTCTTTGAGCAATTCATCTTGAGATGCCAACTTAGATTCAAGCAACTTAATTTGTTTCAAAAGATTATCCTTTTCAGCTTTAGAATCTAGAACAGTTTGATCCAATTTTCGTTCAAGAACAACGTTTGACTTTTCAAGTTTTTTAGAATATGTTTCAAATTTTTCCGTTTTCTTTGAAAATTCAATTTTGGCATCCTCAAGCTCTTTGGATTGCTGAGCTAAAATCGTTTCAAGTTCTTCAATCCTAGAATCAGAATTATTTAAAGAAGCAGTCATAAGACACTTATCATGATGTTTAGCATTTTGAACACTCTCTCCCCCATTATGACTCACATCGGATGAATCAGAAGTGGTATCGCTATCACTCTTTTCCATCCCATGTTTGGCATAATTAGGTTCAGAATGCTCAATATGCTGTATATTGTTGAAACTTGGCACCTGAACAGTTGGTGCTTGTGACTTGCTGCTCGTTTCATGCGTTCCTCCTGATTCCTTGCCATTGCTTACCTTGACGACCAAATTGGCACTTATTTCATACACCAGGCAAATCTGATCATCTTTTGACGACAGCTTGAAACGTGTCTCTCTTTCATGTTCATGAGGTATTGCTGCATCCAATGATTTAGACGACTCCTTGATTCTTTGAATCTGATCCTTTTTCAACCATATCTCGTTGTAATTAACTAACCTGACCTCGATACTCTTCTCAAGTATATTGATGTGATTGAGTAAACCACGTCGAAAGGTTTCAGTTTGGCAACCTGTATGCTTGTTGAAAATCTGGTGAAGGATTGGAGTCGAATAATCAAAAGGAGGTACCATTGTTGAGGCAAAGAAATCCTTTAACTGTGTGCGAAGGATTTCTATACATATCTTCGCGTTATCCTCATGAAGAGTCTCCCTTTCAAGTTGCAACCGTAACTCATCCAAATTATTGAAAATCTTCTCGTTGAAATTATCCTCTTTGCCAAAGAACATTTGAATCGTGAATGGAAGTTCAGTCATGTTGTGCGGATAGAGAATTGCAAGATGTGTCTTGAGCTCGTGAAAGATTTCCAAAGTTTTTTGACGCAAGTTGATGTCTTTGAGTTGCATGTGTTGCAGTTCTCCCTCGTGAACTGTTGAAGTCAACGAATCCATTGAATGTTTAATGAAAGGTAAGTGGCAACGGGAGAGTATAATTCGACGAGAAATTGATTTCTCGGGTTTTTACAAACCAACGAAAAAATTCGTAAATGACTCTAAAAAAAAATCCTCGATAGAGGATATGACTCTTCTCTCGGCTCAAGAATTTTTTGTCGACTCAAACGTTTGATAAAACAATCCCGATACTAATAGATCCAATTACCTCAGTTTTACAAAGTAAGTAAACTCGACCCAAGTCGAAATACCCCTAGTCACCTAATACAAATAATTTGAAGCTTACTTACACGAAATAAAATATGGCCCACTCACACAATATGTAACACACAATATTTTTAAAAAAAAATCACACGTCTTGTTTGATTTTTAAGATTGTTGAGTTGAAAAATATCAGACACAGTGCCCTTCAATCAATTAAAAAAAAAAATCCCACGAATATAAACTTTAATAAAATACTGTGTCTGTGTATAGCCCACGTATAAACTTTAACACAAACCCACATATAAAAACTTTAACACGCGTTCCTATATTTTAGGAAAGAAACGTGGCTTACTACAGGCCACGTATAGTAACCTCCGCCCAAGATATTTGATATAATTACTCTGATCCTAAACTTGCCTCCTCAAAACTTCCGTCCCTTTATATATTATCTTACTCTCTTTCACAGATAAACAAAAAAACTGGCGAGCTTCCTCAAATCCTCCGCCCCTCAAAAGACTTGAAACAAATCTTAAACACTCAAAACACATATCAAACCTCCGTTTCCCTTATTATCTAACACAATCTCACTGAATCTGATCCTTTAATCACATGCATACAACAAAAAATTAAAGCTTTTTATAAACCTACTGATGTTCGAATCTAAAGAAGCTCCTGACGAATTCGAAAGTGAAACGACTTCAAGATCAATAAAATGATCTCGAGTAGGTTAATTATGTTAATTGCATATGTTTGATTGTCGTTAAGAGTCTTCGATCAATGATGGTTTTAGTTTGACTGAGATCTTAGGTTTGTGTCGTGTGTTGAGTATGTCGAGGGTGGGTGGGTGAGTTGGAGTTAAGGGTCTGGGTCTAGAGTGTGAGGGGTTCGAGTCAATGTTTCAAGAGAGGAGTGAAAGAGGATGTCGTGAGTGTGTCGAGGTTGGGTGTGTAGAAGTCGAGGGTGAGGGTGGTTATTTTGGGTTTTGTTGGTCGAGAGTCGAGGAGATATGTTTTTGGAATGAGGAGTCGAGTGTTGTTTAGAGTCGAGGGTGTGGGTCGATGTCAAGACTAGGTGTGAGTCGAAAGTTAAGAGTCTTAGGTTGGTTTGAGTCTTGTGGGTCTGTGTCAAGGTTGAGGGAGTCGAGGGTGAGGGTCGAGATTCGAGAGTGGGTTTCTTGAGAATGAGGGTCGAGGGTGTAGTCTGTGACAATCCGTCAATTTACGATTGATATTTTATTCTCAAATATTATTTGAAAATATTATTTTAATGATACAATATGAACTCACATATTTTTGGGAAGAAATTTGGATTTACGTCTTGGAGTAGCATCGACTACGAACCGGAGGATTCAACGTTACGTGCTTACGTTTATATACACCGTCTTTGGTGACAGTCCGACATTTCAGAAAATAAATTTATCCGTGAATATTATTTTGGAGTTTTAAATTTGTGTTAGTTCATAAACTCACAAATTTACGAGAAGAGATTAGGACTTACGATTTTATTTTAACGTCCTTTACGACTAAACCGGAAACCTTAGGATTTCGTATTTACGTTTTCGAACTCCGTTTTTGATGAGACAATTTTTATTGGATTCGTTTTGTGACGTAGATTCATAATTTATAAAAACGTTTTTCGTAAAACGACCCGAGGGCACGCAAATCGAGGAAACTAGAATCGAGGAGTACCCGTAAATAAATGGGGATGAGACAAGTGGGACACTTGCCCCACCCCCATCAAAACCGGCCACATTATGCTAAGTTACACCATGAGGTGTCAACACCTTAACAAAACTAACAACACATGTAACTAGCTTACACATTAAGCTAGCTACTAAATCAAAACCATCAAACTATCTCATTTCTCTCATTTCACATGCAAAACCACCTCAAACACTCTCTCCCTCCCCCATTCTTGCCGTCCATTTCTCCTCCAAAACACCACCATCATATGATTTTTAACCACAAAATCCTATGTTATTTACACCAAAGTTGAAGACCTTTTGAAGCTCTCTTGAATGGTGGTGATTATAACATCCATGGAGGAGTTTTCATGGTGTCTTAGGGCTGATTTTCCACAAGGAGTTCATGGAGCATGGTGGTCTTGAAGATGGTCATGATTATTCACAAGTTTCTCCAACAAAAACCATGTCCAAATCATAACCTACATCAAGTTGGTGGTATAAAGATTGTCCTCCTCAACCTCTTGTTATTTTGATTATGTAAACATGTATTTTATTTCCTATTGTATATATTTATGATGATTATATGATGATAAAAATGTTATGTGGGGATTTGTTGTTGATAATCATGGATAAAAAGGTGAAAAACCATAAGAAACAAGGTTAAAATCTTGGTTAAAATTGATGGCTGTATAAAACAGTAAAGAAGTAAGTCATATACTGATAAAATGATGAAGTGGAATATCTTTACAGTAAGCTATGGGTCTTGTACACATGTGAGAGTTGGCCATGCAATGGAATCAAAATAATGAGTGAGATATGATCAAAACAAGTTTAGGGTACAAATCTGAAGTTACTGTTTTGGACGATTTTTAGAAACTATTTAGAAGATGATTCAACAGTAGCTATAGAAGAGTTAATTGTAGCACATATCATGTAGTTTATGTGATAAAAATTTGAGCTTCTATCTCCATATAGAACTCAAGATATGGCAGTTTTGGTGAAGATGAAGTTAAAAATCAGATTTTTGGAAATTAAAGAATAATACTATTATATAAGCACTCACATTTTAATATATAAAATGTAAAATAAAAACCCACTAACTTATAAAAATTATTTATATAAATATATATAAAAGGTTAATCAAATGGATAAATTATATAAATGGTAGTGAAATAATGTTTATAAGTAATAAAAACTATAAACATGATTTTTACGACTTTTTCGGCTATTGCCGTAAAATTAACGTTTTTGTTAAATAAAACTTAGATGGTTGGACCCGTCTAATGAAAACTTTATAAAACTTATATACTGATATATAGACATGTATAACAAGTAAAAACCGATAAAACCCGAACTATAGGACATACGGACGTTAACGGACTAAATTAACGTTACTGGACTAATAATACAACCAAAATGGACTAAAATACTTATGAACTTATTATTGGGCTTAACCCATTTAGGCCCAACTTGGAAAGTATACATACTGATAATATAGGTACAAAATGGATTAAAATAAGTTAAATAACTTATAATAAGCTTATGGACCTAAAACACGTAAATAGGTAAAACGAGAAAACTAGTATAAAAGTTATCGACACATAACTCTAAAATGAGTAAACGAGAATATGTAAACCCACTTGATCATCATATATATATATAATCATCATATGTATACATAATTGATATTTTTATAAAGTCATTGGACAAACGTCTAAGACCGATTATTATTTGTCTAGGTTTCCGTGATTGAAGCACGTACCGTACGTCCGAATTGCCGATCACCCGCCTTCCCATATCAACGTGAGTTCATAGCCCCGCACTCTTTTAAATGTTTTATAAATGCTTTATAAACCCGCGAGGGAGATAACATGTTAGTTTTTATAAGAGTTTGGACACCATTTGTCCCGATTGTTTGTTTATTGATTTTGGACCCGAATGATTGAATGACCCGATTGTATGACCCGATAAATGATTAATGGACCCGATAGATGAAATCAAATGGATTATTAAAGTTAGGTTATGTCACTAAAAGTCCCATTAGCATGAATTGTGAACTACCGGGAGTTGGTAGACGCTTATGCATTTAATAGTACTATTTGGGGACGATCACCCCAGTTCGCGCCTTGACGGTTGATCCCCGTCGTGCCACATTGATTGGTAAGCGAATTAATGTATGAGAAGATTTCCATAGCGTGACCTTTGTGACGACACGCTACTTTAGATGGGCAAAAATTGGTATCGGGTTAGCTACCCGTTGTTGGTTTAGTAAGGTAACAATGTCATGCGGCTTATAATAATCCGAATTAACGAAATATTACTAGACGCTCCGAATTACGATGTATTGCCTGACTAGCAATACAGGGTCATACTATGGATATTATGTTTGTATTTTGGTTTTCATAACCATACTCATATAACGGTTTTTATTTTCATACAACGTCATAAGACGTATTGTATGATGTTTTTACGACATTGGCTCGTATATTGATTTTAAGGCAAATGCCTATATTATGATTTTCGATAAGGATTTGTATAAAATGATTTTGGCTATTTTATGGCCTATTACAAAGATTTGTATAAAATGATTTTGGCTATTTTACGGCTTATTACAATGATTTGTACGAACTGATTTTTGGTACTAATTTTATACCAAAGTTATATTGATGGAATTTATTAAACTCTATGAATTCACTCGGCGTTATCGCTGACCTTTTCTTTTAACATGTTTTATCTCAGGTACTTGAAGGTAATTCTCGGGAAGACAACAAGAATTCATGGCCCGCACTTAAACCATATTTTCCATTCAAATACTTTGTAAAAACTTTGTATGAAATGTAATGACTTGGGACCGATGTAACTTTGATATTTATGAATGGAAATGATTTATTAATAAACGACACGATTTTTATGCGTTGTCTATGATGTGAGTAATGTGCTATCTCGTAACACCAACGAGTCTTCCGCTGTATTGAGTTGTATAAATTTGGGGGTGTTACAGTTTGGTACCAGAGCTCTCGTTATAGAGAACGAAAGATTTTTTTAAAAACCAAGGTTTTGAATAAAACATTTCAAAATCTTTTAACTATAAACATTTTTCTAAAAATGTCTAAAAATCTTTTGACTATAACGGTGCCGAAGAATTCCCGAGTTACCGACAAGGCCAAGACTGAGAAGTGTTATTTTAATATATATATAACTTGGATTATATATATATGATGTAATTTTATTACATGATTGTTTGATGATTATTTCGATATTTATACGAGGTATTTATACGACGTAGATTGTCACAAGTAACCCTAACTCCCCTAGTAAATTAATCGAAGCTATTCTCGTAGGAATTCTAGCTATTCTTGATCTAAACCAAGTTGCGGATATTTATGATCCCAACAAATGGTTGATATTCGTAGAAGTGTAGACATTAGTTGATTGTGATATTGAAGAGGAATTGGCGAGATTAAATCCGATATCGATGTCATGACGATCTTTCCTTATAGAGTGGAGTTTGACAAAACGTCACCACCTAGAAAGATGTCATATGATTCGTTGTCATCCAATTCTTAAATTTGAAATCTAAAGGGTGAATGTTGCACTTGAGGCTGTTATTGGAACAATTACCCAAAAGCCTCATGCCACTAATACCTTTCCGAGAAGTCTAAGTTGAATGATCAAGTCATTTCATATTAATGACTCATTTGATAATTGTTGTTGTAAGAGCTAATAGGATGGGAAATTAAGTGTTGATTTATATTGAGATTGTAATTGCCTTTACAAGGCCGAAGAATAAGATTGAAAGTATTGGAAAATGAGGTAGGATATCGAATTGAGTATAAAATTGGTTGAAACTTGAATAAAGTAAAATTTAACTTGAATAGAATATGAGATTGTTAAGAGGAAGTCGTTAAGTTCTGTGATTGAATTATAAGGTTTAAATTGATTGTTGATTCGTGCTAAGGGTTGTTCCTAGGCTATTGTCCACCGACGAGGATGCCCAGTGTCCAATAAATAAATTGAAGAAATCTTCTTCTGAATTGAGACCGATGGATCTTCTGGGACATGTGGAACACCTAATGACTCTTGTAGATTAGTATTCATTGTGGTATCTTTTAAAAATAATCCCTAACTTAACTGAGATATCAGTTGGTAGGATGAGTTCTGAGAATTGTATGACATAGTGACACGTAATGTGTTACGGTACAATTTTGACTTGTTTGTGATTAATGGAAAGACTACCTTTGATTGCTAAATTCTACATGTATCGATGATATCAATCTTTTCTTGCTTCATCCTAACGTTCGCATTAGTGATGCAACCATTGAACAAGTACTCATCTTGAATTGAGTTACGTTGTGGATTATTCTTTTTGAGCGCCATCAAGGTCATGAACCTCATGATTATTTGGCTAAGCTCATTTCCTATCATATCGTAGTTAATTCTTGGTGAACAAGCTTTCATCACTCTTTTGCAGATCACTCATTGTCTTTATAAAGTTAAAACGGTATCCTTTGAGAAAATTGAATTTTCATCACTATAAGGATTATTCGAAGTAAGATTTATAAGTGATTGTTATCAAAGTAAAGTTGTTTAAGAAACGCTTTGGAAACTTAATTGTTTTCATAACAAAAAAAAAAAAAAAAATCTTTGTAAATTTATCATTGATTCTTATTTAAGAATTAAGCATGAAAATGTTTTTATTATAAACATGATGATAAAATTTTGACGAACTGAGTATTGCATCGTTAATCTTGAAATTGTATATAGTTGCGCGCCTACATACAATTTGGAATGGACTATGCAAGACTGATTAGTAGTCACCATAAAACTGATTAATAAACACTAAATTTCCTTTGAAGATTGTGAAAGATTAAATTTTATGAGATCTGCAAAAAGTGAAAAATAAGGACATAATGTTAGGGACACCTACATATGTGCCTGTAGCACCTATTCTTCTGAGTCGAATTTACTCATTTGTGGAGATTGTCTTATTTGACAACTGACAATTCTTTCTTGACCATTTCTTTCGTAGTGAGATTCTTAGGAAAAGTATTTTGATTACCGAGTGTTGATACCCGACTGGATGTATCTACGTTCTTATCATTTCTTTTGATTTGATTTCATTTGAATGACCTGGGTAACGATCCGAGGAGCTTTCGAATGCGTACTCAAATTATGAAAACATGGGATATATTCATATTCGTTAAATGTTTTCGTCCGTATCTGATTTGAAATTCTCTCGCATAAATTATGCGTTGACCTTACTCTTTATAAGGTTAGTTATGTCTCCTGATATCCTTGAAATTGTGAAGGATTATGAGTTATTATTAGTCTTTTGAGAAGTTCACATCTTATCGACGGCAATGAAACTGGAAAGTTGATAATGCTAGTGGAATGGATTGATTGATTATGACATGACGAAATTGTTTTAATGGATGGGAACTCAAATAGAATTCCCCTAACTGATAAGATGTTGATTATCAAAAGTGATCTAAATAACTCTTGATGGATGACCATATCCTGTATTAAGACTTGAAATCTATACCGTAAATGGTTATGAACTAGTTATAGATATTGTAATCTAGAAGAACCTAATATGAATATACTAAAAGATGTTTATGTTATCTGAAACTTTAGTAAGTATTTGTTGGTGAATTACCTAGACTTTTGCCATTAAGGCAAGTAGAAATTGGTATTAATTATATTTCCGGTGCTGCCCTTGTGGCTTGTGCACTGTACGTCAGCACCATCTGAATTTAAGGAATTACCGTACAACTGAGAAAGTTGTCGGAGAAAGATTTTATTATACCAAGCCTGTCATCCTGAAGAGCTATGGTGTTATCTTTCCTTATATTTATAAATTACTGTAACTGAGTAAATTGACAATCGAAGACGATATCCATAACTCGAAATGGAAGATTTGTTCGATCATTTACAAGGTTCTAGCGTATGTTTTAAACATTTGATCCACGGCATGGTTATTATCAACTTCGCATCTGCGAAGAAGATTATGTATTCCAAACACTACATCCGGTACTTGTAATGAACATTATGAGTTTCACGTGATGTCGTTTGGATTGACCAATGCACATGTAGCATTCATAAATTTGGTGAATCACGTGTGTAGGCTGTAATTTGATAAATTCATGCTCGTGATCATTAAGGACTATATGTTTGTTTATAAGAATAAGAATGAGTTAATAATTATTTATAGACTGCCCTGAATTGGCCGAACAGTGAGAACCTGAACCTTGAATAATTAACACGTGATTGAAGACTTGAATCTGTACATGATTTAACCATGTGATTAATAGATAATGGAAGCTATATTGACTTTTCAAAGATTAGAACCATTAACGCTTAGGGGTTAAAAACTTAATCCTTTACATAAAATGACCATTGTATTAATAATGGTAAGATGTATGCATATAGACTCTTCAAAAATTTAGAGCCCTTTTAAAAAAAAAAAAAAAAACTTTGAGTATTACTAAAAAGAAAATGGAAATATGTTTTGACGAATGTTTTAACAAAGGATTTTAAGGGATTATTCCCTTATACACAAACCATTTAACTAAACTTCTGTTTAGGGGTAAATGTTTGTGTATACCTCAAGATAACTTAAGAAGGACTGAGTAAAACCATTTATACCATAACCTGAAATTTGAAACGATAAATTTTGCTTTTCAAATAAGAAAACTTTGACCAAAGTATAAACAAAGGTTTTTTGAACATTTACAAAATCTTATTAAATATTTTTGATAAATCAACAAAAATCTTGTTAATTAAATTCAAATTATCTTTGAACATTTTATATAATTGGTCGAACTAAGAAATTTAAAACTTTTACGTTTACATTTCATAAAAATTGAATATTTAATATTTAATTGATTAAAATAATTATCGACGCTTTAGACGTCGGAGTAAGTAAAACAGATAAAGATAAAAGTAAAGACGAAAACTAAAACATAGAAGATATGAAGAAAGAATTTTGAATAAATACAGTTATGATATTTATTTCATCAGGAAGGTAAACGTAATTACTGACGCATAATGTAGAAAGAATATCTAAGTGAATTGTGGACATGATAATTATATCATCATGAGAAGTGAATATAGATACCGATGCATTATGTATAAAAGATAAAGAATCCATTAGGATATATTTCTTAATAATGAACGTGCAAAATAAATTGCCGAACGATATAAAAATAAACGATGTTTGTAAGAAGGATAATATAAATAATAAAAAGGGGTTCGCTGATAACGTGAACCATTAGAATTGAGAAGCCAATAGTGTTAAATATTTTAAGGGCCGTTTATGGTTGCCTAAATATGGAGATTGTGAGATATAGTTATGTTGGAATTTGTAAGTATAAGTATTCTATTTATGTCATTTATGACTAAAAGTATCTTTGTCTGAAGAGGTTGTACTAATGGCAAATTATGAAGGCAGACATCGCCTCATACATTAGTAAACGTCTAGCTATTGCAAAGGTCATCATCTGAATTTGATTCGATTTGGGTCATCGTCGACTGACTGACCAAATCTGCTAATATCATTCTCGTTAATGATAGAATCTTGATGAAGAAATAGACTCTTTTATTTAAAGGAAGCTATATAAACATAGTGCGCCTGTATCGATCATCTATATATCAAGATCCTCGCTTCGCATCGAATTTCTAGAGATTTGCTCAGAAATCATTGAGAACGAACCTTGATGAGAGTACTATGTACCACCCCAATCGAAGGGACGAGGTAAAGTAACGATACAAAATACTATAAGCGCTGTTCTATGTTTGAATGATTGACCTTTGGTAATAGACCGTATAGTCGTTTTCCTTTGGAGATATTATCATTGATAATTATCGTATTAGGATTGAGATCGAATCTTGTAAGGATCTAAATATTAGAGCATCTGTAAGCATGAGTTGAGATAAAGACACCCGACATACACCCACTGTGAGTTGGACATGTCTTTTAGGTTTAAGGTTTCCTATGATGGCGAACCTATCCTTGCAAAATACCCGAACCGCGAGATCTGAAATGATTGTTGAAATTAGGATTTGATTATTGACTGCCGATAGTGGGCAAGAGGTTATGTGAATGTGAAATGTAGATCTTGAAGTGCCAAATGGGTAGCGAAGTTATGCCACAATTTTTAACCTTGGAAAAATGAATTCATGATCTGACAAATCATGGGATATAAGTCCCCGTTGTTTGGGACCATTGAGATGATGAAAAAGTTGGGATTGAAAGGCATATAAGCTGGATCTCCCCTAGGACTTCAAAGACTGCGTGAATTATGTTTCGTATATCAAACTTGATGGAATATCTATCAAGTGAAAATCTGATTATTCTTAGTAGAGCTTAGATCGGCGAAAAGTTGCATTCATCAGAAACCCGTGAACATCATGGATAGAGAAAGTAAGTCAACATTTAGCCTGATCTTATTCCCGTAGTTATGTTTGATGAAACTCGCGTATTATAATGAATACACATGTAAGAAAAGACCGAATGTGGAGGGAATACCCACATGGCTTTAACTCTATAACAAGCGAGTAGTAAGGTAAGATGATCTTTGAGGACAAAAATCCTGTTTAGGGGTAAATGCTGTGACAATCCGTCAATTTACGATTGATATTTTATTCTCAAATATTATTTGAAAATATTATTTTAATGATACAATATGAACTCACATATTTTTGGGAAGAAATTTGGATTTACGTCTTGGAGTAGCATCGACTACGAACCGGAGGATTCAACGTTACGTGCTTACGTTACACCGTCTTTGGTGACAGTCCGACATTTCAGAAAATAAATTTATCCGTGAATATTATTTTGGAGTTTTAAATTTGTGTTAGTTCATAAACTCACAAATTTACGAGAAGAGATTAGGACTTACGATTTTATTTTAACGTCCTTTACGACTAAACCGGAAACCTTAGGATTTCGTATTTACGTTTTCGAACTCCGTTTTTGATGAGACAATTTTTATTGGATTCGTTTTGTGACGTAGATTCATAATTTATAAAAACGTTTTTCGTAAAACGACCCGAGGACACGCAAATCGAGGAAACTAGAATCGAGGAGTACCCGTAAATAAATGGGGATGAGACAAGTGGGACACTTGCCCCACCCCCATCAAAACCGGCCACATTATGCTAAGTTACACCATGAGGTGTCAACACCTTAACAAAACTAACAACACATGTAACTAGCTTACACATTAAGCTAGCTACTAAATCAAAACCATCAAACTATCTCATTTCTCTCATTTCACATGCAAAACCACCTCAAACACTCTCTCCCTCCCCCATTCTTGCCGTCCATTTCTCCTCCAAAACACCACCATCATATGATTTTTAACCACAAAATCCTATGTTATTTACACCAAAGTTGAAGACCTTTTGAAGCTCTCTTGAATGGTGGTGATTATAACATCCATGGAGGAGTTTTCATGGTGTCTTAGGGCTGATTTTCCACAAGGAGTTCATGGAGCATGGTGGTCTTGAATATGGTCATGATTATTCACAAGTTTCTCCAACAAAAACCATGTCCAAATCATAACCTACATCAAGTTGGTGGTATAAAGATTGTCCTCCTCAACCTCTTGTTATTTTGATTATGTAAACATGTATTTTATTTCCTATTGTATATATTTATGATGATTATATGATGATAAAAATGTTATGTGGGGATTTGTTGTTGATAATCATGGATAAAAAGGTGAAAAACCATAAGAAACAAGGTTAAAATCTTGGTTAAAATTGATGGCTGTATAAAACAGTAAAGAAGTAAGTCATAAACTGATAAAATGATGAAGTGGAATAGCTTTACAGTAAGCTATGGGTCTTGTACACATGTGAGAGTTGGCCATGCAATGGAATCAAAATAATGAGTGAGATATGATCAAAACAAGTTTAGGGTACAAATCTGAAGTTACTGTTTTGGACGATTTTTAGAAACTATTTAGAAGATGATTCAACAGTAGCTATAGAAGAGTTAATTGTAGCACATATCATGTAGTTTATGTGATAAAAATTTGAGCTTCTATCTCCATATAGAACTCAAGATATGGCAGTTTTGGTGAAGATGAAGTTAAAAATCAGATTTTTGGAAATTAAAGAATAATACTATTATATAAGCACTCACATTTTAATATATAAAATGTAAAATAAAAACCCACTAACTTATAAAACTTATTTATATAAATATATATAAAAGGTTAATCAAATGGATAAATTATATAAATGGTAGTGAAATAATGTTTATAAGTAATAAAAACTATAAACATGATTTTTACGACTTTTTCGGCTATTGCCGTAAAATTAACGTTTTTGTTAAATAAAACTTAGATGGTTGGACCCGTCTAATGAAAACTTTATAAAACTTATATACTGATATATAGACATGTATAACAAGTAAAAACCGATAAAACCCGAACTATAGGACATACGGACGTTAACGGACTAAATTAACGTTACTGGACTAATAATACAACCAAAATGGACTAAAATACTTATGAACTTATTATTGGGCTTAACCCATTTAGGCCCAACTTGGAAAGTATACATACTGATAATATAGGTACAAAATGGATTAAAATAAGTTAAATAACTTATAATAAGCTTATGGACCTAAAACACGTAAATAGGTAAAACGAGAAAACTAGTATAAAAGTTATCGACACATAACTCTAAAATGAGTAAACGAGAATATGTAAACCCACTTGATCATCATATATATATATAATCATCATATGTATACATAATTGATATTTTTATAAAGTCATTGGACAAACGTCTAAGACCGATTATTATTTGTCTAGGTTTCCGTGATTGAAGCACGTACCGTACGTCCGAATTGCCGATCACCCGCCTTCCCATATCAACGTGAGTTCATAGCCTCGCACTCTTTTAAATGTTTTATAAATGCTTTATAAACCCGCGAGGGAGATAACATGTTAGTTTTTATAAGAGTTTGGACACCATTTGTCCCGATTGTTTGTTTATTGATTTTGGACCCGAATGATTGAATGACCCGATTGTATGACCCGATAAATGATTAATGGACCCGATAGATGAAGTCAAATGGATTATTAAAGTTAGGTTATGTCACTAAAAGTCCCATTAGCATGAATTGTGAACTACCGGGAGTTGGTAGACGCTTATGCATTTAATAGTACTATTTGGGGACGATCACCCCAGTTCGCGCCTTGACGGTTGATCCCCGTCGTGCCACATTGATTGGTAAGCGAATTAATGTATGAGAAGATTTCCATAGCGTGACCTTTGTGACGACACGCTACTTTAGATGGGCAAAAATTGGTATCGGGTTAGCTACCCGTTGTTGGTTTAGTAAGGTAACAATATCATGCGGCTTATAATAATCCGAATTAACGAAATATTACTAGACGCTCCGAATTACGATGTATTGCCTGACTAGCAATACAGGGTCATACTATGGATATTATGTTTGTATTTTGGTTTTCATAACCATACTCATATAACGGTTTTTATTTTCATACAACGTCATAAGACGTATTGTATGATGTTTTTACGACATTGGCTCGTATATTGATTTTAAGGCAAATGCCTATATTATGATTTTCGATAAGGATTTGTATAAAATGATTTTGGCTATTTTATGGCCTATTACAAAGATTTGTATAAAATGATTTTGGCTATTTTACGGCTTATTACATTGATTTGTACGAACTGATTTTTGGTACTAATTTTATACCAAAGTTATATTGATGGAATTTATTAAACTCTATGAATTCACTCGGCGTTATCGCTGACCTTTTCTTTTAACATGTTTTATCTCAGGTACTTGAAGGTAATTCTCGGGAAGACAACAAGAATTCATGGCCCGCACTTAAACCATATTTTCCATTCAAATACTTTGTAAAAACTTTGTATGAAATGTAATGACTTGGGACCGATGTAACTTTGATATTTATGAATGGAAATGATTTATTAATAAACGACACGATTTTTATGCGTTGTCTATGATGTGAGTAATGTGCTATCTCGTAACACCAACGAGTCTTCCGCTGTATTGAGTTGTATAAATTTGGGGGTGTTACATAGTCAGTTTGGTTCGTAAGTGTTGGTGTGTCGAGTCTGTTGAAGTTTTAACAGTTGAGAGGTGAGGGTGTGTCTAAAGTCTAAGTAATGTCGAGACTGTTTCGAGACCTGGTCTATTTAAATCTTGTGTATATCGCAATACTCATATTACCATCGCAATACCCATAGGTCTCATCGCAATATTCAAAACCAACTCCATCGCAATATATATCACTTCCCATCGCAATACCTAAAAAAAACTCACCAATATGCATAATTCCATCGCAATATTCAAACCACTTCCATCGGAATGTAGCGAAATTTTTTTTGGCAGAGTTTCGTCTCAATGTCCTTTAAAAACCGTCGCAATCCACGATCGCAAAGTACGATCGGAATCTACGTCGGAATAAGGTATCGGAATACGTGATCGCAAAGTAGAACCCTTGGTTATTGCGATCGGAATGCATAGTTATCAGAATAATGTGATAAACTATCAGAATATGACACAAAAAATAATCCATCTCAATGTGGAAAAAAAACTTTTCCGATACAACCCTTGGATAAAAAAGACAAAAAACAGAAAAACTATAAAAAAAATTGGATAAAAAAACAAAACAAAAAACTATATAAAAAAAAACTGATGCTTGTGTTTTAATTTTACCGAAATAATAAAAAATAAGTTTACCAAACCATTTTTTAATTTATTGCTTGTGTTTTAATTTTTCGGTAAACAGAGATTGGATAGAAACAATTTTTGAAAAATGGATAAAAATGGATTAAAAGGACAAAATGTGAAAAAGTTGATAAAAACAAGTGTTAAAATTTTGATAATAGATAAAAGCAAAAGAAACTTTTAGTAGAAAGATTTGATAAAACTTTTATCAAAGAGTTTATAAAAGTAAATTTTAACAACGTAGCCTTAAAGAAAACATAGACGAAAGAGAGAAAAAAATTGTGAAAGAAAGAAACTTTACCACCAAATCAATAGATAAAACGTGCCAATCTGAAGAATCAACCAAGCTCTTGATACCAATTGTAGGACCATGTTTTCTAAGGATTAAGCATGTTACGGATTTACCTATTGATTGGAATGGAGAAGGAGGAAGAACTAGAGAGAGAAAGGTAGAGAGAGAAAGGAGAGAATGAGAGAAAATGGTTGATTAATGAAAGTGTGTGTAAACACTAAGTGACCAACCCCTCCTAACATGCTAGGAGGAGGTTTATATAACCCACCCAACATGTTTTTGGGCTATATGAGCTATATTGGATCACGAGCCCAATATCATTGGAGTGACCGATCCTTTCTAAATACGTAAAAACGTATTTCCAACAATCTCCCCCAAAGGGATGTCACTCCAAGTTACAATGTCCTAAATAGTCTATAGCTCGTGATCTATGCTAACAATGATTTGACCGAGACTTTCCTTGGAAAAATGTATTGATAGTTGTAATTTAGCACTTGTTTAGGAAAACAAGGCAATTAGGGCAAGTATTAACAAGTAGTTTAGGAAAACCACAAGTTATGACCCTTTGTGGGGATCGTTCTCAAGGAGGCTAGTGTGTTATGTGTGTAATGACTTGGATTAGATTTGTGATTATACTTTTGAGAAAGAAAAATAGAAATGAGATTAGAAGAGAATGACGGTTACGAAGACGGATTAAACTAAGACGAAAAAGGCGTACACGTAAAACCGTAAAAAGTACCAAAATTAAAATTTTACCCTAAAAATTCCTAAAAATTACCAAAAATCCACAATAATATTCTAAGAGTTCACAAAAAATCCAAACTTGCCAAAACCTTTTAATTAATTAGATAATGACTTTTTAATGCTAATTAAAGCCCTAAAAATCAAAATTAATTATTTAAAAGTCCCAAACAAGATTTTAAAGTTTGTAAACCTCAAAAATACTCTAATTAAGCTAAAAAATATTTTTCAAAATTTTAAAACCAAATAAAACTATTTTTAAACAATTAAAAACTATTAAAATCAATTAAATCTTAAATTAATTCTAGAAAATAACTAAAAGACCTTAAAAATATTTAGAAAGTTGCAAAACTCCTAATTAAGTGTTTAGAACCTAGGAAAAATATAAAAACTTAGAAAATCATACTTTTAATTTTTAATAATAAAATAATATTAAAATATTAATAAAAATCCAAAAATCCTAAAAAATTCTAAAAACTTGCAAACTAGCTTAATTTAACCTAAATAACTCAGAAATGAAAGTGAAATGACTTAAATACCCCTATTGGGCCTAGAAAATGGGCTTAACCCAAAACAGTACCTTATTGGGCCAAATTTGGGCCCAATAATAAAAAATGTTCAAAATAAGCCCAAAAAGCACTGGTTGACTCAAAATTTCATTTTAAACAACTATTTCCAAAGGCCCAAAAGCTGAAAGTGTGAAATAAGCTAACTTATAACAAGCAGCTTATTCTCAATGGGCTTTTTGGCCCATTAAGCTATAAGCCAATGCCATAAGCTAAAATTTGACATACAAGCTTCTTTTGACATAAATAAGACTTCTGCAAAAAGAAATTTGAAATAAGCCCAAGGAATAAGCCTGAAAATGCAATAAGCAATCTACAGAAAATGACAAAATAGTCGTTTTTGAGTTCTAGGCCACCCCAAGTGCTGATTCAAGTTCCAAAAGCTTTGAAATGACTTAATTAAGAAAAATGAACAAAGAGTTTTCAAATAAGCTGACTCAATAAGCTGGAAAAAGCAAATAAGCACTTATGTAAAAGTCAAATAAGTTGGTTTCCTAGTAAAAAGTCAAAGTCAAAGTCTGAGAAGCTCTAGTCTACTCAAATGGGTCAAATAATGAAGATCTATCACAAAAAATAAGTTGTTGCAAGTCTGGATAAGCTAGAATAGCTTATTGATAAGCTGAGTACAAGTTTACACTAGCAGGGGCTAGTTTTGGGTGTTGAGCAGTGGGAACTTTTCCCACTGCTTGACTTGTTTGACTTTTTATCTTTAGTGGCTGTTTTGGAGATTCAGATTACACAAAGGCACCCAAATGATCTTTGGATCATAAGGAGTCAATAACAATCAGCAAATCACAACAAGAAACAGCCAAATGATACAGTTAATTCAAACAAGTACCAGATCTGGGCAAAATAAGAACAAGTATAGCAGATTTGACCAATAAGCTGTTTTAGCAAGAATAAGCTAACCAAATTGCACCAAAAGCATACACAGGCTAAAATAAACTTAAATGAGCAAGTCTAAACAAGTTTCATGTAAAACTTACAAGATTTGAACAAGATCTAAGCAGTTTAAAGTTGCTGATGTACAAGTTTTGGCCAAATGGTGTTCTTGCTGATATACTTGACACAAAGCTCAGATTCAAACACTCAAATCTTTCAATTATGTTATATTAATGAGGTTTAAACAACTTTTACACCTAAGCATGCATAAACTCTACGTTTTCCCAAAATCTTAGGCAAAAATCAGTAAAACTCAACAAGATATAGCAGATTGAACAATTCAAGGTTTCAAGTCCAAATATTTGCAGGTTTGTGGTCTATTATGAGCATACAACAAATAACAAGCACAAACACAAACTTCCCTTAACACAATAACACAAAATCAACACAAACATGTAGACCCCAACACCCCTTTATCTTTTCAAAACCAATTTTAAACAAGAAAAAGTGAGATTTAAGACCACCCAAGCATCAATTAACACAAAAACAAGTAAGATTAACAGATTCAAGCAAGTATAAGCCACAAAATACACAAGAACAACGGCAACACTCAAATATCACAAAAATCCAAAGTATTATCAGATTTTGGGATTAAGGGTGTGTACCTTATGGATGTACATCCACACCCACGGATTTTGAGCTTATGTGCTAGCAAGAACAAGCACAAGCTTCCATAACAAAGCCTGCTAAGATTGAACAAGGTTAAAGCACAATAAATTCAAAAAAATTACAGAAAATGAAACTTGCTTGATTAATGCAACCAATTGATCCCACACTTGATTATCCCCAAACTTTGAGCTCACAACACCTTGATATTAACAATATCAAGGTGTATAGACCACTCTTAGCCCAGAAATTCCAAGATTTGATCAATGACTTAGCAAAATATCAAGAATGAGGAAAATTGCAAACTTTTGCAACCTCCAATTGAAAACATGTTTTTAACTTCTAAACTAACAATCATATAACAATAATAAGCAGCAATAAAGATTGGCCAATGACTTTTCTTCAATGCTTCAAACATAATTTCATTAAACTGAAATGGGATTTACAGAAGTTTGAACAAGGAAAAATCAAAAAGCAAACGTGAATGTTGGACCCTATACCCTTTATATAGAGGGTGTACATGGTCTGTTTAAACCTAAAAACTTAAAACCCTAACTTGTGGAAGCCCAAAAATGCCCTTGAGGATTTGAATTTCTTGGCTTCATGTGACTGATTTCTTGTTGTTTAGTGGAGCTGGCAAGGGTGGAATTTGCATCTAAGGGCTCACATTGAGCTTAGAAAGTAAGCAGCACTCCTACATGTTGGATGGCTGGCAAGTCTTTGTCTTCTTTCCTTTTTACGTAGCAGGGGAGGCCCCATGCAGCATGTGGGTTGGTGGGGTGCCATGTTTAAGGGCTGGGTTGTGCTTAGGAGACCATTAATCAAAATTCTAGAGGTTTTTAGGGCTTAATTACAAGTAATTAAGAAATCCCTAATTGTGTTCTTATGATGAATAATGGGTGTTTTGATCTGTTTTTGGGTTTAAAAATGTGTTAACCGCGTTTATTTAATAACTAATTAAGTTAGTTATTAAACGGGTGTGAGTGGATTGGTGATGTGGCGAAATGGTGAAGGGTGATTGGAGGGGAGGAGTAAGTGGGGCACGTGGCAGCCCATGAGTGGTCTAGGTTACAATGTTGTCTGGCCAACATTAAACCTCCATCTTTCAGAAACTTGTCATTTGCATTCCAAACCTTGTCAACGCCCATTTTAGTTATAACAACTTTTGCAACTTTGCACTTTTGCCCCAAAAACTTTTGTAAAATGATTTCAGGGGTATTTCTTGCCAATTTTGGATTCTTCAAGGGCTGATTTGGCATTTTGATGATGGATAATGGTCATGACTTGTATGTTGAGCATTTTGGAGGACTGAAATTGCCAAATCTTGTTTGATGAGGGACCATTTTTGCCAAATGTTGAAAGTCAAGGGTCCTTTTTGTAATTTTAGGATTTTCAAAGGACCAAACTTGTAATTGCTTGTACTTTAAAGGACTTAATGATATATTTGACTTTGTGGAGGACAATGGTTGACAATTTAGCTTTGTTGAGGGGCTAAACTTGCCAAATCTTCAAAGTGGAGGGCCCTTTTTGTAATTTTGACAAACTTTAGGGACCAAACTTGTAATTATGAGGATACAAGGGTATAAAGTGTCAATTCTTCCATATTGGAGGACCCTTCTTCATAATTCTTCAAGTCTTCAAGGGTTTTCTTGGGAAAATTCTTCATTAGGGCTTGGTTCATTGTGCGGCTTCGTTTCCCGTGTTCGTTTTTGTATGATTCTTGTGATCTTTTATCATTTTCTCAATATCCGTACCTAAAATACACAAGTAACAAACACAAGCATATATATGGGTATTTTGATGATATTTAATGCATTTTAAGCCCTATTTGGACGATGAGACTATGTATAAAAGCAGTCTCATCACTCTCCCATACTAAACCATTGCCGTGCCCTCACGCAATGCTAGAATAAAGTATCGTAGCATCTCCAAAATTCATTTTTATTCACTTTATTGAACGATAAACTAGCTATACTACTATTATTGCTACTACTACTTGCGTTTTAGACATAATTTATGATTTTCATCGCAAAATGGGACGTTTAGGTTCATAGAATAAGAACACGTGAATGCTTCGTTAGAAATAATTTCATCGTTCTCGATTTTCACCCCAATTCCATGCCAAGCGTGTAACGAGATCATTGTCGTTATAAGTTAGTAATGCTAACACTACTCATATGCCCTAATCACGTACTTATCCTCCCAATTTCCTAAGTTGTATCTCTTATATTTTATTTTGTCTTGAATGTTTCACGAGGATACATTGTTTGACTTATGCGATAATAGAGATTTAGGTCTAAAAATAGAGTCCTAACGGTGTAACCAAGACCATCAAATCAATAACCCCTCCCAATAGACAACGATGTCAAAAAATTAAGTTGACAAGAAGAATCGATAAACACGGTTTTATAACGGTTTTGAACATGAGACTTATTACCAAGACTTTTATACGCCCCCTAACGAAAGGGCCTTATTATCTTTGGTTTACCTCCATCTTTTATTCAACTTCGCCATGAAGCTTTTATTATGACTTCGGTCTTGCCTTGCCTTTTATTATCCACCTCGTCGGTGGTTTTATTAGCCAAAGACGTATATCCTCACGCTAAGGCGAATTTTGGATCTTTAAAGCTTCATAGATTAAGGCTTGATTCACTTTTAATTTTGCATAGATTTTTCGGCCTTGTGGGGCTTCAAATTGTTTGCTTGATTTAGGTGAGCACTTGAAATCTTATTATTGGGTGAAGCTTTCGATTATTCGGGTTGCCAATACTTCAAAACCGTGACGCTGGCGATACCTTAATGTCTTTCCAATTTAATTACACGGAAGCTACTAGAAAAGAATAGAAACCCAACAATCAAGACTAAACCGCTAAGTCAATATTTATTAAGCAAAAAGTATTTACATGCGAAGGGAGAATAAGCAAATAACGAGAACACATGAGTTTTTTGAAAGAATATGAGTACTCTACGTTTAGCATAGTAACTTATAATTAACCCTATCATTTCTCGTCCTCATTTAAGAGACTTAGCCTAATGTGAAGTTAAGGAATCAAAGCTAAGTGCTCTACACGCACGGTCGAGTAAAAAATTACTCTTATTCTCGCCATCGGAAAAATCTACATTCGTGTCTTCAAACACTTATAAAACATGAGAAAATTTTAAAATTTGGCCATTTTTGCCTTATTTTGCAACAAAACGATAAACAAAAAGATAAACTTTGGAAAGCGTGAAGGTTTGGCAAGGCAAGTATCTATTCACCCCCCCATACTAAAGTTAAACATTGTCCTCAATGTTTCGAGTCTAGGGGTGCAAACACCCCCATACTAGAGACGTAGTCGAATGCCTAATCTAGCATGGAAAGGGTGTAACCATTAAATCTAAAGCCGTTTATGAAGTGTGCTATAAACCTAAGGTTAGAACAATCAAGGATATATCATGGATATTGAGAAAGTCTTCAAAGCAAACAATCGAGTGCTCCCATAAAACGAACACGAGAGGCTCCAATCGTGAAGATCATGATCATCTAAAGTCCATAATTCACAAACAACCACGGAACAAAGGTTGGAAGGGCACAAATCCCCACACGTTAACTACATTAGAAAGCGATAATATGTACATAGGATAAGCATGGGACTCCCCCACGAGGCACCTCGTTTTTGATTACCGAGTCATGAGCTCGACTCGATCCCCTCAATACTAATTATCATTAAGGAAAGTGATTTGGTCGAGGTAGTTCAAGGATGGAACTTCCCCGCCAAAGTAGTGCTTCAACCTATGTCCATTCACCTTGAAATTAGGACCATCATCTTGAGCTAGCTCGATGGTCCCGTATGGAAAAACTTGAGTCACGGTGAATGGACCGGACCAACGGGATTTCAACTTACCGGAAAAGATTTTCAATCGAGAATTAAAAAGCAAAACTTGATCCCCAATGTTAAAAACCCGGTTTTTAATTTTAGAATCATGCAACTTTTTAGTTTTTTCCTTATAAATCAATGAATTTTCATAAGCAATGTCCGTCAATTCATCCAATTCATTTAATTGCATTTTCCGGTGTTTTCCCGCGGTCTCCATATCATCATTACAATGCTTTAGGGCCCAATAAGCCTTGTGTTCTAATTCGATAGGCAAGTGACAATTCTTCCCATACACAAGCTTATAGGGAGTGCACCCAATGGGCGTCTTATAAGCGGTCCTAAAGGCCCATAAAGCATCGTCCAACTTATCCGACCAAGTTTGTCGGTTTTCCCCTACAGATCTCTCCAAGATCCTCTTCAACGCTCGGTTTGAAACCTCGACTTGCCCACTCGTTTGTGGGTGATAAGCCGTAGAAAGCCGATGTGTAACCCCATATTTCCTTAGGACCCTTTCGAATTGGTCGTTACAAAAATGGGTTCCACGATCGCTTATGATCGCACGAGGGGTTCCAAACCGAGAAAACAAGTTTTTCAAAAACTTGACTACCACACGAGCATCATTGGTGGGCAAAGCCTTAGCTTCCACCCACTTACATAGGTAGTCAACCGCAACGAGAATGTACTTATTACCACGAGATGATGGGAACGGCCCCATAAAGTCTATACCCCAAACGTCAAAGATCTCACACACTTGGATGATGTTTTGTGGCATTTCATCTTTTTGTGAGGCTTTTCCTTGTCGTTGGCATGAATCACAAGACTTTACCAGATTTTGTGCATCTCGGTAAATAGTAGGCCAAAAGAAGCCGGCATCAAACACCTTTTTAGCCGTGAGATTAGCACCGTGGTGACCACCCGTGGGTCCCTCATGGCAAGCTCTAAGGATGTTAGAAGCTTCGGTGCCAAACACACAACTTCGGATGATTTGATCCGCACAAGTTCAAAACAAGTAAGGGTCGTTCCAAAAGTATAACTTGACATCATGAAAGAATTTTCGTTTTTCTTGAGTCGTCATACCCTTGATGATGAAGTTACCCACATGGTAATTTGCAAAATCCGCAAACCATGGGGTGGAAGAATCAAGCTTAGAATTCACTACACTAAGTGTCTCGAGCGGAAATGTTTCGGTGATTTCCTTGGGCTCGTAAACACTTGGGTGAGGATCTTCCAAACGAGAAAGATGATCGGCCGCTAGATTCTCGGCTCCTTTTTTGTCAACGATTTTGTGATCAAATTCTTGAAGGAGGAGAATCCAACAAAGTAATCTAGGCTTAGCATCTTGCTTTGCCATGAGATACTTGATAGCCTAATGATCCGTATACACTATGCATTTAGCCAAGACGAGATAAGGTCGGAATTTCTCAAATGCATACACCACGGCAAGGAATTCCTTTTCCGTTGTAGTGTATTTTAGTTGAGCCTCGGTCATCGTCTTGCTAGCATAGTGAATAGGCAAGAAGTTCTTATCATGACGTTGCCCTAATACGGCCCCAATAGCGTAATCACTAGCATCACACATGAGCTCAAAGGGGAGGTTCCAGTTGGGAGCAACAAGAATGGGAGCTTCGGTAAGTTTCCTCTTAAGGATTTCAAAAGCTCGTACACAATCTTCGTCAAAGACAAAACGTGCATCTTTTTCAAGAAGATGTGTAATGGGTCGAGAAATCTTTGAAAAATCCTTGATGAATCGACGATAAAAGCCCGCGTGGCCTAGGAAACTCCTAACTCCCTTAACGGTTTTAGGATGAGGTAAATTGGCGATGACGTCTACCTTAGCTTGATCTACCTCAATCCCCGCTTTCGAGACCTTGTGCCCTAAGACGATTCCACTCTTAACCATAAAATGACATTTTTCCCAATTGAGCACAAGGTTGGTTTCCTCACAACGTTTCAACATTCTCTCTAGATTCAACAAACACGAAGTGAACGAACTACTAAACACGGAAAAGTCATCCATGAAGACTTCCATCGTCTTCTCGATCATATCATGAAAAATAGCCATCATGCACCGTTGAAAGGTTCCCGGTGCATTACAAAGTCCGAATGACATTCTACGATAGGCAAACGTTCCATATGGACACGTAAACGTAGTTTTTTCTTGATCACAAGGATCGATGGGAATTTGGAAGTAACCGGAAAAACCATCTAAAAAGCAATAGAAATCGTTTCCCGCAAGACGCTCCAACATTTGGTCCATGAAGGGCAAGGGAAAATGGTCTTTTCGAGTGGCTTCATTCAACTTTCGATAGTCAATGCACACTCTCCATCTGGTCACGAGTCTAGTGGGAATTAACTCGTTGTCATCATTTGGCACAACGGTCATTCCTCCCTTTTTAGGGACACAATGGATAGGACTCACCCAAGGGCTATCAGAAATAGGGTAAATCATTCCCGCGTCAAGGAGTTTAAGGACTTCCTTTTTGATGACATCGTGAATTTTGGGGTTTACCCTTCTTTGACATTGGATTGCGGGCTTGTAATCCTCCTCCATTAAGATTTTGTGGGTACAAAACTTGGGATCGATTCCCTTAATATCGGATAACTTCCACGCAATTGCCCCTTTGTGGTCCTTAAGAACATCGACAAGTGCGGTTTTTTCATCATCCGAAAGTTCCTTCGCAATAATAATCGGCAACTTGTCACCCTCCTCCAAAAAGACATACTCGAGATGAGGAGGTAAATCTTTCAACTCGAGGATAGGTGGTTCCTCAAGTGAAGATTTGGGCTCGATACTCATAACCTCCTCGGGTGGAGGAAATGGTAAATCGTTGAGAAAATCCTTGATAATCGAGAAGTCCTCATCGTTGTCGAGTTCTTCGTTACAAGTACGTGGAACGTCGAATTCTTCCAATGTAAAACCACCACCTTCAAATGGAGTGAAGGTTGGTGTCGAATTATCAATAATTGGATCTAACATAGTGGGATTGCCACTAGTTTCTTCATCACCAAAACCTAAAACTTCTTGTGAAAATTCCTCGCAAACCACGTCGATCATATCAACGAGGTTAATGGTAGCGACAGAATAAACATGAGAAAGTTGAGAGTTTTGAGTTGCGTTTATAACAAGTTCCTCGGCGTTGAAACGTAAGGTGATCTTTCTAGCATGAACATCGATCAAAGCCATAGACGTATCTAAAAATGAACGACCTAAAATGAGAGGAACTTGAGGATCCGTGGGGATATCAACAACGATAAAGTCTACGGGATAGTAGAACTTCCCCAATTTCACAAAAACGTCTTCCGCCAAACCACATGCGGGAATCGTGGAATGGTCGGTTAACTCAATAGACATTAGTGAAGGAGTAAGATTAGGAAGATTGAGCGACTTGAAGATTGCAAGTGGCATCAAGTTAATGCTAGCACCAAGATCGGCCAAGGCATAGCATTCCTCCATATCTTGAATTGCACATGGAATCAAAAATTTACCGGGATCACCGACTTTTTGAGGTATGCGATTAAGATAAACCGATGAACAACTAGATAATTGGTGTAATTTCTCCTTATTGTTCAACATAATCTTAAAGTTAGCGGCAAATCGAGGCATCATGACCAAAGCATCGGCGAAACTCACATTAAAGTGCAAATCACGAAACATTTTCATAAAAAGCTCAAATTGGTAATTATCGCGCTCTTGACGTTTCTCCTTCCTAAGTCTCGATGGATAGGGCAAAGGTGGTGTGGGTTGAGGCATAGGCATAGCCTTTGGAATCTCGGGTTCCAATATTGGTAATGGGTCAACCGTAGGTGTGGCATGAGCGGTACTTCGTGGGATTGAGACATGCTCCTTTTCGACCACCACCTCGGGTTCTTCCTCAATTGCTTCCTCCGTAGGAGCAATTGGTTGAGGAGTCGGTTCCTTAAGTGTCTTACCACTACGTGTGGTAATCACTTTCATCTCACCCTTAGGGTTGGATACGGTGTTGCTAGGAAGACTACTCGAAGATGGTTTACACATTATTGCCTCAAACATAGACGAGATTTTATCCTCAAATTTGGATTGCCTCAATACGGCCTCGGTTTGCCTCTTCTCGGCCTTAATCATCTCTTGTTTAATCTCATGTTGCCCTTGTTCCATTTTTAGTTGGTTTTGTTGTAACCTAGTTACGGTTCCTTCCATCTTGTTGGTATGGATCTTAAGTTCATTAGCTAACTCATTTTTCAACTCTTTCTTCAAGTCGTTCTTAAACTCGGATCTTAGGCTAATGATTTCTCTTTGAATATTGTCAAACCTAGCATCATTCCCATTAGCGTATTCAACAAATTCATTTGGAAGATCTTTTAAAGTTTGCAAACCTTTGTTGTTGTTTTGAAAATCATTTTGATTTTTGTTTGAAACTTGATTATTAGCCCCTTGATTACCATAATTTCCCTTGTTGAAATTGTTTTTGAAACCAACTTGATTGTTGCGATAGTTGTTGTTAGCATTTTGATTTGAACCAAAACCCGGTGGAGTCAATTGATTAGAGCGGGAAACTTGACCGTTTTGGTTGTAATTTCCCGTGGCCGCGAAGGCACTCGAAGTGTTACCACCGTTGGTAATGCACTCGGAGAAATCATGACCTCCACCACAATACATGCACGAAACCTCAACCGCTTTAGCCGTAGCGGGAGCACTTGGTTCACCAACTTTAAACTCAATCAAAAGTCCTTTCAACTTATCAAAAATCTTGTTTTCTAAATTCGCCTCATTTTGGCAAGCATCGATGGTAGTAGACAAAGAAGGTGAAGCCGAAGACGAAGCCTTACGAACACTAGACGTGCTACGAGGACTATACACCTTAGACCTATTCTCTATGATTAACAATGCTTCCTCGACCGTTTTACACAAAAAATTACCACCCGCGGCGGCATTTAGATAATCTCTCTCATGATCATTAAGTCCATTGTAAAACATGTCAATTTGATGCAAATCGGAAAAACCGTGATGAGGACATTCATGTAACATTTCCTTAAACCTATTCCAAGCCGTTGAAAAACTTTCATTAAATTCTTGTGAAAACTTTGAAATCTCGTTTTTCAAGTGCGTAGTCTTAGAGGGCGGAAAAAATTGGTTCACAAATTTAGACACGAGATCCTTCCACGTCAATATAGAATTGGGTGGCTCTTTCTCTAACCAAATTTTAGCGGGCCCCGCTAAGGAATACGGAAAAAGCATCATCTTAATCGAGTCGTTAGAGACATCCTTAAACTTGCAAGTGGCGGTAAGACGATTGAATTGGCGGATATGGTTGTGTGGATTGTCCTTCTCATCACCACGGAATTTGTTGTTTTGGATCATCGACAACAAACCCGTTTTCACCTCAAAATTCTCCGCAAGGATAGCGGGAATCACAATAGCCTCTCCATAACCCTTGGTGGGTGCTTGAAGTAACTCCATCATAGTTCGATTCGCCATGGTTAGTGCTTCTCTTACAATGGGTTCGTCAATAGGAGACTCCTCACTAGAAGGAGTGTTTGATTTGTTTCTTCGTTTACGTGCACGTCTTGCTTTGGAACGAGTTTGCATAAACGTCACGCACAACGAGGGGACGAGCAAAGAAGATTCTTTTTGGTGTTTTGTATTTTTCAATTTTTTGTGGTTTTTGATTGTATTAACCTTTTTTGGATTTTGTGGAATGTATTAAGTAGACAAAAATCTACAAATCTCCTCCTTAATCAAATCTCTTGATTAAAGAAGCCTCAAGGAATGAAAACGATCACGTGAAGTGAACGCCTTCGATGACTTTAGAACGTTGGTGGAACACCAAAACGTTCAAGAGGGTTTAATCAATGAAAACCAAGAAAATATATATGATACTTAGTAATACTTTGGGCGGCAAAACCCTCGATTAGCTCTCAAGATCAAATACTCACAAGCAAGCGGGGAAACGAGGCGGCGCGAAGCACTTAAGAGCCTTTTTCCTTAGGATATATTTTATAATATCCGCCTTATATCCACCTTATAGTTTGTATTTTCAAAATTAAGCTTCACGAAAGTATTTATCTATTTTTGCCTTTTTTCTTTGGTTTGAGATTCGAATACAATGATTGGGTAATGACCTCCCAAGTCAAGGTTGTGATTTCTCACGTATTTGGAGTACTTGTGAATTTGTTGTTCTACGTATACAATATAGTAATAGTATTCACATAAAAATCGAAAACCGATAATACGTATGAGTAGAGTGCTACTAATACAAATACTATTTATGGTTAGTATATAAAATCAACAATTCCAAATCAAAACACAACACGCCTCCCCGGCAGCGGCGCCAAAATGATAGTTGTAAATTAGCACTTGTTTAGGAAAACAAGGAAATTAGGGCAAGTATTAACAAGTAGTTTAGGAAAACCACAAGTTATGACCCTTTGTGGGGATCGTTCTCAAGGAGGCTAGTGTGTTATGTGTGTAATGACTTGGATTAGATTTGTGATTATACTTTTGAGAAAGAAAAATAGAAATGAGATTAGAAGAGAATGACGGTTACGAAGACGGATTAAACTAAGACGAAAAAGGCGTACACGTAAAACCGTAAAAAGTACCAAAATTAAAATTTTACCCTAAAAATTCCTAAAAATTACCAAAAATCCACAATAATATTCTAAGAGTTTACAAAAAATCCAAACTTGCCAAAACCTTTTAATTAATTAGATAATGACTTTTTAATGCTAATTAAAGCCCTAAAAATCAAAATTAATTATTAAAAAGTCCCAAACAAGATTTTAAAGTTTGTAAACCTCAAAAATACTCTAATTAAGCTAAAAATATTTTTCAAAGTTTTAAAACCAAATAAAACTATTTTTAAACAATTAAAAACTATTAAAATCAATTAAATCTTAAATTAATTCTAGAAAATAATTAAAAGACCTTAAAAATATTTAGAAAGTTGCAAAATTCCTAATTAAGTGTTTAGAACCTAGGAAAAATATAAAAACTTAGAAAATCATACTTTTAATTTTTAATAATAAAATAATATTAAAATATTAATAAAAATCCAAAAATCCTAAAAAATTCTAAAAACTTGCAAACTAGCTTAATTTAACCTAAATAACTCATAAATGAAAGTGAAATGACCTAAATACCCCTATTGGGCCTAGAAAATGGGCTAAACCCAAAACAGTACCTTATTAGGCCAAATTTGGGCCCAATAATAAAAAGTATTCAAAATAAGCCCAAAAAGCACTGGTTGACTCAAAATTTGATTTTAAACAACTTTTTCCAAAGGCCCAAAAGCTGAAAGTGTGAAATAAGCTAACTTATAACAAGCAGCTTATTCTTAATGGGCTTTTTGGCCCATTAAGCTATAAGCCAATGCCATAAGCTAAAATTTGACATACAAGCTTCTTTTGATCTAAATAAGACTTCTAAAAAATGAAATTTGAAATAAGCCCAAGGAATAAGCCTGAAAATGCAATAAGCAATCTACAGAAAACGACAAAATAGTCGTTTTTGAGTTCTAGGCCACCCCAAGTGCTGATTCAAGTTCCAAAAGCTTTGAAATGACTTAATTAAGCAAAATCAATAAAGAGTTTTCAAATAAGCTGACTCAATAAGCTGGAAAAAGCAAATAAGCACTTATGTAAAAGTCAAATAAGTTGGTTTCCTAGTAAAAAGTCAAAGTCAAAGTCTGATAAGCTCCAGTCTACTCAAATGGGTCAAATAATGAAGATCTATCACAAAAAATAAGTTGTTGCAAGTCTGGATAAGCTAGAATAGCTTATTGATAAGCTGAGTACAAGTTTACACTAGCAGGGGCTAGTTTTGGGTGTTGAGCAGTGGGAACTTTTCCCACTGCTTGACTTGTTTGACTTTTTGTCTTTAGTGGCTGTTTTGGAGATTCAGATTACACAAAGGCACCCAAATGATCTTTGGATCATAAGGAGTCAATAACAATCAACAAATCACAACAAGAAACAGCCAAATGATACAGTCAATTCAAACAAGTACCAGATCTGGGCAAAATAAGAACAAGTATAGCAGATTTGACCAATAAGCTGTTTTAGCAAGAATAAGCTAACCAAATTGCACCAAAAGCATACACAGGCTAAACTAAACTTAAGTGAGCAAGTCTAAACAAGTTTCATGCAAAACTTACAAGATTTGAACAAGATCTAAGCAGTTTAAAGTTGCTGATGTACAAGTTTTGGCCAAATGGTGTTCTTGCTGATATACTTGACACAAAGCTCAGATTCAAACACTCAAATCTTTCAATTATGTTATATTAATGAGGTTTAAACAACTTTTACACCTAAGCATGCATAAACTCTAGGTTTTCCCAAAATCTTAGGCAAAAATCAGTAAAACTCAACAAGATATAGCAGATTGAACAATTCAAGGTTTCAAGTCCAAATATTTGCAGGTTTGTGGTCTATTATGAGCATACAACAGATAACAAGCACAAACACAAACTTCCCTTAACACAATAACACAAAATCAACACAAACAGGTAGACCCAAACACCCCTTTATCTTTTCAAAACCAATTTTAAACAAGAAAAAGTGAGATTTAAGACCACCCAAGCATCAATTAACACAAAAACAAGTAAGATTAACAGATTCAAGCAAGTATAAGCCACAAAATACACAAGAACAAAGGCAACACTCAAATATCACAAAAATCCAAAGTATTATCAGATTTTGGGATTAAGGGTGTGTACCTCATGGATGTACATCCACACCCATGGATTTTAAGCTTATGTGCTAGCAAGAACAAGCACAAGCTTCCACAACAAAGCCTTCTAAGATTGAACAAGGTTAAAGCACAATAAATTCAAAAAAATTGCAGAAAATGAAACTTGCTTGATTAATGCAACCAATTGATCCCACACTTGATTATCCCCAAACTTTGAGCTCACAACACCTTGATATTAACAATATCAGGGTGTATAGACCACTCTTAGCCCAGAAATTCCAAGATTTAATCAACGACTTAGCAAAATAGCAAGAATGAGGAAAATTGCAAACTTTTGCAACCTCTAATTGAAAACAGGTTTTTAACTTCTAAACTAACAATCATATAACAATAATAAGCAGCGATAAAGATTGGCCAATGACTTTTCTTCAATGCTTCAAACACAATTTCATTAAACTGAAATAGGATTTACAGAAGTTTGAACAAGGAAAAATCAAAAAGCAAACGTGAATGTTGGACCCTATACCCTTTATATAGAGGGTGTACATGGTCTGTTTAAACCTAAAAACTTAAAACCCTAACTTGTGGAAGCCCAAAAATGCCCTTGAGGATTTGAACTTCTTGGATTCATGTGACTGATTTCTTGTTGTTTAGTGGAGCTGGAAAGGGTGGAATTTGCATCTAAGGGCTCACATTGAGCTTAGAAAGTAAGCAGCACTCCTACACGTTGGATGGCTGGCAAGTCTTTGTCTTCTTTCCTTTTTACGTAGCAGGGGAGGCCCCATTCAGCATGTGGGTTGGTGGGGTGCCATGTTTAAGGGTTGGGTTGTGCTTAGGAGACCATTAATCAAAATTCTGGAGGTTTTTAGGGCTTAATTACAAGTAATTAAGAAATCCCTAATTGTGTTCTTATGATGAATAGTGGGTGTTTTGATCTGTTTTTGGGTTTAAAAATGTGTTAACCGTGTTTATTTAATAACTAATTAAGTTAGTTATTAAACGGGTGTGAGTGGATTGGTGATGTGGCGAAATGGTGAAGGGTGATTGGAGGGGAGGAGTAAGTGGGGCACGTGGCAGCCCATGAGTGGTCTAGGTTACAATGTTGTCTGGCCAGCATTAAACCTCCATCTTTCAGAAACTTGTCATTTACATTCCAAACCTTGTCAACGCCCATTTTAGTTATAACAACTTTTGCAACTTTGCACTTTTGCCCCAAAAACTTTTGTAAAATGATTTCAGGGGTATTTCTTGCCAATTTTGGATTCTTAAGGGCTGATTTGGCATTTTGATGATGGATAATGGTCTTGACTTGTATGTTGAGCATTTTGGAGGACTGAAATTGCCAAGTCTTGTTTGATGAGGGACCATTTTTGCCAAATGTTGAAAGTCAAGGGTCCTTTTTGTAATTTTGGGATTTTCAAAGGACCAAACTTGTAATTGCTTGTACTTTGAAGGACTTCATGATATATTTGACTTTGTGGAGGACAATGGTTAACAATTTAGCTTTGTTGAGGGGCTAAACTTGCCAAATCTTCAAAGTGGAGGGCCCTTTTTGTAATTTTGACAAACTTTAGGGACCAAACTTGTAATTATGAGGATACAAGGGTATAAAGTGTCAATTCTTCCATATTAGAGGATCTTCTTCATAATTCTTCAAGTCTTCAAGGGTTTTCTTAGGAAAATTCTTCATTAGGGCTTCGTTCATTGTGCGGCTTCGTTTCCCGTGTTCGTTTTTGTATGATTCTTGTGATCTTTTGTCATTTTCTCAATATCCGTACCTAAAATACACAAGTAACAAACACAAGCATATATATGGGTATTTTGATGATATTTAATGCATTTTAAGCCCTATTTGGACGATGAGACTATGTATAAAAGCAGTCTCATCACGTATTCCCAACAATCTCCCCCAAATGAAGGTCACACCATTTTACAAAATCTTAAACCTAGCATACTATGCTTGAGTCTTCGATCTTGTTCTTGTGAATATGCTGATGAGATCTTTGACTTTAGTCTTGAGCATGTTCTCTTGCCTTGACCTTGTGCATTCATCACTTGTGATATTTGCCTCTTCTTGACTTCATGATCCACTTCATGATCCACATACTTATACTTTTATAAATTCTTTAAAGCTTCAGAGTTTGATACAGCGAAAGACTTGACTTTTAGACTTTCTTGAATTTGTTGAAGTATTAAGTGCAGAAAGCACAAGCATGTGTTCACGACTTCTTCTGGATTGTACACCGCAATGCCACCTTCTTGTTACGCTGCATAAGACAGTTAGCAACAAAACATATACACGGATTAAATGGCCTTGAACATTTCATTCTAATTCGATAGCATTTTACCTCCGGTCGGTGAAGACCGTTGGACGATATTAAATATCGTACTTGTGGCAGGTAGTTTCAATTAAGAACCTCCTTGACAAGATTTCGCGGGTAAACCCGTTCTCTTTATTCGACCGTCCAAAGCTGACTGCGAACATAAAGAGTGAATCATTTGGATAATCATATCCACATGATTTGAAGCCATCAATTCATGTTCCTGGAACAAGTGAAATTTAATTAAGAACCGCACCATCGTTGCTTTCCAGTTGTCACAAGCTTGATTCATCTAAAATCTTGCAAGTTACCTACCAAGTGCTGTTTGAGGTTAACACTAGAAGGATTTCCATTCGTTACTGTAAATACTTAATAGTAGTACTCTGAATGTTCTGGCAAGATGACTAAGATATTGCGTAGAGGCCTGGAACGTGTTTAAGTTCAATTAAGAGTTAAACAACTGTTGCTTTCCAGTTATCACAAGTTTGATTCATAAAGAATCACACAAGTCACCTACCATGAGCTTTTTGATATTCGCTCAAGAAGGATTTCCATCTTCATTGTAAATACTTTCGTATTACTCGGATGTTCAGGCAAGATCATGAAGATTTTGCATAGGACTCTTAAGATCTTTCTTGCTTTTCACAGTGTGTGAAGAAGCAATGAATTATGGAAGTGTGTCCTAATGAGATATTTGATGATCTCAAATGGCTCTAGACTCAATCGTGCATTTTGGGTTTTTAGTGATCGGAGGCTGGAGAGGAGTGCCACATTTCAATACCAATTTATTCGGAGTGAATAAATCAATAGATAATGTGTTGTCTCCGTGTGATTAAAACAAATATCTTTTAAGAGATATCTGAGTTAGCTGGGATGGGTTGTGCATTGCATCACTGGGTCCATGATGTCTATCTTTAATATCGAGAATCATTGAAAAAATGATCTCAATAGCATATGTATTGACCCGGTTTCTGCCTAAGGTTGTAAGGAGGGCTTCTTTCTTTTCACCCTTTATCTTTACAATTCTTTTTCATTCTTCAACCCCTTCAATGCTTACCAATACGTCATAACTAGCACCTTGTTGTGATTGTTCCAGTGCTAACTTTAGTACTTGGTCGGCATTCAGCTACATTCACAATCTTTCTCCATCTTTCCTAAGGACTACTATTTCTAGCTATGGAATGTCCTTGGGAAGATTCCTCCGGTTCTAGAGGAATCATTGAACTTTAACCTATCCTACCATCCTTATGTCACCACAATCTTCAACGTCGTGAATAGAGATGTTTTTGGGTAAGTGTATGTCACTATGAAATCCATTTTGAAGTGCAAATCCATTTTGCTCCCCCTTAACATATGCCACGATATCCGAAAACATTTCGCACATGTCGGGATGAGCTATCACGTTAAGTCAAACCATTTATGATTAATCATTTCCCATATTAAATCACATTTTCTCCCCCATATTAAAAATATTAACCCCATCGATGTTTTTAATATCAATTGATTTAATATAATTTTAAGAAAATTTGGGAAGAAAAATGCAAATCTAATTTTTCTCGGACACGAGCTAAATTTAAAACTATTCAAAAGTTTTAAGCTCGTGTATAATGTCTCCTCGTTAAATGACAGACGATGAACCGGAATTCAGAGATAGGGAAGTTTATCTACGCAATGATAACTTACCCTCTTAACGAGAAATTAAGTTTTCTCGGGCATGAGCTAAATTTAAAAACATTCGAAGTTTTTAAGCTCATGCACAAGGACTTACAGTCACATAACAGACTATAACTCGATCTCAAAAGACAGGAAAGTTCATCCCGATGATGACTTATCCTCAAAACGAGAAATTAAATTTTCTCGGACACGAGCTTACATTAAAACTATTCCAAGGTTTTAAGCTCGTGTATAGGACTTACAGTCACATAACAGACTGTAACTCGCTCTCAAAAGACAGGAAAGTTCATCCCGATGATGACTTATCCTCAAAATGAGAAATTAAATTTTCTCGGGCACGAGCTTACATTAAAACTATTCAAAGGTTTTAAGCTCGTGTATAGGACTTACAGTCACATAACAGACTGTAACTCGATCCTCAAAGAAAGGAAAGTTTATCGCCGATGATAAACTTATCCTCAAAAACAAGAAATTAATTTTTCTCGGGCACGAGCTATTATTAAAATTATTCAAAGATTTTAAGCTCGTGTACAGGACTTACAGTCACATTACAGTCTGTAACTCGATCTTCAAATAAAGGAAAGTTTATCGCCGATGATAAACTTATCCTTACAACGAGAAATTAAATTTTCTCGGACACGAGCTATTATTAAAATTATTCAAAGATTTTAAGCTCGTGTACAGGACTTATAGTCACATCACAGACTGTAACTCGTACATCAAAGAAAGGAAAGTTTATCGCCGAAGATAAACTTATCCTTATAACGAGAAATTAATTTTTCTTGGGCATGAGCTTGTATTCAAAACATTCCAAGTTTTTAAGCTCATGCACAATGGCTCATAGTCAAATAACAGTCTGTGACCCGAACTTCAAAGAAAGGGAAGTTTATCTCGTCAACGATAACTTACCCTCAAAACGAGAAATTAATTTTTCTCGGACACGAGCTAAATTGAAAACTATTCAAAGGTTTTTAAGCTCGTGTATATGGCTCCTCGTTAAATTACAGACGATGACCCGGACTTCAGAAAAAGGGAAGTTTATCTACGCAACAATAACTTACCCTCAAAACGAGAAATTAAGTTTTCTCGGACACGAGCTTATCCTAAAACCATTCAAAGGTTTTAAGCTCGTGTATAAGGCTCATCATTATATATCAGATGATGACCCGATCTTCAAATAAAGGAAAGTTTATCGCCGATGATAAACTTATCCTCATTAACGAGAAATTAAATTTTTCTCGGACGCGGGCTTACATTAAAACTATTCAAAAGTTTTAAGCTCGTGTAAATGGCGTATAATTATATTTTAGATTATACCCCGGATCTCAAGGAAAGGAAAATTTATCACCGATGATAAACTTATCCTTACAACGAGAAATTAATTTTTCTCGGGCATGAGCTAATATTAAAAACATTCAAAGTTTTTTAGCTCATGCACAATGACTTACAGTTAGATATCAGACTGTAACTCGGACTTCAATTTTAGGAAAGCTTATCTTTAAAGATAGCTTATCCTCGTAACGAGAAATTAAATTTTCTCGGTAATGAGCTTGTATTAAAACATTCCAAGTTTTAAGCTCAGAAAGGAAAGTGTATCTTTTAAATAAGAGAACTTTTCCTCATAACGAGAAATTCATCTTTCTCGGTCATGAGCTTTCCGTTAAAACATTCAAAGTTTTCAAGCTCATGAACACGACTTCTAAGTAAATGTCAACTTAGAACTCGTTCTTCAATTAAAAGGAAAGTTTATCGCCGATGATAAACTTATCCTTACAACGAGAAATTAATTTTTCTCGGGCATGAGCTAATATTAAAAACATTCGAAGTTTTTAAGCTCATGCACAATGACTTACAGTTAAATATCAGACTGTAACTTGGACTTCATATTCAGGAAAGCTTATCTTTAAAGATAGCTTATCCTCGTAACGGGAAATTAAATTTTCTCGGTCATGAGCTTGTATTAAAACATTCCAAGTTTTAAGCTCAGAAAGGAAAGTGTATCTTTTAAATAAGAGAACTTTTCCTCCTAACGAGAAATTCATCTTTCTCGGTCATGAGCTTTGAAGGTCTACGAGATCTTTGGCCTATTCTACATGATTGATTAGATGGATAAACTGGGTAGATTAATAGATTAATATATAAAAGATGAGAAGGGAGATGAGGGAGTAGAGAGAGAAAGGAGAGAAAAGAGAATAGTAGAGAGAGAAAGAAAAGATTGATTGGTGAAATGTGAAAATGAACAACCCCTCCTAACATGCTAGGAGGGGATATATATAGCCCACCCTACATGTGGGCTATATGGACTATACATTTACTAAATGGATCACGAGCCCATTACATGATTATCGTTGGAGCGACCGATCCTTCATAAATACGTAAAACGTATTTCCAACAATCTCCCCCTAAGGGAGGTCTCTCCAAGTTACAAAGTTCTAAATAGTCTATATCTCGTGATCTATGCTAACTAAGATGTGACCGAGACTTTATTGGGAAAAACGTATTTCCAACAATCTCCCCCTAAGGGAGGTCACATCTTTTTACAAAATCTTAAACCTAGCATCTATGCTTGAGTCTTCGATCTTGTTCTTGTGAATATGCTTGATGTGATCTTTGACTTTAGTCTTGAGCATGTTTCCTTGCCTTGACCTTGTGCATTCTTCACTTGTGATATTTGCCTCTTCGTGACTTCATGTTCCACATACTTATACTTTTAAATTCTTGAAAGCTTCAGAGTTTGATACAGCGGAAGACTTGACCTTCGGGCTTTCTTGAATTTGTTGAAGTACTAATTGTATGTAGTATAAGCATGTGGTGACGACTTCTTCTGGATTGTACACCGCAATGCCACCTTCTTGTTACGCTGCATAAGACAGTTAGCAACAAGCAATATACACGGATGAAATGGCTTTGAACATTTCATTCTAATTCGGTAGCATTTTACCTCCGGTCGGTGAAGACCGTTGGACGATATTAAATATCGTACTTGTGGCAGGTAGTTTCAATAAAGAACCTCCTTGACAAGATTTCGCGGGTAAACCCGTTCTCTTTACTCGACCGTCCAAAGCTGACTGCGAACGTAAAGAGTGAATCATTTGGATAATCTTATCCGCATGATTTGAAGCTGTCAATTCATGTTCCTGGAACAAGTGAAGTTCAATTAAGAACCGCACCGTCGTTGCTTTCCAGTTGTCACTAGCTTGATTCATATAGAATCTTGCAAGTTACCTACCAAGTGATGTTTGATGTTAACACTAGAAGGATTTCCATTCGTCACTGTAACTACTTAATAGTATTACTCTGAATGTTCTGGCAAGATCACTAAGATATTGCGTAGAGGCCTGGAACGTGTTTAAATTCATTTAAGAATGAAACCACTGTTGCTTTCCAGTTATCACAAGTTTGATTCATAAAGAATCGCACAAGTCACCTACCATGAGCTTTTTGATATTCGCTCAAGAAGGATTTCCATCTTCATTGTAAATACTCTCGTATTACTCGGATGTTCAGGCAAGATCATGAAGATTTTGCGTAGGACTCTTAAGATCTTTCTTACTTTTCACAGTGTGTGAAGAAGCAAGGAAATATGAAAGTGTGTCCTAATGAGATATTTGATGATCTCAAATGGCTCTAGACTCGATCGTGCATTTTGGATTTTTAGTGATCGGAGGCTGGAGAGGAGTGCCACCTTTTCAATACCAATTTATTCGGAGTGAATAAACCAATAGATAATGTGTTGATCTTCGTGTGATTAAAACAAATACCTTTTGAGAGATATTTGAGTTAGCTGGGAAGGGTTGTGCATTGCATCACTGGGTCCATGATGTCTTTCTTCAATATCAAGAATCATTAAAAATGATCTCAATAGCATATGTATTGACCCGGTTTCTGCCTAAGGTTGTAAGGAGGGCTTCTTTCTTTACACCCTTTATCTTTACAATTCTTTTTCATTCTTCAACCCCTTCAATGCTTACCAATACGTCATAACTAGCACCTTGTTGTGATTGTTCCAGTGCTAACTTAAGTACTTGGTCGGCATTCAGCTACGTTCACAATCTTTCTCCATCTTTCCTACGGACTACTATTTCTAGCTATGGAATGTCCTTGGGAAGATTCCTCCGGTTCTAGAGAAATCATTGGACTTTAACCTATCCTACCATCCTTATGTCACCACAATCTTCACCGTCGTGAATAGAGATGTTTTGGGTAAGTGTATGTTACCATGAAATCCATTTTGAAGTGCAAATCCATTTTTCTCCCCCTTAACATATGCCACGATATCCGAAAACATTTTGCACATGTCGGGATGAGCTAGCACGTTAAGTCAAACCATTTGTGATTAATCATTTCCCATATTAAATCACATTTTCTCCCCCATATTAAAAATATTAACTCAATCAATGTTTTTAATATCAATTGATTTAATAGCGTTTTAAGAGAATTTGGGAAGAAAAATGCAAATCCAATTATCTTCATGAATTACACAAGCTCCCCCTCAAATTAATGAGGGTCTACTTGAAACGTAAATTAAAATACCTTTTAAACACAAGTGTAAGGTATTTAACACGTGCAAAGATCATATATGATAATGAATTCACAATATTAGCAATTTACGAGGTTGGACCTGAATGATGGAGAACATCATATGAAAGAAGCACATGGTTCTTGTTCACGAATGTTGGTCTTCCTCGTAACTTCTGAAATTATCTTCCCCTTTACATCACATGGACAATTGATATCGTTGTCTTGACACCAACTTGTGAACTATTGGCACTTTCGGCATTGAAGAGTCTGAAAGCTTGACAATTGCTCCCCCTCAATTGTTGACCCGTGTTCTACATAAAGAGCTGTAGTCGTCGTTTGAGTAGTCGCATCGTCTAGTATGTAGATATCAATTGCAACGAACTTCGTATTGTGGAGTTGATAACTTCGGATTTTGAAGTCAAAGCTTTCTGGTGAAATGCTTGACTTCAATGTGAAACGCGGGTTACTATCGGAAATAATAGCAAACCATATGGAGCATGTTTTAAATCTTTTAAACTTCTGCTCGAACTTTATTTACAACCCCGTGTCATTATTGAATGACATTTCTAGGTTCGTAAATATTATCGATTCCAGAAGACATGCTCGTTTTATCAAAACGTTTTTGAACACACAATTTTGAAAGATTTAGAAAAAACCTTTTGAGAAATTCTCGAAAAATTGTGTTCAAAGTTTTGAAAACCAATTACTTGAGCTTAAGATGTTGAATATCTTACGAAACGAGCTCAAGTCCGAGAAGATGTAAACTTCCCGTTGTTAAGGATAAGTTTATCATCAGCGATAAACTTTCCTTTTAACTGAAGAACGAGTCCTAAGCTGACATTTACTTAGAAGTCGTGTTCATGAGCTTGAAAACTTTGACTGTTTTAACGGAAAGCTCATGACCGAGAAAGGTTAATTTCTCGTTACGAGGAAAAGTTCTCTTATTTAAAAGATACACTTTCCTTTCTGAGCTTAAAACTTCGAATGTTTTAATACAAGCTCATGACCGAGAAATGTTAATTTCTCGTTATGAGGATAAGTTATCATAAAAGATAATCTTTCCTTTATTTGAAGTTGGAGTTACAGTCTGACATTTAACTGTAAGTCATTGTGCATGAGCTTAAAAACTTCGAATGTTTTTAATATTAACTCATGCCCGAGAAAAATGAATTTCTCGTTGTAAGGATAAGTTTATCATCGGCGATAAACTTTCCTTTTAATTGAAGATCGGGTCATCATCTGATATTTAATGATAAACCATTTACACGAGCTTAAAACCTTTGAATGGTTTTAGGATAAGCTTGTGTCCAAGAAAACTTAATTTCTTGTTAAGAGGGTAAGTTATCGTTGCGTAGATAAACTTCCCTGTCTCTGAAGTCCGGGTCATCGTCTGTCATTTAACGAGGAGCCATTGTGCATGAGCTTAAAAACTTGGAATGTTTTTGATATAAGCTCATGCCCGAGAAAAATTAATTTCTCGTTGTTAGGATAAGTTTACCATCGGCGATAAACTTTCCTTTCTTTGAAGATCGAGTTATAGTGTGTGATGTGACTATAAGTCCTGTGTAAGCTTTAACCATGAATCCCCTGAGATACTAGTTTCTCCGATATCTGCTTCTTCAGCAACCAAACTCTAAGAGTGTCCTTAGTTGAACGGTATACAACGATTGGACCGCTTCGTTCTTTTGGAACATCAACTTTGGTACCTGCATTCTCATTAGGAGTTTGTATACTTTTGCATGGGTTAGAGATATCTATTTTAGAAGCACGTAGGGGTTCACGGTTTTCTTTTCTTGTGTTAGAGGTGGCCTGAGGGGATGATTCACTTGTCTTAGTTGGCAAACGTTTCCTTTTATAGAAAACCTTAAGTTCAGGCTTAAGTGATGTATCATCCTTTGCAATTTCCTCCCTAGTAGTCTTCGTAGAATCAGAGACTATCCTAGTTAAAGGGCACTCGTTTCCTACAAGAGTGAAAGTTCTACCAGTGGGGCGCCACATTTTGCCAACGGGTTTGATTTTAGCTACCCACTGGGATTTAAGTCTAGCACGGGAGTTCACCTCATTAAGCAATTTTTTGATACAGGAATCATGATTTGCCGTAAAGACACATTTTCTACATGTTTTACAAGTAGCATATTTAATGTCCGAGTAAGATCTAGAATCCCTAGATGATTGATTGATGCTCCTAGGATTGGACATGCTACGGTTAGCAGTGTTGGGTAAACTAGAAGGCATCTGACTAGGTTTGAAATTCCTATCTCTTACATGTGTCTTTTGCTTAGCTTCCCTAAGATCAGATTTATGGCATACATCATTTGAACTAGTTCTAGACGTGGTCTTGGTATTTTTAGGGAAACTAGGGGCAATCATCTGATTAGATCTTGCTAACGCTGTTTTGATCACACTGGGCCTAGTTGCTGGAGTGACTGGTCTAGAAAACTGAACCAAATCAAATTGGGAGGCAAACCGCGGTCTCGAGGATTGTGGTCGCTCGGATCTAAATGCAGTAGGTTGTCTGACAATCGGTTGTCTGACGAACTGATTTGTAGGCGGTTTCCCCAAGATTGATGGTTTTTCAAGCTTAGTGTCCACACTAGGTCCTCTATTTTTCCTTAACTCGTTTTTCAACGCAGCTATAGCAAACACCTTTTCTTGAACTTGGGCTTTTAACGTTTCATTCTCTTTGAGCAATCTATCTTGGGATGCCAATTTAGACTCTAGTAACTGAATTTGTTTCAAAAGATTTTCCTTTTCAGCTTTAGAATCTAAAACTTTTTGATCCAATTTTCTTTCAAGAACAACGTTTGACTTTTCAAGTTTTTCAAAGTATGTTTCAAATTTGTCCGTTTTCTTAGAAAATTCAAGTTTGGCATCCTCAAGATCTTTTGATTGTTGAGCTACAATCGTTTCGAGCTCTCTAATCTTGGAATCAGAAACAGTCAATGAAGCAGTTATAATACAATTATCATGATGTACTATAGCATTCTGAACAATCTCTCCCCCATTATGACTTACATCGGATGAATCAGAAGTGGTATTTCTATCACTCTTTTCCATCCCATGTTTGTCATAATTAGGTTCAGAATGCTCAATATGCGGCATGTCATCAGCATATACATCATAAACAACATTACATTGTACCATGTTTGCAGGCTCTGCGTCATAAATGGGTAAGGTGTCATCAAGAGAAATCTCGTGAACATTCCCCGACGTGCCACTGGTATCATGTTGTCCTCCTGATTCCGTGCTCTTACCATCGTTATGCTCCAAGTTGTCAACCGTATGATCAATCTCCTCTTGTATCTGCGTCATTGATTCTTGCACTCCATTATCATACACTTGCTGAAGTTGTGATCTTTGATAAATCGAAGACGAGACCGATGTCATGAGTTTCAATATTGTATCACGGAAAACTCGAATCTCGGTATGTGTATCGCGAAGAAATGACTGGCAAATCACTGAACTTTCAGGCTTGATGATATTGAATTGGAGGAAAGGCGTGAGTTGTGTCACAAGAGCCTTATATGCAAGTGCCGATGCAGAGTGATTAAAGTTTTCATGGTTGAGTTGCTCGGCGAGTTGGGTCAAAGTGGTAAAGATAGAGTCGATGAATATATGACGATCTTGACCAAAGATTGTCACAAATTCGCTCCCTCCTTGAATGCTCGAAAGAGTGACAAGATGAGACTGAAGCATTTGAAAGGAAGTGATGCCACTTTTCCTAACTTTGTTTTGCATTGAATGCGATTCTCCCTTTTGACATGTCGAATCGAATGAATCCATTGAATATCGATTAAAAATGACGTGGATGTTGTTGTTTTCGGGATTTTATAATACGTGAAGAAACTTAGAAACAGAAAGTCACGGAATATGACAAAACCAACGAAACGATCCGTGAATAAATCTGAAAAATCCTCGATGGATGATAAAATTCGTCTTCACTGACAAGTACCCGATCAACAATCCGTCGGCAAATTAAACCTTGTTACTTTATCACGTCACTTTTGTCACGTAGTCACGTCACTTTGTCCCGACTATAACGTAATGTCATAAAATTTTTCCAAAATAAAAATTTAATAAAATAAAATAAAAAAAATAATAAAAATATCAATTGATTATTAAAATAATAAGAATAAAAAATTTTCAAAATAAAAAAAAGGAATAACGAAAATTAAGTAAACAAAAAACGAAACTTTCTAAAATTAATAAAATGAAAACAATAAAATTAAAGTAAGAAAATCGGATAAGTTTGAAAATCTGAAAACCCCCTAAGACGTGGCAACACAAAAAACCATAAAACGAAAACGTGTAAACACACTTCTTGTAAACTCCGTCTGTGTTTTGACTTTCCCAAAGCATCCAACCTCAAAACTCTCAACTCAATATCTCTCTCCTTTTCTCCTCCGTCCCTTATCTCTCTCTTTCACAAAACCAACAATCCTAATCTCTCTCTCTCTCCTCACCTAGAAACCTCCGTCTTCAAACACACAATCCTCTCAAAAATTATTCACACAGCCACCATCTGCAAATAAACAAGAGAAACCCTTTCCATCTCAAATCCCCACATATCTCGAAGCAGCCCACGAAAAACAATAAAATGATTGCTTTCAATCCGAATTAAATAAACAAGTCTTCAAGATCTTGATCAGACAAGGTCTCGGGTAGGTACTCACGTATCTTTATTTTAATTTTTGGATCAATGATCGTTGTGAGATCTTTGTCAAAACTTCTATCATCTGTCGCGTCATTCTGTCGAGTGTCTTGATTGAGTGGTGTCGATGTTTTGAAACCAGTTTGATAATTTTGTTTGGCAGTCGAGAGTCGTGTAAAGATTTGTGTGGGTTTGTGTTTGAAAATGGTCGAGGGTATTGTGAGGGTGTGAGAGTCTTGTGACGAGGGAGGGTGAGGTGACTGTTGTCGAGAGATTTATGGGAGAGTCGAGAGATAGTTGTTGGTGTTTGTGTGTCCGAGAGAAGTTGTGTTGTGTTGAGTTTTTTGTGGGTTGGGTTGTGTAGGGTCGTTGAGTCTGTGAGTTAGGTGAGGAAAAAAAAGAGTCGAGAGGTGTGAGTCTTTCGAGAGTGATTGACGAGAGATCGAGTTGAGGTGAGAGGGTGTGTGTCGAAGTCGGTTTGGTGAGGTTGAGAGGGTGAACGAGAGGGGATGTTGTTGAGTGTCTAGACGAGGGGAGGGTGTGAGGTGTGTTAAAAATGAGGGGTTCTGTTAAAAGAGTGTGTCTGTGTCGTAAGTTTGAGTGGTATTCGAGTCTTGTTACGAGAGTGTGACGAGTTTGTTTGGTGTGGTGAGGGTCAAATCTTAACGAGAGTTTAATAAAAATGATTGTTGTTGTTGACGAGGGTGTGTGTCGAGAGAGTTGGTTTCAGTCTTGAGTCTGTGTTTGTGGGCGAGGTTTTGGTGTTCGAGTCTTGAGTCGAGTCGTGAGGGTAAGGGTCGAGTCGAGTGAGAGTTTGGTTTGATTCGAGAAATGGCTATGCGGAATAATTCCTATATGGAATAAAATTCCTATACGGAATAAAATTCCTATACGGAATAAAATTCCTATACGGAATAAAATTCCTATACGGAATAAAATTCCTATACGGAATAAAACCTTACTCGGAATAATCCTACTATTCGGAATGATCTTTCTATTCGGAATGTATGGCTATTATGAATATTTGACTACTCGGAATGTTTTGGCAATTCGAATGATCTGGAAAAAATTGACTTCGAGCCCAGGAAATAGCTTTTTACACGAATCAAAACTTGATTTTTGATGTTACTGATTAAAAATGAAGAAGAAAACTGATTAAAAAATGACTGATTAAAAAATGATTAAAAAAATGACTGAATAAAAAATGACTGATTAAAAAATTATTAAAAAATGACTGATTAAAAAATGATTAGACAAAGTTGTACCAGAAAAAAAAAACTGATAAACGAAAAAGCAAATAAAAATTAAAAAAACTGATCTAAAAACGGATTGGACAAAGATTTAAAACAAAATACGTAAAGGCTAAAAAAAATTTAGAAAGAAGGGATTTTTAAATCAAATCAATAGATAAAAATAAACGCAAATCCTAAGATTTAACCATGGCTCTGATACCAACTGAAGGTCTACGAGATCTTTGGCCTATTCTACATGATTGATTAGATGGATAAAGTGGGTAGATTAATAGATTAATATATAAAAGATGAGAAGGGAGATGAGGGAGTAGAGAGAGAAAGCAGAGAAAAGAGAATAGTAGAGAGAGAAAGAAAAGATTGATTGGTGAAATGTGAAAATGAACAACCCCTCCTAACATGCTAGGAGGGGATATATATAGCCCACCCTACATGTGGGCTATATGGACTATACATTTACTAAATGGATCACGAGCCCATTACATAATTATCGTTGGAGCGACCGATCCTTCATAAATACGTAAAACGTATTTCCAACAAGCTTTCCGTTAAAACATTCAAAAGTTTTCAAGCTCATGAACACGACTTCTAAGTAAATGTCAACTTAGGACTCGTTCTTCAGTTAAAAGGAAAGTTTATCGCCAATGATAAACTTATCCTTAACAACGGGAAGTTTACAACTTCTCGGACTTGAGCTCGTTTTGTAAGATATTCAACATCTTAAGCTCAAGTAATTGTTTTTCAAAACATTGAACACAATTTTTCGAGAATTTCTCAAATGGTTTTTTTAAATCTTTACAAAATTGTGTGTTCAAAAATGTTTTGATAAAAAGAGCATGTCTTCTGGAATCGATAATATTTACGATACTAGAAATGTCATTCAATAATGACACGGGGTTGTAAATAAAGTTCGAGCAGAAGTTCAAATGTTTTAAAACATGCTCAAAATGGCTTGTAGTTATTTCAGTCTGCAACCCGCTTTTCGCATTAAAGTCACGTATTTCTTATGAAAACGTTGACTCACAACGGGAATTAATTTTCTCGGGCAAGGTTTACTTTAAAACCTTGTAAGGGGCTAAGTTTACTTTATAACTTGGTCTAACACAAATTAGTGTACGTATCAGTGCACTGATTTTGTCAAAATAAGAGAAATCTTATTGCCACCAGAATCGTTCCAATCGATCACTTAACCGGAAAATGTTTTCATGGATATTTGTTGCCTTAACATCATTGACTACAGCTCTTTAAATAGAAAACGGGTCCGTGGTTAAGGGGGAGCAAATATTAAATCTTCTTGGAATTAAAATTGGTCTTCAAAAAGGATTTTCAGAAAATATAAACCGTTCATCATCATCATTAAGTGCTAAGTGTGCCTTGTGTGAAATAGACATTCAAGTATAGGTTATTTTGAATTTTGGCGTTAAGTGTATGTGTTCGTGTTTGTGAGCGGGTTGGTATTTCGTTAAGTTTATTTGGTTAATCCTAACGAATTTAACAAATACTATAAAACTGGGGGACAATTGTTGCAAATATCGCAATCTTGGGGTTTCATGTGTAAATTTGGCAAACAATTTTGACCAAAATCAAACACTTCACCCCCCGTTCCCTGTTTCTTCTCCATCGCAAACACACACTAACAAAACACTCCCCGCCATTGTTATACCTTGCTATTCCTTCATCATTTGAGTTTTTGATTGCCTGCACGTCGTTCATCATTCTAGGTATTGTATCATGTTGTAAATGTTATCATATATGTCGTTTCTTTGCTTCACAAACAAAACAGAAATCCTAGTTAATCTAAAAAAATTAGGGCCTTTTAGTCTTGCGATGTATATGAAAATTGAGTTGTGGGATATGTTTAGAATGCCCAGATGAACAATGGTTTTGCACAGTTTTGTTTAAAACGTTGCCAAGCTCCAGGATTTGAGAAGTCAAAGTTGAGATCGGATCCCAGTCACGGATTCCGATGATCATTATGATACCTACATTGCGATGCCTTGTCATTGCGATGAGTCATTCCGATGGCTCATTGCGATGGGCTATTGCGATGGTTCATTCCGATGGCTCATTGCGATGGCTCATTACGATGGGTCATTCCGATGACGCATTGCGATGGCGTATTGCGATGAAGGATTCCGATGCTTTATTGCGATGGCATTGTAATGGTATTGCGATGGGACATATTGCGATGATTTCTCAAACATTCCGATGGAAACGTAATTATTGCGATGTACTTAGATATTGCGATAGACCATGTTTGCGATAGGATTGCGATGATTTTTACTTTGCGATGGGGTGTAAGATTCCGATGGGATTGCGATGTGTTAAACATTGCGATGGTTATGATAGGATTCCGATGGTTTGTAAGATTGCGATGGATTTAGGACTCTTAGTATTCTGATGCTTTGTAAGTTTGCTATGGACTATTAGAATCATGCACATGCCTTAGATTATCTAATGAATTCGGCCTAGACTGCATTCCTACCTTTCTAGGCTTTAAGTAAATTAGGGCCACTAACACGAAACCAAGTTATATTGAAATTAATTAATTTTATCTCATATGAATACTTGAAAGGTTTCTTATTACAGAAGTTCATCTTATTTAATAAGTTGACAATTCTGTAAACAAAAGAGATACAAATTACTTATTCAATGTCTTGTGTTTTGTATCCAGGGCATGGAAGACAAAGTTTCATCGTTGTCTTGCCCTGTGTTCAAGCCTACTGAAATTTGGGTTAAGGATAATCCTACAATTACTGAAGTAGTGGTTGAAACTAAACCAAAGCCCACTGAAGTTGTGGTTGAAATTAAACCAAGACCTACTGAGGTGGTAGTAGAAATTAAACCTAGACCTACTGATGTGTTGGAGATAAGTATATGTGATAATTTGAGATACGTTATAGGGTAAATTAGAAAATTACCTTTAGGAAAAAGTAATAGACTAATATTACCAATGACGAATTCAATTAAACACGTGAGTGAATCAAGTTCGTTGTACACGAAGATCTTATGAATTTGAGACGTTTTGATTTGATTTGGACAATCGATTTGAATTGGTTTTCGGTTTTTAAACTAGAATTAAAATCTACCAATTTTAAACTATTTAAAATTAATCTAAAGTGCATGAATCGTAAACCCCGCTATATTTAAATCTAAAACAATTAATTACTTAAAAATTAAAACTATTTAAAAATTAAACTATTTTAATAATCTATAAAAAATTAATCTATTTAATGACTTTTAATCTATTTAAAAAAAATAATTAAACTTTTTAAAACAAATTTACTTTGTTAAAAATTACTTTAAAACAAATCTATTTAAAAACTATTTTTATTTAGTTCTAATATTATAAAAATCTAATTAATTAAAAATTAACTAAACTTTTAAAATTAGTAAAAACTTTTTTTTTTATTTCTTATTTTAATTTTAAACTGCTTATTATTTAAAATTTCAAAATTTACTTTAATTAAAATATTAATGAAAAGTTATATAAAAAAAACGTTAGTTAAACAAACAAACATTCAAACAAATGCTGCCCAGTTACAACTATATAATAATAATTAAACTGTAAGTAAGAAAACTAAAAAGGCCAGTTAGCCCAGTTGGCTAACACGCTAAACACACATCCGTGAGGTCACGGGTTCGACTCCCATACGGGACATATTTTTTGGATTTAATTCTTTTTGGACAAATGAAGAAAAATTAGTCTCAGGAGAGACTTTTGGTGAGCTTATGAACTATAAGCTGTTAGGAAACAGCTTTTGAGCTTATCAAATCAATGGAATCTGATAAGCTGAATGCTTGAACGATTTAAACAACAAGATCATTTATGAAATAAACCACCAAGAATATACCAGTTTACAAATCAGTAACAAGAATTAGCAAGTCTGTATAAACCAGCAACAAAAAATTCAAGCAGTAAACACAATGTCCTAATAATTCTCAAAGCAGATAAGTTTATCAGATTGACAGATTTTAAAAAAAAATAACCGAATCAAAACAAATAGCAATATCTAAGATCCTAACTTAATCAATTATCAGCTACCTTTTAAGCACAAATCATCAAATAGCCAATTCCAGATAAACAACTAAAATCTAAATAGAGCTCAAATTTAGAACAAATATCAGCAAATAAATCACTGCAAGTAGAATATCACCAACATAATCAAATTTCAGCAAACCAAAAAAAAAAACAGATTAGCAGTATTAAAATGAGATAAACTACAGTAGACTTAACCAATCAATTCAGAGAACTATCTCATGACTAATAATAAAATCAGAAACCTAAAATACTCACAAACTCAAATAGACACTCAGTATAGGATCAATGCATTCAATCATAGAATCATTCAGCTATCATACTGATAAATGTCAGTTTCATAACAAACTTACAAATTTCAATGATCAGATAAAACTCAAGAGTCACATTCGTAACAAATTCAAACCCTAGAATCAATTCACTCATATGATAATCAAGCACAATTTAATCTAGCATAAACGTATTAATTAAATTCAGTAAAGAAACTAAAAGATCTCAGAACCTTTTGTCGATAACCTTTGAGCAGTAGGTTTGCGCTGAGCAACCTAAAGAACCGGAACCGAAACCTCCATCATCCACCATTAATATTCAAACGAGACCACCAATCGAACCACCAAAATTAAATCGAACCAGAAACACCTCCAGTTTGCTTTTCACTTATCCAGTGGGGATAAATGTTAATCCAAATCTTTTCTTTTAATATTAAATCTAAGCTATTACTTAGCTTATATTCAATATCATAAACATCATTATATGAAATAGTAATAAAGATTAATTCGTATAACAATTTAAGCAGTAAAGAAAAATAAATGAGACACGGTTGAAGAATGAAAACAACTGATCTTTTATTAAACTCAGAAATATTACAAGATTTAGATAAAAGAAATACAAAATTAATCCTAAAACAAATTCTACATAATAACTTTAAAGTAAAGAGAGGATAAAATTACAAGATTTAGGGTGGGTTTTTATAGCCATCCCAGGGCTTTGCTGGGAAGAATATCCGAATCTCCAAGGGAATATCCCTTTTCATTCTTTGCCCTTAGATCATCATATTCTCTTCTCTCTCATGATTGCCTTTGATAGGACGGTTTAAATGACACACACTAGCACACGGATTGCCAACGTGGCATCCGTGTGTGCTAGTTGTGCTTCTTTTGAGCCTTGTGATTGGTGGATTGTGGAATTTGAGGTGTCTCTTCAAATCATATGTTGCCACGTAGCCTCTTCATTCCTCACAATCTCTTCCTTAAACCATGGGGGTTTTATTACACTTTGTGTGAATTAATCGTGTGGCATAAAAGCCCCAAATAATATGAATGAATTTTTTGGCTAGGGTTTTGAAACAATAACTTTAAAGTTACTAGTTTTTTTTGTTTTTGTGATATGGGGAAGATGATGCACATAGATATCATCGAATATTATTTAATAAATATGTGTGTGTGAAAAAAATGGAGAAAACGTGTGAATGAATAATGAGTGGTGAGGATGGGGTCGGTTTTATTTATTTAATGAGTGGATGTATAACGAGTTTATTTATTTGTGTAAAAGTGTGATAAAGTTTGACCGAGAGTATGAGTGAGTGGGGATTATAAACCAATTCGTTTATTAACAAAACCCTAGGCCCAAAAAAAAACTTGTTCATTTGTAGATTGACTTAGGCTTTGACCCAATTATGATATAATACCATCCGTGTGTTTGTTTAAAGAATTTGGGCTTATATATTGGGCTTCATTTGGCTAAGTACCAAAAGTATTCAATGTTCATCCAATATTTGGCTTTTCAGGCCCAATAAGCATTTATGGGTCCCACTTGGCCCATAAACTTGACAAATGATTAAATCCTCTTTAGTCGAGCTCGATTTTGGCTCCTTCAATCTTTTTCATCAATCTCGTGCCGGTTTTTGCCGATTTTCGTGAACTTGGTACCTACACACATTCAAACAAGAAATACACATATACAAGGCATTTTTGATATATTTCATGCATAATTTCATTGTTTTAAGATACAAATGATATGAGTATTTACACTCATATCAAATTCCCCCTTGCTAAGCAATTGTCGTGTCCTCACGCAATGATAAAATAAAACACTAACTACAACATTATTCAACTTATGACATTTTATTTTGCAAAGACATAATGTATTGCTTTCATTATTGAACAATAACTTTAAGGATCATAAAACTCAAATAGATTCATCGTCCCCGACTTTTCACTTTTCCATGCCAAGTGCAAAAACAAGATCATTGTCAATCATAAGCCCCAAAATTAAACCAACTCATACAAGTAATTTGTGTTAAACTCAATCTCCTATTATTCCTAATTGTATCTCTAGATTTTATTTGTCATTCACCCAAAGGCTCATTTGACTTTATTTTGATATTTATTAGTCCAAAAATGAAGGCAAGAACGGTGTAAACTCAACACTCAAAACCTAACCTCGACTTCAAAAACCGTTGTCACTAAAGAAAGCCCACATCAAGGATAACTTAACACGATTTAGGGATAAATCCCGGACCCGAAATTTGGCTAATATGGCTACTTAAAAGCAAAAAGAAAAAAAACCTCCAAAGTCAATTATGACCTTATATGGAGTTAGCAACATTACACCATACCTTTTGGCTCTTTAAGATGCAATTGTGCTCCTTATTTGAAATCCACACCCTAAGGCTCCTTGGACAAAAATAAGGGAATTGACTTCACCATCCCACCTTATGGCTCATGATGATGAAGCAATTTTTATTCAACACGTCCCCTTGACATACACCCTAAGGCTCTAATGACAAGGTTAGTGCTACATGACTCCCACCCGAAGGCTCCTAGAGAACATGTTTTTATTTATTCTTCTTTATTATTATGATATTTATAGTAAGCCAAATTTCCGCAATCCCATGATCAAAAGTCCAAGACGCTGACACCCTTAATGTGTTCTCACTTTAATTACAAGGGAAGAAAAAGAAGGAGTTACGAGTTAAGATATCAAGCCTAGACCGCTAAAAACTTCATTTATTAAGCAATTATTATACAAGCGAGGAAAGTAAGTACGAGGAGATTAAATCAAACACAAAAATACTTGCACAAAGAAGAATTTAACCTTAGAAACTTATGATTGAACTCTATCATCTCTTGTTCTCCATATTGTAAAATTTCAATGGATACTTAGCCTATTAAATCAATGTTTTGGGTTTTCAAGTTATCTATAGGATCTTGCACCTTCTTATACTTTTTCAAGTTTTAGAATTTGCGTTTTAAAGTTCCCTTAATAAACGACTTTCTAGGATCAATTATAGGAACTTGCGAAAAGTTCTTGTTCTTAACTCGTATGAATTAAGACTTTCGCGTTTTAAAGCTCCCTACATAATAGCCTAGCAAAACTTAATTCAAATACGTTAAGGAAAAGCTAAGGTTAAAAACCAAGTCGAGTCAAAAACTATTCTTATTTTCACCAACGGAAAGCCTACATTCGTGTCAAAAGCAATTATTTTATTTATTAAAACTTAAAAAATAACTAAAAATTTAAAATTTTATTGAAAAATGAGAAAAACAATACGTTTGGACACGACAAAAGCAATAACAAGCGATTATATCGATTGACTCCCCCATGCTAAAACCAAACATTGTCCTCAATGTTTCTTAGCTCAAGAGTAACATCCCCTTGCTAAAATACGAAGAGTCTAATGCAAATTCCTAGCATGGAAAGAGCACGCAAATCTATAAGCCGTTTATCAATTATGCCTCAAGATAAAACGTTAGTCGATAAAAATCAAGGGATAGAAAGTGTGCCCCTTTATGGCATTCAAAGAATAGAAGATCAAGTGGACCGGCAAGAACCGAACACGAGAGTCTTCAAAGATAAGGGTCATACCTAAGATTCACAACACAACAAAACACGAGCACGAGCTTGAAAGATCAAGCCTTATTAGTGTTAGAAAATAGAAAGAAGATAGAATGTATGGGACTCCCCCACAAGGCACCTCGTTTTTTTTAACCGAGTCATGAGCTCGACTCGATCCCCGCATTCATTGGTCCTTAGGGAAAATGGTGAAAACTGGCATAATGGAATAAATTCCAACATAAAGCACGATGCCGGGGTCAAAGATTACATCCTCGTTGTCGGATGACAAACGAAAGGATAAAACTCTAACACAAATCTCTAAAACGAGATGGTAGTCACAACTAATGGTATGGTTAAAGCATGCTCACCGAGATAAACTCGCACCAAGATGATTGAAAAGTCTTTCAATTATTGCATCGGTGAAAGGCCGAGATTTCCCTAAATCAACGATTCCGGGGTCGAATACCTCGTCCTCGGTGGAGAAAGGAATAAACGACAAGGTGTCGTCCCCCCATGCTAATCCTAAATCATATGAAGCACATGGTAATGGTGGTATAAAAGTCTCAACCATAGTGGTTTCAACTTGCATGACTTTGTTGACCTTGTCACTCTTATGAATGTGAATAAAGGGGTCATGGTACTCAAAACGAGTCGCATGAAAAACCCGCACATTAAGATCAAAGCGAGTGGGAAGGATAATTGGAGCAAAAGTAATTTCTCCCTCCGGGTCAACATTATCATCATCATAAATCGGGTGATCAAACCAAGAGTCTTCATCACCGTCATTAGACTCTTCCTCAAATTCCGAAGGAATGTCTATATAAAGAAACTCATCAACCTCCTTCATGAGAAGTTCATCATCACAAAGGTTATGAGATGTAGGAGGTATGATGCTCTCAAAATCCTCTTGAAACAATGGATTATTGTTCAATGAAGCCTCAAAGAGAAGATTTGAGTAAGTCACAAAAGTATCGTCATCCTTGTCATCACAAGAAATATCCGACAAAGTATCAAGTGTATCACACTCGGATACAAGATCATCATTCTCATTTGAAGGCAATTCATCGGCGAATTTGTTGGGTCTACTAGATGTAGATCTTGCAGCCTGTCAGGAACGGTGAACGACTTCTGTAATCACAAGTCAATTCACAGAGAGACTCTATACACAATATGAATGCAGAATATAAATATAATAAAGAAGAAGAGAATAACTATAAAGACTTGATCCTTTCTAAGGATTTCTAATATTGATAATGACTAGAACTACGTTTCATGAAGGTGTGTCTAACCCTTCTGCCTAAGGTTCCTTTTATACTACAAGGAAACCCTAATACATCATTAAAACAAAACGTGTAATACTGATATGCATATCCTTTCCTAACATACTTCATGCATATCCTAACAGAATAATAATAAATAATAAAAGTTGACTTTAAGTCAGACCAGGAGCACGACTTGCTCCTACTACTAGGACCAGGAGGAACTACATACCTCCTAGTCTACCTATTACAATTTACTAATCCAATGGTCCTAACAATCCTCCCCTAAACTTGAATTTGACCTGTTGAGTTCAAGTTTCCTGGTAAAATGTCCAATAAAGCATGAGGATTGAAACAGCAAAACAAATAGCAGCAGCAGCAAGATGAGACACTTAAGAACAACCGCAACATGAAACACTAGAAGCTTCTCCAAAGCATGTAACAAATCAGCATCGTGTTGAATCTTTACAGCAACATGAGCAGATTTGATGAGCCTTTACCAAGTAGATGCTCGCTCTTGGGCTAGCCAGTCTTTCAGTGGAATCATGACATCACCCTGGGAGACTAGTACCCAGTCCAACTCTTGGAACGTGAATCATTGGTGAGTTGGAGTACCCTGATGATTTTAGGCAAACCATCACAGCCGTCAACGGATTTGATATGTCTTTACCAGAAGCCGTACCCTTCTGGACTTGCCAACTCTTAGCAATGAAGCATCAGTGAGTTGAAAACCCTATAGCTTTAAGCAAGCTATTACAGCTATCAACAGATTTGATAAGATCTTTACCAAGAGCCGTACCCCCTTGGATTAGCCACTTTTCAGTCTAGGACCATGGCAAGTGAAAACCATCCAGTTTTGGGTAACCTGACAACCATCAACGGATTTGAGAATCGCACCAGGAGCCGTACCCTCAAGGTGAATCAACTCTTTCTTGTCGATTAGACATGGTGAGTTGAGGACCATTTGTTGTGAGGACCAAGTCCATCACCAGATGAAACCAGTAACCAGCACAAGTATGACACAGCAACCAGAACCCAAAGTGTGAAGCAACAAATGGTATTATATTTACAAGTGTACAATCCATGATGTGTTGAGAGTATAAGCATATATTATATAAAAAGTATAATTTTTTTTAACTATAAAGAATGAAATTCACCAATCACTTTACATATTGGTGAAAAGAATGATAATAGGAACAAATGAACAAAACACAAAACATAAACACTTACAAACCAACCAAATCAAAGACCAGAAGCAGCCTTCTTATCTGCTGTCAAACGAGCCTGGATCCCTTCCACCAACGCAGTTGCCATAGAGGACTCATTCCCTGACGGAGCATTAGAAATTTGCAAGTGACTAGCCAACATAGCCTCCATTGAAGCAATCGTAAAAGGATAATCCATGTCTGTGAGCATGAAAACCATATGACCAGATTCCAACTCCAACATATGCACACCACATCCCGCATACAACTTCCACCGTTGAATAACCCATTGCATCTGATCCTTCCATATACCAGAAACAGGAGCATGAGGAGGTGCATCAAGCATCATCTTAAGATCAGCCCATACTCGCAGTCCAGGCCAGGAAGACACAACCGTGGGATCAAAAGGCATGCCAGAATCCACAAACCCATATAAAGCCATAAGATCCTTACGATCAGCCCAAGACAAAATACCCTGCAGACCCGAAGCTAACCTCACAGACCCATCACTTAGAGTAAATCTATGAGATACCATACCAGGAAGAGTCGCGGAACGCTCAACCGTCCAACCAGTAATATGTCCATTTCCCAAAGGCAAATCAGAATCACTATCAGAAGCTGCACCAATCAAATTTTCAGGATCACGCTTCTCATAAGGGACCGTCTTGCCACGTCTAACACGTCGAGCCGATTTCTGGCGAAGCGAACGTCGAGGTGTGGAATCACTAGGAGAGGGTTCAACCTTTACCGTTACCTCAGCAGCAGCAGTGGGAGCAGGAGAAGTAGACTCATTAGTTTGCCCACCCAAGGGATCAATAGGAGCTGCACTAAAAGAAGGAATAGGTTGAGGACCAGGAACTGGTAGTGATGGTGATGCCATATCAGGTGTAGCAGTTGTGGTGGTTGTGGTAGCAAAGGTGGTGGTGGTAGCATGTGTGGTGGTGGTAGCAGGACCTGAAGAAGAACCCAAAGGAACAACCAAAGGAGAAGTGGTGGTACCAACTGAAGTAGCAACAATAACCGATGGAATAGCAGCAGAACCAAGAGTAGGATCAGCTGTAGGACCAATAGTAACAGCAGGCAAAGAAGTGGTCACCACACTTGGAGAAGGACGATAAATAAATCGCTCCGGAACGGGGGTGCTCTGATGTTTGACCATACGTTCATAGAGGGCCTTGAGCTCATCAAAAGACAAAGCCTTAACCCTGTCCCACTTCCAACCAGTAGTGAAATAGGCAGCCGACTGATACTTCACATATCGCTGCATCTGCTGTCGCTCCTCAGTTCTCGATAAAGGTCTATTCTTACGCTTCTCACGAAGCTGTGCAGCAAGTGCCAACTGATGCTTGCGCATCAACACCATGGCTCTTGGAATACAGTTATGCTCATCCACATCCGCACCCAAAAGATCAGTGAACTGGGCATAATCCCTGGTAAGAATAGTCAATACCTGCATCCAATCACTCTCATTCCAATGCATTGCATCATGCTGGACTTGTTCACGTCTCTGCTGTTGAAGCGCTTCCTCTGCAGCCCGATCAGCTTCATCAATCTCGGCTTGCATCCGTTGAGCAGCCTCTGCACCTAGCCTATCTTCCTCAAGCTGTCTGCGTGTACGCTTGCGAGTTGGCGAGGGAGCATCAGTCATTAGGGCCTTCCCCTTTAGATCATGGGATGGACCAGCATTGGAACCAGCAGCAGGACCAGAAGCACTAGCCATAGGAGTGGAAACACCAGCAGGAGAAGGAACACTGGAGGATGTCGGAGGAACCGGCAAATCATCATACAATTTATCAGCAAAGGCAGCCTTTGCCAACAATGTCAAACCATCCTCAACACGCTCCTTAACCTCCTCATCAGAATCAGAGTGGATCACATGCTTCTTTCGTCGTCTTTGTTGAGTCTCCAAAGCTTTGATGCGATCAGCCAGAGGAAGAACAAACTCCCTAGTAAGTTTTCGATGTTGATTCAAATCAGCTTCCAAGGAAAGAATCCGCGCATGATACCTGTGCATAAGATCAAGTAGAGAAGTAAGTGTAATAGGCTCCTCCGCCTGCCCACCAAGAGGGCTTGGGTCAGGGAAGGCGTCATTGGAGCCCGAAGCAACAGATGGGTCAACATTAGGAGTACTAGCACCAAAAGGCTTATCAGAAGAGTGTGGAGCAGGACTAGGAGGTGGAGTCTCCACAAATGGAGACTTATGTGGTACTGAAGAAGGACCAGCCTTGGAACTGGATGGTATGTCAACCACCACCTCCTCAACCAGCTCCTCCTCAACCACATGAGAAGCACCACCAGCAGGAGCCTCCTCCTCCATAGGGTCATCATCAAGTTCAACAACATTAGGAGGACCCTGAGCCAGCCCCAACATGGCCTCAGTAAGGGGCCTCCACTTCCCGGTAAACCCATGGACCATATTATAATACACTTTTACAGTAAGCTTAGACGGCACATGTTCAGTCCTATCACGAGGAATGCAAACCAGTATTTATTGTAAAAACCTAGGATACATCAGAAACTTCTTCCTAGAACCAACACTAGATAGATTACTAACCATCCCCTCAAACAGATAATGAGAGAAATTAAATACCCTACCCTGGGCTAAACATATGAGACCAGTAGCCAAAGGAGTAGGGAAAGCATCCCAACTCCCAGACTTGGGACTTAAACAATGAATCAGAAAATGCACCAGAAGCTTCCATTGGGGGGAAAACCAATTTTTCTGGAAGTTAAACTTCCCCCCATGATTGTACCCTATAACAGCCATCCCCTCCAATACCTCCGAATTGGGGATGGACTCAACACCACCCTCATCTTGAAGATGAAGGGAAGATCGAATAGAAGCCTCAGACACCACGTATGAACGTCCATCTATGGTAGCATGGAGTTCACATGGACGACCAACCACAACCACAAGACGAGCAGATGCCCAAAACTGACGAATGACACTATCATAAATAGTGGGACATATAGTAAAAGCATACCTTAGGTTTGAAGCCTCAATGAATTCCAGAATGTCAGTAAAATCATCACGATGTGGACCATCTCCTAGATAGGCGATCTTGTTGTGAGCAGGTTGGTATACCAGGGCAGCCATGGATCTTGAGTAATTGAATGGAGGATGATTTTGGTTAGGGTTGAGAGAGTAGGATCGGTTTTGTGTGTGTGATGAGTGGAATGATTGAGTCAAGGGGGTTAACTTGACCATAAATAAGGAAGGTAGTAACTGTTCATTGACCCCCATTAATGGGGGGTTGCCCTTTCAAATTACACAATTATTACATAGTAACCACTTGCCCCTTTTAGCATAATTTCCAAATTCCAATTTACCAAAGTTAAATAAGAGTGTTAATACCAGAATTGGAAGCGTTGACTAAAAGTCAAAGCGCACAATGGTCAGACCAGAAGCAAAATATGGTCAACAAAAGTCAATAAGAATGAACAGTGTCCCAGACCAACACCAGAAGCCACTCATCACTAGACAAAGAAGGATTTGTAACCACCAGAAGCCAACCAATAATGACTAGAAGCTAACCAAAGAGGACTAGAAGCCAGTTATTAAAGAATATAACCACCAGAAGTGAGCAAAATCCTCCACCAGTAGCAACACACACCACCAGAACCAATGCAATAAGTTGTTAAAATCTACCAATATGTTAGTCTGCGCAAAGTAATATGTACACTAAGCCTCCCCTTAGGCTTAGCCTCCCCTCAATCCTAAACCTCAAGGATTGACCATCCCAATGTGAACCACTAAGTGATTGAACCGAGGACCATCAAATGCTTTTGTTAGCAAATCAGCAACATTATCATCCGTATGAACTTTAAGAACCTATATCAACTTTTTCTCATTGGCATCCCGTATAAAATGGTGCCTAATTTCAATATGCTTTGTGCGCTGATGAAAAACAGGATTCTTCACAATGCAGATAGTGCTTTGATTGTCAATAAAAATTTTGGTGTTCATAAAATTGAAACCATAATCCAACATTTGATTTTGGATCCACAAAACCTGTCCACAACAACTAGCAGCAGCAACGTATTCAGCTTCTGTTGAAGAAGTAGCTACTATTGTCTGTTTCTTGCATTGCCATGAAATAAGTCGACGACCCAAAAATTGACAACCACCAGTAGTAGACTTTCTGTCATTATTAGCACCTGCATAGTCACTATCACTATATGCTTCTAGAACAAAAGGTGATTCTCTAGGATACCACAAGCCAAGCTTGGGTTGAGCCTTGATGTACTTGAAAATCTTCTTGACTGCATTCAAGTTAGAAACTGTTGGAGCCACCTGATGTCTAGAGCAAGCACTTACTGCAAACATGATATCCGAACGTGATGCAGTCAAATACATGAGTGAGCCAATCATAGACCTGTACATGTGAACATTGACCGGGGGATCTGGCTCATTCTTGAGTTTGACTTTAGCAACTTCATAAGGAGTTGCTGCTGGTCGAAGAGGATCCATGTCAAACTTCTGAAGGATCTCATGAACATATTTATCTTGACTTATGAAGATCCCATCTGACTGTCGCTTGACTTGAAGACCAAGGAAGAAAGAAATCTCTCCTATAGCACTCATCTGAAATTCGCCTTTCATCAAGTGTTCAAACTCATCACACCATTCCTTCTTAGTAGAACCAAAGATAATGTCGTCCACATAAACCTGAACAAGGATAATGTCCTTGGTGTTCCTCTTAAGAAATAGTGTTTTGTCAATAGTACCTCGTGTATAGCCATTCTTTAACAAGAAAGTTGAAGACGCTCATACCAAGCTCCAGGAGCCTGATGTAATCCATAAAGAGCCTTGACCACCTTGTAAACTTTCTTGGGATGAAGTGGATCAACAAAGCCCTTAGGTTGAGTGACATACATCTCCTCATCAATTTTGCCATAGAGAAATGCACTCTTGACATCCATCTGAAACACCGTAAATCCTACATAAGAAGCAAAAGCCAAAAACAGACGAATAGCCTCAATCCTAGCAACCGGAGCAAAAACTTCAGTGTAGTCAATGCCCTCAATTTGAGTGTGGCCCTGGGCGACAAGCCTAGATTTATTCCTCACGACAATTCCCCGTGCATCCTTCTTGTTCTTGAGAATCCATTTGGTATTGATTGTTGTCTTTCCATCTGGTAAGTCAACTAGAACCCAAACATTCTGAAACAAGAATTGCTGCATTTCCTCCTGCATAGCCTCCACCCAACTTTGATCCTCAAGAGCATGAGTGACTGATCTAGGTTCCACCTGTGAAAGAAAACAAGCAAACAAACAGTGTTGAAAGTCTGTATGATTATTACGCTTTTGATCTTCAATATAGCTCACAAGAGCATGATGATCAGACGAGGCCTTCTTCTGCATTCTGCGTGTCTTGACAGTAGAACCAGGATCTCCAATGATTTGAGTGGTAGGGTGATCTTTGTGTGATTGCAAGACTGGATTGGAAGCTACCTCCACTTCTGGTGCCAAGTTATTGAGATCACCAACAAAGTCAGCATCATATGAAGCAGTGTTGAAAATCCCATCTACTGGTTGTTTATGAATATCATCCAGCTTGGTAGAAGACTTCTTTTGATGGTTCCCCAAATCAGAAGGACTGGAGAAACGAGTATTTGAAGCAGATTCACTAGCTGGAGTACCAATAGGTGATAAGCTGGCACTAGGAGCAGAAGCTGGGGTACCAGGAGCAGCTTTGTCAGTAGGCGTATTCAAGGGAAACTCAAAACCACCTTGAGCAGCTGCTGTAGTAGCTTCTTGTTGTTGTTTGAGTAGAGTGTCAAGAGCTACTTGGGAATCCGGTACATCCAATGGAGTTGCATCACTAGGAGGAGTAGGAGAGACGGTGGTGGAGTAGGATGGAACCACAAAAATGTCATCCTCGTCATCAGAATCAGAAAGACTAGAAGGAACACCTGTACTAGAAGTTGCAAACACTTGTGGACCTGCATCATGGTTAGTTTTGAAACGAAAATATCCTAACGAATCACTAAGATAATCAAGGTCAAAATACCATTCAGGACCCTTGCCTTGGATGTTTGACTTCTCTTCAAAGTACCTGAGATTTATAGTTTCAATGATCCGCTTGGCTTGAAGATTGTAGACACGATAAGCCCGAGAGTGAGCTGAATATCCCACAATGTATCCTTCATCTGCCTTTCCATCAAACTTCCCCAAATAGTCACTAGTATTCAGAATGGTTACTGGACACCTAAAAGGCTTCAAATGAGCAATATTTGGAACTTTGCCCGTTAGAAGCTCATAAGGAGTCTTCTTATGAGGATTGGTAATAGAAACCCTATTCAAAACATAACTTGCAGTATTAACGGCTTCTGTCCAGAACATGGTTGGAAGCTTGGAATCGGCAAGCATTGTTCTTGCTGCTTCTATTAGTGTCCTGTTCTTTCTCTCTGCCACGCCATTCTATTGAGGAGTTCTTGCTGCACTATAATCTCTTTTGATGCCCTTAGCATTACAAAGTGCTATGAGGTCTTTATTTTTGAACTCGGTTCCATTATCACAACGAATACCTTTAACTTTCTTGGACAACTGGTTCTCTATAAGGGTAAGAAAATCTCTAAGAATTGAGTAGGTCTCACTCTTGGCAGCCATGAAGAATACCCACGTGAACCTGCTATAACCATCAGTTACCACCAGACAGAATTGTTTGTGGTCAATGCTCCTAATGGAAGTAGGACCAAATAAATCCATGTGTAGTAGCTGCAATGGCTCAGTAATAAGACTAAGAGCAGTAATGGCCTTGAAGGATGCTTTATGCTGTTTGCCTTTGCTGCAAGCAATACAATTTATATCATTCCTAAATGACTTGGGAGGTAAACCAGAGACCAGATTCATATTTGCTAGTTTGTGAATGGTCTTGTAGTTCACATGCCCCATCCTTCTGTGCCATTGAGTAGCTTCATCTTCTGAGGCTTTAGCAACCAGACATGCTAGTTGACCAGTAGGGTTGACTTCATTCAACTTGATGCTATAGAGATTGTGTCTTCTAGGGATTCTGAGCAGAACTTGTGAGTCATCCAGAAGCTGAAAGTCTTTGGAGAGCACAAGTGCATCAGTATCGGTGAAGAGAACAAACTGCTTCTTGTCACAAATCTGAGAGACAGATATCAAGTTGAAGTGCTGAAGTGCTTCCACATAGTAGACCTGCTCAAAATTTAGATTAGGCGTCTGAATTGTGCCTTTGCCAGTTATCCTGCCTTCACCTCCACCAAAATAGACCTTTCCGCCTTGAAATGGTACAAAGTTAGAGAGAAGACTTTTGTTTCCTGTCATGCTCCTAGAGCAACCACTATCAACAATTCCTAGACTAGGATCTTGGTATGGAGTAACCTACAACAAGATGATAAAAATGCAAATGTTAGTGTCTTAAGGGGACCCAAACCTTTTCAGGTTTGAGCCTGCCTTGTGGATCTTTAGTAGATAGCCAAGAAGATTGATGAGATCCACCGTTGTTCATTGGTTGCCTATTCATCATATTGGTATTATTGTTTGACCAAGAACAACCTGCTGAGGGCTTAACAGCAGTTCCCCAATTTCCCGATCCAAAATACATGTGGTCAAAATTATATGCATAATTTGGATTAAAATTTTGAAAATAGTTACTGGTTGGTCTATTTAATCCAAAGTTTCTCCAATGATCAGAATTTAATGGAGAGGTCCTTCTAGAAGAAGAAAACAATTGAGCACTAGGATTGAGTCTTCTAGAGGAATATGGAGCAACTCCTGGTGGACCAGGAGTAGGAAATGCTTGATGAACAAAAGAATGTTTATCATAAAATCACAATCTTTAATCAAATGAAATGCACTCCCACAAACAAAACATGTTTTAAACGACCTTTTATTAGAATGACATTGTTTCATACTGCTAACTTTGTTACACACAATTCTAGGAGAATCAATCTTCCCAGGACTCAATAAACCAGGACTAGACACTGCTGAAGTAAAAGCAACTCTTTCTTCACACTTCCTAGCACTAGTAGCAGCATGATCATTCGACTTGGAACTTGTAGGTCTTGACTCTTCACTTGAACCACTTGATGCAGAGTCATTGGCTTTGTCACTGAAAGTACACGAGACAAAGTCATTAGAATTAGTAGAACTTTTTAGGGACTCATGCATCTGTGATCCATCCAAGTCATCATGCCTAGAAGTGGGCATGAAAGTTCCAGTAAGAGGTGGAGGGACAGCATGCATTTCTGCTGCTGGTTTATACCTATTGTAAGTAGGTACTCCCCCTTCCTCTTCATCGGGATCAAAAAACACTCGAAAAAGATAAATCAAACACATCTTCTGAATCAATATATTTATCAAATCCTAATCCTCTTTTAGTCCTACCAGACATGCTACTATCAATTAGTTTGGAAAGATTTTTAGGTGCCTTTTCCCATTTTTCAAATCTCAAGAGTGTAGCATCTAATCTTTCTTTCATCTCTTGTTTTTCTTTGATACTGTCATCTTTTACCTTTTATGTATATTTAAGCATATTTGTTGTGTTTTCTAAATCAATGTTCAGTATCCTGATTTTATCCTCATACTCATGTTGAGTATCTTGTAACCACCTCTTTTGTTGTTCCAATGTGTTTAAAGAAGCCTTATAGGCTTGAACCTCTAAAAAATACTTATCATTCTGATCATTTAAGTCATTGTATTGGGACAAAAATTCTGAATATTTATCATGACAACCAAGAGGACAATGTTGTACCTGAGGTGAGATGCCCATAAGAGCAAACTCGTCTGCTTCCTCTGCATCAGATAGATTCCTAGCAATCATTTCAAACACGTTAGTGGAGGACTCAGTTGATTCCAAGGTGGTAGTTTGATGATCATTCCAGTTGACCATAGAGTCAACAGATACCAATGCCTTCTTGTCATCTTTTACCTCCTGAACCTTAAAAGCTGAGTATCTGCTCTGCTCCTGGTCATTCTTGCTAGGGCATTCCCTTGCAAAGTGACCTTGCTTCTGGCATTTATAGCACCGAACCTTGCTTCTGTCGAACCTTGCTGGCTCCCTTGGGTTGTAATTGAATTTTCGACCTGCTTTCTTCTCAAACTTGTGAACCCTAAGAGTGAGCATGGCCATCTGCCATTTAAGATCTATTTCATCTAGGTCAAGTTTATCGACCTGTTTGAAGTCATCAAAAGAAAGTTGTTGTTGAGCATCAACATCAGCCACGAAAGAATGAAGAACGGCTTCCACCATGCTACCAGACTTGGGTGTAGGATCAGGAGCAGAAGTGTGCTGAAAAGTATGTTGAGAAGACATAGTATTGCTTGGACTACTAGCATAAGACATGGGACTAGATCCCATAGAACTCACAAAAGCAGAATTAGAAGGAGTAGGAAAAGAATCACTTGAATATCCCCTTATATGAGGTTTAAAAGTTTTGAGCTTATGAAATAAGTCATCAAAACTGAGATAGTCAAGCCCACCTTTTGCTTTGAGAGAGATTACCACTTGATTCCATGAGTAGGGTAAGGCTCTAAGAAATCTTACATTAATATCACCATCATCAGGTTTTGACCGAAGTTGATTCAACTGGCTCAATATCTTTTGGAACCTATCATACCCTTGATTTATACCTTCAGTTTCTGAGATTTTGAATTCTGTGAATTCATCTCTCAGCATGGATCTTCTCATTTTCTTTGACTCCTCATTCCCACCAAACCTTGCCTTTATTCCATTCCAGATCTCTCTAGCATCATCCAGATGGTAGATGTCACCCATGTGATCATCAGGAAGAGATTGAAGCAAAATAGTTTTTGCTTTTACCTCCTTCTGAATGGCTGTGATCTCTTCATGAGTTTTAGGATCAAGAAGAGTAATATTACCATTCTTGTCTCTCCCAGTCAGCTTCCTGCTGTTCCCATTCAGAATAATCTTCCAAAGGTCTTGATCAGTGTTGGTGATCCACCATTCCATCTTCATTGCCCAACTATCATACTCGTCCTTTTTTAGAAGAGGGAATTTACCATTCGTGTTGGACACCGTAGCAACGATCTGCTGAGGTTGAACAGTTTTAGGAGTGCTGTCTTCTCCTGTTTGAGTAGAAATTGAGGCAGACATGTTAACACAACAATGTTAGTAATAAGAAAACTTGATTCTTCTTGTATAGAGACCCTCCCAGGCTCTGATACCACTTGTTGGGTCTATTAGATGTAGATCTTGCAGCCTGTCAGGAACGGTGAACGACTTCTGTAATCACAAGTCAATTCACAGAGAGACTCTATACACAATATGAATGCAGAATATAAATATAATAAAGAAGAAGAGAATAACTATAAAGACTTGATCCTTTCTAAGGATTTCTAATATTGATAATGACTAGAACTATGTTTCATGAAGGTGTGTCTAACCCTTCTGCCTAAGGTTCCTTTTATACTACAAGGAAACCCTAATACATCATTAAAACAAAACGTGTAATACTGATATGCATATCCTTTCCTAACATACTTCATGCATATCCTAACAGAATAATAATAAATAATAAAAGTTGACTTTAAGTCAGACCAGGAGCACGACTTGCTCCTACTACTAGGACCAGGAGGAACTACATACCTCCTAGTCTACCTATTACAATTTACTAATCCAATGGTCCTAACAGAATTCCTCGAGAATGGTAGGTAAAATACAAGAATCACGTTCGATCTCGAGATCGGAAACGTCTTCACTTCCCCGTGGAAGTGGATCAATGATAGCAAAAAGTTCATCGATGAACTTATCACATGAATAGTCACTAACCTCACTCGGTGTGAAGTTAGGAATCAAAGGCTCTTCAATGGAAGATTGTGCCTTAGGAACATCAACATGATCCTTAGAAGAGAGCGAAAATGAGTCTATTTTCAAAGATTGTTCAGTTAAAGCAATATCACTCTCGGGATCAAAATTCTCACTAACAAACTCACTAGCATCAAATGGCTCACTTAAGTAATCATCTATTTGTTTTTCAATCTTATCATCCTCGTGTGGAGTGAGTGTAGATGAGGAAAGGTTACAACATGTTTCAACAGAGCAAGCTTCTTCATTTGAATTTAACTTTTTACTTTCACAAAATGAAGTTTCCAAAATTGGAAAAACACCTTTATCAAAAAGAGCTTTTTTATTACTTTCAATTGTTTCAACAAGTTTTACACTTTCAACTTTCTTAGGAGCAAATCTTGGAATCTTTTCCGGTTTAAAAACAATGCTTTTATCACCATAAAACAATTTAATTTCCTCTTTCCTCATATCAACTTGAATTTGAGCCGTGCACAAAAATGGTCGTCCTAAAATAATTGGCACACGGGGATTGGTCTCATAATCAACTATAGCAAAATCGGCTAAGTACAAGAAATTCCCCACTTTCATAATGACATTTTCCGCTATACCAACCGGTCGAGTGGTGGTTCCATTAGCAAGCTCAATGATCATACGAGTGGTACTAAGTGGTGCATAATGAATGGTCTTCCAAAGGGCTAGGGGCATTATGTTAATGCTAGCTCCTAGATCGGCTAGGCCTTTGCAAACCCCAAGCTCATTGAAAACACAAGGTATCAAGAATTGACCCGGATCTTTATACTTCTCGGGAAAGAAATCAAAGAAAACCGAGGTACTAATCACATTCAAAGTAGCCTTGGTGACTTCTAGAAAAGTTTCCTTAGGTGGAGGACTAAACTCAATCACTTCAACTTCATCTAAATTCTCACAATCATCATAAACGGTTATGGCCTTAAGCTCTCCCTTCGGGTTTGAAATGGTGTTACTAGGTAAGCAACCCGAAGAAGATGACGGTTTAGACATGAATCCCTTAAACATCGAAAGCAATTTATTTTGACCTTGTTCCAAACTTTGTTGCATACGATTATGACTTTGCTCTAATCTTTGCTCAAAACGGTTTTGGTTTTGTTCAAGTCTTTGTTGATTAAGCTCAATCTTATTGTTTTGCCCTTTAATCGTATTTTGAAACTCATTTTTCAAAGTTGCCATATGTGCTTGAATATTATTTTGAAAAGCTTTCAAATTTGCCTCATTCGTTTTAATGTAGCTTGACAAATCATTTTGATTATTCCCTTGAAAACCTTAATTGTCTTGATTAGCATTAAACCCATTTCCTTGATTATAATTCCCTTGGTTACCACGGTTAAAATTATTCCCATTGTTTCCATTGTTGTACCTATTTTGAACCGGTGGAAAACCCGGTGGAGCAACATGATTTTGACGAGGAACTTGACCGTTGGAGCCATAAGTTCCCGTCGCGGCAAAAGCACTAGCTTGATCAAACCCCATGGTTAAACAAGCATAATTAGGATGTGCTCCACCACATGATACACAAACATTCTCAACCATATTAATGGATCCATGAGGATTCTTCCTAATCTCACTCAACAAAGTCGCAAATCCACTATCAATGTTAGAGTCCAATCTAGCAATCTCGGGATTCACATTGGAAACAACCGGTGTGTTTCGTGAATATTGTGCTCTAGACTTATCCTTAATTATTCACCACGCGTCTCTCGGAGTTTTTCTTAAAAGATTACCACTCGCGGCGGCATTTAAAGAATCTTGTTCAATCATATTAAGCCCATTATAAAAAGTATTTATTTGATGCAATTCCGAGAAACCGTGGTGTGGACATTGTCTCAACAAATCTTTAAATCTTTCCCATGCTACCCCAAACGATTCATGCACTTTTTGTTCAAATTTAGTAATTTCATTCTTAAAGTGTGTTGTCCTAGATGGTGGAAAGAAGTAATCCATAAACTTAGACACTAAATCATCCATGTTAAGATCGAACCCGGTGGTTCTTTCTCATACCACAGCTTAGCATTACCCTCGAGCGAGTACGGAAAAAGCATGAGCTTAATCACGTCATTCGGCACATCTCTAAACTTGAGAGTCGAGGTAATTCGATTAAAATTCCGAATGTGAGAATGCGGGCTATCGGTCTCATTGCCACGAAATTGGTCGGCACGAATGAGCGATAAGAGACCCGTCTTAATCTCAAAATGATCCGCCAAAATAGCCGGCACAACGATTGCTTCCCCATACCCTTCGGTGGGTGCACGGAGCAATTCCTCCATTGTTCGGTTATCGGCCATCTCTACAATAATAGGTGGAAGCTCGGGTTCCACTATTCGTTGTTGACGATTTCTATTTCTACGAGGAATGTTTTCAAGCCTATTAAAATCAATCACAAGACGAGAAGAACGTAATTGCATATACTACAAAGACGAGAATTTAGAGGATTGAAGAAAAGAAATTAGACAAGAAGAAGATTATTTTTGGTATTTTATTTGGTATTGCTCAATCAATAATGATCGATAAAAAACAAGGAATAAGGATAACTACTATGGAAGTAAATTACCCTCAGTTGACTTTGAAACGATAGGTGAAAACCTAAACGTCTCGAGGTTCAATAAGTAAACAACAAAAATAAGATTTATTACTACTTGAGTCGGCAAACCAATAATAGGTCGTCCCTCTCAATATACGCATAAGCAAGCGGGGAAACGAGGTGGCATAAAGCACTTAAAAACATTTTTCCTTAGACGGCCTTTTATAACACGTCGCCTTATACCCACCTTATAGTTTGTATAAATCGGGTTCAAACTTCTTATTAGTATTTATCTATTTTGCTTTTTATTTTTGTTTTGGATTCGACTACAATAGCTAGGTGATGAAATCCCAACTAAGGCCTTATTTGATAAGTATGTAAATTTATTGTTCTACGTAATACAATATATTATTCACAAAAAACGAGAAAAACGATGCATACTATATAATAGAAAAATAACAAAACTTTCCGAGGACGGAAAGGGTCTTCAAATCAACGATCAACAAATCTCCACAAAAGCGAATCGTACACAAGATCCCCGACAGCGGCGCCTAAATTTTTGATGTGTTGGAGATAAGTATATGTGATAATTTGAGATACGTTATAGGGTAAATTAGAAAATTACCTTTAGGAAAAAGTAATAGACTAATATTACCAATGACGAATTCAATTAAACACGTGAGTGAATCAAGTTCGTTGTACACGAAGATCTTATGAATTTGAGACGTTTTGCTTTGATTTGGACAATCGATTTGAATTGGTTTTCGGTTTTTAAACTAGAATTAAAATCTACCAATTTTAAACTATTTAAAATTAATCTAAAGTGCATGAATCGTAAACCCCGCTATATTTAAATCTAAAACAATTAATTACTTAAAAATAAAACTATTTAAAAATTAAACTATTTTAATAATCTATAAAAAATTAATCTATTTAATGACTTTTAATCTATTTAAAAAAAATAATTAAACTTTTTAAAACTAATTTACTTTATTAAAAATTACTTTAAAACAAATCTATTTAAAAAATATTTTTATTTAATTCTAATATTATAAAAATCTAATTAATAAAAAATTAACTAAACTTTTAAAATTAATAAAAACATTTTTTTTATTTATTTCTTATTTTAATTTTAAATTGATTATTATTTAAAATTTCAAAATTTACTTTAATTAAAATATTAATGAAAAGTTATATAAAAAAACGTTAGTTAAACAAACAAACATTCAAACAAATGTTGCCGAGTTACAACTATATAATAATAATTATACTGTAAGTAAGAAAACTAAAAAGGCCAGTTAGCCCAGTTGGCTAACACGCTAAACACACATCCGTGAGGTCACGGGTTCGATTCCCATACGGGACATATTTTTTGGATTTAATTCTTTTTGGACAAATGAATAAAAATTAGTCTCAGGAGAGACTTTTGGTGAGGTTATTAACTATAAGCTGTTAGGAAACAGCTTTTGAGCTTATCAAATCAATGGAATCTGATAAGCTGAATGCTTGAACGATTTAAACAACAAGATCATTTATGAAATAAACCACCAAGAATATACCAGTTTACAAATCAGTAACAAGAATTAGCAAGTCTGTATAAACCAGCAACAAAAAATTCAAGCAGTAAACACAATGTCCTAATAATTCTCAAAGCAGATAAGTTTATCAGATTGACAGATTTTTAAAAAAAATAACCGAATCAAAACAAATAGCAATATCTAAGATCCTAACTTAATCAATTATCAACTACCTTTTAAGCACAAGTCATCAAATAGCCAATTCCAGATAAACAACTAAAATCTAAATAGAGCTCAAATTTAGAACAAATATCAGCAAATAAATCACTACAAGTAGAATATCACCAACATAATCAAATTTCAGCAAACAAAAAAAAAACAGATTAGCAGTATTAAAATGAGATAAACTACAGTAGACTTAACCAATCAATTCAGAGAACTATCTCATGACTAATAATAAAATCAGAAACCTAAAATACTCACAAACTCAAATAGACACTCAGTATAGGATCAGTGCATTCAGTCATAGAATCATTCAGCTATCATACTGATAAATGTCAGTTTCATAACAAACTTACAAATTTCAATGATCAGATAAAACTCAAGAGTCACATTCGTAACAAATTCAAACCCTAGAATCAATTCACTCATATGATAATCAAGCACAATTTAATCTAGCATAAACGTATTAATTAAATTCAGTAAAGAAACTAAAAGATCTCAGAACCTTTTGTCGATAACCTTTGAGCAGTAGGTTTGCGCTGAGCAACCTAAAGAACCGGAACCGAAACCTCCATCATCCACCATTAATATTCAAACGAGACCACCAATCGAACCACCAAAATTAAATCGAACCAGAAACACCTCCAGTTTGCTTTTCACTTATCCAGTGGGGATAAATGTTAATCCAAATCTTTTCTTTTAATATTAAATCTAAGCTATTACTTAACTTATATTCAATATCATAAACATCATTATATGAAATAGTAATAAAGATTAATTAGTATAACAATTTAAGCAGTAAAGAAAAATAAATGAGACACGGTTGAAGAATGAAAACAACTGATCTTTTATTAAACTCAGAAATATTACAAGATTTAGATAAAAGAAATACAAAATTAATCCTAAAACAAATTCTACATAATAACTTTAAAGTAAAGAGAGGATAAAATTACAAGATTTAGGGTGGGTTTTTATAGCCATCCCAGGGCTTTGCTGGGAAGAATATCCGAATCTCCAAGGGAATATCCCTTTTCATTCTTTGCCCTTAGATCATCATATTCTCTTCTCTCTCATGATTGCCTTTGATTGGACGGTTTAAATGACACACACTAGCACACAGATTGCCAACGTGGCATCCGTGTGTGCTAGTTGTGCTTCTTTTGGGCCTTGTGATTGGTGGATTGTGGAATTTGAGGTGTCTCTTCAAATCATATGTTGCCACGTAGCCTCTTCATTCCTCACAATCTCTTCCTTAAACCATGGGGGTTTTATTACCCTTTGTGTGAATTAATCGTGTGGCATAAAAGCCCCAAATAATATGAATGAATTATTTAGATAGGGTTTTGAAACAATAGCTTTAAAGTTACTGTCTTTTTTGTTTTTGTGACATGGGGAAGATGATGCACATAGATATCATCGAATATTATTTAATAAATATGTGTGTGTGAAAAAAATGGAGAAAACGTGTGAATGAATAATGAGTGGGTGAGGATGGGGTCGGTTTTATTTATTTAATGAGTGGATGTATAACGAGTTTATTTATTTGTGTAAAAGTGTGATAAAGTTTGACCGAGAGTATGAGTGAGTGGGGATTATAAACCAATTCGTTTATTAACAAAACCCTAGGCCCAAAAAAAACTTGTTCATTTGTAGATTGACTTGGGCTTTGACCCAATTCTGATATAATACCATCCGTGTGTTTGTTTAAAGAATTTGGGCTTATATCTTGGGCTTCATTTGGCTAAGTACCAAAAGTATTCAATGTTCATCCAATATTTGGCTTTTCAGGCCCAATAAGCATTTGTGGGTCCCACTTGGCCCATAAACTTGACAAATGATTAAATCCTCTTTAGTCGAGCTCGATTTTGGCTCCTTCAATCTTTTTCATCAATCTCGTGCCGGTTTTTGCCGATTTTCGTGAACTTGGTACCTACACACATTCAAACAAGAAATACACATATACAAGGCATTTTTGATATATTTCATGCATAATTTCATTGTTTTAAGATACAAATGATATGAGTATTTACACTCATATCACCTACTGAGGTTCTGGTTATGACAACCAAGAAATCCAAATATTCAAAGAACTAATGCTAGGTCGTTATATCTTTAGAATAAATTGTCTTTGGCATATCTATCATTATTCTAAGTGTGCTGTTGAATGTAAGGACTTAGTCCATCTGAACTATGTCTGTATGTTGTTTCTCAATCATATGTGGTAATATTTGTTATGATTTATTTCCTATGCTTCAACTTGGCATAGACTTAAGATATATATATTTTGTGTATATCATTTGTGCTTATGTCATCAAAGCAGGAAAATGTCGATCACAGAAGAACAACAACGACAACGTGATCTCAAACTTTTTTCGCTCAGCAACAGGCTACCATATGCTGAGAACAACTCTCGTTTACAAGAGGATTTTGATCCGTCTTTACCAGCTTTCAAAATCGCCACGGATATCCTAGACATCTCACCCATCAAAGATGCATTCAGATGTACTGCCTCTGTTCCCGAAGTCTACATGCACGAGTTCTGGAACACTACAACACTTACTAAAAAGACTATCTCATTCCAACTGAACAAAACACCAATGGTACTTAACTTGAGCATCTTTCGGCAACTGTTTAAACTTCCTAGGTTGGCACAAGGAGAACAATTTGTAGCTAACCCAAAGAACGATGAAGTGCTTCGAGTCATTCGTGCTATGAATTATGAAGGTGAAATCCACAACCTATCCCAGTTCAACACATCACACATAGGGTAACCTTGGAAAGCACTTATCACCATCATTGTCAAATGTCTTACTGGAAAGACTAGGGGCTCCGACGCAATGAGACCACCTCAGGCTCACTTATTTTGGGGACTCTACACTGCGTCTAAAGTAGACTATACACTTCTTCTCTGGCAAGAATTTTGCTATCAGTTTACTGGAACGAAGAAGAAATCAGTGCATCTTCCATTCCCAAGATTCACCAAGCTCATTATCAACCACTTTATGAAGAATGACCCAACCATTGACACTTGCGGGAATTTCTTCTACCACACAAAAGATGATGACTATGTGATTCTACAAATGAATGCAGATACTAATTCCACAAAGTATGCATTACGTCCTGCCCTAGTACCCGACACAATGATAAATGACGGGATCAAGGAAAGTGATAAATATCAAGAGATGCTTAATGATATTGATGCACAGTTTCGACGTGCAAATTCATTTCCCTCAGAGAAGCAAAAAGGTAAACGCAAGAAAAGAGTTTCAAAGCGCCAATCAACTGCTTCTTCTAAAGATAAATGCACAGGGAAAATGCAAATAGTTGATAAATATGATGATGAAGATGATACGATCCATACCGAGGAAGAACAGGAAGAAGTACCACTCAGAAGGCCAAAGAAAGCAAAGCAGACTAAAGGTAAAGAAGCAAGTGTTGCTTCAGATGAACCTGCTCAACAAACCATTTCTGAAGCCAAACGACTGCGTATTATTCTTCAACAAAGCAAAGAGGAAGCTTTTGCAACTTCCACGGGATCAGGCTCAAGACTGTTTGAGGACTTAGAAGAATTTGGCAATCCTGATGCTGACATGGCATTTTATGAAGATCCTACTGATGAAGATGCTTATGAAGATGCTGATAACTTCCACTTTGAAAGTCGTGAGCAGAGTGAAGAAGGTGGTAGCAGTGCAAACATAAATTACAAGTTTGATGTATCGAGACGCCAACATCACCACGTCCTTACCATAACCAACTCACACAGTGGTACACGATGATGCTCATGAAACTTTCATACCAGAAACTTAACTTCAAAGTAAGTCTACTTCTGGCTCTAATGATGTTATGAAATATCTTAATTTGGAAGGGGAGGGTGTCGAGGTTACAAATACTGACCCATCGACAAATGAAGACATGGTGGATGTTCCCATAACTACTGTTACATCAACCACCACTACACCATTATCCACCCCTGTCATTAGTGAAGTCATAACACCAGCTATCACACCAGCACTTGTTGAACAACCGGTATCAACCACCATCGTAACCACTGAATCTACACCGTCATCAACAGCTGAACAACCTGTATCAACCACCGCCCCAATCACTGAATCTACACCATCACCTATCCTTGAACAACCAGTATCATCCACCACCACGTTAACTGTTATGGTTACACCTCCACCATCAGTACAACTAGAATCATCCACCCCCAACCCATTCCTCACAATCAATGATCCACTGATCCAGTCTCTTCAACAACAGCTGGAGGCTTAAGCTAAACATATAGCTACACTGACTGAAAGATTCACCACTCCTGACACACAACCTCTCAAGGAACCACAACCTGATGAGCCTACACTTAAGAAAATATCTGACAGAGTGTCTAAACTCAAAGCACAACACAAATCATTTCTTGGAGAGAAGAAAACTCGTGACAAAGAGAATGCTTCTTTTCTTGGGTCAATTGATGAGAAGATGACCAAGATCATTCGACGAGAAGTCAAGTCATATGTTGATCAGCAGCTACCAACTTTTATCGGTAATGGTTAATCTACTCTTCAACTAATGACATTGTTACAGACACGTCTGCTAGATATGGGAGCTCATAAATCGAAATACAAACGAAAATTTCTACAATATCTCAACAAAGCAATTATTGAAGATACACCAGCAGATACTACCGACTCTGAGTCTGACAATGAAGACGAACTAGAGGAGGAAGATAATGAGGGTAACGGTGATGAGGATGATGGTGACAATGATCAAAATGAGGAAGAGGATAAGGAAGGAGATGAGGAGGAAGAAGAGGATGAGGAAGAAAAGGATAAGGATGAAGATGCAGATGAGGACGAGGATACAGATGAGGATGAGGATGACGATGATGATAATGACGATGGTAATCGAACCAGCAAGGGCGATAAGAATGACAAAACAGGTACTAATGTCGAAGAGTCAAATCAGGATGAAAGTGATAAAGCTACTGAGAAAGGTATTGAGAAAGCGGCAGAAAGCGTTGCTGAAATCGTAGAAAAGACGGTGGAGTCTACTGTACCAGAAACTCAGCAAATTAACACAGGTATATCTACTGAACCAGTGTTTACTACTGATTCTCACAATGAATCTGCAGACCATATGCTAGAAGACGAAATTCCAGTCTCTATGCCAACTGATGATATACCGGTGACACAAGAACAACCTTCAACACCATCTGAAGATCAGCACATTTCTGATATGGAAGTTGAAGACTTACATGTGCCAGAACCAACGTTTGCTGAATCTCTGCTCATCGATGACACGGTACAAGAGCAACTCTGCCTTACAAATGCAGCACCACAACATCCTTTCGACATAGCAACTGAAATGGAGCTGACTCAATTCCTAAACAACCCTATCGATTTCTCGGCCTTTCTAAGGTATTCTCATGGGAAACCGACAATGACTCCGGATCTCATCAAAATGGCTGCCGCGAATGTGGACTTCTTTGATACTTTGAAGATCAGCCATAATGAAGCAGAATATCACTTGAATGAGCTTACCAAGGCAATGAGAGCAACGACTACGGGAATTCAGACTCCTATGTTACAACCTCTTACACCCACAGTCATCGCCGGTTCTGCAACGATCCCAATAGAGCACTTTGTTTCTCACGATCTCGAATACCTTGAAAAAGGCGCAAAGAAATATGCCACGTCACTTACTATGCTCAAGGCTGTTAATTTGGAGAACGTTCCATGGATCGAGGATAAAGTACCTAATGCATTATGGAGAAAGAAATTGCTGAAGTTTTATGATACCTTTGCATCACTTGGCATCTCTCACTGGAATGCGAAGAAAAGGTTAGCTTACAATCACTTCCACCGTCCAAAGAGAGGTTCTTCTATTGTCTCTGCTCACAGAATTAAAAGCATTCAAGGAGCAACCACTCAGACGGTATTCGGTTATGATTACTTGAATGTAATCGTGTTCAAACGTACTGATGAGAAAGAATACCGAATCGACGAAAGTGATCTCCAGTACCTTCAACTGGAAGACATCGAAGATCTTCTGCTGTTATTGGCTCAGGAAAAAGTTGACCATCTACAACCTGAGATTGTCATTGCATTGAGCTCCAACTTTCGCCAATATGCAAGAAAAATCGTCATTTAAAACCGGGTGGAAGACTTTCAACTTGGAGTAGAGAGCTATCAGAAACAACTAAACTTGCAACGTCCCCATACAACTCCGCTCAGTAATTTTCACAAGAACAAGAAACCGTACATGGGGACCACGACACCGGAAGCAGGGATATTTTATCCAAATGAAACTGGAGTCATGCAGTTTATGCGATTCTCCGAACTGCACAAATTCAGCGATGGTACGGTCAAGCATTTTCGAGATGATCTGACGGTTTTCAATGCCTACCTACCGCTTCCAGCAGTCAAGTACACCTGGACAAGCCAGTGTATAAAGGGAGCAAAGTACGCGATCAAGAAGATTGAGGAACTTCTAAGGAAGCGCCGGTTGCTACGAAGTATAGAACGATTCATCGGTGGACGACCATATGGAGCTCACCATAGGTTCACGGAACGAGCCATTTAATTATGGTTCGTCTTATAACAGGTCAACTCCATATGTCTATACTTGTGAATATGTAAATTTTTTGTATAATCAGCTTTTGTGGCATGTTGTAGTGTAAAAGTATGATATTTTTCAAGAATTTCTCTCGAGATTCTAATTCTTTCAAACATATCGTACTCAAGCACTACAACTAACCCTCATTAATTTGAGGGGGAGAATTAATATGTTCTTTGGCCAACATCTAATTTCATTTATTACCCAAAGACCGGTTAATCTATTAATATCCAAAATATTGATTGTTAACATTTTGGAAAGGGGAGAAAATAGGATTAAGGAGACTTAATGATACTTGGCTAAACATTGAAAAAGGCTTAAAAGATAAACCAACTTACTATGTGTAATGCACATGTTAAGGGGGAGCGTTTTTGATGATCAAAACACTTAAGGCATAAAAACTTTGATTATAATATCACAAGTGCTTTAAGTGATTTTTCAAGGATTTTTCATGGTGACAATACTTACCCAAAACACACTTAATTCACGACGGATGTGGTGACAAAAGGGTGGTAGGTTTAGGTATTAGTCCAATGATCCATCAGAACCGATGGAATCTTCCCAAGGACAATTCCCTAGATAGAATTAGAAGTCCTAGGAAAGATGGAGAAAGATTGTGAACGTAGCTGAATGCCGACCAAGTACTTAAGCTAGCACTGGAACAATCACAACAAGGTGCTAGTGATGACGTATTGGTAAGCATTGAAGGGGTTGAAGAATGAAAAAGAATTGTAAAGATAAAGGGTGTAAAGAAAGAAGCCCTCCTTACAACTTTAGGCAGAAACCGGGTCAATACATATGCTATTGAGATCATTTTTTAATGATTCTCGATATTGAAGATAGACATCATGGACCCAGTGATGCAATGCACAACCCTTCCCAGCTAACTCAAATATCTCTCAAAAGATATTTGTTTTAATCACATGGAGATCAACACGTTATCTATTGGTTTATTCACTCCGAATAGACTGATATTGAATAGGTGGCACTCCTCTCTAGCCATCGCCCACTAAATCAAAACGCACTATCAAGTCTAGAGCCACGACATCATCAAAAGTCTCATTAGGACACTTTCCATTTATTCCTTGCTTCTTCACACATTGTGAAAAGTAAGAGATCCTTTTGAGTCCTACACAGTATTCCTGTAATATTGCCAGAACATCTGAGTGATACATAAGTATCACAATGAATATGGAAATCCTGCTTGATCCAACATCAAACAAGCTCATGGTAGGTGACACGTGCGGTTCTTTAAGAACCAATCTTGTGAAAACTGGAAAGAAACAATAGTTTAATTCTTAATTGAACTTAAACTCGTTCCAGACCTCTACGCATTATCGTATGATCTTGCCAGGACACTCAGAGTGACACTCTTTAGTGTTCACAGTGACGAGTGGAAATCCTTCTAGTGTTAACATCAAACAGCACTTGGTAGGTGACAAGCAAGATTCTATTTGAATCAAGCTCGTGACAACTGGAAAGCAACGATGGTGAAAATCTTAATTGAAATTCACTTGTTCTAGGTTTCATGAATTGACAGCTTCAATCATAAGGATTTTTAATCCAAATGATTCACTCTTTATGTTCGCAGTCAGCTTTGGACGGTCGAATAAAGAGAACGGGTTTACCCGCGAAATCCTGTCAAGAAGTTACTTAATTGAAACTATCCGTAACGGGTACGATATCTAATATCGTCTAACGGTCTTTACCGACCGGAGGTAAAATGCTACCGAATTAGAATAAAAAGTCAAAGCCATTTTATTCATGTCTTATTATGTTGCTGCATTCGAAGACGGTGGCGTTGCGGTGTACCTGTTGAAGTCTTCCTCACATACTTATTCCTTCTGCATCAAATACTTCTGCAAATTCAAGAAAGTATGACCTAAAAGTCTTCCGCTGTATCGACTCTGAAACTTTCAAGAATTCAACAAAGTATAAGTGTGTGGGACATAAGTCACGAAGAGGCGAACGTCACAAGAAGATAAAGACTGCACGTGAAAGGCCAAAAGAACATGTTCCAAGCAAAAGGCTGATATTATTCAACAAATATTCACAAAAAGAAGAAAATTAAAGAAAGAAAAGAGAAAGTGGGCTACTAGCTCAAGAACAAGATCTAACATGCTAGATTAGGACTTTATAAATTTGGAGTGACCTCCCTTTGATGACTTATCCTTAAAACGAGAAATTAATTTTTCTCATTCTCAAAAGACACGAATAACACGCAGACAACTCATAACAATTCATAAACCGTTTATTAATTTTTCTCTTAATTAATAAACTTGAATATGGGTATTCGTTTAAGAATATTAATTGATATGGGTATTTGTTTATATAATATTCGTTTAAGAATTCTATCTCTAATGTTTTATCCAGTACCAGCTCAGGGAATGATCAAACAACTAATGATGCGGATATCAGACCCATTTATGATGATCAGCTAATGGCTATGGTATACTTAAATGCTGAATACGATGTTCCTCAACGTAATGAGCAATCTGAACCCATTCTTGACACGTATCTAGTGGAAAAGGTTGATAGCAATACCACACCTGATTCATCATATACGAGTACTAATGGAGGAGAGACTCCTCAGGATGTTGATTCTAAGATTTACGAGCTTGAAATTCTGTTAGCTCAGAAGACTAAAGATTTTAAGGATGCCAAACTCGGTTTTTCAAAGAAAAATAACAAATTTGAGGCTTACTTTGAAAAACTTGAAAAAGAAAATGTTGTTCTTGAACAAAATTTGGATCGTAAGATTCAAGATTTTAACGCGGAAAAAGAACATTTTGTGAAACAAATAAATTTGTTAGAATCAAAGTTGGCTTCTCAAAATCCAAGTCCTCCGCCTGCTTCATTAACTGAATTATCTATGCAACCTATCGACACTGTAGACAGTAATGACGCGAATTCTGAGAACGACATATTTGACAATATGAATATTAAGTTAGAACAACGTGTCACTCAATTACTTCTACAAAATGAGCAATTAAAGTTACCCTCAAAACGAGAAATTAATATTTCTCGGACACGAGCTTCTATTAAAACTTTCTTGTTTTTCATCTTTCCGAAATTCTAGCAAGTGACACCATCGGATAGTACAAGTGAGTGAGGCTCGATCGCAATAACCCAAGGGTTTTACTTTGCGACCACAAGGATTCTGATACCTTATTCCGACGAGTTATTCCGATTGCACATTGCGATCGTGGATTCCGACGGAATTTAAGGCATATTGCGACGATACTCTGTCAAAATTTTGAGAACATTGCGATAGGTATTGCGATCTAACATTCCGTCAGGTAACATTGCGATAGGTATTGCGATCACATATTCCGATAGAACATTCCGACAGACATTCCGACTGGTATTCCGATAGTACATTCCGACGGGTATTCCGATAGAACATTCCGACAGACATTCCGACAGGTATCCCGATGGACATTCCGACAGGTATTCTGATGGACATTCCGACATGTATTCCGATGGACATTCCGATGGATATTTTGTTTGAGTAATTTTTAGACTTAGCCACTATCTAGACTAGTTTCGGAACATAGTTAACACGAAGATTAAAAAAAAAAGTTAAAATTTTTAGGTCAAGTAAAATCAAATTTTTTCCCTACTAGTTTTTGGATATTTCTAACTCAAATTCAACATTTGGCGATACAAAATTTTTCGGCTTACCGTTTTGTCAGACTGAGGAATTTATTGTCGGACTGAGAAAAAATTGGAATTTTCGAAATTTCAACCATAATCAAATCACAACACATCCACTAAGATCCGTAATCCATACACATCATATCTTCTTCGAGACATCCGTTCAATGGACATCTTCGTAGATTCAACAACAACAACGTCCATGGCTGAGATGAATAAGAGAAGATGCAGAATCCAAAGGTTCAGACAAACATTGAGACTCCAATCAGTAAACCCACTAACAAGGATTCTACAACCAAAACCATTCATGCAATCAAATACAAGATGTCGAAAGCAAAAGAAAGATGTATGGAACACTTTAAGTTGCTTCAGTCACACCTCCAGGTTCTTTCAAGAGAAGACCTAAAAGGCACTCGTATTGAAATTGGATTTAAACGGGTATTCGTTCTACTATTTGGTCAAGATGTTGAGACATTCATCAAAACGATGCTATTTAATATGGACCATCTTCAACTTGAACTTAACGAAGATGATCTTCACGAGACTCTATCAATGGACATCCTTTTATCTCTCAACCTTCAGTTCCAGCATTTCATTGACTCAAGTGGCTTATCTGACAACGATCAAGAGTTCGCAAGTACATACTTTACCAAATATACTCTCATAGATCCTCAAACGTTCAAAGAGACACTTCTTCAACATTTGAGTAATCTAAAGAAGTCAATTGCTGAAAGAATACGCCATCAAAGGCAATTTGAACGAAGGGTGAATCAAAGACTGACAGACAGCAACGTCGATAAAGATCTTGCATTGGATGCTTCTTCGGTTGATACAGAGAGCAGCGGGACAGAATCAGAAAAGCAGCATACCAGTACCAGCTCAGGGAATGATCAAACAACCAATGATGCAGATATCAGACCTATTTATGATGATCAGCTAATGGCTATGGTACACTTAAATGCTGAATACGATGTTCCTTAACATAATGAGCAATCTGAACCCATTCTTGACACGTATCTAGTGGAAAAGGTTGATAGCAATACCACACCTGATTCATCAGATACGAGTACTAATGGAGGAGAGACTCCTCAGGATGTTGATTCTAAGATTCACGACCTTGAAATTCTGTTAGCTCAGAAGACTAAAGATTTTGAGGATGCCAAACTCGATTTTTCAAAGAAAAATAACAAATTTGAGGCTTACTTTGAAAAACTTGAAAAAGAAAATGTTGTTCTTGAACAAAAATTGGATCGTAAGATTTAAGATTTTAACGCGGAAAAAGAACATTTTGTGAAACAAATAAATTTGCTAGAATCAAAGTTGGCTTCTCAAAATCCAAGTCCTCCGCCTGCTTCATTAACTGAATTGTCTATGCAACCTATCGACATTGTAGACAGTAATGACACGAATTCTGAGAACGACATATTTGACAATATGAATATTAAGTTAGAACAACGTGTCGCTCAATTACTTCTACAAAATGAGCAATTAAAGGCTCAGATTCAGGAAAAGGTTTTTGCACTGACAGCGGTGAAAAATGAATCAAGGAAACTAAAAGGAAATAGTGTGGATACTAAGTTAGCAAAACAGTCAGTCTTGGGGAAACCTCCTTCTCAACCAGTCAAAAATCGCTCAGTTGTTAGACAACCTAATGCGTTTAAATCTGAACGACTCAAAACGTCGAATCTGAGGTTTGCATCCCAAGTTGACGTGCGTAGCAATTTTCCTAAACCAGTCACTCCACAATCTAGACCCTCCTTCAGAAAATCCGCTTCTGCAAAGCCCGATCACATGAATGCTTCAACCAACTCTAGAAATAGCTCCAAGAACATGCCTAGGCGTAGTTCAAATGATGCGGGTCACAAAAGCTATCTAGAGGATGCTAAAAACAAGACACAAGCAAGAGATAGGACCAAACCACAACCTAGGAGCGTTGTTCACACATCTAGGAATTCTAGACCCTTCTATGATGTGCACAATTCTACCAACCCTAGGAACTCTAGAGCCTTCTCAGATGCTAAGCACTTTGTTTGCACGAAATGTAACAAATGTGTGTTTAATGCCATTCATGATGATTGTATCACTAAAGTCCTGAACAAGGTGAACCAAAAAGCTAGAGCACCTCAAAGACGAAACCCTAAAGGAAATAGGTTTTATCCAACTAAGTCTTCCGCTGTGCATGAGAAAACTATGTCTCCTCGACCTTGTCTTAGGTGGATACCAACAGGTAGAACCTTCAAAACAATAGGTCTAAGGTGGGTTCCTACTGGAAAGATATTTCCCTCTAGCTCGACAAAGGTTCAAGGTGAACCCCCACACGGTTCTCACAAAGATATCACTAACCCACATGCAAGCATACAAACTACTGATAAAAGTGCAGGTAATAAAGTAAAGGTTCAACAAGAACACAAAGGTTTTCCATATTCATACCGTTCAACAAAAGACACTCTCAGAGTTTGGTTGTTGAAGAAGCAGATATCAGAGAAATACGTGTCTCAAGGGTTTCACAAGTAAGATTGAAGATGACTTACAGTCACATATCAGACTGTAACTCGAATGCCAAAGAAAGGGAACTTTATCTCTTCAACGATAAGTTACCCTCAGAACGAGAAATTAAGTTTTCTCGAACATGAGCTATCTCTAAAAACATTCAACGTTTTTAAGCTCATGTACAAAGACTTATAGTCAAATGTCAGACTGTAACCCGTACGTCAAAAACAGGAAAGTTCATCCCGAGTATGACTTATCCTCAGAACGAGAAATTCAGTTTTCTCGGACACGAGCTTCCATCAGAACTATTCGAAAGTTTTAAGCTCGTGTATATGACTTCTAAGCACATCACAGCTTAGGACTCAGACCTCAAATAAGGAAAGTTTATCTCGGACGATAACTTATCCTTCTCAACGAGAAAATCATATTTCTTGGTCATGAGCTTCTCATAAAAACATTCAAAGTTTTTAAGTTCATGAAAAACGATTTCTAAGTAAATGTCAGCTTAGACCTCGAACTTCAACTTAAGGAAAGTTTATCACGGATGATAACTTATCCTTCACAATGGGAAATTTATTTTTCTCGGTCATGAGCTAGTCACAAAACAATCAAAGTTTTGAGCTCATGAAAAACGGACCCGAAAGGGAAGTGTACGTTTCAGTGCGCTTTCCCTAAGCAATAGAAGAGAAGTCTTCTATCCTGATTATGTTAAAACCGTTGAACATAATGTTTCAAGAATTTCTCAAAAAGTTTTTCTAAATCTTTCAAAATTGTGTGTTCAACACTCCCTTCCTCATAATGTGGTTTTTATATCTCAAAATTGTCATATGTTATTTTGATCAATTTTTGAGGGGAGCGTTTTAAAATCAAGCCTTTAATGTTGTTGGGGTACATCTCTGAAATTGTCATATTTTATGTATCCAACACATTCTGAAAATGATATGAAATTGTCAAATGTAATATACTATATCGGATAAGGCATTTCATCTCCGTACCTCAACATATTTTGTGGTGTTGTTTTTCCAAAATATTGTCAAATTTTGTTTTAAGACACACATATATTGTTGAGTGGGAGCGACCCGACTGAAAAAGTTCTATGATTCATGCGTGCACACATGTTTCTCTCCCGTCGATTTTTAGAAAATTGTCATATTTTAATCAATTGGTATCTCTAATATTATATTTTTATATTAGAGATAGGGGGAGAAAATGTGATTAAAATGTAATATATCGCAACATGTGATCTTAAAGACTCAAGTGAAACTCTTTTCTTCACATGCTAAACTATTTCGTATATCGATGGCGATGTGTGTAGGGGGAGCTTTTCGAAAATATAAAACTTTCAAAGTGTTAAAAGTTTTGATTTTTATCAAGCACTTTGAATGGTTTTCAATTGTTTTATGGTTATGATCTTTACCCAAAACAACCTACTATCCACGACGGAACGATGGAGTCAAAAGGTGGTTTAGGATAGGAAACTAAGTCCTATGATCCAACCAGAACCGGAGGGATCTACCCAAGGACATTCCATAGCTAGAAATAGTTGTCCTTAGGAAAGATAGAGTGGAATGAAGCTGAATGCGGACCAATTACTTAAGTTAGCACTAGAACAATCACAACAAGGTGCTAATGATGACGTATTGGTAAGCATTGAAGGAGTTGAATATTCTATGCAACTTAGGTAGAAACCGGGTTAACACATCTTTTGAAGACAAGTCTCATGGACCCAGTGATGCGATGCACAACCCTTCCCCAGCCATTCGAGTTTCTCTCGAAAGAAACTTGTCTCAGTGTCACAGAGATAAACACGTATCTATTGACTTTCTCACTCTGAGTCAGTTAATATTGAAAAGGTGGCAGTCTGCTCCAGCCTCCGTTTACCAAAATGCACTTATTGAGTCTAGAGCCAAACGAGATCTATCTATCATCTCATTAGGACACAATCGAGTCCTACACATTATCCTTGTGATATTGTCAGAACATCTGAGTGATACGATTCACAATGAAGATGGAAATCCTGCTTGAGCCAGCATCAAACAAGCTCATGGTAGGTAACTTGTGCGATTCTACACGAATTAAACTTGTGAGAACTGGAAAGCAACCAAGTCCGGATTCTTAATTGATTCAAACTTGATTCCAGGTTTTTTTCGCAAAATCCATGTGATCTTGCCAGAACATTCAGAGTGACACTCATTAGTGTTCACAGTGACGAATGGAAATCCTTCCAGTGTCAACATCAAACAGCACTGCGGTAGGTAACTCACAAGATTCTCTATGAATCAAGCTTGTGACAAACTGGAAAGCAACAATGGTGCGATTCTTTTCGAATCAAACTTATTCCAGCAATTCTGAATTGACGACTCTAATCAGACGGATAACCGTATCCTTTTTTATTCACTCTTTATGTTCGCAGTCTGCTTTAAGACGGTCGAGTAAAGAGAACTGGCTACTACCGCCGGGAAACCCTGTCAAGGAGGTTCTTAATCGAATCTACCCGATCACAGGTACGGTATCTACTACCGTCTAAACGGTCTTCACCGACCGGAGGTAAAATGCTACCGAGTTAGGATGAAATGTTCAAAGCCATTTTATCTGTGTCTATATATGTTGCTGCATATCAAGAAGGTGGCGTAGCTGTGTAACCTATGTCGATTCAGAAGTCACAAGAGCACAAGATGGCGATAATCAAGATACTTAAGAATGTAAGAATGTAATAGGTCATCTTGTCACAAGAGCTCAAGATGAACACTATCAAGAATAGATTGAAGATCTCAAGCACTCAAAGTCAAATGACAAAGGCTCAGGATAAAGATCACAAAAGCATGAAGGAACAAAGCCGTTACAAACAAGATCAAGACCAAGATACAAGACCAAAACAGGAAGATCTCCTCTACAAGAATGTATTCACTCAATCATCTTATGCTTTTTAAGCTTTTTAAGATGACTGATACATTGGGGGAGATTGTTAGCCCTATATTTTATATAGTCGAACAAGAATGTAATAGGTCATCTTAGTCGTTAAAGGTCTTGTATTGTAATAGGTTAGTCGGGTTAATCGGACTTGAACTTTAAGCTAATATTGTCTAAGTTAGGGGCGTAAGCCCAAGTGTAAGCCAAGCCCGGCCCAAGGAAACAAACCCACGGCCTATGGAAAGCCCATGTGGTTCGTAGGTATATATACCCTCTTCCATGTGTGGAAGAGGGTGTAGGTTACATTTACTTTCTCTCTCTAATAGTAAAAAACCTTCCACCATCTCTCTTGTTTCTCTCTCTACTTTTCTTCTCTTTCTCTCTCTAAATATCTCTTCTAAATCTTGTGTTATGGATTAAGTGGAGTTAACATTAATGTTAATCCCATATCAATCCATAACACAAGATTTAGAAGAGATATTTAGAGAGAGAAAGAGAAGAAAAATAGAGAGAAAACAAGAGAGAATTCGGAAGATTTATGTTTACTAGAGAGACAAAGTAAAATGAACCAACACCCTCTTCCAAACATGGAAGAGGGTATATATACCCTTGGCTTTTGGGCCTTGGGTTTAAGTGATATGGGCCGGGCTTGGCTTTGTCTTGGGCTTAAACCCCTAACTTATACAATATTAGCTTAAAGTCCAAGCCTGGTTTTCCCGACTAACCTATTACAATACAAGATCATTTACGACTAAGATGACCTATTACATTCTTGTTCTACTATATAAAATATAGGGCTAACAATCTCCCCTAATGTATCGGTCATCTTAAAAAGCTTAAAAAAACATAAGATGATTGAGTGAATACATTCTTGTAGAGGAGATCTTCCTAATTTGGTCTTGTATCTTGGTCTTGATCTTGTTTGTAACGGCTTTTTTCCTTCATGCCGTGTGATCTTTATCTTGAGCCTTTGTCTTTTGACTTAGAGTGCTTGAGATCTTCAGTCTATCCCTGATAGTGTTCATCTTGTGATCTTGTGACAAGATGACCTATTACCTTCTTACGTTCTTAAGTATCTTGATTATCGCCATCTTGTGCTCTTGTGACTTCTGAATCGACATTGGTTACACATCTACGCCACCTTCTTGATATGAATCAATATATATAGACACGGATGAAATGGCTTTGAACATTTCACCCTAACTCGGTAGCGTTTTACCTCCGGTCGGTGAAGACCGTTAGACGATATTAGATACCGTACCTGTGATCGGGTAGATTCGATTAAGAACCTCCTTGAAAGGGTTGTTTCGGCGGTAGTAGCCAGTTCTCTTTACTCGACCGTCTCAAAGCAGACTGCGAATGTAAATAGTGAATAAAAAAGGATACGGTTATCCGTTTGATTAGAGTCGTCAATTCAGAATTCTTGGAACAAGTTTGATTCTAAATAAGAATCGCACCATTGTTGCTTTCCAGTTGTCACAAGCTCGATTCATAGAGAATCTTGCGAGTCACCTACCGCAGTGCTGTTTGATGTTGACACTGGAAGGATTTCCATTCGTCATTGTGAGCACTAAGGAGTGTCACTCTGAATGTTCTGGCAAGATCACACGGATTTTGCGAAGAAACCTGGAATCAAGTTTGAATCAATTAAGAATCCAAACTTAGTTGCATTCCAGTTCTCACAAGTTTGATTCGTGTTGAATCGCACAAGTTACCTACCATGAGCTTATTTGATGCTGGCTCAAGCAGGATTTCCATCTTCATTGTGAATCATATCACTCAGATGTTCTGGCAATATCACAAGGATAATGCGTAGGACTCGATTGTGTCCTAATGAGATGATAGAAAGATCTCGTTTGGCTCTAGACTCAATAAGTGCATTTTGGTAATCGGAGGCTGGAGCAGACTGCCACCTTTTCAATATTAACTAACTCGGAGTGAGAAAGTCAATAGATACGTGTTGATCTCCGTGACAATGAGACAAGTTTCTTTTGAGAGAAACTCGAATGGATGGGGAAGGGTTGTGCATCGCATCACTGGGTCCATGACACTTGTCTTCAAAAGATGTGTTAACCCGGTTTCTACCTAAGTTGCATAGAATATTCAACTCCTTCAATGCTTACCAATACGTCATCATTAGCACCTTGTTGTGATTGTTCTAGTGCTAACTTAAGTAATTGGTCCGCATTCAGCTTCATTCCACTCCATCTTTCCTAAGGACAACTATTTCTAGCTATGGAATGTCCTTGGGTAGATCCCTCCGGTTCTGGTTGGATCATAGGACTTAGTTTCCTATCTGATACAAGGCTTTTGCCCGTATAAAAATTATCGTTCTCGTGGTCTAATCAAATTGATCTTGGTTCTATGTGTGACTCAGTTGTTCTTTGGTGAAACAAATAGTTGTGTTGTTGTGGTAATTAAAAGTGCAAAACAATTAAAATAAAAGGCAAGTAAAATAAATCTAAAACTAATTTAAAGTAAATGGCAAGTATTTAAAAGCGAGACAGAAATTAAAAAGGCACTTAAAGTAAATAACGCAAACTTAAATCTTTCTAAGGCAAACTTAAAACGCAACTAAAACTTAAAACTAAGGCAAGGCCAAAATAAATCTAAGGCAAATAAACTTAAAGTGCAACTAAGTAAAAAGGCGAGAAAAGTAAAGCTTGAAAATTAAAAACAGAAAGTTAAAAACTGAAATTAAAAATAACCTGAAAACAGCTCATCCAGAATAATCCTTCATTCGGAATAAACACTCATCCGGAATGTCACCTTCGTTCGGAATGTTTTTCTTCACTCAGAATATTTACCCAAAACTTTGATCCGGAATAAAATGCTTACTCGGAATATGTCACCTATCCGGAATAAACTTCTTTACTTGGAATGTAGCTTTGATCCGGAATGTTGCTCTTGATCCGGAATATCTTTTGATTTGGAATGTTATTCCGAATAAAACCCTTGATCCGGAATGCCTTAATATTCCAGATAAACTCTTTGATTCGGAATAATAAATTATTCTGGATGACCTCGCTGATCCGGAATATTATTTGATTCGGAATGAGAGGTTGATCCGGAATAACACCTTGATCCGGAATGTGGATTTGATCCGGAATAAAAGGTTGATTCAGAATGTTTGGTATTCCGGATGAGATGCTTGATCCGGAATAATGAATTATTCCGAATGAGCACAACTGATCCGGAATATTTAATATTCCGGATGAACGACTTTTGATCCGGAATAAAATTGCACAATCCATTGATTCGGAACACAGACTTTGATTCGGAATACCTGGAAGATCAGTAACAGCAAAGCGAAGAACAAGGAAACACAGGTATATACGAATCTAACCAAATATAATCAAAATCAACCAAAAGATTAAATCAAACTAATCACAAAACATCTACTAATGATAATCAAACAATCCAAAACAATCAAAATAACAAAAATAACCACAATAATCAAAACCATTTTAATCAAATCAATAAAAATAAGAACATGAACATGAACATAAACATAAAAATTAAAGATTAAGAAAGGTAGATAGGAGATCAAACAATAAAAATAAAGATTGACAAGAATTAAAAGGAAACTTACTTGAAATTAAAGGAATTTAAGGTACAAGACAAGTATTTAAATTTGACATGAAAAGTAAATGACAAGGTAGTTAAAATTGGAAGAACTAATTGTCACTATTAGCCAACAAAACTTAATAAAATGAAATCCTAAACTATTTATAGGGGAGGATTAGGAGTGCTTAGGAAGCTTCCTCCTTTCCTTAATTGCATCCTTAGGTCCTTAATCTTCTTTAATCTTCTTTTCTTAATTGCACCATTAAGTCCTTAAGTCTTTAATCTTCTTAAATCTTGGACTTTAATGACTTTATCTCGGGATTTCTTTAAACTCGTCTTGACATTTCTTCATAAATAAGACTTGAGTTCTTCGACTTTTTAGTAAACTTCCTTCTTTTGACTTTTTCTTCGATAAATCTTCAGAATTGGTCTTGGACTTCCGTTCTTTTTGCACTCTTGACTTCTTGACTTCGTCTTTCGTCTTTTTCTTCGATAAAAGCCCGTGAATGCCCGTGTTTTCTCCACTTTTCACAATTTCATCCTAAATCACAACAAAAACACAAACCACGCATAATTCCGACATTTACGGCATAAAATACACGTTTTGGTCCGGTTATTATTGTAATTAAGTGGTAAAAAGGATGGGTGTTTACACATATATCACTATCCTAAACCACCTTTTGACTCCATCATTCCGTCGTAGATAGTAGGTTGTTTTGGGTGAAGACCGTAACCATAAAACCATTGAAAACCATTCAAAGTGCTTGATAAAAATCAAAACTTTTAACACTTTGAAGGTTTTATATTTTCAAAAAGCTCCCCCTACACACATGCACCGATATACGAAATAGTTTAGCATGTGAAGGAAAGAGTTGCACTTGAGTCTTTAAGATCAAATGTTGCGATATATTACATTTTAATCACATTTTCTCCCCCCATCTCTAATATAAAAACATAATATTAGAGATACCAATTGATTAAAATATGACATTTTCTAAAAACCGATTGGGAGAGAAACATGTGTGCACGCATGAATCTTGGAACATTAAGTCGGGTCGCTCCCCCTCAACAATATATGTGTGTCTTGAGACAAAATTTGACAAAATTTTGGAAAAACGACACCACAAAATATGTTGAGGTACGGAGATGAAATGCATTTTCCGATATAATTTATTACGTTTGACAATTTCATATCATTTTTGGAATGTGTTGCATACATAAAATGTGACAATTTTAGAGATGTACCCAACAACATTAAAGGCTTGATTTTAAAACGCTCCCTCTCAAAAATTGATCAAAATAACATATGACATTTTAGAGATATAAAAACCACATTATGAGGAAGGGAGTGTTGAACACACAATTTTGAAAGATTTAGAAAAACCTTTTGAGAAATTCTTGAAAAATTGTGTTCAACGGTTTTAAAATAATCAGGATAGAAGACTTCTCTTCTATTGCTTAAGGAAAGTCCTGAAATGTACACTTCCCTTTCGGGTCCGTTTTTCATGAGCTCAAAACTTTGATTGTTTTGTGACTAGCTCATAACCGAGAAAAATAAATTTCCCGTTCCGAAGGATAACTTATCATCCGTGATAAACTTTCCTTAAGTTGAAGTTCGAGTTCTAAGCTGACATTTACTTAGAAATCATTTTTTCATGAACTTAAAAACTTAGAATGTTTTTATGAGAAGCTCATGACCGAGAAATATGAATTTCTCGTTGAGAAGGATAAGTTATCGTCCGAGATAAACTTTCCTTAGTTGAGGTCCGAGTCCTAAGCTGTGATGCGCTTAGAAGTCATTTACACGAGCTTAAAACTTTCGAATAGTTTTAATGTAAGCTCGTTTCCGAGAAAATCGAATTTATCGTTTTGAGGATAAGTCATACTCGGGATGAACTTTCCTGTCTTGTGAGCTCGGGTTACAGTCTGTAATTTGACTATAAGCCATGTACACGAGCATAAAACTTTTGAATAGTTTTAGTAGAAGCTCGTGTCCGAAAAATATTAATTTCTCGTTTTGAGGGTAACTTATCATTGAAGAGATAAAGTTCCCTTTCTTTGACGTTCGAGTTACAGTCTGATATGTGACTGTAAGTCATTGTACATGAGCTTAAAAACGTTGAATGTTTTTAGAGATAGCTCATGTCCGAGAAAACTTAATTTCTCGTTCTAAGGGTGATACACAGATTTTTTAAGGGGTTCAGATTACTCTCGATATCCTCTCGAATTGATCTAAGTCTTAAGTGGAATGATTGTTCTTGGTTACTAAATAAAGGGGTTTGGTTCTCTATTCTAATAAAAAGTGGAAATGAAGGTTTAAATCAAAGGCAATTACTTTAATTAAGATTAACAAAAACTTGGCTGAAAATTTAAAGTTCAAAATAGAATCAAATTAAAATTAAAGTTAATAAATTGTGAAATATGAGTAGAGAAACAGTAAATTAATCAACAGTAAAACAATAGCATTAAAATACTCAAAAATAATTGATTCGGAACTAACTGATTCGGAAGACACTATTCACTCATCCGGAACTTGCTCATTCGGAACATACTCATTCGGAACTTTCCGAATGAATGTTCATTCGGAACTTGCTGGGTCGGAAGTTGCTGATTCGGAACCTTCAGATTGATTCGGAACTTTCCGAATGAAAAGGTTGATTCGGAACTTCTCCTTGATTCGGAAGTCTGAGCTGATTCGGAACTTTTGTTTCGTCCGGAAGTCACTGGTTCGGAAGTTTTAAACTTCCGAATGAAGAACTGGTTCGGAACTTATGGTTTGATTCGGAACCTTCCGGATGAAGGTTGATTCGGAAGTTGCTGATCCGGAACTTAGTGCTTGGTTCGGATGTTTCCGAATGAAGCCTTAATTCGGAACTTTTTGTCTTGGTTCGGAACTTTGGAAACCCAGATACAGAAACAGTAACGAAGAACACGGAACACAGGTTTTTAATCAAAATCAAATCAAACTCTTAAAAAGGTTTTACCAATTTAAACACAAATCATTTAGACAATATAAGCAACAAATCCCACTAATAAAAACACAAATCCAAACAACTTTTGAAGATCAAATCAAGAAAAATAAAACTTAAGAACTTGAAGATAAAAATGGAGATGAACAAGATGAAATGAAAGATTAAACAAGAACTTTGAATTGAATGATTAATGTTTTGACAAGATGAAACAAGGATTAAAATTACAAGATCAAAGAACTAATAATAAAAATCACCAATCACCCTAGTGGTGATGGTGTTCTACGAACCAGGAGGAAAGAAAGGGGAGGAAGAAAGAAAAAACTAGCTAACTAAAAATGTGTATGGGATGGCCTATTTATAGGTGTTTCCTTTGGTTGGTGAGTGGGCTTTCTCCCGTTCTTCGTGTCTTTTCGTCTTTTCAGAAAAGCTTCCGTTTTCGATTCTGATTCGGGATTTGTTGTCGATTAAATTCAACTCGTCTTTTAATTTCTTCGTTTAACAGACTTGAGTTTCTTCGACTTATATAAATCTTCCATCTTTGGTCCTTTTCTTCGATAAATCTTCGAATAGGCCCAGCGACTTCAAATCTTTTGCATCTCTTGGACAATAGACTTTATCTTGAGTCTTTTACCTCAGTAAAACCCGTGCAATCCCATGTTTTCTTCAATATTTATCCGGTTGTCTCTGAAAACACAACAAACACAAAAACCACGCATAATTCCAAACAAATGATATTAAATACGTGTTTTGGTCTCGTTTTAGCCCGAATTAAGTGGTAAAAGGATGGGTGTTTACACACCTATCAAATCCCCTACACTTAACCATTGCCATGCCCTCATGCAATGCTTAGTGATAAAGCAAGCTTACACTTTTCTCACAATTAATCAACCTTGGCCTTATTTAAAATTCTACTAAACAAAAATTAAAGAAATAAAACTTCAAAGGTAACAAAGGGATAGAAAAATATTTTCACGTGAAAATAGCTACATGGAAATAACTTGTAGAGAAATCGATGACTTACATTAGGGCTTTGGTGCTGCGAAGATTTATCACCCTCAAGTTTCACGTTCCCCAAACTAAGCTTAAAAACGAGATCATTGTTATTATAAGTTAGCAATTCAAACACTTACACACATGGCTTAATTAAATGCTTAAACTCCCTTATTCCTAGGTGTATCTCTTATATTTTATTTTTGTCTTAGAATGATCATGAAGATGCATTTTTGGACTTATTTCGATAGTTTATTAGGGCTGAAAGCAAAGTAGGACGATTTGATCAATAGTTAGCTAAAGGACAAAATCTCTTAAAACTGCTTCTCGGGATATCAAAAAGTTCATATCTTGGCATAACTTGGTTCACGATTTGAGACCTTTCTCGGGCCGATATTTGGCATGTACTTCATACTTCATATCTTCGAGAGACGTTCTTGAGATAATGGTCTTCTCATCATAATAGAGTTTCTTCACTTGGAGACTTTTGAGGGGTTCTCCAACTTTGTTGACCACGACTTCATGATTATTTCTTCAATCTCTAATTGGGATTTTGAGATACAACGATCCGCCTCCTTTTCGGACTTGGATCTATTTATCCTCATACCTTGTTAGGGTCTTTTCGGATAGACTTCTCCATGATCTTTATGGGAGTTGATTGCTTTTCGTCGTGAGTCTTGATCCTTCATATTGACTTTAGGAATAATGCTAAAATTGAATCCTCATGCCTTGTTAGGGCCTTTTTGGACTCGCCAATCTTCGCGCCCCGCTTCATAAGTTATGCCTTGGCTATGAACTCTTATCATTACCGAGCAACTTTTAAACGATCTTGGGCTAGAAGCTAAGTAACTTTTCAAATCGTAAGACCTTACTTATTGCAGATAAATTATTAGCAAGTGATGGGAGAATAGGCAAATAATTACACCAAGTGAGCTTGCGCAAGAATACCGACTTATAATTGACTCTATCATTTCTCGTCCTCCACAATTTAAAATCTCAAGTAATGAGACTCGTGGACACTTAGCCTAATAAACCAATTAAGGTCTACATGGTTAAGGATACTAGCTAGAATAAACTTGGATAAGTCTATTCGGGTTGAGTCAAAATAAACGCAACGGGCCTAATATGTCAAAGATTTCTAAACTAGCTACACCACTTATTAATATTTTTGACTTTATTGCGGAATATATACATATGAAAGCAACGATAAAAATTTGAAAAATACAACTAAATGGCCAAAGTTAATAAAAAATTTGAAAAATGTTGAAAAATAGGATTTTCCGGTTAATTGAAGGCATTTTCATGGAAAAGTCCACTTAAAACTTCGATAGAAGTCCCCCCTACACTTAAGATAAACATTGTCCTCAATGTTTAAGCATGTGGGAAAAGTTTCCCCTACACTTATGACATTGTGCACGTTGGTTAACTCAAGTTAAGGAAGAGACGACTAAAGTGATCAATTTCAAATGTGAGTATGAAGAAAATTGAATCACGATAGTTGAGAGATAGAACCGGATTTCGGATAAACACGGGAGCACGGTTCGTCGAAGATTCCAAGAGTGCACTTATCCCTGTAATCACATCACCACACAAAGGCAAACACATATAGAAGTCCCCCCCTACACTTAGGGGATGAAAACATGCAAGGATAGATACTCGGGCTGCCTCCCGAGGAGCGCTTGTTTTTGATAACCGAGTCACGAGCCTGACTCGACCCAAAATTAGTTCATGGGGAACGTGGTGAGGGATGGAATCACCTCCTTAGAGGTGTCCTCACCAAAGTACAACTTCACTCGTTGGCCATTCACCTTAAAATTTAGTCCATTAGGTTGAGCGAGCTCGAGAGTACCATATGGAAAAATTTGGGCAATGGTGAATGGGCCGGACCAACGAGATTTGAGCTTGCCCGAAAAGATTTTCAACCGAGAGTTAAAAAGTAAGACTTTGTCTCCAACATGGAACTCTCGGTTTTTGATCTTAGAGTCGTGAATGAGCTTAGTTCTTTCCTTATAGATCAAAGAATTTTCATAAGCCTCATTACGGAGTTCATTCAGCTCATTGAGTTGGATCTTGCGTAGGTCACCGGCTTTGTTAATATCAAAATTGGCCCACTTCAAGGCCCAATAAGCCTTGTGCTCCAACTCAATGGGGAGGTGGCACGCTTTCCCGTACACAAAACGATAAGGCGTACAGCCGATCGGGGTCTTGTAAGCAGTACGGAAAGCCCACAAAGCATCATCCAATTTATCAGCCCATGCGGCACGATGCTCTCCCACGGTTCTTTCAAGAATTCGCTTCAGCCCTCGGTTGGATATTTCAGCCTGGCCATTAGTTTGTGGGTGGTAGGCTGTGGAAAGACGATGATTCACACCGTACTTAGCCATGACTCGAGCAAATTGGTCATTGCAGAAATGAGTCCCACGATCACTAATAATGGCGCGAGGCACACCGAATCTAGCGAATAGAGCCTTCAAAAAGTTACAAACCACCCTTGCGTCATTAGTAGGCAAAGCTTTAGCTTCAACCCACTTTGAAACGTAGTCAACGGCTACAAGGATGTATTTGTTTCCTTTAGACGAAGGGAATGGCCCCATAAAGTCGATACCCCAAACATCAAAAATTTCACACTCTTGAATGAAATTCTGAGGCATCTCGTCTTTATGTGTGATTTTGCCTTGCTTTTGGCAAACATCACATCGCTTAACCATATCGTGAGCGTCACGGTATATGGAGGGCCAATAAAATCCCGAATCAAACACTTTCTTTGCGGTGTAGTTGGGACCAAAGTGACCACCGGTGGGTCCTTTGTGGCAAGCATCAAGGATGTCCGACGCTGCCGGTCCATCAACACATCGGCGAATTATCAGATCAGCACATTGTTTGAATAGGTAAGGGTCGTCCCAAAAGTAAGTCTTGATGTCGTTAAAGAACTTCTTCTTTTGCTGGGACGTCAACCCTTCCTTGAGAATTCCACCCGCCAAGTAGTTTGCAAAGTCCGCAAACCACGGGGTTTCATTCGGCTTCGAGTTTATAGACAATAAGGTCTCCAAGGGAAAAGAATCATTGATTTCTTTGGTCGGATGATCCCCTTGGTATGGATCCTCAAGTCTACTAAGATGGTCCGCGGCTAGGTTTTCTGCTCCTTTTTTATCGCGGATGTCGATTTTAAATTCCTGGAGCAGCAAAACCCAGCGAAGATGTCTTGGTTTGGAATCTTGCTTTGTCAACAAGTACTTCAACGCGGAATGATCGGTGTACACAATGGTGGTGGAAAGGACAAGATAGGGGCGGAATTTTTCAAAAGCATAGACAACAGCTAAAAGCTCTTTTTCAGTTGTCGTATAATGCAATTGTGCCCCCGTCATTGTCTTGCTAGCGTAATGGATCGGTTGGAAGTGTTTGTTCACTCTTTGTCCAAGAACCGCTCCAATAGCAAAATTACTAGCATCGCACATCAACTCAAAAGGAAGCTCCCAATTAGGGGTAACCAAGACGGGTGCCTTAGTTAGCTTATCCTTAAGCGAGTTGAAGGCTTCAAGACACTCTTTAGAGAAGATAAAAGGAGTATCTTTCTCTAAGAGGTGGGTCATCGGGCGAGCGATTTGAGAAAAGTCTTTGATAAATCGACGATAGAAGCCCGCATGACCCAAGAAACTTCTCACACCCTTCACAGTTGAAGGTGGAGGCAACTTTGCTATAACATCAACTTTAGCACGGTCTACTTCAAGACCGGCTTTCGAAATCTTATGTCCAAGCACGACGCCTTCTTTTACCATAAAATGGCATTTTTCCCAATTTAGAACAAGGCGAGTGTCTTCGCACCGCTTTAGCATACGTTCTAAATTGGCAAGGCAAGCAGAGAAGGAATCCCCGAAGACCGAGAAATCATCCATGAAGACTTCCATGGTTTGTTCAACCATGTCATGGAAGATAGCTAACATACACCTTTGGAAAGTCCCGGGCGCATTACATAAGCCAAAAGGCATTCTTTTGTAAGCGAAAGTGCCGTAGGGACAAGTGAATGTAGTCTTCTCTTGATCTTGGGGATCGATGGGTATTTGAAAATAACCCGAGAAACCATCCAGAAAGCAGTAATATTCATTACCGGCTAATCGTTCAAGCATTTGGTCCATGAAAGGTAGAGGGAAATGATCCTTTCTCGTGGCATCATTGAGTTTGCGGTAGTCTATACAAACTCTCCACCCAGTAACGAGACGAGTGGGAATCAACTCGTTGTGTTCATTGGGAACAACGGTTATTCCGCCCTTCTTGGGCACACAATGGATTGGACTAACCCACGGGGAATCCGAAATAGGGTAAATCATACCCGCATCAAGAAGTTTGATAACCTCTGTTTTGATGACTTCATGTATTTTTGGATTCACCCTTCGTTGGCTTTGAATAGTGGGCTTATAGTCGTCCTCCATGAGAATTTTGTGCGTGCAGAAGTGAGGATCAATTCCACGGATATCCGAGATTTTCCACGCAATAGCCTTCTTGTGAGCTTTCAACACAGCAACGAGGCGAGTCTTCTCTTCATCTTTCAAATCCTTTGCAATAATGGCAGGCGACTTCTTGTTGTCGTCAAGGAACACGTACTCGAGATGAGGCGGCAACTCCTTAAGTTCCAAATCTGGAGGATTTTCGACGGGAGGCGTTTTCAAAGTCGTGGCATCGATAGCAATAACCGTGGGAGATGGAGGCGAAGGATTGTCTTCAGTGAGAAGATTGTCAAAGAAACTCATGTCTTCGTCCCCCTCGGTGGGAGAATCATTAGTAGCTAAATTCGCATCTCCCATGGCATCTTCAAGATTGTTCCAGAATAAATCACTATCTCCAAATAGAGACAACGAGGAATCAATGGAGGACACGGTCTCAACAGTGGGAAGAGAGGTAGGAATACTTTTGCAAGCATCATTAAAGTGTTCTTCACAAGCCTCATCAAGAACGTCAATACAATTAACGCTCTCATATGAATAAGGCTGTTTAGACAACTTTCCCATGTTGAAGACTACTTTGTCGTCACCCACTCTCATGATAAGCTCACCGGCTTCAACATCAATAAGAGTGCGACCGGTCCTCAAGAATGGACGACCAACAATAAGTGGCACACGGGGGTCCATCTCGTAGTCGACGACAACAAAATCAGCAGGGAAGGTGAATTTGTCGACTCCTACGATAACATCTTCGGCTATCCCCACTGGATAAGCAACCGTACGGTTGGCCAATTCCAAAGTCATCTTGGTGGGGACTAGCTCTGGGAGAGATAATTGCTTCCAAACACTTAGAGGCATGAGATTAATACTGGCACCTAGATCGGCTAGGGCCATGCAATTCTCTACTCCCGGGAAATTGCAAGGGATAAGAAAACGACCCGGATCACCAAGCTTGATTGGCAATTTCCTTAAGAGCACTGCAGAGCAGTTCTCATTAAGTTGGGTGTTAGCAATGTCGAGGAGCTTTTCCTTGTCGCTCAGAAGGTCTTTAAACATTTTGGCGTATTTGGGCATGTGAGCAAGAGCCTCAGCGAAGGAGATATTGAAATTCAGTTGTTTAAACATTTTAAGAAAGTTAGAAACCTGAATATCATCCTTGCTCTTTTGCTTCTCTTTCCTCAACCTAGAAGGATAAGGTATATTGGAAGAAGAGGAAGGCTTTGGGAGTATAGGATCACTCACAACCACGGGTGGAGGAGGGGTAGAAAGAAGAGGTGGAGAAATTGGGGAAGGAGAAGGATGAGGAATGGGAGCAGGTGACTTGTTCTCCTTAGTCACAACCACCGGTGGCGGTATAGGAAGCTCGGGTTCCTTGGTACCTTTACCACTTCTAGTAGTGATTGCTTTCATCTCCCCTCTTGGGTTCGCAACGGTGTTACTCGGAAGAGTACCCGAAGAAGAGGGTTGACTACTTTGGAAGAAACTAGCCATCATGTTCCTCAGATCATTAGTCTGGCTATCCAACGTGTTTCTCATATCAGCTCGCAAATCATTTCCTTGCTTGACCAGATCTGCCTTCAAGTTGCGCACTTCCTCTTGTAGATTTCCCACTATCACATCATTGGTCCGCATATAGGTGGCGACCTCTTGGTGTAGTGCAGTGTTGGCTTGGTTGGAAGGAGCATTGTATGCAGGTGGTTGGTAAGCAGGTTGTTGGTATACTTGATTGTTACGTTGAGGCGGTTGTTGCTGCTTGTGAGGTGGGATATATGGTTGTCGAGGTTGTTGTTGTTGTTGAGTAGGGCGGTTAAGGTTTTGTTGTTGGTTTGGGTTGGTAGGAGGAAAGCCAGGTGGTGAAAGATAGTTGTTGCTGCGGTAGCTAAGCAAGTTACGGTCACCTTGAGGTCTAGCTTGATAAGCAGGTTGTTGGTAGGTGCCATATGCCGCATTCACATTCTCAGCAGGGTAATCTTGGGTGGCGGTACAAGTTGTGTAGGAGTGGGGACCACCGCATATCTCACAAGGTTGGCTGACAGCGTTCACTTGTGCATTTTTGGCGTTGTTGCTGTTGTTGTTGCTGACGGTGTGGGTGACAAGCGATTCAAGAAGCGTGGTGATTTTGTCAAGTCGCTTGTCGCTGTCATTAGTGCTAGCACTAGCAACATTGGTCCTAACGCTCTTGGTTTGAACACGAGACTTGTTCTCAATGATATCCCAAGCAGCATTGGAAGTCTTAGCCAATAAATTACCCCCTGAGGCACTATTCAGTGAATCTTGGTCACTCATGCTTAAACCATTGTAAAAAGTATTTATTTGATGAACTTTGGTAAAACCATGTTGTGGGCATTTTCTTAAAAGATCTTTAAAACGATCCCAAGATTCACTGAATGACTCATCGTACTTTTGTTCAAAGTTTATAATCTCATTCCGCAAAGCGGTAGTACGAGAAGGTGGAAAAAAGTAGTTGATAAACTTTGTTTCCAAATCCGTCCACGAGAGAATACTCTGTGGCGGTTCTTTAGCAAGCCAATGCCGGGCTTGTCCCTCTAAAGAAAAGGGAAAAAGTTGTAACCGTATAACCTCTTGCGAAACTCCATTGAACTTGACCGTGTTGGTGAGTTGTAGAAATCTCTTGATATGGTCATGTGGATCATCAATGGTGCGTCCCAAGAATGGCTGAGCGGAGACCATCTGGATAAAGCCTGACTTGAGCTCGAAATTGTTGGCGGCAATTGGTGGTATAACAATTGGATCCTTGTTGCCATCAACATGAGCTTGCAGCAGTTCAATCATTGGGCGATTATCCGGAAGGTGCTCATTGTTGTTGTTATTATTCATGTTGTTGAAAGGCGGATTGTTGTTGTTATTATTGTTGTTCGGAGGTGGTATGTTATTGTTGTTTTGTACACCCGCCATGTCTAAGTTATCGAGAGGCTCGGGCTCTTGATAAGACGTGGATCGAGTGCGCATACACCTGCAAAAGAACGAACAAAGAAAAGCAAAGCACAAATATTTTTGGTTTTTATTGTTTTTTACTTTTTAGGATTTTTGAAAATTTTCTTGAAAAAGTAACGTTCACGGGGAACGGATCCTAAAATCCAATTTCTCACAAAAAAACTTTTGATCTTAACGAGAAGAGCCGGCAGCGGCGCCATTTGATACACAGATTTTTTAAGGGGTTCAGATTACTCTCGATATCCTCTCGAATTGATCTAAGTCTTAAGTGGAATGATTGTTCTTGGTTACTAAATAAAGGGGTTTGGTTCTCTATTCTAATAAAAAGTGGAAATGAAGGTTTAAATCAAAGGCAATTACTTTAATTAAGATTAACAAAAACTTGGCTGAAAATTTAAAGTTCAAAATAGAATCAAATTAAAATTAAAGTTAATAAATTGTGAAATATGAGTAGAGAAACAGTAAATTAATCAACAGTAAAACAATAGCATTAAAATACTCAAAAATAATTGATTCGGAACTAACTGATTCGGAAGACACTATTCACTCATCCGGAACTTGCTCATTCGGAACATACTCATTCGGAACTTTCCGAATGAATGTTCATTCGGAACTTGCTGGGTCGGAACTTGCTGATTCGGAACCTTCAGATTGATTCGGAACTTTCCGAATGAAAAGGTTGATTCAGAACTTCTCCTTGATTCGGAAGTCTGAGCTGATTCGGAACTTTTGTTTCGTCCGGAAGTCACTGGTTCGGAAGTTTTAAACTTCCGAATGAAGAACTAGTTCGGAACTTATGGTTTGATTCGGAACCTTCCGGATGAAGGTTGATTCGGAAGTTGCTGATCCGGAACTTAGTGCTTGGTTCGGAAGTTTCCGAATGAAGCCTTAATTCGGAACTTTTTGTCTTGGTTCGGAACTTTGGAAACCCAGATACAGAAACAGTAACGAAGAACACGGAACACAGGTTTTTAATCAAAATCAAATCAAACTCTTAAAAAGGTTTTACCAATTTAAACACAAATCATTTAGACAATATAAGCAACAAATCCCACTAATAAAAACACAAATCCAAACAACTTTTGAAGATCAAATCAAGAAAAATAAAACTTAAGAACTTGAAGATAAAAATGGAGATGAACAAGATGAAATGAAAGATTAAACAAGAACTTTGAATTGAATGATTAATGTTTTGACAAGATGAAACAAGGATTAAAATTACAAGATCAAAGAACTAATAATAAAAATCACCAATCACCCTAGTGGTGATGGTGTTCTACGAACCAGGAGGAAAGAAAGGGGAGGAAGAAAGAAAAAACTAGCTAACTAAAAATGTGTATGGGATGGCCTATTTATAGGTGTTTCCTTTGGTTGGTGAGTGGGCTTTCTCCCGTTCTTCGTGTCTTTTCGTCTTTTCAGAAAAGCTTCCGTTTTCGATTCTGATTCGGGATTTGTTGTCGATTAAATTCAACTCGTCTTTTAATTTCTTCGTTTAACAGACTTGAGTTTCTTCGACTTATATAAATCTTCCATCTTTGGTCCTTTTCTTCGATAAATCTTCGAATAGGCCCAGCGACTTCAAATCTTTTGCATCTCTTGGACAATAGACTTTATCTTGAGTCTTTTTCCTCAGTAAAACCCGTGCAATCCCATGTTTTCTTCAATATTTATCCGGTTGTCTCTGAAAACACAACAAACACAAAAACCACGCATAATTCCAAACAAATGATATTAAATACGTGTTTTGGTCTCGTTTTAGCCCGAATTAAGTGGTAAAAGGATGGGTGTTTACACACCTATCAAAGGGTAACTTATCGTTGAAGAGATAATTGTAAAACTATTCCTCAAATCTTGTTATGAATTAATTTAAAAAATCTATTCGAAAATTGGGATAGTTTTAAAAGTTTTACTTTATGCTTAATCCATAACACAAGATTTAGAAGAGATTTTTAGAGAGAGAAAGAGAAGAAAGTAGAGAGAGAAACAAGAGAGAATTTGGAAGGTTAATGTTTACTAGAGAGAGAAAGTAAGAAATGAACCAACAGCCTCTTCCACACATGGAAGAGGGTATATATACCCTTGGCTTGTTGGGCCGTGGGTTTAAGTGACTTGGGTCGGGCTTGGCTTACACTTGGGCTTACACCCCTAACTTATGCAATATTAGCTTAAAGTTCAAGCCCGGTTTTCCCAACTAACCTATTACAATACAAGACCATTTACGACAAAGATGACCTATTACATTCTTGTTCGATTATATAAAATATAGGGTTAACAATCTCCCCCAATGTATTGGTCATCTTAAAAAGCTTAAAAGGCATAAGATGATTGAGTGTATACATTCTTGTAGAGGAGATCTTCCTGCTTTGGTCTTGTATCTTGGTCTTGATCTTGTCTGTAATGGCTTTGTTCCTTCATTCCTTGTGATCTTTATCTTGAGCCTTTGTCATTTGACTTTGAGTGCTTGAGATCTTCATTTTGTGCTCCTTGTGACTAAGATGACCTATTATATTCTTACATTCTTAGGTATCTTGATTATCGCCATCTTGTGCTCTTGTGACTTCTGAATCGACATCGGTTATTACACAGCTAGGCCACCTTCTTGATATGCAGCAACATATATAGACACGGATGAAATGGCTTTGAACATTTCACCCTAAATCGGTATCATTTTACCTCCGGTCGGTGAAGACCGTTAAACGGTATTAAATACCGTACTTATGATCAGGTAGATTCGATTAAGAACCTCCTTGACAGGGTTTCCCGGCGGTAGTAGCCAGTTCTCTTTACTCGACCGTCTCAAAGCAGACTGCGAACGTAAAGAGTGAATAAAAAAGGATACGGTTATCCGTTTGATTAGAGTCGTCAATTCAGAATTCCTGGAACAAGTTTGATTCTAAATAAGAATCGCACCATTGTTGCTTTCTAGTTGTCACAAGCTCGATTCTTAGAGAATCTTGCATGTCACCTACCGCAGTGCTGTTTAAGGTTGACACTGGAAGGATTTCCATTCGTCACTGTGAACACTAAAGAGTGTCACTCTGAATGTTCTGGCAAGATCACACGGATTTTGCAAAGAAACCTGGAATCAAGTTTGAATCAATTAAGAATCCAAACTTAGTTGCTTTCCAGTTCTCACAAGTTTGATTCGTGTAGAATCGCACAAGTTACCTACCATGAGCTTGTTTGATGCTGGCTCAAGCAGGATTTCTATCTTCATTGTTAATCGTATCACTCAGATGTTCTGGCAATATCACAAGGATAATGCGTAGGGCTCGATTGTGTCCTAATGAGATGATAGATAGATCTTGTTTGGCTCTAGACTCAATAAGTGCATTTTGGTAATCGGAGGCTGGAGCAGACTGCCACCTTTTCAATATTAACTAACTCGGAGTGAGAAAGTCAATAGATACGTGTTGATCTCCGTGACAATGAGACAAGTTTCTTTTGAGAGAAACTCGAATGGCTGGGGAAAGGTTGTGCATCGTATCACTGGGTCCATGACACTTGTCTTCAAAAGATGTGTTAACCCGGTTTCTGCCTAAGTTGCATAGAAATATTCAACTCATTCAATACTTATCAATACGTCATCATTAGCACCTTGTTGTGATTGTTCTAGTGCTAACTTAAGTAATTGGTCCGCATTCAGCTTCATTCCACTCCATCTTTCCTAAGGACAACTATTTCTAGCTATGGAATGTCCTTGGGTAGATCCCTCCGGTTCTGGTTGGATCATAGGACTTAGTTTCCTATCCTAAACCACCTTTTGACTCCATCGTTCCGTCGTGGATAGTAGGTTGTTTTGGGTAAAGATCGTAACCATAAAACCATTGAAAACCATTCAAAGTGCTTGATAAAAATCAAAACTTTTAACAATTTGAAAGTTTTATATTTCCGAAAAGCTCCCCTACACACATGCATCGATATACGAAATAGTTTAGCATGTGAAGGAAAGAGTTGCACTTGAGTCTTTAAGATCACATGTTGCGATATATTACATTTTAATCACATTTTCTCCCCCTATCTCTAATACAAAAACATAATATTAGAGATACCAATTGATTAAAATATGACATTTTCTAAAAACCGATTGGGAGAGAAACATGTGTGCACGCATGAATCATGGAACATTAAGTCGGGTCGCTCCCCCCCAACAATATATGTGTGTATTGAGACAAAATTTGACAAAATTTTGGAAAAACGACATCATAAAATATGTTGAGGTACAGAGATGAAATGCCTTTTCCGATATAATTTATTACATTTGACAATTTCATATCATTTTTGGAATGTGTTGGATACATAAAATGTGACAATTTTAGAGATGTACCCAACAACATTAAAGGCTTGATTTTAAAACGCTCCCCCTCAAAAATTGATCAAAATAACATATGACATTTTAGAGATATAAAAACCACATTATAAGGAAGGGAGTGTTGAACACACAATTTTGAAAGATTTAGAAAAACCTTTTGAGAAATTCTTGAAAAATTATGTTCAACGGTTTTAAAATAATAAGGATAAAAGACTTCTCTTCTATTGCTTAGGGACAGCGCACTGAAACGTACACTTCCCTTTCGGGTCCGTTTTTCATGAGCTCAAAACTTTGATTGTTTTGTGACTAGCTCATAACCGAGAAAAATAAATTTCCCGTTGTGAAGGATAAGTTATCATCCGTGATAAACTTTCCTTAAGTTGAAGTTCGAGTTCTAAGCTGACATTTACTTAGAAATCATTTTTCATGAACTTAAAAACTTAGAATGTTTTTATGAGAAGCTCATGACCGAGAAATATGAATTTCTCGTTGAGAAGGATAAGTTATCGTCCGAGATAAACTTTCCTTAGTTGAGGTCCGAGTCCTAAGCTGTGATGCGCTTAGAAGTCATTTACACGAGCTTAAAACTTTCGAATAGTTTTAATGTAAGCTCGTGTCCGAGAAAATCGAATTTCTTGTTTTGAGGATAAGTCATACTCGGGATGAACTTTCCTGTCTTGTAAGCCTGGGTTACAGTCTGTAATTTGACTATAAGCCATGTACATGAGCATAAAACTTTTGAATAGTTTTAATAGAAGCTCGTGTCCGAGAAATATTAATTTCTCGTTTTGAGGGTAACTTATCATTGAAGAGATAAAGTTCCCTTTCTTTGACGTTCGAGTTACAGTCTGATATGTGACTGTAAGTCATTGTACATGAGCTTAAAAACGTTGAATGTTTTTAGAGATAGCTCATGTCCGAGAAAACTTAATTTCTCATTCTGAGGGTAACTTATCGTTGAAGAGATAAAGTTCCATTTCTTTGACATTCGAGTTACAGTCTGATATGTGAATGTAAGTCATCTTGAATCTTACTTGTGAAACCCTTGAGACACGTATTTCTCTGATATCTGCTTCTTCAACAACCAAACTCTGAGAGTGTCTTTTGTTGAACGGTATGAATATGGAAAACCTTTGTGTTCTTGTTGAACCTTTACTTTATTACATGCACTTTTATCAATAGTTTGTATGCTTGCATGTGGGTTAGTGATATCTTTGTGAGAACCGTGTGGGGGTTCACCTTGAACCTTTGTCGAGCTAGAGGGAGATATCTTTCCAGTAGGAATCCACCTAAGACCTATTGTTTTGAAGTTTCTACCCGTTGGTATCCACCTAAGACAAGGTCGAGGAGACATAGTTTTCTCATGCACAGCGGAAGACTTAGTTGGAGAAAACCTATTTCCTTTAGGGTTCCGTCTTTGAGGTTCTCTAGCTTTTTGGTTCACCTTGTTCAGGACTTTAGTGATACAATCATCATGAATGGCATTAAACACGCATTTGTTACATTTCGTGCAAACAAAGTGCTTAGCATTTGAGAAGGCTCTAGAGTTCCTAGGGTTGGCAGAATTGTGCACATCATAGAAGGGTCTAGAATTCCTAGATGTGTGAACAACGCTCCTAGGTTGTGGTTTGGTCCTATCTCTTGCTTGTGTCATGTTTTTAGCATCCTCTAGATAGCTTTTGTGACCCGCGTCATTTGAACTACACCTAGGCATGTTCTTGGAGCTATTTCTAGAGTTGGTTGAAGCATTCATGTAATCGGGCTTTGCAGAAGCGGATTTTCTGAAGGAGGGTCTAGATTGTGGAGAGATTGGTTTAGGAAAATTGCTACGCACGTCAACTTGGGATGCAAACCTCAGATTCGACGTTTTGAGTCGTTCAGATTTAAACGCATTCGGTTGTCTAGCAACTGAGTGATTTCTGACTGGTTGAGAAGGAGGTTTCTCCAAGATAGACTGTTTTGCTAACTTAGTATCCACACTATTTCCTTTTAGTTTCCTTAATTCATTTTTCACCGCTGTTAGTGCAAAAACCTTTTCCTGAATCTGAGCCTTTAATTGCTCATTTTGTAGAAGTAATTGAGCGACACGTTGTTCTAACTTAATATTCATATTGTCAAATATGTCATTCTCAGAATTCATGTCATTACTGTCTACAGTGTCGATAGGTTGCATAGATAATTCAGTTAATGAAGTAGGCGGAGGACTTGGATTTTGAGAAGACAACTTTGATTCTAACAAATTTATTTGTTTCACAAAATGTTATTTTTCCGCGTTAAAATCTTGAATCTTACGATCTAATTTTGTTCAAGAACAACATTTTCTTTTTCAAGTTTTTCAAAGTAAGCCTCAAATTTGTTATTTTTCTTTGAAAAACCGAGTTTGGCATCCTCAAAATCTTTAGTCTTCTGAGCTAACAGAATTTCAAGCTCATGAATCTTAGAATCAACATCCTGAGGAGTCTCTCCTCCATTAGTACTCGTGCCTGATGAATCAGGTGTGGTATTGCTATCAACCTTTTCCACTAGATACGTGTCAAGAATGGGTTCAGATTGCTCATTACGTTGAGGAACATCGTATTCAGCATTTAAGTGTACCATAGCCATTAGCTGATCATCATAAATGGGTCTGATATCCGCATCATTGGTTGTTTGATCATTCCCTGAGCTGGTACTGGATAAAACTTTAGAGATAGAATTCTTAAATGAATATTGTATAAACAAATACCCATATCAATTAATATTCTTAAACGAATACCCATATTCAAGTTTATTAATTAAGAGAAAAATTAATAAACGGTTGATGAATTGTTATGAGTTGTCTGCGTGTTATTCGTGTCTTTTGAGAATGAGAAAAATTAATTTCTTGTTTTAAGGATAAGTCATCAAAGGGAGGTCACTCCAAATTTACAAAGTCCTAATCTAGCATGTTAGATCTTGTTCTTGAGCTTGTAGTCCACTTTCTCTTTTCTTTCTTTAATTTTCTTCTTTTTGTGAATATTTGTTGAATAATATCAGCCTTTTGCTTGGAACACGTTCTTTTGGTCTTTCACGTGCAGTCTTTATCTTCTTGTGATGTTCGCCTCTTCGTGACTTCATGTCCCACACACTTATCCTTTGTTGAATTCTTGAAAGTTTCAGAGTCGATACAGCGGAAGACTTTTAGGTCATACTTTCATGAATTTGCAGAAATATTTGATGCAGAAGGAATAAGTATGTGAGGACGACTTCAACAGGTACACCGCAACGCCACCGTCGTTTAAATTGCCTTTGATGGCGTATTCTTTCAGCAATTGACTTATTTAGATTACTCAAATGTTGAAGAAGTGTCTCTTTGAACGTTTGAGGATCTATGAGAGTATATTTGGTAAAGTATGTACTTGCGAACTCTCGATCGTTGTTAGATAAGCCACTTGAGTCAATGAAATGCTGGAACTGAAGGTTGAGTGATAAAAGGATGTCCATTGATAGAGTCTCGTGAAGATCATCTTCGTTAAGTTCAAGTTGAAGATGGTCCATATTAAATAGCATCGTTTTGATGAATGTCTCAACATCTTGACCAAATAGTAGAACGAATACCCGTTTAAATCCAATTTCAATACGAGAGCCTTTTAGGTCTTCTCTTGAAAGAACTTGGAGGTGTGACTGAAGCAACTTAAAGTGTTCCATGCCTCTTTCTTTTGCTTTCGACATCTTGTATTTGATTGCATGAATGGTTTTGGTTGTAGAATCCTTGTTAGTGGGTTTACTGATTGTAGTCTCAATGTTTGTCTAAACCTTTGGATTCTGCATCTTCTCTTTATTCATCTCAGCCATGGATGTTGTTGTTGTTGAATCCACGAAGATGTCCATTGAACGGATGTCTCAAAGAAGATATGATGTGTATGTATTACGGATCTTAGTGGATGTGTTGTGATTTGATTGTGGTTGAAATTCCGAAAAATCCAATTTTTTCTTCAGTCCGACAATAAATTCCTCAGTCCGACAAAACGGTAAGCCAAAAAATTTTGAATCACCAAATTTTGAAATCGAGTTAGAAATAGCCAAAAACTAGTAGGGAAAAAATGAAAAATTTTGACAAAAAATAAAACCTAAAATGGCCTAAAATTTTGAATTTTGGTCCGAAAATTCGAATTTTTGGTCGAAAAAATTTTCGCTTCGCCAAAATTTGAAATTGAAGCCTAAATGGCTTAAAAATGGTCTAGGAAAAAATAAATTTTTCTAGAATTTTCGCTTCGTGTTAACTATGTTCAGAAACTAGTCTAGATAGTGGCTAAGTTTAAAAATTACTCAAACAAAATATCCATCGGAATATATGTCGGAATGTCCATCGGAATACCTGTCGGAATGTCCATCGGAATACCTGTCGGAATGTCGGTCCGAATGTTCTATCGGAATACCCGTCGGAATGTACTATCGGAATACCTGTCGGAATGTCTGTCGGAATGTTCTATCGGAATATGTGATCGCAATACCTATCGCAATGTTACCTGTCGGAATGTTGGATAGCAATACCTATCGCAATGTTCTCAAAATTTTGACAGAGTAACGTCGCAATATGCCTTAAATTCCGTCGGAATCCACGATCGCAATGTGCGATCGGAATAACTCGTCGGAATAAGGTATCAGAATCCTTGTGATCGCAAAGTAAAACCCTTGGGTTATTGCGATCGAGCCTCACTCACTTGTACTATCCGATGGTGTCACTTACTAGAATTTTGGAAAGATGAAAAACAAGAAAGTTCTTAACTTTTGATCCAAAAGATTTGTGTTTTAACCAAAACCAAGATACCCAAATCACTACTACTAGTATGTAGATGATTTGTATCAAAAATAGACCATAAAAAACACAAAAAAAAAATTGTGACGTGAGATATAGATCAAAATAGCCACGAAAAATCAAGAACACAACACACGAACTTCAATCACCTATCCACTATAGGATCTTGATACCAAATGTTAATCCCATATCAATCCATAACACAAGATTTAGAAGAGATATTTAGAGAGAGAAAGAGAAGAAAAATAGAGAGAGAAAACAAGAGATAAAATAGAAGGTTTATGTTTACTAGAGAGACAAAGTAAAATGAACCAACACCCTCTTCCACACATGGAAGAGGGTATATATACCCTTGGCTTGTTGGGCCATGGGTTTAAGTGACTTGGGCCGGGCTTGGCTTACACTTGGGCTTACGCCCCTAACTTATATAATATTTTAAATTTAAATAAACTAAATTAATTGTCTAAACAATTAATTGTCGAAACAACCAATATTCAAACTAAGTTTTAATTGTCTTTAAGGATAAAATTAAAGTCCAAGCCCGGTTTTCCCGACTAACCTATTACAATACAAGACCATTTACGACTAAGATGACCTATTACATTCTTGTTCGACTATATAAAATATAGGGCTAACAGAGAAGCTCCCTCTTTCAAAAGTTCCCAACACGATCAACTGTTATATTCGCCTTAAACAAATTGTAAAACAAAATCAAAGCTATAAAAATTCAATATCAGACCCAAATATATATTATGTATCTTAGAGTGAGGTCCGCTTTTAATACATTTTTTATGTGGTCTTGTACTATAGCTAAACTTGCAGCAGGATTTGGCCAACCAGTCGCATTCATAGATGCAGGCTTCCACAGACTTGTTGTTTTTGTCGACTCGTAACTTATGATAGTAGCCATAGATTGAGGATGGAATACAACAAACTTTTTTAGCCTTGTATTTTATAGAAAATAGAATAATCAGAAATCTAAATTAGAAGCAAATGTGAATTTTTCTCTAAATTAAAAAGAAATGGAAAAACTAAAATTCTTGAGGGGGATGTGTAATGTTCGTAGATCACCTCTTTGGAACTTTTCCGTCTCATTGGCTTTATAAGTCCCTGTTTTTTTAGTAAAGCTGGAGATGAATGGAAGGAACTCCATTATGTGTCCATGTAACCAGACTTCGCTCCAGCTGAATAAAAAATTTTCCACCTGCAGTTTGTAAATTGTGAATCAATATTCAGAACTTACAAATATTTGAAACGCATAGAGATCGAGAAGTACAAATAGCTACAAAGATCTGGAAATGAAATAAGCAAAGACTTAAGGTTGACCAATGAAGTACCTAAAGGAAATGAGACATACCCAAGATCTGATAATCAACCATGCAAGTGCCTTTTTTTGTTTTTTTATAAAAAACTTTGCAGGCGGAAAAATTAGCAATCATAAAACCACACTTAATTAATATTTTCTTATCAACAACTATACATGTATAAGTTTACTCACCAAGTACAGGGGTGTGTCTGCAGATCCGTCAACATCAGGAGCGATGACTTGAAGTGTTGTTATTATTGTAATGACCAGTTGACCACAATGCCTCATCAAAAATTTCCATTGCCCCTTATAGTATCTATAAGATACTACGGATAACCTGACTACCTACGGATCATATTAGCAGTAACGTACCAACTGCAACAAAACAGATCAGCGGGCATAAATCTAAGTTTCAAAATTTTTTACTCCAATCTCACAAGATACGATTGTCGTTTCTCCATTGTTTCAGTTGCTTTTCAAACCTATTAAAGTACAAAAATAAACACATCCTCAGACAACTATTATATACAGTGAGTGTTTCTGAAGGGATTAAGGCCAGGCCTTCAAAAAATAACACGTATATTAGATTTAATTTGTACTTAAGCTAAGTGATTTATATGATTTAAATCCTGCAAGCCGTAAATGTGTTTATATTATTTTCTTTTTGCAGCTTTGATTGTATAGTTTGAAACTGATTAAAATGAAATAAAAAAAATTCTTAACCTGAAGTCAATGTGGGTTTATCATTAAAATATTGATACCACTGCATATAGTACCTGGATATATAGTTTATGTTCCTTGAAATTTATATTTTCTGATAATATCTGATTTGAAAGATCCACTTTAACTTGCAGCAAAGTAAAAATTTGAGGGCCATTCGGGTATATTCATAAAACCGCACTTAACTAATTTTTTTTATCAACAACTATACATGTATAAGTTTACTCACCAAGTGCAGGGGTACGTTTGCAGATCCGTCAACATCAGGAGCGATGACTTGAAGTGTTTTTGCTCGGGAGATGAATGAGGGAAACAACTCTATCCATTTATCCTTAATACACAAATCAAGAAATTGTATGAGCTAATTTGTATAATATTTGAGCTTCAACCGAAAAAAAATTAATTAACACGATAGAGTGACATACTGCATCAAGAAAAGAATCAACCAGGGTAATATTGTTGATTATGACCACCATGTTCGCCCGAGAAACTTCAAACTCAACCCATCAAAATCATTTTCACGGTAAGCACAGTTGGAAATATCTTAGTATGTTATTCGAATTAAACACTTCCTTACCAACATCGTTAACTGGAATCGAAATTGGGACACCAATCTTGCACATCTTAACAACTTCATTAATGAATGATAGTGCGCGATCAGCTGCAATAGGCTTTTCCTCGTCCATGATGATTAGTCCATTGACAGTAGCAAAATTGTGGCCTTCGGGTACCATTAAAGAATTGATCTGCATCATGTTAGTGTACTTATGGTCTTTGAACTAACACTTCCTTCTTAGTGCCATGCACAGAAATCACATGCGTCAAAAATCATTGTGAAACTTATGGCTATACAACATAAAATACTAATTAAGGTTGTACCACATCAGAAGCATCATGCACGTATGCTCATATTTGAGGCTCTGCTGAGGCTGAGCGTTTGAGCATTAAGGCACTGGTCGAGTTGCATGGGATCAGTGTCCAGATCTGTTTGTTGTGGTCGATTACATTGTATCGCAGCTATCACTACATAGCAATGAAAGGACAGATGGATAAATTTCGATGAACATGCTTCATGTAAAAGAATGTTGAAGTTTCAGATGGTCTCTTACCGAAAAAAGGTTGTTGGTCTCTGGAAACAGAAGAGTGAGGACGACCAATAGTGTTGGAAGAAGCGTTTCGATTATAAGATCAAATTCCTCAGAAAATTGTTTCTGCATTGTTAAAGCCGATGCAAGAGTATTCATTTTGTATCGCCAATCACCTGGACATACATATGCTTGTTGGACATATAGATGCTTATTAAACAATCATTTTGAGATATTTGAAAGGCAGAAGAAGAATGTAATAGGTAAATTAACCACATTTCATATGACCGTGAACCTCTACTGATCTCTTACCTTGGACTACTCAGATGATGAGCCATCAGCGTTGTGTTCACTGCTGGACTCTTTCTTCTTAGCAGTAGCATTAATGCGTCAACAATTATAAGACGACAGAACCCATAACCGTAGGTCTCCCATTACATGCAACATGCCCATCTCTTGGCGTTCTATATTGTTAAGACGATGTAAGATCATCATCTTATGTTCCTACAATAGATCTAAATAACCAACTCAAGGTCATTATTCAATTGAGCCTATTTAAGAAAGATGTTTATTATTAGTTTATTATGCTAACATCTAGAAAATTCCAAGGATTACTTACCTTTTAGGCGATTCTTAAATCATGTAGAGTTTTTGAAATTGAAAGAAAACTAAATAAGGACACTAAACTTCCACCGGCTCTAAGAATCGTTTTGATTAGTATCCTTGAAATGAGACAATGAATTGACATTATGTGTTGAGCTTCTGATTATAATCTATATTTATTACTTTTACTATGTTTTCTACCTCTTTGTATCTAGAATGCCTGAAGTAAAATACAGTACTTCATAAACCACTTGATCTGTAAAACTTAGTTACATTAAATAGGGTTAGGCAGCGGTTAAGCCCAAAATTCCTTAAATTTAGGAAGAGAAGTAAATCTCACCCAAAACAATGAAATTCCTAACCTATAGTCTCTACATATATTGTTTTCTACCGGCTTTTGCTTGCATATCAGGTGGGCAAACATGCGTTAAGGTTCAAGATTATCTACAAAAAAAGGATCAATGTCTGACCTGAAAATATGTCGGCATTATTTGCGAAACGAAAGGGACATCCTTACCATTGGAGACAGAATTACTAAACCCTACAGTTTTTTTACCATTTTCCACTGACCCATAACTGCCAATAATAGCCGCTCTGGCGTGAAGTCTCGTAGAATGTTTAGAAGGTCTTTGATTTCTTCACGAGATGTATCAGTTAGAGTATGAATTCACACTTTTCTCTACAAATTTGACTTGTAAAGATTATATAACTTGCTATTTGTTATTATTTGATAGCTTATAACAAACCACCCATAAAACTTTTACTTACTGCAATACACACACACAGAGAGTTTTACTTACTGCAATATAAGCTGTGTTTACGCCAGTTCATCACAAATCATTCACATTGCGATAAACAGTACTGACCTTATTCAGAATTTGGTTCTCACAGGTACCCTAACATCCCATATTATCTGAACTCCTTTGTAAATAAAGGCATATGTATAATGTTAGGAATTATTTGTTAAGTGTCAAGTACCGTTAGTATAATTGAAGTACTGTTAGTGTTATGTAAGTACCGTTAGTATTAACGCGGTACAAAGTAAGTACTGCTATTTATAAAGTAAGTACTGCTCTGATGATTGGGACGAATATATCTTTGTATAAGATATGTCATAGTTATAGTTAGAGTATATCTTATGTGATATACCTAAATAGTTAGAATATTGATAATATATCGTTTGTGATATAGTTATCTTTATAGAATATTCTAAGGTTTCTAGGGTTCCTTACTCTATAAAAGGAACATAGGTACAATGTCTTTCAGGTACCTCATTCAAGTCGATTAATAAGAGAATCGAATAGTTAAAAGTAATTCTGCTCTTCTGTGCTTTATAAGTTAGATTCCGCATAACTTATTTAGTGTTAGTAAGAGTGCTCAAAGTGTTTTAGTTTGATTACAAACTATTATACTAATTCTTAACAGAATATAGATCCAACCAAAGGGATCAACAAGTGGTATCAGAGCTTGTTGAGAAACTCTAAAAAAAAGAACACAACCCCAAACACTCCACACATACCAAAACTCAATGTCTCAACCAGAAGGTGATGATGCTCACTTGGATAATGTTCAGAACCCTAATCCTATACCACAGGGACAACCACAAGTTGTGCATCCTGCACCAGTACAAGGTGTTCAAGCCGTGAATGTTGTAGCTACCTCTACAACAACACCTTCTCATACTATGTCTGCTGTTAAACTCCCAGTTCTCAAAGGTGACAATTATGAGACATGGGCTATGTAAATGGAACATTACTTGAATCACACAGATCACACTGTGTGGCAAGTTATCAAGAATTGGAATACACCGAAGAAGCTACACTGGTTTCCAGATAATGCATGCTATGTTCTACCTGTTGTGACTGCTGAGGAGGTACAAGCAGAGATCAGAGAGAGAAAAGCCAGAACTGCTTTGGATATGGCTCTTTCTGAAGACATTATACCAAGCTTTCATCATTATAAGGATGCTAAAGCTATGTGGGATGCTATAAAACTTATATTTCGGGGCAATGACAAATCTAAGAAGATTAAAAAGATTGTTCTTAAGAAAGAATTTGATAACTTCTCAATTACCAGTATAGAGGGAATACATGGTGGATATGGAAGGTTCAGCAAGTTGCTTATTCAGTTAGCAGTTTATGGACAAGTAATTCCTAATGAAGAAGCTAATTTAAAATTCTTAAGAAGTGTTCCACCAGAGTGGAAAGCAATGGCTATGCACTTTATAACAAGAGATGATTTGGAAACAATTCCTTTTGATCATCTCAACAACAATCTTAGAGCATATGAGATGGATGTGAAAGGCACTAAAGTAAAGACAACAACTACTTCAAAGTCTAACTTGGATTTTGTATCAGATGGGAACAACGGTACTTACTTTCATAATACCGCTAGTGGATCTAGCAGTGGTACATACTTCACAAATACCGCTAGAGGACTTACAAGCAGTACTTACCCACAAAGTATTGAAAGAAGTCCAATAGTCTCTCAAAATCTACATGGAAGGTCTTCACCATTGTTTAGTGACATTGATGCCTTCTCATTCTTTGCTGGACAAGACAACATGCCAAGATTAACACTCAATGACTTGTTCCAAATGGATGATGCTGATGTTGAAGAGATGGATCTTAAATGGCAAGCTGCTATGGTGTCAGTAAGATCTAATAGGTTCTTCAAGAAGACTGGAAGAGAGATGACTGTTGATCCTAATGAGCCATTAGGATATGAAAAGTCCAAAGTTGAATGCTATAACTGTGGAAGGAATGGACACTTTGCAAGAGAATGCTCTAGAGATAAAGCTGAGGATAGCAATCAGAAGTCCAAGCACAGCTATAGAACCAGTCCAAGAATAACTGAAAGCTTTCCAAAAGGAAACAGCAGGAGTCCTAAAGGAACCAAAGCATTGGTTACTATAGATGGAGTGGTGAACTGGGCAGAAGAAGAAGAAGAAGAAGAGCTTGGTTTAATGGCTCTCTCACATGGAGATACTAAGGTACATCCTTGTTCTAAAGACTGTGTTCTTAAATTTAATAGCCTAAAAGTAGAACTAGAGGAACAGTATCAAAAGGTTAACACTTGCACTGTAGAATTAACTGCTTTTAAACATGGTGTTGTTAAATTAAAAGAAAATATAGTTTTGTACAAAAAGGCTCAACAAAACTATGAAGAGAAAATAAGGATTTTGACTCTTCAAACGAGGGAAAAGGATATGGAAATAAAATCTTTTGAAAGACAACTGTTAAAAATATCAACAGAAAATGAAGCTTTAAAAGCCAGTCTTTGTAACGAACGGGAAGTGATTAATCATTGGCAAAAATCCTCTAAAGGATTAGGAAAATTGATTAATTCACAAATGGGGTATTATGATAAAACAGGCCTAGGATATATTGAGGACCGACCTGGGATAACCTTAACTGACAAGGACTTATCAAAAGGGATTTTTGATAGTTCTATTGAGGTAGATGATACGCCTGAAAATGATAGATATGTTGAAGGAATGAAGGCAGTTCCTCCACCACTATCAGGAATTTTCATGCCCCCTAGTAATGATACAAGTATAGAGTTAGAAGAACCAAAGGTTAAGAATGTCTTAAACTCTAGTACTTTTTCCCAAGAAAAGACTGTTGTGACCAAAAATATTGTTTATCCACCTTTGATGAACAACTTTGTTTCTGAGGAATCTAAGACTAGTTCTGCTCCCAAGCAGGTAAAAACTCCTAGCAATATATTGGAAAACAATGTAAAACATAATAAAGCCAAAAGGAGTGGACTAGGTTTTGAAAAAGTAAAGTCAAAACAACCTTTTGGGTCTTCTTTAAGAAGAAAAAGATGTTATGTTTATGGTAGTCTAAGTCATTTTATCAAAGACTGTACATTACATGAAGATAAAATTATGAAACAAAAGGCTACACAAAGGGTCATGAAACAGTAATGGGAAACATGCACAGGTTTATAGGAATCAGAAACTTAAAAATGACAAACCTAAGTTTGATCACACAAGGGTAGTTAAACAGGTTAAAAATAACTCTACCAAAAGTTTTGTTCCTAGGGCAGTACTTATGAAACAAGGTCTAGTACCTTTAAAGTCTGGTAAAGCAAGTACCGGCAAGTCTAGACATGCAAGTACTGCTAGACCAAACTTAAGTACTGTTGGTTTAAAGTCTGTAAAACCAAAGTTCTCCAAGACTTCTAAGAAAGTTTTTGAAAAAGTTAAAACACCTAGAAGTAAGGATAAAAACAAACCAGTGCAAATGTGGGTTCCTTAAAGAGATAAATCATGGGTAAAAGGAAGTACCGCTAAAGCAGTACTTAAGTCAAAGAAGTCTGAGCACATAGAGTCACCCTATGACTTTGACTACAGAAATGAAACCATGAAGTATAAGAGTAAAAGTAGCATTACTGGGAATGCTTTAGTACAAACTCTTAAATGTGTAGGTCCCACAAGATCCGAGCCAAATGTGGCTTGGGTCCCTGTTAAAAACTAATGAGTTTTATTTGTGTACAGGGACATCTAATTGATGAATTAAAAGATAAAGGTATAGTAGATAGTGGATGCTCAAGACACATGACAGGAAACAAAGATTTTCTTGCTGAATTTAAAGAATTCAGAGGAGGTCCAGTAGCCTTTGGGGGTAGCAAAGGTAGAATCACTGGCAAAGGGAAAATCAACACAGGAAAGTTGGAATTTGAAGATGTGTTCTTTGTAAAAGAATTGAATGAGTTCAATCTCTTCTCTGTATCACAAATGTGTGATAAGAAGAACAAGGTGCTATTCACAGACAAAGACTGCTTGGTGTTGTCTAAAGACTTTCAGATGCCTAAGGAATCTCAAATACTACTTAAAGTACCCAGGCAAGAAAATATGTACACCTTTAATCTTCAAACTATTACTCCAACAGGTGGTATTACATGTTTGCTAGCTAAAGCTTCTTTAGATGAGTCAAATTTGTGGGGCATAGAAGGTTAGGTCATGTGAATTTCAAGAATCTTAATAGATTGGTGAAAAGGAATTTAGTTAGAGGTCTACCTAACAAATCTTTTCAAAATGATTTCACATGTGCTGCTTGTCAAAAGGGTAAACAACATAGAGCCTCTTGTAAGACCAAGACTGTTAACACTGTGACAAAACCTTTGCAGCTTTTGCATATGGATTTGTTTCGTCCAGTTTCTATCAGAAGCATTAGTCATAAGACCTTTTGTCTAGTCATAATTGATGATTATAGTAGATTCAGTTGGGTTTTCTTTTTAGCTCTTAAAAGTGAAACAAGTGAATTACTCTATGATTTTATCATTTTAGTTGAAAAGCAGTTCACTAAACAGGTTTTAATCATTAGGACTGATAATGGGACAGAATTCAAGAATGCTGAATTTGATGAATTCTGTAGGTCTAAAGGAATTAAGAGACAATTTAGTAATCCTAGAACTCCACAACAAAATGGAGTAGCTGAAAGGAAGAATAGGACACTGATTGAGACTGCTAGGACTATGTTGGCTGATTCACTTTTGCCAAATACCTTCTTGGGCAGAGCAATCATAACTGCATGTTATGTGTTAAATAGAGTCCTAATGACCAAGCCTCAAAACAAAACAGCTTATGAACTCTTGACTGATGTAAAGCCTAACATAAGTCATTTAAGACCTTTTGGGTGTCATGTGTCTATACTAAATACTCTTGATTATTTGGGAAAGTTTGATGGAAAGTCTGATCCAGGATATCTTGTAGGATATTCAGTGCAAAGTAAAGCATATAGGGTTTATAATTTGGCAACTAAGAAGGTTGAAGAAAATGCTCATGTTAATTTCTTAGAAAATAAACCCAATGTCCCAGGAATAGGTTATGCTTGGATGTTTGATTTAGATTATCTAACTAACTCCATGGATTACTATTCTTTGCAAAAGGATTGTCAAACTAACAATGCAGATGAGGAGTCAAGTGAAACTAACACAGGTACTCAAGAAGATGTTTCTTCATCAGATGATGATGTTCATATCTATGTGCCCAACATGCCTAATGTTACTCCCATGTCTACATCTCCTAAGAAGCAAACCATGCCATCAAATGATGATCAAGCCTCCCAGGAGCTTTAGAGGCTTCAAGATCAAGAAAAGAATGCTACATCTACTAATAAGCATTCAGGAGAAGAATCTTTTGAGTCACAACACTCAGCAGTACATCCTACACCTAGCGGTACTTCATCTGCAAGTACTGCTAAGTCAAAATCTGCCAACTCTGTTGACTCATTAGAGGAGATTTTACAAGCCATGGACGATGAAGACTTATATGCTAGTCCAGCTGAAGGAATCTTCTCCAAAGCTTCCTATGATGAGCAGGGTGCAGTAACTGATTTCAACAATTTGGAAACAGAAATTCCAGTCAGTTCTATTCCTACTCATAAAGTCAACAACAACCATCCTACTACACAGATTATTGGAGATCCCAAATCTGCTGTACAAACCAGAAGACAACTTCAAACCAATATTGAAACTCATGCACTTGTGAGTTATGTCAAACAATAGCAGAGAACAAATCATAAAGATACTCAGTATTATTTGTTTGCCTGTTTCTTATCTCAAGTAGAGCCCAAAAACATCTCTCAGGCTCTTGATGAAAAAGTTGGGTAGATGCCATGCAAGAAGAATTAACACAATTTGAGATACAAAAAGTTTGGATTCTTGTGGATCTTCCCTTAGGTAAAAGAGTAATTGGTACTAGATGGGTCTTCAAGAACAAGAAGGATGAAAGAGGGGTTGTTGTGAGGAACAAAGCAAGACTTGTTGCTCAAGGCTATAGACACGAAGAATGGATAGACTATTATGAGGTTTTTGCACCAGTGGCAAGGATAGAAGCCATTAGGTTATTTTTGGCCTTTGCATCATATATGGGATTTATAGTCTATCAAATGGATGTGAAAAGTGCCTTTCTATATGGTACTATTTTAGAGGAGGTATATGTCTCACAACCTCTAGGTTTTGTAGATCCTAAATTCCCCAATAGAGTCTACAAGGTTATCAAAGCACTTCATGGTCTGCATCAAGCTCCAAGAGCCTGGTATGCAACCTTATCCAATTTTCTGCTAGAACATGGATATAGGAGAGGAACCATTGACAAAACTCTGTTCATCAAGAAGAATGCTAAGTACATCATTCTAGTTCAAGTTATGTTGATGATATCATTTTTGGTTCTACCAAGAAGACATGGTGTGAAGAGTTTGAAGCTTTGATGAAAGGAAGATTTCAAATGAGTTCTATGGAAGAACTAACTTTCTTTTTGGGACTGCAAGTCAAACAAAGGAAAGATAGAATATTTATCAGCCAAGATAAATATGTTGCTGAAATCTTAAAGGAATTTTCATGTATGGATACAAGGAGTACAAGCACACCTTTTGAAGCCAAGAAGTCTCTATCAAAAGATGAACATAGAGAAGATGTTGACATTCATCTATACAGGTCAATGATTGGTTCATTGATGTATCTTACTGCTTCAAGGCCAGATAAAATGTTTGTTGTGTGTGCCTGTTCAAGGTTCCAAGTTCATCCAAAGGTGTTACATCTACATGCTGTGAAGAAGATTTTTAAATATCTTAAAAGTCAACCCAATTTAGGATTATGGTATCCTAGGGATTCCACCTTTGAATTGGAAGCTTACTCAGATAGTGATTATGCTGGAGCTAATCATGATAGGAAGTCCACAACAGGAGGTTGTCAATTCCTAGGCAGAAGACTCATATCATGGTAGTGTAAGAAGCAAACCATTGTTGCTACTTCTACAACTGAAGCTGAATATGTAGCTGCTGCTCATTGCTGTGGACAAAATCTAGTATTTCACTCCAAGACCAAGCATATTGAAATAAGACATCACTTTATAAGAGATGCTTATGACAAAAAGCTTATTCAAGTCTTGAAGATTCATACAGACAACAATGTAGCTGATTTGTTGACCAAGGCATTTGATGCAAAGAGATTCGAATTCTTGGTGACATATATTGGTGTGCTCAACCAATAACATGCTGCATATGTTGAGGGGAGGTAATATCTGTACAAATTTTTATAATTTTTATTATATAGTCTATGTTTTGTGTTTTTGATGTAATTGCAGGTTAATAGAAAAAGATAAAAGAGGTTACATTGTTAGTGGAAAGCATGAACTGGTCAAAATTGTGAGGTACCGTTGTCACTCCAAGTACCCCTAGCACAAATTCAAGTACCGCTTATGTTCCATGTACTGCTACATGTCCATTGTACCGTTAGGGGTCTCTTTTGTAAATTTGGCGATTTCTTCGCGCTTGGGTTTGTTATTTACTTAAATACTTACTCCAATTACACAACTGATTCACCTAATCTTTTATTTTTATCTCTTGATTCTATAACCTTCTCTCTAATCTTTCGATCATCAAAAATACTAATGGCTGCTCTACAAGTAATCTATAAGCATAATTTGGTTGTGAATCTTGCTCGAATGATGACTCTCTTGGTTTACATGAGATGCTTGGTTTCCTATCTCAAAGTCATGTTCGCTTTGCACTCACTGTAAGTCCAGTTGTCTCTATTTCCATTGTTGAACAATTTTGGAATACTGTTGTATTAAGTACTCGGTTTGATCAACCTTGCATTAAGGCTAAGGTGAATCATAAAAACATTTATGTAACTAAGGTACTGTTACAAGCAAGTTTGAGATTAAATGATGAAAATGGACTTAGTATGCTTAACAATACAGAGATTCATGATGGCCTTGCAGCCATAAGCTATAGAGGTGGTAGGGAAAGTCTTACTTTCTTTAAAGCTTTATTTTCACCTCAATGGAAATTGCTTTTTCATGCTATTATTCACTTTTTAAGTTCTAAAAGTACATCTTTTGATCAAATTCCTACTGCATTGGCATCAGCTGGTGTTTGTCTAGCAAATAACAGGGTTTTTAATTTTTTAAAATTAATTTTTGAAGGCATGACTAGGAATTTGGAAGGGACTAAGAAGTTTTTAATGTATCCTAGATCCATTTAGACTTTAGTTAGTGACCAAATACCTAACCTACCAGAGTTAACTGATACATGGGATGTTCCTACATTCACAAAGAGAACTTTCTCTTTCTTGACCAAACAAGGCAATGCCTTTTCATGAACAGTAACACCATTTTTTGCTCATATGTTAGCCCAACCTGCCAATCAAGAAGGTGAGGAACCTAGCAATGCTAGTGCTTATCAGAAAACTCCTTCTCACCATAGTTCCCATTCCCTAGAAGATTCACAATCTTCTTCTCACAATGTTGGTGTTCCACCAAACACTAATGAGATGATCCACACACCTGCTGCTTCTATTGCTGCTAATGGTTCACCACAAGCACAAGCACCAGAGGTGGTGGATGTTGCAAATTTAACTGCTTTGTGTATAAGTTTGTCCCAACAGGTACAGGTGTTGCAGAAAGAAAAGCTTGTTCAAGACAAGAAAATTGTTGAATTGGAAGCTAGCCTAATCAAGCTAAGGAACAAAGTGTCACCTTGGATGAGGCAACATAGATCTATTCAGAAGTCTGCAATCAAGAAGCAAAGATTCAGGAACCACAAGAAAAGGAAACTAAATGCAACCAAACAGAGGAGGAATTATGAAGGACAACCACCTTCTTCTGATAATCAGACAAGGATCTTTGGCAATGACATCAATTTTGAATTGGATACAGATGTCATGGGGACTTATGTAGATGGAACTGGTTTAGAGACTGGTGTGGATGGACCTTCAGATATGGAGATTCAGCAACAAGAACCACAACCTACTCCAAAGGAGCCACAAGTTGTAGAAACATTGGTAACTCAATCAGAACCATCACCTCAATCACCACTTCACACAAATTAGAGTGCTTTCTATGAGAAGTTGGAGGAAATTAATGTTCAGTTTCCTGCTCCATCACCACAAAGCAATAAATCAGATAAGACTGAAGAGGTGCAAGTTGATATAATGGCTTCTATGGAAGAAAGAGTATCTGGGGATACAAAAGTGATTGAAGAAACAAATGTGTCTAATACTGGTGAAATCAACACTGTTGAAGATCCAAGCACTGCTAAGCCAACTAAGCCGACTGCAAGTACTGCTGACATTGTTGAAGACCCAAGTACTGCTAAGCCAACTAAGCCGATTGCAAGTACCGCTGGTGATCATCCTTCACTAGAAAGTCAAACTCCTTTTGGAGAAGATGATACTTTAGCCCAATTGTTGCTTGATTTAAGAAAGAAGAATTTAGTTGAGAAGACTAAACAAGTAGAGGCAAAGAAAAAGACACAACAAGAAGTTCTTGCCAGAAAGAATCAAATTCAAGGTAAGAAAGTTCAAGCTTCACACCCTACTAAAGGTATACTTATTCAACAGCAAGCTAATGAAGAAAGAGCTACCAAGCTGAAGAAGAAGCTACCTAAAATTGATCCAAAGGATAAGGGAAAGAAGCAATTATTATCAGAATCTGAAGATGAAAGTGATTCAGATGATGATATAAACAAAGTCATGTACAGATTTAATCAAATAGACCATGATGAGGAATTTTCTTATAGAATGCAAGTACAAATTCGTGAAAATGAATTATAGGAAGAACTTGTAGCAAAGCAGAATTTGCTATAAGCTAAAAGAATACAGCAAGAATGGAACATACAAGAGTATGACAGGATTCAAGCTGAATTACATGCAAGTGAGCTTCTTGCAGACTCATTGATAGCTGAAGAGAGAGATGCATATGATGAAGAAGAGAAATCAAAGTTGATTGATGATCTGGTAAGGGAGCAACAAAGATTCTTTGCTGAAAAGAGAAGAAAAGAAAAGATTAAGCCTCCAACTACTATGCAGATTAGAAATCAGATGATGAATTTTCTTAAGAAAGTTAAGGGGTTTACTCATATTCAACTGGTCAAGAAGAATTTTGAAGAAATCAAGACTTTGTATGAGCAAAATAAGAGAACTGAATTGAATTTTGTTGAGATTAGATCTGAAGCAGATAGAAAAGCTATTGAAGAGTTTAAGAAACATCTGCAACAACAAAGGTAATTTGGTAGTACTCCTAGAATTGAGCCAAGTACTGCTGAACCTACAAATACATCTCCACCTATCAAGACCACTTATGTGAGGAAGAATAGAAAGGAGAAGGTAAGTTCAAGGGAGGAAGAGACTGCTCAAAGGATGAATACAGGAGTTGAAACTCAAGATATTGATCAGACTGAAAATGTACAAGCAGTACATACACAGTCAACAGTACATACTGAGGAGACGGTACATATAAACTTCGAAGAAGGTTTAACAGAACTTGAGGGAATTTCCATAGGTGTTAAAAGGAAAAGGTCAACAAAGACAAAGAAGAAAGCCAAGAGGGCTAAATCAACAGCAGAGGATAGTGATGATGATGAGATCTTGAAGAAGTACTTGAAGATTGTAAAATTTGAAGATCAATGTATTGATACAGAGATTTTTGGAAAGTGAGCATCCATTTCTAAATGGATTTACTCTATGAATCAAGGACTTGAAGCTCGTGGAATTCAGAGAACTGATGGCACAACAAGGGTATTCAGACTTTTGGAGGATATTCTTCACATTCTTGACAGACAAGATAATCAAGATCTTTTCAGGTTAGTTCAAGAAGCCAGTGCAGGTAAAACTAAAGTATCACTATTATACTGGGAATTTCTCTTTATGTATGAGCCACACAATTATGATTAAGAAATGTTGAAAGAATTAGAGAATCAGGTTCCTAGTTACTGGAGATATTATAGGTCATGTGGATTGCATATTTTAGATGTAGATGATGTTACATACTATATGTTGCAAGAGAAAACTTACCCTTTCAAAAGAGAATTGTTGGAAAGGATGTTAGAACAACAATTGGAAGTTACAAAAGAATCTGCTGATACTTTGGAGTTGATCAAAATGGTTAAACAAGAAATCAAGGATTTGAAAGATGAAGAAGAAGCTAAGAAAGAGCCTTAAGTGTTTGACTTTCAGTCACACTTCACAAATGGTTCTCAGTTCACCATGTCTAACACACATAAGAACTAGATAGTCCATAAGCAAACGGTTTGTGGTAAAGACTTATCAAATCCGTTGAAAGCTGATAGTTTACTAAAAACTATATGGTTCTAACTCACCTTGTTTCGAGACAAAGAGTTGGCTAGTCCTAGACAAACGGTACTAGGTAAAGACTTCATCAAATCCGTTGATGGTTGACAATTTACCAAAAATTGTAAGGTTTTCATTACACTTTATTCTTTGTGAATAAAGTATTGGCTATTCCAGAGTGTACGGCTAACTGGTAAAGAATTTATCAAATCCGTTGATAGCTGGATGATTTGCTAAAAATCATGAAGCCAATACAGATTGGTGTTTGTTGTTAACTGTTTTATTTCAGGTATGAACATTGCAAGCAAAGAAGTATTCAAAGAAAAATACTTAGAAGGTTTTGTCTCATCAAATCAAGACAAAGGTTCATGATTTAGAGTTCAAAGACTAAACTCAAGAAGACAATAACTGATGCTGCAAAGATAAATGAATGTTTAGAAGACACAAGAAGATCATAGTTTGAAGACAAAGATGATACTCATGATGTTTGAAGATTATCTTATCAGAAGAAGATCTACATTTGAAGTGTTTGGCTACATTCAGTTGGATACAAATACAAATTACCAAGTTCAATCCAAGGATGAAGGAAAGACTGAAGACATGTATTTTAATACATCCAGTACAAGAGAAACAAGAAGACAACAAGTTGTCATTTCTTGTTTAGGGGAGGATTGTTGGGAATTATTTGTTAAGTGTCAAGTACCGTTAGTATAATTGAAGTATTGTTAGTGTTATGTAAGTACCGTTAGTATTAACGCGGTACATAGTAAGTACTGCTACTTATAAAGTAAGTACTGCTATGATGATTAGGACGAATATATCTTTGTATAAGATATGTCATAGTTATAGTTAGAGTATATCTTACGTGATATACCTAAATAGTTAGAATATTGATAATATATCGTTTGTGATATAGTTATCTTTATAGAATATTCTAAGTTTTCTAGGGTTCCTTACTCTATAAAAGGAACATAGGTACAATGTCTGTCAGGTACCTCATTCAAGTCGATTAATAAGAGAATCGAATAGTTAAAAGTAATTCTGTTCTTCTGTGCTTTATAAGTTAGATTCCGCATAACTTATTTAGTGTTAGTAAGAGTGCTCAAAGTGTTTTACTTTGATTACAAACTATTATACTAATTCTTAACAGAATATAGATCCAACCAAAGGGATCAACATATAACAAAATTCACATTTATGTGAACAGTATGTCTGCAAAAGTTACAGATATATTACCTGATAGTCTTCTATGCTTACTGCACAAATGGTGTAGCTTGTACCATTCTCTTAAACGGCCAGATGAAACAAAACCATTGAGTGTGGAGATTAAACTTCAAGTTCAATATGTCAAATAAAAATTAAATTGCAGTTCAAAAGGAAAAGAAAAAAGTTTCTTTCATACACAGTTGAACCTGCATCCCGAAGAATGGGATCTGACTTGTAGAACGGTTTAAGTGTGTCACTGTAAAAGTCCTCTCCAAACGCGTGACAAATAGAAAAATGGCATCAAAGACGCGGCCAGTGAGATTGTGCATTTTTAATCAAAGACCATTAAGAGTTTTCTTTTTTTAACTGCATTTAGAGTTTTCATCGTCTCAATAAATAGAAAATATAACTTCAACTACCATAAACACATGCTGATATAAATTACTGAATGTTTAGAGCAATGAGCATAAGAACTACTTTTTCCCATGAAAGCGTGTTATTGATATTCAATTTTCACATACTTTTTCAAACAATCTTTTTGTTATTTAGTGCCATATTTTGGGCAGCATGCAACATCAACCAAATCTGTGGGCGAAGACCCTGAACACATTCCAGCTAAACAAAAACTGTCGGCTGAGCCAAGAGGATATTGAACGTATGGCAAAAGAAGCAGAAGAATTTGTTGAAGAAGAAAAGCAAGCTATAGAAAAGATAGATGCCCGAGACGCCCTTGAACCTTACATCTACAACATGATAGACCAAATCAATGAAAACGATAAATGGGCAGACAAATTCGAGTCTGATGAGAAAAAAAGGCAACTTTATAAATTCCGTAGTCTAACAAATCTGCACGTCAGCAGGTGCAAATAAAGTTTAATGAAGTTGCAATGATAGGAAAAATATATATGAAAAAGAAGCTATTTAATAGCATTGTGGCTAACAAAAAAAAAAGAACCATTGTGTGTTTGCTAAAATCCCATGTAAATGAAAGGTTACTGATATAAAGATGGTTGTAACACATTCTGATCGTAGATGTATAACCAGGGAAATGATAGACATAAAAAAAGAAGATTACCTTCCTAAACCAATTAACAAAACCACCAAAACAGCTGTCATGATCCAACTTGATTCTTTGTAGACGACCCAAGACTAATAAACATAAAAACACATATCTGCCAGGCAATTTTAAGAAATCATAGTGGGACGGGTTCAGAATATTTAAGAGATCATAGTGTCACTAAGGCACAATTAGTGATATTTTCAAGCATACTCAATGAGTTTCTGAAACCTTTATAATAATCTACTTAAATCGCACATCAAAACCAAACACACCTGAACTTTTATATTTTATATTTATAGGTGAACATCAGATAGATGTAACCTAGCATTGGCTGCTGCAGTGACCGAGACTTCGTCTTGCTTTTCTTTTGTAGCAGCAATGGAATCCATGTAAGCTTCTTGAGCCTCTTCCATTTTGCTTGTTTCTACTCATCCATATCATCCTGCATTTTACACATCAAATTAGTCAAACTACAGATCTTGTAATTTTTTTAAACAATGGGAATGATACTTTTGCTATTTAGACTATGTCAGGAAGGTGAGAAAAGCATGCACCTGTTGTACGCTCTCAAACACGTATAATAAAGACTGTCAAAAGTTATAAAGAGTGTATTTTATCAATCACAGATAAATTCCCTGAAAGTACATACCCAGTCGTAATAGTACGTGTTTCCAATTAGTTGACCAACAAGTTTATTACCCTACTCAAATGCTTGCCACCATAAGGAACGTGCTCTGCATCAATACATAACCCAGATTCACCCATTAATGTGGTACTTAATCTGACATTCTGTGGTAATATAGTCAAGAAATCAGAATATTAAATCATAACCCAAACACACATATGATGATAAGCAGTTTATCACCGGACCTCGATCAACCATCTGAATAAAAAAAGGTCGAATTAGTGCAGAGACAAGACTGTTTTCTTTTCTTTTTTTCACCCGGATGTACTGAACCATAGTCTGATTCCTGAGTCAACTTGGTGGACTTTGTCTTTTCTTGTGAACTAACTGATGACATAAAAATAAGAAAAATATTTTACCAGATCAGATTAAAGAAACCTCATAAGGCATATTATCTACATCAAGCCTCCGGTCCCTGTTCACTAACAGAAAACGATGGTAGTGATGTCAGAGACTTAATTATACTATGTGAGAAATAAAACTACACCTGCAAGGTAATGATCCCCAATCTTAGCAACTGGAAAATAACTTAAATTGGATTAAGGTGCTCCTGACACAATGGATCAAAGATGATTTTGCATATGAAAAGATCCAAACCTGATTTGGATCTTAAACGAAACAGAATATTAGGGTTTGGATTAAACAAAGGGGGGGGTAATGTGATTAGGGTTTTGAGGAAAAAAAATTACACGAGAATCATAAAATCAATTAAAAAATATAATAAAGGAAAACAACTAAATAAAACAATCCAATCATCTAACATCACCTTTACGATTGTTTGTGAATCAAAGATCGAAGAAAAGAAAAAAAAAAGGAATTATGATTGATTGTTAATTAAAGATCAAAGATCAAAGATCGATTGATTTAGTATGTTTTTTGGATTAGGGTTTACCCGCCGTTTAGAGAGATATGGAGATCTTTGGATGTTTGTGTGTGTTTTTTTTCACCCAGTGTGTGTGTGGGAAAAATGGGAAAAAAAGAATATATACCCACGGTATGAAAACGCGATTTTGAAGCAAAACGCGTTTTTAAAAACTGCGGCCCGCCCAATATGAGTTAAAAAAGGAAAAAAGTGAGATTTTTTAGCAAATACTCAAATCCTATTGGTTAAAAGATGTGACTGGGATAAAACTGTGGTTTCAAGTCATAATTATATATATATATATATATATATATATATATATATATATATATATATATATATATATATATATATATATATATATATATATATATATATATATATATATATATATATATATATATATATATATATATATATATATATATATATATATATATATATATATATATATATATATACTAGTGGCAAAACCCGTCCAATGGACGGGTATGACTTCTAATTGTCGTTTTATATGGTAAAGTATTTGTGTGTAATGTTCGATTGACGGGTATGAATTGTTTACATTTTTGTTTAGCAAAATATTGATGTTTAAAATCGTATTTTCTACAAAGACTTTTTAATATAAGCAATATTTGTCAATTTGTTAGTGTTTATGTATATTTTATGGCTTTTAACAATTGGCATTTCAGTTCTAGCCATTACTTGCGAGTGTAAATGAGCACGCGAGCTTACAATTTGTTGGAATGATTGTAGTGATGTTCTAGGAAGCCCGTCAATGTAGACATTAAAACGTCTTTCCTTCACATCGCATAGATTCTCCGCACAGTCCATACCTTTTTCACGACAGTGTTAACTTAAGCACAGGCTATGAAACATGGAGTTGGCTGAATCACTTTGAAAATCTACAAATCTCATAATCACTAAGACTATTGATTGAGAAAATATTAGCTTAACTATATGCAAACACAGTTAAGGAATTATGGATTCATGTTCTAACCTAAATGATACTTTCTGCAATGGCATTGTCGACGTATAGTCGGTAAAGGGCCCGACCCGACATGCCCACGACCCACACCTTACTTATCCTTCAAAAAATTCTCGCACTATATAAACATGGGTAGGGGTCTCATTCTACAAAAGTTTATCTCTTATACTTACACGTCTTATACAACTTATCGTCACGATACTAACTTGACCATCGGAGGTGGACCTCGGGGCTCCGGCCTCGGGTCCACTCCTAACCGGTTTTCCTTTGTTTACAGCATCACTCAGGATCCGGGAAGACGACGAATGGCCCAGGAGAGTCGTCAAGACCAACCTAGCCAAACTATGCTTTAACATGCGTATTAATGGAGGACAAAGATGTAATGGTTGTATGGCAAATTATTTTTTTATAATGAAGTAGTTTAGTTAAAACTTAGCTCAAATCAAATCACCGATACATGATAAATAATAAGTTGAAAATGGTATTGGCTTATCAATGTATATATTGTGATTTTTATTTAACAGACATGGAACCTGTTGTTGCAAATCAAGATATTTTATAACTAATTGAGAAGTTTCATTTGTGAGTAATAGATTTAAGTATTTAACTATAGCATTATTATCCGATTAAAACTTGAGTTTTTATAATAAAACCAAAGATAATTTAACAATAGTTACCCATAAATGTTCCATTTGTGGGAGTGTATTGTCGGGGGCGGACATACACTTTGGGTACAGGGTGGCGGCGTCTCCATGGATAGACAAAAATACGATATTACAGTCTTTTTTTTTTAAATTTAAAAGTTTTTTTAAAGCGTCCCCCACTCATAACTCAAGTTGCCTCCCACTAATCCAGTATTTAACACTCTAAAAAGTAAAAATCTTCTATTTTTAAGTTACAATACTCGATATTTTATTCAGATTTTAGTTTTTTGTCTTGATATTGTTTAAAAAATTGCCCCCATAGTACAGTTTCTTGCGTCCGCCACTGCGTATTGTAATGAAGTTGATTAGAACAGCTAATCTCAGTCCAAAAGTTCTAGTAATTTGTGAACACAAATTGGGTTCACTCCAGGTTTAAAGGCATTTCCTTCAATGTGCCTGCAATACACAACACCGTGTGAGAAATAAGACATTTAAAAGGGAAGCATAAAACCTAGTTTTAAGCCGAGTATATTATATTACTGGACAATAAAGTGTTCTGGTCAAGGCATCACGAAATCCTCCCGCTAATGATCACATTGCAAGAAATGACACATATAAAATGGTTTGAGTTTATATAAGCTCATGTATGTGTTCGTACAAATCCACATTAGGGATCATAATTCTTTTTCGAGTTATTGTTGAAGTGTTATTATTTGTGATCCCGCTTTAAAATTACCAATTTGTTGATTTCTCTAGATATAACGTGTGGGAGGTTTAAACTAAGACCATCTAAAAATCTGAAATAAAAACCTAATCTTTCTGTTGCAATCCCAAATTTAAGCCCCTTTGAAATATATCATTTACTTGTTCCACAAAGTAAGTAAAACAATTACATCTCCATATCATTTCCCTTTCATATAATGTTACAGACCATGTCTTTCCATGTGAATAAAGTTTTGACATTTGATCAAGGAAATAGCATATTAGATCCCTGATTAGCTACTGTTAATTTATCTCTATTTGGGCCGGTTAATCTCAAAGCAATAAGCATTAGCGAGAATTGTGTTATACTGGACCTGATTTATTTTATAATTTTTATTTGGGCCTGTTTGCTTAATTATTGAGTTATTTCCACAAATTTCTATCATGTTTTGCTGAATTTCTATTTTGACAAAATAAAAGTTAACATGATAATGCACGTACTCTAACTTTTCTTCATATTCATATTAAAGATACCATTATTCGCTTTTGGGATAGTGTGAGTTTAATATAATAAGATGGTTGTATCTTAGTTGGTGAAGTTTGCAAGATGTGCTAGAATACCTCTAGTCAAATAGTCGTTATTTAGATACAGGGTACAACTTTGAAGTATCTAATAAAAAGGAACATATATATTGCATAATCGGTGCAATTTGAACACGACACAAGGTCTCTGTACGTGCCGGATGCAGGAAACCATGCTTCCAACTCATACTTCTTTGTTGTGGCATCATTTAGAGCCCTAGAGACTATCATAGCCACTACCTGATAAGGCTAGTTCAATTGCAGTACATAATTCTACAATAGTGTTAGCCATTATTAAAGAAAATGCATAAATTATCAAGAACTAAATTTTGTTTGAAAAAGTTGTAAATGTCAAAGATTTGCCTTCCAAAGCACAAAACTTTACTCAACCCATCTTACCATTCTTTACCCTCTACAATGTGTGATGCATTTTATCTGATGTAAACTCAAATCTTAAAGGTAGATCAAAAAATTCTTACGTTGTTGTTAGAGTAAGATACCTTCAGGCCGAATATTTATAGAAAAGTTGTATGAAAGTAACGTAAAAACACGTCATGACTCCCTTTAGGGACCTGGTGTTAACTGACTTGCTATATATATATATATATATATATATATATATATATATATATATATATATATATATATATATATATATATATATATATATATATATATATATATATATATATATATATATATATATATATATATATATATATATATATATATATATATATATATATATATATATATATATATATATATATATATATATATATATATATATATATATATATATATATATATATATTCATGAACTTATTTTCTCCGGATATTTGGATCTTGAAACTGCAGCAACGTTTCAACTTCAGGTGCAAGATCATGATCCATCTCTGTTGAACATGACACCCATACCTAGCATGCGCTTTACACCTAAAATAAGCTTACCCAAACACCCCTTTACTAACACTTCAGATTCTTGTTGTCATCATCACGACACCAATATCATAAAGGTGACATGTTATTACACTTCGCAACACATAACAGAAATCAAATGGAGCAAAAAAAAACCTCTTTTGGTGAGCTACAAAGATAAACACAACCTAGAAAGATAACATACCATTATGAATTCAGATGCAAAAAGAGAGCTATAGGATACAAACCTGACCATGGATGATAAAGGCATGTCCCAATAGCACTTTTTAAGAATCAATGATCTTTAGAATAAGGGTTTACCTTTTGGGTAGTGTTTGCCTTTGACTATTTTCTGTTCCATAATGTTACAAATACGGTCACCATGTTGCTTCAGTTGTCTGCAGTTTCACAAATTCCTCACAAAGTTTTTCATAATACTTTCACCTTGCACCAAGCCAACTTGGGGATAGGTGTTTGTTTGAATAATATAGAGGGGTTAGCATAATTTTGCATGATTTCTATTATTCGTGCCATACTTAGCATGCCCTTTCATGACGTGGGTGAGGAGATATATATGCTTCTGCTTCCTGACCTGATGCATAGCTTGTTGAATTCTTTCTGTAAGGTGTGACCCCATCAGCCTTGTTTTATGGGGAACTTATTTAATTGAAAATGGTTGCGTATTAAAATTTGTTTTGATTATTGTAAGAAACTCATAAACTTAGATTTAAATATGTATTTATTTTATTTGCTTCATCTTTCTTAATCACCTTATTGTGTTTCCAAGAGGTGGTTGTTGTAGCATAATAAGTAAAATGTGTCTCGTACACTAAATAATTCTATTTTTACCATTCCTAAAGGTATGTTGTTGACTTGTGTCGTAATATTTCTCTACGTATATTCTAAAGCAATAAGATTGTGTAGATAAAAAGAATTATTGGCTTATAGATTGAACCCAACTAACATCTAAATTTTGGGTATAATCAAATTTCAGAAGAAAACATACTTAAAATCAAATTTCAACATAATCATCAAATTTCAGAAGAAAACATACTTATAATCAAATTTCAACATGATCATCAAATTTCAACTCATCGCCCTCAAGGCCCCACCAGAAAAATATTTCCATTAATCTGTCTGAGCAAAGATTTTCGCACTGACCAGATGTTTTTTAAAGACCATAGCTATAGAATTCATCAATAGTCAAATCAGTCAGTCTTTCCAAACAACAACACCCATAACCAACTAACCAATTTATCTATTTGGTAGGCCCGGCCAGGCAATGGCCACAAGATGACCCATCCTATCTGGGACTCACGATTATTGGTGTGTATGAATTATAACTTCGTGAAACCTTTTCTCCTTTGACATCTATTCGTTGCAAAGATAACTCCTTGGCCCTTGTGAATGTAGGAAGTAATGTCTCTACACTTATTTGATACTGATTGCTAACATGTTTTAGGTAACCAGAAGCATTGACAAGATGTCAAGCGTAACTTTAACTTTTGGTACCTGCCTTGGTGGAGGTCCTGAAGAAATCACTCAAATCAGAGCAATCTTTGATGTGACATCTACAACTCTTTTGCTAATAGATAAATCTGACTCAGAAGTCCCTAATTCAGGCCAAAGATGAAGCATAATCCCATACTAATCTTCACATTGTAGGTAACAATTTATTTCCTAGATAACAATAGAATGTATCAATGTACCTTGTAAATGTGATAGAAAGTTTGGTGTTTTATTTTTAACTGGTTACCTCTTTTTTGCATTATTTGTCCTTGCATATCAGCAATGTCAGAGCTATCTAAACCATCTGATGTGTCATTAATAAGTGTGTAAACACTTATCCTTTTGCCACTAAAATCAAGGAAAAACAAGACCTAATCATGTGTTTAATATCGTAAAAGTCAGAATTACGCGTGGTTTTGTGTTTTTGTGTTAAATAGGTACAAATGATCAAAAGGAAAGAAAACACGAGATTTCACGGTCAAATGTTGAAGAAAATTCCAAAAAGAGACGAAGACAAAGTCAAAGACCAAAAGTGTGCCATGTTCACGAAAACCGGCTAAACCGTCACGAGATTAAAGAAAAATCGAGGAAGCCAAAAATCAAGTTCAAAATTGTTCACGGATTCAAGTCTTTGAAGAATTGTTGTCTTGTGGGTCCCACATTGGATAAATGGGCTCAAAATCCCATTTAAGGATTTAAATTATGCATAATTTACCAATTAGCCCAAAAGGCCCATAATGATATGTAAAACGGATTAAAAATTGGGCAAAGCCCATTTGGCTTAACAAAATGGGACGGATTAAAAATTGGGCAAAGCCCATTTGGTGAGACACACTTCCCTGGTCAAACTTAGGTTTGATAAATCAATCCCTTCACCCCACTCACACACACGTGTTTAACAAATAAACATTTACTCTCACCCTCACACCTACTTAACTCCCCACACGTTTTATTTACCCTATTCTCTTTTTTTTATTCATTCGATGTTAACAAAGTGAAATCATCCCACTCCTTCTTTCTCTTCCCCAAAAATACGCAGCCCCCTCCTCCACTATTTACCACAAACCCTAATTACCTTAATAAAAAATTACCACCAATTATTCGGGGATTTCACTTAATCTGTGTAATTCACACAGATGGGGATTAAATCCCCATCTTTTTCGGAGCAGTCACCAAGGGAGTGGTCCTCTATTTAATCCTACGTGGCCTAATCCTATGTTTTGATTGGTTAAACCACACATCCAATACCAATCCCACCAATAAATATCATCCACCTCAGCCACCAAGAAACACAAGAAGCACAAAAACTGCCACTTTGGCAATCCATGTGATGCAAGGTGATTCTCCACCGCAAGATCAAGAAAGAGATAGAAAAGAAGTGTTTAATGGCCAGGATTGATTTCTTCCTCAAGAAGATTCAAGAAGGTTTTCCAGGGGTTTGCCTATAAAAACCCCCTTCATATGTAATTTTTAGATAGCACTTTTTCTTTATTTAAATTTTCTACAAAATTAGTTTAGGTTTTAATATTGTAATTCTTCATTTTCAGTATTTGTACTGTTTTTATAATTAATGAAAAGTTGATTTTTATTTAATTTTTGTCTAATTTAATTTCTGTCAAGTCTCAATTTATTTTTCATCTTGAATCTGTCTCTCTTTTTAATTACTGTTCGTGAAGTTTATTATTATTAATATAAAATATAAAATAAAATAAAAATTGTTAAATAATTTTCCCCTACTGGGAAAATTAAAAGGGTTACTGTTCATTGTTCATTGTTCGGTTACTGTTTGGTTCGTTTGGTTCGAGACGAAGGAGGTGATTCAAAGGTGGTGACGGTTCGTTTCGATTCACAAAGGGGGTTCAGCGCCCACTGATGAGATGACATTTATACATGATCTCATCGGTCTTTTCGGGCTTTAAATGCATAAAAATGTCATAATATACCATATATATGCTTGTGTTTGTTTACTTGTGTATTTTAGGTATGGATATCGTGAAAAAGACAAAAGATCACAAGAAACAAGGAAAAACGGACACGAGAAACAAAGCCGTACAAAGAACCGGGCCCTAAATCATGAAATATTCAACAAATACCCTTGAAGACTTGAAGACAAACAAGATTGATCCTCAATGAATGAAGAATTGACACTTAAAACCCTTGTATATTCATAATTACAAGTTTGGTCCCTTAAGTTTGTCAAAATTACAAAATGGTCCTTCAACTTTGAAGAATTGGCAAGTTTAGTCCCTCAACTATTCTAAATTGTCAATAATGGTCCCTCATGAAGTAAAAGATACGATGAAGACCTTTGAAGATCAAGAATGTCCAAGATCAGCCCTTGAATTATCTCAAAATGGCAAAAACAACCCTTAATATCCTTTTTCCAAAGTTTTGTGCCAAAACTGCCAAGTTGTGAAAGTTGTTACAAAGGAAATGGGCGCTGACACGTTTTTAAACACAAATGAAAGAAGAAAGGAATAACAAGGACCAAAGTTGTGCATTTGAAACATTCAAACATAAAATGCGCCAAACACTTCCCCAATCCTACAAAAACGGATCAAAACATGTTACTGTAGCAGTCAAGAACCCAGATTTTACTCCACTTAAAACAAAGGGTAAAATGAAATTACCTTGACACATGTTTGATTCACACACTCTAAATCCCATCCCAACCTTAAAACACTCACTCCCACTCACCAAGAGGCCCCACCACCAAAACCGTTTCACCATCATGTGACAACTTCCTCTCCAAGGCAAATGACGTAGCCAAATCAACAGCCTAGACTCTTTGCTTCATATCAAAGCCAAAATAAACGTCCAAGATGCATTTGGACAGCTCATTCCATCAAATGATCTAGAAGGACCAAGGGCATTTTAGGGAAATCAGTGCTAGGGTTTGTGAATAGTGTTAGCCAGGCATTTGCCTATAAAAGGAGACCTCAACATGTGAGAGTCCCTTTGTTCCAGTTTTAGGCTATCTTTCTTTGTAATTCCTTTTTAAGTTAATAAAATTTGAATTTCATAAAATTTTGAATTCTCTTTTGTGATTGATTAAAAGTTGGTGTTTGAGTAGCCTAATTCTGAGTTCCATTTGATTGTTTAGACCTTCCTTAATCTTGTGGTTAAGGCACGTCTAGGTTTATAAGGTTTTCAAGGTTCAAAAACCTTGGAATCCTAGTTTATGTTTTTGGCTTGTATTATGTACTAACCCTTAGCCATAAGCTTTAAGCTCCTTCAAGCTTGTTGACACCAAGCTTGGGAAGAGTTGTGAGCCTTTGGTTAAGTTGTTTGCTGCTTGTGTTGAAGAAATCAAGTCCTTGAGGTTCTACTTTGAACCATCAACCAATGCAGTCTTGCATCTCCTTTATTGAAGTACTTTGGTCTTGTTCTAGTTGTTGAACAAGGTCCAAGGAGCATAGCTGGTCCTCCTAGGATGTTGTAGAGGGCAGGTATAATCCCTTGTTAAGATTCCTCTCAAAATTTCATGTTTATGCATGTTGTGGATTTGGTGCTTTGATTTTGAGTATTTGTGTTTGAGCTGGTGATTTTTGTGTTTGATTCTGTTAGTTGTCAGCTAGGAAGTGTTTTTGATCATTAAAATCAGTAGGTTATTAGTTAAAATCACAAGTTTCTTTGTTAAGTAGTAGATTAAGGGGTGTTTGGGTCTACTGCATGATTTAGATTTGTGGTTTGCTAAGTGCTGGTTTTGTGATTGCAAGTGTTGGTATCTGTTTATTGGTTGCTATTGTTCATCTGTTTGCAGGTTTTAAGGTTTGAAACACATAGATTCATAAATAGGGTATAAAGGTTACTTGGTAAAATAGGCTAGGATTTTGAGGACACCTAGATCTAAGCTTAGGCTAGGGCTAACATGTGCTAAACCTTAGTTAATTACATCAGGTGAAGAGATTTGACTGCTTGAATTTGGATCTAGTGGTCAAATAGATCAGCAAATAGTTTCTGCATATGCACCTTGTTCATCAGTAACTTTTTATGCTTTGATCTTGTTGTTTACTTTGATTCAGTGTTTGAATTAAGTTTATTTGTGCTTATTTAGAGTTTATATATCTTGTGTATGCATCCTGTTAAGTTTGGTTGGCTTATTCATGCTAAAACTGCTTATTAAGTGCATAACTGCTTATTTTCATATCTGTGCATGATCTGGTGACTGTTTGATCATTTGTGGCTTATTGTGTGAACCAAATTGTGATTTTCTTGTTGTTATTGACTCCTTGTGATTCACTGATCACAAGGGTGCCTTTGTTTCCAATTGAATCCAACTGATTCTCTCTAAAAAGCTTGGTCAAAAAGTCAAAGCAGTAGGAACTCCTTTCCCCTGCTAGTTACCACTGCTAGTGTTAAATAGGTTTCAGCTTATCAATAAGCTATAATAGCTTATTTTAACCAGCAACAACTTGGATTTTGTAATAGGTGCTCATTATTTGACCCATTTGTTCATACTGGAGCATTTGGTGGGTTGACTTTTAGGTGTGACTAGAAAACCAACTTAATTGACTTTTTCATAAGTGCTTATTGGCTTATTTTGGCTTATTTGTTTTGCTTATTGGATTTTTGTTGATTGATTTGGCTTATTGAGTTCATTTGTCACCTTTTGCAAGTTGAATCAAGTCCTGAGGTGCCTTATTTCTCAAAAATGACTATTTTGTCTTTTAGTAAAATTTCACTTTGCTTATTTCTGGCTTATTGAGTGTGCTTTTTCAAAATTTCTTTTGACAGATCTCTTAATCATCCCAAAAGAAGGTTGTGTGTCAAATTAGAGCTTATGGCATTAGCTTATTGCTTAATGGGCTTTTTGGCCCAATAAGGATAAGCTGTTTGCTTATTAAGTTGTGATAAGCTCACTTTCAGCTTTTGAGCCTTCAGAGTTTTGTGTTTAGAATTGAATTTTGAGTCAGATAGGGCTTTTCCAAGTCAATTGGGCCAAGTTTGACTTTTTGGGCCCATTAAGCCCATTTGGTTGATTGTTTTGGGTTTTGGCCCATTTTGAGGACCAATAGGGTATTCTGGTCATTTCACTTTGATTTTATGTTTATTTAGGTTAAAATAATCTAGTTTGCAAGTTTTTAGAATTTTTTATAATTTTTGGATTTTTATTATTATTTTAATATTATTTTATTATTATTTTTCAAATTTCACATTTTTCAACTTTTTATATTTTTCGTAGCTTAAATACATTAAAATAGGAATTTAGCAACTTTTAGAATAAATTTATCACTTTTAGTTTAATTTTTATAATTATTTTAAGTTTTATTAGTTTTTAAATCATTTTAAATAGTTTTTATTAGTTTAAAAATTTCTAAAAATAGTTTTTAAACTTTTTAGGTCATTTTAGAGGTTTACCAATTGGAAAATCTTTGTTTGGGCTTTTTGATAATTTATTTGATTTTTAGGGCTTTAATTAGCATTTAAAAATTGAATATTTAATTATTTAAAAGGTTTGGGAAAGTTTTGATTATTGGTAAACTCTTAGTTTATTTATTTTTATTTTTGGTGAATTTTTGGTAATTTTTAGAATTAATTTTTATTTTGGTAGTTTTTACAGTTTTACGTTTTTTTTTCGTCGTAGTAGTAATTTCACGTCTTCGTCATTCTCTTTTCTCATCCCCTTCTAAACCAATCATTAATCACAAACATTTAACAAGTTTTTCACACACATATACCTCCTTGGGAAACGAACTTTCACACCACTTGGGTCATTTGTACACGGTTTTCCTAAACCGTCGTATTTAATACTCACCACTATTTTACCATCCTTTGTTTTTCCTAAAGTTACAATCATTTTTGGCGCCGCTGCCGGGGAGGTGTGTCGTGATTAATTTGCATTGTTGTTTTTAATATTAACCACATATAGTATTTGTATTAGTAGAACTCTACTAATACGTATTATCGGTTTTCTTTGTTTTTCTTGTGAAATTATTATTAATATATTGTATTAAGTATCACAACAAATATATAATACCTCCAAAAGTGTGAAAACACAACCTTAATTGGGATTTCATCTCCTAATTATTGTATTCGAATCTCAAACAAAAAGAAAAGGCAAAAATAGATAAATACTTTCGTGAAGCTCGATTTTGAAAAATACGAACTATAAGGTGGGTATAAGGCGGGTATTATAAAATATACCCTAAGGAAAAAGGCTCTTAAGTGCTTCGCGCCGCCTCGTTTCCCCGCTTGCTTGTGAGTATTTTGAGATTGAAGGCTAATCGAGGGTTTTGCCGCCCAAAGTATTATTACGTATAATATATTTGCTTGGTTTCTTTGTGATTAAACCCTCTTGAACAATTTGGTTTTCACCAAAGTTCTAAAGTCATTCGAAGGCGTTCACTCCACGTGATCGTTTTCATTCCTTTGAGGCTTCTTTAATCAAGAGTTTGATTCGAGGAGAGATTTGGTAGATTGTTGTCTACGAAGATACACCAAAATCCAAAAAAATTAAAAACAATCAAAAACACAAAAAAATTGAAAATCCACAAAACACCCAAAAAAGAATCTTCTTTGCTCACCTCCCATTCTTCGTGAAGTTTATGATCACTCGTAATCAAGCTAAACGAGCTCGTAAACGTCTTCAAAAGCAAGCCAATCAAGAGTCGTTGATTGAGGAACAAACTCCAATTGTTGAACCTATTATAGAACAAGAAGTCGTCATGGCTAATCGTACTATGATGGAGTTGCTACAAGCACCCACCAAGGGTTTTGGAGAGGCCATTGTGATTCCCGCCATCCTTGCGGAGAATTTCGAGATTAAGACGGGTTTAATGTCGATGTTGCAAGCAAATAAGTTTCGAGGTCATGAGAAAGACAACCCGCATTATCACATTAGGAATTTTAATCGTCTCACCGCTACTAGCAAGTTTAAGGATGTTCCACATGACGCCATTAAGATGATGTTGTTTCCATACTCGTTAGATGGACCCGCAAAAATTTGGCTTGAGAAAGAACCGCCAAATTCGATTTTGACATGGGGTGATCTCGTTTCTAAGTTTGTGAACAAATTTTTCCCACCATCTAAGACAACACATTTGAAAAATGAGATTTCACGATTTGTGCAACGTAATAATGAAAGTTTTTCAATGGTATGGGAACGCTTTAAAGAGATGTTACATGAATGTCCACACCATGATTTTACGGAATTACATCAAGTTGATACTTTTTATAATGGGCTTAATGATCATGAACGAGATTATTTGAATGCCGCCGCGGGTGGTAATTTTTTGTGCAAGACGACCAATGAGGCTTTACAAATCATCGAGAATAGATCTAAGGTTTATAGCCCTCGTAACACACCGAGTGTTGCCAATTTAGGTTCGTCATCATCGTCATCGTCTCATAGCATTAATGCCTTACATGATGAAGCTAATGAGGAAAATCGGTTTTTTGATAGATTTGCTAATCTTATGTCCCATTGGAAAGCTCAAGAAGCTTCAAATTCCGCTTCGGTTAAAGCGGTTGCTAAGAGTTGTTTGTCTTGTGGTGGAGCTCATGATCTTTCCGAGTGCATTACCGCGGATGGTAACACTTCGAGTGCTTATGTAGCAACGGGAACTTATAACCAAAATGGCCAAGGTTCTCGTCCAAATCAAGCTCCACCAAATCAAAATGCTAATAATTATCGAAATAACAACCAAGATGGAAATTACCAAGGCAATTCACGTAACTACAATAAGGGGAATTATCAAAATAGAAATGGACAAGTTTCAAATCAAAACCAAAACCGTGATTTTCAAAACAATACACAAGGTTTTCAAAATGCTCACACTAAAAATCTTCAAGGAGAATTTTTGGATTATGCTTAAGCAAATGATGCTAAATTTGATAACATGCAACGTGAGATGATTAGCTTAGGATCCGAGTTGAAAAACGAGCTTAAAAGTGAACTTTCTAATGAACTTAAAAATCATGCCAATAAAATGGAAGGAAATGTTCTACGTCTTCAACAAAACCAACAAAAGATGGAATTAGGACAACATGAGATTAAGCAAGAGTTACTAAAAGCGAATGCTAGGCAATCAAAATTTGAGGACCGTATGGCTAAGATGTTTGAAGCAATCATGTGTAAACCCTCTTCCTCGGGTGGTCTTCCTAATGATACCATTGCAAACCCGAAGGGAGAAATGAAGGTTATTACTACACGAAGTGGTAAAACTTTCAAGGAACCAATCTCTCGTCCAAGTACTTCTACGGAGAAGGAAATCGAGAAAGAACCCGAGGTGATGGTAGAAAAGGAGCACATTACAATCCCACGAAGTACCGCTCAAACCACACCTACGGTTGAACCAATACCAATTATGGAACCCGAGATTCCAAGGCCGTTGCCTAATGTCCAACCCACACCACCCTTACCTTACCCTTCGAGAAGTAACAAGGAAAAGGCACAAGAACGGAATAATTATCAATTTGAGCTATTTATGAAAATGTTTCGTGACTTGCATTTTATCATAAGTTTTGCCGATGCTTTAATCATGATGCCTCGATTCGCTGCAAACTTCAAAAGTATGCTTAACAACAAAGAGAAGTTACAACAATCGTCTAGTTGTTCATCGGTTTTTCTTAGCCGCATACCACAAAAAGTCGGTGATCCCGGTAAATTTTTGGTTCCGTGTGCAATTCAAGATATGGAGGAATGCTACGCCTTGGCCGATCTTGGTGCTAGTATTAATTTAATGCCTCTTGAGATTTTCAAATCGCTTTCGCTTCCGGCTCTTACTCCTTCGAACATGTCTATCGAGATGGCCGATCATTCTACGATTCTAGCATGTGGAGTAGCCGAGGACGTTTTCGTCAAAGTCGGAAAGTTTTACTATCCTGTTAACTTTATCGTTGTAGACATTCCTATCGATCGAAAATTTCCTCTCATTTTGGGTCGTTCATTTTTGGATACATCAAGAGCACTTATCGATGTTCATGCTCGAAAAATCACCCTTCGTTTCAATGAAGAAGAACTTGTCATCAATGCAACACAAAACTCCAATCTTTCTCATGTCTATTCTATTGCAACTTTAAACCATGGTGATTCAACCAATGTCGTTTGCAAAGAATTTTCACCAAGAGTTTTAGGGAATGTCGCCAAAAGCAATTTACCATTTCCTCCGCCGGTGGAGGTTATGAGTGTAAAGCCTACAAAGAAGAAACCGTCAATACTTGAATCGAAAAATCCTTCGCCTCACCTCGAACATTCATTCTTGAAAAGTGTTGATAAGTTGCCGGTTTCTACGGAAGATCTTTCGGATGACGAATATGTTGGCCCCGATGGGGAGGTTTTCTTTATCGATAAACGTTTTGAGAACTTACCACCACCAAAACCAAAACGGTTTACTAATGTGAGAATTTTTAGTGTGACTAACATCGTCTTAGAAACACCAAATATTTTCTACATAATCAAAAAGGATTTTCGTAAGGAAAGTTTAAAAGGTAAAAAAGGAGAAGATTTTAAATGTGATTTAATTGATTTTTCTACAAATCTAACTCCGTCATCACCACATGTTTTGAGTGCTACAAGCTCGTCTACTCCTTTTGACGATGCTTTGTGTGGTCTTAGTATGGGGGAAGCCCCTTATGTTCCCTCATCCTTGTCCACCGAGGACGAGATATTCGATCCCGGAATTTCATGTAAAGGGAAATCTCGGTCTTCCACCAATGCAATAAATGGAAACTATATCTATTTGCTTGGTGCGAGTCTACCTCGAGTAGCTCAAAAGTTTGACTTACCAATTGTCCCACCCTTCTACTTCTTATCTCTTTTCTTCAAACTCCTTGAGTTTATGGCACATGTTGAAGTGGCGTTGACTTGTTTGTCCAATGAAAACGAAGACGCCATTTTCGATCCCGGTATTTTACATCATGTAAGGACTTAGTCCTTCATACCGGTTGCTTTTTGGGCCTTGTTTATCATGTAAGCCCCATTGACCATACCATGATTTTCCCTAAATATTCACATTTTGAGGGGATCGAGTCGAGCTCATGACTCGGTAATCAAAAACGAGGTGCCTCGTGGGGGAGATCCCATGCTTATCTTTTATGCTTACTATTCACTAATAAGGGGACTTGTACCCTTCCAACTCGTTGTCTCGTGGTTGATTGTGATTGTGTTATCTAGATATTCATCATCATCTACGATTGAAGACTCTCGTGTTCGTTTACGTGAGCCTCCATCGTTTGCTTGAAGAAGTTTTTCACGAATCCATGACATATCATTTATTGTTCTAACAATTATCTTTTAGCATACTTAATAAACGGCTTTAGATATATTGTTGATCACCCTTTCCATGCTAGATCCTAAGCATTTGATTCTTCGTCTCTAGTATGGGGGTGCTCCACCTTTAAACTCGAAATATTGAGGACAATGTTTACTTTTAGTATGGGGGTGAATAGGTACTTGCTTTGCTACGCCCTCACGTGCTCCAACTTTCATATGTTTTGTTTTTGTTTCTAATAAGGCTAAAAATGGCCCAATTTTAAAAATTTTCTTAGTTTTAATAAGTGTTTTTAAGACACGAATGTATATTTTCCGTTGGGTAGAATAAGAGCTAATTTTTGACTTGATGGGCATTTGGAGCCCTTTACATTCCTTAACCCGCTCAATTCAAGTTTTGCTAGACTTTTATATAGGGAACTTTAAAACGCGAAAGTCTTAGCTCATACGGGTTAAGAACAAGAACTTTTCGCAAGTTCCTATAACTGATCCTAGAAAGTCACTTATCAAGGGAACTATAAAACGCATTCTCTAAACTTGAAAAAGTCCAAGAAAGTGCAAGATCCTATAGGTGGCTTGAAAACCCAAAACTTTGATTTGATATAGTCTTAATGAAAGCTAATCCAAATTTAGCTTAATTTTGACTTGCATGGCTAAGTATTCACGAGTCTCTTTAATTAGAGGTATTTATATAGTGATGAACGAGAAATGATAGAGTTAGACAAGTGATCATGCTAAACGTAGAACATGAAAATGTCCTTTCAAAAACTCATATGTCTTTAATTGTGGCTTTTTCTTCCCATAAGATCAACGCATTAGGAATAAACAATAATTGCAATAAGTAAGGTCGTACGATTTAAAAGGTTACCTAGCTTCTAGCCCAAGATCGTTTAAAAGTTGCTCGTGGTTGAATAGAGTTCATAGCCAAGGCATAACTTACTGAAACGGGATGCGAAGATTGGTGAAGATCCAAAAAGGCCCTAACAAGGCATGAGGAGCTCTATTTTATTGCTAAAGATCCAAGATGATGTGAAGTATCATTATTCCAAAATCAATATGAAGGATCGAGACACACGACGAAAAGCAATTACTCCCCTAAATATCATGGAGAAAGTCTATCCAAAAAGACCCTTACAAGGTATGAGGATAAATATATCCAAGTCCGAAAAGGAGGCGGATCGTTGTATATCAAAATCCAAAGTAAAGATTGAAGAAAAATGATGAAGTCGTGGTCCTAATATGAAGAATCTCTCAAAAACGTCAAGTGAAGAAATTCCAAATATATGAAGAGAAGACCATAATTTCAAGAACGTCTTCCCAAGATTTGAAGTATGAAGTACATGCCAAGTATCGGTCCGAGAAAGGTCTCAAATCATGAAACGAGTTATGCCAAGATATGAACTTAAGGAGATACACGAGAAGCCGTTTTAAAAGATTTTGTCCTTCGGCTAACTATCGATTAAATCGTGCTACTTTGCTTTCGGACTAATAACTACTCAAATAAGTCAATATGAATCACTTGTGATCCATGACAATTAGTTAAAAAAATGCTAGTAACCCATTTCCTTTCATAATAACTAGGATTGCGGGGAGAAAAAGTATTACACAATTTGGACGTATGAGTAGTGTTAGCATTATGACTTGTACCAACAATGATCTCGTTTTTGCACTTAGCATGGAATGTATGAAAATCAAGGATGACGAAGTTTACTCTAAGGGACATTTGCTTGTTTCTATTCTTTAATCCTAAAAGTCACTTTCGTGATGAAAATCATACATTATGTCTTTACACATTCTCGTAGTATGTTGCAAGTCTTTTACTTTTCAATAAAGGTTAATAAAATTGAACTTTGGTGATGCTTAGATACTTTATTCTAGCATTGCGTGAGGGCACGGCAATGGCTTAGTATGGGGGAGTGATGAGATGGCATTTATACATGATCTCATCGGTCTTTTCGGGCTTTAAATGCATAAAAATGTCATAATATACCATATATATGCTTGTGTTTGTTTACTTGTGTATTTTAGGTATGGATATCGTGAAAAAGACAAAAGATCACAAGAAACAAGGAAAAACAGACACGAGAAACAAAGCCGTACAAAGAACCGGGCCCTAAATCATGAACTATTCAACAAATACCCTTGAAGACTTGAAGACAAACAAGATTGATCCTCAATGAATGAATAATTGACACTTAAAACCCTTGTATATTCATAATTACAAGTTTGGTCCCTTAAGTTTGTCAAAATTACAAAATGGTCCTTCAACTTTGAAGAATTGGCAAGTTTAGTCCCTCAACTATTCTAAATTGTCAATAATGGTCCCTCATGAAGTCAAAGATACAATGAATACCTTTGAAGATCAATAATGTCCAAGATCAGCCCTTGAATTATCTCAAAATGGCAAAAACAACCCTTAATATCCTTTTTCCAAAGTTTTGTGCCAAAACTGCCAAGTTGTGAAAGTTGTTACAAAGGAAATGGGCGCTGACACGTTTTTAAACACAAATGAAAGAAGAAAGGAAGAACAAGGACCAAAGTTGTGCATTTGAAACATTCAAACATAAAATGCGCCAAACACTTCCCCAATCCTACAAAAACGGATCAAAACATGTTACTGTAGCAGGCAAGAACCCAGATTTTACTCCACTTAAAACAAAGGGTAAAATGAAATTACCTTGACACACGTTTGATTCACCCACTCTAAATCCCATCCCAACCTTAAAACACTCACTCCCACTCACCAAGAGGCCCCACCACCAAAACCGTTTCACCATCATGTGACAACTTCCTCTCCAAGGCAAATGACGTGGCCAAATCAACAGCCTAGACTCTTTGCTTCATATCAAAGCCAAAATAAACGTCCAAAATGCATTTGGACAGCTCATTCCATCAAATGATCTAGAAGGACCAAGGGCATTTTAGGGAAATCAGTGCTAGGGTTTGTGAATAGTGTTAGCCAGGCATTTGCCTATAAAAGGAGACCTCAACATGTGAGAGTCCCTTTGTTCCAGTTTTAGGCTATCTTTCTTTGTAATTCCTTTTTAAGTTAGTAAAATTTGAATTTCATAAAATTTTGAATTCTCTTTTGTGACTGATTAAAAGTTGGTGTTTGAGTAGCCTAATTCTGAGTTCCATTTGATTGTTTAGACCTTCCTTAATCTTGTGGTTAAGGCACGTCTAGGTTTATAAGGTTTTCAAGGTTCAAAAACCTTGGAATCCTAGTTTTTGTTTTTGGCTTGTATTGTGTACTAACCCTTAGCCATAAGCTTTAAGCTCCTTCAAGCTTGTTGACACCAAGCTTGGGAAGAGTTGTGAGCCTTTGGTTGAGTTGTTTGCTGCTTGTGTTGAAGAAATCAAGTCCTTGAGGTTCTACTTTGAACCATCAACCAAGGCAGTCTTGCATCTCCTTTGTTGAAGTACCTTGGTCTTGTTCTAGTTGTTGAACAAGGTCCAAAGAGCATAGCTGGCCCTCCTAGGATGTTGTGGAGGGCAGGTATAATCCCTTGTTAAGATTCCTCTCAAAATTTCATGTTTATGCCTGTTGTGGATTTGGTGCTTTGATTTTGAGTATTTGTGTTTGAGCTGGTGATTTTTGTGTTTGATTCTGTTAGTTGTCACCTAGGAAGTGTTTTTGATCATTAAAATCAGTAGGTTATTAGTTAAAATCACAAGTTTCTTTGTTAAGTAGTAGATTAAGGGGTGTTTGGGTCTACTGCATGATTTGGATTTATGGTTTGCTAAGTGCTGGTTTTGTGATTGCAAGTGTTGGTATCTGTTTATTGGTTGATATTGTTCATCTGTTTGCAGGTTTTAAGGTTTAAAACACATAGATTCATAAATAGGGTATAAAATCTTGGTTACTTGGTAAAATTGGCTAGGATTTTGAGGACACCTAGATCTAAGCTTAGGCTAGGGCTAACAAGTGCTAAACCTTAGTTAATTACACCAGGTGAAGAGATTTGACTGCTTGAATTTGGATCTAGTGGTCAAATAGATCAGCAAATAGTTTCTGCATATGCACCTTGTTCATCAGTAACTTTTTATGCTTTGATCTTGTTGTTTACTTTGATTCAGTGTTTGAATTAAGTTTATTTGTGCTTATTTAGAGTTTATATAGCTTGTGTATGCATCCTATTAAGTTTGGTTGGCTTATTCATGCTAAAACTGCTTATTAAGTGCATAACTGCTTATTTTCATATCTGTGCATGATCTGGTGACTGTTTGATCATTTGTGGCTTATTGTGTGAACCAGATTGTGATTTTCTTGTTGCTATTGACTCCTTGTGATTCACTGATCACAAGGGTGCCTTTGTTTCCAATTGAATCCAACTGATTCTCTCTAAAAAGCTTGGTCAAAAAGTCAAAGCAGTGGGAACTCCTTTCCCCTGCTAGTTACCACTGCTAGTGTTAAATAGGTTTCAGCTTATCAATAAGCTATAATAGCTTATTTTAACCAGCAACAACTTGGATTTTGTAATAGGTGCTCATTATTTGACCCATTTGTTCATACTGGAGCATTTGGTGGGTTGACTTTTAGGTGTGACTAGAAAACCAACTTAATTGACTTTTTCATAAGTGCTTATTGGCTTATTCTGGCTTATTTGTTTTGCTTATTGGATTTTTGTTGATTGATTTGGCTTATTGAGTTCATTTTTCACCTTTTGCAAGTTGAATCAAGTCCTGAGGTGCCTTATTTCTCAAAAACGACTATTTTGTCTTTTAGTGAAATTTCACTTTGCTTATTTCTGGCTTATTGAGTGTGCTTTTTCAAAATTTCTTTTGACAGATCTCTTAATCATCCCAAAAGAAGGTTGTGTGTCAAATTAGAGCTTATGGCATTAGCTTATTGCTTAATGGGCTTTTTGGCCCAATAAGGATAAGTTGTTTGCTTATTAAGCTGTGATAAGCTCACTTTCAGCTTTTGGGCCTTCAGAGTTTTGTGTTTAGAATTGAATTTTGAGTCAGATAGGGCTTTTCCAAGTCAATTGGGCCAAGTTTGACTTTTTGGGCCCATTAAGCCCATTTGGTTGACTGTTTTGGGTTTTGGCCCATTTTGAGGCCCAATAGGGGTATTCTGGTCATTTCACTTTGATTTTCTGTTTATTTAGGTTAAAATAATCTAGTTTGCAAGTTTTTAGAGTTTCTTATAATTTTTGGATTTTTATTATTATTTTAATATTATTTTATTATTATTTTTCAAATTTCACATTTTTCAACTTTTTATATTTTCTTAGCTTAAATACATTAAAATAGGAATTTAGCAACTTTTAGAATAATTTTATCACTTTTAGTTTAATTTTTATAATTATTTTAAGTTTTATTAGTTTTTAAATCATTTTAAATAGTTTTTATTAGTTTAAAAATTTCTAAAAATAGCTTTTAAACTTTTTAGGTCATTTTAGAGGTTTACCAATTGGAAAATCTTTGTTTGGGTTTTTTGATAATTTATTTGATTTTTAGGGCTTTAATTAGCATTTAAAAACTGAATATTTAATTATTTAAAAGGTTTGGGAAAGTTTTGATTATTGGTAAACTCTTAGTTTATTTATTTTGATTTTTTGTGAATTTTTGATAAATTTTAGAATTAATTTTTATTTTGGTAGTTTTTACGGTTTTACGTTTTTTTTCGGCGTAGTAGTAATTTCACGTCTTCGTCATTCTCTTTTCTCATCCCCTTCTAAACCAATCATTAATCACAAACATTTAACAAGTTTTTCACACACATATACCTCCTTGGGAAACGAACTTTCACACCACTTGGGTCATTTGTACACGGTTTTCCTAAACCGTCGTATTTAATACTCACCACTATTTTACCCTCCTTTGTTTTTCCTAAAGCAAGGGTGTGGTAAATTACTACAATCACCCACCTTCGACCCAACGGAAATCGACATTAGGTTCTAATCTTCTTTTTATTTTTTGTTAAGTTTTAATTTATGTTTAAATCTGCTTATCTGCTTTAGTTTAATTTTAAATCTGTTTTTGTTTGGTTTTTATTTGTTGAATCTGATTGTGTTTTAGTAGTTAATGCTTAGGTTTCGTTTTGTTTGAGATCTGCTTTAGTTTTATTTTTTTCGTTTGAATTATATCTGCTCATGCTTATGTTTGGACTACTGTTAGTTTATTGATTTGTTTTTTTACTGTATTGCTTAATTTGGATTTGTTGGTTTTTTTTAGTGTTGAATATCTGCTTGTTTAGTTTCTAATTAGATTTGATAGTTGTTTGGATTTGCTTATTAGTCTTTCAGCTATTTAGTTTACTGCTTGTTTGGTTTCTGTTTTTTTATTGTTTAGTAATAAGTTAGTTTTTGCTTATTTCATTGTTTATTTGGTGCTTATCTTTAGCTTATTCGTTTTAGCTGATATAGCTTATTGGGTTTAAATATTTTGCTGTTATTGCTTTGTTAATACTACAGATCCAATTGATCTGTATGATTCAAATTCCAAAAAGTCAAAAAAATTAATTAATAGCTAAAAATAGGTCATATTGGGACTCGAACCCCTGACCTCTCGCATACCAGTCCAACACCACAACCACTTAGCTAGGACCTTTATTTGTGTTTTAACTCAACTCTCTTCATTAATATAGTCTTATTTCAGCTGTCAGTTTTAATCAATTAAAAGTTAATTAAGTTTTGTTAGTTTAAATTTTATTTAAAAAGTTTTATTTCAATTTTCTATTAACTCAGTTTTTATAAAAAATAAAAAGATAATAAAAAAATATTTTAATTTTATTTACTTTTAGGAATTTTAAATATTTTTAAATTGAGTTTAAATTTTATAAATTAGTTTTGTTTAAAAAAATAGATTTCATTTTAAAGTCTTTAGTTTAAAATTAGTTAGATTTAAATATTTTATTTAAGTTTTAGTTTAAAATTAGTTTTAATTTTGTTTAAGTTTTAAAAATAGTTTTTATTAAAATTAGTTTAAATTAGATTTTTTAAATTTGATTAAAAAGTTTTTATTATTAAATAGATTTTAGTTTAAATTTCCAAAAAAATATTTACCAAAAACAAATTAAGTTTTACGTTTAATCGGAAATCAAATTCGAGTCGATTTGTGGAACGAAAATAGATTAAAAAGAGTTTGCAAAATTCCTTGTATTAAAATGGCGCCGCTGCCGGGGAATTTTGCAAACTCAATTAATTAAAAATAAAATAAAAAGAAAGTGATGAATATCTTTCCCCACTGGGAAGATTAAAGAGGTTACTGTTCGTTTGGAGTATATTATTTGATTCGAGTATTGTTCATTGTTCGAGAGCTTTGTGGTTGGAATCGAGATGATGGTGACGATGTTTGAGTAAAACGGTGGTGTTGATTCGGTTTTGGTAAGACGGCTCAGCGCCGCGTCTTCGTCACAACGGTTCCTTCAAAAGGTTTATAATCTTCTTTTTTTAATTTTGCTAAGTTTTAGTTTAATTTTATGTCTGCTTGTGTTTTGAGTAGTTTGAATTTGCTTAGAAGTGTTTAGTTCTAGTTACTGTGTTGTCTGCTTATTTGTTTGGTTTTGCTTACTGCTTAGGTTTCGGTTGTATTGATTCATAGGAGGTTTATTTCGTTTTTGCTTATAGTTTAGTTGCTTATTTTTGCTAAGTTTATTTGCTTATTATTTGTCTACTATTTTCAGTTTTTTTTAGCTTGACTGCTTATTTGCATTTCAGTATTTGTGATTTAGCTTATTTAGAATTTGCTTTTTTAGTTTAGTCTGCTGATTTGTTATTTCATAGGATTTCTTTTTTTGAAATTGTTAGCTTATTTTCAGTAGCTGCTTCTCGTGCTTCTCGTGCTTATTTTGCTTATTTTGAATTGTTCTGCTTTTGGTTCTAGCTTATTTTGATATTTAATAGTTGTTGTTTTGTCTAATCTCAAACATACAGATACAATTTATCTGTATAAAGTTCAAAAAAAAATAGCTAAAAATTTCATCTGGGCTGGGATTCGAACCCCAGACCTCTCGCATATCAGGCAAACGACCTAACCAACTCATCTAGTACCATTCTTGTGTTTCTTTGTAGAATATTGATAACCTATGAATCTATGAAGTGGGTTGATGTTTTCTAGTGAGAGAAACTAGAGAGAGAAAGTGAGAGAATATGTGAAAGATTTTATTAATATGAAATGTGAATAGAACAACAACCAACCCCTTTCCTTAGTGGAAAGGGGTATTTATAGTACCAAGCTAAACATGGGCTTGGGCCGGTCCATGACAAGCCCATGGACCGGTTCTTACTTAAGTTAATAAGTAACTAACAACTATTATCTAACTACGAGCTATTACAACATGAATATTATTGTGGAGTGACCGATACTTCTAATATACGTAAAAACGTATTTCTAACAATCTCCCCCTAAGGGAGGTCACTCCACGTTTACAAAGTTCTAAACCTAGCATACTATACTAAGTCTTCGTTCTTTAGCTCGTAGTCTTTTCTTCTTTTCTTTCTTTTGTTGTGAATATGTTGATTTGATCTTTTTGGCTTTGACTTGAGAGCATTGTTCTTTGGCCTTTCACGTGCGATCTTTGCCTTTCTTGTGAACTTTGCCTCCTCGTGACTTCATGTTCCACACACTTACGTCTTTTTGTTGAATTCTCGAAAGCTTCAGAGTTTGGTACAGCGGAAGACTTTATCTTGTACTTTCTTGAATTTTTGCTGAACTTTGTTGCAAAAGACATAAGCATGTGGGAACGATTTTTACAGGTACACCGCAACACCACCGTCTTCACTGGTACACAGCAACGCCACCGTCTTCAACAGGTACACAGCAACGCCACCGTCTTTAACAGGTACACAGCAACGACACGAATAAAATGGCTTTGAACATTTTATTCTAATTCGGTAGCATTTTACCTCCGGTCGGTGAAGACCGTTGGACGATATTAGATATCGTACCCGTGACGGATAGTTTCAATTAAGTAACTTCCTGACAGGATTTCGCGGGTAAACCCGTTCTCTTTATTCGACCGTCCAAAGCTGACTGCGAACATAAAGAGTGAATCACTTGGATAAATTATCCTTGTGATTAAAAGCCGTCAATTCATGAAACCTGGAACAAGTGAATTTCAATTAAGATTTTCACCATCGTTGCTTTCCAGTTGTCACAAGCTCAATTCATAAAGAATCTTGCGCGTTACCTACCAAGTGCTGTTTGATGTTGACACTAGAAGGATTTCCACTCGTCACTGTGGTCAATAAAGAGTCACTCTGAGTGTTCTGGCAAGATCATATGATAATGCGAAGAGGCCTGGAACGAGTTTAAGTTCAATTAAGAATTAAACCACTGTTACCTTCCAGTTTTTCACAAGATTGGTTCTAAAAGAACCGCACGTGTAACCTACCATGAGCTTGTTTGATGTTGGCTCAAGCAGGATTTCCATCTTCATTGTAATACTTGCGTATTAATCGGATGTTCTGGCAATATTACAGGAATACTGTGTAGGACTCATGAAAATCTCTTACTTTTCACAGTGTGTGAGAAAGCAAGGAATAAATGGAAAGTGTCCTAATGAGACTTTTGATGATCTCTTGGCTCTAGACTCGATTGTGCGTTTTGATTTAGTGAGCGATGGCTGGAGAGGAGTGCCACCTTTTCAATACTAGTCTATTCGGAGTGAATAAACCAATAGATAACGTGTTGATCTCCGTGTGATTAAAACAAATACCTTTTGAGAGATATTTGAGTTAGCTGGGGAAGGGTTGTGCATTGCATCACTGGGTCCATGATGTCTTTCTTCAATACCGAGAATCATTAGCAAAAATGACCTCAATAGCATATGTATTGACCCGGTTTCTGCCTAAAGTTGTAAGGAGGGCTTCTTTCTTTACACCCTTTATCTTTACATTTCTTTTTCATTCTTCAACCCCTTCAATGCTTACCAATACGTCATCACTAGCACCTTGTTGTGATTGTTCCAGTGCTAGCTTAAGTACTTGGTCGGCATTCAGCTACGTTCACATTCTTTCTCCATCTTTCCTAGGACTTCTAATTCTAACTAGGGAATTGTCCTTGGGAAGATTCCATCGGCTCTGATGAATCATTGGACTAAACCTATTCCTACCACCCTTTTGTCACCACATCCGTCGTGAATTAAGCGTGTTTTGGGAAGGAATTGCCACCATGAAAAATCATTGAAAATCACCTAAAGTACTTGTGATATTGAAATCAAAAGTTTTGTACCTTAGGTGTTTTGTTCATCAAAAACGCTCCCCCTTAACACGTGCTTTACACATATTAAGTTGGATAATCTTTAAGTCTTTTTCATTTTAGCCAAGTATCATTTAAATCTCCTTAATCCCATTTTCTCCCCTTATCCAAAATGTTAACCATTAATATTTGGGATATTAAATGGATTAACCGGTCTTTGGGTAAAAATGAAATTGATGTTTGGCCATAGAACAAATGATTGCTCCCCCGTAAGTTAATAAGGGGTAGTTGTAGTGCTTTAGTATGATATATTTTGAAAGATTTAGAATCTCGTGAGAAATTCTTGAAAAATTATCATACCTTAACACTACAACAAGCCATTAAAGCACATTATTCACAAATATACATATTCACAAATAATACCAATATAGAGTGACCTGAAATGTACGACCCTTCAGATGGATCGTTGCAGTGTCCTGTAGTGCACTCCATATGGTCTACCACCCACGAATCTTTCCAAGCTCCTCATCAACCTACGTTCACGGAGCTTTTGATCGATCTTTTTGATCACGTACTTCGCCATCTGCCGGTAACCTTGATGCCAATCCTCCGTCATTTCTGGCAAAGTCTTACCCGAGTTCAGATGCTCCAACTTTCCTTTGACTTGTATAAGAGTTCCATCACTATACTTGTGGAGCTCCCCCACCCTCATAAACTTCATCAAACCTCGACTGTTCAAGTAGAAAATGCCGTAATTCGGGACAGAAATGCCGGTATAGGGACATCTTGCTACATGTTGAGGTAACACTTGGTTCACAGGACGGGTTAAATTGAGCTTCCTCTGATAGCTTTCGACTCCCAACTGAAGATCTTCAACTCGTGACTTGATGACAACGCTTCGTGTGAACATACGAAGTGCTGTATTCAACGCAATCAGGTCTTCACGAGGAATATGTGTCAGTTGATCTCTGGTCATCAGAAGCAGCATATCTTCGATATCCTCAAGGCGAATGATGGAAAAATCTCCCTGCTGGATTCTGTATTCCCTGTCATCCTCCCTTTTCAAGCGAATCTCCGTCACATGATAATAGCCGTTCTTGGCTTCTGTTTTCATCCCTAAAATGCTGGAGATGCGGATATCGGATCTAACTGAGCTTCAAGAATTGACTAGGCAGCAACCCCTGTACGCCCTTCTGACTCGTTCGTCCCAATGAGATGCACCTATGACAGCATACATATCATAATTACGATTTATCTTAGGGACCCAGAGTCGGTTTACCTTTTCCTCGATAAAGGGTATTGTCCCCCAGTTGGCAGCTTTCAGCAAGGTCAGGGATGTTGCGTACTTTGATGACCCCTTCAGTAGATATACCAGATCATTGGTGACAAAGAAGTCAAGAGTAATCTGATTATCTTGATCCATTGGAGGTGGAGCTCTTTCTGATTCATGAAGACCTGGCCGTTGAACGGTATTCAGAGCCTTCAGGATCTCCTCGGCATAATATTCGAACTCCATTTGGGTCAACCGGGTTTTGGCGCGAAGTCTTTTATCCTTCAGTACTTTCTTCACCAATGATGGAGTAACCGAAGTCTTATACTCATGAGCAAGAAATGCACATAAGTCAATCGGACTTCGGATACGAAGATACAAGACTTCTTTGTCGGCGTCGGTGATCGGATCATACTGCGCCGCTGCCGTGATCCAAGCCTGTGGTGGAGCAGTCTCGTCGATTTCCAACGTGTCCTCCCAGTTCCTTGTGCTTGGTTCAGGAATAGTAGATTGTGGGTTTTGTTGCAGAGGAGTAGAGACGTGAACATCTGCTTGTTCAGATTCAGGCATTTCAGCAGTGTCATGGACGGGTGAGTGTTGTGCAGCTTCTGGTTCGGTAACCGATTCTGCAATCACAGGGGTAACAACACAAGAACTAACGGGGTTAGTGGTAACAGGTATTGATGCATGGATAAATGTACCAGGAATAGATGATCCTGTAGTGGCATTCACGTCATGGCGCCACTTCGATCGTCTGGATTCCGTGGATGTAGATTTCTCCTTTGGTGCTGCATCTTTCTTGGATTTGGTGCCAGACTTAACCACTTTCTTTGAGCTGGCGCCCTTATCCCCTTTCTCACGCTGTTCACCTTTATCCGCATTGCTCCCCTTAACACTCTCCTGGTGACCATCACCACCATCATTACCATCATTATCATCATCATCTGCATCCTCATCATCATCATTCTCATCCTCATCCTCATCATTATTTTCATCTTCATCATCATCATTCTCATCATCATCATCCTCATCATTCTCATCCTCATCATCCTCCTCATTCTTATCTTCTTCTTCTTCTTCTTCCTCCTCTCCACCAGTACCCTCTTCTTCGTCGCTCTCTTCCCTTTCTTCTTCAGGAAGAATATGGTAGGGTACCACACTTCCAAACGTCTTGAACAACCTATCATCCTCCATGATAGCGTCATTCAGGGATTTGAAGAGAGCCCGTTGTTTCCTCGATTTATCAAACGATCCAAGTTCCTTCATTCGAGCTTTGAGGATCTTCTTAAGTTCAAAATCCGTCAAGTCATAAGCGATCTTGTAGGCGGCTTCTGAAGGATTGGATGATTTGATCATCAAGTTATCAGCAGCAAGCGTCTTCAAATCATCACGCAGTTTAGGCATTAGGGATTCAACGGAGTCTTTCACTTTCTACTCAATAGTAGCTTCAAGAGCGTCTTTTTGCTCTTTAAGGTCATCCTTAATAGCTTTAAGTCTCTTAATTCGTGCTTGATGCCTATTAGCTTCATCCTTTTTAACCTGAGCAAGTTCCTCTGCATGAGCTTTACGTGTAGCTTCCATGTCTGCAGCGAACTTGGCAATCAACTCTTCTTGAGCTTTCCTTGATTCTTCTTCACTTTGAGCTTTTCTATTTAACTCTCGGCGAAGTTCATCCATTTCTCTCTTTTGTTTGTCCACGTGTTTATCCAACAACTCGGCCATCACTATTGCTGCCATTGCAGATGTTGCAGAGCTACTCTGGGTTGATGGAATAGGCTCGGTTGTGACTGCGGTGCTAAGGATGGGCTTTGGTGGTGGTGGAGGAAGTGGTGTAGAAATCTGTTTGGTTGGTAAGGGTTGAGTTGGTGGAGGTTGAGTTGTTAAAGGTTGAGTAGATGCCTTTTCAATACCAGCTGAAACAGGGATTGATGGCTCCTTCGAAGTAGAATAATGTTCAGGTGACCCAAACTCATCAACATCATCAGGTTCCATGTACTCATCCTCAACGTCTACTCTTACACCTGAACCACTACCACCAGTATCTTTCCTGCTCCTTTGAATGGCTATCTTCATTATTTGTTTCTCAGTTTTCTCAAGAGCAGGATCAGCAATATTTTCTTCGTCACGCAGACGCATCTCATCAGCCTTACCCTTTCCTTTCTTACCCTCTGTCTTCTTCTTCTTGGTTTTGGGCTCAGGTAAATCTGCTTGCTTCCTTTTACCTTTGCTTTTAACCGTGGTAGATGAGTCTTCACCTGCTAGAAGGCTTGCTCGTTGATTCTCAATTTCTGTTAGCAAGTTCTTGTAATCCTCGGATGCAATAATCTCATCGGTCAGAAGATGACTGGGAATGGGACCAGGAATAACCGTATTCGAATGAGTTTCCTGCCTTAAGTCTACCAAATCATCATCATCTATCATGTGGTGACGACTACCTGCAAGCTTGTTAATGGATGCATCGTTTTCCATAAAGTAATGGATGATCAACTTAATAAACCTAGGGTACTGGTAAGTTTTAACTTTACCCTTTGTGTTAGTGAAGAGTTGAAAAGTGAACTCCTCCCACAGCAGTGATGCATAGTCAATACCATACCTTTAAACATACCATAAAACATCTTGATGATTGGTGGACGAACAGCATCATACCCAGTTGTTTTGGGTGTTAAACATCGGCTTAGAATCCCAAAAATAGCTTTCCATGGTTGACCAATTTTGGCAGTAGTAAACTCAGACGGGGTTCGTATGTCAAGACATCCAATAGCGGTGAACATCTCCATGATCTGGTCCTTGGTTGGGTTGGGTGAGTATGATGGTAGACCTTTGAGAATCGGTCGAAAGCCAAAGATCTTCCTGAAGTCCGACACAGTAAGCGTCTGCTGCTTGTTGTCCAAGGAAAAAGTGATCTTGTTCAACGTCTTCTCTTTGGTAGCCCAGAACTCGTAAAGATATTCATAGGGCACCGAAGCACTTCTCCTTAGCGCATACTTGAAATGAGATTTATCAAGCATGGCTGTACCTACCTTAAAGCCATTATGGGTAGAGTGAGATACCTCCTTCAAGCGGAAGTTGTTTGGAACAAACTTAAGAGTCTTGGCTTCAGCAATGGCGGCGGCTCTGTTGTCTTGTAGTTGTTGTACGGTAGGGTTAGTCATCGTCTCTGCTTAAGATAAAACACAAAGGTTGATACAAACAAGTATGAATATCATTATGACTTTAAACTTAAGCATTGTACATATGACATAATCCCTTAAGCGTTGAAACCATTCAAACATCTTCCATTCGGAATAATTAGCCTATGTGGAATAAAATCCCTATTCTGAATAAAGGCCTATTCGGAACATTTGGCTATGCTGAATAAAATCTCTATTCGGAACATTAAGGCTATGCGGAATAAATCTCTATTCGGAACATTTAGGCTATGCGGAATAAAAAGTCTATTCGGAACATTAATGCTATGCGGAATAAATCTCTATTCGGAACATTAAGCCTATGCGGAATAAACACTCTATTCAGAACATTAAGCCTATGCGGAATAAACACTCTATTCGGAACATTTTGTCTATGCGGAATAAAGTCTCTATTCGGAACATTGATCCTATGCGGAATAAATTCCTATTCGGAACATTTGTCCTATTCGGAACATTTGCCCTATTCGGAACATTTGTCCTATTCGGAACATTTGCCCTATTCGGAACATTTGCCCTATTCGGAACATTTGCCCTATTCGGAACATTTGCCCTATTCGGAACATTTGCCCTATTCGGAACATTTGCCCTATTCGGAACATTTGCCCTACGCGGAACTTTTGCCCTATGCGGAACTTTTGCCCTATGCGGAACTTTTGCCCTATGCGGAACTTTTGCCCTATGCGGAACTTTTTCCCTATGCGGAACTTTTGCCCTATGCGGAACTTTTGCTCTATGCGGAAAACTGTTCTATGCGGAAAGTTTTCAACAATTACGATTTTTCTAATTAGGCACTTAATCCGTTTGATTCAATTGATCTAAAGGCCAAAGTAGTGCAATTAAACCTATTCCGAATACAACCCAAGCAAAAACCCCCAAATTAATTAACCCTAACTGAACATTAATTTGATTCGTTTGATTTTCCAATTAAACAGTTAATTAACTTGTTTGTGCATGAAAGTTTAACCGATTTAATACCTTTGTGTGAAGATCTGATCTAGAAGATGTTGATTGTAACGTGTTTGTTTGATTTTCGTGAGGGTGTAAGTGTGTGATTATCAATGGCGGCAAATGGAAATGGGAACAGTGATATGAAAGAAAAGAACGGGGGGGGGGGGGGGGGGAACTTTTGACTAGGTCAAAGTTTTCCACAAGTTTGGACAAGTTGTCAACTTTGCCCCCTCAATTTTCTTTTTACTTCATTCAATCATTCTTTTGGTTACCAAGTTTTGATACTAGCCATTTTGACCCTATCTTATGTTAACTATTCGAGCCTTAGTGATTAACTTAACTTAACACAAGCACAATCCACAACAAACTTATAAGCAACAACAAGACATATGCCAAAGCAATCCAACCATTAACCATTAAGCTTTGTGAGTTTCCTTGAAAACTTTTGAAGATCTTTTTGATGTGAAAGATGATGAAACATTTTCTCCCCCTTAAACGATGACCCGTTTTCTATTTAAAGAGCTGTAGTCATTGTTTAACGAGGCACATGATGATGAAAAACATTTCCCAATTGATTTCTTGAAAAAGTTTGATTCGTGGTGTCAATAAGATTTCTCTTATTTTAACAAATTAATGCACTGAGACGTACACAAATTCGTGTCAGACCAAGTTATAAAGTAAACTTGATCCCTTTGCATGATTTGGCTTGTAAATCACGCCCGAGAAAATTAATTCCCGTTCTGAGCCAACGTTTTCCAAGGAAATACGTGACTTTAATATGAAAACCGGGTTGCAGTCTGAAATAACTACAAGCCATAATGGGCATGTTTTAAAAAATGTACAACTTTTATACGGACTCTATTTATGGCACCGTGTCAATATTGATCGACATTTCTAAGGCCGTAAATATTACCGTACTAAAAGACATGCCCGTTTTAAACGAAAAATATTTTTGGTTTTTCTTGATTTTATAATTTTTATGGTTTTTCTAGGTTTTATATTTTTTATGGTTTTTCTTGGTTTTATATTTTTTATGGTTTTTCTTGGTTTTATATTTTTGTATTTTCTTTTGTGGTTTATATATTTACTATAATATACATGATCACAACCAAATGATACTCTGAATAGTTTACCACGACTATTCAGCTGATTCTTCTGCCAACTCTTTGAGAGTCGCTGGAGTGAATGATTTCATGCCAAGCTTGTCGATCAAAAACTCGATTCGTCCTCGATCTAAGGCTTTGGTGAACATATCCGCCAGCTGATACTCAGTAGTGACAAAATACAGCTCGATCACTCCATTCTCCACCTGCTCCTTAATGAAATGGTAGCGAATGTCTATGTGCTTGGCCCGGGAGTGTTGAACATAGTTGCAGCAAAGGGCAATGGCGCTCTTGTTGTCACAATACATCGGGATTTTGTTAAATCCAAGACCGTAGTCAGTTAATTGTGATCTCATCCAAAGGACTTGAGCACAACAACCGGACATGGCGATGTATTCAGCCTCCGTGCTTGATATTGCAGCGCTTTTCTGCCTTTTTGAAGACCAACTGATCAATCTATCTCCTAGGAGTTGCACAGATCCAGAAGTGCTACGCCTCGTATCTTGACATCCAGCATGATCGGCATCTGCGTATGATATTAAAGCAATCGAGGAATCTTTCGGATACCATAGACCACGATGAAGTGTTCCTTTTAGATACCGAAAGATCCTTTTCACAACATGTAGGTGCTTTTCGGTAGGCCGAGCCTGACACCGGGCACACATGCATACAGCAAATTGCAAATCAGGCCTGCTAGCAGTCAGATAGAGAAGGGTGCCAATCATTCCACGATAAAGTTTCGGATCGACAATAATCCCATCCCTATCTTCATCTAACTTGGATTTCTCCACCATTGGAGTGTCTACGGGGTCATAATTCTCAAAGTTATATTTCTTAAGAGATTCTAGAGCATATTTGGATTGATTAATAAAGATGCCTCTGAGATTCTGAGAAATCTGTAATCCTAAGAAAAATGAAATTTTTCCCATCATCGACATCTGAAAGCGTGTGGACATTATCTTCTCAAATTGTTTAGACAATTCTATGTTAGTGGCAGCAAATATTATATCATCAACATAAATTTGTACCAGAAGCATGTCGTTGCCGTCCTTGAGAGTGAATAGAGTGGGGTCCACTTTGCCTTTGGAGAAGCCTTCCGACATGAGATATGTTGACAGGAGATCATACCACGCGCGTGGAGCTTGTTTCAACCCATAAAGAGCCTTCTTAAGCTTGTACACATGGTTAGGAGACTCCGTACTCACGAACCCATCCGGTTGACTAACATAAACTTCTTCCCTTAGTTCACCATTCAAAAATGCCATCTTCACATCCATTTGATAGACGATCATGTTCATATGAGCAGCAAACGTAAGGAATAGTCTAATCGCCTCCAATCTAGCCACAGGAGCAAAAGATTCCTCAAAGTCTATACCCAAGGCTTGTTTATATCCTCTAGCGACCAATCTTGCTTTATTCTTCAATACCGCACCCATCTCATCAAGTTTAACCTTATAAACCCATAACAAAGTGAGGATGTTAACCTTGTCAGGGCGAGGAACCAATTCCCATACTTCAAGTCGTTTGAATTCATTGAGTTCCTCCTGCATAGCTTCGATCCAAGATGATTGGGTCATAGCCTGCTGCCAATTTTTGGGTTCAACTTCAGAGAGAAATGCATCAAAGTAACAATATAGTGCACTCTCTTGTAATTGATGGCGTGTAGAGACTGGTCGATCTAGATCTCCAATAACATTCCTAATTGGGTGATCTTTTGTCCATTTAGTGCTATGGTTTTCAATCCTAGGTGGTCTGGAGTGAACAATAGAAGGAGCTTCTTCTGAGGTAGACGCGGCTGAAGGGTTTTCAGGGATCGCTACACCAAAGAAAGGAAGCTCTTGCAAGTGAGCATATTCCAGGTCGTGATCAGTAGAATCCTCTTCCACATCATTAGGCACAAGTAGGGGTGATGATTCAGGTGTAGTTTGAGAATCACTTGGTGAAGGTGCATCAGGTTCAATTTGAATTGTAGATGCATTAGATAAAGGTTCATTAACTTGAGCAACCACTTCAGGTTTTGGAGCAATTACTACAGGTACTGGAACTTCATCAGTCGGGGGGTCGAAGAATTCATCAAACAATGGTTGAAACAGTTTATCCCACTCGGGCCTTGATGGTGGTAAAAATGATGTAGAAGTAGGATTGTTGGGAACTAATCCGGAACTTATAGCACCGGTTCCCATCTCATGAAGCGCGGGTTCAGAGCTGTGTTGCTCAGAAGCCATCGCTGTCAGCTCGTCGAAATCAGCGTCCATAGTTTCTACAATCTTGCCAAGACGACGGTTATAGATTCGGTATGCTCTTTTGGACGGTGAGTAACCAATGAAAATACCTATATCGGCTTTTGGTTGAAGCTTACCCAAGTTCTCACTATTGATGTTTGGATAACACAAAGCACCAAACACATGAAAAAATGAAACATCAGGTTTGCGGTCATGTAGAAGCTCATAAGGTGTTTTTCCATGGCGTTTCCGAACGATAGAATGGTTTTGGGTGAAACATGCAGTAGAAATAGCCTCTGCCCACAAGAACAATGGAGCGTTCGCATAAATAAGCATGGTCCTGGCAGCTTCCATAAGTGTACGATTCCGTCTTTCAACGACACCGTTTTGTTGTGGAGTGCGTGCAGCGGATGTTTCATGTGATATACCAACTCCTTCATAATAATCACGAAGAGTCTGGTTGACGAACTCTGTACCATTGTCTGTACGAATACGGCGGACAGTGGTATTCAAACGTACCTGAATGAACTTCAGAAAAGTGATGATAGCCTTCGGTGCTTCATCCTTTGTACGTAGAAATCTAACCCATGTAAACCTGGAAAAATCATCCACAATGACGAGAATGAATTTCTTACCGCTCACACTTTCAGTTCTCATCGGCCCACAAAGATCCATATGCAAAAGATGAAGTTTTTCTTGATTGGTGTCTTCAGCTTTGGGCTTGTAAGATTTCTTGGTGCTTTTCCCCCTTGAACACGCGGAACATAAATGATCCTTGTGAAATTTAAGCTTTGGAAGACCACGAACTAATTCGTTTTTAGCCAGATGATTAATAGCATCAAAGTTAAGATGAGATAATCTGCGATGCCATAACCATGACTTGGTCTTAGAAGCTTTAGAGAGAAGACATACTGGAGAAGCGGCCATCATGTCTTGTAAGGACAAGGTATATAGATTTGCACCACGAGATCCCTTCAACAAATCTTTTCCTTCCAAGTTGCGGATGAAACAAGTGTGTTGTCGAAAAGCAACCTCAAGGTTGGAATCACAAAACTGTCCTACTGAGAATAAGTTGTGACCAAGACCTTCTACATAGTATACCCTAGAAATCGTCACGTTTCCAATCTGATATTCACCATATCCCATAATCTTTGCTATATGATCATTCCCGAATTTAACCGTACCAAGAAACTTGCTGACGAAATTTCGGAGCATCGAGCGATTTCCGGTCATATGTTTTGAACAACCGGAGTCCAAATACCACAGGATGATTTGGACCACCTGAAAATATCACCACACAAAGACAATGTAGAGGTATCGGAATCTGAGTGTTCCTTGTTATTAGCAGGTACAGATTTAATAATCTTAGATTTGCTAACTCTAGGTTTCTTAGATTTCCTAGCCTTTTTCTTCTTAATTGGTGGTGTAGATTCTAATTGGCTCAAATCCTGAGGTATTTCTTCACTGATAGGCACTACAGTGGGGGCAGACCTAATTAAAGGGCGCTGTTTCCATACTTGAGTGCGAGTGTTCCTAACTAAAGGACGCTCAGACCTAACCTCAATGGATGCATTCCTAGTTAAAGGGCACATTTTACCATCTAGTGTAAAGGTCCTACCAGTGGGACGCCATTGCCAGCCAACTTGGGCACGAGTTCTACCCGTTGGCTTCCATTCAAGACCATTCTTAATAGCATTCATTTCATTAACGTGATCAATCAGACACAAATCATGACGCTGGGAAAACATACATTCATTACAATTCCAACAATTTAAATCAGAATTCACGAATGGTTTAGGCTGCTGCACAGGCGCAGAGCTTTTAGTCTTAACATGATTCATTTTATTTAAAACTGAACTAGCATTCCTATTGTGGACTTCTACTTTCTTCTTTGTGGCACTACTAGTGGAGGGCTTGATCTTAGCTTTCTTGAGTGGCGATCCTTTAGCCTTAGTAGTCTCTTTTAATCCTGTAGAAGGCAAAGTGGGAACATTAGCAGCAGATTTTAAAGGTGTCTTACTTGATTGTGCCAATGACGGTTTCGCTCCTGGAGTCTTATTAAATGGAGTGACAGCAATGGGCCTAGTATTAAGTAGTGCAGAACCTGGTGTACCTATGTATTGCAAATAAGCCAAGCAATATTGAACTCGCTTAACATATTCATGAGCCGAATAATAGTCGCTACTTGAGGGATCTAAGGCATAAAGATCGTCTAAAATATCCCTAAGAAGATCGACATGCTTAATGGCATTCCTCATATAATCATCATAGGTAACCTGGTTTCTCTTATGAAGCGGATTCTTATAAAGCACTACTGACTTGGTTGTTGGAGCACTAGTGGACGGTGCAGAGTCGGTAGCTAAGTTATCAACAACTTCTTGTCGGGTGAGAAGAAGTGTCTCCTTTAACTCAGCCAAAACCATATTTTTGTCTATGAGCAGGATGTTCAAGTCAGAGATTTCCTCGCACTTTTGGTTCAGTTGTTCAACATAATATTGTTGCTGTGCCGCATTAAAAGCGAAGCGTTCTTCTAGTGAACCATAAAGAGCGGATAGTCCCTGCCTTGTCCGATCCATCTCCCCTAGAACAGTTGATAGTCTAATTTCTAAGACCTGGTTTTTAGACTCTACAGCCTCTAGTTCCATTCTTAATGTTTCCTTTGATGATATCTCTCTCTTCAATCTCATGATTTCTTCCTCTAATGTCTTAACAATTGCAATCATCTTGTCACTATTCTCAACGCCGTTTTCACAAACATTTGATATCAAAAGATTTTCATTTTGATTTTGTTGTTTTAATTCTAAAGATATACAATGTTGTTCTAGTTGATTAAAGCGTTGGGAAAGTAAATTCTAAGAATCTTGTAGCTTTAAAAACTCAGCGTTAGATTCGTGACAAGAATGATTTTCTACCTCATTTACAGTATCAGCAACATTTACAGAAAGATTACAAACATCATCACAAATATCCTCACAAATATTCACAGCATCACAATTAATCATAGTGGATGTAAGCTCATTCGAATAATTAACATTTACAGTAGTAAGCACATCACACGAGATTACTTCAGACAAGAATCGGTCATATTCGGTTAAAATCTTTTCCTTTTCAATTAGTTGCAGTTCGTAAGCGGTGTCCATTTCATAAAACACTTTTTGAACTTCCCCAATTTCAAACTGAAGATTTTCCTTAAGAGATGCAAAACTTCCTTTTAGACTTTCGACAAACGGATTGATCTTAGTTTTAAACACCTCGTTCATGTGTTCGAAAGCCCATTCTCCGGCGTTTAAGCCATTTGAAGTCGTACATTCCAAAATGACCTTGTCAAAGTTAGTAAAGTATCGGTTAATCTCTTTCAAGTTTAACCATACAGTGCTAACAGGTGGAAGATTCTTTGGAATTTCCTTAGGATCTTCCATGTTGACAAGTGTAGGAAATGTACTAGGGCTTTCTTCCTCTATCATGTAGGTTGGTGCTGTAATGAGATCTTTATCCATATGGAATCGAACTCTAAAATCAGTTTTAGCAAGCTCCTTATTCATTTTAAAATAATCACAATCGGGATATTTTGCTGAATTGTATGACCGATCCTCATCAACTAGATCCTTACTTGTTTGATCATTGGGAAAAACAATCGGGTCTAAAGCCAATCCTAATTGAGTTGCATTATAAAGTCTAGGACTATGTCTTAAAGCTTGTTTTGCATACCGTGGATTAGGGGGAAGGCCTTTTAGACGTGATAAGTTAAATTCTCTAAATGAGGCATCAAATAAGTGAACTAGTTGTGAAGCAGCGTATTGTCTTAACAGCAAGTAATCTAGACTTCTAATCTTATTAGTGGCATTAATCTCCATTTCAGTCTTCTTAGATTCGAGTAATTCAAAATCAGTTTGAAGTTTTTGAAAATTAGTGACCACTAACTCCTTTTCTTTAAGTTCATTAGACAGATTTGCTCTTAAGTTTTCGATCTCTTGCAAGTGACTCATTTGTTTGTTTCTAAAATGATCATATTCGAGATTTGTGAGAACACTAGACGAAGGCACTAATTCCAAAGTTTGTACTTTCTCATTGCTTAAGGCAAGCTCATCAGACAAATTCTTATTCTTAGCTAAGGTTTCTAAGAGTGCAGTATTCATTTGGCTAAGTAATGTAGCAGGAACCATGACCAAATCTTGTTGAGCAGGAGTAGGCGTATGCGAACTGGGTCCCGGTTGTGATTCACTCAAAGTCTGGGGACTCACATTGATATTGCTATCATTGTTTGTCTCCTCGTTTGAAGGACTCACCACCGAAGATTCATTCGAATCAGCACTCTCTTGCACAACTTGATGTGGTTGAATACTAGCATCAATGGTATTATCGGTGTTATTAATAAGTACCTCAGATCTCTTATCTGGCCCTAAGCTGGAGATAGTTGCCATGAGAGCAGCCTTTGCAGTTTGAAAGTCATCACAGTCGGAGTCATACGCATCAAGATCATCGGCTTGGTAAGCTGCATTTTGCGTAGTGACAACGTCTTGTTCAGCAATCCCTGGGTCAGCAAGAAATGCAAGCTCCTCTTCATCAAGTTCCCTTCCTTGCGCCTGAGCATTTACCAGATAGATCTTTTCTGCAAACCACTGTCCATCCCTTTTCCTCTTGGGTTTCTTACAATCCCTGGACATATGACCCTCTTCTTTGCAGTTGTAGCAGGTAATCATTCTCAACTTGCCTGTATTAGCCCGTGGAGGATTGTTGACCATTGGAGCAGGAGCAGGATTGATCGTGCGAGCATTGGTTGATGTGGAAGGTCTCCCCTGATATGGTTGAATTGGCTGAACCATTACCCTGCCATTCTCAATTGTAGCTTGTTGGCGAGAATTGGATGAATTCCTCAACTGATTGTTGGTAGGAGCTGATCCTCTGTATCCTCGTTTGCTTAAAGTTCGTGTGAGATAAGCAGACACAATACAGGAACGGGGACTTCTTCATCATCACAATACAGTGCTTGATCTGGATGAGCTACATAATCAGTAGAAGGAATACTCATTTGATCAGGATAGCTTGTTGGATATGCTGCATTCTCTTGATAAGAAGAATATGAAGGCTGAGCATAAGGTGCAACATTTGCTGGAGGAAGTTGTGAAGCATATTGTGATGAAGGTGTACTGAACCGATATTGTTGCTGATGTGAGGTGGGAGGTTGTGGTAAAATCGAGTATTGGGGAAAAGTTGGTGTCATGTAAGGTGATGCATGATAGGCTTGATGTCCCAAGATATAGGGTGTGTTGTTGTGTGACAAACTTGGTTGATTCGCCATCAAAGCTAAGGAATCTGGATACATACCACGAGGAGAACGGTGCATAATCACATGCTTCTCATGCTGCTGAAGGAAGGCATATATTTGATCCAAATTACACTTGTGCAGATCCCTGGTTAACTTGACATCGGTAATATACTCACCCCATTCAGCTTGAGGTAGAGTATTCAAGAATTTGGTGTTAACCTGGAATGGAGCAATCTCAAGATTGTATACATTCAGATCATTCATGAGTGTGGTGAATCTGAAGTAATAATCGTGAAGTGTTTCCCCTGGGTTGTAGGTGAATCTATCAAACAGGTCATACAACTGACATTCCCTTTCCTGTTTTGTGAGAGATGTACCTTGTAGCAACACCTTAAGACGTTCCCATAAGTCTTTTGCTACCGTATACTTGCTTACCATCCTATAAATATCATGGGGAAGAGCTTGAAGAATTGTTTGAAGAGCTTTTTCATCTGCATCTGCAACAAGTTGTTGAGTTGGAGTGAGTTCTTCAAATTCTCGTGGTCTAGTCACGTTGTCAACCGTAATGGTACCATAGTCGAGTGGACCATTCAAAATCGATTTGACCATAAGCCTTCCGTAGGTTGGTTTGCCCTTCAAGTATTGCATCATGCGGCCCTGCCATGCCTCAAACACCTCTTTAATAAGCATCGGTGGACGACTATCAGTCCCCGTTATGATCGAGATATCCGTAAGAGATGTCATCTGAGGCATTAATGAACTTGGATTCATTGTGATCACTTAACAGACTCAAAGATTATCGGTTGATCGAGCAGTGAAGAAAGGTTGAGAATTTGTGTTGTGTTGGTTAAACTCAAGATTAAATCCACTAAAGATCGTCGAAAAAACTCAAATACCCCTTGAACTTGCTTATACGGAATAACCCAAAATTAGAATAAATCCTTATTCGGAATAACTTCTTTTCGGAATAATCCTATGTTGAAAAAACCCTTACACGGAATAACCTCTATTCGGAATAATCCTATTCTGAAAATGCTCTATTCGGAATAAACCTTATGCTGAAGAAACCTTATGCGGAAAGTATGGCTATTCGGAAAGTATGGCAATTCGGAAAGATGGTGCTATTCGGAAAGTATGGCTATTCGGAAAGTATGGGCTATTCGGAAAGAATTACTATTCGGAAAGATGGTGCTATTCGGAAAGATGGTGCTATTCGGAATAATGGTGCTATTCGGAAAGATGATGCTATTCGGAAAGAATTGCTATTCGGAAAGTTGCTGCTATTCGGAAAAAATTTCTTATTCGGAAAAATGTGGCTATTCGGAAAGTTTCTTCTAAACGGAAAGTCTATTCGGAAAAACCCTTCTATTCGGAATACTATCCTATTCGGAACTTCTATTCGGAATAAACCTTCTATTCTGAAAACCTTCCTATTCGGAAATCCTATTCGGAATAATCTGGAGAAATGTTTCCGAGACTTCTAAAACAGCTTTAATCACCGATTTTTGATCCAAAACCACAAAAAGTTTTATGATTTTTACCAAAATAAGCTAAGCCCAATCCTTATCAATCAATCCCAATAACAAAAACACCAAAAACAACAAGATTCAAGATTGATTTTTTCTTAAGATCACTAATTGATTCAAAAACTAAAAAAGCAACACAATCCTTACCTTAAATCACCCCATAGCTCTTGATACCAAATGTAGAATATTGATAACCTATGAATCTATGAAGTGGGTTGATGTTTTCTAGTGAGAGAAACTAGAGAGAGAAAGTGAGAGAATATGTGAAAGATTTTATTAATATGAAATGTGAATAGAACAACAACCAACCCCTTTCCTTAGTGGAAAGGGGTATTTATAGTACCAAGCTAAACATGGGCTTGGGCCGGTCCATGACAAGCCCATGGACCGGTTCTTACTTAAGTTAATAAGTAACTAACAACTATTATCTAACTACGAGCTATTACAACATGAATATTATTGTGGAGTGACCGATACTTCTAATATACGTAAAAACGTATTTCTAACATTCTTATTCAGCTTTTTAATTAATATAATTTTTTTAAAGCCTTGCCAGTTTATTTAAATTAGTTTAAATCTAGTTTTTAGTTTAATTCAACTTTAATAAAGTTTTTTATAAATCTCGTTTTATTAAGTTTTAAAAAGTAATTAAAAATATTTTTAATTACTTTTATAATTTTGAATGTTTTTAAATTTAGTTTAAATTTTATTTAATATAAATTAGTTTAGTTTAAAAAGTTTTTAGTTTAAAATTAAGTTAGTTTAAGATAACTTTAAACTAGTTTTCATTAAAAGTCTTTTTATTTTTCTCATCAATTTAGTTTTAAATTTTGTTTAAGTTTTCAAAATAGTTTTTATTTAAATTAGTTTAAAATAGATTTCTCATTTGTTAATTAATTAATTAAATAGTTTTAGTTTAAAAATATCAAAATTACGTTTCACCAAGAACAAATAAGTCTTACGTCATATCCAAAATCAATTCGAGTGAGTCAAGGAAAAACGAACATTAATTGGACTTAAAAATTCTAGTATTAGTCATTCTAAATAAATCATTCTCTCCTCGTTGTTAACTGGGCCAGTAATCATGAAACCAATGAAGTTGTGACCAAGTGCCACCATTCTGGTAAGAAATCATCGACTTGACGAACAGCACCTGGAACAAACAATGGGCGTGAGAATGATGTGGTAAGGAAGTTAGAATGGAATGTGTAAATTTTTAGCATGTTTATATGAAATGTAGATATCTCAACATCAGACATCCGAAAATTGCTATGAATCTATAGACAAAAAGCAATAGATCCTTCTTCCTTGATAAAAGGAGTCAGTTACTTGTAAATATCTAAACATTGTCACTAATTTTCACTAAGGTTATCAAGTGAAATTGTGTACCCCTTAGGATTCTTCTAGTTAGAGATGCATAGAGGGATTCTCCAATCCAGTCACAGGTTGAGTAGGGGAATGCATACCTGGAACATGGGGTGAACCGTTGGCTTTTGAGACACGCTTTTGTCTGAACTTTGGTGGCTCCAATGGGTCGACAGGCATTTCCATCATCCTAATAATTATCTCCTTTGCATCTGATTTAAATGCAGTCGATTGTTGTGAAGGTTTGTAATAAACTACGGCTTTCGAGATTGAGCCTGAATATTTTTGGGATGTGTTACACTTAACCTCATGCCCACAATCTTCTCAAGAGTTGCTTTAGTTTGATCCCTTGTCTCTTCAATCTCCTTTTTCTTATCGTCATCCTCCTCATGTTCCTTTTTCATCAAACCTTGGACATAATATCTATGTGCCGTGAATAAACAATCTATCTAGAATTTTCATTGTGCTTCACAATAGCGTCAAATGAAAAATTTCCCTTGTCATCGCCAGTCACAGGTAACATCGTTTGCCCAACATATGAATCCCCATGTTCAAGATGTATGCATCATACGTTCCATATTTTGTAGTCCTATAATTTCTGAATTAAAAAAGACCAGGAGCCATGGCTCCACAAGAACAACCAAATGAGTATTCAGCGAAGACACCCTAATAGTTACAATACATCTGGATACATAGTTTGAATTTTGTGATAAAACTTAATTTTTTTACTTTCGAGGTCATACTTATGTTGGTTAACTGAAAGTCACAGATTTAACACCACCATTTTAACAAATACATATTCACTTTTTGCAAGTTCTTATCTTGGCGTTGAAAGTTAGCTTTACTAACCTGATAAAGGCAATATCTCTGCCTTCAACTGAAAAAAGGCTACTAACCGCCTTAGGAACACCAAGAAACGTCCCTCCATTTTTCATTATTGCTTTATTATACTTGGCACACCACCTTCGCCCATCGGTGGAGGGGCTTCCACCCATTTCATGAAGTGTAGGAAGTAGATAGCGCCAATTGAGTGTGGAACCACCAACAATTTCTTGTTACCAATTATTATCTACATTAGCTCAATGTTGATTTTCAGTCTATCAAATGCTTAGAAAATCTAAAAAAAATTCTAAAGGTATCTACCATACCATTTATAATAACACTTTGATTTATAGTCATCTATGTAGCTTGATGATATGTTCTTGCAGCAAGTTTAAAACATATTCAGTTCATTGATGGTTATACTACTAAGGAACCTCCATCGGCGTCGTACACTCCACCACTATCACCTCTTATATCAATAAAACTGTGATGAAGTCTACCGATGGAAGCCATTTGTGGTTGATAAACTACCTAAATACACTATCATTACCCAATAAAAACTACCTAAATGCGCTATCATCAAAACCGTTTGGCCTTCTTTTTTAAGAGACATAACATACAAATTTTGCGCAGAAAACACAACAAATAAACTAAGTGTGGGGATTACTTTAAGGGTTGTTTGGGCAGATTTGGTTTAAGAGTTCAAGAGGCAACAGTTTTCTATTAATACCCTTAATAGATGTAAGTGATTGAAATTTGCACAATGTGTGGCCCAAACCCTTTATGATTCTTGAATTCGACAAATAACCAGCAGGTGTAATTTTTATCTATAATTGTTAATAAAAATGCTCATCTGAAAAACAATTTATAGTCCCATACTTACATTTGTATACGATTTTATAGCAAAAACAATAATGAGCAACACGATTACTCAACCAACCACCCCTTTTATTTTATTAACAGCCTCAGGCAAACACTTCAACTGTGAATCCTGGGTTTGTGATCAGTACATACAACCAGAAAGAAAGAAACAATGATTCAATGATCTTCAAAGCAAGATCATAGATCAAGAACAAAAACTAGATCAACAATGGCAGAGTTTTAGAGAAAACAACGAAAACAGAATAAGATAACTAAATACAACTAAACGTATACGAAGCTTAAATAGGAGTTGACTAGGGCAAATCTATACTTTCATCAGCTTGGCAAATATAGCCCCTCAACTATCAACACCTGCACAAAACAAGCAACACAAAAAATACAAAGGAAAAATAAAAGGAAAAGTTACCTTACTTACCCTTGGACTTTTAGTCACTTGTGAACTTAAACTTAATACCCCCTCTTAAGTTGACTTGTGATACAGATCAACAAGATTTAACTTATCACAAAGAAATCTGTAATCTTTGATAGACAAGCCCTTAGTAAACAAATCAGCCACATTGTCCTCAGATTTGATCTTCAGAGTTTTAATCAAACCTGCTGACACTTTTTCCCTAAGGAAATACAAATCAATTTCAAAATGTTTTGTCCTTTCATGAAATACAGGATTAGCAGCAATCTGGATAGCAGAGCTGCTATCACAATTGATGGAAACAGGTAAGCAAATATCAACTTTAAGATCCTTCATGATCTTAAGTATCCACATTCTCTCACAAGCAACACTATTCATAGCTCTATATTCAGCTTCAGCTGAAGATTTAGCTAAAACAGATTGCTTTTTACTTTTCTAGGAAACAAGATTATTTCCAAGATACACAGTATAACCAGTCACAGACTTTCTAGTGACCTTGCACTTAGCTCAATCAGAGTCAACAAATGCAGTAAGACTTAAATCATTGTTTTTCATAAATGAAATACCAGTTCTAGGGGAACCTTTAAGATATCTAAGAACATGAAAAGCAAGCTTTAAGTGAGACTTATAAGGATCATGCATGAAATGACTAAGACAGTGAACAACATAGGCAATATCAGGTCTAGTTAAAGTGAGACAGATCAACTTTCCCACAATCTTTTGATAACATGTTTTATTATCAATAGGAACATCATGTTCTATAGCAACCTGTTCCTTCTTCCTTTTTGAGGAATCAGGTATAGGAGCTTTAGTTGGCTTACATGCCAACATACCATACTCAGCAAGTAACTCAAGACAGTACTTCCTTTGATTAAGCATAAGACCGTGATTAACATCAAGTACTTCAATTCCTAAGAAGTACTTAAGCTTTCCAAGATCTTTAATTTTGAATTTAGAGCTCAAGTAATTCTTAAAGTCGTTAATAACTGATTCATTATTACCAGTTATAATGATATCATCAACATACACTAATAAAGCCACAAAAGAGTCATTCTCAGTTTTGGTAAAAAGAGAAACATCACTTTTACTTTGTAAAAATCCATTCTTAACAAGCACACTTGTCAATTTTTCATTCCACTTTCTAGGTGCTTGTTTAAGACCATACAAAGATTTAGTAAGTCTACAAACTTTGTTATCAGCTGACCCATATCCCTCAAGAAGAGTCATATAAATCTCTTCATCTAACTCTCCATATAGAAAGGCATTATTGACATCTAATTGATATACAGGCCAAGCATAATGAACAACAGCAAAGAGAAGACACCTCATAGTAACAATTTTAACAACTGGAGAAAAATTTTCTTCATAGTCTATGCCCTCTTTTTGACTAAACCCTTTGGCAACAACTCTAGCCTTAAATCTTTCAACCTCACCACTGGATTTATACTTAACCTTCCACAACCATTTACAGGCAACAGCTTTTCTACCTGGAGGTAGATCAACTATTACCCAAGTATTGTTTCTGTTAAGAGCATCCATCTCTTCATTCATAGCTTCAATCCATTTAGGATTTTTCACAGCTTCTGAATAAGATTTGGGCTCATGAATCTTGTTCAGGTTATTAGAAAAATAAAGTTGTGTATAGACAGATTGGCATAGCTAATCACACTAGTTATATCATACTTAAACCTTTTATCCATCTCATAATTGTCAAACTTAGCAGGCAATTTAACAGGTCTACTAGACCTTCTTACCTCTGACCTTTATGGAATATTAACATTTTCAGACTCAAACATTTGTTTAAAATCTACAAATTCATCACCCTCAGAGTTATAATCATCATCATCTAAGATAATGTCATCTCCATTATGACTTCCTATAATACCACCTAGATCATTCTGGCTGTTGTCTTTTTGGTCTATATTAGACTCTTTGACAACCCCCCTAGAATGTCTGGCAACAGCAGGAGATGTATCACTAGACACATCTGCTAAGTCAAGAGTCACACTATTATCTATATCACCTTCGTTGTCTCTCTTATCATCATAGGGTTCACTTGACATTGTTTCTACTAGGTCAAAAAGTTTTGACTGTTAACACCATTTTCCTCAAAAACCAAATCTTTAACTAACACATCATTTTTAAAAGGGTAAACAGTCTCATAAAACTTCACATCTCTAGAAAATAAGAAAGTTTTAGTTTCAAGATTATAAAGTTTATAACCTTTTTTAGTATTAGAATACCCCAGAAAAACACATTTATCAGACCTAGAAGAAAATTTATCAAAATTGTTTAAAACTGTTGCAAAACACAAACACCCAAAACTTTTAAGCAAAGAGAGACTAGGAGACACTTTGTAAATCATTTCATAGGGACTTTTTCCAGATAACACAGAGGTAGGAAGCCTGTTAATAAGGTACATAGAAGTTAAAATACATTCAGACCACATGTTTAAAGGAATGCCCCCTGAAACATGAGGGCTCTAGCAACATTAAGAAGATGCCTATGTTTTCTTTCAAGGGTTAAGTCTATATATTAGTAATGTACTTTAAATATTTTACACATCTAGATAACCAACGTACTATATTACCAATTTAGTATATTAACTTTCAAAATTGTTTTATTATCAACAATATGGTGACCTACTACCGGTTGAACAGGTAAAATTGATTGATTGTCATTTTTATTAAAAAAATTTGCTTATATCGTTGCTTACGTGGCATATCTTATTTGTTAATTTGTCTTATCATTAGTATATCATCTTCATCAATATCCAACTGTGGCAAATTTTCAAAACTTATCCGTTTTATGTGAAAATCAAAGTAAAACTAGAAGCCCATTCCTATCACAAAGTAAAACTAGACGCAAAAGACAAGAAACACATACACAAAGAAAGGTTTTGTTTCTGGTCACTATGCTAGCCGATCCCTCTTCACCATCTACTAAACGAACAAGATTTACTACGGACCATCTTGCCAAGAAATAAAAACAGTCCGATTTCAACAACAAGAAACCATTCTCGTGAACCACAATAAGATCTACCATTTTATCAACGAGTATAACAGATTTAAAATGTATTTACACATCATAACCCATCATAGATTTCAAACAGGAAACGAACTGTTATGATGTATTGTTAAATTTTGATCGTGTGTGTTCACGGATCTAGAATATACAGCAAGAGGAAGAGCGGTTGAGCAATGATGGCTGAGCAGCGATGGCTGAGCAATGGTGGCTGAGCAGCGACGGCTGAGCAACAGTGCCAAGTTGTAGCCGAATTAAGCTAACATCCCACAGATGAGCTCTTATGATGTATTGTTATATTTTCATCTTGAAATTATTGAATGGCTTTTTGGTTGAGATTTGAGATAGAAAGGAAAGCGAAGTGATTTATATGTACACACAGTGCCACAGGTGAGAGAAATTGTGTTTGATAATGATAATGAGGTGAAATTAAAGAAAGTGCAAATTAAAAGAGTGTATATGTAAAATAAAAATTAATTATTTATTTAGATGAAAAATTATCAGGTCATAATACCTATATTTAACAAATCTAGCCGGTTTTATTGGTCATATTAGTAATATGTGTGGTTCGTTACCTATATGTGTAACAGTTTGAAAGTATATTGCTAATATATGGATTTAACCCTTCTTTCAACTACACCATTTTGTTGTGGTGTATATACACAAGAGGTCTGATGAATAATGCTATTAGATTTGACAAAATTTTCAAACATATGATTAACAAATTCAGTGCCATTGTCACTTCTAAACACTTTAACAGAAATATCAAATTGGTTATTAATAAGATTGTAAAATTCAACCACTTTTTCAAAAACCTCATCCTTCCCCTTAAGTAAATACAACCAAACAACTCTAGTGTAGTCATCTACAATAGTAAGAAAAAACCTAAACCCTTCCCTACTCTTAACCTTATAGGGCCCCCCAAACATCCAAGTGAACAATGTCACCTAAATGTTTAGTCTTATGATCACTAAGTGGGAAAGGTTCTCTGGTCTGCTTAGCCTTGTGACACACATCACAAGGCTGAGTATCATCAAGACCATCAATCTGAAGTGTATCCTTTAACACAATCAAGACTTGATCAGATGGATGACCAAGCCTATTGTGCCAGACGCACTTAGATAACAAACAAGATGTAATTTTACTAATAAAAAAATTTCCTACCTGAATCAAATAAGTACAAGCCATTATTCTCACTACCAGTCCCCAGGAGGGACTTTTGAAGAGAAGCCTGAACAAAACATTTAGATTCAGTGAATGAAACAACAAACTTGTTATCTTTAGCAAGTTTATGAACAAATATCAGACTGACTTTGTATCCAGGTACCACCAACACATTTTTCAAGTTAATTTTATCTGCAAGCTTATAATTTCCAACAAATTTAACCAATTCAATAGTTCCATTTGGGTGAGACACAGTTATATTCAAATGAGAGACATTTATAACATCAGTTAAATGATCAACAGAAAAAGTCATGTGTTGAGAGGCACCAGAATCAAAAATCCAGCCAACATAAGTACTATAAGTACTGATATTAGAGTTGTAATTAAAAAACTTTCAAGTAACAAAATTAATCACATGATTAGAGAAAGTAATAGTACCAGCAGCACCAGACTGCAACTCACTATTGTCAGGCTTAGAACCAATCAAAGCCATTAATCTGTTAATTTGATCTTGAGTAAAAGGCATAGAGTTTCGTGTACTTAGATCATTCTTAACATAAGCAGAAGTAGTATTAACACCACCAGATGATGAAGAAGTATTAGAATTAACTCCACCAGGTGTTCTTTTCTTGAATCCTGGTGGATACCCATTAAGCTCAAAACATCTATCAATGGTGTGACCAGTCATATTACAGTGCTTACAAGTCAAGTTATTATTTCTAGTAGACCCTCTCCCTTGAGAAGATATATTGTTGTTATTATTGTTAGACCAATTAGATGGTCTAGCAGTAAATGTAGAAGAGTTGGGTCTCACTAGAGAATTATGAACCATGTTATTTTTATGAGATTCAACCCTAGATAGGGTAGCAAAAGCAGATTTCACATCTGGTAAAGGATCAGAAGTCAGCAATTGACTTCTTACAACACTGAAAGTGTCATCCAATCCCATAAGGAACTGCATCAATCGCAACAAAATATTATGACCCTTAAGTTGAGGAGCACCCTCACAAGTACAATTAGGCAAGTTAACCAGGGAGTCAAATTGCCTCCATAAACTGTTGTAGTTGTGATAGTACTCAGACAAAAAAGATCTAGATTGAGTAAGAGAACATATTTTAAAATGCAAATTATATATCACATAACCATCAATTTTATCATATGTTTCCTTAAACTCATCCCACACATCTTTAGCACTTTTAGAAAAAATTTGCCCCTGATACAATTCAGAGGAAATACAACCAAGAATCCAAGACAAATCAACAGCATTACATCTATCCCATTATTCCTGTAACCCCTCATCTTCCTTATCTCTTTCACAAGTACCATCAATAAAACCCAACTTATTTTTAGTATGTAAAGCTAGTTTGAAAGCAGCAGCCCAAACTTTATAATTTTCAGTACCAGTAAGTTTAGTTGTCACAATTGGGTGACCATTAGTATCAGTTGGGTGCAAATAAAGAGGGTCATTAGGGTGTATGACAGTCTCAGTATTCTCATCATCAGTATCACTAACATCCTTATCACTTTTCTTGTCACCAGACATGATGACACAAGCAAGAAGGCAAAATCAACAAAAATAGAAAAAACCCCCTTGTAACTCCTCTACAAGCAACTACCAAGAACCACACAAGAAAACTGAATCAACCTCCAAGAACTAACTAAAGCCCTTCGACACCTAATCACCCACTAAACAACCTAAAAACCAAAAGATCAAAGGAAGAGAGGTATTACAACGCGCGCGCAACAACAAGCCACCAACAAAGATCAATGAGATCAAGCAGATCTCACAAAACAACCAAGCACAGCGGAAACACAACCTGGAAAATTAGTTATAACAGAATAACTAATTCACCAACAAAACTATACCTTCAATCAAAAAACCCTAATTTCTGATTTTAGGGTTTCTTGATAAAACTTACCAGAAAAGCAATTAAACCAAATTAATTGCTCAAGAACCCAAGAAAACACCACAAGACACCAAGAATCAGAAAACCCATAATTTTTAGAAACCCTAAAAATTTTAATCGAATAAAAACCCAAACTGAATTGAACCAAAACACGATTAACCACCAGATTAATCAAGATCTTTAACAAAACCAGTTTGAAGGAAAAAAACCAGATATCAAGAACCAGGCTCTGATACCATATACGATTTTATAGCAAAAACAACAATGAGCAACACAATTACTCAACCAACCACCCCTTTTATTTTATTAACAGCCTCAGGCAAACACTTCAACTGTGAATCCTGGGTTTGTGATCAGTACATACAACCAGAAAGAAAGAAACAATGATTCAATGATCTTCAAAGCAAGATCACAGATCAAGAACAAAAACTAGATCAACAATGGCGGAGTTTTAGAGAAAACAACAAAAACAGAATGAGATAACTAAATACAACTAAACGTATACGAAGCTTAAATAGGAGTTGACTAGGGCAACTCTATACTTCCATCAGCTTGGAAAATATAGCCCCTCAACTATCAACATCTGCTCAAAACAAGCAACACAAAAAATACAAAGGAAAAATAAAAGGAAAAGTTATCTTACTTACCCTTGGACTTTCAGTCACTTGTCAACTTAAAATTAATAATTTGCATAACTACTTTAAGTTCTAAATCAGATAATCCTATATGCGATTTGGATCAGTAAAAAAGACCTAAAATGGTTTAATTCAAATTCCAATAATCAGTCAATCTAAAAGACCGTGAGCAGTTTTAAGGGGGTTTCTGGGATTTGTTTGTTACAACTGCTTATTTGCATGTTAGTTTACTAATCTTATTAGTGAAACATTGTAAAACTTTTCTACGTAGTGAACAAAAAGCATTTATAGACACAAGGCAGTTTGGCGACTCAATCAGACCCAAAAAAGAAACTACCCTTTTAAATCCTTACCCAGTCTGTCCATCTTACGACCTTTAGCGTCGTCACATATGTTAGATTTGCCAATCTAAGAATGAGGATAAGGCTTAATTAAAGTGTTATGAAACAAAGCTGTAAAATTAATAATACTAATGCAATCACCAAAATAAGATAAACAATAAATAATTAGAAAAACACAATGCGAGAAAAGCCCAAATTCAAAAAAGCATACAAACCTAATTCGAAAATTGATGTTGCATAATAAATTAAGGCCGAATGGCTTTTTGATGCACAAAGTAGGGATTTTTACTGGACATATGCAGTGACGAAGCCAGGATCTTCGTTAAGGGTGGGCCAAAGACAAATCTAGTACTTTGAACAACGAAATAACATTGGTTAAAGTTGAGATCATACTAATCGTAATTCACTAATTTAGTAATAAGATGAAAACAAATATGAAGCCTCCTTTTAGACAACTCATGGGTCATGACAAATGAATGTTAAATCATGTATTAAAAATGTTTTGAGACCATTTTACGTCAAAGTAAATGCAAATCGATAGTAAGCCTTGAGCTATCTAGACATCCTTTGGATCGATTTAAGTAGAAGACTTCTAATCAACATAAAATAAGCCAAAAATAAGCGGGGACTAAGTCACTAAACTTTAATGCTATTAATGTAACAAGTATGCTGCTATTTTTAAGACATTCTTTGTACTAAAAAGATGTTAATGTAACAAGTATAGTGAAGTTTATAACAGTCAAACCACGTATAAATAAATCAGTAAGTAATCTTATACAAAAATAAAAATAAGTATCGAAATTTATATGTACGTGATAAACTATAACAGTTGAACTACAAACTTTGTCTATCTTCATTTATTCAGATATAGCTTAAACCCTATTGGGTGGGCCAAATATCTACGTAGTATTAGCTAACCAAATTGTTAGAGTTTATAACCTGTATATACATTAGATAAGATTTTGTAGAAATTTTTGAGGTGGCCTTGGCCTACCCCACACATATATGAGCTCCGTCCCTAGGGTTCGGTGTTTTTCTTTTGGCTTGATTTAGGGTTTGCAAATAGAGAATTACGAATTACGAATTACGAATGATATAAGAGAATAATATTCATGGTGATATACCAGGGGTTTTAGTTTTGATGTTAGCTTGCCTTTATTAATTTAATTTTGTAGATTGGTATCAAAACTATTAGCCTGTCATATTGGCTGAGGCTCTCTGCATTGGTCTCCAAGACCCATGTTCGATTCCCACAAGTGACAGTTTTTGTATAATTTTTGAAATTACTTAAAATCTGTTGAAAAATAAATAGTGATGGACGTGGAATAAAGGAATGATTAGTCAGCATGATAATGTGGCATTTCCCTCCTGCTATATATAATGTAAATATATATATATATATATATATATATATATATATATATATATATATATATATATATATATATATATATATATATATATATATATATATATATATAGATATATATATATATATATATATATATATATATATATATATATATATATATATATATATATATATATATATATATATATATATATATATATATATATATATATATATATATATATATATATATATATATATATATATATATATATATATATATATATATATATATATATATATATATATATATATATATATATATATATATATATATATATATATATATATGATGCTACTTTAATGATAATTAATTTGTTAGTGTGTTAGCTTTTACTTACAGGCCCTCATTAATCATCGAGAACAAGTTCTCGCCTATCATCAACTCGGCTGTAGTGAGCTTGCCCTTTGCTGGTGCTTTCTTGTTTATGTGGTTTGAAAGGAGCAAGCGTGACAACCTGCTTTGTACTTTGGCCGCCTCATCTTCTTCTACCAACATCAGTATCTCCTTAGGTGTCGTCTCGGGAGTTTTTGTGATCTGGGAGAAAGATGGTGTTGTTTTCAGAGATTTTGGTGGCCTTGTCCCTCTTGTTTTCCTTTTTGCCTTCTCTTCTTCCTCCAGTTTCTTCTTTTGGCTTTCAATCGCCTGACGTTCCAACTCGAGGCAATATTGATCTAGGCATTCATCGAATTCTCGGTCATTTTCAAATTCCCCTGACAATGGTTCGTCGGTGTAAACTGTCTTATGAGCCTCGGCTAACATTGCTGCTTCTTTAGTTGATTTTGGTTGGTTAACCAACCCTACTTCTGTGAGCACTTCCTCATTTGCAGTTTCTTTTTCTATATCCATTTCCTTTTGAGCGATTTCCTCTTCCTCTGTTTGGATATTGTCAAGAGTAACTGGCGGTTTTTCTGAAATAGAAGTAACATCTTTGCTTTTGCCATCATCCGGAGAGGTTTCCTCCCAGTCCGCGAAATCTACATCGAGCCCATCGTCCTTCATTCTATTGACCATCTAGTATTGTTTACATAGTCCAAGATGTATCATCATTTTCAAACTTTTTCATACCTTCTTTAAGTGTTTCAGCAAGCACTTTCCTTGCATCATAGATCACTTCAAATCGGTCGATACTTTTTTCAATGAACTCCTTCATAGAAAGAAGAATATTGTTAGTGTATTATTAAGCTTTCATATATGATAGTATTGTACGATACTTGATCTCTATACAATATATGATATCATGTATCGTATATGATAAGCATAAAGCATATATGATAGATCATATATGATACATGGACATCATATATGATACATGGGTATCATATATGATAAGCATAAAAAATAGAGATCGAAAATGATGCATTTAAATCATATACGAAAATCAAAAAAGAATTTTACCTCTACTGTTGCTGGGATTCTGTCTTTAATTGGTTCAACATAAAAATCATTGTTTATGTACATATAAATCCCCATATGGACATCAGCCTCGTTGTACTCATCTTGATGTTGTAGCTTCCCCAAACATTGATTTTTCATTTCGTCTTGTATTCTCAACTTCATCAACCGACCGTTCCAGCTTCTTATTGCTGTTCTTCTACGTTTAACGGCCATATCTGGGAAGTAAGTTGAGTCCAAGTACAGCAGCTGTGAAAAGAACAAGTGTGTTTTGGTTAAAGACGATGAAAACATACAAAGTAAGTTTGAAATTAAAAAAAAAGTTGGTTTTACTTACACACAAGAAAGTAGCAGGTCCGTTGTATCATCTTTTTCCACCTTGTTTGTTCCACTTGCTTTTGCTTTTCTTCAGGCATTCTAGTATATAGGAAGACCAGTCGATCTCATTAATGTTGTGTTGGTCTCTGACCTTTTTCAAAATTTTCAAAAGGACTTTCCCGCCAGAGTCTAAGTTGCACATTGTGCCACCAAAGAGCATAAGGAAGTTCATTATGAAGGTGAAGTCTGCTGCGTTGGTCGACTGGATCCTTTTTGTAATTGTTGTTGGGCTTGGTTTTAATGTGTCGTATTGAGCCTTCCATTCTTCGATGAAAGGATCAACGTTTTCCCTTTCCAGCAGTTCATTAAGAAATATCGTCCCCATCGGGACACCAAGCATTTGTTGCACCCTTTCTCTTGTTATTTTGATCGATCCTTTGGGAAATCTCAGTTCCATGCTTTGCGCATGGAACTTCTCGACAACATGGTACAGAAGGTGTGAAGACAGCTCGTCTATGGGAAACTCAATGTACCTCTCAAACCCGATTTGTTTCAGAACTTTCTTTCTCTCATCTGACAATCCCGAGGTTGCTTCAAACAATGATTTTGGCGAGCATCTGGTCAATACAGTAGGGTATACCTTTGGCTTCTTCTGTTTCGTAGGACCTCTACCCTTCTTTTCCTTTACCAAAACCATTTGGTTATCGTCGTCATCTTCTTCAGTTTTGTATCTTTTTGACTTGTTGCCTTTAGAAGGCGAAGGTTTAACAACTATCATCTTTGACGTGCCAACTGCATGTACAAGCGCGTTCTCCTCCTCCTCGTCGTCAGTTTTGATTCTCTCATCCATTAGCTCATCTTCTTCTCCTTCTTCGCTTGATTCTTCCGGTGGAGGTGTTTCTTTTTTTCCGGTTGTTTTTCTGCCCCCGCTTTAGGTTTGCCTTTGTCTTTTTGTCCCTTTCTATGGACATTTTGATTCCTGCGTTTGTCCCTATTTCCTTTTTCGTCTTTTTTATCCTTCTTTTCCTCTTCAGAAAAGCTCGTTGTGTTGCAAAATAGATTGAAATGTGTTAGTATTATACAATCATCATATATGATACATAAATATTTTCTTCAGAGTGTATGATATATCGTATTTGATAAAATTATCATTAATTGTTTCCTTTTTTTTATTTTTGAAGGGTTGATGAACTTGATCTTTGTTATTTTCTTCAAAACGTCTTCCACCCCCTCTTCTTTCTCAGATGCCTCATCTTCCTGGTCTTCATCATTCTCCTCGCTACTTTCACCCTCATCATTGACATCGTCTTCCCCCTCGTATTCCTCATCTCCCTCGTCTTCCCCCTCGTCTTCCTCATCTCCCTCGTCTTCCCCCTCGTCATTTCCCTCTGGCTCTTCTTCGTTTTCCTCATCCTCGTTACCTTCTTCTATCTCGGGTTCTTCAGACTCGGGTTCTTCCTCTACATATTCTTCCCCGCTGCTGATTATTTCGTCTTGTGACTCACTTTCTTATACATTTTTACAGAGCAAAGAGTTGTTCATTAATGTATGTTTTTTCTAATGAAGTAATATGATACAAAGTATATTTTTCTTACGTTGTGTACACTCGATTGGCTTTTCCACTTTCTTTGTTCTGACAACCGTTTATTCTTTGGCCTTTGCTACAACATTTTTCTTTTTTTCTTTAGCTTCAGCGCCAGCTTTGGCCTTGCCCTCGGGTTCTTTTTCTTTTTCCTAAACGGTAGCTCTCTCCTTGAGTTTTATTTTCTTTGTAACTGCAAATGAAAAAAACTTATCAAATATGATACTTATTTTTGCTTTATTATTTTTTTACTTCTTTTTAGTTGCATCAGTTTACCTAAGATTCCTCCACGAGGTTCTACTTTCTCTTTTTCGTTTGTTGTAATTTGTTTATCTGCAATAAAAGTGTAAAGTTAGACAAAAGTACATCTGTTAATGCTATGTATGATGCATGACTTATCGAATATGATTCATTAGTAACATATATGATACGTTAGTGTCATTATGATGCAACTTTTTCATTATCACATATCTATATATGATATATCATATATGATAAGTTTTTATCATATATGATGTATCATTTTATCAACTATGAAATATTGTATAACATATATGATAAGTGCTTATCATATATGTTTTTCAATCCTACTTCTGCTTTTTATTGCTCGTCAAATATCAAGCATGATACATCATATATGATAAGTAATAACCGTTTTTTAGTATATCGTTTTCTCCTCGACTCACTCGAACTGAAATCCAATTTTAATGTAAAGATTAATTGTTTTTGGTTAATAATAATTGTTTGGTAATCTATGTCTATTTAAACTAAAATGGGGAAAATTATTTAGGCTAAGGAATATATAAAAATAAAAGCGCAATTAATTCACATAATATTAATCTAAAATGCAATATAATTAAACTACAATTTAAATTCTAGATGCAACAAGACTAAACTATAATTAAACATATTAATTAATCTAAATGCGAAATTAATCTAAATGCAAGCACGTAATAACAAGTAAAAGTGACAAAAAATGAAATCACAAAGATAAACTTAAAAATAAAGCGTAAAGCTTCAACCTTTTTAGCTTATTAATCTCTTAGATGATAAAGCTTGAAGCTTTATATACTAATAAGCTTAATAATCTCAAAAAGGTGTAAACTTTATACTAATAACAAGCTTATCAAAATGAAATCTAGTTTCTAAACCTTTTAAATCTAATTTTAAAACAATAATAACTTCTGAAACTAACTAAACCAATTTTATAAAAGAGATATTTTTTGAAAATAATTTAAACTCTAATTAATTATACTAAGACGATTAAGCTAGAAAAATAAAAGGAGGGAACTTTGGTACCCGTGGTCCGTAGAAAACGCTCTAAAACAACATCAACATAATCAACAAACATGGCTCGTAAAGTACTCGGCCTACCAAATCAAGAAAATACGGCCCGTAAAGTACACGGCCAACCAAATCAATGTCAAACCGCACAACTACCACAACTATCACCAACCAAACGCTCTAAATACCAACCAAATTTATCAAAACAATAAGCTTCTCTTCAAAAGTGATAAATCGATTCGTCGAGATCAAAAGAACAAAAGAGGTTAGGAATATTAAGCAACAATTAATATATGATTATGATGAATACTAATATATCTAATCTATTTTATAGGTTTTATAAAAGTACTTAAAATTTAAGCTAGAAACAAGAGATCTACAATTATAAAAAGTGAATCTAAGATGAAAATAAATTTAAGCTAGATTAGTTAACTACTTCCAAAAATTTAAAGATGTAAACTAAATAATATAAAAGCAACTAATTAAAAACTAGCTTATAAATAAGTTGTAAGCCTAAGATTAGAACTTATGAGATTTAAAAAGCTAAAAAGCTAATTAAATAAATGCTCCAACAATAAGCTAGATCTAGGAAAATAAGGCAACAATATAAAAGCAACTAATTAAAAAGCTAGCTTATAAATAAGTTGTAAGCCTAAGCTTAGAACTTATGAGATTTAAAAAGCTAAAAAGCTAATTAAATAAATGCTCCAACAATAAGCTAGATCTAGGAAAATAAGCCCACAATAAGCTTGACATAAGATGACTTATTTCAAACTTATATATAAATCTTAACTTATTTGGAAAAAGTTATGAAAAACTAATCCCAAAATAATAAGCTAGATTATTAAGAAAAGATAAAGAAAGGTAGAATGAGAATAAGCAAAGAGAATAAGCTAAAACTTGAATTTTATTAAAAGTGAAAAATCTTATTGAATAAGCTAGTACAAGATTTGAAAGAGAAAAATAAAAAAACTATGTGTAAACTATTATAATGAAAAAACTTGATGAAAGAAAAACTAGTGAAAAATAAGGGGAGAGGGGGACTTTATATAGAGCCAACATTGGGGGTATTTAAGTCATTTACTAGCTAATTTTTGCTTGGAGGCTAAGCATATGGGAGCACATGCCTGCACCTTCTTATCATAAGCCTGACACACACCCAGCTTGTGTTGACATGCGCCATATGCCACGTGTCATCCCCTGATTGGTTTGAAAAGCTGAGTCAACTGCCACCTCGTCATTCTCTGCCACCTCTGTCATTCTCTGCCACCTTGTACCAGCACTAATGCACTAGATCCCATCAAAAATTCGCAGTTAAGCATGCTTGGGCGAGAGTAGTACTAGCCTGGGTGACCCGCTGGGAAGTCCAACACTAAAAAATTCATAGAAAATAAACCGTGAGGAGATACGACGCAAGATCGGGACCGTTGGCTTCGTAATTTTGTGCTCTTCAATGTGGTTTATTAGTGGATAACTTTGGAGATTGGCAAAAATAGTCCTTGTTGTAAAATATTTATCAAATCTTCGTCTTTAGCCCTCCAAACTTCATTCTTTTGGCACTTTTGGTCCTTTGACTTTATCTTTGACCTTTTTCTTCGATAAATGTCCGTGAAATCTCGTGTTTTCTTTCCTTTTGATCTTTTGTACCTATTTTACAACAAAAACACAAACCACGCATAATTCCAACATTTACGATACTGATTACACGTTTTGGTCTCGTTTTTCATTGTTTTAAGTGGTAAAAGGATAAGTGTTTACACACTTATTAATAAGATTTTATCATATATGATGTATCATTTATCAAGTTCGAAATTTTGTATAACATATATGATAAACGCTTATCATATATGATGTTTCTTTTATTTCAACCTAGATGATTATATACACATGCAAGCAATATTAAAACACATAAAGTCAGTTAAAACTAAAAATGACGCTTTGTATGTTAGATCTATTATAATCAACATATAATCATAGAAAAAGCACAGTAAAAGCTTAAAAATCTAGAAAAAGCATAGAATAAGCAGAATATGCATAGAATAAGCTGAAATAGCATAGAATAAGCTAAAAAATGATAGAATAAGCATGATAAGCATATAAAAAGCAGTGAATCTGTATTTTTATACCTTTTTCCCTTGTTTTAATCGTATTTTTTTCTGTTTTGTTGGTAGAAGGCTCCGTTTTAGCCTTCGATTTCATCTCGAAGCTTTGATTTTGGATTTGAATCTGTTTTTTGAGATGTTTCTGGCGGTTTTTGGGGAAGAAGATGACGGTTATGGTGGTTATTGTGTGTGTTTTTGTGTGTGTGTTGTTGTATGAAATGAAATGACGGAAGAAACAAAGATAGATAGTGGTTTGTAGGGTTTGGGCGGGGTAGTGAAATGACGAAACTACCCCTCCGCTTTTTTTTGTTTTAAATGTGGATCGTTAGATGATATGTGATGGGTGGCCCAGATTTTTGGATACAAGGTATCCAAAATAACTCAGCTCTTATAATATTAACTTATCATATGGTTATTATTATAACCTTATAAATAGTTATTAATTTAATTAATTAATATTAAAAATATTATGCAAAAAGTAGGAGAAAAAGCTACAAAACTTCATGTACTATCAATAATTTCAGGAAAATTTGCAAAAAGACTCTTTCAAAGAGCTAAATAGTCAATGTAAAGAGTATTGATATATATGCCTACACATGAGACCTACAAGTATATCTATTCCATACGTTATTTGACAAGTGTCTTACACATTTTCTCTCTCATTATTTCTTCACTAATCAATTTTTTACATCAGTCAGTCACATATTTAGGCCTAATTGTAGGTCCAAATATTAGGCATACAATTCATTTTTCTAATTTAAAACGGATCAAAATCTTGTTCTTTGTAAAAATACAAAGTGAAATTATGGTAAGTGGGTAACTTGTAAGAATATGTGTAAAGCTTGACATGTGTTTATTTGTGTAAAGCATTTGTACTATAATGTTTTATAAGCAACTCGTATTTTAGGGCAACAAAAAGTATAGGCAACTGGTTTTTTTGGTAATTTTACTCCTTTTTTAGTCTAACATTTGACTGCCACAAAAGTATAATGTACAATTGGCAACTAATAATATAACGCAACTAATGTAAAAAAATTGACAAATCTAACATTATGTAAATGTTTTTATACCTTTTAACTTATTTTATAGTCAAACTTTTATATGTTTTGTATAGGGATAAGCATTTTGACACGAACCGTACCGATTCCCGGTACTCGAATCACGTCCGGTACGGGACCGAGACTACGAAATAAGGTGAAAAAAATTCAGGACCACTAATTCGGTACGGAAACGATACCAAATCGAAAAATTCTCAAAAAAGAACGAGAAATTCCCGATTTTCCGGTTCCGGTTCCGGTTCCGGTACCGGTACCGATACCCGAATCTCGTTCGGTACGGGATCGGTAAATAACTTTTTAGATCGGGTAAAAGTTAAGAGCACTAAATCAGGACGGGTTCGAGACATGATTGATCCCGAGCTCATCCCTACTTTTATACAACCTATCTTCATCTTCTTCATTTTTCATCTTTTTCACCATATTTTATATGTTTTTCACCATACATAATAAAAGGGAAAAAATTGAATGCCATAACTCCCACATTCTAACGTCATAAATTGACATCATAGTTCCACTCCACACTTTTCTCGCATCTCATATTGTTATAGATCGTCTCATATTTCTAGGTTTTCGCACGTTTTTACGTTTTACCATGTTTCGTATGTTTTTACGTTCTCGCCCGTTTTTTGCGTTTTTGTATGTTTCTTATGTTTTCGTATGTTTTTTACGTGTTCACTCGTTTTTGGTGTTTTCACCCACGTTCCTTATGTTATCGGACTTTTTTTACGTTTTTGGACGTTTCATTAAGTAAAAGAACTTAGAAGACTGACGAAACGTAAAAATAATAGATAACAAACAGAAAGACTACAAAAAACCGAAAGACAACAAAAAAAACCGAAAGACAACAAATAAACTGAAAGAAAACGGACAAAACCGGAAGAAAGCGTAAAAAAACGGACGAAACCGTAAAACTTGATGAAACCGTAGAAAGACGGACAATCCTAAATAAACGAACAGAAACGTAGAAATCGTACGGAAAAAAAAGATAACTTAAAAAACGGAAGAGAAATTGAAAGGAAACATGATAAAACTTAAAAAACTGGCGAAAACTAAAATCGGGGCTAAATGTAAAAAAGGGAAGAAAACGTAAAAAAGATTTCACGAATGTAAAAACCTAGATGTCGGAAAAAAACTGACGAAAACGTAAAAAATGGACTAAAACATAACAAATGAAAGAAAATCGGGCTCAATCGTAAAAAAACTATGTTATATAATAAACCAAAGTATTTTACAAGTATTTTGATGCAGGAAAAATTAAATTAGTTTCCTAATTAGGCACCAATGTACAAGATTTTTGATGCACATGCCATTAACCAGTTTCCATATATAACATTTAACCTAGTAGCATCTGTTTGAAAATTTTTGAAAAAATGAATTTCAAATAAGTCAAAACGTATTAGTTAATTTAGGAATTATATTTATGGCCATTATTGAGATAACGCATTTTGTTAATCCATGTACGCTCCTGCCCTAAAATAACTCTAAACATAAAACCTATATAAGCGCCCCCCCCCCCCCCCCCCACACACACACACACACCACATTTGCAGCACAAAAATCACAATGCTTGGCATCCATGTTTGTGCAATATGTTAGATCCAAAAAAACTCTATTCTTGATCTCCTTCTTTGTAATGCTCTTAGGAATTGAATGGATTTAGGTCTATTCATGCAACAACATTGATCTAAATGCTTGCACAAACATGAATTGCTCAGCATTTTAATGCTGCCAAGAATTAAATGGATTTAGGTCCATTCATGCAACAACATTGATCTACTTGCTTGGATAAATTCTGCTTAATTTTCATTCAATGAAAAAAGTGTAATTTAATGGATATTAAGCTCGGCATCCGTGTTTGTGAAAGCTATTAGATCCAAAAAACACTATTCTTAATCTCCTTCTTTGTAATGCTGGCAAGAATTGAATGGATTTAGGTCTATTCATGCAACATTATTGATCTAATTGCTAGCACAAACATGTATTACTGATTATTTTAATGCTGCCAAGAATTGAATGGATTTAGGCCCATTCATGCAACAGCATTGATCTAATTGCTTGAAAAAATAATCCATCTTCTGCTTAATGTTCATACAATGAAAAAAATGTAGTTGAATGGATATTAAGCATAAAATAATCCTTCTTTGTAATGTTGCCATATAATTGAATGGATTTAAGTTCAATCATGAAACAACATTGATCTAATCTTCATTCAATATTTATGTTAATTGAATGGATTTAGATCCTTTTTCTAATTGATCTTCATTCAATGTTTCTGTTAATTGCAGGATACAGGTAGATTGGATGATCATTGGCTTTTTAGTTGTTGCTAGTTATGTTTCTGTGAATTGCAGGATATAGGTTGATGCATAATCAACATTACTATTGGTTCATCAAGCATGATACGATTGGAATGAATGGATCAATGTAGTTGTGTATCAGCACACTTGCATTGTAAATTAATGTTGCTTGATGTGCATACTGTTATCATAATTGTTGTATTGTTATGTTTTTATATAATGACAAATTTGTTGACATTATCAAGTTTTTGAATATTGTTGTATACTTCTCTTATTATTGTCCTCATCATAAGGATTGTGTGGTGAAAACTGTCATGCCACCACTAGTAAGTAATCAATTGTGATTTATAAACGGTTTTTTATAAAATTGCATTTTTAAATAGGGTTTTCTGAACGCAGTTCACTGTAATGGAACCAAAATTTATGTTTTGTGGCTATAGTATATAGTTCACATAAACAATAACAATTTATGCATCAGATATCTTTGAATTTTTTAGAGTACATTAAATGGTTATTGAATACCACTATTGTGTGCTCTGAATATTCCTTAATACACAGAAACAATAACAACATTTACAAACATCGTATTCCTAAATTATATAAAACACACTATATTATTATAAATTACCACTATTCAGAGCACTGAATAATCCTGAATGCGAACTATTAAGCCTTTATCCATTCAATTCTACGTTTTGTTCTTAAGTATGTGTGCCATCCATATTGGGTATCCAGTGGACATTATAATACTTTTGTAAATTCAATTCTATGTTTTGTTCTTAAGCGGTTGTGATGCTATTTAAAAGATTGTAGTTTGAATACATGAAACATACTAAAAATATAACAATACTCAGAGTTATAAAACAATATAATTGTGTGGTTAGCTAGATGTGAATATTTGAAAGAAGTTGCTAGATTAGATAATTGGACTGGTCTACACTATTAATTTTTAGTATCATACTCAGTATATGTAACAAATTCATAATAAAGAGGTCAACATTGTAATGAAAAAAAATATGATCATAAACATGGATAAGTTGTATACATTTAAATAAAATGAAGCAGTAATAAAACGTAGTTATGTTTACAAAAAAAAAGGATTTTTTTTTAAAATAGTTATCAAGTTACAAATATAATCTCGGTATGATTATAAAAAATATTTTTAGTTTCAAAACAGTATTATCTTATTATAAATTATTTTTGTACAATGTTGACATTTATATAAATACAATTAAGAAATTTAGTAGTTGTTTCTCTAATTGTGAGAAGTTTGTTATGATTTGGTAAAATCATAAGCTGTCAAAATCAAATATCAAATATTGTAATTACACCAAATCAATAATTTCATGCTTATATAAATAAACCTAGCCTCTTCTTGGCAATGCACAGAAAACCCTAATTATCTTAATTTTTCTCAATAAACTTCCATTAACAATGGCTACCTATGTTGCTGGCTGCATCAATGATCTTTCCGGTGTTAAGGATAACGTGTTGCGTAGGGTTCGTGTGCTTAGTACATGGATGCAGGAGGTATACGGCAAAACTAACACAAAAATATGGAGGTGTTGATTATGGATGAGAATGTAAGCCGCAATACCCACATATTATTCTTATAGGTTTTTTTATTACTAAATGAATAACTAATGTGGTTTATGTAACTATCATTTTTCTAGAACTCAAGAATGCAAGCCATGGTGCGTATATTGGTCAACCAGTTCAAGGATAAACTGGTGGAAGGAAAGTGTGTTCTTATAAAATGCTTCACTTTAGGTGAAATCCAACCAAGGTTCAGAATGGTTGACAAGGCTCTTCGTTTGAGTTTTTTGTCTAACACAATAGTTGAACCATGTACTGACTATAATGGATCAGTCCATGAATTTGCATTTAGGGATTTTACAAGTATAACAACTCTAACACAAGAAGATCCTAGACAGTTTGTATGTAATAACACACTTCAAATTAAATTATTAGTTTTGTCCATGGATAGTTAAGTCATATGTTAATTATGGATTTACAAACTATTAACCAGATATCATCGGCCATATACGCCCTGTGAGGATTTAGATGCATAAGATAAAAATGGTAAACAAGGGAAGAAGTAAACATCCATGTTAGTCGATGCAGAGTAAGTAATGATAACATATTTACGTTGAATAATAAATAAGTTATTAGAGGTCCAATTTTTTTATCTTTTATATGATGCAGAGGTAATGAACTTCGTTGTACCATGTGGAGAGAATATGCTCAACAATTGAGTGACTATTTAAACAAATGCACCAGCCATGCTAAGATTGTGATAGTTGTTCAACTGGCCATGATGAAAACATGGGATGGTAAGTAAGATAAAATTTATGTCTTTTTAAACAATACATTATATAGTTGTGTTTATTATTAAATATACTGATAATGATTTTTGTCCTAAATTCCAGGACATATGTGTGTTCAGAATGGATACAATGCAACTAAGTTGTTTACTGATAAGAACTTTGCTGATGTGAAAGAATACTGTGGAAGATATTTTACAAGTTTATAACCTATTTATAGTTTATTTATATGCGTCCATTATTCAGTTTGAAGTGTTAAGATATTTTGTATACATTTTACAGGTTGTTCTCTAATGACAACAAAGTTGAATCTGAAAATACAATGACTCATATCTCGACTGCTTCAAATAATTCCACAAAGGATGTTTTCGTCACTGGATTCCCTCCGAGAAGTATCACAGAGCTTTTGGATGTTGAACATGTAATATTTTTAGAATTTATTTACAAATTTTGTTGGTCATAAATAATTCCATTTAAGATATATGTTTGCATGTTTTTTCTTAGGGTGTTTCGACCATCATAATTGGTACTATAATAGCCATTCACGAAGAGGAATGTTGGTGGTATCTCAGATGCAAAGCATGTAAGAAGAAATCTGTCAAGTCGTCGGATATTATTGGTCTAGATACGGATGTAAATACTACAAAACCATTGGATGGAAAAGAAGAATGGCGCTGTCAAAAGTGCAACATCGTTCCGGTGATTAAAACATTGTAAGTAATAAATAAATTAATAAAAGGAATATTTGCCAATTATTTATTTTGTGTATTGTTTTGGTGTGTAGCTTCAAGCTTCAAATCAAAGCCCGAGACGAGAGTGGCACGTTGTCATTGACGTTGTAGAACAATGAGGTTCAATTGTTAGTTGGAGTATTAGCCTTCCTTTTATGTGAAAAATTTGGCAAGGTGTTTATTAATTTATGTAAAACAAATTGTTCATATTATTTTATCCTAACCATAACATATATCATAATTTATGTGTCATGTAGCTGGATGTGTTCCCCCCGGTCATTACTGGGTTGGTGGGAAAGAAATTTGCCTTCAAAATTAGCAGAGACCAATACAGTGCTAAGAAGATGCTCCATGTCTTTACTGTGTTGCGACTTACCGGAGATGCGGACATTATAGAAAGTCTTCGTCCAACTGCTACACCTATCAAGGTAAATAGTTTTGTAAAAACATTGCCCAATTAATTTTAATTTGGACAGTTAATCTTATTGTTAAATTGTGTTACTTAAACAGGAGTCTGAAGCCATAAGTTCTGCCGCAATTGTTGCGATTCCTTTGGTAATCAGAACACTCATTTAATATCGGAGTAATAGATTTACCATATAAAATTTATAATTTAACATTTTATCTATTCATATTGTCATAGGATCTTGAGTCCCAAATAGATGAGAATCTCACTCCAATAGCTTCTAATAAAGTTGGTGCTCCATGTCCAGGTGACAAACGTGCTGGTGAAGACGATATGGTAAGTGCAAATTCAAATGCAAAAAAGAAGGCTGTTGAAATTAAGATAGAAAAGAATCCTTGAAGTTCTCTATGATTTGCAACAGCCAACAAGGAATTTGGATATAAACAATGCCATACTAGATAAAACTCTATTTGAAACTTTGATTTGTGTTTTTGTAGTAGAATTTTGCTGTTTATTTATGATTAGAGAGTCCCAATCTTAAGTTTGTGATGAACACGACAAATTATTTAGTTTGGAATATTTGTTGGGGAGTCCCAACATAGACGTTTTTTTTTTCATATTTCTCGTTTTTGATTGCATTTTTTAGAAGGTATTGGTTTGGACTAATAACTTATACTCGGGATTTTCAAGTACACGTGCCATTAGATTCATCTACAGCTTGCACCGGATCAGCAGGTTTTAAGCAGTGGATGTTCAAGACAATGACTTTATAACAGTGCATGTGCATCAGAATATTTTGTAGAAGACCATGGTTGCAATTTATGATACAAATAATCATGTACTTACATGCACCAGTTATCTATATTTTTGTTTTTATGATACAAAATTATGTACTAAACTCTCCAGGTTTTCTATTTTTTTTTTTTTGTTTTAAAACTTTGATTTAATAATTAGACATTTTGTAATGTTTAAACAAAAAATTATTATTGTACACTTAAAATACTTGGTGGATGCAATTTTTAAGCAGTAAATAGTGAAACAATAAATTTTGTTGAATTAACTATGTTTATACATTTTAATGCATTTACACTGTAAACTAAGATTTTTTTTAGAAGTTTACCAAATAATTATTACATGCATGCATATAACTTTCTGTAACCATCTACTCTGCCTGTTCGTTTTCTTTGGTCAGAGTATATAAACACCTCATTGGGTGCAATGGATAACTCGAAACCATTGTTCAAACATACATACACTCTTCCATTATTTTTAAAAAATTACAATAATGTCTGGATCTTACAAAAGAAACTCATTTGCTGCTAATCTTGAAGACATCCAAGCCAATATCAACAAGTAATTTAGTTTATTAAATAAGTATACTTTGTTTTTCATATCTTAAACAATAACTTATATTTTGTGTTTTGGATTTCCGGAAATCGCGTGTGGAATCTACACAACAAGACAATGTAAGTGTAGAAATCCAAATTCTGCCTCAAGTGAAAGCCTGCAATGTTACAACCATCGTAAACCATGATAATCCCTATGATGAGCATAGTAACTATGTTGAGGAAGCTGAGTTGCAGCGGAAATGGAGGTTGTAAGATGAAGAAAAAGCGCTTCTCGGACAGCGAAGGTTGGAAGATGAAGAAAAAACGCTTCTTGAACAGCAGAAAAGGGCGCAGCAAGAAATAGATGAGGACCAAAGAAATGCACAACTGGAACAGGGGGAAAGGGAGGAACTTGCTGCGGTTAGAAGGGAGCTAGATGAGGATGAGGAGGGTGAGGATGATTTTTACTATCATTACGACCCATATGAATCAGAAGAAGAGATCGACATATAAGAAGATGATTTTGTGGAGTCTCACGATTATGATGAATTGCATCATTCATTTGACCCTGAAAAATATCCTAAGTTCAATTTCTAGATTTAAGTTTATTTTTTATTTTCTTTCTTCATATTTTTGTTTTAAAATCATGTAATGGACATCTGGAATTGTTCAATCAATTTTAAGTATGTTTAATGAAACAGTGTTTGTTTATGTTAATTCAATATAATTTAATTCCTACTTTTTAAGAATATTTAATTAGCAAACCGTTTAATCATTAGCAAGTTGGCCCAATACAACCTTTTATGCCATGTTAGTTTAAAATATGTTGGCCCAACATCATTATTTGGACCAATACAACCTTTTAACCCATGTATTACTAATCCTGTACTTATTATATTTAATGGATTTTAAATATTAATCCTCTCAAGTTTCTTTGTTATTGTTGAAATTATTAATTATTATAAATATTGATCATCATGTAGTAACATGATGACAAATAGCTAAGCATTATGTAGTAATGAAAGGACAATCTTATGTAGCAGTTTAGTAATGGAAAGCCTAATATTATGTATATGAAAGCCCATTATTATGTGCTCAGTAATGTAAATCTCAATATTATGTAACAATTTATTAATAGAAAGCCCAATATTATGTATATGAGTTTAGTAAGGGAAAGCCCAATATTAGTCATTAGGACTTAAGCAGTTTAGTAATTTTTCCTTTATCAGCTATAACAATTAATAGTTCATATAACCATACATACATTATGACACAAATTTGATAATTCTATACATTAATACACAAATTCGGGAATTAATCACAAGCAGACACATCATAAGGCATAAAGTTACCAAAAGCACGATTGTAGCAATAAACATAACAACCAAAGCTTTGAGACATTCCTAAAACAAACATTGAACCAAAGTCTAAACAGAAGTATCATAGATAAGTGGCATGAACAAGTACTCTATAAATATTTTCAGCAGCAAAAGACATAAAAGATGATCAGCAATCACAATGTTCATTTAACATACTTGGAATAAGGGAACCTGCATGTTTTAACCTTCCCCCGCCTCTTGAACAATATCTATTAGCTTCATCCTCATCATTTTTGGTTTCTTAAATCCACAAGTTTCTCCAAACACCCTTCACTTCCCAACCATTTTTATGTGGCACAATCGTTCAGGATGAAGTCTGTTCGGAATCATTCTCAGTTTCATAAAGAAACTTACATCATCATGAACAAGAAGCTCTCTGGTGTATGTATGCATCATATGTGTTGTGCAAAAATCAGTCGGCAATTCCTGATTAAGACATATTAAATACACAATTTCAGCCTACAGTCTACCATTTTTTTGTTATGGCTTACACGACAACATAAATTAAATGTGGCGACAGCTACAAGTTAAATGTATGATCATGTTCTTACACTACTACATACATTCATTTTACTAAATTTAAACTTTGATCATGTTCTTACACTACTGCATACCTTCAATTTATTCAAGTTAAACTTTGATGCTTACCAATTGAGAAAGGTCATATACAGGAGCATTTAGCTCAATGTGTATAACGTTCACTTCATTGTTGTGAGTAGTATGTCCTTCCCATCCACAGAAATGCCTTTCTCTTTTGTCTGTCATGATATGTACATACCCCAATTACCACAAGTAGACAACTATATTCGTAAAAATTGAGTACAAATACAATGCACATACCTTTAGAAGCATAAAGTGGTATCTCACGAGCCGGGAGTCTCAACATTGTTGGGTAGATATGAGCATTAAACCTTGCTATTCCATTGTGCTTTAAGACAGACAGATGTAGCCTATAGTTACCCATGTTTGTAAAAACCAGATTCTGTCCTTCCTGGATTTTTAGGTCAGCAGCGAGCCTATCCCACGTAGGTCCGAATAGGGCATTTGAACGTACAACACTATTTGGGTCTGTTTGAACCCTCTCATATTTGAGTTTGTACCTTGTGTGGTTGACGTACACCTTGAATCTGGTCTTCCAAATGTCTTGCAAAAAATCTCCCGGAAGTATCTACAAAAAAAAATTGTTGGATTCTTTCCATCAAAGGTTTACAGTTAAAGCATCATTATAAACAACATCTGTATATTATATATTATATACTTGCACGCCGCACGTAAAACGTACAAGACATTTGACAACTCGGTTCCCCACAACACGCCTTTCATAACCTTTGGATTCACATCTGTCATTTACATACCCTGTGGCATAAAACATGGCATCACCTTCTTTAACAAAGTGAATCATCCGTACATTATCATCCAAATTATCTTTTGCAAATGCTTCCCATTCGTCCCCATACAAATGCAGTTTTGTTCCATCTCTTCTTATTAAGCATACGTAACGATACATGTTAGGTCCGATAATAAAAACGTACGGCTGACCATTGAAGAACCTGAATTTGAATACTTTAGGTAATACCTAAAACGTAGATGTCTAATGTTAGTCCTATGTACAACAAGCTGTTGTTAATAAATAACAAACACGTGTTTAATGAAAACGTAACAATACGCACCAAAAAGCTTTTGTATTCTTCAGTGCACATTGGGAAAATTAATTCAGCATCCATGATAGCCTGAAACAAAAAAAATACAGTTTATATGATTAAAAGTTTTGATAAGACATGTACAATAAACACGTTAAACACTTTTCATCACTTAATCATATGGAATATTTTTGAATGAATTATTTACTTTCCAAATGTAAACTGGCTAATAATGGTGATAGAATAACTCAAATCTTTCTGACTAATAAAGAGAATGATAACTATGTAGAACTATATATTCTGAATTATTAAACTTTGAAGGACATACCATATGGTATGATATGATTTTCTATGCATCAATCTCTTTATTATCAATTCACTTTATCAATGTTTAAAACACAATGTATCTTTAAACAAACAAGCTATGATCTATCTTGAAATCACTAAAAGATATTAATCCATCCTAAAAGATATCCAGGTTTGTAACCATATTCAGCTACTATCATTAATATAACTTTCAGTTCATCATTAGCCACTTTAGATTGAAATTACTATACGGATCATCATTAAAAAATGGAAAAATAATTAGGAAACACATCAATCAAACTATTAACATCTTCATTTAAAGTTACATAAACATTAGTTCAATCAATGAATCGTTTGATTAACTGTTGCATTCCTATGTAGATGAATCATATGCTCTGCATATGTTAATTAAGGGGATGACCTATATCTTGGGATAGAGTTAACTGACAATAGTATGATTTTAATAACTAATTAAAGTCATACATTAAAGAACATCAAACTCTTTACAAACATGTTTGAACATAAAATACAAATTTATTACACTGTTCATAATTACTAGATGATGCATGCGTTTAAAGATGATCAACTGATAACGAAAATTAATTGAAACAAAAAATTTACCTTGACTTATAGAAATTTAGATGAAGAACAATCGATCACCAGTATTTGATTGTGTGTGTTTATGATTGAGTGATTCTTTTATAAGTACGATTGAGTATTTTGGTAATAGAGATATGATTAATGATGCTCATTCATTTCCCACCTATAGCCGCTCTACAGTTTTTTATTTATTTAATGCGATAAGATAATAAATTAAATACATCATTTATTTGGTTAATATTATCAATGTTTAATAACAAGTCTAAACAAGATACATAGTTTTGTTGCATGCATTATGTAATTGATATGTTTTGTATAGTTTTTGCATGCATTATGGAATGTGTATGTTTTGTTATTTTTTGCATAAAAATGAATTATTTTGTTTATTTTGTTGTCATCTAAAAGCATTTTTTGTACAAAAACATGTTTAATACATTCGACTACAAAATAATTTTTTTTAAAATACATTTATTTTGAAGATAAATTACATATTTATTAATTTTTTCTCATTCCTATAAGACATAATGGTTTTCACTTTAAAAAACACATGCAAAAACTATTGACCATATCATCTAAGGTAGTAATGTGTCTTTGATGAGTGCTTATTATATTTTTCATATATGTTTTATCAATTATTATTTTGATATTAGGCTTGTTTAATTATATTTTTTATAGGATTTTATTTACTGTGTATATGAAGGATTCAGAAGAAAACAAGTTGGCAAGTATCGTCAATAAAATTGTTATTGATCTATCTAATGATGATGATGATGTTAGTGTTACAATCTAATTACCATAGCATTTAAATTATATAATTATACATATTATATACTTTAAAGAATACCAAGTTTTTAATTGTATATTTTTTTTGCAGTCCTTCAAGGATATCAGTGATGATGTTAGTGTTAAGATCATCCATAACATATCATTAAATAAAATCTTTATACATATGTTTAAAGTTAGATGTCTAATTTATTATTTGTGGAATAAACAATTTTGCAGCCCTAAAAGGATATAAGTGGCAATGTCGTTGGCCAAACCGGTGTTGATGATGAAGTTATTCAACTTGGTGATTCTAACGATGAAGATGTTGATCCATTTGATAAAGACAAGCCCTACAAGGATATGAGTGACAATGTCGTTGGTCAAACCGGTGCTGATGATGAAGTTATTCAACTTGGTGATTCTGACAATGAAGATATTGTTCCACTGGATAAAGACAACAAAAACGTTGATAACAAAAAAAGTGACAAAAAAGTAACAACTCATTACTTTCATTCTTTTATGTATGTATAAATAGTTGTATTTTTTATATTTTCTTCATGTTGCATTTTTAGGATAATAATGAGGAGGAACCTATTTCATTTACCCGTTCAACAAAAAAAAGCAAGGACTTTACCCTCTACATCAGCACCTTTACATCTTATTGACAAAATCACAGATGATGAAATTCCTAACAGTGACGCCGTTATGAACATGACACAAGTTGTTGTTAATGATGCTCTTTACGAAGCAACTGATGAAGAAGATGGTATTGATTTAGAAGTTTTAGATGATGTTATTGAAGAGTCTCCAGAGAAAACTACGGATAATGTAGATTCTATTGATGACGAAGGTGCAACAAAAGATGATACTCATGATGAATATGATCCAAATAATGATGTTTCGGATGACGAAGATTACAAACATGTGGGTAACGGTTCAAGTGATGATGAGTATGATCCCAATAATGATAGTACGGACGATGAAGCCGACGATAATAAGTATGTTTTATGTTTTATGTTTTATGTTTTATGTTTTATGTTTTGTTTTTTGTTTTTTTTCGTTTATGTTTTTTAAGCTATAAATAAACATTGTTTTAATTATCTTTTTTGTTAATTGTTTAATCATATGTTGTGTAACATTATTTTACTTCAAGTTTGATTATAATTGTGTCATTCATGACATTCATATTTTATGCATGACTAAAAGTGTAAATATGTATAGCTAAACACTGTTATATAAACACATATGTTAATCCCATGAAACACACAAAAAAACTATTTCTCCATGAAAACCTAAACCTCATTCAACATTCATTCTGTCCATTCATAAACCTCCAAATCATAACACATAATAAGCATGGCTAATTTGAAACTTGAAATCATTCCAGATTCGTCCAAACCATCAATAACAGATGAATCAAATAAAGAACAACAACAAAAACAGAAGGATGAGCAAGGAGATATCAATGACAGAACAAACATTGGTGTTGCTCAACAACACGCACAAAAAATTAAGGAAAAAGTTGATGATGCGATTTCATTCTTTTTTATGTATTAGAAAAAGTCGAATCCACCAGAATTGGTATACTTACTATTCTAAATAGTTTAATTATATTTTTGTATAACCAGTATGTATGTTTATTATAAGTTTATTTGGTTACAGCTGATTTGGACACCTCTATTATGGTTGACTGGCTAAAACTTAATGTTGGGGATCATGATGATTGCCAAGAGGTCTTGAACCGTGTGAGTGCGAGGTTTCTTAATGTCGATGCGATGATTCAGGAATTTCATGCAATGGGACTTGAGTTAAACGATGACAGCTATGTTGACATCAACTGCTTTCGTGATGATTAAACATACATGATGGAATTATGATTATCAAAATTGTTTGTCTTATTTTCAGTAATAAATTTGATGTTTTAAGAATTGTTAATGAAATCTTTCATTAATTATATTTGATTTGAATTAAAATTGGTGTTGATCTATTATTAAATGTGGTCATTTCAGTTACAATCTATTTAATATTTACCATAAATATGACTTCTCCAAATAAATCATTTGATTTATGACTAATTACTAAAAATCCCTAAAATCATGCATATTAAAATGTATGATTATAAATATTATTTGTTTTGTGTTGTATGAAAGTACACAGATTCATGAACACAAAAAGTTCTGCACGTCTGTAGTTTATCACAAACTTATTCATACAAATCCATTTAAGATGGATCATAACAATCAAATCGATTCAAGAAAGCGTAAAAAAAAGTTGATGTGAATCAAAACACGTAACATTCAAATGAAAACTCTTATTTCAATGTCAACATGACCCGTAATCTTCAAATCAAGCAGCTCCTACATCAAAGAAAAGTACATCGGCACCAAAAAGAAGAGTATCACTTGCTGAGATACTCAATTCTATGTTTTTATTCACGTAAATTGTTGATTCATTTTTCAGGTGTATGACGTTACTGATTTGTTTGCTCTTATGTTATTAGATGATCCACTTGATGAAGGTGTTCCAAAGTACAACACTACTCTCACAGGACAAACCAATATTACAGGTTTATGAATCTGTCCTTTAAAATACTTGATGCTAAGTTGTTATCATTAAATAAATGTTTTGTTTTTCATCAGCTTCACAATATTGTTATAAATAAATGATTCATTATAGTTAGAATGATTTTAAGATGTATGCAATAATGTTCATCTAATTATTTGGTTTGAACGGTAATAGGTTCTTCTACGCAAATTGGGAAACAAACAAGACTTCCTTTATCAGACGTTTGTAACTGTAAGTTAACCTGTAGAGGTGTAAAGTAATAACTTTTAGTTATGTTAATACACGAGTGACGTTTGTTTAACAAAATCATGACATAAAAACCTCCTGTGATTTAATGAAGTAACAGGTTTGGAAATAAATAGGAACACGTTTGAAACTCAATTATCACCATCATTATGCAATGTTCCTCCTTTTAGGCAAACAGAGTTGATAATTTCTGAATCACATACAGGTTACGTACATATTGCTCTTAGTCGTATATTTGCTTTTGGGTTTCCTTACATAAACATTGGTTAGACTAAAGTTATTATCTGTTTTGTAAATAGGTTCTTCAACACAACATACAATGTCCCAACAAGCAAGCAATAATCGGCAACTACATTATGGCTTTGGTATTTGTAAGTATGTAACCTAAAAAAGGCATCTAGAGTTGTATTACCACAATGGCCTTTTGTAAAGTAAGCATAACACCTCTGTTTATTTATCATGTGACAGATTTCTCACAAAATATAACCTCGATGCCAAGTCTATCACCTTTATTTCAGAATGACCCTGCACGGTTTAGACAAACATTACTTCAAACTAATCCGTCAGAATCAGGTGTATCATTTACTTACTTTAATGACAGTTTTTTGGTTAACATGACTATGTAGTATTTTTACATTTGATTCATTGTAAATTATGGTATATTATGTTAGGTTTTATTCAGCAATCTGTTACAAATAATGGCAAAAATATTGTTAATGAAAATCTTAAGACACCAAAAAAGCGCGTTTCGTCTATCCAAGATAAACAAACAAACATTGCGACACCAGTGGTTGGTCGAGGTAGACCAAGGAAAACACCAAAGGTTAATACACCTCCTTTGTCGCATGATATTATTACTAATCCAGCCGCTAGAACCTCAATCGGTAATGTTACATATAGATCCATACATTATTAAGAATTGTAAAATGTATACAAGGGTTAAACTATTTTTTCTTTGCAGTCTCTCAAAGTCCAATACTTACCAGCACCAACATCAATTTAATCGTTTATAATCCCTACAAATAGTCTGGTGTCATGCGGTATATATGTTTTAACAGGTTCATCAACACGTGTCCCACAATCTCAGTTGAATGATGTTACGAATGGTAAGAACTTTATACATTTCATGTATAAATAATTTAAACATCGTTACAAGTAAAAATACATTTATAAACATATTGAATATTTCTTTCAGTCACGTTGCAACAACCCAAAATTGGTCGAGCTAGACCAAGAAAGACAACGAATGATACAACGTCTCCTGCTGCGTATGATATTACCAAGGATCCAAATGGTGCAGGTTCATCAACATGTGTCCGACAAATCCCCCTTGAGTGATGTAACAAACGGTAACAACTTTATACATTTCATTGTTAGCATAGGTTTATTCAATTATTATTTAGTATCAATTAACTAGTTCATTGTCACATTTAAATAATTTTCAGTTAATTATCAAACACCTGTCGCTGGTAGTGTTACACAAACAGTTAGAAGGAACTCTAATTCCGGTGTTACAAAAAACATGCAATCTCTATCAAGAAATAACTCAACATACGAAGTCGGTGAATCATCAAGGTTGCCAACAAAAAATAAGCGGATCTCGCAAATACCTCAAACTCCAGGACGATTTAATATTGGTGGTGACGATGAAAATATTAGAAAAGTATATGATAAATATGTTGGAATATCTAAAGGTATTAACATAGCGTTACTACATAAGATCATAGTAAAAATACTTTCATTTATTCACATTGTGCTAACTATTTTGTTTGATGCCCAGAATACTGCGACCATGGCGACCCGATATATGAGTGCATAGAATGTCATGCTTTGGTATGGGAGAAAGAAGCAAGAACATGCAACTATAATCCATACAACAAACCTTATAGTATATGTTGTCAAAAAGGAAAAGTTTTTATTAAACAACCGCCGCCGGCTCCAAAAAAGTTGGTTGATTTGTTTAATAACAACGATGCAAAGAGTTAAAATTTTAAAACGAACATCAGATCATACAACAGTATGTTTGCTTTTACTTCCATGGGAGGGACGGTTGACGATTCAGTAAATAGGAACGGACGCGGACCTTATGTGTTTCGCTTGCACGGACAAACATATCATAAAATTGGGAGCTTGCTTCCCGAGAATGGTGATTCGCCCAAGTTCGCACAACTATATATCTATGATACTAAAAACGAGGTAGAAAACAGAGCAAAATAGTTAAGGTAATTTATTCGTTTAACTGTTTTCATGTTCTTGATATTGTGATTCTTCAAAGTTGGCACACATGTTATATTATTGACATGTTATATATAAATTGCAGCGGCTCTAACACATCGTCCGCTCCTGCTAACGCAAAGCATCCTATTGACAAAAGCATAATCCGTGAAGTTAAAGATGTCTTGGACACCTTGAGTAATTTGGTTAAAACATTTAGAAGGGCGCGAGACAGTTTCAAGGAAGACACTGAGCAAAATATTAAAATAAAGTTGGTAGCAAAACGTGGTAAAGATGGACGGAACTACAATCTACCAACTACAAACGAGGTCGTTGGACTGATTTTAGGGGACTTTGATACTTGCGTAAATCAAAGAGATATTGTGATCGAAAACGTAAAGAAGGTTTTCAACGTATCAACATTTTCCATCTGATGTACCTTCCTTTGTAGTACCCTTTGTTGATGTTGTGTGGCCAAGATGGTTATTATCTTGAAATACCTCATAAGTTCAAACAAGGCCGGACCCGGATGAAGAGAAGAACAAAGACGAAGAGGAAAAATGAAAATATGTTAGTATGTGTGAGTGGTTTGCTTTTCAAATACAAGACATACCTAATCAAGAGAACTTATTTGTGCGTGGGTCGTTTGTTTCAGCAGTTTCTTGTGGATGGTTATACAATGGTGGAGACTGAACGTTTGTATTTCCACCGGGCCAATTAGTCTAAACTAAGGTGTGATACACTGATACATACTCGAACATCCGTAAAAGCATTTCATCTGCGAATACCGACCCGACAGTTCTTGGGAAACCGACAGTGTTGCCTTCAACGTTTACTGGCGGTCCAAGGTTCATGAAGCAGAACTATATGGACACCATGGCGTTATGTAGATGGTACGGATGCTCGGATTTGTTCATAACTATAACATGCAATCCTAACTGGCCAGAGGTTGCACGATTCATGCGTGATAATATTCTTACATCTTCCGATAGACCTGACGTGCTAACAAGAGTTTTCAAACAAAAGCTTGACTTGCTGGTGAAGGACGTGAAAGATATATGATTGTTTGGGCGTACCCAAGCAGGTAAAAACAACAAACTATTAGCTTAATTTTGAAAGTTTAATAATGAAACATTACTGCATTCTATTAGCTTAATTTGGATTAAACTTTTTTTATTATCCTTCTTTGAACAGTTGCGTACACGGTTGAATTCCAAAAGAGAGGTATCCCTCACGCGCATCTGTGTTTGTTCTTGCATAGGGAAGACAATGTGCCAAATGCTAAGCAGATTGACAAATACATTTTCGCGGAGATACTAATTAAAAATGAAGATCCATAGTTATACAAATTGGTTTCTGATTTTATGATGCACGGTCCTTGCGGTGCGGACGAGCCTAAACAGGTTTGTATGGTCGACGGTAAATGTAGAAAACGTTTCCCGTTTAAGTTCTGTGAACGTATCTCTGTTGACGCTGATGGGTACCCCGTTTATAAAAGACGTGATAACGGTAGGTATGTGGAAGCTGCTAAAGGAGCTCAGCTCCATAATGGTTATGTTATACCGTATAATGCCACTCTCCTAAAGCGCTATCAGTGTCACATTTAATGTAGAAGTGGTGCAATAAGACCATATCTATAAAGTATTTGTTTAAGTACATTAACAAAGGACCAGATAGGGTCTCGACACAATTGTACAAACCTGGTAAAACGTCAGACGGTGAACAAGTTGAAAAACCTGTAGACGAAATAAAGGCTTTCTTAGATGTTAGATATATGTCCGCGTGTGAGGCGGCGTGGAGAATATTTGGTTCTAAGGTTCATTACAGACAACCGGCTGTTGAGCGGTTGTCGTTTCACTTACCAGGGGAGCAGCAAATAGTTTACAACGAGAACTCGGACCTTGAAACAGTCATTCACAAGCCCACTGTTGGACATAGTATGTTTGAAGGTTGGTTAAAGATGAATGACCTCTGTCCGACTGCACGAGAGATTACGTATGCTAAGTTTCCAACAAAATTTGTATGGAAAGCATCTAAAAGAATATGGACCTATAGGAAGAAAGGAAGAGTGCTTGGTAGAAATCATAATGTGCCTATATCTATAGGAGACGCCTACTATTGTAGGATGCTGTTGAATAGTGCGAAAGGTTGTATAGACCATAACGGGATAAAACAGTTAACAAAAATGTTTATCCTACATACAAAGAAGCTTGTTATGCGGTTGGACTTTTAGAGGACGACAAGGAGTATGTCGAGAGTATTAAAGACGCTGGACATTGGGCACCTCCAGATCAAATACGTGAGCTGCTTGTTACATTGCTGACGCAAAAGGAACTCACCAAATCTTTGGAAGTTTGGTTAGAAACATGGCACTTGATGGCAGAGGATGTGCAACGCAAGAAGAGAGCTTTTGAAAGATCCAGGTAAACCTTTATACTCCTGTATTTAGTACACTACATGTAGGTTAAAATTTGAAGAATGATTCTGATACGCTTACTTTAGTTTGATAAACTCTATTATTTGCAGATTTGGTTATCAGCGACGAAGAAAATAAGAATGTGTGTTTGTTTTATATAGAAGAACTTATGCGATCCAGAGGTTATTCCCTACGTAGTTGGCCTGAGATGCCTTATCTAGACGACAGATACATGACTGCATTTGGAAATAGTCCTATATATGATGAGACTGATTATGATCTCGTTGAGTTGCAGAACGAGTATGAACGCCTATACGCTTCTTTAACTGCAGAATAGAAGGGAATTTATGACACTATCATGGGTTCTGTTGAGGAGGTAAGTGGAGGCGTGTATTTTGTTTACGGATAAGGAGGTACAGGAAAGACTTTCCTATGGAAAACACTAGCCGCTGGTATTAGGAGACGAGGAGACATAAGAGTAATTTTTGACTCGACCGTGCGAGTTGAGCACTTAGCTTTGATTCCTTAACTTCACATTAGGCTAAGTCTCTTAAATGAGGACGAGAAATGATAGGGTTAATTATAATTTACTATGTTAAACGTAGAGTACTCGTATTCTTTCAAAAACTCATGTGTTCTCGTTATTTGCTTATTCTCCCTTCGCATGTAAATATTTTTTGCTTAATAAATATTGACTTAGCGGTTTAGTTGGGATTGTTGGGTTTTTAGTCTTTTCTAGTAGCTTCCGTGTAATTAAATTGGGAAGACATTAAGGTATCGCCAGCGTCATGGTTTTGAAGTATTGGCAACTCGAATAATCGAAAGCTTCACCCAATAATAAGATTTCAAGTGCTCACCTAAATCAAGCAAACAATTTGAAGCCCCACAAGGCCGAAAAATCTATGCAAAATTGAAAGTGAATCAAGCCTTAATCTTTGAAGCTTTAAAGATCCAAAATTCGCCTTAGCGTGAGGATATACGTCTTTGGCTAATAAAACTACCGATGAGGTGGATAATAAAAGGCAAGGCAAGACCGAAGTCATAATAAAAGCTTCATGGCGAAGTTTAATAAAAGATGGAGGTAAACCAAAGATAATAAGGCCCTTCCGTTAGGGGGCATATAAAAGTCTTGGTAATAAGTCTCATGTTCAAAACCTTTATAAAACCGTGTTTATCGATTCTTCTTGTTGACTTAATTTTTTGACATCGTTGTCTATTGGGAGGGGTTATTGATTTAATGGTCTTGGTTACACCGTTAGGACTCTATTTTTAGACTTAAATCTCTATTATCGCATAAGTCAAACGATGTATCCTCGTGAAACATTCAAGACAAATAAAATATAAGAGATACAACTTAGGAAAATGGGAGGATAAGTACGTAATTATGGCATATGAGTAGTGTTAGCATTACTAACTTATAAAGACAATGATCTCGTTGCACGCTTGGCATGTAATTGGGGTGAAAATCGAGGACGATGAAATTATTTCTAACGAAGCATTCACGTGTTCTTATTCTATGAACCTAAACGTCCTATTTTGCGATGAAAATCATACATTATGTCTAAAACGCAAGTAGTAGTAATAGTAGTAGTGTAGCTAGTTTATCATTCAATAAAGTGAATAAAAATGAATTTTGGAGGTGCTACGATACTTTATTCTAGCATTGCGTGAGGGCACGGCAATGGTTTAGTATGGGGGAGTGATGAGACTGCTTTTATACATAGTCTCATCGTCCAAAAAGGGCTTAAAATGCATTAATATCATCAAAATACCCATATATATGCTTGTGTTTGTTGCTTGTGTATTTTAGGTACGGATATTGAGAAAATGACAAAAGATCACAAGAATCATGCAAAAACGAACACGGGAAACGAAGCCGCACAATGAACCAAGCCCTAATGAAGTTTTCCCAAGAAAAACCCTTGAAGACTTGAAGAATTATTAAGAAGGGTCCTCCAATATGGAAGAATTGACACTTTATACTCTTGTATCTTCATAATTACAAGATTGGTCCCTAAAGTTTGTCAAATTTGCAAAAAGGGACCTCCACTTTGAAGAATTGACAAGTTTAGCCCCTCAACAAAGCTAAATTGTCAACCATTATCCTCCACAAAGTCAAATATATCATGAAGTCCTTTAAAGTACAATAAATTACAAGTTTGGTCCTTTGAAAATCCCAAAATTACAAAAAGGACCCTTGACTTTCAACATTTGGCAAGAATGGTCCCTCATAAATGAAGACTTGGCAATTTCAGTCCTCCAAAAAGCCAATCATACAAGTTAAGACCATAATCCATCAACAAAATACCAAAACAGCCCTTTAAGAATCACAAATTGGCAAGAAATACCCCTGAAAATACTTTGGAAAAGTATTTGGGGCAAAAGTGTGAAAAGTGAAACTTCATATACATAGGAATCCGGATTTTGCTAGTTTTATTTACAAGTGACAAGAATTTAAGAGATAAAGGGTTAAAGCTGGCAGACAACATAAGTTACCTAGACCAACCAAGGGAGGACACGTGTCCCACTCACCCCTTTCCACCAATCACAACTCACCCTGCTGCCATGTCACCCATCCACTAAACCTTTTTATTACTTATTTAATCTTGGCGCCTAAACAAGTTTTTAAACATAATCCTAACCCAAAACAGATTAAAAACCTGCTCTTCATGTTCATAATCCCAATTAGGCATTTCTTAATTATCATGAATCAGCCCTTAATCTTTTCCAGATTAATGATTAAGGTGCTAATGATCATAACCCAACCTTAAAATCACATGCTACTTAACCCCACATGCCACATGGGACATGACCTGCTACATGTTTGGGGAAGAAGACAAGATTGTAACAGCCATCCAACGGGCATGATTCCAGCTTACATCCTAAGCTTATTTTACACCTTTGGATTCACTTTTCACATGCCAGCTACAACAACAGTCCAAAAATCAGTCACATGATCTTCATATATTCAAACTTCACAAGGGCATAATGGGGACTTCACCAAGCATTAGGGTTTCGTTTTCAGCTTTCCTAGATAACTTGTATGCCTATATAAAGGCCTTAGGGTGCTTCATTTTTACTTTGCTCTTGAATTTTCAGTTGTTCACTTTTCTATAAATCCTTTTCAATATTAATGAAATGTGTTTGAAATGTTGAAGAAAGCTCAAGTGCCATTGTTATAACCTGTTTATTATTGTTCTTTGTTTATTATTCTTGAATCAAAAACCTGTTTTCAAAAGAGGAGTGTGCAAAAGTTTGCACATTTTCCACATTTTCTTGATATTTTGCTAAGTTCTTGGTCTATCTTGGAATTCTTGGGCTATAGGGCTGATCATAGCATCCTGATATTGTGTTATCAAGGTGTGGTGAAGCTTATAACTTGGGGATAATCAAGTGTGGAGGACAAGAGTTGCATTAATCAAGGATTTTTCATCTTTCTGTTTGATAATTGTGCTTCTAACTTTGTTGATTCTTAGCAGGCTTTGTTGTGGAAGCTTGTGCTTGTTCTTGCTAGCACATAAGCTCAATATTCGTGGGTGTGGATGTACATCCATGACGTACACCCTTAATCTCAAAATCTAAAAATATTTTGGATATTTGTGATATTTGAGTGTTGCCTATGTTCTTGTGTATTTTGTGGCTTAAAACTGCTTGAATCTGTTGTTCTCATCTGATATTGTGTTAATTTAGGCTTGGGTGGTCTTAAATCTCACTTTTGATTTGAAAAACTTGGTTTTGAAAAGTTAAAGGGGTGTTTGGGATTACCTGTTTGGAATCATAATTGGTTATTGTGTTGTTAGAAGGTGTTGTTTGTGTTTGTTATCTGTCATACACTTGTTTGAGAGTATTTTGCTGCAAGTTATTGGACTTAAACCTTGAAATCACATAATCTGCTATAACTTGTTGAGTTTGACTGATTTTGACCTAAGAATTTGGGAAAACCTAGAGTTTATGCATGTTGAGGTTTGAATCTTGCTTGTTGGTCAAGTACATCAACAAAGTATAAAACTACATGTTTTAGTGTTCATCAGTAAACTTCATAAGCTTGAATCCTGATTTAGGCTTTAAGCCATTGCATGAAAACTGTTTAGACTTGTTCATTTGAGTTCATAATAGCTTGTGTATGCATTTGGTTGAATTTGGCTGGCTGAATATTGATCAAAGTGCTTTTTGAACCTAATCTGCTTATTTGTTCATGTCTGTGTCATATCTGGTACTTAATTGATTAAACTGTATCAACTGGCTGTTGCTTGTTGTGATTTCTTTGTTGTGATTGACTCCTTTTGATTCAAAGATCATTTGGGTGCCTTTGTGTAATCTGAATCTCCAAAAAGTTCACTAAAGACAAAAAAGTCTACAAGTCAAGCAGTGGGAAAAGTTCCCACTGCTCAACACCCAAAACTAGCCCCTGCTAGTGTTAATTTGTACTCAACTTATCAATAAGCTATATTAGCTTATCCAGACCTGCAACAACTTATTTTTTGTGATAGATCTTCATTATTTGACCTATTTGATTAGACTGGAGCTTATTGAACTTTGACTTTGACTTTTTGCTAGAAAACCAACTTATTTGACTTTTTCATAAGTGCTTATTTGCTTTTTCAGCTTATTGAGTCAGCTTATTTGAAAACTTTTTGTTGATTTAGCTTATTTAAGTTATTTAAAAGCTTTAGAAACTTGAATCAGCTCTTGGGGTGGCCTAGAACTCAAAAACGACTATTTTGTCGTTTTCTGTAGATTGCTTATTGCATTTTCAGGCTTATTCCTTGGGCTTATTTCAAATTTCTTTTTACAGAAGTCTTATTTAGGACAAAAGAAGCTTGTGTGTCTAATTTGAGCTTATGGCATTGGCTTATAGCTTAATGGGCCAAAAAGCCCATTAAGAATAAGCTGTTTGGTATAAGCTTGCTTATTTCACATTTTCAGCTTTTGGGCCTTTGGAAAAAGTTGTTTAAAATTAAATTTTGAGTCAAGTAGTGCTTTTTGGACTTATTTTGGGCACCTTTTCATTTTGGGCCCAATTTGGCCCATTAAGGATCTGTTTTGGGTTTAGCCCATTTTCTATGCCCAATAAGGGTATTTAGGTAATTTCAAGTTCATTTCTGTATTATTTAGGTTAAATTAAGCTAGTTTGCAACTTTTTAGAATTTTTTAGGATTTTGGATTTTTATTAATATTTTAATATATTTTATTATTAAAATATAAGTCTGATTTTCTAAGTTTTTATATTTTTCCTAGATTGTAGAAACTTAATTAGGAATTTTGCGACTTTCTAAATATTTTTAGAGTCTTTTAATTATTTTCTAGACTTATTTTAAGTTTTATTAGCTTTTAATAGTTTTTAATTGTTTAAAAATAGTTTTTATTGGTTTTAAAATTTTGAAAAATACTTTTTAGCTTAATTAGGTTATTTTAAAGGTTTATAAACTTTAAAATCTTGATTTGGACTTTTTATTAGTTAATTTTGATTTTTAGGGCTTTAATTAGCATTAAAAAGTCATTATTTAATTAAATAAAATGTTTTAGCAAGTTTGGATTTTTTGTAAACCCTTAGAATATTTTTGTGGATTTTTAGTGATTTTTGGTAATTTTTAGGGTAAAATTTTAATTTTGGTGCTTTTTATGATTTTACGTGTACACCTTTTTCGTCTTAGTTTAATTCGACATCGTAACCGTCATTCTCTTCTTATCCCATTTCTATTTTTCTTTCTCACAAATATAATCACAAAGATAATCAATTCATTACACACACACCAAGCCTCCTTGAGAACGAACTCATTTTAGGGTCATTTATACACGGTTTTCCTAAATCGTCGTGCTTACCCTATTTTACCCTTGTTTTCCTAAACAAGTGGTATTTTTACAACTATCATTTTGGCGCAGCTGCCGGGGAGGCGTGTTGTGTTTTGATTTGGAATTGTTGTTTTTATATACTAACCAAAATAGTATTTGTATTAGTAGCACTCTACAAATACGTATTATCGGTTTTTGATTTTTGTGTGAATATTATTACTATAGTGTATACGTAGAACAATAAATTCACAAGTACTCCAAATACGTGAGAAATCACAACCTTGACTTGGGAGGTCATTACCTAATCATTGTATTCGAATCTCAAACCAAAGAAAAAGGCAAAAATAGATAAATACTTTCGTGGAGCTCGATTTTGAAAAATACAAACTATAAGGTGGGTATAAGGTGGATATTATAAAATATATCCTAAGGAAGAAGGCTCTTAAGTGCTTCGCGCCGCCTCGTTTCCCCGCTTGCTTGTGAGTATTTGATTTTGAGGGATAATCGAGGGTTTTGCCGCCCAAAGTATTACTAAGTATCATATATATTTTCTTGGTTTCAATTGATTAAACCCTCTTGAACGTTTTGGTGTTCCACCAACGTTCTAAAGTCATCGAAGGCGTTCACTTCACGTGATCGTTTTCATTCCTTGAGGCTTCTTTAATCAAGAGATTTGATTAAGGAGGAGATTTGTAGATTTTTGTCTACTTAATACATTCCACAAAATCCAAAAAGGTTAATACAATCAAAAACCACAAAAAAAAAATTTGAAAAATACAAAACACCAAAAAGAATCTTCTTTGCTCGTCCCCTCGTTGTACGTGACGTTTATGCTAACTCGTAATCAAGCAAGACGTGCACGTAAACGAAAGAACAAAACTCCCACTCCAAATCTTTCTAGTGAGGAGTCTCCTATTGACGAACCCATTGTAAGAGAAGCACCAACCATGGCGAATCAAACTATGATGAAGTTACTTCAAGCACCCACCGAGGGTTATGGAGAGGCTATTGTGATTCCCGCTATCCTTGCGGAGAATTTTGAGGTGAAAACGGGTTTGTTGTCGATGATCCAAAACAACAAATTCCGTGGTGATGAGAAGGACAATCCACACAACCATATCCGCCAATTCAATCGTCTTACCGCCACTTGCAAGTTTAAGAATGTCTCGAATGACTCGATTAAGATGATGCTTTTTCCGTATTCCTTAGCGGGGCCCGCTAAAATTTGGTTAGAGAAAGAGCCACCCAATTCTATATTGACGTGGAAGGATCTCGTGTCTAAGTTTGTGAACCAAGTGCTCCCGCTACGGCTAAAGCGGTTGAGGTTTCATGCATGTATTGTGGTGGAGGTCATGATTTCTCCGAGTGCATTACCAACGGTGGTAACACTTCGAGTGCCTACGCGGCCACGGGAACTTACAACCAAAACGGTCAAGTTACCCGCTCTAATCAATTGACTCCACCGGGTTTTGGTTCAAATCAAAATGCTAACAACAACTATCGCAACAATCAAGTTGGTTTCAAAAACAATTACAACAAGGGAAACTATGGGAATCAAGGTGCTAATAATCAAGTTTCAAACAAAAATCAAAATGATTTTCAAAACAACAACAAAGGTTTGCAAACGTTGAAAGATCTTCCAAATGAATTTGTTGAATACGTTAATGGGAATGATGCTAGGTTTGACAATATTCAAAGAGAAATCATTAGCCTAAGATCCGAGTTTAAGACCGACTTGAAGAAAGAGTTGAAAAATGAGTTAGCTAATGAGCTTAAAATCCACACCAACAAGATGGAAGGAAATGTAACAAGGTTACAACAAAACCAACAAAAAATGGAACAAGGGAAACATGAGATTAAACAAGAAATGATTAAAGCCGAGAAGAGGCAATCCATGTTTGAAGATAAAATCTCGTCTATGTTTGAGGCAATAATGTGTAAACCGTCTTCGAGTAGTCTTCCTAGCAACACCGTATCAAACCCTAAGGGTGAGATGAAAGTGATTACCACACGTAGTGGTAAGACACTTAAGGAACCGACTCCTCAACCAATTGCTCCTACGGAGGAAGCAATTGAGGAAGAACCCGAGGTGGTGGTCCAAAAGGAGCATGTCCCAATCCCACGAAGTACCGCTCATGCCACACCTACGGTTGACCCATTACCAACATTGGAACCCGAGATTCCAAAGGCTATGCCTACTATGCCTCAACCCACACCACCTTTGCCCTATCCATCGAGACTTAGAAAGGAGAAACGTCAAGAGCGCGACAATTACCAATTTGAGCTTTTTATGAAAATGTTTCGTGATTTGCACTTTAATGTGAGTTTCGCCGATGCTTTGGTCATGATGCCTCGATTTGCCGCTAACTTTAAGAGTATGTTGAACAACAAGGAGAAATTGCACCAATAGTCTAGTTGTTCGTCGGTTTATCTTAATCGCATACCTCAAAAAGTCGGTGATCCCGGTAAATTTTTGATCCCTTGTGCAATCCAAGATATGGAGGAATGCTTTGCCTTGGCCGATCTTGGTGCTAGCATTAATTTGATGCCACTTGCAATCTTCAAGTCGCTCAATCTTCCTAATCTTACTCCTTCACTAATGTCTATCGAGTTGGCCGACCATTCCACGATTCCCACATGTGGATTGGCGGAAGACGTTTTTGTGAAAGTGGGGAAGTTCTACTATCCCGTAGACTTTATCGTTGTTGATATCCCCACGGATCCTCAAGTTCCTCTCATTTTAGGTCGTTCATTTTTAGATACGTCTATGGCTTTGATCGATGTTCATGCTAGAAAGATCACCTTACATTTCAACGACGAGGAACTTGTTATAAACACAACTCAAAACTCTCAAATTTCTCATGTTTATTCCGTTGCAACCATAAACCTCGTTGATATGATTGACGTGGTTTGCGAGGAATTTTCACAAGAAGTTCTAGGTTTTGGTGATGAAGAAACTAGTGGCAATCCCACTATGTTAGATCCAATTCTTGATAATTCGACACCAACCTTCACTCCATTTGAAGGTGGTGCTTTTACGTTGGAAGAATTCGATGTTCCACGTACTTGTAACGAAGACCTCGACAACGATGAGGACTTCTCGATTATCAAGGATTTCCTTAACGATTTCCCATTTCCTCCACCTGAGGAGGTTATGAGTATCGAGCCCAAATCTTCAATTGAGGAACCACCTATCCTCGAGTTGAAAGATTTACCTCCTCATCTCGAATATGTCTATTTGGAGGAGGGCGACAAGTTGCCGGTTATTATTGCGAAGGAACTTTTGGATGATGAAAAAACCGCACTTCTCGATGTTCTAAAGGATCACAAAGGGGCAATTGCGTGGAAGTTATCCGGCATTAAGGGGATCGATCCTAAATTTTGTACCCACAAAATCTTAATGGAGGAGGATTACAAGCCCGCAATCCAATGTCAAAGGAGGGTGAACCCCAAAATTCACGATGTCATTAAAAAGGAAGTCCTTAAACTCCTTGACGCGGGATTAATTTACCCTATTTCCGATAGCCCTTGGGTGAGTCCTATTCATTGTGTCCCTAAGAAGGGAGGAATGACCGTTGTGCCAAACGATGCCAACGAGTTAATTCCCACTAGACTCGTGATCGGATGGAGAGTGTGCATTGACTATCGAAAGTTGAATGAAGCCACTCGAAAAGACCATTTTCCCTTGCCCTTCATGGACCAAATGTTGGAGCGTCTTGCGGGAAACGATTTCTATTGCTTTTTAGATGGTTTTTCCGGTTACTTCCAAATTCCCATCGATCCTCGTGATCAAGAAAAAACTACGTTTACGTGTCCATATGGAACGTTTGCCTATAGTAGAATGCCATTCGGACTTTGCAATGCACCGGGAACCTTTCAAAGGTGCATGATGGCTATTTTCATGATATGATCGAGAAGACGATGGAAGTCTTCATGGATGACTTTTCCGTGTTTGGTAATTCATTCACTTCGTGTTTGTCGAACCTAGAGAGAATGTTGAAACGTTGTGAGGAAACCAACCTTGTGCTCAATTGGGAAAAATGTCATTTTATGGTTAAGAGTGGAATCGTCTTAGGGCACAAGGTCTTGAAAGCGGGGATTGAGGTAGATCAAGCTAAGGTAGACGTCATCGCCAAATTACCTCATCCCAAAACCGTTAAGGGAGTTAGGAGTTTCCTAGGCCACGCGGGCTTTTATCGTCGATTCATCAAAGATTTATCAAAGATTTCTCGACCCATTACACATCTTCTTGAAAAAGAGGCACGTTTTGTCTTTGAAGAAGATTGTGTACGAGCATTTGAAATCCTTAAGAGGAAACTTACCGAAGCTCCCATTCTTGTTGCTCCCAATTGGAATCTCCCCTTTGAGCTCATGTGTGATGCTAGCGACTATGCTATTGGGGCCGTTTTAGGGCAACGTCATGATAAGCACTTTTTGCCTATTCACTATGCTAGCAAGACGATGACCGAGGCTCAACTAAAATACACTACAACGGAGAAGGAGTTCCTTGCCGTGGTGTATGCATTTGAGAAATTTCGACCTTATCTCGTCTTAGCTAAATGCATAGTGTATACGGATCATTCGGCTATCAAGTATCTTATGGCTAAACAAGATGCAAATCCGAGATTACTTCGTTGGATTCTCCTCCTTCAAGAATTTGATCACAAAATTGTTGACAAAAAAGGAGCCGAGAATCTAGCGGCCGATCATCTTTCTCGTTTGGAAGATCCTCACCAAAATGTTTACGAGCCCAAGGAAATCACCGAAACATTTCCGCTCGAGACACTTGGTCTAGTGAATTCTAAGCTTGATCCTTCCACCCCATGGTTTGCGGACATCGCAAATTACCATGCGGGTAACTTCATCATCAAGGGTATGACGACTCAAGAAAAACGAAAATTCTTTCGTGACGTCAAGTTCTACTTTTGGAACGACCCTTACTTGTTTCGAACTTGTGCGGATCAAATCATCCGACGTTGTGTATTTGGCACCGAAGCTTCTAATATCCTTAGAGCTTGTCATGAGGGACCCACGGGTGGTCACCACGGTGCAAATCTCACGGCTAAAAAGGTGTTTGATGCCGGCTTCTTTTGGCCTACTATTTACCGAGATGCACAAGATCTTGTGAAGTCTTGTGATTCATGCCAACGACAAGGAAAAGCCTCACAAAAAGATGAAATGCCACAAAATATCATCCAAGTGTGTGAGATCTTTGACGTTTAGGGTATAGACTTTATGGGGCCGTTCCCATCATCTCGTGGTAATAAGTACATCCTCGTCGCGGTTGACTACCTATCTAAGTGGGTGGAAGCTAAGGCTTTGCCTACCAATGATGCTCGTGTGGTAGTCAAGTTTTTGAAGCAACTGTTTTCTCGGTTTGGAACCCCTCGTGCGATCATAAGCGATCGTGGAACCCATTTTTGTAACGACCAATTCGAAAGGGTCCTAAGGAAATATGGGGTTACACATCGGCTTTCTACGGTTTATCACCCACAAACGAGTGGGCAAGTCGAGGTTTCAAACCGAGCGTTGAAGAGGATCTTGGAGAGATCCGTTGGGGAAAACCGACAAACTTGGTCGGATAAGTTGGACGATGCTTTATGGGCCTTTAGGACCGCTCATAAGACACCCATTGGGTGCACTCCCTATAAGCTTGTGTATGGGAAAAATTGTCATTTGCTAATCGAATTGGAATACAAGGCTTATTGGGCCCTAAAGCATTGTAATGATGATATGGAGACCGCGGGAAAACACTAGAAAATGCAATTAAATGAATTGGATGAATTAAGGGATATTGCTTATGAAAATTCATTGATTTATAAAGAAAAAACTAAAAAGTTGCATGATTCTAAAATTAAAAACCGGGTTTTTAACATTGGGGATCAAGTTTTGCTTTTTAATTCTCGATTGAAAATCTTTTCCGGTAATTTGAAATCCCGTTGGTCCGGTCCATTCACCGTGACCCAAGTTTTTCCATATGGGACCATCGAGCTAGCTCAAAATGATGGCCCCAATTTCAAGGTGAATGGACATAGGTTGAAGCACTACTTTGGCGGGGAAGTTCCATCCTTGAACTACCTCGACCAAATCACCTTCCCCAATGATAATTAGTATTGAGGGGATCGAGTCGAGCTCATGACTCGGTAATCAAAAATGAGGATCCTCGTGGGGGAGTCCCATGCTTATCCTATGTTCATATTATCGCTTTCTAATGTAGTTAACATGTGGGGATTTGTGCCCTTCCAACCTTTGTTTCGTGGTTGTTTGTGAATTGTGGACTTTAGATGATCATGATCTTCACGATTGGAGCCTCTCGTGTTCGTTTCATGGGAGCACTCGATCGTTTGCTTTGAAGACTTTCTCAATATCCATGATATATCCTTTGATGTTCTAACCTTAGGTTTTTAGCACACTTCATAAACGGCTATTGATTTAACGGTTACACCCTTTCCATGCTAGATTAGGCATTCGACTACGTCTCTAGTATAGGGGTGTTTGCACCCCTAGACTCGAAACATTGAGGACAATGTTTAACTTTATTATGGGGGGTGAATAGATACTTGCCTTGCCAAACCTTCACGCTTTCCAAAGTTTATCTTTTTGTTTATCGTTATGTTGCAAAATAAGGCTAAAAATGGCCAAATTTTAAATTTTTCTCATGTTTTATAAGTGTTAGAAGACACGAGTGTAGATTTTCTGATGGCGAGAATAAGAGTAATTTTTGACTCGACCGTGCGAGTTGAGCACTTAGCTTTGATTCCTTAACTTCACATTAGGCTAAGTCTCTTAAATGAGGACGAGAAATGATAGGGTTAATTATAAGTTACTATGTTAAACGTAGAGTACTCGTATTCTTTCAAAAACTCATGTGTTCTCGTTATTTGCTTATTCTCCCTTCGCATGTAAATATTTTTTGCTTAATAAATATTGACTTAGTGGTTTAGTTAGGATTGTTGGGTTTTTAGTCTTTTCTAGTAGCTTCCGTGTAATTAAATTAGGAAGACATTAAGGTATCGCCAGCGTCACGGTTTTGAAGTATTGGCAACCCGAATAATCGAAAGCTTCACCCAATAATAAGATTTCAAGTGCTCACCTAAATCAAGCAAACAATTTGAAGCCCACAAGGCCGAAAAATCTATGCAAAATTAAAAGTGAATCAAGCCTTAATTTTGAAGCTTTAAAGATCCAAAATTCGCCTTAGCGTGAGGATATACGTCTTTGGCTAATAAAACTACCGATGAGGTGGATAATAAAAGGCAAGGCAAGACCGAAGTCATAATAAAAACTTCATGGCGAAGTTTAATAAAAGATGGAGGTAAACCAAAGATAATAAGGCCCTTCCGTTAGGGGGCGTATAAAAGTCTTGGTAATAAGTCTCATGTTCAAAACCTTTATAAAACCGTGTTTATCGATTCTTCTTGTTGACTTAATTTTTTGACATCGTTGTCTATTGGGAGGGGTTATTGATTTAATGGTCTTGGTTACACCGTTAGGACTCTATTTTTAGACCTAAATCTCTATTATCGCATAAGTCAAACGATGTATCCTCGTGAAACATTCAAGACAAATAAAATATAAGAGATACAACTTAGGAAAATGGGAGGATAAGTACGTAATTAGGGCATATGAGTAGTGTTAGCATTACTAACTTATAATGACAATGATCTCGTTGCACGCTTGGCATGGAATTGGGGTGAAAATCGAGGACGATGAAATTATTTCTAACGAAGCATTCACGTGTTCTTATTCTATGAACCTAAACGTCCCATTTTGCGATGAAAATCATACATTATGTCTAAAACGCAATTAGTAGTAATAGTAGTAGTGTAGCTAGTTTATCATTCAATAAAGTGAATAAAAATGAGTTTTGGAGGTGCTACGATACTTTATTCTAGCATTGCGTGAGGGCACGGCAATGGTTTAGTATGGGGGAGTGATGAGACTGCTTTTATACATAGTCTCATCGTCCAAAAAGGGCTTAAAATGCATTAAATATCATCAAAACACCCATATATATGCTTGTGTTTGTTGCTTGTGTATTTTAGGTACGGATATTGAGAAAATGACAAAAGATCACAAGAATCATGCAAAAACGAACACGGGAAACGAAGCCGCACAATGAACCAAGCCCTAATGAAGTTTTCCCAAGAAAAACCCTTGAAGACTTGAAGAATTATGAAGAAGGGTCCTCCAATATGGAAGAATTGACACTTTATACCCTTGTATCTTCATAATTACAAGATTGGTCCCCAAAAGTTTGTCAAATTTGCAAAAAGGGCCCTCCACTTTGAAGAATTGACAAGTTTAGCCCCTCAACAAAGCTAAATTGTCAGCCATTATCCTCCACAAAGTCAAATATATCATGAAGTCCTTCAAAGTACAAGAAATTACAAGTTTGGTCCTTTGAAAATCCCAAAATTACAAAAAGGACCCTTGTCTTTCAACATTTGGCAAGAATGGTCCCTCATAAATGAAGACTTGGCAATTTCAGTCCTCCAAAAATCCAATCATACAAGTTAAGACCATAATCCATCAACAAAATACCAAAACAGCCCTTCAAGAATCATAAATTGGCAAGAAATACCCCTGAAAATACTTTGGAAAAGTATTTGGGGCAAAAGTGTGAAAAGTGAAACTTCATATACAAAGGAATCCGGATTTTGCTAGTTTTATTTACAAGTGACAAGAGTTTAAGAGATAAAGGGTTAAAGCTGGCAGACAACATAAGTTACCTAGACCAACCAAGGGAGGACACGTGTCCCACTCACCCCTTTCCACCAATCACAACTCACCCTGCTGCCATGTCACCCATCCACTAAACCTGTTTATTACTTATTTAATCTTGGCGCCTAAACAAGTTTTTAAACATAATCCTAACCCAAAACAGATTAAAAACCTGTTCTTCATGTTCATAATCCCAATTAGGCATTTCTTAATTATCATGAATTAGCTCTTAATCTTTTCCAGATTAATGATTAAGGTGCTAACGATCATAACCCAACCTTAAAATCACATGCTACTTAACCCCACATGCCACATGGGACATGACCTGCTACACGTTTGGGGAAGAAGACAAGATTGTAACAGCCATCCAACGGCCATGATTCCAGCTTACATCCTAAGCTTATTTTACACCTTTGGATTCACTTTTCACATGCCAGCTACAACAATAGTCCAAAAATCAGTCACATGATCTTCATATATTCAAACTTCACAAGGGCATAATGGGGACTTCACCAAGCATTAGGGTTTCGTTTTTAGCTTTCCTAGATAACTTGTATGCCTATATAAAGGCCTTAGGGTGCTTCATTTTTACTTTGCTCTTGAATTTTCAGTTGTTCACTTTTCTGTAAATCCTTTTCAATATTAATGAAATGTGTTTGAAATGTTGAAGAAAGCTCAAGTGCCATTGTTATAACCTGTTTATTATTTTTCTTTGTTTATTATTCTTGAATCAAAAACCTGTTTTGAAAAGAGGAGTGTGCAAAAGTTTGCACATTTTCCACATTTTCTTGATATTTTGCTAAGTTCTTGGTCTATCTTGGAATTCTTGGGCTATAGGGCTGATCGTAGCATCCTGATATTGTGTTATCAAGGTGTGGTGAAGCTTATAACTTGGGGATAATCAAGTGTGGAGGACAAGAGTTGCATTAATCAAGGATTTTTCATCTTTCTGTTTGATAATTGTGCTTATAACTTTGTTGATTCTTAGCAGGCTTTGTTGTGGAAGCTTGTGCTTGTTCTTGCTAGCACATAAGCTCAAAATTCGTGGGTGTGGATGTACATCCATGAGGTACACACCCTTAATCTCAAAATCTGAAAATATTTTGGATATTTGTGATATTTGAGTGTTGCCTATGTTCTTGTGTATTGTGTGGCTTAAAACTGCTTGAATCTGTTGTTCTCATCTGATATTGTGTTAATTTGGGCTTGGGTGATCTTAAATCTCACTTTTGATTTGAAAAACTTGGTTTTGAAAAGTTAAAGGGGTGTTTGGGATTACCTGTTTGGAATCATAATTGGTTATTGTGTTGTTAGAAGGTGTTGTTTGTGTTTGTTATCTGTCATACACTTGTTTGAGAGTATTTTGCTGCAAGTTATTGGACTTAAACCTTGAAATCACATAATCTGCTATAACTTGTTGAGTTTGACTGATTTTGACCTAAGAATTTGGGAAAACCTAGAGTTTATGCATGCTTAGGGTTAAAATATGTTAAAACATCATTATTGTAACATATGTGATAGATCTTGAGGTTTGGATCTGGCTTGTTGGTCAAGTACATCAGCAAAGTATAAAACTGCATGTGTTAGTGTTCATCAGTAAACTTCATAAGCTTGAATCTTGATTTAGGCTTTAAGCTATTGCATGAAAACTGTTTAGACTTGTTCATTTGAGTTCATAATAGCTTGTGTATGCATTTGGTTGAATTTGGCTGGCTGAATATTGATCAAAGAGCTTTTTGAACCTAATTTGCTTATTTGTTCATGTCTGTGTCATATCTGGTACTTAATTGATTAAACTGTATCAACTGGCTGTTGCTTGTTGTGATTTCTTTGTTGTGATTGACTCCTTTTGATCCAAAGATCATTTGGGTGCCTTTGTGTAATCTGAATCTCCAAAAAGTTCACTAAAGACAAAAAAGTCTACAAGTCAAGCAGTGGGAAAAGTTCCCACTGCTCAACACCCAAAACTAGCCCCTGCTAGTGTTAATTTGTACTCAGCTAATCAATAAGCTATTTTAGCTTATCCAGACCTGCAACAACTTATTTTTTGTGATAGATCTTCATTATTTGACCTATTTGATTAGACTGGAGCTTATTGAACTTTGACTTTGACTTTTTGCTAGAAAACCAACTTATTTGACTTTTTCATAAGTGCTTATTTGCTTTTTCCAGCTTATTGAGTCAGCTTATTTGAAAACTTTTTGTTGATTTAGCTTATTTAAGTCATTTAAAAGCTTTAGAAACTCCAATCAGCTCTTGGGGTGGCCTAGAACTCAAAAACGACTATTTGTCGTTTTCTGTAGATTGCTTATTGCATTTTCAGGCTTATTTCTTGGGCTTATTTCAAATTTCTTTTTACAGAAGTCTTATTTAGGACAAAAGAAGCTTGTGTGTCTAATTTGAGCTTATGGCATTGGCTTATAGCTTAATGGGCCAAAAAGCCCATTAAGAATAAGCTGTTTGGTATAAGCTTGCTTATTTCACATTTTCAGCTTTTAGGCCTTTGGAAAAAGTTGTTTAAAATCAAATTTTGAGTCAAGTAGTGCTTTTTGGACTTATTTTGGGCACCTTTTCATTTTGGGCCCAATTTAGCCCATTAAGGATCTGTTTTGGGTTTAGCCCATTTTCTAGGCCCAATAAGGGTATTTAGGTAATTTCAAGTTCATTTTTGTATTATTTAGGTTAAATTAAGCTAGTTTGCAACTTTTTAGAATTTTTTAGGATTTTTGGGTTTTTATTAATATTTTAATATTATTTTATTATTAAAAATTAAAAGTCTGGTTTTCTAAGTTTTTATATTTTTCCTAGATTGTAGACACTTAATTAGGAATTTTGCAACTTTCTAAATATTTTTAGAGTCTTTTAATTATTTTCTAGAATTATTTTAGGTTTTATTAGCTTTTAATAGTTTTTAATTGTTTAAAAATAGTTTTTATTGGTTTTAAAATTTTGAAAAATACTTTTTAGCTAAATTAGGTTATTTTAAAGGTTTACAAACTTTAAGATCTTGATTTGGACTTTTTATTAGTTAATTTTTATTTTTAGGGCTTTAATTAGCATTAAAAAGTCATTATTTAATTAAATAAAAGGTTTTAGCAAGTTTGGATTTTTTGTAAACCCTTAGAATATTTTTGTGGATTTTTAGTTATTTTTGGTCATTTTTAGGGTAAAATTTTAATTTTGGTGCTTTTTACGGTTTTACGTGTACACCTTTTTCGTCTTAGTTTAATTCGACATCGTAACTGTCATTCTCTTCTTATCCCATTTCTATTTTTCTTTCTCACAAATATAATCACAAAGATAATCAATTCATTACACACACACCAAGCCTCCTTGAGAACGAACTCATTTTAGGGTCATTTATACACGGTTTTCCTAAATCGTCGTGTTTACCCTATTTTACCCTTGTTTTCCTAAACAAGTGGTATTTTTACAACTATCAACTGCACATTCCTGGTTTTGTATTCCGATCAATGTAGATGAAACGTCTACCTGCTCCATATGTCCTCAAAGGGATCTTGGGCAGTTGCTAAAGAAATGTAAGCTTATTATTTGGGACGAGGCTCCGATGGCTAACAAACTTTGTTTTGAGGCTCTCAATCACACGTTAAAGGACGTACTGAGGACAAATAGGCATGAAATGTGTCAAGAGCCATTTAGAGGCATGACAGTCGTTTTTGGAGGAGATTTTAGGCAAGTTCTTCCCGTTGTTCCAAAAGGTTCGCGTCAAGACATTGTAAGTGCTTCCCTGAAGCAGTCCTACTTGTGGGATCATTGCAGAGTGCTTAAGTTGACAGCAAATATGAGACTTATAGTTGGTTCAAGGCCAGAGGATGTTGACGAGATACGAGAATTTGCCGAATGGATACTAAAGTTAGGAGACGGTGAACTTGGGGAAGATAATGACGGAGAGGTTGAAATAGATGTGCCTGAAGATATTCTAACGCGAATGACGATCAAGTCACGTCTATTGTGGATTTCACGTACCCAAATCTTCTTGACAACATAAACGATGGTTCCTACTTCCAAGAAAAGGCCATTCTGGCGCCAACTAATGAAATAGTTGACTCTATAAACGAGAAGTTGTTGAAAAGATTTCCTGGTGAAGAGACTATCTATTTGAGTTGCGACAACATAGACAAAGCTGATCGTGGTGCTTCCGTCGATGAATCTGTTTTCTCATCTGAGTTTATAAACGGATTAAATTTCTCAGGTGTCCCGAATCACAGGTTAGCATTAAAGGTGGGTGTGCCTATAATGCTTTTGAGAAATATCGATCAACCAAACAGATTCTGTAATGGAACAAGGTTACAGGTGATGACGTATATCCCCAACCGGGTCATGAACCCGGCCCACGAGTACTATCCGTATCTGGCCCCTCACGAATGGGTTGGATTAATATCATTTGAGATTTAGGGTTTCGAATGAACAGTGGCCGCATAGGTTATGTGCGACCCACGACTCGGCACAGCCGGTACATGGTTAAACAGAATCACAACCTAATTGGGATTGTGATTTACCCTAAAGTATAGCATGTACACTAACCATAATTAGAAGATAACAATCAAGCTAATTATGGTACTTATCTTTTACTTAGGGTCGAAGCTTCGGTAAAAGCCCACTAGGGTTTTACCGCCTATATAAGGAACCCCCAAGGGTTCCACAAAGGTATCGTATTCTTCACACTCTCACATCTCATCTGATTACTAACCCTAAACCGATTGCTTACTCTCACGCCGGAGTCTAATCGTGGGACACGTTCCCACGGTAAGCCTAACAGCGTGCTACTTTTAGTGTGCAGGATCCCAAACCGAAGTTTACTTGGTGCAGGAGCAAGAGCCCAAGCACCCGAATTAAGCCTAATTCGGGTCAAGCTAGGATTATCCAACTTTTGTATCAACAAGTTGGCGCCATCCGTGGGACCCTACACTAAACTGAACTCTACCAATGACGAAGGCACATCCTCATGGAAACCCAAGGAACACGAATCTTGGGAACCGAAATTCGGGGGTGACATTCCAGTTACCCCAACCCCGCCTCTCGGTGGACATGAAGGAGGGCCAAATAACCGGAACATATTGTTTCAATCCCCTGGTGGGGTAGGCACGTCTACCAATACCCCACCACCAACCCTCACGTTGAACAACCCCGACCCGGGATCAGCACCAAACTCTCCCAATAAGGAGTTGCAAAAGCCACCTGCGGTTGAGGCGGACATGGAAATCGATTCACTTGATGATGAGGATCTCGAGTGCGTACTTACGTAAAACCTCGAGAGAATCATCCCGGCCATCACGGCAAGGTTGAATCTGGGAAGGAACCTCCAATCCAGACTTAACTTCAGCAACGCCGCACGCAGCACTCCTGCCCAAACTCAAAAAAGACAGAGGAAGCCCCGGACCCAGGAACAACCTCCCTTGGAGGAACCACCTCGACCACGTAATGTGTTCGAGCGCATTGGAGATCGAATCATGCAAGAATTGCAAGAAACACAGGGGGAGGAAGATAACTCTCACGGGTCTGTAGGACGCGCAGTGTTAGAAACTCCTCTTAAAAACAACTGATGCACTAGTGTGTTCCGCAGAATGGACTTTTGTGGGAAGAAAACTCCTACCTACTTTCACAGAAGCAGGTATCATAATCAATCGAAAAGTGTGGTGTGACCGCCTTATCACGATCCTTCGGGATCTGATTCGGATGACCATCACCCAAGACGTCGCCGACCGAGGTATTCCTCTCCTGAACTATCGAATGATAGAGGACGCTACGAACACTCCTATTATCATACCGATGAGGAAGAAGACCTATCCCTTTCATGGTGTAGTGAGAGGGAGGACGCCTTCACTCTCCGCATATGGGATTACTCCGAGGACAAGAAGCGTTGCATGCCGACATGTGTCAAAACCTATGACAGATCTGGTGACCCGGATGACCATCTAAAAGTGTTTGACACACAGGCTAAAATTGAACGATGGCCTATGCCTGTATGGTGCCAAATGTTTAATTCAACCCTGATTGGCAATGCCCATGATTGGTTTGAAAAACTCCCTCATCGGAGCATCAACAGCTTCGATGAACTGCGTGTGGCGTTTAAGAGAAATTATACCCAGCGAAATAAGTATAACAGGGACCCGGTCTCATTGGAAACAGTAAACAGAGGCACGAAGAATCTACAGAGGACTTCACGGAACGTTTCAATGACGAGTGTACGCGCATAAAAGTGTGCCCAGAAGTCCTCAAAATCTCCAATTATATGCACGCCATAACAGAGAAGGATCTAATCAGGCGCCTCAATGATAAACGTCCAGAAACGTTTGATGAACTCATGAAAAGGGTTAGAAATTTTGTGGAATGAGAGACTGTCGTCGCCACAGCCTACCCCACGAAGGGGAACTAGAGTTATCGATCGAACGATCAGCCCAAGAGGCAATCGGGTGGTCAATGCAATCACGGTAACAGGAGGAGATTGGATTACAAGAGCCAGAAAAAAGGAGGGCGGTCGAACGACAAGTTCACCCCTCTAAAGATGACATACCGAGATATCTTATTGACGGAAGGAGAAAATTTTCCAAGGCCGCCCCCAATGACGACCCCGGTTGATCGTCGTCAAGGAAATCGCTTCTGCGAATTCCACAATGACAAAGTCCATGGCACGGACGAGTGCATTCAGCTCAAGAAGCATATTGAATCACTGATCAAATCAGGCAAGCTTAAGCACCTAGTCAAGGATTGGAAGGACGGGAAGGATAACAAAAAGAATGACAAAAAAGATTTCCAAAAGGACAATCCTACGACCATATACATGGTTCAATCATGGCAGCGCACGACGAAGCAGAAAATTGGTCAAAAATTTTCACGTAGCAAGGAAATCTCATTCCCTCCCATCACGGCAAGCAACGTGACGGACGCACCCCTCACGATTGAAGTGAACATTGGAACCCACAATGTTCGTCGCATGTACGTGGATGGAGGGTCATCGGCGGAAGTACTCTATGAGCACTACTTCGTGCAGTTACTACCAGAAATCAAAAGCCAATTAATGTCGGCCACGTCGCCACTTATTAGTTTCAGCGGGGATACTATCTGGCCGATAGGGCAATTACGCTTGTTAGTAACCATTGGAGATAAGTAACATTCAACTACAGCATGGAAGAACTTTATGGTGATACGTTCACACTCTCCGTACAATGGTATTATCGGAAGACCGGGAATCTTGGCCATACGAGCAGTCCCGTCTACAGCACACGGCATGATCAAATTCCCGGTCGAAGGGGGAATTGCACTATCTACAATTCAGTCATGCCATCATCGGAGTGTCATGTCGTCGCATCACCAATGCAACTAATTCCTATAAAGGAAGGATCACCACCCTCGAATTGTAAAGTGGCTATCCATCCCGAATATCCGGAACAAGAGGTTGCCATCGGGGGAACCCTCTCTGAGAAAGGAAGGAATGCCATGTGCTCCCTTCTTAAAGAAAACCATGATGTATTTGCATGGGAACCAAAGCATATGACGGGCGTACCACGCTCAGTCGCAGAACACAAGCTTCAAATTCGTCTAGGATACCATCATGTTAAGCAAAAGAAGCGCGGTCAAGCACCAGAACACAGCCAGGTTATACTAGACGAGGTAAAAAAAACTTGTGGACGCAAGAATCATGCGAGAGGTTTATTACCATGAGTGGCTCTCCAAACCGGTCATGGTTAAGAAGCTATGGTGCTGCTACCTTCTTGGTATTTGGGGTGGTCTTTGCGCAACCCCTTAGGAGGTGCATTAAAGGCCCCGGCCTCCACTTCCACCTCTTTCACGAACTTCCTCCTGGATTTTCGCTTCTTCGAGGCGGGCTTTGGTTGCACTGAGGTACCTGTTTTGTCGGCCATTTGCTCATCTTCATCATCAAACATCTGTTTGACATCCTCGGACAAGTTTTCCAAGTTGTCACCTTGGTTTTCTTGGTGCGGGGTGGTGTTGTCTTTGGCTGTGCCGCTGGCATTTTATAGTAAAGGTTGGTCACCATCTTCGTTGAAGAAATCCAAGGGGGACTTCTCGATTTCTGTATCACCCATGTCGGAATGCGGCTCTTGCACTACTTCCAGTGGGACGGTTAAGTCTTGGGTGGCGACAAGTAGGGTGGCTCGTCCTTGTGTAATGGTCGAGAGCCTTCGGCGACCTTGGAAGGATCTCTTTGGCGTAAAAGTCCAAATAGCCTCATCTCTTCGGACATATGCATACAATGTGTTAGCTCTATAAAAAGCATGTTACAAATGCATTTTGAAAATAAAATATACCCACCCTGTCTACGGTCGTTCAAGAAGATGGGATATCTATCCTCCTTGCCGAAGTAGTTGCGGTTGATGCCTACCAAACACAAAAAATTCTCTGGCAGACCTTTGTGGAAGTATGTGCGGTGGGTATCTAAGTTCGTGACGTCCCTACTACTGTATGTGTTTTTTGGGGGCGGATAATCTACCTGGATTGAGTTTTTTAATACAGACCGGGTGGGGAATACCCTAGCATCTACGAAGAAGTACCGGTCGTACCATCTCTTCAGTGAATCTAGGGCTTTGCTATAGCACATAGGAGTGTTCCCCGGGCGTTTTTTAAACGACAACCAGCCATTGACCATTTGAGGTATATAGAAAACCCTAAATAAACATACGGTGGGGGCTACGTCACATGTATGGCATGTGATCTCAAATTGGTTGATCTTACACGCCCCTATACAATGCAGTTGGGTTATATGAAAGTCGTAGTATGTCAGGATCTCTACAAGGAACCTAGACAAAGGAATGCGGTAGTTGGCCGAGTCAAACAGGCGCGTGTATACACCTATTTTCCCAGTCGGAGCATCCGTGATATCTTCATCATCACCTGGATAGGTGGGATGTACGCTTTCGGGGATGTAGTAATCATAACAGAACTCAATGAATTTCTCAGGTGGCAATACATTGAGCACGGTCGTGATGGTGGGGTTGTCTTTCACCATGATTTATAAAAGTATGGAGAACGGCGTGATGATCTAACCTGGTACTACGAATATCCGTGGAATGAATGTAGGAGTAAAAGGAGATTGCAACAATGGTGGAAGAGAGTATGAACTTTGTGTGTGCACAGTCACCACACACGGTTATTTATAGGGTTGCCTTAGTTTACGAGGCTGGCTGGATGACTGCCAGGTGTGAACCACTACACCCATCTAACAGATGGGATTACTGGCAAAGTTGAAACGTCAGAGGGAACCACGGGTCACCTCATAATAGTTTTTACGTGGCTCAAGAGTAGGCCCGCCTAGTGCACTTTTGCAGGTAATCATTCGAACAGTCATCTTGACCTTGACTACCATTAATGCCTTCATTAATGTTGTCTCGGTCGATAGTTTTTGTTGTGCGGCTATTTTCGCAAAGACAACATAAGGGACATAGATTAGTCTAGAGGTTACGCCTACGGCTGTAACAACTAGACTAGGGGAACATGATGACTTATAGTCCCTAACCGGATCATGAACCCGGACTACGGGTACTACCCGTATCCAGCCCCTCACGAATGTGTTGGACTAATATCATTTGAGCTTATGGGTTTTGAATGAACAATGGCCGCATAGGTTATGTGCGGCCCACGACCCGGCACAGCCGGTACAGGGTTAGACAGAATCACAACCTAATTGGGATTGTGATTCACCCTAAAGTATAGGATATACACTAACCATAATTAGAAGATAACAATCAAGCTAATTATGGTACTTATCCTTTACTTGGGGCCGAAGCTTCGGTAAAAGCCCACTAGGGTTTTACCGCCTATATAAGGAACCCCCAAGGGTTCCACAAAGGTATCGTATTCTTCACACTCTCACATCTCATCCGATTACTAACCCTAAACCGATTACTTACTCTCACGTCAGAGTCTAATCGTGGGATACGTTCCCACGGTAAGCCTAACAGCGTACTACTTTTATTGTGCAGGCTCCCGAACCGAAGTTTACTTGGTGCAGGAGCCGGAGCCCAAGCACCCGAATTAAGCCTAATTCGGGTCAAGTTAGGATCATTCAACTTTTGTATCAACAGCAGGTGCTTAATCTAACGAGAACTGGTATTAGTGCCCGGATTATCAATGGAGCACATTTCGGAAAGGTAGTTATCATACCCAAGTTAAGAATAACTCCATCCACAAACGCTTACTGCTAAAAATTGTCCGAAAACAGTTCCCTGTTTCACTCTCATTTGCAATGACCATTAATAAAAGTCAAGGATAATCACTTTCTAAAGTCGGTCTCTACTTACCACGTCCGGTTTTTACTCACGGTCAACTATATGTAGCTGTCTCTCGAGTAAGAAGAAAGAAAGGGTTGAAGGTGGTTGTTTGTGACACAGACGGGAATGTATGTAAAACAACTACAAATGTTGTATACAAGGAAGTGTTACATGGTCTTTGAAGAAGGTTATAATGGTATATAATCTTTTTTTTATCATCTAAGTCTTACTTAAAATTCACATATTCATTTTAATCATTTTAATTTTAAACTTTCAGGTGTTAACTGTTGGGAATCTAAACTTGTTAGATTCCCTATTCATTGATTTAAACATAATTAGGCTGATAGATAGTCCCTTGCCTGTGCCTAGGAGGCAGGCAAGTTTCGCAAGACTCACAGAGATCCGAGTCTCTGTGAGCAACCTCAGAGGAGTCCATGTCAGAGACATTGTCAGGGAAGTCGAAGATTACCTGAAGACATACTCCTTGGCTGTGATGGATAACAGCCAAGATGTATTAGGGACTCTGAGGGGTTGAGAGTTAACAGGGGTGGCAATACCCTGATAACTCTCAGCACACTTTGGACATGCCATTTGTGTGTTCGAGAATATGAAGAATAAGGAAACTATTTTTGACAACTGTTCCTTAAAGCATAATGGAAGACTACCAAGAATAGAAGGACATCATGTGACTGATGTGGGAACTTGTAAAAGCTTGTGTAGTCGACATCAAGTACTGTTTAAGTCAAACTCGTAACACTATAAATAGGATATGTATCCATGCATTAATGTTTAACACTTTGAGATATTAAGAACATTAGTGCGTATAACTTAGTGAATCAAACAGCTACGACTGTATTCATAAGTTAAGGTTTATTGTTGTTCAAAGTGTGCACAACACATTGTCATCAAACGGTGTTATCCATAACACTTGTAATTCTTTATTATACAATAATAAGATTACGTTTGAAAAGTAATACCTTGTGTTGATTAAGTTAAGATTAGGGTTTCTAGCATTGATTAGGGACTTTCAATTGGTATCAGAGCGGTGTTTGATATTAAAACCGTCAAGAAACATCGTTCTCAGTTTTAAAATCAAGATCCACCATGTCGGAAACTTCTAGCCCACACTCACCTTCCACAAACCCATCTTCACCAAGACTTAACCCTCCAGCAAATGACGATGATCTACCCCAACTTCTTGACTCAAGAGGTGGATCACACGTAACCAGTGTACCAGTCTTTGATGAAGAAGACTTTGCCAGTTGGAAGAGTCAATTTCTTGTGTACCTTGATGGACTTGAACCTTTTCTCTTAGAAATTTTAGAAAATGGTCCATATATTCCCATGGCGCTTACTTCTACTGAAGAAAACCCTCTTCCCAAGCCTGTCAAACAATGGACCGCAGCTGATAGGAAATTAGCAAACCAAGATAAACGTCTCAAAAGCATCATAATTTCCTGTCTTCCAAAGCATATCATGAAGTCTGTCATTCAGTGTCCCACAGCTAAACAAATGTGGACAGACCTCATTCTTGGCCATGAAGGACCCTCTGAAACAAGAGAGACAAAGATTCAGGCACTCAGACTTCAGTTTAATGCCTTTAAGTCACTTGAAGGTGAAAAAGTTCAGCAAACCTATACTAGGCTGAAGATTCTTCTTAATGACCTCGCTATGAATGATGTCACTATTGGTCAAGCTGAGATCAACGCTACTTTTGTCAACAGCCTTCCAAGAAAGTGGCTGAGCATGAATCAGACTCAGAGAGCTAACAACTCAATCAAAAATGATACCCTTGCTCAGCTCTATGGTAAGTACAATTATGAAGAAGGGCTGATCGATACTATCTACAAATCAGAGACTGAAAGATTTGTAGTCCAAGGAGCATCTTCCAAAGCTTTGATCTCTGCAACACATCATCTTGACTGCGATTCTGATATTGAAGAAGATACCCGTAGCAGCCAAGAGTTCCTGTCAGACCTCAATGCAGAATTCCATGAAAGAGCACTGCTAGCCAACCAAAGAAGATACTACAAAAGATCTGGAAGAGTAGGATCAGCTAGCAAACCAACTGACAGGTCAAAAGAAACATGTTTTGCCTGTGGAAAGCTTGGACATTTTCAAAAAGAGTGTCCTTCCACCAAAACATCCTCACCCTCTTATCCATCATCTTCATCCAAACCCTACAAGTTCAAACAACATAACAACTCATCTCAATCCAATTCTTCAGACACTGAGAAGAAAGATTACAAAAATAAGTACAAGGCACTTAAAGCTGAGTTAGAACAGATGAACTTGAAGATTGAAGCTATGTCCAAAAAGAAAGGTGGTGAGAAAAAGGCTGAGAAAGGGTTGGTTGCTGAAACTTATGATTGGAATGATGAACCATTGACTTCAGATGAAGAAGACACCACAAGAGTCAGGGCTTTTATGGCGATAGCTGAGGATGAACCAGCTGTTGGAAAAGGTGATGCAAGATCAGGACAATGGGTTGACATTACAATGAAAAAGGTACACAGGCTTCTATCTATGTCTGATAGTGATGAACGTAAGCATGTCCTTGATTACACCATTGTTGATTTGCACTTTGTTGAGGAACAAAGGAAGAACCTACTTGATAAGTTTCACTCTGTTAAAACTGAAATGATAAATGCTAAGGCTGAATGTGAAACTCTCGGGCGGGTTAACTTAGAGAAAATATCCCTACAAAATGAAGTAGCTAGATTAACCTTGAAAAACATAGTTTTAAATGATCAAGTCACTGAATTGAACAAGATTATTGAAAAATGGTTGTGTGCTAGGTTTACTATTGATGAATTGCTTAGGGATGAAGTGCCTGCTGACTTAAACAGGGATATAACTGCTAAGAATAAAAAGCTGAGGATTCTCACCAAACCCAAAGACATTGTCTTTAAATCTACAGAGACTATTCATATGTCAGATACCTCTTTGACTAATGACCCTGTCTCTGAAGATGTGGCTGAGCTACCACCTTTGCCCAAACTCTCTGGAGTTGAACCTAGCAGTTCTTCTAGATCTGCTAAGGACGAACTTAAGACAGATATTGAGAATCCTCCTGCCAAAGTTTTTCGTGTGCCTGTTAAACAAACTGGTAAACAAGTAGCTTTTAAGCCTGTTACTACTAAAGCTGTGAATAAGGTTGACCCCACCACTGAAGATCGCCTGTTGTCTCTTATGAAAGAAGTAGAACTCTTGAAACAACACATTAAGCCTTCCGCTGAATGCTCTACTTCTCATGAACCTAAGTCAGTCCTAGGTGAACCCAAAGGGGAACGGTTAATCAAACCTTATTGCAATGTTTGTAAAAATTCTCACCACTCGACCTTAGATCATGACAGACACATGGCAGCTAAAAGGGCTCAGACACCCTCTAGGGACAGACCACAGAGTTCCAAAAGACAACAGGGAAATTACAATTCTTATCCTCCCTGTAAATTCTGTGGGTTCACAGACCATCACTCAGACGAGTGTGGTGACTTCCTTGGGTGTGATATCTGTGGGAGTTATAACCATGAAACTATGAACTGTCCATCCCAACGCCAAAAGTTTTTCAGGAACACAAGAGTTGCTAACAAGCAATTCAGGGAACCCACTGGAAAGTGGGTTCACCATAGGAACTAATCTGTTTCTATGTATCTGTGCAGAAATATCTCAAGGAATCGGTATGGTATCTAGATAGTGGCTGTTCTAGACACATGACAGGGATTCAACAATACCTGCACAGATACTCAAAGGAGCCAGGTCCCAAAGTGGTGTTTGGAGATAACTCTTCAGGTGACATAGAAGGATATGGCTCAGTGAATTGCAATGGGATCACATTTACCAGGGTTGCATATGTGAATGGTCTTAAACACAATCTTATTAGCATCAGCCAATTATGTGATGCTGACTATAAGGTTTTGTTTACTAAGACTCAGGGAACCATATTCAACAAAAATAATGATGTTGTGCTGGTTGCACCTAGAAGGAGAGATGTTTATGTCATCAACATGGCTGTGTGCTCTGAAGACAGTTCAAATTGTTTTCTTGCCAAAGCCTCTGAAAGTGTCAACTGGCTGTGGCACAAAAGACTGTCTCATCTCAACTTCAAGAACATCAATAAGATAGCCACTCAAAACTTGGTTGCTGGTCTACCTTCAGTAATGTTTTCCAAAGACAAAACTTGTTCTGCCTGTGTCAAAGGAAAACATCACAGGTCTTCATTCAAGACTAGGCAATCATTCTCTATTGACAAGTGCTTACATCTCCTTCACATGGACTTGTTTGGGCCTGTCAAACCTCAAACCATTAATCACAACAAATACACCTTGGTCATAGTTGATGAATTTTCAAGATATACATGGGTGTTCTTCCTCAGAAGGAAAAGTGATGCAGCTGATACCATCATGTCCTTCATCAGACAGGTTGAAAATATGAATGATGTTAGAGTCAAAGCTCTAAGAAGTGATAATGGTACAGAATTCAAGAATCATCAACTTGAATCATTTTGTGATGAAAAAGGAATTTCTCAGAACTTCTCTTCAGCTGGCACTCCTGAACAAAATGGTGTGGCTGAAAGAAGAAACAGGACTCTGATTGAAGCAGCAAGAACTATGTTAAATGGTGCAGCATTACCAAAACAATTTTGGGGAGAAGCTGTACACACTGCCTGCTACACTCAAAACAGATCAATCATTGTCAAAAGACATGGCAAAACCTCCTATGAAGTTTTCAGAAAAAGATCTCCAGACGTCAGCTATTTTCATGTGTTTGGATGCCCTGTGTTTATTTATAACTACAGGGACAAACTTGGAAAGTTTGATGAAAAAGCTGATGATGGATTCTTTTTGGGATACTCTCCAACAGCCAAAGCCTTCAGAGTATTCAACATCAGAAGACAAGAAGTAGAAGAAACTTTCCATGTCAGATTCAATGAAGATGATGAAGTCATACAGAGGACAGGAACAGAGGGTGATGAAGTAGATTTCAATGAAAATATTTCTTTCCCAAGTGATGAGTTCACAGAACCCAGATCTACCTGTCATCACCACTCCAACACTCTCACTCCTTATGTTCCTGCTTTTGACCCTCTGTCTACTCACAATATTGAAGTTCCTACCTCTCAGGAACTTGATGAAGAAGAACCTCAAATCTCTGATGGTCCTTCTCATGATATTGATGACTCACCAATTCTTCAAATCTCTGAAGATTCTCCTGCTGATAATGAAATAGCTTCCCTTGATATGGCTATAGAAGACTCTGACACTGAAGTAGTCTTTGAAGAAAGCCCTCCTAGTCAGCAGGATGAGACTCAAATTGTACCAGCTGTGCCCTCAAGTACCCCTGTTCTTGAATCCCCAGCTCCTCAAAATAAGTGGTCAAGAGATCAACACATTCTTCTTGTCAACATTATTGGGGAACCAAATGCAGGGGTCACAACCAGACAGCGAATCCAAGACTCAGAGTCAGCCTCAGCCAATGAATGTCTATTTGCTGAATTTCTTTCTCAAATTGAACCTAAAAGAGTTGTTGAGGCTCTGGTAGAAGAAGGATGGGTAGCTGCTATGCAAGAAGAAATCAATCAGTTCAAAAGGAACAAAGTATGGACACTAGTGCCAGCTCCACCTGGAAAGAATATCACAGGCACTAGATGGATCTATAGAAATAAGATGGATGAAATTGGGAACATCATCAGGAACAAGGCAAGACTGGTAGCACAGGGATTCTCTCAGACTGAAGGAATTGATTATGATGAAACCTTTGCACCTGTTGCTAGACTTGAGGCCATCAGAATCTTTCTTGCTTATGCTGCCTATATGAACATCACTGTGTATCAGATGGATGTAAAGAGTGCCTTCCTCAATGGTGATTTGGCTGAGGAAGTCTATGTTGCACAACCTGAAGGATTTGAGAACAGCGAGTTTCCCAACCATGTGTACAGACTTCACAAGGCAATGTATGGTCTGAAACAAGCTCCAAGAGCATGGTATGAAACTCTTTCAAATTTCTTATCTGAAAATAAATTTATCAGGGGTTCTATTGATAAAACACTCTTTACCTTCAAGGACAAGAGTGATTTCATCATTGTGCAGATTTATGTGGATGATATCATCTTTGGGTCAACAAATGTCAATCTTAGTAAACGCTTTGCTAAATTAATGACCAAGAAATATGAGATGAGTATGATGGGTGAATTAACTTACTTTTTGGGCTTTCAAATTAATTAATGTCCTAAGGGAATTTCTATTTGTCAAGAAAAGTATGTTAAGGATTTACTTAAAAAATATGACTTAGATGATTGTGCATCAGTGAAATGCCCCATGCTTCCACCCAACGACTTGGGCCCTGATGAGTCAGGGGTCTCTGTCAATGAGACTTTATTTAGAGGCATGATTGGGTCACTGATGTATCTAACAGCCAGTCGTCCAGATATCCAATTCTCCACATGTCTCTGTGCAAGGTACCAAGCTAACCCAAAAGAATCCCATCTAGTGGCTGTTAAGAGAATTTTCAGGTATCTCAAAGGAACACCATCCCTAGGACTATGGTATCCAAAGGAATCAGGCTTTGATCTCAAGGCCTATTCAGATTCAGATTATGCTGGATGCTGTATTGACAGGAAAAGTACTTCAGGCAGCTGTCAAATCCTAGGAGGAAAATTGGTTGGATGGAGTGCTAAGAAGCAAAACTCTGTAGCTATGTCTTCAGCTGAAGCAGAGTATGTCGCTGCAGCCAGCTGTTGTGCTCAGGTGCTCTGGATGAAAAGTCAATTGGCTGACTATGAAATCTTGTATGACAAAGTACCAATCTTCTGTGACAACACCAGCGCCATTGCCATATCCAACAACCCTGTTCTTCACTCTCGTACCAAACACATTGATATCAGGTATCATTTTATCAGGGATCATATTATGAAGGGAGATATTGAGCTGCATTTTGTTCCCACAGAGCTGCAACTAGCTGATATCTTTACAAAGCCTTTGGCTGAACCTACGTTCAACAGGCTAGTTGCTGAGCTAGGTATGCTCAATATCTCAAAGCCTGTGGCTTGATATTAAATGTGTTCATTAAATGATTGATTCTATATTAAATGTGTTATTAAATGTTTTTCACATGAAACTAGGTAGTTACTTTCCAAGTAAATGCAAAAAACATTCTCACATTTTTTAATCATTTATTTTTTGGATAACGAGGAGACAAACTTTTTGAAAGGTCAAGGGGACCCACTTGAGCAGTCATTTTCGCCCTTGCATTTAATTCGGTTGAATAACTGTTCACTTAAGTTTGAATATATATTGTCTTCTTTCTCTTCTCACCCACCACCATTCTAAAATCAACTTCTCTCTCTAAACTCTTATCTCTCTCAACCATCCGCCATTTTCATTCTCCTTCAACCTTAAATCAATGGCGTTTCCCGTACCAAAAGCCTCCAATGTGAACTTCGAGATCAACGAGAGCATCATCGCCTCCAACAACGCCATTGGATGGATCAAGGCACCCAACAGCACCTACTCAGATCTGGTTAATTTCATGCAACATTGTGACCTAAATGAAGCCTTCACCAAATCTCCATCCACTTTTTACCAAGAATACCTTAGGGAATTCTGGTATTCTGCTGAAGTAGTTGAAGACACCATTACATTTAGCCTTTCATGCAATGAACATCCTTTTGCCTTTTCCCTCAATGATTTTTCTAGTGTGGCCGGACTCAAACATGGAGATGAATGCTTGAAGACTGTTGACAAAAAGGCTGTCAAGGAAGCCTTAGCCACACTAAACCCTTGCCATGATGTTAACCCTGCCCTCACTCCAGCTGAAGTCCTCGCCAAATCGCCTCTGAAGATTAAGTATTTTACCCCTATGTGGCGTGTCCTCTTCACCCACATTGTGAAGTCCCTGGGAGGAATGCAGGGATCACAGGATCAGATGTCATTCAATCATCAGGCAATTGCGTATGGATTAATTTGGGGAGCTGATGTCGACGTTGGAAGCATCCTGTTCTCAAACCTGGTAGAACAACTGAAGGGAAGGAATCAGGTCAGGGAAAAGAACATCTGTTATGTGCGCTACCTGTCCCTGATCTTTGAGAGCTTGCTGGGAGAGAATTACCACAACAAGGCCTTGACAACTCTGAAGCCCTATCGCATCACAGGCGCCATCTACAAGGAGATAGGAGCTGAGGATATCCCTGTCACTGCACACATGCTGAACGTGGCCAACCAGGTACCCAACGCTGAGAAGCCCTTGCTCCCTTCCTCTGCGAAGGTGAATACTTCTAGTGTCGCTGGCAAGTCTACGTCTTTGACCTCTGGGCAGCACACTACTAAGTCCAAGGCTTCATCTGGCCAACAGCCAAAGAAGAAGAAAATCCCCTCTTCTTCCCACTCCAAAGCTGTTAGTAAGGCCAAGGAAAAGAAGATTGACACCGCCTCTGGTCCAGATACTCTTGTGGATTCAGAATCTTTGGCTGACAAACAACAGGCGTCTAGTGTCTCTAGGTCAGCAGAGACAACAGGAAACCAGCCAAACCAAGCTGATATCTCACAGGTAATCAGTGTACATTTTTAGAGGTTCACAAGCAACCACTCTCATTATGTCTGTAGGAGAGAGTGGTGAAGTTAGGGTAATCCTCGACCCATAGAAGTCTGTCATTGCACTTAGAATACTTTAAGACGTCTGTACACTCTGTCTATGCACCAGGGAATGATTCATTTGTGTTTATAAAGCACCCCGATGACCCTGAACCCTCTAGACAGTATTCAGGCTAACAACAACCTGAATACATTAATGTCTCAACCTTGATCAGCTGTACTTCACACAGCCTCTTGGTTCCCTCCTTAAAAGAGTCCCAAAGGATTTATCCTTTCAGGGGGAGCTGAATCATCACCCTCAGCTTTCCTAGGGGCAGCGTAACAGGCGACCTACAACAACATATGTTTCACTCTTAAAAGAGTCCCAAAGGTTTTACCTTTTTGGGGGGGCTGAATAATCACACTCAGCTTTCCTAGGGGCAGCGACTGGCGATCATTAAACAACATATGTTTCACAATCAAAAGAGTCCCAAAGGTTTTTACCTTTTTGGGGGGGCTGAATAATCACACTCAGCTTTCCTAGGGGCAGCGAATGGCGACCATTAACCACAATTTATTCACACTTTAAAAGAATCCCAAGGATTTATCCTTTGGAGTGGCTGAGTAATCACCCTCAGCCTCTCTGGGACAGCGAAATAGCGACCATTCACCTTATATTTTTCCCTGTTACTAATTTCAACAAACTTGCAGGCTGAAATTGTACAGCCAGTCAAAGAATCTCAGGTACATGAAAAAGAGGCTGAAACAATAACTCAGGACATTCCAAATGAAGAAGAACCTGTGCTCAATGCTGATGAAGAAATGCTCTCAGTAGAAGATTATGTCTCTGAGTTTGAACCCATGCCTGAAGATGAATTCCCTGAGGGAATGTTTGATGAAGAGGAGGAAGAAGATGAGGATGACCAGCTGTCAGCCTCTCCTCCTAAAGAAGATGACAAGACTTCTCCTCTCAAGGAAGCTATTGACACTCCAAACTCTGCTACATCTGCAACAACAGTCTTCCAAAGACCAACATATGATCCAACAGCAGAATTCCTCATGTTTGATCATCCTACCCAGACCAACTTCGACTTAATTCCAAGGGGGGATGATTTTGCTCAACAAAGCCTCAATATCAAGAATCTTCAGCCAGTACATCATCAATCTGATATTGAGCGCTTATCAAGGAAGCTGGACGTAATCAAGTCAGAAATGCACAATTTTACTGTCACTTTTCCAGGCATTATAAAGAAGGCTGTGACTGAGGCTGTCACTGAGCCCATTCAGGAGGGTGCAAGAAAAGGTGTGGCACAGGGACTAAGTCATCTCTCGACACGAATCAAGGATGCAATTGACTCAGTTGTCCCTGCCATGTTTCATGAACAAGAAAACAACATGAACAGGCATTTCAATGCGGTTCGCAACAGGCAATACAATCATGCTGGGTTTATTGTCAGGCGTGTTCAGGCAAATACCAATGCTAATGCCAACCTCTTGCTGAAGATTGCCAGGGCTTCAAGACACAGACAACGTGCCATGGCTGCCTCTGTGGAGCAGATTGCAAGACGACTTCAGACACGTTCATCCAAGCATAAGAGAAGTAAGGATGAACGTGAGGGGGAGAAGAATGCTACACTCAGCCTTGCATCTGCTGAACATGACTCATCTTCAGCCAATCCCTCAACAACACCTGTTCCTCTTCAAGTCATCACACCAGTTAGAGTACATGATGATGAGGATGATACTCAGGGGGAGCAACAAACACAAGATGGAGCTGACTCATCTAAATCCATGATCTTAGTTAACATCAGCAAGCCTAAGGATGATGATGAACCAGCGGCCAAGAAACTTAAATTCACTGTGAGCTCTCTCCCAAAATCTATTCAAAATCAGGCTCAGACAGCGTTTCTCAAAAGAGCTGATGATTTGAAAAACATAAGTGTGGAGTCCTCTGTCTCGAAGAAAGATAAGGAGATAGTTTTGGTTGATACTGACACCAAACTTAAGAAGATAGCTGCGATGCTAGAGACAGGAGGATCCACCACAGACCTTTCCCACTTTTCAACCTTTACACCGTCCGATGAGAGTCCTTTAACTCCTGAAGAAATAGAGCAACAGGCTGAAGAATTCAAAAGACTAAATGAGCTCAAGACAGCCAAAGAATTAAATGAAGCTACTCTGAGGAAGATGACACCACCTGAAAGGGAAAAACAAAAACAAAGGTTGAGGGAAATGGAACTAAAACGCGCTGAGGCCTTAAAGAAAGTCAAAGCTGACTATGATGCCTGCGTGAACAACAGGTATGCTGCTGGCAAGATAACCAAGTTTAGATACACCATTCACAAATCCACAAACACCCCACAGATGATCTTATGGAGGGAAAATCAACAGAGGAATATGGATGTGTTTGACAACTTCAGGTTAAAAACACTTGGGTTATCAGAATGGTTTGAACTCGAAGCCTTAGCTGCCAAAAAGTCTGGACAGGCAAATTTCCTTCTGCTTAAAACTCTTAAGGCTAAGTTTAACTGGATCAAGGAAACAGCTGCCAAACTCAAGATTGATCCCCCACCACAGCTTTTCGAACAAGGACCCCCAAAGACAGGGAACAAAAGAAGAAGAATTTCCCAAATTATTGATGAAACTTTTGTTACTGAAGATGTTCGTGTGGATGGTATGCACAGGGATCTGATCCTTCCAAATGGTATCGTTGGCCCTGTTGATGGTTAGACATACTCAGTGCCTGAAAGAGGAATGGCTTTTATGAACAAGGCCTGCCAGTATGCTTTTCAGAGGGAAGATGAGTTGTGCCTGGCTTCAACTATTCAGCTACTCTGTCACAAGAAGTGTCTCAAGATCAACGCAGAGTATTCCAAGAAGTTTGCAAAGACTTTGCAGGATGAAATTGATAACAGATTAGATGTGGCCGAAGCTGAAGAAAGAATCAAAAATGATGACTATTGAAGATAGTGTCAGCCCTTTTTACCTTCATCTTTTATTTAACTTATGTATTGAACTTGTAATTTTTCTTTAAGTCTTAATAAAATCATGTGGTATGTTTGTTTAGATCTGTTATGTGTAAGAAGAAGCTGTTAAACTCACTTACCTTAACTTAGTTAGATCTAGCATTATTTATGTTTAAATAGGGGGAGATTGTTGGGAATCTAAACTTGTTAGATTCCCTGTTCATTGATTTAAACATAATTAGGCTGATAGATAGTCCCTTGCCTGTGCCTAGGAGGCAGGCAAGTTTCGCAAGACTCACAGAGATCCGAGTCTCTGTGAGCAACCTCAGAGGAGTCCATGTCAGAGACATTGTCAGGGAAGTCGAAGATTACCTGAAGACATACTCCTTTGCTGTGATGGATAACAGCCAAGATGTATTAGGGACTCTGAGGGGTTGAGAGTTAACAGGGGTGGCAATACCCTGATAACTCTCAGCACACTTTGGACATGCCATTTGTGTGTTCGAGAATATGAAGAATAAGGAAACTGTTTTTGACAACTGTTCCTTAAAGCATAATGGAAGACTACCAAGAATAGAAGGACATCATGTGACTGATGTGGGAACTTGTAAAAGCTTGTGTAGTCGACATCAAGTACTGTTTAAGTCAAACTCGTAACACTATAAATAGGATATGTATCCATGCATTAATGTTTAACACTTTGAGATATTAAGAACATTAGTGCGTATAACTTAGTGAATCAAACAGCTACGACTGTATTCATAAGTTAAGGTTTATTGTTGTTCAAAGTGTGCACAACACATTGTCATCAAACGGTGTTATCCATAACACTTGTAATTCTTTATTATACAATAATAAGATTACGTTTGAAAAGTAATACCTTGTGTTGATTAAGTTAAGATTAGGGTTTCTAGCATTGATTAGGGACTTTCATTAACGACATGGACAATTTCTTTTCAGTCAATTTGGGACTCACATACGTCATACGTGAACACCATAACGGATCGAAAGCTTTTTTTTTATTGTCACAAACTTTAGTATGGCCACGAATGCTACATGTTCTTTCTTTTATTGTCCTCATCTATTCCGAGAACCCGTTTCGCTTTTTTAAATATAAACATCCGTTCATATTGTTTTACAAAAATCATTCTTTAAAGTACTCCTGGCATTAACGGGTATTAAATAAAACGTATCTGTTAAGTAGCCTATTTAGTCTTTTACATATACCATAAGCACTCATTTAATGTTTTACATATCCACACATGCCCATAAGATTCACATTTGCCCATGTAATAAATGATGAGCAGAAAAAAAAACCCCTTAGCCAGAACCTTGTAGGGCAAGATTTGACACCTCTACTAATACATTTTTGTTAAACCAAATAATGATAATCATATTTATTCAAAAAAAAATAATGATAATCATAAGCAAATGAATTGATATTACTTCTGTTAATCAAATAGAAGTTACAACTACTGGCTTGGAATACAAAGTTCAATGATTTAATCTGTGAAGTGTTACCCATGACATTCAGTTCACTCGCAAAGTTTTGGTGACACAACTCATACCCAAACTACCAATGATGCCTTTCAACCCGTTGCAACCGTTAACAGTTTAGCTAATTAGTTTTATTATCCAATTTGATCGGCTACAGCAAAATAATGGCCAAAGTTGATCCATTCATTGGGTCAGAAAATGCCATCCCGGGAAGAGAGTAATCAAGCTTCCAAGACACAAGATAGACATAGAAAGATAACATTCTTAGAAAGACATGAAGACGACTGTTACACAACAATACGATAAACGTCCAAATATGATCAACTGTCCAAGCCAAAAGCACAGAACTACCTTCTGAAACAAAACTAACGGACACCAAAGTACAATAACATTATCAAATCAGCACCGAAGCTCCGAAGCCAAATAGTTCATAGTTGTCCATACAGATTTAAAGATAAATAGCTGTGTTCCGAGCAGGTTAGTCCATTCTTCCTTTCAAGATTCTTTCGGTGATTTCAGTAGGTGTGCTGCATAAAATCATATCAAATATCATAAATTCTATGCCACGATAACAGTGGATGACTGTTTGGACATGACAGGTCAACCTAATGTTTTGTCGTTAACAAAATGATACAACTGGATGTGACAATAACAAACAATAACGAAAATATAGAACTCAAAAGAGGTGGCAATTTCAACACATTTATATGCATATGGCCAGTTCAATGTTTTACAGAACAAATGGATTTAGGCTAAAAGAATAAGAAATCGGGTCTAAATAGTTAGAACTTAAAAGTCATCTCAAAATGTATTCAAGCGCATTAATTGTTCTAATCACTAAAAATGTTCAGATTGTTGGTGTAGTAGTTTATAGTTGGAATCATGTTTAATGAATCCTTTAATAAATATAATTGCAAAAAAAGTGTCTGCGAGATCAGCCAAATCCCAAGCTACCTGTTGACGAGTACCAAAAGCACCCGTTTTTTACCCAAACTAAATTTAAGCCATAACCCCTGCCATTTTGTAACCCCTACAATTTAGAGAAGATGCAATTTGCAAAGAAACTTACACAATGTACACATGTCCTCCCCAACCACTCAAACAATCACGATCAATGGATGATATAAGTGCTTGGGAGACGGTCTCGAACAGCTCCTCGTGATCCTGCGTACATATAAGCAGAAGAGACTAAATGAAGTATTCAATGAGGAGATGACATGTTAGTGAGTCGCAGTATCGATTAAATAGAAGTGTTCTGTGTCCAAACAGATTTAAATGAAAAGCAAAAACATGTGTATGCCTCTAGTAGGACCTAGGAAGCACGGAAACTCCGTCGAGATGGCGTATGACGTTTCCGAAACGCGGGGAAACGTCGGTGAAACGTCCCCAAGAAAAAGGGAAACGTTTCTAAAATTGTGGTACGCGGTTCCTTATATGGGAAACGTTTGGGGAAACGTTTCCGGCCAAAAAACCTATGTTTCCTGCCCATTAACTAAGTTATTTTATTTTATAAACATACCTAATTAAAACCCTCTAGAACTTAAAAGTCAAGGCTTTTCATAATGTCAAACTCTCGAGAACTTGTAAACACATTCTATAGTCGACATACAATCATCAATTCTTCATTGTCTAACAATCATCAATTCTTTACTGCCTATTGTGTTGCCATATGTTTGATGTTTAATATTTTTTCCTAAAATTATCAATGATGAAGGTAATAAGGCTTGATCTTTTCTGTTTTCTTTTAAAAAGAGATGCAAGACTTGTGCATATCAGTATATTATCACTATATCAGAAGCAACGCAATTATATTAGTATAACCTTGGTCCCTCGCTAAAGTTATGATGAATGCATACAAGAAGTTGAATAAAGTTGAATGCATTTACAATTTTACACTATTACGTAGTTGTTGTATAAGCTTCTAATTGATATTTATTTTACTTCAATGTTTTTGGGAAAACAATTTGATATTTACGGAGTTTTTAATTGATGATTGTGAATAATATTTGTTTGGATTTTTGAATGTTCTATAATATTTTTTTGGATGACAATTTTCCATATACTAAAATATTATAAACACATAGACGTTTCCCCGCCGTAGTTTCCCCGCCGTACCCGTTTCTTGAATTTTAAGATGTTGCCGTTTCCCGGTACCCGTACCCGTCCCAGTCCCCGTCCCCCGCCCTACCCTATCGCTGAGTCTTTGGAAGCGGTTTCACTCCTTTATAGGTCGGAACTCTGGAATTTCCGTCCCCGTTTCCGTCCCCGTGCAACTTAGAGTAGGACAATAAGAAATACAAGGTATAGCATGTTCATTGATTATGTGATACAGGTTTGAAAACTCTTCAAATGTCACTTGCGTATAAAAAAAATCCTCAATCGTTTGATCAAAAAATATTGTTCTGGATCTAGTGAATTACAAAAGTAGGTGTGTTGAATATATTGACCATGAATTTCATATAGGCACCAATATGAACATCTAATTGCTTCAATATATACCATCCAATGGATCCCCGTTAATCATCTAAGTGAAATCATGCATCATTTTCTGGATGTACAGAAAAATTGTTAAAAAAAACAGGTTTAGAAAAGCAGTTTTCTGGACATCCAAGTGTTTGAATAGAAAAATTGCTTTTACTGCTTTAAACAAACAGATAAGCAAAAACAATAAGTAATCCGAAACACACTCTAAATATATTTGCACAGTGACAGATGCAAAAGGGTGCAAAAAGCTACAGAAAGCAGTAACATAATTTAGAGAAAGAAATAGGAATATGGAGACATACCATGTCAGGCTTGAACATCGACTCACATGCACCATAAAGAGACTCTGATGCAGTTCCAGCAACTACAAAATCTTTTGCAAGCTCCCTACAATTGATTAAAAAGAGAGTACAAGTATTAACGCGCGATCGCATGCTTTTTATTTCATCAAAGACAAATTACCAGCTTTCAAGCATTTACGGTATCAAAAGAAAACAGATCAGTGCATACTATAGTCGAAAAAGATGGGACAAAAATTTGAATGAAAATATGCACAAATATTTTTCCTAAAGCAGGTTGACAAGAGATTTAACACAAATAATGACAATAAACCGTGATGAGGATAAAAGACCAATAGATAAACTACACAATGAAGCCTGGCCACAATAGATGTAAAGATAACACCGAGCAAATCAAATAGGGAACTGACTGAGTGACTGCTAGTCTGCTACGTGGTGCAGCATACTTTAATCACTTTAATACCAAATCATAAGGCTAAAAAGTTAATGTTGCAAATTAGAATAACACCAAAAATCCAAAACAAGCAAAAGTAACGTAGAATGAAAATGGCTGATAATAACTAAATGTTTAAAACGAATGCATGCTGCTTACTGCTTCACGTTTGCAAAAGTCACATGAAAGTCTAAAACTACATAGGATTTGTTCCCACATTCGCATCTTATTTGAGTACAGCATAAAGTCACTTTCCACAGTTTGTGATCAAATTAACCTTTTAAAAAAATTAAGAACTTTTAAAGAGGAGGATCCCCATACATATACAGCTAACAATAAAAGCACAAGAAGTAGGGAGACTTACTTTGCTCCAATGGAGTCCATTGTGCAAATGAATGGCTTGTCGTCATCTCCCAAGCCAGCAATCACAGGTTGGCAGAAATAAGGACCAAACCTACACCGGAATCACAAAATCATATAAATCCAACATTTACGTACCGCCATGAAACAAAACAATAATAACTCAGCATTACTACTACACTAATACTAGTAAGAAATTCGGTTTCAACCTTTTCTCGTAGAGAATAGCGGAAACAAGACTAGCAAAAGTTTCAGGCTTCATGTCCCTTTCTTCCCGAAGCTGATACAATTTGTGGCGGAACACAAGACGCTGGTGACTGCAATGAAGAAAAACAAGCATTTACAATTGGCCAGTTTCTCTGCACAGGTATATGACAATGCTTATGATATCGTAGAAAGTGTTGCTCATAATTGAAATTAACTATTTTTTCTAATATCTTCCGTAAATAAAATGATGCTTTCTGAATAAACAAAATATTTTTCTAGATGCTTAATTATGTTTATCTCGGTTTTAATAATATGATGTTTATTCATAGACCTTCGCCCAACATCACTCTTCTACCAAGTCTTCAGAGGTTTCTTTTGAGAACAAAAGTTATACTCATGATTCAGAGGGTGCATTAGTGTTCGATGAAATGTCTAAGATGAATCTAGGTACATGGTGTTATTCAGCTTACACATATTTGTTATTTGTTTATATCTGCTATTCGATTTTCTGAAAATGATGATTATTATCTTTGGATGTTATCGGGGTGTTTTTGAAAAAGACTATAGGTCACTTAAAAAGGTGGCCATCGTGTTTTAGTGTTCAATTTAGCCATTCAGTTTATGTCTTATTGTGTTTTAGGAAAACTCATATCGAGCATTAGCTTCCTGAACATGATGACGTACAATAATTAAAACCGTATAAGTCAATCAGTAGATTTTGTAGTTCTTTTAATGTCAAGTACATTATATTTGAATTTGAACTTGATAGGGGTGAACTTAAGAGGTGGTTTTTGGAATGCTTATTTTAAAGTGTTTTTTGTGCCTCTACTTCAAAGGGGTTAGGTATTAGTGTCACTGCCATGACAATATTACTTTCTAATTTATAAGTACTTCTTTTTTTATTTATCACATCTTCAATTTCAATCAAAACTCGATCTAAAACTATTCTAAACACTATATCGGGCATCTAATGCATCAATAGCTAATTGCAACAGAATTATGAATGTTACCAAGAGTTGAGTAAGTTTACATTCACAATGAAATCAGTGTTGTTGTAATACATGCCAACATGTTTCAATTTTTTTACTTTGTCCTTAAAAATATGAAACTCATAACCACAAGTGCTACTAGAGTATCCTCAGTATCAGTTCCAACTTGAAAACTATTATAATTGTATTGATATGTGTGTCGATTAAAAAATACTAATTTATCACAGGCTGCTATATTAGTCTCTTCAGGCTGCTCTATAGGGTTATTTTTACATTTTAATTTGGTTAATTTTTGCTATACAATCAGCCATTTTAGAACTAAAAGTTCAAATTTACATATTTGATAAACACAATGTGTATAATAAGCACAACGATTTTGGGTACGTTGGTCCATTAGTTCTGTTGTTGCTCGGGTCTGTTAAGCATTTAGAGGAATGAAATGTAAAAGATTGATTTATAATCACATGAGATAGCTTTTCATGTCTTGCCTGCTCTTATCTTTTCTTTATAACTCTGAGTTACAGATAATATACTAACTTAGGTATTCTTTGTTTGAATAATGCTTTAATATATTTATATTGAGTTCTTTCATCCTAATTAATCTTATGGTGGTTATCACCCTTGGCATGGAATATTGGAGTTGCTTTTTTGGGGGTGTTTGGCTCTATTAAAGTTGTGTTTTTCGGTCATTGTAAGTGGTATTTGGAGCTGCTATGGTGCAGTTTTAACGTGGTGTTTGGTTCGATTAATTTTATTTTTTGGTCTGCTAAAAACATGCATTTTTAAGTAGTGTTAGGGTCGTTTTAAGTGGTATCTGGGCTGCTGAAAAACGCAGTTTTAAAGGGGGTTTTTGGTCGTTTTAGATTATGTTTGGGGCTGCTGCAAAAGTGCACTTTTTTGGGTTGTTGAAAATGAAATGTTTGTTTGCCTGCATTTAAAATAGACTTTAGTCATAGTTCGACCTATTATAATTAGCTTAAAAAGTTGCAGTTTCTATCTATAATTGTTTTAGTAGTTCAATTGTTCAACTTTAGTAGTTCAAACTTCTGAAATTTACTAAACCATATTCAATGCTTCCTCCTGATGATGAAACTTTATCTTTATAATAACAGGTTGATTCATCATGAGCTTAATTATTACAGAGAGGCCTTACAAGCTCAACATGTTAAGTTTTTGGAAAGCTTGACGAGAGCAAAAAGGTGTTTGTGAAACAATACTATCCGCTGTTGAGAAAAGAGGAGGGGTAGTTTTTCTCTATGGTTATGGCGGTAGTGGTACGGTTTTTGTCTAGACAACTTTATCTTCACCACTGTGCTCAAATGGTGAAATTGTCCTTAAACTAATTCGCGAAACAACTTTGTGTAAAAGTAAAGTTCCAGCTCGTAATAAGCTATAGCTCCAACTTTGGTTGGATCCCCAGATAAAGGTTGAAGTAAGCTAGTGATAATAATAATAAAGATGAAAAAAGTTTTGAGTTATAGTGAAAGAAACTTACAGAGTTTGAACATCGCTGCCGAGACCGGAAAGACCAAGAAAGAGCCTATCATGGATCTTGAAGATTCTTTGGAAATCAGTAGCAACTGTTTGAAGCTGAACACCGAGACGCCTATCACTAGCAATAGCGAAACAGTTCTTACCAACCATAGCTACCAAGGCACTTCCATTGTACTCAAAAATCTGCCACAACATCAACAAATTAACCGGTTGTTTATATATTTTGAATTAAGTTGGCGTAAATAATTCGTTTTTAACAAGTTTAAAGTGGTTATTTGGGGGTAATTAAATTTATGTTATAATTATTATTTACAATAGTATGTATTCTGGTCAATTTTATTAACCTGAATTGTAAATATGAATACAGATAATATATGATTAATGAATTGATTTATTTAAAAAGAAAAGACGAAAATAGAAATAAAATCGAAGCAATATAATCGAAAGAGATTGTTGTGCTTACCGACATCGCAAACTAGAGATTTTTTCTTGTTGGAGATCGAAGGTTTTTTTTTTCTTTGTTTTCTAAAAGACAGAGAGAGGGCTATTAACTTATATTATATGAAGGCAGTGAAGAAGAAGGAGTTGTTGGCTTGGCTTGGGGAATGGGTAACCGAGAGATTATGGGCGGGCCTATTCGCCGGATCTTTCTGTTTGGGCTTATTTCAAACGATGATTAAGTTTTAAGACTTTTAAGGATATTGGGAACGTAGGTTGTTGTTGTTGACCCGTTGAAGTAGAGGTGAAAATTTTTTAAATGACGCCAATTTTGATTCAAAATTGATACGAAAATTAACGGGTTTGGATCAAGTGTAAGTTGATTTCAGATTAATTTTTGGTCAACCCGTTTATTAAAAAGACTGATTTGAGTTAAGATTAAAAAAATTAAGTAAACCCGTTAACCCGTTTAATATATTTTTCTTATATTAAAAACAATTTATATTTTATAATACGGGGTTAAAACGAGCGACCAAAAATGTGTTTAACTTGTTTAACAAGTGTAATGTGACTGACAGTACGACGTCTGGGAAAAAGATAATTTAAGCAATGGGACCACAACGGTGAGTGTTCGGCGTGTCGTATGTGGCACCCAAACGGCGAAAAAACTCCCTCGCCACCACACCGAAAGTGCTTCATCGTCTAAACGGCAAAGATAAAACAAAAATGAAATGCGAGAAAAGCAATATCCTTCAAAAAAAATCATATAAATTTAAGACCCATATGTTCTAATAAAAAACTAATTATCTCTATAAAATACTACCTCGTTTTGCAACTTTATCAAAACCATTTCATATTTTACCAACAAACAAAGATGAGTAGTGAATTAAATTACTCTGGTAGGCCTGATCTCAAAAGTATATTGTCCACACCGACTTGATTATGCAGCTTAATCAAAATGAAACCGAAAGTTCACACCGCAATGATGAATACATCAACCATGAATGTCACATTGCTGAAGCACGTTTGATGAACAATTATTTTGGTAAATACCTAAAATATATGGACTAGTATTTTAGACGCCGATGATGTATGCACCGATCACTATTTTAAAAGAAATCAAAGGTATTGAAAATTATATTGACATTGTTGACCCTCTTCTGATTCATATTGAGTTATTTGTTCACCAACCCGATGTTGTTGTCTAATCAGTTTTAGTGCCATTATGAAATAGACGTCCGTTATACGTCAATTGGCATATGACACATCACCTGATGCAAAGGATGAATAATTACAACTGGCGGAACATTGAACACACGATTGTCAGTATTATTTTACTATGTGCATCATAGATATATATCAGCTCGAGTTTTCAAGAAAATCCACAATGGTTGACATTCAAAAGTTATACGATGTATATAATAAGGTTCATGGATTTCCAAGAATGCTTGAAAACATTGTTTGTATGCACTGAGAATGAAATAATTGTCCAATTATGACAAGGGAAATTTTGGAGATGAGATAAAAATACCCAACCATACTTGAGGATGTTGTGTCTTATGATTTGTGGATTTGGCGTATATTTTTTGGGTATCCGATTTGCGTTATATACGACCTTCTTGATGACATCGCCCAATGGTGTCGTTTGTTGTAAATGACGTTACATTTGATAAAGGGTACTACCTAGCTGACGGGATTCATCCACAACGGGCCATTTATGTGAAATCATTCATAGTTACACTAGACGAGAAAAATGCCCTATTTAAACGATGACATAAACGTGCCCGATAAAACGAGGAAAGAGTTTTTTGGGTCCTCCAAGGGCGTTCGCGTATTATAGCTCAAACGGCGCGTGCTTGGACTATCAACAAGCTACGAAGAACCATGTACACGTGCATCATATTGTATAACATGATTTTGAAAAATCAAACGTTTGTGATATCCTAAGCGATCAAAAAATTTCTCTGTCCACGCGATCAAATATTACGAAAATGGGTTGAGCGATGTGAAGTGAAACGGAAGAAATTCAAAGAACTCCGTGATAAACAAACACATTCAACGTTTCAATGAAATCTTATTTTTCGTGTGTTTTTTTACGCTTGTTAGTTTCGTATTGTATTTTAATTTTTTGTATTGTATTTTAATTTGATTGAAAGGAATTTAGTTTGTGTCAAAAATGAGGAAAATAAAATTGTTAGTTGGTGGAGCGCAAATGGCATTTGTTGTGTTTAGATGTGAGAGATGTGGTATTTTGAGACGTTGTGTTAAAATGATGTGACATTCTGTGGACCTCAAATGGATAAACTTTCTTAGCCATGGTCAAGGTCTCAAAAATCGTGAATCGTTAGCGGGTGGTCGTCACCCTTGTAGCTTGTAATCGTTGATATGAGCAAAATCTCGTATCAATAAGTCAACAAGTCACCCTAAAACACATAGAAAATACCTAACTTTTGTGCTATAAAGCAGTATTATGTGGTATGTTTTGTGTTTGTGCTTTAATAGGTAACAAGGATACAATTTCAAGCAAATAAGTGGAAATCAAGCTCATTTATGATGAAAAGACAAGAGAAGGATCAAAGATGACAAGCCATTTGAAGAAAAGGACCTATCTTGACAATGTTCAAAAGTTAAGGGACTTAAATGCAATTTTGGAAAAAGTCAAGATTTAAGTCAAACTTGGTCAACCTTCAAGTCAACCAAGTTAGGGGACTTAAATAATCAAGAATGCAAGTCAAAGGACTGAAATTGCCAAAGGAATGAAGAAAGAAGCTCAAATGATAAATCTGCTAAAGTCCAAGGGCTGAAAGTGTCAAAATCATGCAAACTTTGGTTATGATCCGTGTGTCAACTTGTTCAACCAATCAAAATGCAAGAAAAGGGAGGTTTGGATTGCCAAGTAATGGGACAGTTGGCCACTTATTAACTCACAATTAATATCTGAATCTGGCACAGTGGAAACGCGTTATCCCTTTATCACCCAATCAAATGCTGCCACTCCATAATTCATTATATCCAAAATAGATAACAATCCTTGTGCTAAGCTAAGGACAAATAAAAATACGATACGTGTCATCTTCTTCAAAGTAACGAGCCCAGAATGAACAATGAGCTACACTGCATTTCAGTACAAACTTTCTACATGAAAAAGACTCCAAATGGGAAGACGAATCCAATTATACAACTCAATTAGACTGAGAATCAACAGTATCAAAAGCCCTTTTGTGTTCTTGAAGACGGATTTGTAATTGCCCAACTCATGACACTTGGCACTCTCTCATTGGCTGAGACACGTCATCCACTCCAACAACTTATCATCCAAGCTCTATAAATAGGAGATAGGACCCTCATTTGTAAAAAAGTAGTTAAAGTGTGAAAAACACACACTTTTAGTTTTTCTACCAAATCTGTTTCTTCTTTCAGTTAGTTAACAGCTCTTAAGTGTTTGACACACACTTAAGAGCTTGTTAGTTAGTCAGTTAGATCTTGTAACAAACTTTCCCTCCTAAATCAATAAAACACAAAAATTCAGTTCTTATCTCTATCTCACTTTACTCAATCCTGCATTTCTGTTGATATCCTGTGATTTCATTGATCATATCTAATCAATGAAGTGTGTTTGAGTTGTTTTAGAGCTTATTTAGTTTGATTCAGCAATATCAGTTCAATACCAGATCTCTTGAAGCAGTTTGAAGCAGATTAGATGAGTAGATCAGATAAATCTTTTGGATGTGATTTGGTTGATGATTATAGTTGAATTGGGTTGAAGGAAGTGTGATTTAGAGAGCTCAACGCTCCTCTAATCCTTCAGAGGAGGCTTCAAGCTAAAAGGTGTAAAAATCCTATTTTTGTTTCCACTTAAGTGCTTTGCATGCTACATTCCTAGATAGCCATTAATTGCTGAACTGATCATGTGTTTAGCTTAATCCTAGTTTAATTATGTTAGTTGGATAGCATTTGAGTGATCTTGCAGTTTTAATCATAGCTTACTAGTTTTCAGCTTTGAGTTTCATCAATAATAAGTCATTATGTGTCATTTTATGTGTAAGTCTGTTTACTTACTTGATTTCGGCTCAAATACCTTTCATTTCACTTAATAGACATGTCTTGATAGGAGTAAATACATGTTTCAAACTTGTGCTCACATTTCCTTTGTAAAAGTCTTTGAAAGCTGTTTTAAGTAGTGTTTGGATTTGAATAGCATTTGTGATTCAAGTTTGTTAAAACATGTGATAATTGCTCATTTACATCTAGTAGACTTGTGTGATCACTTTTGGTTCATTTTGTAGTCAAAAACTTGGTCAAAAAGGCAATTGGTTGTAAAAAGTATTGGTTGTAAGAAGTTACCAATGATGATCCATCCATAGTAAAACCTTCCATAGAGAGTCCACCCACCCTTGAACTTAAGGATCTTCCATCACACCTTGAATATGCTTTCTTAGAAGGAAAAGACCAATTACCCGTGATCATTGCTAAAGATTTGAAAGAGGATGAGAAAGAAAAACTCATAGAAGTCCTTAAGAAACATAAGCAAGCCATAGCATGGAAAATATCTGACATAAGGGGAATTGATGCAAATTTTTGTACACACAAAATCCTTATGGAGGATGATTATAAACCCGCCATTCAAAGCCAAAGAAGGGTTAACCCTAAAATCCATGAGGTCATTAAGAAGGAAGTTATCAAACTCCTTGATGCGGGCATGATCTACCCCATTTCTGACTCTCCATGGGTTAGCCCGGTACATTGTGTTCCTAAGAAGGATGGAATCACCGTAGTGCCCAATGAGAACAATGAGCTTATTCCCACTAGACTTGTTACGGGTTGGAGAGTTTGTATTGATTATAGGAAGCTCAATGATGCGACTATGAAATATCATTTTTCATTGCCTTTCATGGACCAAATGCTTGAACGATTAGCGGGAAATGAGTACTATTGCTTTCTAGATGGATTTTCGGGTTATTTTCAAATACCCATTGACCCTAAGGATCAAGAAAAGACCACATTCACTTGTCCCTACGGTACAATTGCTTACAAGAGAATGCCTTTTGGCTTGTGCAATGCACCGGGGACATTTCAAAGGTGTATGATGGCCATCTTTCATGACAGGATTGAGCAAACTATAAAAATTTTCATGGATGATTTCTCGGTCTTTGGAGATTCATTCACTTCTTGTCTCTCCCATTTAGAACGTATGCTTAAAAGGTATGAAGAAACACGTCTTGTTCTTAATTGGGAGAAGTGCCATTTCATGGTCAAAGAGGGGATAGTCTTGGGACATAAGATATCCAACAAAGGTTTAGAAGTGGATCGTGCTAAGATAGATGTGATTGCTAAGCTTCCCCCACCTACCACGGTGAAAGGAGTTAGAAGTTTTTTCGGTCATGCGGGATTCTATAGACGTTTCATACAAGATTTCTCTAAGATAGCAAGACCGATGACCCACCTCTTGGAAAAAGAGACTCCTTTCATTTTCACCCAAGAGTGTGTAGACTCTTTTGAGATACTTAAGGAAAAGTTGACTAAGGATCCCGTTTTGGTTTCTCCAAATTGGAATTTGCCTTTTGAGCTTATGTGTGACGCTAGTGATTATGCCTTGGGGGCCGTGTTAGGACAAAGAGTGAATAAGCATTTTCAACCTATACACTATTCTAGTAAAACCATGACGGGTGCTCAACTTCATTATACCACCATGGAGAAAGAGTTGCTTGCTATAGTCTATGCCTTTGAGAAATTTAGACCCTATCTTGTGTTATCTAAGACCATAGTATATACGGATCATTCCACTCTCAAGTACCTCATGTCAAAGCAAGATGCTAAGCCTAGACTTTTGAGATGGGTTTTATTGCTACAAGAGTTTTCCATTGAGATTCGTGACAAGAAAGGAGCCGAGAATTTAGCGGCGGATCACTTGAGTAGACTTGAGCAACCTTTTTAAGGTGAATTGCCTCATAAGAAAATTAATGAATCCTTTCCATTAGAGGAGCTCATGTCTATCTCTTCTTAAGAAGATGCCACCCCTTGGTTTGCGGATATTGCAAACTATCTTATGGGGGATGTGCTAATAGAGGGTCTCACTTCCCAACAAAAGAAGAAATTCCTTAAGGAAGTGAAATACTACTTTTGGGATGACCCTTACCTCTTTAGGCAATGTGCGGACCAAATCATTAGACGGTGTGTAGATGGGCCCGAGGAATTTAAGATCTTAGAATCTTGTCATAAGGGACCTACGGGTGGACATTTTGGGCCCAACTACACCGCCAAGAAAGTCTTTAATTCGGGTTATTATTGGCCTTCCATATACAAAGATGCCCAAGAGATGGTGAAATTTTGTGATATATGTCAAAGACAAGGAAAATTACTCAACGAGATGAGATGCCACAAAACTTCATTCAAGAATGTGAGATTTTTTATGTGTGGGGAATAGATTTCATGGGACCTTTTCCATCTTCTAAGGGAAATAAGTACATACTCGTAGCGGTGGATTATGTGTCAAAGTGGGTTGAGGCCAAAGCCTTGCCTACTAATGATGCTCGAGTTGTAGTGAATTTTTTGAAGCAATTATTTGCTAGATTTGGTGTACCTCGGGCCATCATAAGTGATCGTGGTACTCATTTTTGTAATGATCAATTTACAAGAGTTATGAAGAAATATGGTGTTAACCATAGACTTTCTACCGCGTATCACCTCAAACCAATGGTCAAACCGAGGTCACAAATCGTGGTTTAAAGAGAATTTTGGAAAGAACGGTGGGAGATCATCGAGCTTCTTGGTCGGATAAGCTTGATGATGCTTTGTGGGCTTTTAGGACGGCTTTTAAGACACCAATTGGTTGTACTCCATATAGGCTTGTCTATGGAAAAGCATGCCACCTCCCATTCGAGTTAGAGCATAAGGCTTCTTGGGCTCTCAAGTGGGCTAACTTTGATTTAAACCAAGCCGGTTCACATAGAAAGGACCAACTCAATGAAATGGATGAATTGAGAGCCAATGCTTATGAGAACTCATTGCTTTACAAGGAAAAGACTAAGCAATTGTATGATGCTAAGATCAAGAACCGTGAGTTCAAAGTTGGAGAGCCGGTTCTCCTCTTTAACTCAAGGTTGAAACTCTTTGCGGGCAACCTTAAGTCGAGATAGTCTGGTCCATTCACTATTGCTCAAGTATTTCCATATGGAACTATTGAGTTATCACAACCCGATGGTCCAAATTTCAAAGTGAATGGTCACCGTGTTAAGCACTATTTTGAGGAGGACATTTCCGTAGAAATGGTCCAAGAGATCCCTATTTTCCCCTTGAATTAATTCATTGTGGGAAGAGTCGAGCTAGAGACTTCATAAATCAAGCTTGAATAACTAGGTTTAGAGTTTTTAGACTTAGAGTGTTGTAGGTTAGAAATAAGGATATAGAGTTGATGAGAAGTGTAGGGGAAGTTTATACTTCGATGCTCTTAAACATTTAGGAAATTGTTTATCTTAAGTGTAGGGGAGACTTCTATCGAAGTAACCTTGCCTAGACCATTGCCTTTGACTTCATGATAACTTGGAAAATTAATTTTTCAAACATTTTTCAAATTTTTGATCTACTTTGGCCACCAAAAATATACATTCATAATTTTTGCATTAATCATTTTTCATTTGCATAACACATTTGCATTCTATATAATTTTCTTTTGCTTTTCATCAAAAATATATAAAAAAAATAAAAATATATATAATAAAGGATATGGTTTAATAAATTTAGATATCTTTGACATATTAGGCCCGCCATGAATACTTTGACTCAACCCGAGTTTGCTTATCCAAGCTTACTCTAGCTAGTATCCTTAACCATGTAGTCCTTTATTGGTCTATTAGGCTAAGCATCCACAACTCTCATTATTTGAGACTTTAAATTTGTGGAGAATGGGAGATGATAGAGTTGAAGCATGTATAAAAGGGCTAGATAAACTTCATGACAATTACTTGTGGCTAAACCCTTCTCTTTCTTTGCCTATTTTCTTCGCATGTATATATGTTAATAAATAATCAAGAATGGTTTTAAACGGTTTGTAGTCTCTTATGCATTTTTGACTAATCATTCATGGTTGGTATAAGTACGTCTTAAGATTCTAAGTTAGAACGTTTTATGTGTACTAGACTTATGCCATGCTTAATACTTAGCGGGTGTTTTTCCTTTTATTCTTTTCAACTTTCTTTGTGAGGAATAAAGAAAAATAAGAGCGGCTTGAAAAAAAATGTGTGGCTAGAAAAGAAAAGAGAAAAAGAAAATAAATAAATAAATAAATAATTATACAAAACTCCCAAGAGGGGCAGTGAAGTGTTAATTATAGTGACTATTGAATTCCAATATTAACTTGACGGGTTGCGGGGATTTAATAGTTACTCCAATCCAATATTACCTTGACGGATTGCGGGATTGAAGATACAAGGTCTCAAAAAGGCGACAGATGTAAATTATTGCGTGAGTTTTATTTTTCTTTCCTTAGCAAGTGTGTAGCTACTTATTAATGCATGACATGAGGATTTTACACATAAGGCGAATGACTTATTACTCTTGAGTCGGACTTATATTAATTGTGAGCGGTTTTTCGAGTAATGGATGAGAGGATTACATAGGATTAAAACCGTGCTTCCTTATTTTTGGATTTTGCATTTCTTATACTTTACGCTTTAAATAATGACAAATTTGCTCTCAAGAAATTTGCTCAAATAATAACCGGTTCTACATTTAATTGTCATGAATAAGTTGATGCACTTTTTACTTGTGAATGCAATGATCCTATTTTTAAGCTTGGTATGGGGAAAGTGAAACTTGAGGGTGATAAGTGTTCATGGAACCAAAAGCCCTAATCTAAGTCATTGATTTCTTTATGAGTTTTCCATCAAAACCATTTATGAAAAATAAAAAATATATAAATAGAATTGTTCTTCTTTGCATTGCATTGTACAAAATCAAGATCATGCATCATATAGTGTAGATTAGTGTAAAAGCATTCCATATTGGCCAAGGTGGGTTAAATATAAGAAAAATGTAAATTTGTGCTTAAAAATATAGCATTGCATGAGGTCATGGCAATGATCAAGTGTAGGGGATTTGATATGAGCAAAATCTCATATCAGTAAGTCAACAAATCACCCTAAAACACATAGAAAATACCTAACTTTTATGCTATAAAGCAGTATTATGTGGTATGTTTTGTGTTTGTGCTTTAATAGGTAACAAGGATACAATTTCAAGCAAACAAGTGGAAATCAAGCTCATTTATGATGAAAAGACAAGAGAAGGATCAAAGATGACAAACCATTTGAAGTAAAGGACCTATCTTGACAATGTTCAAAAGTTAAGGGACTTAAATGCAATTTTGGAAAAAGTCAAGATTTAAGTCAAACTTGGTCAACCTTCAAGTCAACCAAGTCAAGGGACTTAAATAATCAAGGAAGTCAAAGGACTAAAATTGCCAAAAGAATGAAGAAAGGAGCTCAAATGATAAATCTGCTAAAGTCCAAGGGCTGAAAGTGTCAAAATATGCAAACTTTAGTTATGATCCGTGTGTCAACTTATTCAACCAATCAAAATGCAAGAAAAGGGAGGTTTGGATTGCCAAGTAATAGGACAGCTGGCCACTTATTAACTCACAATTAATATCCGAATCTGGCACAGTGGAAACGCACTATCCCTTTATCACCCAATCAAATGCTGCCACTCCATAATTCATTATATCCAAAACGGATAACAATCTGTGTGTTAAGCTAAGGACAAACAAAAAGATGACACGTGTCATCTTCTTCAAAGCAACGAGCCCAAAATCAACAATGAGCTACACTGCATTTCAGGACAAACTTTCTACATGAAAAAGACTCTAAATGGGAAGACGAATCCAATTATACAACTCAATTAGACTGAGAATCAATAGAATCAAAAAGCCCTTTTGTGTTCTTGAAGACGGATTTGCAATTGCCCAACTCATGACTCTTGGCACTCTCTCATTAGCTGAGACACGTCATCCACTCCAACAACTTATCATCCAAGCTCTATAAATAGGATATAGGACCCTCATTTGTAAAAAAGTAGTTAAACTGTGAAAAACACACACTTTTAGTTTTTCTCCCAAATTTGTTTCTCCTTTCAGTTAGTTAGCAGCTCTTAAGTGTTTGACACACACTTAAGAGCTTGTTAGTTAGTCAGTTAGATCTTGTAACAAACTTTCCCCCCTAAATCAATAAAACACAAAAATTCAGTTCTTATCTCTATCTCACTTTACTCAATCCTGCATTTCTGTTGATATCTTGTGATTTCATTGATCATATTTGATCAATGAAGTGTGGTTGAGTTGTTTTGGAGCTTATTCAGTTTGATTCAGCAATATCAGTTCAATACCAGATCTCTTGAAGCAGTTTGAAGCAGATTAGATGAGTAGATTAGATAAAGCTTTTAGAGGTCATTTGGTTGATGATTATAGTTGAATTGGGTTGAAGGAAGTGTGATTTAGAGAGCTCAGCGCTCCTCTACTCCTTCAGAGGAGGCTTCAAGCTAAAAGGTGTAAAAATCATGTTTTTGGTTCCACTTAAGTGCTTTGCATGCTACATTCCTAGATAGCCATTAATTGCTGAACTAATCATGTGTTTAGCTTAATCCTAGTGTAATTGTGTTAGTTGGATAGCATGTGAGTGATCTTGAAGTTTTAATCATAGCTTACTAGTTTTCAGCTTTGAGTTTCATCAGTAATAAGTCATTAGGTGTCATTTTGTGTGTAAGTCTGTTTACTTACTTGATTTCGGCTCAAATACCTTTTATTTCACTTAATAGACGTGTCTTGATAGGAGTAAATACATGTTTCAAACTTTTACTCATAATTCCTTTGTAAAAGTCTTTGAAAGTTGTTTTAGGTAGTGTTTGGATTTGAATAGCATTTGTGATTCAAGTTTTTTAAAACCTGTGATAATTGCTCATTTACATCTAGTAGACTTGTGTGATCACTTTTGGTTCATTTTGTAGTAAAAAACTTAGTCAAAAAGGCAATTGGTTGTAAAAAGTATGGGTCAAGTATTTTGAGTATTTTCATCAGTCAAACTAGTGAATTTCAATCCATTGCCATGTCTTCATTAATTGATCATTTTGCCTAAAATCTATTTCTACTTGTTGTCCAACATCCAAAGTGTAAGTGTGTTCAAGGAAATTCTACAGTTTCAAGTTTTCAGTTAGAAATCAGCTTTTCAATAAGCTCAAGAGCAAATGCAAGTTTCTGTAATATAGGCTAAACTGATTTCTTGTATCTCAATTTCCACTTCAAAAATGTGCCATTTTTCTTTCACAAAACTTGTTGCAAACATGTCCTGAGTGAGTTTTGCCATTTTCAGTTTTTAAGAATTTTTGGTCAACGCTTGGTCAAATAAGCTCATTTCAGCTTAATTTTATATTCTAGCTTAACCAGTGAACCATTTTCGATTTGGAAAGTCATTCCATACTCCTTGCCAGCTTATTAATCAAATTTTTCAAGAAAATCAAGTTATGGAAGTCTAGATTTCATGTTTGGTTATTCTTGGCTTTTTAGAATAAGCTAACTTTTGTTTTACCAGGTTTTAAGCAGATTCCTTGGACAAGTCTATTTATTTTTCCATTTTAAGCACTTTGAAACAAACCAGGGCTGATTTGGTCCATTAATAAGCTCATACCAGCTTATTGAAGTTGTTGTGCCCGTTTTTGTTAAACTTTTCATAATAATTGCATTTTGGTCCTTTTACTTGCTGACTGATTTCATTCATGGCTAATCTTACTTGTTTTTAGGGTTTGCATAATAACAGTCCTTGTAGTTTCAGTTTTTGTCAAAATTAGTTAACAAGTTTGTTAGATTGGTTAAAGTAATTACTAGTTTGTTAGAATTTTACACTTTTGGTCCTTATAGTTTCTGAACTTTACATTTTAGTCCTTTAACTTTCATTTAGCCTACATTTCAAGCACATTTACTTTTATGAATTTAATTTTTGAACTTTGTGAATAGTACTTGGTATTTGCAAAGTGTTTTACGGATACATAGCCTATTATTTTTCTCTTTTTATGTGTTGATTGAACTAGACATAGAAATCCAAATACCCTAACAACCAAGAACAATTAAAGGCTTGATATTTTTAGGACTTTCAATTTGTCAAGAATCGAGAATAAACGAACTTCAAATACCCAATTTCAATCGTTCTAGGAGGGATTAATCGGTGATTAATAGGATTGCCGTTTTGGCAAGTTTTGGGTATTTCTGGCAAGTTTTATGTATATAAGAAAGACTATTTCAGAAAGATTTTCCTTAAAACTAACTTATGATAGATATAAACAACTACCATAACTGATTAAAACATGTTTACTACGAGTTTTAGGGATTTTATTAAGATTTGTATGTTTCCAGCAAGTTTGACCATCATGGTCGTCTTTGATTGTCGTTAACCATGGTTGACTTCTTGTTTGACCAATTAATCGGCCATAAAAAGGTTGGTGGTCATGTAGCGCTTTGGCGGCGATTAATCAAGCTTGTAGGTTTTTCATCGCTCTTAGATCGACATTTGGCTATTTAAAAGCATCTAAATAAGATATAGTTTGGGGTTATGTCAATATATAGGCCACGAACTTATAAAAAATTCAAATATAGGTAATGCACTTTAAAGTAACCGGTTACAATACTTGTAACTTGTTGCATCATGCGTAAATAAGTGATATGGCCGACTGGTTTCCACATCATCATTATTTTTTTACTAAAATAATTAAAACACCCTCGTCATCAACCTCTGAGATTTTACAGTTGAGTTTTACTTTTTGTTTTAAGTATAAAATGAAAAATACTTTCAAATCTTCAACAAATTTTGAACCTAATGTTCTCGTTGCATGCACAAAAAATTATTTATAAAGATGGAAATATATGAACATAGACCTAAATACCTAAATATCGCGGCAAGTATCGATCTCTCTGGTTGTCTTTCTAAAGGAGAAGTGAATTTAAGATTTACGTCTTAATTCTTCATTGGATGCTTAGTTATCACTAATTTTGGGTTTTTGGATTATACCTAAAAGGGATAATACTAAAGGAAATAAGGAAAACTATAGCTAATGATTAATTAAAGTATAACTAAACGACAAAACTGAAAGAATCTAAGGTAGAACATAACTAAAGTGAACTAAGGAATAAGTAAGGAATGTTTTAATGTGATAACGACAATTAATATAGCAAATAATATAACTCAACATCGTAATAAAGCAAAATCACATAAAATTATAATTAAACGAGACATGCAGACCCGTGCGATGCACACGGGATTTGTCTTGTTCTTCAATCCACCATGTTTCGTTCTAACATGTATATCATGTTCTTTTTACTTTGTGTAAATTGGTTTTTTGAATATCGTAATTAGCCAAATTTATGAATGCACGTTTGTTCATGGCATACCAGTAGCTCACACGTGAAAATGTGTTTTCATAATAATTCATTATCCATCTTCCTTGGGTTACGATATACAGTTTTGCATGAAATAAATGAAATTCATTGTAAATCGTTTGAGCGATTAAGTAATTAAAACTATAAAGTCAGCGTTCATGGAGATCCTGGTGATTTCATAAAGATCTTAACATGTTCTTTCATCTCCCGTGAATCACCTCTCACTTTCTTCACTTAGAGAGTTGGTCACTCTTCACAACCATTGTCAATAATGAATAAATAATGACAACGAAGTGCACCGCGAACAGCAAGATTCCATAAGGATTTTGAGTTCCTCCTCATCGCACGCACCATCAGTTCAGATAATGGTCTACACTTCTAGAGGTTGGGATCCTGGTATATTCCACATAACAAAAACTTCAAAACCTTATGCTAATAATAATCCATATTGTTTATATCGTAACAAACTTAAAGCATCATACAGTAAATTAGTAGTACAACTAGACATTGTTTCTTATGTGGAGTCGATTTTTCTAGTATCATGCTAAGTTTATCAAATAGACGCAGGATAAGTTTAAAGGCATTATGTGATTGACAAACCTCTCTCATAATAACTCTTAACTTTTTCTTTTTCCAAATAAGACATACATAATTACAAAACATATGAGAGAGAATACTGATATGACTTAAATTTCCAAATACCCTTTGTAATGGTGATTTTTTCTGTATCGCCAGTTCCCTTGTCTTCTGCATTCACATCCAACATAGACATCAGCTTTGAATATCACTAAGTTTATGGGGTTCCCCTAATCTAAATATACAATAACATATTAAGCACATATGCCTTTTCACACAACATCAATAGTTGTAGAAGACCTTGTTCACCACAATTATTTCTTTTGCGCAATACTGGAAATAAGAAAATACGCACCGAAATTGTTAAAATTAGACATGTACCCCATGGCGGCAATTTTAACGTTTCCATTGAGTCCAAAAAAAAGATGCAATTCTCACTGGATCATTATCTGCAATTTGCAAAATACGCTTCACATATCTCTTCAACCCGAGGCTTTTGCATAACAATATACTTGAATTTCATAGAGAAATAATGTATAACCACCACAAACATCAAAGCCGGATATTAAAATCATCATCCATGAGTTTCTACCTACACGCAGTTATCGAAAACGTTGATTAACTTAAGACTACCATTGCAAGAGCATGGTATTTCCAAAGCATCATATGGATCTTCCTCTTGATAATATGACAATGTTTCATCGATAATAAATGTGCTTCCTCATCATCATATGAAGCCCGAGTTTCATCCACTACAACAGCAACTGCATCAGAAGATGAGGTTTTGATGAAATTGTAGTTGATCAAAGTTTTATATTAACGCATTGTTGCAAATGCACCTGCTTAGATAATAAAATGTCTGCAAATCTTTATACTATTTACTAATTTTTTAATAGAGAATTGATCTCAAAACCAACAACAGTGAAACACCCTTGTAGACAAAGTCAACCATATAGGGGTATTTAGCTATACTCTTAAATCTGGAATATTTCCATCAACAACTTCTTTTCTTTCATCTTGTGTTGATGTTCGATTCCCTGGTGAGCGCTATCTTATAAAACCTTCTACATGCAACATGGATTGCAACATATACACGAAATCAAAAGAACAAAGCAATTAGTTATACGTAAAAATTTGATCGAAGGAACACATTTATTTAAACCATTCAAGGAATCAAGGCCACCACCATATTTGGATGAAATAATTAGTTAGATAAATAAACCACTTACGTGGTTGTTCTTCTACCTCGATTTGACTGTCTTGTTTTATCAATGTCTAAATGTCAATCATCTACATTTAAATCGTCCAACTGCTCATTATTAACAGACAGGGTCAATAGTTCATTATCAGCATCAGGTAAGGACCGTTGGGGCATATAATATGAAGTCTTGAATGTGTCTTCTTTTCTCCTACTTTCACTTCTTAATTACCGTTGCAGGAATTTCTCCTACTGAAGCGCCATGCACCTCTAGGTAATCCACTACACGAAAACAAATGGGATTGATAACAAGTCCCAGATGCAGATGAAGAAAGTAATTTTAATGTTCTCATGTCAAGGATTTACTTTTATGCCAAGTTGATTAATTTTGATGTGCAAAACTAATGCACTATTATTATAGCAAACTTATAAACATGTACATCTTCTCCATTTTCGAAAGCTAATAACGCATCATACATCTCAATATTTGAGGTTTTTTTTGTCATGGAACATAAAGAGAGATATATGTTGCAAACCTGATGTTAATGAAACAAATGAAGCTTCCTATGATTTCTCTTGAAACGTTCAACATATAATACATAATTACTTGGTTGTTCCCATCCTGCAATGGAGAAGAAGAAAAAAATTAACACTATTAGCAGAAACCTGTTAAATCATACTTAAATCAGTTCAATGCTACAGAAAGTACCAAATATCAGTAAGTGCTAGAATCATATTTTGAGTTTTGTGGCTAAAAAAGCATGGTTGTAATCTCAAATTCATTTACAATAATGGACCATCTTAAATACATGAAAACAAATAAAGAAGCGCTTTACCTCAGAAAGCAATTTAGGCAAATATCTAGGCCGCATTCATGTCGAGCTACAAAACACAGGCATGTTAGGCATATGCATTAGATATGCACATAATTATTATTCAACGAATTCATATTATATTTTTCAATCAAAATACACATACAGCTCTACATACAAAGGCACATCCAAACACCCCTTGAATCCATAAAACAAAAACCCATTTGGTTATTACATTGTGTGCACAGAAACATTACCAAGCTCTAAACAGGTCACCTGAACATGCATCACATGAGGATTATTTACATATCATATTATCGAACTAGATATTTTTTTTACCTCACTCGTAAAGTTATAACAGCATAAGCCAAACACACCTTATTCTTAATTCCGTCGTAACCTGATCCAGACACCTTTTTTGCATCCTCAATTGGGCTATCTGTGAGCACAACTTGTATATTTAAAAAATCTCCATTAGAGTCTCACTAACTTCATCATCGATTCTGTAAAAAGCAATTCATTTTATCAATAATTGTCGATACGTCGTGGTATCTAAATTTATTATTTAATCATATTTTTGTGTCTTATTTCACCATGAGCTTAAACTCGCACCTAAAAATAAAGTTATAACTCCACTACTCTTAACTTAGACATTTCGTCAAACACATCTTTATCTATAATAAAAGAAAACTTTTTAAATTCCACATGCCGCTAAGTTCACTACAGAGATGGAGTTGACACGTAAATCTCATGCAGAACAACTTGCTCAGGTCAAACAGGCTGAAGCTGATAGGAGTGAAGCACGATTTGCAAGACTTCGAGCCATAAAGGATAAATATAAGGAGCATAAAGAAACACTTAAAGCTTCCATTTTAGAGAGAGTGAATGAATTTGTTGAGTCTCTTATGCCAAAGCTGCGTGAAGAGATGAGGAAACTTGCGGCTGATAAGTTGATGATTAAGTCGTCCAACCCTTCCAAGTCAGCCTACAAAATTGCATATGACTTAACAGATTTTGAACTAAAGAAGATCCTCAAAGCTCGCATGAAGGAAGTTGGATCTTTTGACAAGTCTAAAATTCAGCGGACACTCTACAAAGCACTCAATGAAGCTATCTTGGAGGATGATCGGTTGTTTAAGACATTTGGAAGTATGGTACCTTACCACATCTTGGATGAGGAGGAAAAGGAAGATAGTGAGCAAGAGGAGAGTGATGGTGAAGAAGAGGATGATGGTGAAGAAGATGAAGACAAAGGTAGTGATGGTGATGATGATGATGATGGTGATGGTGGTGATCAAAATGAGGAGAGTGATAAGGGTAGCAACGGGGATGATGATGAGGATGATGATGACAACGAAAACAAGGATAGCGGAAACAATGACTAGCCTGATCAGTCTGATGACGATGAAACGGGGGACAAGGTTGCCAGCAAAAAGAAACCATCCAAGTCTGGTACCAAGTCTCCGAAAGATGCTGCCCGAAAGGAAAAGTCCACATCTACGGAGTCAGGACGAACCAAGTGGCGCCATGATGTGAATGCTGCTACTGCATCATCGATTCCTGGTACATCTTTTTCTGTTTCTATACCTGTTACCACTAATCCTGTTAGTTCTTTGGTTGCTCCTGTGATTGTAGAACCAGTAATTGAACCTGAATCTACACAACACTCGCCTGTTCATGATACTGCCGAAATGCCTGAATCCGAACCAGCAAGTGTTCATGTTTCTACTCCTCTGCAAAAATAACCAGAATCTACTGTTCCCGAGTCAAGCACACGGGACTGGGCGGATACATTGGAGATTGATGAAACTGCACCGCCACAAGATTGGATCACGGCAGCTGCAATTTATGATCCAATCACAGACGCTGATAGAGATGTTCTATATCTCCGTATCCGTAGTCCGATAGACTTGTGTGCATTTTGGGCTCATGAGTTCGAATCTTCTGTCACTCCGTCTTTGGTGAAGAGAGCGCTAAAGGACAAGAGACTTCACGCCAAAACCAGGTTAAGCCGTATGGAGTACGAGTATTATGCTGACGAGGTCCTGAAAGCTCTCAATACCGTTCAAAGGCCAGGCCTTCATGAGTCAGAAAGAGCTCCACCTCCACTTGATCCCTCTCAAGATAATCAAATTGCTCTTGACTTTTTTGTCACCTATGATCTTGAGTATCTCCTCAAGGGATCATCCAAGTATGCGACCTCCCTAACCTTGTTGAAAGCTGCTACCTGGGGGTCAATACCTTATATCGAAGAAAAGGTCAATCGCCTCTGGGTTCCAAAGGTAAACCGTAATTATGACATGTATGCTGCTATAGGAGCATCATACTGGGACGAGCGAGTCCGAAGGACATACAGAGGTTGCTGCTTAGCCAACTCGGGTAGTATCGTCAGATCCAATCTTCGAATCACAAGTATCTTAGGAGTGAAGTTTGAACCCAAGAATGGCTATCATCATGTGACGGAGATTCGTCTAAAAAGGGAGGATGACAAAGAATACAAGATACAACAGGGAGATTTTTCTATCATTTTCCTTGAAGATATCGAAGACATGTTGCTTATGATGACCCGTGATCAAGTTACCCATCTTACTCGTGAAGAAATCATTGCCTTGAATACAGCACTTCGTATGTTCACACGAAGCGTTTTTATCAAGAAACGAGTTGAAGATCTTCAATTGGGAGTTGAAAGCTACCAAAGGAAGCTTAACATGACCCGTCCAATGAATCAAGTTCTACCTCAACATGTCGAAAGATGTCCCTATACCGGCACGTCCGTTCCGATGTACGGGATTTTCTACATGAACAGTCGTGGGATCATGAAGTTTATGAGGGTAGCTGAGCTTCATAAATACAGTGATGGGACTCTCATAAACGTCAAAGGAAAATTGGAGCATCTCAACTCTGGCAGAACATTACCCGAGGTGATTGAGGATTGGCATGCGGGTTATCAGAAGATGGCGACATATGTGATAAAGAAGATTGATGAAAAGCTCCGGGAACGTAGATTGATGAGGAGCTTAGAAAGATTCGTTGGTGGTAGACCATATGGAGTGCACTACAAGTTACTCCAACGATCCATTTAATGGGTCGTCTCATATCAGGTCCACTCTATATTGGTTTTAATTGTGAATATGTAAATTTGTGAATATTGTGCTTTTATGGCTTGATGTAGTGTTAAGGTATGATAATTTTTCAAGAATTTCTCACGAGATTCTAAATCTTTCAAAATATGTCATACTAAAGCACTACAATTAACTCTTATTAATTTAAGGGGGAGCATTAATATGTTCTATGGCCAAACATTAATTTCATTTTTACCCAAAGACCGGTTAATCCATTCAATATCCCAAATATTAATGGTTAACATTTTGGATAAGGGGAGAAAATGGGATTAAGGAGACTTAAACGATACTTGGTTAAAAGATGAAAAAGACTTAACGATAATCCAACTTAATATGTGTAAAGCACGTGTTAAGGGGGAGCGTTTTTTGATGAACAAAACACTTAAGGTACAAAACTCTTGATTTTAATATCACAAGTACCTTAAGTGATTTTCAAGGATTTTTCATGGTGACTATACTTTCCCAAAACACGCTTAATTCACGACGGATGTGGTGACAAAAGGGTGGTAGGAATAGGTATTAGTCCAATGATTCATCAAAGCCGATGGAATCTTCCCAAGGACAATTCCCTAGATAGAATTAGAAGTCCTAGGAAAGATGGAGAAAGATTGTGAACGTAGCTGAATGCCGACCAAGTACTTAAGCTAGCACTGGAACAATCACAACAAGGTGCTAGTTATGACGTATTGGTAAGCATTGAAGGCGTTGAAGAATGAAAAAGAATTGTAAAGATAAAGGGTGTAAAGAAAGAAGCCCTCCTTATAACTTTAGGCAGAAACCGGGTCAATACATATGCTATTGAGATCATTTGTTAATGATTCTCGATGTTGAAGAAAGACATCATGGACCCAGTGATGCAATGCACAACCCTTCCCAGCTAACTCAAATATCTCTCAAAAGGTATTTGTTTTAATCACACGGAGATCAACACGTTATCTATTGGTTTATTCACTCCAAATAGACTGATATTGAATAGGTGGCACTCCTCTCCAGCCATCGCTCACTAAATCAAAATGCACTATCGAGTCTAGAGCCATGAGATCATCAAAAGTCTCATTAGGACACTTTCCATTTATTCATTGCTTTCTCACACACTGTGAAAAGTAAGAGATCTTTATGAGTCCTACGCAGTATTCTTGTAATATTGCCAGAACATCCGAGTGATACGCAAGTATTACAATGAAGATGGAAATCCTGCTTGAGCCAACATCAAACAAGCTCATGGTAGGTGACACGTGCGGTTCTTTAAGAACCAATCTTGTGAAAAACTGGAAAGAAACAGTAGTTTAATTCTTAATTGAACTTAAACTCGTTCCAGGCCTCTACGCATTATCGTATGATCTTATCAGAACACTCAGAGTGACACTCTTTAGTGTTCACAGTGACGAGTGGAAATCCTTCTAGTGTTAACATCAAACAGCACTTGGTAGGTGACGTGCAAGATTCTTTATGAATCAAGCTCGTGATAACTGGAAAGCAACGATGGTGAAAATCTTAATTGAAATTCACTTGTTCCAGGTTTCATGAATTGACGGCTTCAATCACAAGGATAATTTATCCAAGTGATTCACTCTTTATGTTCGCAGTCAAGCTTAGTGATCGTCGAATAAAGAGAACGGGTTTACCCGCGAAATCCTGTCAGGAAGTTACTTAATTGAAACTATCCGTCACAGGTACGATATCTAATATCGTCCAACGGTCTTCACCGACCGGAGGTAAAACGCTACCGATTTAGAATGAAATGTTCTAAGCCATTTCATTCGTGTCTTATTATGTTGCTGCGAAGACGGTGGCGTTGCGGGTGTACCAGCTAAAGTCGTTCCCACATGCTTATGTTTTTCTGCATCAAAGTTCAGCAAAATTCAAGAAAGTACAAAATGAAGTCTTCCGCTGTACCAAACTCTGAAGCTTTCAAGAATTCAACAAAAAACATAAGTGTGTGGAACATGGAGTCACGAGGAGGCAAGATTCACAAGAAGGCAAAGATCGCACGTGATTGGTCAAAAGAACAATGCTCTCAAGCCAAAGCCTAAAAGATCAAATCAACATATTCACAACAAAAAGAAAAGAAGAAAAGACTACGAGCTGAAGAACGAAGACTTAGTATAGTATGCTAGGTTTAGAACTGTGTAACGTGGAGTGACCTCCCTTAGGGGGAGATTGTTAGAAATATGTTTTTAACGTATATTAGAAGTATCGGTCACTCCACGATATTATTGAATGTTGTATAGCTCGTAGTTAATGTTTGTTTACTTTGTTAAGTAAAACCGGCCCATGGACTTGTCATGGGTCGGCCCAAGTCCATTAGTGGCTTGGATATAAATACCCCTTTCCACCATGGAAAGGGGGTTGGTTGGTGGTTTTACTTTCATATTAATAAAAACACACATTCTCTCTCACTTTTTCTCACTAACTTTCTCTCTCTAGAAACATCAACCCACCTTATTGATTCATAAGATTATCACGATTCTACACTATAAGATTTACAATATCCACCTCGATAAATGGAACGGTCCAACGTGTCTCAAGTTTGTCCAACATACAAAATCTCTCAAATAGGAAGCACCCCAGGATCAAATACATAGTTTCCATCTCGACATGTGAACAACTCCAAAGTAGGTAGCATCACCAAAGTAAGCTCATACAAGAAGCCCATATCAATAGAAGTCACACTCTTAAGTGGAGTAGATGAAAACCAAGGTGTCCCAAACATACGTATCCCAGGATCAAAAACCTTTCCCTTCATGGGAAAATAAGAAGATGAACTCGTATCCACCATATAAGATTCCCCCTTAGTTATCAAAGCATCATAAGACAATGAAGGTGTACGTATCAAAACATTCATAACAAGTATATCCATGTTAGGCTCTTCATCATCATTAAAAGGTGGGTAATCTTCCATAGAAGGCATAGAAAAAGGAGGATCAAGATTAATAGTGTCTTGTGAAGGAGGTGTAGGATCTAGGGTCCCAAAAAGCATGTTCTCAATAAGATGATTATCCTCTTCCCAATTAGAAAAAGATGTATCAACCACAATATCATCTCTCTTAAGATAATCTTCAATTTGTTTATCTATCAATTCATCTTCACTAAGCAATCTTTCAATCTTTAGAACCTCCTCATTCTCATCAATGATAGACCCCTCCTCATCACTATAGTAATCATAGATTGGTTTGTCAAAGATTGGTGACTCCTTAAAACTCAAGGAAGTGTGATCATCAAAAAATGGAGATTCACAAGTGGAAAACTCATCATCACTATAATCATCATATATTGGTGTATCACAAAGAGAAGGTTCATCATCACTAAAATCCTCATTGGTTTATTCATCATGGTGAAAAAGTGGGTTATCAAATTATATTTCAAAAATAGGATTGGAATGAATCACAAAATCACTTGGAGGAATAGGTGAAGGAGTCATAGAAGAAATGGATTCATCATCAGAAGTAAATGACTCATCACTATCATAAGGATCATCAAAGGTTTCATCACAAGAATTATAAGGTGGGAGAGGATAAGGATCCCCATTTCCTATAGGAGCAAACTCTTCATCCAAATTAGGAGTGTTATCTTGACAAGACAAAACATTGGATTATATAGCATAAGATGCGTCACTAGAATCACAATCATCATCGTCCATTTGTGGCAAGTCTTTCACAAACTCTTCCTCAATCTCATTATCCCTTTCTTTAAACAATTCATCAAGATCAAAGTCACCAAAATCACTAGTAGTAGCATGAAGGTCAACATGTGGTGAAATCTCAATGTGATCATGAGGAGAAGAGGTATCAATACAAAGCTCGTCACATGGTACATTGGAAACACCCTCAAGCTCTCTTTGGATTGGGATAAGGTTCTCAACACTAGAAGAGGTTAATTCATCCGAACCGGTGTTTGTATTAGTGCTAAGAGGCTCGTCTCCCATGGTTAAAGAGTTGGTGGGTTCCATATGAAGTAAAGGTGATGAAGGTGTGTATGGCTCAAGTATAGTCGGTGGAGAGATGGAAGGGTCTATAATAGGAACATCACTAAGTGTATCATCCTCAACATCTACTCTCAAAGAAGGCTCATCATCAGGTGTCATGAGTTGCAAGACGTGTGTTCGCAAGCCTAAGATGTTCGGATCAGTTGCCTCTTTCATTTGCTCAAGTGCTTGCATTTTAAATTTAAAAGCATCTTTACTCAAGAAATGATAAATGCCTTGATTTTGAAAGGTTGTTTGATTATGACTTTGAAAATTCTCTTCATTTTGAAAATTGTCTTGATTTAAAAATTCTTGATTTTGAAAATCCTCATTAAACCCTTGATCATAATCGCTCGCGTATAGATGACAATTATTTTCACCATGCGGTCCTCTACAAGTCGCACAAGGCCCATACATAGCTCGATAATGCTCGTCTTGTAATATCTCCAAAATAGGACGATTATCCATGTGTGTCAAAATGGTCGAATGTATATACAAGTGAAATGACGTCTAAAAGCTTCCTCGGGGAAGGAAGTAATACACCAAAGGTGGTATGTTTACACGTGTACGAGTACACGTGTAAATAAACTCGAGGAGTGAGAGATAAGCTCTCGGTCGACTTTTGAGAGAGAAGAGATTATCTCCCTCGAGGTGCAATATGAAATATCCACAAGAAAGTATAATATACGTATGTACTACTTGGGTGCAAGACCCCCAATCAAGCCTTCCTTCTTAGAATACGCACTAGTGAACGGGGGGTTAGGTGGCGCGAAGCACTTAAGTACCTATTAACCCTTAGATGGCATTTTATAGCACATCGCCTTTCTATTCACTTTGTAGTTTGTATTCTTCGAATTATTGCCTATTGGAAGTATTTATCTATTCTTACTTAATTAAATTTAATCGATACACGTGTCAAGGACCGGAACGCCCCCTAACACGGTGTATTGCCTCGGCAATACTTATGGAAATAGGTAACTTGGTTGTTCGTATCTACGTATATGTATTTATATATAATAATATATCAAAAATATATTTTTTTTTTTTTAAGAAAAATACTGTATGTGCGTAAAAACGATGAAAACCGATATAATATATATTTTTGGGTGTAATCTTTTAGGAAAAATATTACTTTTGGAGTTTTTAATTTGTTTGGTCAATTCTTTAGGAAAAGAATTGTTTTTGTTATTTTTTAGTTTTTATATTTTTATATTTTTGATTTTTTTATTGTTTTTTATTTATGATACGTAAAAATAACGTTCACGATGTGAACGGATCCCAAAAGCCAATAAAAACCGTCAATCGATAGTCTCTCTTAAAGTCAAAGAACCGGCAGCGACGCCATTTGATATTGTGTCTTTTTAGTTCGTTTTTCTCTCGGTCTAATCGAATTGATATAACAATCTCAAGTATGACTTAATTGTTTTTGGTGGTAAAATCTTGTTTGGAATTTATGTCTAATTTGCAAGAAACATGTAAAAAGGTAAAAATACTATTTATACTATGTATACGTACTATCTAAAAATATGAAGCAATTACCTCATTAAACTACAAATGCAAAATACGGATTACAAAAATCAATATTATACCAAATGAACAATATAAAAGAAATACAAAGTAACTAATAAGGCAATGCAAGTTCACGAATTCAAAGCAAATCCATAAATCCTAATAACAGCCCAACAAAATTGACTAATTGTCCAACAATTACTTAACAGGCTTAACCAAATCTACTTTTAACGAATTGGACTCGATACTTTAATAAAGATGAATCAAACGTTTACTTAAACCAAGCTGAAACTAATGAATTTGAAAAAAAATAGATCTCAAGTTCGAATCCTACAAGCTACCCTTTTACTTTTATCATTTTTCTATGAAACATCTACTTACTGAGCTTACTAAAAGGCTTAAAAATACTCAGTAATATACTCAAATCCAAAAGGCACTTAAATTGTAAACTAGTCCAACAGTGATTAAAAAGTAAGTTTCTATTTCGAACCGTAAATCATACAATCCTATCGAACCAATTATTTTTAATGTGCTAATGAACCATAATCCTAACAATATTCTAACAGAATTAATCCCTAGACTAATGAACTAAAATCTGTCATTTACTCTATCCAAAGCACAACATGTTTACGAAGGGATCTGCACAAGTAATAACATTTCAAAGTGAAGAAATTCACTCAATGACCTTTCTAAACGGATGATGCACTACTGACCACGAAAAACCCAAACACTACTTAACAACTAGAACATAAATTAAAAAGAGCAGCAGATTCAATGATTAAAAAAACTGCACAACATGTAACAAACTAACTTCAAAAGATCACAACAAGCAAGATTACACTAATTCCTATTCTACTTTTACAGCTAGCATATTATACTAAGAATGCAGACAAATTAATCGCGTTGACCTGCACTTCCAGGCCTAGTCCGTTGTTGAAGAAGCACGGCGCTGAGCCTGCTTGTAACTACTACCGTAAACGAAGCTACACCTATAAACTGAAATCAGAACTCATCCTGCTATCATCATACAACAAATCTGAAACATGCAAAATCGTAACAAAATAAGAAAATCTCGACGAAATATATGTCTTCAATTTGCTTGCTATAGTACCTGTAAATTTCAAACTAATATCCTACTCTGATATCAAAATCAGCAAATCCAGACTCACATCAAACCAACAATTTTACTACGTATTTATATTGATCAGATTATGTACCAAAAACCTGCATAAAAAAACTGAACTTATACAATCTAAATCGGCTTATAACAACAACTTTCGCAGTCAGTTAACAATCCATCTTATTAGATTACGATAAGCTAAATCAACTAATTAAACTAAATCACTAACTGATTCAACAGAAAACTCTTTTTTAAACAGAATCACGAAAGTTGATTTTAAGTTTCTACTGACTAGAATCAAACTAAAAAGCTAACAAATTCATCTGAACTGATCCATTATCTAGAAGAACCGCAAGAACAAAACTGAAAGATCAATTGGTAAACTGTGAACAGTAACTCTTTCGTATGATTAGTAACATATCAATCTATAACTTTTTTTTTAAACACTAAACAGGAAAAGAGATGAGAAAGAAGAAGATATATGAAGCTTTTAAAGGATTCATTAATGGAAGAAAACTTGATTCGGTTACAAAAGATTAAACTGAAAAAACAGAGTTTGTTTCAAAAGTTTTAACTAACAAGTCCTATCTAACTAACTAGGTGTAAATCTACTCCTAAGATAACCATCTTCAAATGAGGAGATCCCTTGGTATTTATAGGCGACTGAGAGGAGAGTGGTGACGTGGTTAAGCCAATCTAATGATGTCACGTGTAAATACGAGGATTCATCTTGTTCTTCATTCTTCCCATCATTTGGGGGTTTTCTTCATTCCTTCTTCTTGATCTAATTAACTCATATCTCCTTGTAGAGGAGATGAATTGGAGTCTTTTTGTAGTTATAGTCTTCGCCTGAATCTTCTTGGATCTTTTGATATGTTGATTTGCAGTTGCGGTGGTGGAAAGTGTTTATGAACGATTGTTTTTGGTCTCTGAACTTTCTCTCTCTTCTTAGGCGAAGAAGACGTGTATGTGTACACGTTTGTGTTTGCTTTGAGTTTGATTTGGTCATTGACCAAATATAAAAGTTAAATAAACTTTTGTTTCCAAATTTTCCTTTTTGGTCCTTTATTTTCCATTTTAATCAAAAGTGTTGTAAGATTTTTAGCACATTTCCATTTTATCCTTAATCTTGATAGAAGTTGCAACTTAAGCCCTCGATCTTGGCAAATAATGGCAGGTAAGGTCCTTGAAGCTTGATTTATCCTTTTCTTTGTCTTTTCATCAAATAAATCCTTGAAAACGCGTGTTTGCTCAAAAATATATCTTCTTACTTGGAAACACATGAAACACAAATACCCACGTAATTCTGATAATTTCCAGTTAAATATAATGTATTTGACTGCGTTTTGAGTGGTTTTTGGATCATTATTGATGAGTGTTTTCACACTTATCACCCCGAGTTATGGTAACCAATCTAGTTTGATAAAGAAAGGTGATAGAACTTAGATAGTATCATCGTTATTCGACATTAGCTTGAAATCATTTAGGAAAATACCATATCATAGCATCATCACTAGTCATATTTACATACCCATGTAGTCACAAATTACTTAGCCTAACATAGCAAGCAAGTATATAATATCAATTGAAAAAGAGTAAATAGAAATCATACTTAGATTGAATTGAAATGAAGATTACACAAGTGTCACAAAGTAACCACGTTCCAACGACCCAAGAGTATAATAATCTTATTACAAGTATCTCCCAAAGTAGAAAATATACCAAAAAGTTGCTAAAGATACTAATAAATCGGATATAGATTGATACAGAGGTGTATTGGAAATGGGAGGTGTTGGGCTATATTTATAGTGCTATGTAACACCCCACCATGGCGGAATATGGGGAGCGACGTATGGATATCATCACAACAAACAGTGTCTCTATAGAGAAAACTAAAATGCAAATATAATGTCATAAATGGCGACACAAATGTCATGACAATATCTCAACAATGCAGGAGTCTAGGTAAGTAGGTAACAGTCCTACCACTTACCCAAGACAAACAATAAACATAAACCAAACAAACATATAGGTGCCAACATGTATCACTTATAAAAAAAACATAAAGGTAAACTAAGAAGGAACGGGGATCTCCTTCTATATGCAATCCTAAGGCATCCAAGTCTACCCACTTCTATCCTCAAGCTTAACCACATTCACACCTGAAAGAGACACTAAAACACGTCAACATAATGTTGGTGAGAGTCATAGGTTTAGACTCCAACGCCAAAACAAACCATAAGCTGTGAATAATAACCAAATTCAAGCACATATGGACAATGTGATACAAACATGCATTAACAACTATTATTCAAGATTAAACAAACCAGACCAAATCCAAATCCAAGGCTCTTAGCCTTACCAAACAACATGTTCCCTTAGATGCTCACACATCTATGTACCTCCCTAAGGCCCCGCCTTGCCAACATCCCCTTGGTACCAAGTCAAAACATAAAAACAATCAAGAATAATCTAGCAGTTAATCACGTAAGTACACAAGTCCATCACCAAACACAAAACATTCACAACATAATTATTAAAATCAAGACAATGTCTCTTCCATCCCATCTGGAAGTCAAAATCATTAGTAAACATGGGACTATAAAACTCACCTGATTGAGCTTCTCCAAAAGTCCGCGCACTAGCAAAAGCTAACAAACAAAAACACGTAATCAAAACATGAACCAATCACTAAGATGTCTCATCAACCTATGATGGACATCTAACCTACTCCCGTATATACACCTCATTTATATGCTCTAAGCATCCCATTACACCCCTCTATAAAGCACTTAACTCGTTCTACTTCATAACACATCTCGTTAACATTTTACCAAAAACAGTCACAGTTTTAGGTCTCCAAACTATAAGCCAAATGCCCACCTAAACACACCCATGACCTTTGTAAAGGGAATACTTATTCCCTTACATATGTTAGCTAACTCCTCCCATTTGACCCAACCTTAAAGCTACTGTTAAGGCCCCGATATATATATATATACTTTTACTTATCCATAATTCACTGATTTTAAACGTATGAAAAGTTTGTTATAATTAGGGGGTCTTACCCTAAACCAAAACCTTAGCCCCAATGCAGATACTTACTATAATATATAAACCATCTCTCATGTTCGTTAGAAGGTCCCAATCCAACCTTAAGTACCCCAAACAACCCATAACTTAAAAAGAAAACAGGCTGACTTCAAAACTGTTTTGACCTCCGACTGTTGTAACCTGTTTTCGACCCACTTCCCGACCTCCAATTTAGTTCTCGTTTCTTGCATTGGAAAACCACTTCAATTATCTTTTCAGGGATACTTGGATCGCAAAATAAGAGTTTGTAGAACTCCCAATATGATCAAAACAATTGACTCAAAATTTTGCCCAGTTTTTAAAAACGGGTTTAATTAAATTAACCTAATTAATTACCCATAACCCCATTAAATACAAGCCCTAGTTTATGTAATCATCATGATATCATTAATATAACATTAATTTACTGTTTTTAAATTAAACCCTAACCTAAATCCATCATAAGATGATTAAAGAAAATATTAAACAATTTAAATTAAAAAGGGTTATGAAGGTTTTACCTTTAAATTAATGGCAGATGAAAAAAATACTGAAACCCTAAAAAAACTCCTTCTGACCGTCAACTATAGAGCTCCAGGAGAAAAATTATGGCTTTTGTTTTTAATAAATACATTATATAGGGTATGGGTGAACCCAAGTCCAACCCATAGCCCACATACCTTTTTCTTTCTTTTTTCCTTTTGTTTTAGTCGGCCAACCGACCCCCTTTATGTATTTTTTTAATTTTTTTTCTTTTTATTGTTAAATAATACATTACTAGTATTACCTTAATTTACCTTAATTTATTACAACTCCTAAAACCTCCAAAACCTCAAAACCGTAAAACTAGTTAAATTTACGCGTTTACCGTAAAAGACGTAAAATATACACTTTTATAAAAAAATCTCAAATTTTGAAATAAACTTTATAACTAAGTCCTAAATGACTTAAAACCATCCCGAAAAATAATCCCGTGACTAAATACCTCTTCCGAGACCCCTAAATGCTAAACCTTCAATCGTAAAAATACGATTTTCTATAATACATATACGTATACGTAAAACCACCAAATAACACCATCTCATTTCATAGTCACTACATTGTGAGCTCATGAACATGAAATAACCGTTCCTTGATTTACTTATGAGTAATTTATACCCATATACGATATCCACACCAACCTCGTTCACGCACAATAAACATGTAAACACACAAATCAAATAGTCACACATAAATTAACCTTAAAATAAGACCAAGTGACGAACCTCAAAACCACGGTTGTCACATCACTCCCTCCTAATAGAAATCTCGTCCCGAGATTTACTCCTTAGGATCAAACACACAACCAACAAATCACATGAATACTTGTTCTAAATGAACTCTTTCCCGTTCCCACGTGAACTCTAGTCCACGTTCCAAATTCCATCTACCCATAACTACGGTATATTACCCTTTTTATCCGACGTCCTAGCTTCACGACCCAAAATCTCTATCGGCTCTTCGATAAAACGAAGACTCGTATCCATACTAATATCATCTAACGGTACCTGCAAGTCAGTTCTTGCTACGCATGAAATACGTCATGCACACTACTCAATTCCTCCGGTAATCTCAACCTATACGCCACTAGCCCAATCCTTTCAAGGATTTCATATGGACCCACAAATCTAGGTGCTAACTTCCCTTTTCTTCCCAAACCGCATCACCCCTTTCCATGGTGAAACGTTTAGCATAACTTTATCCCAAATCTCAACGGCTTACGCCTCTTGTCCGCATAGCTCTCTTGTCGGTTCTTTGCTATTTTCAACCTCTTCTTAGTCACTGCCACCACCTCTATAGTTTCCCGATCCACCTCCGGTCCAATACGTTGACCACCTCTAACTTCATCCCACTGTAACGGTGATCCACCTCACCTCCTATGAATTAACTCCAGCAGTTTCTACTACAATTCCTATCACCAGACCTAACGGATTCTATCCTCTACGGATTTTCCATCACTCGGAAGTTCTCCCAACCTTAAACACGTCCAATGGTATATGCAGGATTGCATAACCAAAAGCTTCCCATAATATTCACAAGCTCCTGAAATAACCACCACCTCATCCTTGCTTTCCCATGCTCGGAACCATGTAACTAACCATCCTTCATACTAACATATGTTACACCTTTTTCTCTAGGTGAACGGTCCATTGTTCGTGACTACCAACCTCTTTCTCTAACGGATTTCCCTTCCTTATCACTCCACTATCTTCACAACCTCTTGCCCCCCTCAAATCATCTTTCCTCCATACTACTTTTCGCTTGTCTCTCCACAATCTTAATTTTCATTCCATCATATATCCCGTCTTCAGCCTATAATTTAGGCGTTTCCTCCTTTATTCCCTACATCCTCATCAGTGGAAATGTTGCCCCTCTCACCGGTGACTCTCTCTTTGTAGAAGAATTCTTCCTACTATAATGCGTCCTCCAACTATCTCCAAATCTCACGCCAATGCTCTAGGCGTCTTTCTCAATTACCCCTATAGTATACTCATACCAACCATTAGTCTATCAATGGTATACTACGCTTGCTTCCCATCGTTTCTTCCCTTGCCATAATTCTTCATAAGGCATTCCATACATATTAGGCTAACTTTTACGCAAAACCCTCTATTCCATCACATCCGTACGCAATCCTTCCAACTTCTCAACTACGTGACTTCTCATTCCTCTTGAAATAGGTGATGAATTAGTCAGTCTATCGACTATCACCCAACTCTCATCGTACTTAATCCTCCACCGCATTATGTATCCCTTCCACCAACTTCGTCCTTACATCGCCCTTTCTAAGCTACTCCTATCTATGTAGGAAGTATATTCTACGTCCCTTTCCTCCCTACGATTGTCCAAGCCACGCAACATAAATGTTGACGCGTTCTCTGCTTTAGACAACTCAACTCGTGCAACCTACATCCTTTATCCAAACCGCCCTAATACGTCATCCCTATAGTTCAAGTTCGTCTCAGCTTCACCTTACTCTTCTTATTCCATGTCTCATCGACCATGCTTGTCTTTCCCAGATGGTACTTGGCCTTGCAATTTTCTTTCGTCACTTAACTCCACCCACCACCTTTGCCAAATGTTCAATCAAGGTGATTGAATATGTGTTGGAGACGTTCATGATCCGTATAGATCATTCTCTACGTCTCGTACCCCAAATGCCTCTAGCATTCTAGGCAGATATAACAATCCAGCTCCACTAACTAAGTCTATCCAGTTCTTCCAAATCTTTAGTTCCTGCAATGTATAAACGATCGCCTTTCTTTGTCGTCCTCGTACGCGTCTAAATCCCTGCTCCACGTATCGTCATGCTTCGCGAATTCATCCAGTCCTTCCGATAATGTCAAAATCTGCTCATTATCCAATCCACCTCTTCAGCCCCCAAAACGCTTCCTCATCCTTCTTCACTTCGCCCTTTGCTGGTTCCTCGATATGCCATCATCTCTGACCACTCGTCCTGGCCAACTTAATCCTAAAACTCACACTTGAAAATCTTACGTATAATTCCCTTTCCTAACAACTCCAGATGTCAAGATGTCGACGATGCTCCCGATGACAACTCGTTTATATACGTTCATGCACACTCGGTTCATTGACTCCATGAAAACCGCTAGTGCTTTGGCGAAGCCAAATGCATAACGGTAAACCCAAAGCGTTCATACAACATCCTTAGCAATTTCAACTACGTCCTCCTTGCACCCTCTCCTAGAAGCAATACGAATAAATTTCTACCTCGTTCTACTTGCAAAATTCTACACGCATTTAAAAAAAAACAATACTTCCTCTCATCAGACCACTCAACCGCTTTCCACATCCAATCTACTACTAAGCAACTCAACTTTTATCTTGCATTCCTTGCAATTTCTAACAATTCTTGTTTTTTTTAAATCATTCCATCAACAATTTGCCTTGGAAAGGCACTAACTACAACTCCTCTTACTTCTCTTACTTGCTCTATTTATGGTTCTACCTCACAGTAATAGGCAAACCTACTAAATTTCAGGAAATTTTCGGAAAACTTACAGGCCCTACGAACAATCATAAATACCTTTGAGGTATTGTATCCCCTTCCAACACTCTCTATGGCGCGTTACTTGTGCTAGTATCCCACAAATCTCTATTCATCTCCTTGGTACTCTTAAGAGACCTCATGACTACATTAGTTCGTCTACGAACTTCTTTCCTCCCCACTAAGGGCATTTCGACCGTTCTCTCATGGTCACCTACTTAATCGTGTAGGCACGACCAAGTCTTTCATACGACTACCTCAACGCTCCCGAACAATACGAAACCAAAACTACATCCTGAATCCACCAGATACGATCAACGAATCAAACCCACGGATAACTAACGACATTTCACGTGCACCAGTTAAAACAAGTCAAACACCACGAGACTCAAAAGAAAACTCAAACCCAGAACGTGTATCAATTCAAAATGACCCATGACAACGAAAAATAATCCAGGAAACACCCAATGGCAACCAAACATATTACGCCCCGCGACATATTATTTAAACCGTGCAAAAGATCGACTTTTACAAAAGAATATATATCTTTTATTTATTTATTTATTATTACCTCCCACATCTATGTGACTCAAACAATCTATAAACAACCCTCTTGACAAACTCAAAACTCAACTCAAAGACTAGGTATCCCGTGCATCCCAAATCATAAAAAAAATAAACTACTATTCAAAACTCAACCTTTAACCCGACACTTGTACAATAATTTCGACCAATCCACTGACTTCCCATGACTATACATTCTAAATATTTGAAAAGTACGTTCCGAGTACATAATTTTTGGCTTTTGAATCACTCAAAAAGCTCTAAAAACGAACAAGTTATGACCAAAACAGTTTTATATTAATGAAAGATAAAATTGTATGTGAAATCTTCATAAACTCAATTTAACCTTGTATTAATAGTTATAAATGACGTGAATCGGTTAAACCCAATTATATAAACTATGTAAGTAGAAAGAAATTTTACTTCGCTTTATTTTAAAGAAAGTCTTTTAGAATTTGAAATAAATAAGTGTTGATTAAAATGAAATCTTATGTTACATCTTGTTTCAAACACGACTCCAACACCTTACCCTTATTTTACCGAATACAACCAGCTATCTAACCCTATAATAGATTTCCAAGTCCCCCTTTTTTCTCAATATATACCGACCAAAAGAAATGTAAGACCCAACACAAAAGATTTAATTATCTCAAAAGAAATCCCAAGTTATTTCAATAGACTTAAAACCAAGAAAACCATTTTAAAACGTACACGTGAAATACGAAACTCAAAGAATACGCTACCAGACACACTTCAAAAGATTCAAAACGTCGTTGAAACTCCACCAAACTCGAGCACTAATAAATTGTTTAAACACAAGAGAGTACTAGGTACGTTCAAGTTATAATAACTACTGAACGACCGTAAATCATAACATAACATCTACTAGTATATATACATCCGCATATGTATACCTATTCAATCTCCCAAACATACTCGTTATCATACATGTCAAGTCAATCAATGGCTTTATACGCTCGTTTTTTTTTCATACGAGTAACCACCATCTCACCGTGCTACAACAAGGCATAAAGCCCACCTCCAAAATCAAACCATATCGTGTGACCCCATAATCACACAACACAACTATAATCCAAAACTTATAACACAAAAAGAACAATAGCCATATCATAGGCAGCCATTACATAAACCCATATATTATACGTATACCCAAATTCTACATCTCATCATATACAAGCATGTACTAACCCTCTTTCATGAAATCATACTTGAGAACCCATTGAAGTTGTGGTACTTGTATAACTATGTTGGCCACCATACTTATACAATTACCCTTTCCCCAATGCACTCCCTCCTATGATGACACTTATAAGAATCAATACGACATATAACACATAAATCCATCTACTCACATAAGCTCATAACCACATAACCAATAAGGTCCAAAACCCCATCTATTAAAATAACATAGTAAAACTCTTAGAATACCGAAATCCATAGTCTAGCTAAAACAACATAGACTAAATCCAAAACGAAAACATAATCAGTTATAAGTCATGTCGCCCATAAGAGTGGTAACAGCTTAAAACCCTTCATATCCACCTACTTCCAATAACTCGAATCACCACATGATTCTTAGGGAACATGACTTAAACCTCAAAAGAAAAAAAATACTATACCTCAGGTACATAAAATAACCCAACAAAAGATAGAAACTACCATGTACCAAATTATGTACTATAATGTACAATTTAAGCAAAATACAACAATGACCAGCGTGGATGATTATAGTTCAACCTTCACTAGTCACCACCCGAAAAGAAAATAACATGTGGCTAAGTATGAACATACTATGGTTCAATTCATACTAGTCAAAACATCACAATAAATAACATCCAAACACATCAATTATTATAAAATGCACACATACTCCTATGACGCCTATATGTAGGGACCCTTAAGCTATAGACTAGGCTACGCGACTAGGCAACCTAATTCTCTATAACCATTGTCTCTGATACCATTCTGTAACACCCCACCATGGCGGAATATGGGGCGCGACATATGGATATCATCACAACAAACGGTGTCTCTATAGAGAAAACTAAAATGCAAATATAATGTCATAAATGGCGACACAAATGTCATGACAATATCTCAACAATGCAGGAGTCTAGGTAAGTAGGTAACAGTCCTACCACTTACCCAAGACAAACAATAAACATAAACCAAACAAACATATAGGTGCCAACATGTATCACTTATAAAAAAAACATAAAGGTAAACTAAGAAGGAACGGGGATCTCCTTCTATATGCAATCCTAAGGCGTCCAAGTCTAGCCACTTCTATCCTCAATCTTAACCACATTCACACCTGAAAGAGACACTAAAACACGTCAACATAATGTTGGTGAGAGTCATAGGTTTAGACTCCAATTCCAAACCAAACCATAAGCTGTGAATAATAACCAAATTCAAGCACATATGGACATTGTGATACAAACATGCATTAACAACTATTATTCAAGATTAAACAAACCAGACCAAATCCAAATCCAAGGCTCTCAGCCTTACCAAACAACATGTTCTCTTAGATGCTCACACATCTATGTACCTCCCCAAGGCCCCGCCTTGCCAACATCCCCTTGGTACCAAGTCAAAACATAAAAACAATCAAGAATCATCTAGCAGTTAATCACGTAAGTATACAAGTCCATCACCAAACACAAAACATTCACAGCATAATTATTAAAATCAAGACAGTGTCTCTTCCATCCCATCTGGAAGTCAAAATCATTAGTAAACATGGGACTAAGAAACTCACCTGATTGAGCTTCTCCAAAAGTCCGCGCACTAGCAAAAGCTAACAAACAAAAACACGTAATCAAAACATGAACCAATCACTAAGATGGCTCATCAACCTATGATGTACATCTAACCTACTCCCGTATATACACCTCATTTATATGCTCTAAGCATCCCATTACACCCCTCTATAAAGCCCTTAACTCGTTCTACTTCATAACACATCTCGTTAACATTTTACCAAAAACAGTCCCAGTTTTAGGTCTCCAAACTATAAGCCAAATGCCCACCTAAACACACCATGACCTTTGTAAAGGGAATACTTATGCCCTTACATATGTTAGATAACTCCTCCCATTTGCCCCAACCTTAAAGCTATTGTTAAGGCCCTGATATATATATATATATATATATATATATATATATATATATATATATATATATATATATATATATATATATATATATATATATATATATATATATATATATATATATATATATATATATATATATATATATATATATATATATATATATATATATATATATATATATATATATATATATATATATATATATATATATATATATATATATATATATATATATATATATATATATATATATATATATATATATATAAATATATATATATATATATATATATACACTTTTACCTATCCAGAATTCACTGATTTTAAACGTATGAAAATTTTGTTATGATTAGGGGGTCTTACCCTAAACCACAACCTTAGCCCTAATGCAAATACTTACTATAATATATAAACCATCGCTCAAGTTCGTTAGAAGGTCCCAATGCAACCCTAAGCACCCCAAACAACCCATAACTTAAAAAGAAAACAGGCTGACTTCAAAACTGTTTTGACCTCCGACTGTTGTAACCTGTTTTTGACCCACTTCCCGACCTCCAATTTAGTTTTCGTTTATTGCATTGGAAAGCCACTTCAATTAGCTTTCTAGGGATACTTGGATCGCAAAATAAGAGTTTGTAGAACTCCCAATATGATCAAAATAATTGACTCAAAATTCTGCCCAATTTTTAAAAACGGGTTTAATTAAATTAACCTAATTAGTTACCCATAACCCCATTAAATACAAGCCCTAGTTTATGTAATCATCATGGTATCATTAATACTAGCTTAAAGACCCGTGGAATCACGGGATATCTTAGAAAATTTAATTTATAAGAAGTGTTCTGAGAAAGTAAAATATGAGATATACATAATAGATAATTTAAGTATGAAGCATTAATATATGAAATAAAGAAAAACTGAAAGTAAACATGTATATTACACGGTAATGCTATGATTTTGCAAAATTTAAAATAAACACTTTCATGCATTTTTCAATTCCAAAGTTGATGATCTTGAATATGCGATGATGTTTGCCATAGTTGTGAAGTTGGTAGCCAAGTTTCAATGCGTGAACACCTATTTGTGGACATAAAATGCAGTTTGACTTTAGTTATATATGTTGTGGTTGAAAAATGAATCGTTGACAAAACATGTAAAAAAAGTACGAATATAAAAACAACATACATGTTAACATTGCTCATAGACCTTGAAGAATTTCTTTGCACATCACGTTTGTAGTAGTCTTAGAAATATTGTCATCCTCATCACAAACGATAATTTTCAACCCTTTTTTTATATCCTATTGTTTAAAGAGAAACTCCAACAGACCCAATTTTCAACCCTTTTCTATCCTATAAAATCTAAAAACAAATTAGTAAATACTGGACATAATAGATATTGACTACAAAAGTTCTGATTACATTTTATAAAGGAAAGCAAAAGAAACGTTACAGCTCCATACTTAAAAGATGGCTTGTTTCAGTTTGAATCCAATTTGACCCGTTACCCGACCCACCCGACCATTGTAACACCTCTAATCAAAATAGAAAAAAGGAAACCAATACATACACAAAAGTAAATAAATCATTTAAATAGGTTTACAAATAATGCTTGTTGTAACATCACTTATCATATGCCCCTTTCAGCGCATCTATATTATATGGAAAAATTGTGATATAACGACCAATAACTTAAGAACGGATGATGAGGCTAACCAGCGACTAATAACTAATAAAACAGGGCACAAAGATACATCCGTCGCTACTCCAAGAATCGATGATACTATAGCATCACGAACGAACTATGATATACGAAATATCAAAACATCACTATATGAAACGCTACAGATCCCTACAGATCCTTATGATAAGTGTTGAGCTAAAGGTGGTAGTAGTTAGAGGGCACCTCCATATGGTTCAATAGGGCAAATGCTTAAGCAACAAAAGTTCGCACTAATCTTTCTAGATAAAACTAATTAACATTTTCAATAAGAGATGTCATTGCAAAGTGCAGAATCATAACTATGCAATTGATAGTAATAAAAGAATACTACATCGACACTAATAAGAAAGTACTACTTACCTATCATTTTTCGTGTTATCTACGTGTGGTCTTGTAGCACAAGCTTTTGACAGTTCCTTCTTTATCAATAAGATATGTCATTGTTCCTTGTTCGGGCTCGCACTGAAAATTATACAACTGAGTTGGTTAGGAACTAAATCATAAATATACTACATTGCGTATATAGAATTTCCAAAATCACCTCTTGTTAAATAAACATTCATTCTAAGATTAATTCCATTTACCTCATTTTTATAATAGTCATGCAAAACGTGTATTGAAAACATAAATAAACTTTAACCACAACATCATGTCTTAAAGAGACACAACCTGATCGTATGGCATAAATTACTACATTGATAGATATATCACAATACTTAATACTTAACTACATAAATAAGTATAAATCTATTACACTACTACACCGAATGTCCAAGATAGATTTACGAAGAAAAAAACATCATTACCTCTTAACTATGATCACAAGAAACATCATGTGTTTGTATAGAGGAATCCCAATTTATAGCCTTTTTCTCTTATTGTTTTGAACCTGCGCAAGCAAGAAAGACAATTATCAATTTTATGAATCAAAACCCTAATATAAAACATCACATAAAAGATACTAACCGATTGGGATTTGTAACAAAATATTAATGTGGAGTTAAAATAGAGCGTATAGAGGAAGATTGAAAAAGAGAAGATTACAACTAAGAGGGAAGTAATTGAATGAAACTCATTAATAATGTTTTTGAATTAAACCATGTAGAAGGATGATTCGGTTAAAGGAGCGTTTTTGTATATGACAAATTTATGAGTTTCCATTTATTACATTATTCTATAAAAAACCTTTATTACTTTATATAATTAGAATAAAACTTTTAAATTTTATGTAACGCATAGTTTTAAATTCATAAGGTTTGTAATTTTTATTTTTTTTAATTTATTTTTAATTTATCTAATGCATAATTGTTAGTTTAAATATTGTTTATGAAATATAATAATCTAAACTTTACAAAAATACAAAAAGAAAGTTCGTTTTTGATATACACAAAATATAAAAAAACGAATATCCAAAAAGCTTTTTTTTATATACACAAAATAAGTTTACATAAAAAAACGATTAAAATAAATTGACATAAGAGAAAGAATACAAAAAGTAATGAGTTTATCATGAGCTTTTTTCTTTTTTTTATTCACAAACGTTTCTTTTATACACATAAAATAAATCTATTTTAAATAATAAACTAACAAATTTTTTTCCAGCCTTTTTTTAATAATACATAACAATAACGGTGCATGATCACAAAATAATATTAGATGTTGGAATAAATATCATCTCTTTTACATGAACTTCAGGCTACAATTCAGCTGACCATATCATGCAACAATATAAAATAGGATATCTAGCCACAAGTGAACTTAAATTGGAACATCTTTTAATACTTTAGCAATGGTGTTTTGATCTAGATGTCATGAAGTATCCTTTCAACTTTTGTAAAAACCTGTCAAGGTAACCATTTAATCATTACAAACAACCATCATCAGCAAGTAAATAACATATGTACATACAGTAACATAAAAAAAAACTCAATGAAAGAAAACTTATACGATCTCTATTGGATTGTAACAGCAAAGCATGACCTACCTTGTAGATTTCCCAACAAAGGAGGTGGCAGCCTATAATAGACATCGAATCATATTCTCTTTTACAGAGCCCCTTTATAGTTCCAAGGAAATTTTCACCACTATAACATGTTATCAAAACAACACGACATACACGCATTTCACTCTAAAAGTGCATTCAAAATAAAATGTAGTCTTAAGTATCAGTGTAACTTTTCGTACTTATCATATAGTAGTATATGATAAGTAGATCTATCCACCAATGCCGGAGCCTCATCGTCAAAAAGGGTGAATGAAATGGTGCCACTCTCATCTTACACGCACGAACTTGGGGACAAAGTCTACAAAAAAGTTATTGTTGTCAGTTAAATTCAGATGACCACATCTATCAAATAGAGTAAATCTATCTGTAGTAACTTACAGATCAACAAACCCAGTTCCATTGATAACCCTATTATGAAAGAATTAGCCGTGGCTCACCAAAAAAATGCATTCACATCAACAACGACAGTAGAACATTTAAAAAAAACTGATAACATTTAATACTAAGTAAGCAACGATACAATCTAAAAGTGATCCACCAAATCACAAAAGTGGCAGATGTTTAGTTATTGTTGAATACATTTACCAAAAGCTGGGCCAACAATCATACAAAATTATAGATAAAAGAAATCAATACCAACAACTTGATTTATTATATCAAATGTGAAAGAAGGTATATAGAGCAAAAAAAAGGAGGAGATTACTTACAACAGACAATCCTATGCCTTTATGTTCTAAAAAAAATCGGTAAATGGTGAATTAATAATTTCTATGTATTTAAATAAATGTTTTTGAATGAGAAGAGTATAAGAGAAGTTTTAGAATTAAAGCTAAATGTTTGTGATTTTGAAAAAAAATGTTTTTATGAGTTAACAAAAATAAAAATATTGCAACGCATTTTTTTAAGTTTTAGAAAACGTTTGTACTTGATGTTTTGAAGTTTACAAAAATATAATTCATAAAACGCGTTTTTTTTTCACAACTTCAGTATACAGTTGCAACTTTAAAAGGTAATTAAGGTAAGTGTTTAATTACATTTTTAATAAATAACTTATAGGTCAAACAAATGAGTAAATGGATACCAATGTACACAATGAATTTACATAAAAATACGTAACAAAATTTTTTTTATTAATAAAACTTTACAAAAATACATTTTAATAAATGTAACATGAGACGCTTAAAAAAGTTGTAAAAAAACTTAATGAAAAAGTAAAATATTAATAAAACTTCACAAAAATTTACATAAAAATACGTAGCAAAAAAGTTTTATTAAGATTTACATAAAAATACGTAGCAAAAAAGTTTTTACATAAAAATATTATTTTTAGTTTTGTTAAAATTAGTTTTTCTTTTTTTTAAATAACTTTCATTCATATTTTATACAATAATTGTTTAAATAATTTATTTACTAACAAAATTATTTATATACAAAATTATTTAACAATTCTTAATGAGAATAAAATATCAGACGTAAAAAATACAATTTTATGTACAACTTTTAAATAAGACGCGATAAGCTCATACGCAATAAACTCAGACGCAATAAGCTGAGACGCAATAAACTTTAAGCAATAACCTTATTAAGCAGCAACCTTGTATTCTTTGATTTTCCATCAATTTCTTTAACAAAATTGATTGATTTTACAAAAATAAATTTTCAAAAACGTATTTTTTAAATGTTAATAATAAGTGTAAAACTGATCTGGTTTGAAAAATGTGTTAAAACTAAAATATTAAAACGCGTTTATTTTAAAAACATTCCAAAAATAAGTGTACAACTGTTTTTGTTTGAAAATTTTGTTAATTTCCATTTTTTAAACGCGTTTTGTGTTGAATTTTTTCCGAAATAAGTTAAATTATAAAAATAAGAAAAATATACAAGTTACAACAATACGTATGTAAAAAGAGTTTTAAATTTTTTTAACTTTTTATGAAACCTTAAAACTTTTTACAAAAATAAAACGCTTTTTGAAGGTTACAAAAATAAAAAATAATGGAACTTTTTTTCTTAAGATTATTGAAATGTTACAAAAACAAAAAATTATGACCGTCTTTTTTATAAGGTTTACAAAAATACATTTTTGTTGACTTATTTAATTATTTTTTGTTTGAAAACATTTCGAAAATGAGTTTGTCAAACGTGAAAATAAATAGGATATTGAAGTTTGACAGAATTTCTTTGTTAACAATGAAACTTTTATTGAATTATTTAGGGTAGTGTCTTAAACAGCTTTTTAATTCATTGTGTTTCAAAAACTTGTACGTTAGGTTTATTTATAGAAACTAATTTAATTCTTGCATTTAATTTTTGTGCTTTAAAGACTTGTAATATATTTTGTTTTATTATATAAAATAGATAACATTAATTTACTGTTTTTAAATTAAACCCTAACCTAAATCCATCATAAGATGATTAAAGAAAACATTAAACAATTTAAATTAAAAAGGGTTATGAAGGTTTTACCTTTAAATTAATGACAGATGAAAAAAATACTGAAACCCTAAAAAAAACTCCTTCTGACCGTCGACTATAGAGCTCCAGGAGAAAAATTATGGCTTTTGTTTTTAATAAATACATTATATAGGGTATGGGTGAACCCAAGTCCAACCCATAGCCCACATACCTTTTTCTTTCTTTTTTCCTTTTGTTTTAGTCGGCCAACCGACCCCCTTTATGTATTTTTTTATTTTTTTTTATTTTTATTGTTAAATAATACATTACTAGTATTACCTTAATTTACCTTAATTTATTACAACTTCTAAAACCTCCAAAACCTCAAAACCGTAAAACTAGTTAAATTTACGCGTTTACCGTAAAAGACGTAAAATATACACTTTTATAAAAAATCTCAAATTTTGAAATAAACTTTATAACTAAGTCCTAAATGACTTAAAACCATCCCGAAAAATAATCCCGTGACTAAATACCTCTTCCGAGACCCCTAAATGCTAAACCTTAAATCGTAAAAATACGATTTTCTATAATACATATACGTATACGTAAAACCACCAAATAACACCATCTCATTTCATAGTCACTACATTGTGAGCTCATGAACATGAAATAACCGTTCCTCGATTTACTTATGAGTACTTTATACCCATATACGATATCCACACCAACCTCGTTCACGCACAATAAACATGTAAACACACAAATCAAATAGTCACACATAAATTAACCTTAAAATAAGACCAAGTGACGAACCTCAAAACCACGGTTGTCACATGATAGCTGAGGTCAAAAGTGCACCGCACCAGTCCAAATGTGTGTCACACAATGGAGGTGGCATTTGTGCGGCGCACAATCCAATCAGTGAGCCGCACATTGGTGCGTCCAGAATATTTTTTTCTTTTATTTTCACTTTATTGCATTGTAATAGTGCATCTTTGGATCTTTTCACTTTAGGCCCATTCAATGTTTAACCTGCACATACAATTGCATAATTAAGCATCGAAAGTCCTTTATTTTCGCATAATAATAGGTCGATAGTGTTAAGTCGAATATGTACAAGTTGGGTGTTATCAAAGACCATCAAAGTTTGAATTTTGTTTCATTGTTTTGCGAATATACAAAATAACAATGTTTTAGATACTTACACATGCATTGTTAACTTGTACTAGTACTTTATTAATATAACTACTATCAACCAAATTTAATAAATTTATGCTAATATTAAAAATAAATAAGTGATGAAACAATAATCAATTCAAGAATTGTTTTATTTAATTTATCCAAACATAAAACTTACACAACAATAAAACACTATTAAAACTCGAATATTTTTGTAATCAAAATAAAATTAAAGTGACTAAATTGGGACGAATCTTAAATTTGTTTAATATTTCTACTAGTTATAATACCCGTGCACGCACGGTTTTTTTTTCTTTCTAAACTTTATAATAGGGATATTTGTGTATTAGGACTTGTTTTTTTTTGTGAAATGTTTTCGTGTTTTGTATATAACCCTTTTTTGTTATTTGTTTTTAAATTTACATTTTTTGATAGTTGTTTTTATTATGTAAAAATGTATAATCTGCACACTTATATAAAAATACTATAATTACACTTTTGTGATCTCCTCATAGATTGCCTAGATTTATATAAATGTGTAGATGATACTTTATATTTCCAATCGCTTCTTCTGCACATTTAAATTTACATTCTTTTGATAGTATTTTTATTACCAAGTTTTGCACCAACTCTTTTCACCATATGGCTGAGACAATGACCTGATTGTGAAGTCTTTAGACTTGAGATTGATCATCTCTTTGAGGGTGTTTGGGATTACTATTCAAAATTGCTGATCTACTTATTTGATTTGATAAAAAAACATATGCAGTTTTGTGTGTTTGGGATCGCTTAATTTAAAACCTATATGTTCATCTAACTACTTACTGAATTTTGGGGGTATTTGTTATTTAACTTTAAAATGAGTAGGATGTATTTCCATCTTATTACTTCAAAGTCCAAATTGCTTAATAATATGTGGCATCTTGACTTGTAGTTCTGGATCCCAAAGAGATGACCCGTTTCCATAAGAAATTAAGGCATGCACCGGATAATAGCTAGAAATAACACACAAAAAGAAGAAAATTAACCATAGATCCTTGGTACTTGCTGAATTTAAATAGTGGAAATTGATCATATGATAATATGCAAGCGTTACATCACAATTTCAGCAAGCATACACATATGATAGTATTATATATTTACAAATAAACTGCAAGTCTGCAAACTTCATCTTGATCATGTATATGTGGCAAAATATGTGTTGGTATAACCCACGAAGGGATTTATATTGCTTTGCATAACACCATAGTTTTTAAGAGCTTCATTTAGCATCATTCGACTAATTTAGCATGTGTCTTTTGTTCGTCTCTCCGAAATTATCTGAGCATAACTTTGACAAGATTTAGTGCTCTTTCGGGATTGTTTATGCTTGATCCGAAAACATCTAAGAACCTATAACCGCAGGTCTTCATTACCGACCTTAACCCCAGCTATTTTGAGAAGCCGTCGTTAGCTAACAAAACAGTTGTCGTTCTCCCAGTGGTTTCTCCGCTAGCTCAATAAAGGCGAAAACTTGCTTTAAATCAGAGGTTTGAATGCTAAAATATAGAAAATTCAGGACATTGAACCCCTTGAAGCAGTAGAACTTTGGCCCCTAACCTATGCGGAGTCTAAGCCCCGAGCAGGAGTTACTCTACTGCTATAGCCACAAGCTGGATTTGTATGACTATTACTTCTTGTAGGGCATGCGGGGGTATCCTTAGTAGTGTCTCCCAACTTAGCACCGTGCACACTCAACATGCAAACTGGAAGTGAATCGTGCTTTAGCGCCTAAAAACATGAATAATGTGTCAGAGCAAATATATAAACAAATAAGGGTACTGAAGATACTAAAAATATTAATTAATTCCTATAATTGGACTTAGACCCGACCTGAATAGGTTATATATACATGTTACCTTTACAACAGCTTAAACTTGCAATAACATGAAAAATATCCCATCAAAACCATGGCTCTTGCTTCATATGGATTATCCTTAATGTATCATGCATCATTCTCAGTCAAGTATCAAAAAACACAGTTAAACTACTGTGATTAGTTCATTTATGGGGATGCAATAACAAAATGATACTCGTAAGCTTGTAGGTTTTTTCTCTTTTCAACATTCTCTCACCAATACCTAGCAAACATACGGGTTTTTTGTATAAGATGACATAATTATATAATAAGTTCCGTAATCGCAAATCCAAACACTCCTTATCCAGAATCTTAAGTTTAAATGTTGTAAAGAGATAGTCATAATAAATTATGATCAAGATACTCATTTAGCGATACATGCAATGACGACCCATGTATTACCTCATGCTGCATATTTATTTAGATAAACCTCACATCAGCAGCGAAAACATGCATATAATAATAATCTAAGGAGCATTCCCCGTACTCGTTTAAGAAGGAATTTGTATTATTCATCATATATTGGAAATCCCGTTATTTAGCTTTGATTACCTTAACTTACAGCCAGAAATGCTTACAGATGCATAAGCAGGCATAATAAAAATGTTAGGGTTTATACTAAAATGTATATGGTGTTGTATGTACAAAAATTATACTGCACACTTTTTTTGTGTATCCAACACAATCTACATGATCATTTTTTTTCAAATATTCTACGCATACATTTTTAAAAATTATCTGAAACTCATTGCTAAATAATCATAAGCAATTCCCAAACACCCGTAAACTGCTAACCAAATGTATAAAACAAACAAATTATAGACAACAATATTTCTTACACAAAACAACCACCAAACGACCTAGTAGCAAGGCACCTAACCTCCTCACAAGTTGAAACCACATATTTCGGGGTGGACAGAGAAAGGGTAAGAAATGGTCCCGGGCAGGGGTGGAGCCACAAAGTTATGATAGAAGGGAAAAACTTTGATAGTACTTGTTAAAAAGGGTAAAAGCTATGAAATAGACATGTACTCTTCATTTTGTTCCATTGTGAAAAACATACTATTTTTGTACTCATTTGACCAACGTACATTCAAATTTGACTATCATATCACCAATATGACAATGAAATGACTAAAATGCCATTTTAAATGACTAAAATACCCTTTTATATTCTTCCATTTCTTTTTTAATTAAATCAAATCTTTTTATTTTCATTCCAACTTTAAAAGTCTCTTCCTTCTTCTTCCAAACTCTTCTGAACTACAACACCAGATCTCCGATCCACCACCAGCACCAATGACGTCACTCTCACCCGAATTACCAACCTCCCCACCCTTCATAACATTCGGCTATTATGGAAAAGAGTGTGCGTATTGACGATGTTACCAAGGCGTTGGAGGTAGAGGATTATGAGAGGGGCGAATTATGTTAAGACTTTTTTGAGTATTGATAGTAGGTATAAGGATGGTGGGAAGGATAATGAGCAACGGGATACATTGTTTGAGAGTAATAGAAACCGGCTGCCGGACCAAAACCGGCCGGTTCGTCACATATCAAATGTAAAAAACAGGGAGTTCTAACATCATATTATGTAACTGTTGAGATCGATCGATTTGATCATTTTTCTGGTATTTTAGATCTGATGAAGACCCGTTTTTGTGGGGATGATGAGTGTTGGTTCTTGTGGATGAATATAAGGATCATTTTGAGTGGAATATAGTTTTCTGGTTCATTTTGTTAAACTAAAATAGAGAAGATGATGATGGTGGATAAAAAAAAAGTTATGCTTACAATGGATCTTGTAAGGGATGATGAGGGAAGAGAAAAGTCAAAATGGTTGATGTGAGATTGTGAGTATTCCATTTGACAAATTGACGGTGCTTATGGCAATGAATTTTTTTCTAAAATATACAAGTAACAACCGTTTAGTTTTGTTTGGATATTAAAATATAAATGATATTACTAGTTATCATGTACACATATTTTTTATCCTTGAATCAGTACTCCCAAGATTCATCTTTTCTTATATACAATGTGTGTGGTAGGGGATAAAGGGCATTTTAGTCACTTCATTGTTATATTGGTGATATGATAGTCAAATTTAAATGTACGTTGGTCAAATGAGTACAAAAAATAGTATATTTTTCACAATGGGACAAAATGAAGAGTACGTGTTTATTTTATAGCCTTTACCCTGTTAAAAACTACACTACATGGAAAATGGTTGAAAAATGGTTCACGGGGATACCTCATATGTTTTTTACACGACTAAAATGATTGTAACTTTATATAGTCTAGTAATTATTAAAATAAAAATACCTTTGTGTTTCCTGAAACATTTGAGCGAACAACTACAATAATAATGAAATAAAATAGAATTAAGAACCAAGAAACCTTAAAAACAAAGAAAATAAGGAGTAAAAATAACTGTACACTATCTAGCCTAGAAATGTTCAACATGAGAAATGAAGATCTAACAACTCACATGCACCATCACACCTTTAGCAAAACATAAGCTTCTTTGGGTCACCTTTTTTGGACATACATGGGTTAAAAAAATCATATTGGCTGAGCAGATTATATGGGCCAAAAAGTAATTCAAAATCTATAATAGACTTCAACGCTTCACACTTTTTACTTTGAGATTCAATTTCACTACTTAATAATTACATCTGTAAGCCGGATATTGGAAGTTTAATCACCAGGATAAGGAGAGACATCAATGTCCACAACACAAAAAGAATACCTCAATTATGATAAATATAAATGAAAAAATTACCTTGAATCAATATGATTGCTTTGCGTTTGATTTTGTGGTGGTGTTGTGGTGATGGTGTTGTTGTTGACTTTTTTTGTTTTTTTATAAAAGAATTAAAAAGGCGATTTATAACCCCTAAAGTTTTAAAACTGATATTCTTAACCTTAAAGTTTCAAACATTTTGACCCGTTTTTATGTAAGATTTTTTCTTTACGTTTTTGACACCTATATTTTTAACCCAAAGTTTAAAAATTCAATTAAACATAGTACGAAAATCAGACTAATGTTACTAAATTAAGGAAGACAAACATTTTTTAAAAGAATAAATAAAATAATGGGTTTTGCTAATGACAACCCTTAGGGCTGTGTTTAAGAGGAACATTTTTACTACAATTGAATGTAAGAAATGAAATCAACCAATCAGAATCAAATATTTGATGTGCATCCGGATTTTTAAGGATTGTGTCCATGTTTTTCGGGATTTACATCCAATCATAATGATTTATAAATGACTTTGTAATAAATTTATTCTCTTAAACACAACCCTAAGGGCTTCCATTAGCAAAACCCTAAAATAATTACTTTTTATTAAGGAAAATTTTTATTAAAAAAGTCTTTACTTTAGGTTTTGTTTTACAAAGAAAAAAATGACTTTGAGCTATTTTAGTGGTGAAAGTATATATTTAAGTTGGAGTTGATTTTAGAGGCTTTATCTGACGGCCCAATAAGCCCAAACCCAACTACTACATATCATATTCATTCTCATCCTTACCTAAAATTGATACACCCAATTGAATCATTTCATTTCCTTCATTTTGTGAGAATCAATCAATTACAGTAAACAAATAATCGATGGCGTTGAACAACGGGATGAGATCCATCGCTTCAAAACTAATCGTTTCTGTCGATTCATCTCTCGCTAAATCTGGTATTTTTTTTTAATTTCATCTTCTTTATTTTATTTTATAAATATAAATACATTTGATTTATAGATCTGGATTTATTTTTATGTTTTAGCTGACCTGTTTTTTTTTTTTTTTTTTTTTTTTACTTTTTAGAAATACAAATGAATCTGTGTTTGTTTCGGCTTATGTTTCATAACCTCACTTTTTGTGCCTTATTTCCAAACTTATATATAAACCGCGCTTATTAAACGTAAGCCCAAAACTAAATAATCCGAAACAGACATCCCATGAATACTATCTCTGTGGATGTGTTACTTATTTATGGGCTTATCTCATTCCGGCTTATATTTCATAAGCCCAATTTTCCAGCTTACTTTCAAACTTATATAAGCTTGTTATTTATAAGTCCAAAAATAACCCTAAAAAACAGGCTTATGAAATATAAGCTGAAATGAGATAAGCTCTTTAACAAATAATTAAGCTTAAACAAAATCCCCCTAAGTGGGTGTTTGTATAAGGTTGCTCTGGGCTTTTGACTTATTTGATTACGGCTTTTATTTCAAAAGCTCAATTTTGCGGGTTATTTTCAACTTATATAAGCTGATAAGTTTTGTAAAAAATGGCTTGTGAAATATAAGCTGAGATGAGATAAAAAGCTTATAAGCCCCAAAAAAAAGCTTAAACAAAAACCCCAGGAGTGATGGTTTGTCAAAACCTTGTTATTGAATGTGGTTAGGTTTGTTGTTAGGACTTTTAGTGAGTGGTTAAGCGTGTGGGCTGTTTAGAGAAATTAATTGTTTTGCAATTCCAATATTCACTCTGAAATAGGGATGAGCATCTCGACCCGAACCGGAACCGTCCCGGAACCGTACCGATTACCGGTACCCGAATCCCGTTCGGGACGGTAACGGGACTACAAAATAAGGTGAAAAAAAAATTCCGGACCACTAATTCGGGACGGGACTGGTACCAAATCGGGAAATTCCCGAAAAAAAAGGGAAAAACCCGATTTTCCGGTACTGGTACCCGTCCCTGTACTGATACCCGAATCCCGTTCGGTACGGTACCGGTACCACTATTTTATGCTCGGGAAATATTCGATACCACTAATTCGGGACGGGACCCCTACCGTGCTCATCCCTACTCTGAAATAACAAAAGTGAGATGTTTGATACTAATATCTGATTGCTGTTTGGTGTTGTTGCTCTAATGGATAGTTATGAAGTTTGGTTAAACTTTTGTTTGTTACATGACACTTGCAACAAAGGGATTTGTATTGTTTTAGGGAAATAAACTCGGGGTCTTCAAATTAAAAAGTGTAAAATGTTAACTTTCCCTTATTGTAATACGTATCGCTCCTTTTAACTCTTCAATTTATGAGTATTTGATCATATTGAGTATGTTATCATATGATAATATGCTGATGTTGTTTAGGGGATTTAGTTTTTAATTTTAGTGGCCTGTGTTATGTGGCTAAGTTTTGTCTTCATTATACATGCTGGTAATAATTATACCCACCTTGTCAGAGGTAGTTCTATCGTGCACGCCAATGGTTTCCATTGGGCCAATGGTTTCCATTGGTTTATGGGGGTTCGTGAAATGGTTAAAGTAAGCTCCCATTTGTGTCATTTCTGGCTTTCTGTATTTCAAATGAGACATTTTTGGTTGATTATTAGGGGTTTTGAGAAGGAGTTAGTCGCATCACTGCTCATACAGCATCCCTTTCTGTATTAGGTCTATATTCAGGTCTTGCTAGAGCTGTGCCTGTATATGTGTGAAAGAAAACTGCATATGATCGAGTGTTAATTATTGTTGATCTAAGCAACTTTTCTTATACTTGATTTATGCAGATTAAACGTTCATAATGGCTATATAAACTTAAAGTAGTCGGCCTTAGTAGTAAACCCCAGGTGTTGTTGCTGTAGAAGCATGTTTCATTGCGACAACAATTTATTGCTAAGTGCACTTGGGTTATATACTTGATACTATGTTGTCATTCTCAATATTTGCATCCAATGTAAAGACTTATGTCATTAGAGCTCATCGTTTAACTTTTTGTGGCACACATGAATCATACATTACTCTTTCTGATGCCATCTCACTAGCAGACTATTTTTTGAGAAAATAGCCTTTGAGACGACCAAAAAAATTTGAGGTATGGGGAGGGAACTAATCTGGACTCTAAAAAAAATGATTGTTCAAGATTAGTTGAAATTTTTGAAAGCCCACACGTGATTGAAAACAACACATGTGATTTAGATGGTCTTTGTTTTCTAGTGGTCTCAAGTGACCCTTCAACTATTATTGTTATTATTGTTGACTATAATCGAGTTGACTGTCCATACGTTAGCTTTATATCGTAAGCTGTGCATGGTAACGGTCCAAGTTTTCATTCATTGTTCATAAGTTGGATATATTATAGTTTCTACAAATTAGAATATCTTCTTGTTATTATGGCCTTGTGGGACAAGCTTCCTTACACTTGCCTTTATCTTCTTGTTCTTACTGATGGGCAATCCTATGAGGCTTTCTGCCTTTGCCTACTTTCATCTGACTTAGCGTGATCTAGTTCTCTCACGTGTCAAAAAACCTCTACACCTTGAATGCATTTGGCATGTTCTTTGATATCTGATTGCTTTCTTTTTTTATGTTAAAGCCATTTATCAAACCATTCAGCTCTTAAAGACATGTAGTTCTTTTTTTTCTCCCCTATAGAGTGGTCTGCACATATACTTTTTACATCTTTACAATGTACCAGTAACATTTTAAACATAGTAGGGAGTATATTTTAAAATTCCATACTACCATCAAATCGTAAGCTAGCTCAACATGCATGATTTCTTTGAAAGTCTCCATTATCTTCACTGACATAATATCTGTGATTGTTCTAGATCTTTTGGATTTTTCTGAAATGGTTCATTAACAAGTTCTGAAGTGTGGTTTAGTGATGTTCTTAACCTAGTTGTTCACCACTGCTTAGCTTGCCTGATATTCCTACAGTTTATCACCTTTTTTATGTGATCTTGATATTTTGATACTTTCAGTCAGTCTTATCTGCATGAACACCATTACGTCAGTTTTTTACTTTTTATTCCTCTAGAACTTTCATTTGCCAAAAGTGTTCAGTTTGATTGTCACTTTGCTTCCTATTGTGAACTTGTTATTTAACTATGTAATCTGGTTTGGTGGGCTACATTTTTACCCAGTTAATGTGATTTGTACTTTTTATCATTAGTTGGGAGAATTACATCCTGTTACCTGTCACAAGGAGCATGAGCATGGATACCTTTTTTTGTTTACTTTATTCAGATTTAGATCACTTGTTTTAATGGTTATTCGCTCACTCCAAGTTCTAGCTACTGTATAGCTATGCTTACTGCATTGCTGCAGTGAATTTGTTGGGATTTATATGAGTTGCTAGTATAACAAATTAGCTTAGTAATGTGCTGCACTTATACTCGTGATTGGCTGGTTTTAACTCGTACTCTTGTAGAACTGCTAGCCAATCCACTTGATCTGAACGTCACACCACCTTACTTTATACAGGCATGACAAGTGCAGAAGATAGCTATAAATTATATTCTTAAGCCGAACTGTTTCGAATTTAACAAATTTTATTTCTTTATTCAGCTCAAAGAGGGTTCCGTTCAACTGGAGCAAAGAGAATGGGAGGACATGGTCACGATGAGCCAGCATACTTGCACTCAAAGCACATGTACAACTTGGACCGGATGAAAAACCAGAAGCTGACCATGACTCTTGGAGTTTTCACAGCATTCAGCATCGGTGTTGGTGTCCCTATTTTCGCTGTTGTCTTCCAGCAAAAGAAGACTGCATCTGGTTAAGCCTCTTATAAATGAAGGGTGCTACTCTTATTTTTCAATAATGCAGACAAGTTATGAATGCCTTACATCATACGCGTTGGATTTGTTTCGTTCATATGGATATATGACTGTTTTTGTGATTTTTTGCATTGGCTGATCAGTCGCCATCCATCTGCTTGTTTTCAATGGAAATTATTCTGCTTCTTTTCTTCGATGGTGACGCTAACTGCAGGCAAAGTTTCTGTAGCAAATTAGTTTTAAATGGCAACTTTAAGCATCAGTCTATAAACTTGAGAAATGATGTATTTGAAAAACTCGGCTTGTTACAAAAATCTCAGCTATACAATTATGCATCTTAGTTTTGAAAGGATACCAAACAACGTACGTAATACATTGAACCTGAAACGACTTATCTTTTTTTGTTTTTCTATTACAAATTTGCTTATGTATATATCTGGTCACGTAGATGATTTACTAAAGTCATGAAAATGCTATGTAAATAAGGATAGGGTCATGGACGGAACTTCTTAGGGTCGAGGGGAGTTTTCCAAAATTTTCGACTCTATATACATTTTATATATTTTTTAATATATTTTTAGTCATTTTTAATATAAAAAAATTTAAGCCTAATGTATATCACCCCCTTAGAATAAGTACTTTATTAAGTTAGCCCCTTCGTTAAAACCGTTCAAGTTCCGTCCCTTTAAGGTATTTAGCATTTACTAACAAAATGCAAAGAGAAATGTTTACTCCAGTTTCACATGGGTTGAGATTTTGAGGTGTTCCAGTTGAGAGTTTCCATCACCTCATCACCGATTAGTACGAGATCAAACAAACTAGAAGTGGTGTTGGATTCTATTATCATACTATCATAATAGTTGGCCAACAACCTCGTGGTTACTCATAAAGGAAAACATCATATAGTAGTGTAATTAAGGAGATGGAAATATTGGCCTTAGAATTAAATTTCACTTATCTTTATTTTAAAAAATAAGTAAGCTTTGAAATTTATTTGACGAAATAACGTTTTTTAATATCAAAATCTCCTCTAAAGTAGCAATAAGATCAAGTCATTCTTATTGGTTGCTAAACATTGGACAAAACTCATACCGGATTATAACAAATACGGGAGGACAATCGCTCAGGGCCTTAACATTTTAAAACTTATGTGTTACTATACATTTGAAAAAGTTAGTTGTGTTAACATATCACTATACAAAGTTAAAAAAGATATTGTTAATTAAAGGAAAGAAAAAAAACTTTAGATTTATAAAAGCAGATACTTATAATATTTTGCGGGAGAAAACAACAATTAATCATTGTGTATGAACCTTCTTTTATTTTTATTTTATTTTATCATTAAATATCTGTTGGAAATACGTTTTACGTATTTATGAAGGATCGGTCGCTCCAACGATAATTATGTAATGGGCTCGTGATCCACTTAGTAAATGTATAGTCCATATAGCCCACATGTAAGGTGGGCTATATATATCCCCTCCTAGCATGTTAGGAGGGGTTGGTCATTTTCATTAATCACTTTCAATCTTTACTTTCTCTCTCTACTCTTCTCTTTTCTCTCCTTTCTCTCTCCACCCCATCTTCATCTTCCCCATCTCCTCCATCTTATCCATAGATCTAATCCATATATTGCTAAATCCTAAGAAATCGTAGACCTTCAATTGGTATCAGAGCCATGGTTGAATCTTAGGATTTACGTTTTGTTATCCTTTAATTTTCTTGTCAAATCTTCTTATTTTTTATAATCTGTTTTTATTCTCATCAGTTTTCGTCTCATCAGTTGTCATCTAATTTGGTATCACGTTTTGTCCATCCGTATCTAATTTGTTTCACTTTTTATAAAAATCATCGATTGTTATTAATTTTTTTTTTCTCATCCGTTTTGTTTCAGTTTTAGATCAGTTTTTAATCACTTTTATCATTTTTTTAATCAGTTTTCTTTATCTGGGTGACAGTAATTTTTTTAATCAGTTTTCTTTTTTTTTTTCATATCAGTCCAAACCAATCTGTCAAAACTGTCAAAACAGTCCAAATCTGTCCTTTTTTATCAATCTCATCAATCAGTTTTTGAGTTTTCCGAATAGGCTTTCCGAATAGGCTTTCCGAATAGGCTTTCCGAATAGGCTTTCCGAATAGGCTTTCCGAATAGACTTTCCGAATAGACTTTCCGAATAGACCTTTCCGAATAGACCTTTCCGAATAGACTATTCCGTATAGACCGACTCCTCACTCGACTGGAATCACTACAAACCCCTCTCGGACACCACTCAACCCCCTCACACCCTCCCCTCACCAGCACACTCACACCCTCTCGACCCTCACACCCTGACAATCCTCTCGAACCCTCCCCCTAAACTGACACGAAGTACAAACACTAAACTCACGACACCAACAACCTCGACTCTCGACTGACAAACAATTATCTCACTCTCGACAAACACTCGGACTCCCACCCCAACTCTCGTCTCTCACCAACTCACCCTCGTCTCACCTTATCTCTCGACTCAAAACCTTTCGACAGACTCCCTCACGCACCCTCTTTCGACTTCCTCACACCCTCTCACCCTGACACCCTCACACCCATCATACCCTCAACCTTTAACACTCAACACAAACAACTCTCACCCCAACCCAACACCATCGGACGTCATTCTCTCACCCAACAAATTCGAACTACCAACACAAACCCACCCTCGACTCCATCACCAGACTCTCCACTCACAACCTAAACCTCGAAACAAAACCCACACCACTCCATCTCTCACAACCTGATCTCAGAATCTTTTCGTTATGCATGCATAGACCAATTAAGATCTAACACGAAAACGAGCATTTCATCATAGATCTGTCTTTAATCTACGAAAATAAAGAAGATTTATAACAATTTTGTTATAATCTTTCTTTAATTCGATCAATCAATCAAAGAAAAACATCACTTGACAGAATGACGCGACAGATGATAGAAGATTTGACAAATCTCAAAATTAAAAACTATATTTAACCTACCCGAGACCCTTTGTTTACAAAAGATCTTGAAGATTTTCCTGGATCAATAAAGCAAATACTGCTCCGGTTTCGAGTTTTGGTTAATTATCCAAGTGGGATTCGGTTTATTCTCAGATGATTTGTTTGATTTGAGATAGATGAAACTGGTTCACAAGATAACTGGGTATTAAAGATCTTGTATTTGGGATTGAGAGATAAGAGAAAAGGAGGAGGCGGAGGTTTCTAGGTGGGAGGTTTCGGTGATTGCAGTTTGTGTTTGTGGGTTTGTTGGGAGAAAGAATGAGATGGACGGACTAAACTAAGAAAAGAGATTAGGATTACCTCCTTTAAATAACTCTCCTTTGACCGGTCTATTATTATTTAGTAGTGGGTCTATTATTATTTAGTAGTGGGTTGGGGTCGGTGATATATGAGAATTCATTTAACAAGTGACACGTCTATTAATTGAAGTATCAATACGTTGACTCCAAGATCTTTTGGGTACACGTAAACGTTGGTGTTGTTTATTTTAACAAACTAATAGTTTTTATAAACTTGTTTAAATTTTTATTTTATTTTTATTTTTATTTTTATTTTTATTTTATTTTATTTGGTTTTCGAGTATTTGTTATTTTTCGAACGAAAGTGCTTAATCGTCAAAAAAAATTATTTTTATCAACGAAATTTTTCGGTTTATCTAGTAAAATCGACTTCACGATTTCTTCCCGAATTGTAAAATCCCGAAAACAACCACCTCCACATCATTTTTTATCGATATTCAATGGATTCGTTCGATTCGACATGTCAAAAGGGAGAATTGCATTTAATGCAAAACAAAGTTAGGAAAAGTGGCATCACTTCATTTCAAATGCTTCAGTCCCATCTTGTCACTCTTTCGAGGATTCAAGGAGGGAGCGAATTTGTGACCATCTTTGGACAAGATCGTCATATATTCATCGACTCCATTTTCACCACTTTGACCCAACTCGCCGAGCAACTCAACAATGAAAACTTCAATCACTTTGCATCGGCACTTGCATATAAGACTCTTGTGACACAACTCACGCCTTTCCTCCAATACAATATCATCAAGTCTGAAAGTTCAGTGATTTGCCAATCTTTTCTTCGAGATACATATACCGAGCTTCGAGTTTTCCGTGATACAATATTGAAACTCATGACATCGGTCTCGTCTTCGATTTATCAAAGATCACAACTTCAGCAAGTGTATGATAATGGAGTGCAAGAATCAATGACGCAAATGCAAGAGGAGAATGCTCATACGGTTGACAACTTGGAGCCTAACGATGGCAAGAGCACGGAATCAGGAAGACAACATGATACCAGTGGCACGTCAGGGAATGTTCACGAGATCTCTTTTGATGACACCTTACCCGTTTATGACGAAGAGCCTGCGAACATGGTACAATGTAATGTTATTTATGATGTATATGTTGATGACATGCCACATATTGAGCATTCCGAACTTAATTATGACAAACATGGGATGGAGAAGAGTGATAGCAATACCACTTTTGATTCATCCGATGTGAGTCATAATGGGGGAGAAAGTGTTCAAAATGCTAAACATCATGATAATTGTCCTATAACTGCTTCATTGAATACTTCTGATTTCAAGATTAGAGAGCTGGAAATGCTTGTAGCTCAACAATCAAAGGATCTTGAGGATGCCAAACTTGAATTTTCTAAGAAAACGGTCAAATTTGAAACATACTTTGAAAAACTTGAAAAGTTAAACGTTGTTCTTGAAAGAAAATTGGATCAAAAAGTTTTAGATTCTAAAGCTGAAAAGGATAATCTTTTGAAACAAATTCAACATCTAAATTGGCATCCCAAGATAGATTGCTCAAAGAAAATGAAACGTTAAAGGCTCAAGTTCAGGAAAAGGTCTTTGCTATAGCTACGTTGAAAAACGAATTAAGGAAAAATAGAGGACCTAGTGTGGACACTAAGCTTGAAAAACCATCAATCTTGGGGAAACCGCCTACAAATCAGTTCGTCAGACAACCGATTGTCAGACAACCTACTGGATTTAGATCCGAGCGACCACAATCCTCGAGACCGCGGTTTACCTCCCAAGTTGATTTGGTTCACTTTCCTAGACCAGTCACTCCACCATCTAGGCCCAATGTGACTAAAACAGCTTTTGCAAGACCTAATCACATGATTGCCCCTAGTTTCTCTAAGAATAGTTCAATGAACATGTCTAGAACTAGTTCAACTGATGTGCGTCATGATTTTGGTCAAAGGGAAGCTATTCAAAAGACACATGTAAGAGATATCAATGTCCAACCTAGTCAGATGCCTTCTAGATTACCCAGCACTGCTAACCGTAGCATGTCATCTCCTAGGAGCATCGATCAATCATCTAGGAAATACTCGGACATTAAATATGCTACTTGTAAAACATGTAGAAAATGTGTCTTTACGGCAAATCATGATTCTTGTATCAAGAAATTACTTAATGAGGTGAACTCCCGTGCTAGACTCAAATCCCAGTGGGTCGCTAAAATCAAACCCTTTGGTAAAATGTGGCGCCCCACTGGTAGAACTTTCACTCTTGTAGGAAACGAGTGCCCTTTAACTAGGATAGTCTCCGATTCTACTAAGTCTACTAGGGAGGAAACTGATAAAGATGATACTTTATTTACGCCTAAACTTAAGGTTTTCTATAAAAAGAAACGTCTGCCAGCCAAGACTAGTGAATCATCTACTCAGGTCACCTCTGACACAAGTAAAGCCAACTGTGAACCCCCACGTGCTTCTAAAATAGATATCTCTAACCCATGCAAAAGTATACAAACTCCTAATGAGAATGCAGGTACCAAAGTTGATGTTCCAAAAGAACGAAGCGGTCCAATCGTTGTATACCGTTCAACTAAGGACACACTTAGAGTTTGGTTGCTGAAGAAGAAAATATCGGAGAAACAAGTGTCTCAGGGGATTCATGGCTAAGCTCACAAGGACTTACAGTCACATAACAGACTGTAACTCGATCTCAAAAGACAGGAAAGTTCATCCCGATGATGACTTATCCTAAAAACGAGAAATTCATTTTTCTCGGGCATGAGCTTATATCAAAAACATTCCAAGTTTTTAAGCTCATGCATTAAGGCTCATCATTAAATAACAGATGATGACCCGTTCTTCAAATAAAAGAAAGTTTATCGCCGATGATAAACTTATCCTTACAACGAGAAATTAATTTTTCTCGGGCATGAGCTAATAATAAAAACATTCGAAGTTTTTAAGCTCATGCACAATGACTTACAGTTAAATGTCAGACTGTAACTCGAACTTCAAATAAAGGAAAGTTTATCATTAATGATAACTTATCCTCATAACGAGAAATTCAAATTTCTCGGTCATGAGCTTGTATTAAGACATTCGAAGTTTTAAGCTCAGAAAGGAAAGTGTATCTTTTAAATAAGAGAACTTTTCTTCATAACGAGAAATTAACCTTTCTCGGTCATGAGCTTTCCGTTAAAACAGTCAAAGTTTTCAAGCTCATGAAAACGACTTCTAAGTAAATGTCAGCTTAGGACTCGTCCTTCAGATAAAAGGAAAGTTTATCGCCGATGGTAACTTATCCTTAACAACGGGAAGTTTACAACTTCTCGGACTTGAGCTCGCTTTTAAGATATTCAATATCTTAAGCTCAAGTAACTAGTTTTCAAAACTTTGAACACAATTTTTCAAGAATTTCTCAAAAGGTTTTTCTAAATCTTTCAAAATTGTGTGTTCAAAAACGTTTTGATAAAAGGAGCATGTCTTCTGGAATCGATAATATTTACGAACCTAGAAATGTCATTCAATAATGACACGGGGTTGTAAATAAAGTTCGAGCAGAAGTTTAAAAGATTTAAAACATGCTCCATATGGTTTGCTATTATTTCTGATAGTAACCCGCTTTTCACTTTGAAGTCAAGCATTTCACCGGAAAGCTTTGACTTCAGAATCCGAAGTTATCAACTCCACAATCCGAAGTTCGTTGCAATTGATATCTACATACTAGACGATGCGACTGCTCAAACGACGACTACAGCTCTTTAAGTAGAACACGGGTCAACAATTGAGGGGGAGCAATCGTCCAGCATTCAGAATCTTTGATGCCGAAAGTGCCATAGTTCACAAGTTGGTGTCAAGACAACGATATCAATTGTCCATGTGGTGTAAAGGAGAAGATAATTTCAGAAGTTACGAGGAAGACCAACATTCGTGAACAAGAACCATGTGCTTCTTTTATATGATGTTCTTCATCATTCAGGTCCAACCTCGTAAATTGCTAATATTGTGAATTCATTATCATATATGATCTTTGCACATGATAAATACCTTACACTTGTGTTTAAAAGGTATTTAATTTACGTTTCAAGTACACCCTCATTAATTTGAGGGGGAGCTTGTGTAATTCATGAAGATAATTGGATTTGCATTTTTCTTCCCAAATTTTCTTAAAATGCTATTAAATCAATTTGATATTAAAAACATCGATTGGGTTAATATTTTTAATATGGGGGAGAAAATGTGATTTAATATTGAGATCAATAATGGTTTGACTTAATGTGCTGGCTCATCCCGACATGTGCGAAATGTTTTCGAATATCGTGGCATATGTTAAGGGGGAGCAAAATGGATTTGCACTTCAAAATGGATTTCATGGTGACATACACTTACCCAAAACATCTCTATTCACGACGGTGAAGTTTGTGGTGACATAAGGATGGTAGGATAGGTTAAAGTCCAATGATTTCTCTAGAACCGGAGGAATCTTACCAAGGACATTCCGTAGCTAGAAATAGTAGTCCTTAGGAAAGATGGAGAAAGATTGTGAACGTAGCTGAATGCCGACCAAGTACTTAAGTTAGCACTGGAACAATCACAACAAGGTGCTAGTTATGACGTATTGGTAAGCATTGAAGGGGTTGAAGAATGAAAAAGAATTGTAAAGATAAAGGGTGTAAAGAAAGTAGCCCTCCTTACAACTTAGGTAGAAACCGGGTCAATTCATATGCTATTGAGATCATTTATGATTCTCGATATTGAAGATAGACATCATGGACCCAGTGATGCAAGGCACAACCCATCCCAGCTAACTCAGATATCTCTCAAAAGATATTTGTTTTAATCACACGGAGACAACACATTATCTATTGATTTATTCACTCCGAATAAATTGGTATTGAAAAGGTGGCACTCCTCTCCAGCCTCCGATCACTAAAATCCAAAATGCACGATCGAGTCTAGAGCCATTTGAGATCATCAAATATCTCGTTAGGACACACTTTCATATTTCCTTGCTTCTTCACACACTGTGAAAAGTAAGAAAGATCTTAAGAGTCCTACGCAAAATCTTCATGATCTTGCCTGAACATCCGAGTAATACGAAAGTATTTACAATGAAGATGGAAATCCTTCTTGAGCGAATATCAAAAAGCTCATGGTAGGTGACTTGTGCGATTCTTTATGAATAAAACTTGTGATAACTGGAATGCAACAGTGGTTTAATTCTTAAATGAATTTAAACACGTTCCAGGCCTCTACGCAATATCTTAGTGATCTTGGCAGAACATTCAGAGTAATACTATTAAGTATTTACAGTGACGAATGGAAATCCTTCTAGTGTTAACATCAAACAGCACTTGGTAGGTAACTTGCAAGATTCTATATGAATCAAGCTAGTGACAACTGGAAAGCAACGATGGTGCGGTTCTTAATTGAACTTCACTTGTTCCAGGAACATGAATTGACGGCTTCAAATCATGCGGATAATATTATCCAAATGATTCACTCTTTACGTTCGTAGTCAGCTTTGGACCGTCGAGTAAAGAGAACGGGTTTACCCGCGAAATCTTGTCAAGGAGGTTCTTTATTGAAACTATCTGCCACAAGTACGATATTTAATATCGTCCAACGGTCTTCACCGACCGGAGGTAAAATGCTACCGAATTAGAATGAAATGTTCAAGGCCATTTCATCCGTGTATATGGTTTGTTGCTAACTGTCTTATGCAGCGTAACAAGAAGGTGGCATTGCGGTGTATAATCCAGAAGAAGTCGTCACCACATGCTTGTACTACATACACTTAGTACTTCAACAAATTCAAGAAAGTCTGAAGGTCAAGTCTTCCGCTGTATCAAACTCTGAAGCTTTCAAGAATTTAAAGGTATAAGTATGTGGAACATGAAGTCACGAAGAGGCAAATTTCACAAGTGATGAATGCACAAGGTCAAGGCAAGGAAACATGCTCAAGACTAAAGTCAAAGATCACATCAAGCATATTCACAAGAACAAGATCGAAGACTCAAGCATAGATGCTAGGTTTAAGATTTTGTAAAATGGTGTGACCTCCCTTAGGGGGAGATTGTTGGAAATATGTTTTCCCAAAGAAAGTCTCGGTCACATCATTATTAGCATAGATCACGAGCTATAGACTATTTAGGACATTGTAACTTGGAGTGACCTCCCTTAGGGGGAGATTGTTGGAAATACGTTTTACGTATTTATGAAGGATCGGTCGCTCCAACGATAATTATGTAATGGGCTCGTGATCCACTTAGTAAATGTATAGTCCATATAGCCCACATGTAGGGTGGGCTATATATATCCCCTCCTAGCATGTTAGGAGGGGTTGGTCATTTTCATTAATCACTTTCAATCTTTACTTTCTCTCTCTACTCTTCTCTTTTCTCTCCTTTCTCTCTCCACCCCATCTTCATCTTCCCCATCTCCTCCATCTTATCCATAGATCAAATCCATATATTGCTAAATCCTAAGAAATCGTAGACCTTCAATATCTTAAATTACCTTTTATATTTATAACTTATCATTTTAGCTATACTAGACCCTTGTAACCTCCTTGTTCCTTGTTTTTACTATGACATCTTTTTTATATAAGTCATAGATGTAAATAAGTATATCATATATTTTGATTTAAGTTAAATTATTCTCCTTGAAAAAGAAAAACAAAAGAATTAGATTTGAAATAACCTTCATATGGTTATTAACCTCACTTTATTCACATTATATAAAACATATGTCATAATTCACTGCGAATAAAATCTCCCGCAGTACATTACATTTGGGGTATTATAATTCACTCTTTTGTTTCACTTGATTATCCAATATTTATTTGAGAGTAGTACATTTTATAAAGCATTGAAATGAATTACCAATTTACCACTAATATCTTGTGTATCTATCTAATTAGGTCAAAAGTTCAATAGAGTCCCTTAATTTATCAAAGTCTCAATGGACTCATCAAAATCATCCAATTCACTCTCATCCTACGGTCCAAGATCAAAAAAAAAAAAATAAACAAAATCCTCTAACAACTACCACTGCCGCCCACCACCTCCGCCACCACCGCCACTGCCGCCCACCACCTCCGCCACCACCGCCACCACCACCACCCCCACCACCAACCAACACCACTACCACTAACAACTACCAACAGCAACCACAACGAGATTCACATTATCTCGATCAAATCCACACCACAAAACCTTAATTTTTAGCGCTAAGTTTCATGTCGATGATTGTAAGTTGTTTTGATTATGCTTGTTTTTATGTTTTTGTTTCATTTTGATTTTGCTTAGAAGATTTCATATCTACTCTAGGTAAAACACATGTTATGATTGTTGATGCACACCATATGTTTTATGAAATGACACAATGATAATTACATGTGATTTAGCAAGTTCTAAGTTATGAAACATTTAACTGTATACAGAAGAAGGCAAAGAGATGATTGTACAAGAAGAAGACAAAGTAATAACCTACAAGGTTAGTGAAACATTTAACTGAGAATGACTCATACATGAGTCACTGTGACTCATGTATGAGTCACTGTGACTCATACATGAGTCACTGATACAAAAGAAGTATCCGAGATAGCATCAACCGAAAAACCTGCAGCTGAGAAAGAAGTAACCGAGAAAGCAGCTGCCAAGAAACCATCTGCCAAGAAAAAACAAGCAGAGCCTGCAGAAGGAAAGTGTTATATTGTAATAGAACTAATAGTAGTACTTAATTCTGTTGATAGTTTTTCAATGTTTGAGAATTATACTTATGATCTTAAGTAGTATGTTTTAAAAATCATATTAGTATGTTTTTTGGTGTCTGAGAATCATAAGTGTCTTTGACTCATACTTGAGTCATGTGACTCATACATGAGTCAGGTGACTCATACATGAGTCACGTGACTCATGTATGAGTCAGTATGACTCATACATGAGTCATAATGACTGAATATGTATTATAATGACTCAGAATATGTATTAACTGTAAAAAACACTTTTACGTATTAAGTGTAGAAATGACAAAAATCAAATGTACAAGTGTTTATAAACACTTGCAAAATTATATGACTCATGCATGAGTCATAATGACTCAGAATATGTTTTAACTGTTAAAAACACTTTTACATATTTATAAAACTGTATTAAGTGTAGAAATGATAAAAATCAAATGTACAAGTGTTTCTAAAAACTTGCAAATTTATATGACGTTATGCATGAGTCAGGCGACTCATGCATGAGTCAGGTGACTCATGATATTAAATACATAATATTCATATCACATATTCAAGACATGTTTTCAACACTTCAATAAAAGAAATCATAAATTTAAATCAAATAGTCAACACATGTTTTCAACACTTCAATAAAAGAAAAACAGAAAATTAAATCAAATATTCAACACATGTTTTCAACACTTGAAGTAGTTGTTGTATTTGATTCTCCTACTTTTCTGCATCTTTACTCAACCAAAACAAGCACTCGTCTATGTGGAAGTTAGCCTCATTTGTTAGTCTCTAAATTGTTTCGTTCTTCTCTCTGTATCTGCTTGTGTTTCTTCTTAATGAAAGCGGTATCAAATCCCTTCTCCAACGCCTTAAAATGTACTTCTATGGAATCTCTTCAATATCACGGTTCTTCAAAACACAAAATATGTGGCGACAAAGAAAACCATAACGCATAAAATGCCTACACGTACACTCAACTGATCCATCTCCAGGATTACGGAGAACCTTGAACATAAACATGAAACAAGTTAATAAGTGAACATAAATCATGTATGAGTCACACTGAATCATGCATGAGTCACACTAACTCATACATGAGTCATAGTGACTCATATATGAGTCACAACGACTCTTATATGAGTCACAGTGACTCATACATGAGTCACAGTGACTCATACATGAGTCACACTGACATTCTCCAGACCCTATCATACATGAGTCACACTGACTCATACATTCTCCAGACCCTCGCATGCATGAGGCACTGACTCATGCATGAGTCACACTGACTCATACATGAGTCACAGTGACTCATGTATGAGTCACAGTGACTCATACATAAGTCACAGTGACTCATACATGAGTTACAGTGACTCATGTATGAGTCATTCTCAGTTAAATGTTTCAATAACCTTGTAGGTTATTACTTTGTCTTCTTCTTGTATAATCATCTCTTTGCCTTCTTCTGTATACAGTTAAATGTTTCATAACTTAGAACTTGCTAAATCACATGTGATTATCATTATGTCATTTCATCAAACACATGGTATGCATCATAACATGTACTTTACCTATATTACAAACAACAGCTATATGCATCTTCAATAACATTGGCATCAGCTTCATATATGTATGGAAAATGTGGGTTGGAGTGGAGATCGCCGGAGAAGAGTGGTTTGGTATGGAGGTTACCGTAAAACGTGGGTTTATTGTGGTGGTTGCGGGAAGAAGGTGAGTTTATTGTGGTGGTTGCGGGAAGAAGGTTGTTGATAAGTTTGTTGTGGTGGTATTTGGTGAGGTGGTTGGAGATCCCGATTTTTTTTTTTTTTTGTCTAAGTGTGTGTGAAAATAAAGGAAGAAGATAGGTGGATGTTGGTTTAATCCTAACCATTAGATCACTATAAGATTAATGGTTTGGATGAGTCTATTGGAACTATGTTAAATTAAGGAGTGTAAAGGATCTCTTCCCAATTAGTAAACCAAACAACATCCGTAAAGAAATGATACCCATTATCTATTCTATTCCTAAACCTATACCCACTCATAGGTATGATTGATTAAAGCAAAACCAAAGGGGGTTTTATATACTCCTTAAACCCTAATAACAAACAATCCATCATCATCATCATCATCAATGGCGTTGGTGTTACTCCGTCGTTCTCGGAAACTATATCATCATCTCTCAGTCGCATTATTATCTCAACAAACAAACACCCATCATAACTACTATTATTCCAATTCTAACCCCACAAAACACAGTTTTGATTCTTATGATTATTCCAGTTTTAGTTACTTTAACACAAGAAGATTAGGAAGTGGTAATTTAGGTTACAGAACATACACTAGTAGTGATAGTAATTTTAAAGACGAGGATCAGAAGGAGAAATATGAATTACTGGGTGATAAGCAGAAGAAAGTGTCATCGTGGATTGATTTGTATTTGCCCAAAGTCGTAAGGCCTTACGCGCATCTTGCGCGCTTGGATAAACCTATTGGCACTTGGTTACTTGCTTGGCCTTGTTTCTGGTCAGTCACTTCCTGAGTTCCTTCACGCCTTCAATTCTCCCTAATTAACTGTCTACTTTTCCGTTTATTTAATTTTACCTAAACGCCTTTTAAGATAATTTACTAACCGCGTGTTTGCCATTGCTTATTTTTTTTCTCCACAAACCAGTTTTGCTATTCAATCACGTTATGCTTTTCTACTGTATATTATTTTTAAGCAGAAAAGCGTAGCTGTTTTTTCATATTACTTATTTGTATCAAACTTATTAGTTTTTACTATTATATTCTACCTAGAATTCTTAATAAATGCGTATGATTGAATATTTGTATCAAATTATTGTATACTTTACAGAGTAAGCAAATCCAAACATTGTTTTTAGAAGTACTTACATTTAAGCAGCATAATCAGTAGTCATAAGACTCGCTAGCTCAGTAGTGATGAGGTTGCTCATACTGATCATCTGAACCATGGGCACTACCTTTTTTTAAATTCACAATGTAATAGTCATTTTGTTGTGATTTGTTTTTGTATGATTTACCGAACAATACCATGCCACTTTGGTGGGTTAATAACTGGAGGTTATGGTTTGATTTGAGATGGGAGCATTTTTTTTAATGAAGGGAGTGAACTCTTTTTGCTCATCACATTTTTGTGCATAAGTTGCAATAAGTAATCTGGATAGATATTATAGTTTGTGTATTTAGATTGATACACTGGTCGGCTGAGCTACGTATATATTGTGTTCTTGTACGATTTACTGGGCGATAGCATTAAAAAAAGTGCTTTTTGTGCAATGTCCAGAGTGAATTCTTGTTGCTCATCACACGTTTATGCATATAAGTTGCAAAAGGATAGGAATTACGGTTTGTGTATTAGATTAATTTTAGACGCTTGAGGTTAATTTTAGTTGGAACTAACATCTTTCGTTATCTCATTCTATAAATCAGGTCCATCACATTAGCAGCAGCTCCTGGACACCTTCCTGATTTGAAGATGATGGCTCTATTTGGTTGCGGAGCTTTTCTCTTAAGGGGTGCTGGATGTACTATCAATGATCTGCTTGACCGCGATATTGATACAAAGGTTAAACACTTACAATTGTCTTGTTCTAAGCATATAATTATATTTATGCGGTATGTATCTCTATGTCAAATGTAGAGTTAGCAAAATGGGCACGGTCAAAACAATTCCGTGTTATTATTGAGCAATAAGCGTTTCTGTATAGGTGTACACCATGTTCAAAGTTGAAGCGTATATTAATGTTGAATAACTCTTAGTTTGATGATACAGATCCTAATCGCTGGGGGAAAGTCTATCGGCGCAAAAATAAAACTCGAGGGGGCTAAGTGTCATTAGTTTGAAGTTATTAGCTAATTACGTATTTCTTTTATCTTGCTGTGTAAGGATCGGTATCTATATATAGACCGATCCCCATTAGGTTTTGGATCATTGGGATTTTGATTATTGTCTTTTTATTTTCTTGAACGGGAGGCTACCGGGTCTGGAGTACCGGCTGCTTATTTATTTGTTAATTCCAGCACTATCTTTGCCAATTCCAATTTGATTCGTATCAAATTGGTATCAGAGCCACTCATCTTGCAACCTGTGATTCATCATGCCGCCAAAAAACAATGATGTGGGAGCCAATTTGGAGCAATTCAAATTGGAAACCCTAGCAAGTCAAGAAGAAACCCTAAATCGATTTGAACGGATGCAGGAGTCGAATGACAGGAATAAGGTAGACGTGGATAAGCGATTTGATCGGTTGGAGGAGTCAATGGGGGAGTTGCTTCAACGTATGCAAGCGTGGCAGCCGTCCACATCCATACCCTCTACAGTCATACCCACCACCCTACCGACTAATATTACACCGCTGACAACCTATTCCGCTACACTACCACCGCTGCTGAACCAACACACAAACCAACACATACCACCTAATAGCCAAAACCCATACCCACCGTTATCCAGGACCAATTATCACCTGTCAACGGGTCAGCCTACAGCCGCCTACACCAGTTTTTCGGGACTGAGGTTTGATTCCCAGGGTTTTCCACTGCCGTATAGTCAGGTCGGGGATGGGAGTGTCACCCGTAGCCATGGGCCATCAGCTAGTTCTGAAGGGATTTTCCAGAATTACTCCGGGAATACGTATGGAGATGCGGGAGGGATATTTATGAATACCACTGGGCAAACGGTCACACCATTTGCGCAGGGGCATGAGCGCGGATGGCAGTCTGGTTCTGATCATCGTTGGCGAAAATTAAAGATGCCATTGTTTGATGGAGAGGACATCTATGGATGGGTATACCAGGCCGAGAGGTTTTTCGAGGTACAAGGACTGACTAGTGCAGGGGATCGACTAAGGGCGGCTGCGTTGAGCTTAGAAGGGTCCGCCCTATCGTGGTTTCGATGGATTAATAATCGCGAGCCTTTTCGCAGTTGGGAAGAGCTCAAGCGACGCTTGATGCACCGTTTCCAGCCTTCCCAGGATGGTAAATTGCTAGAACAATTCTTTTCCATTAGTCAACAGGGAACGGGACGTGAATATGTGACCTTGTTTGAGAAGATGGCTGCCCAACTACCTGGACTATCGGAGGAAGTGTTGGAGGGAGTTTTTATCAAAGGGTTGTCCGCTGAATTGAGGACAGCGGTGAGAACACAACAACCGGCTACTTTAAGTCAGGCTATGGATTTGACTTTGTTGATTGATGAAAGTAGAACCGGTTCAACCGGAGATCAGCCTGGACGAACAGTTACAAAACCGTTGCCGACCCGGATTGGTGGAGGGGGGACTTCTCGACTATCAGGTGGGGTGACGACAAGTGGGGGAGCCAGGGAAAAACAAACGGGGACAGGTAGACCCCCGTTTAAACGGATGACAGAAACAGAGTTGGCAGATAAGAAGGCTAAGGGGTTGTGCTACCGCTGTGACGAGAAATTTATGCCCGGACATCGTTGCCCAGTGAAGAGTTTACAAATACTCTTCATTCCCGAGGGGGACGAAGACGGGACAGAAGAGGATCAGGAAGATGAGGAGCACTTTCACCTCGATTCGGTAGAAGTCTCGGCTCACTCAGTGGTAGGTATTAATACTCCTCATACTATGAAACTTCGTGGCTATATTCGGGGTTGTGAGGTAGTCATATTAATTGACAGTGGGGCCACACATAATTTTGTGTCATTAAATATGGTTAACACCCTTCATTTGGAGGTAACGGGCACGCGGGAGACTGGGGTAATTATGGGCAATGGGATGTCCGAAAAGAGTTATGGGATCTGTCGAAAAGTTGAGTTGTTATTGCCAGGGCTAAGGGTGATCGATGATTTTTATCCCTTGGAGCTTGGTAGTACGGACGTGATATTGGGGATTAAATGGTTAAGACGGTTAGGAGAGGTTCACGTTAACTGGAAGAGGCTAACCATGACGTTCCAGAATGGGGATAACCAAGTCACGTTGTGTGGGGAGCTTGGGTTACATCGAATGGAGGCATCTCTACGTTCATTGGCACGAGGAATTTCAGTTAAGGATCAGGGGTATCTTGTGACTTTAGCGAGTCTAAACGGGGCTGAATTTCCTGAGTCTCAGGTGAATCCTGCTTTCGACACATTACTAACCGAATTTCTGGATATTTTTTCCATGCCTGCACATCTACCTCCCTCACGGGAACATGAGCATGCCATCGTTTTGAAGGGGGGCACTGAACCCATCAATGTACGTCCTTATCGTTACCCTCAATTGCAAAAGGATGAGATCGAAAAGTTGGTGGGTGAAATGATTGAGTCGGGAATTATCAGACCGAGCACTAGTCCTTATTCTAGCCCGGTTCTATTGGTGAAAAAAAAAGATGGGAGCTGGCGTTTTTGTGTTGATTATAGAGCATTGAACAAATCCACCGTGTTAGATAAATTTCCAATTCCCATTATTGACGAGTTATTGGATGAACTACATGGAGCTACAATATTTAGCAAGTTGGATTTGAAATCAGGCTATCATCAGATCCGAATGAAAGAAGCAGACATTCACAAGACCGCGTTTCGTACTCATGAGGGTCATTACGAGTTTCTGGTAATGCCTTTTGGGTTAACGAATGCACCATCGACTTTTCAATCTCTAATGAACCGGGTGTTTCGGCCATATCTACGTAAGTTCGTTCTTGTCTTCTTTGATGATATTTTGGTTTATAGTCGTAATGTGGATGAACATCGGGAGCACCTGGCTATTGTGTTCAAGCGCTTAAGGGATGAGAAGTTGTACTGCAATCGAAAGAAGTGCATATTTGGGCAGAATCAAGTGGAATACTTGGGGCATATCGTGACCTGTGATGGGGTAAAAGCAGATCCGTCAAAAATCAAGGCGATGACGGAGTGGCCGATACCGCGGAATCTCAGGGAGCTGAGGGGTTTTTTGGGTTTAACGGGTTACTACAGAAAGTTTGTTCAAGGTTATGGTAAGATTGCTCGAGTTCTCACCGATTTACTGAAGAAAGACAGTTTTAAATGGACTGAGGCCGCTACAGCCGCTTTTCGCCAATTACAAAGTGTTATGACACAGGTTCCGGTATTAGGACTACCTGATTTCTCGAAAAAATTTACCATTGAGACGGACGCATCAGGCCATGGGATCGGGGCGGTACTGATGCAGGAGGGGAGACCCGTGGCTTATTTTAGTCAAGTGTTAGGTCCGCGAGCTCAGTTGAAGTCAGTATATGAGCGCGAGTTAATGGCTATCGTGTTAGCTGTCCAAAAATGGAGACCTTATTTATTGGGACGCACCTTTACAGTTGTTACGGATCAAAAAAGTCTGAAATATTTATTGGAGCAGCGAACGGTCGTGGGGGAATACCAACGGTGGGTTTCTAAATTGTCGGGGTATGAGTTCGAGATTCAATACAGGCCGGGAAAGGATAATGGGGCGGCTGATGCTCTTTCGCGGCGTGGGGAGGAGGTCGAGCTAAAAATAACTTCGGTAACTACTGTCAGGTTACCTGACCAATTATTGCAGGATCTTAAAAAAGATTCTGAGATGGAGGCTCTACGGCTACGCCTTGAAACTGGTGCTGAGGGAATGGAGGGTTATAGTAGTCTTGATGGTGAGATTCGATATCGGGGTCGTCTTGTATTACCTCGAACATCGGAATGGATACCACGATTATTTGCTGAGTTTCACGGGGGTGCAATGGGGGGTCACGAGGGTACTCAGAAAACGTATCATCGGATGGCCAGGGAACTTTATTGGATTGGTATGCGACGGGAGGTGGCTAAACTAGTTGCGGAATGCGGGGTTTGCCAAAAAAATAAGTATTCTAATCGCTCGCCTGCGGGGTTGTTACAACCATTGGAGTTACCATTTCGGGTGTGGGAAGATTTAACTATGGATTTTGTAGAGGGTTTGCCCAGGTCGGCGGGGTATAGTGTGGTTATGGTGGTGGTTGATCGCTTGAGTAAGTCGGCACATTTCATACCTATGAAACACCCCTTTACAGCATCATCGGTTGCAACAGTGTTCATTAGGGAGGTTGTGCGACTCCATGGGATCCCGTGTTCCATTATTTCTGACCGCGACAAAATATTTGTGAGTCATTTTTGGCGGGAGCTTTTTAAATACCAGGGCACTGTCTTGAAACGGAGTACAGCTTATCACCCGCAGACTGACGGACAATCAGAAGTAGTCAACAGGAGTTTGGAGACTTATCTTCGTTGTTTTGCCTCTGAGAGGCCCAAAGAGTGGGCTAAGTGGCTTCCATGGGCCGAGTACTGGTACAACACCTCTTTTCACTCTGGGATTGGTAGGACACCATTTAAGGTGTTGTACGGTCGGGATCCACCTCGTCTCGTGAGCTACGATCGTGGTACAGCGGTCACGGCTGAGGTGGATCAGTACTTATGGGAACGGGATCGGGTTCTTGCTGAGTTAAGGGCTCAATATAACCGAGCACAACAGCTAATGAAGTCACGGGCAGATGGTAAACGTAGGGATGTTGAATTTGCTGTAGGAGATTTGGTATATTTGAAGTTGAGGCCATACCGTCAAGTTTCCATGGCAAGACGGGTTAATCAGAAATTGTCCCCGCGGTTTTATGGTCCGTTTGCGGTGGTGGAACGGATAGGACAAGTCGCTTATCGCTTACAGTTACCGGTGACTTCGTCTATACACCCGGTATTTCATGTGTCGCAGCTGAAACGGGTCATTGGTGATCACCAGGTGGTTGCTGTCTTACCAGAGGGTTTGGCGACTGAGTCACCACTTGTTCCTGCGGAGGTTTGTGGCTCACGTCTGAATGATGGTCGTCGTGAAGTGTTGATTGCTTGGAAGGACATACCTGAATCCGAAGCAACCTGGGAAGGTTTTGAAGAAGTGCAAAGGCAGTTTCCTGATTTTCACCTTGAGGACAAGGTGAGTTTTCGGGGCGGGGGTGATGATACAGATCCTAATCGCTGGGGGAAAGTCTATCGGCGCAAAAATAAAACTCGAGGGGGCTAAGTGTCATTAGTTTGAAGTTATTAGCTAATTACGTATTTCTTTTATCTTGCTGTGTAAGGATCGGTATCTATATATAGACCGATCCCCATTAGGTTTTGGATCATTGGGATTTTGATTATTGTCTTTTTATTTTCTTGAACGGGAGGCTACCGGGTCTGGAGTACCGGCTGCTTATTTATTTGTTAATTCCAGCACTATCTTTGCCAATTCCAATTTGATTCGTATCATTTGATAGTTAAGTAGTTATCCTGGGTAGCTATCATTGATGCTTAGTTTATGTCTAAGTTTGGTACATTTGGGTTGTCCTTTTGTTCGTTGGAGTATGATATAAAGTATCAGTTTATTGTAGATTTATAAGGTGTTCTAAATCTCTGTCTTTGCTTATATATTATATAGGCACTACTAACGCATTTTAGGGCTCGCAATTTTAAGGAAGTTTCAAGAGTTTTATGCTCTTGGGGATGCATACACTACACTAGGGGTAAGCATACCGGACCACGGACCAGACCGAACCGAGAAACCGGAACAGACCTATTTCGGTCCGGTCCGTGATTTTGGCCTAAATCGGTCTCGGTCTGGTTCGGTCCGGTCCGATAATGGATCATTACGCCTTCTCCGGACCGGACCGACCCCGACCGCCCTGTACACATTTGGTCCGGTCCTCGGTCCGTAGTTTATGCCTAACTCGATCGGTCTGGGTTTTCTCGGTCCGATCAGGTTTTCAACGATGCTCACCCCTACACTACACTATGTACTTAAATAGCTAAATTGTTTATAGTCTGCATGGTGGGACATGAAATGTTTCAAATTTCATTATGATACGTAGTAACATTTAAGTTGCTGGTGTTTACTACTTACTCTGGAGTTCCAACTCTAGAAATATTACTTCCGTACAGTTTTTGCATAGTACCATCGTTTGGTTGTTCATATTGACTGAATGGCCTGATAAAGTGTTGCTGATATGGTGTTTTACTGGGAGTTTTAAGATGATGGTTAACTAAGAGTCTAAAACCCATCTCACGAAAGCATAACTACAACTCATTAAGCTTTACTGGTACAAAGTGTAACAAGAGACCTACTAAATAGAAATTCCCTCCTTAATCTGGATTGACCAGAGTAGTCATTTTCATCTCCTATGCTAATATTATGCTTTGTATAACATGATAACTAGGTATGTGGGCCTCGACTATGTCCAATTGAATATTTATACATGATATTGACTTGATATTGCTATAGTTTGGAACCATTCTTTGCTGGTGGCTATCATGCAAAACACGGTTGTTGCACTTCCAACTAATGGGGATATAGGTTTTACCAGGGTTAGTGAGCAAAATCTTTTATGGGGACACACTACAATTAACAATTTTTTCTACACTACAAATCGCTAAGAATTTGGGCATGAATGTGTTCTTTGGAGTAGATTTATAGTTCACAATATTGTTGCAATTAACAGACTCAGTCACACATGAAGGAAGCAAACACATTTATTCAGTTTATGAAAGTAGTTGCTTAGAAACAGTTGCCAATGCAGGTTCGAGACTGATTAGCCGACATCTTTGCCAAGCCTTTGGATTATGATTTATGACCTGTTTATAATTCTCTACCGAATTAGAATGGAGTATGCAAAAGTATAGTCTTTGGTTTGTAGCTCTGCATTGTTAGCAATGCTTTTGATTCTAATGTCCATTAGTTCCGATTTTCTGGCACGCTCTCAATGTTTGGGGCGTGCCAAATAATAGGATTTGATTAGCTTGACTTTTTAAATTATTCAAGAAACAATACGACCCCACTTGCTTACTTATATTCAAGGTTTAGTGGTCTGGATCCAAGTGTTCAATGATGATTTTATTTAAAAACATTGGTTGCTATATCAATGTAACCTTTGCGGACCCATTCATAAGCAATTTGATCAGACCTGCTACCTTTGTGCTGATATATTTGTGGAGTTGCAAGGTAATATGATCGTACATTCTTATGAGACTGCTCTCCCTGTCCCAAGAATAAGTACCACTTATCACTTTAGGACGAACGGAGTATCTCTTTAGAATATGAAGATGAGATCAGCTTTAATTAATAAGTATATAAATTTAACGCTTCTATTGAAGCACTAAACTTAGCTTTCTGCCCCATTTTTGTTATGACACTTCTTGTGCCTTTTTTTCTCTGAACTTTATTCATTCAAACTACATTATTTTTATCATAAAAGAACACTTATATCGCTGCTTTAGATTATCCTGAAATATATTGTTTTACGCAATATAACTATTACCACAAGTTGATGGTATTGATTTGGGTATGTTGCTTATGAAATTCAAGTTCATGTCGCTTCTACTATCAGGAATCAGTATCTCTGTTTGTACGTCGAATAGGATTAAGGTCGTCTATGCCACTTGGTAGATATGTTTTGCTATTTTTATGTACCAATGTTTTCTAATGAGATTATACGATTTAGGATTTCGGTTTTAGGCATATAAAGTTATACTGGTGTATGTCTTTGGCACTGCATACTAAATAGTGTTCGACTGCTGTGACACAGGTGGAACGAACAAAGTCAAGACCAATTGCAAGCGGTGCCTTAACACCATTCCAGGGGGTTTCTTTTCTTGGTGCTCAACTGCTTTCGGGTCTTGGTATTCTCCTCCAGCTTAATGACTATAGGTCTGTATTCCACTTGGCTATTCTTGGATTCACTGTTTCAACCTATAATTTCGTTGTTCTTACCTAAAGGCTTCTTTCATTCACAACATTATGCTTTGCTAAAGGTGGCAAAATGAACGGGTCAAAACTGCCTATTGTTAGATCGACTGAAATGGCTCATGCCTGGTTGGGTCGATGGAGAATAATTTTTTGTATATCTTAATAAAATCAATAATTGTTTAATGCGTCAGGTATGATTACAAAGACACTATTATCATAGCAGTAATCTAATATCCGAGTAGAATTTAGGAGGTTGTATAATTTTATGTATTGAAAATAGACAGAAAATAGTCATTTGCCTACTTTCGAGCCGTTTGACCCATACCTCTTTTAGCTAAGTATCTTTTTGTTTCTTCTTGTCTGATCATTGGATAAATACAACCAAATAATTTAATGGATCGAAACTGCCACCTCTAGGTTTTACATTTGATTGTCTATCTAGCGGGCATATCAACTCCAGTGCGTGATGGTGCTCATTTGTGTTGATGATTAAAAATGATTGTTTACAGCCGCATACTGGGGGCTTCGTCATTGCTACTTGTGTTTTCATACCCCCTGATGAAAAGGATTACCTTTTGGGTATAACATCTAATTTTTATCATGAGTGATATTGGTCTGATTTCTAAGACTGCTTGAATCACTGTAATATTGTAACTTGCTGCAGCCTCAAGTCTTTCTTGGTTTAACTTTCAATTGGGGTGCCTTGTTGGGATGGTCTGCTGTTAGAGGAAGCCTTGATCCTTCTGTCGTGTTGCCACTTTATCTCTCTGGAGTATTTTGGACACTCGTGTATGATACAATATATGCCCATCAGGTAAAATGACCTTTATTTGTTTCATGGTAATCTTTACTCATTTATTTGATAATGGGTCGGTTTGGGGTATGGATCATAGTCACAAGAAACTCTGACTCGGCCGCGTTTCGCGTTTCGGATTGTGCGTACCCAATCTGATATGTGTAAGTATAATATGGTACATTGTACCAAATTTGATACCTCGTACCAAAATATATGGTACATCGAACCAAAGCGAACCGGGGTGTACCGTTCGTACCAAATTTTAAGGAACCCGCGTACCGTGTTCCTGTTTCCCGTTCCCGTACCGCGTTCCGTGTGACTATGGTATGGATAGATCTCCAACGAGTCAAATAGGTAAATAAAATAACCAACTGGCTTAGCTCAGTTGGCCACCAAAGTTGCACTAAGTGCTTTCTTTGGGGGAGGATTCCTGGAGATCTTGGGTTCAAGACCTGCCAAGGGCCTTTCAGGCGAAGCGGATAAGGAGTCTAACATAACTAGGCGAGGTTCGAAGAAGACATTCTTCCGCTTGGATGTCATTGCACGACTCGACCCACTAACCACTAACATTTGCCGTTCTAAAAAAAAAATAGGTAAAATAAAATATAGGGTCAAACTGGTGTAACTCAATTCACCACACCCAGTTACTCACCCAAAATTTAAATCTTTTAAATTATTTTGCTCAAGAACCTTTGTTATTATTGTAACAGTATATATTATTTTTCTACCATAGATGATATATGATACGAACCTATCCCATACTAGGCTCGTAATCGGTTTATAAGTCCCAAACGTAGAACTCACTCAAAAAGCTAGCTTGTTTGAGGAGGGGACACCTGGACATTATAAACCATCAACCATTCCCATACTTGGTCGATGTGGGATCATAACATTACCCCACCCTTTGAAGAACCAACGTCCTCGTTGGTCACGGCTATGTTGGTCACGGTTGGCACCCCCTTTGGGTCCAAGCCACCACTCCATAGGCCACCACTCCGAGCTCGTTGGTCACGGCTATGTTGGTCACGGTTGGCACCCCCTTTGGGTCCAAGCCACCACTCCATAGGCCACCACTCCGAGTGTTGGAACCTCGTAAGGTAGGGCTAGCTCTGATACCAATTGATACGAACCTATCCCATACTAGGCTCGTAATCGGTTTATAAGTCCCAAACGTAGAACTCACTCAAAAAGCTAGCTTGTTTGAGGAGGGGACACCTGGACATTATAAACCATCAACCATTCCCATACTTGGTCGATGTGGGATCATAACAATATACTAGTTGGTGCGAAGTCTTGAAGATAAGGAAAACAGTGTTTGAACTTTGAACCATAAAAAGTGTTTTGGTTCAACCCAACCTGACCCATTGAAGTAGGACAGCGGAAGGCTGATTTGTTCACAGCAAACGCTAGTGAACAGGAAGAATTGCAGACACAGTAAACCTGTTGCACTTGAAAAATGAGTAGAGAAGAACAAAAGTTGAATTGAAATTTTGATAATGAATTGAATGAATACAACTATGCTGGAACGTGGTTTAAATAGACCTAAGAATCCTAATTCTAAACTGACTAAAAGTAAAGGTTTCCTAATTGCATACTAATCCTAGTTAACAAATTAAAGGTAAACATAAGAAAAGTTTCCTAATAAAATAGAAGTTCTCTTGTTCCCCTAGTTTTAATCGATTATCTCCTTAATCATTCATACTGAAATTATCGGTCCTGATCTAATATCCAACCCTCCCATATTGCCACCACTAGGTCAAACATCGGTAAATAGTAGGAAATTGTAAACATTATATGGTTGACCTATAATATATGGTTGTCATGGAGCTGGTCAAGAGGGCTTGTGAGGTCAAAACCAAAACCAACAATTCTTTCTAAGTCAACCTGTGGGATCCACCCATCTTACTCAACTCTAAATGTTGTTGACGACTTTGGAAGGCTTGAAGCATCGTACATGATTAGTCGTTTGACCTTTTTACAGGATAAAGAAGACGATAAGATAGTGGGAGTGAAGTCTACAGCCTTAAGATTTGGAGATTCTACAAAGAATTGGGTCAGTGGATTTGGAATCGCTTGCATTAGCAGTCTTGCGCTCAGTGGCTTTAACGCAAATCTTGGTAATACTTAACTTCCAACATTATTTTGCTGGTTCTAATATACTCCTATCACTGCATGTCACGCATGTGCCCCATTATGTTACCAAATTTGACTCAGCAAATGGTCAAAGAAGAATGTGGATGGTGGATCTGATACAATGTCGTAATTTTTATTGCCCATTTTTTGTATTAAGCATGCTTACAAGAACTTTGGCATCACAGAGTCAGTAATGAATAAATTGCCATATAAGACTTAGGTGGTGTTTACTTAGAGCTTCATGGGCTAAATGGCCCTATTATTAACTTAAGTTATTTGTTCAGCGCCAAAGTCAACTAATTGAACTCAATAATCAAAATTGCACCTTTTGAATAAGTTTTCGTCTAAAAATGTTCAGACACGTTCCACTTCTTGTTCGCACACACAAAAAACAAGATTTCAGGCTTTTTGACACAAGTTTTTTGACACAAGCTTTTTGACACATACCATGTTCGATAGAAAATCAAAATATGTTGATAATGGAGTATTTCAGTTGTTTGATTTACCACTCTTAATTAGTGTTCTGATAGTCGTTTTTAATCATAGGCATAAGTTAATCTAGGTTACCATTAATTTTTATTCATTAATAAAATGTTTTAGTTGATGATATAAATGCGCTCTTGCTTTCCTACCAAGCAGGATTGCCGTATTATGTCTTTTTGGCAGCAGCATCCGGTCAGTTAGCATGGCAAATTTGGACGGTAGACATACACTCTGGAGCTGATTGCAGTAGAAAGTAAGTACATTTCTAGTACTGGTTTTGATCTGAAAATTGAAACTTACTTAAAGACCTTGTATATGATGATATGAGTTCTAAAAGCCCCAATTTGCTTAATTTTGTTTTTTTCATGATGTACGGAGATATAATACTTATCTTGCTTACTTGAGTTTTCTGTTTCTATTTGGCTGTAGATTTGTCTCCAATAAATGGTTTGGAGCTATTGTGTTCGGTGGCATTTTAATAGGCAGATTATCGTCATAATGGTAAGCTCTAAGGATTCTTTTGTGATGATATTTTTGAGGCTTGGATAATTGTTGAACTTAGAATGTAGAGTATACAAGCGATGTTTGTTAAATATAGGCAATTTTTTTGTAAAATGAGATTGTATTGGAACATCTAAGTTAATTGTATGATAATGCGGAATATTTGTTAGTTTGGTAGTGAACAAATCATATGTATCTATCTACCTATATTATCTAATCAAATCATATAATCTACCTTTTTTTTTGAACGGCATTTTTTTATAAATAAAAAGATAATATCTCTAGCAAGAAACTAGAAATTACAACACGCCTAGAAAAAAAATAAAAACACCAGAACCTATAAGAGACAACCCTTGAAAATCAACCTAAGAAAACAACTGCCAAACAACAAGCTCCTATAATAACGCCCGAACATCATCCTAGACGACACCGAGATACCTCCCTTAACAACGTCACCTCAGAAGCGCCTTTGGGATCACCTAACGACACACTCCGAATCCTCATCACACTCCGAATCCTTATCAGACTCTGAATCATCATCAGATTCATCTTCATACTCTCTATCCTCCATAAATTGATTTACTGCAACCCGACGATACCACTTCAAATAGTCTCGGTAAGGGTTATTTTTCAAGTCCTTTTTGTGTTTGCATTTGAGAGAACTTAACATTAAATTTTTTTCCATGTATTTAAGATCAGTAAGAGAATGAGTGGGAAAATCTACCCCGTTCTTTGAAGCTAATTTGACTTCGGCACTAAGACTTCCATGTTGAAAGTTGCTGGAACTACATGAATCCTTCGAGCCGACTTTATGATATGATGGACTAAAAGTAGATGTACTATTTGTATGTGACGAAAGATGGCCCATATCAAGATAATCTACCTATATTATCTTAACAAATCATACACACCCCAAAAAAAAACATCATGAGTTAAACCAGTAAAAAAGGGTTTGGGCGAAATGGTGTTTTCTTTAAGAGTATATTTGCTTGAACCAGTAAACCACCAGAAAATGTGCTTTGGTTTAGTTTTACTACGGAAAATGTCAAATAGAGTTAACAACCAAGTGTTTTTTGGAAGAAGCAACAGTTGCTTCAGTAACCCCTCTCCAGATAAGAATGCAAACAACTTCTTTGTAGAGAATATCATCACGGTCACAGCATCCGCCACATTTTCTCCCTGTGCGTCCTCGAGTAGATATCCAACTGGTGATTTATGTGGTTCTAGACTTCTAGGTGTGCCAATGATATGTGTTGAACCAAAACACAGGGTACTATTCAACTTGGGGTTGAGGATTAAGAATCAACTCCGAGGAAGAATAGATGAGAATAAATAGGGAAGAGAGATAAGGAAGATGAGAGGAAAAGAGATGAGGGAAGCAGATATATTTTTATTCATTCCCAGTATAATAAACATTCTCTGCCTATATAGAGTTTGTCACATAACTCAACTTGTCATTTAGCTACCCTCTAATATTCAATTTAACAAAAAGACTAGTAAGTTACGGAAATGAAATAAACATATAAAAAGTAAACAGACACATATCAATACTCCTCCCTTAACATCCTTGTCCCCAAGGATCAAAATTTGGGTACTTCTCCATAATAGCAGCTGCATCTTCCCACGTAGCATCTAAAACAGTTTCATCACACCACTGGACAAGCCATTCCGCCAGCATCCTGTTGTGCCTCTTGCTAGTTCTAATTTCCAATACATTTGCAGGCTTCTTGATGTAATCAACAGAGTGAGTTGTTGGTGAAGTATTCGAGGGAGTCGCAGTGCCACAATGTCTTTTTAGTAAAGATACATGAAAGGTAGGATGAATTGCTGCTGACGAAGGTAAATCCAGTGTATAAGCAACTTGCCCCACTTTGGCTAATACTTTATAAGGGCCAAAGTACTTTGCAGCTAACTTTTGGTTACTTCTAAACTCCACAGAAGATTGTTTATAAGGTTGTAACTTTAAAAATACCCAATCACCCACCAGGAAACTTCTTTCACTTCTATGTTTGTCTGCTTGTTGTTTCATCCTATGCTGAGCTTGAGTTAAGTTATCCTTCATCAACTGAATAGCCTTCTCTCTTGCCCATAAACTTCTATCAACCGCTTCAATTTTACTTTCTCCGGGTAGATAAGGAAGGTGTAAAGGAGGTTTCTGCCCATAAACTATTTCATAAGGTGTGAATTTGGTGGTAGTATGGTAAGTGGTATTGTACCAGTACTCAACAAGGGGTAACCATTTGCTCCATGTAGATGGCTCTTGAAAACACATGGATCTTAAATACCATTCTAAGCACCTATTGAGCACTTCAGTCTGGCCATCTGTTTGTGGGTGGTACGCAGTGGACATAAGTTGATCAACCCCATTTAAGACCAACAATTCTTTCCAAAATAGACTCAAAAAGGTTTTATCTCTATCAGAAACCATAGATTTTGGGAAGCCATGTAACCTTACTATTGAATCTAAGAAAACTTAGCTATTTCTAGGGCAGTGTAAGGGTGCTTGAGTGCTATAAAGTGTCCATACTTGCTGAGTCTATCAATTACCACCAAAATGACAGTTTTTCCATTAGACTTAGGAAGGCCTTCGACAAATTCTAATGAAATGTCTTCCCAAATGGCCGTTGGTATGGGTAATGGCTGAAGAAAACCAGGTGAAGCAGCTAAGTCAGATTTGCATCTTTGACAAGTATCACATTCTCTTATGTAGTTTCTAACTGCTTCTTTGAGCTTTGGCCAATAAAATAGAGCATTTAATCTTTTGCACGTTGCTTGTACCCCTGAATGACCTCCCTGTGGAGAGTTATGCATCCAATTTAGAAGTTTACCTTTCAGTATAGAACAATCTCCTATAACCAACTTTTGCTTTCTTCTTAACTCTTGATTAGCCCGCTTGTATTTAGGGTGACTATTAGGATCTTTGATGATGCTACGAATGATTTTCTGACACTTATCATCATTCATCCATGATTCTTTGATTAGATCTAGTAGACCGGAATCAACGTTGGACACTGTTAAAGCAAGTATTTCAGCACTATTAATCCTTGACAGAGCATCAGCTACCTTGTTTTCTGTCCCTCTTTTGTATTGTATTTCATAATCGAATCCTAACAACTTTGACACCCATTTCTGCTGGAAAGGAGTTGAAATTTTGCTTTCCAACAAATATTTTAAACTCTCTTGGTCCGTCTTGATAACAAAATGCCTATCTAATAGGTACTGACTCCATTTCTGCACTGCATGGATGATACTTAACAACTCCCTTTCATATGTAGATAGTGTCATGTTTCTTGGTGATAAGGCTTTACTAAGAAAAGCTATTGGGTGACCTTTTTGCATCAAAACTGCTCCTATGCCTTGGCTAGAAGCATCAGTCTCGATAACAAAGGTTGAATTAAAATCCGGGAGTGCAAGTACAGGCAGAGTGATCATTGCATGCTTTAATGCTAAAAAAGCTTTGTTAGCTTCAACATTCCACTTGAATCCTTCTTTCTTCAATAACTGTGTGAGAGGCTTTGCTAATGTTCCATAATGTTGCACAAATCTTCTGTAATACCCCGTCAGGCCCAAAAATCCTCTCAACTGTTTAAGATTTGTGGGAATTGGCCATTCTTCTACTACCTTGATTTTGTTGGGATCCATAGACACTCCTTCATGAGAAATAATATGGCCTAAATATTCAATTGAAGTTTCACCAAATGCACATTTGCTGAGTTTAACAAAAAGAGAATGCTCTTGCAACTTATTAATTAAAATATCATCAAAGAAGACAAGCATGAATTTCCTCAAATAGGGCTGGAAGATGGTGTTCATGAGGTTTTGGAATGTCGATGGCGCATTAGTAAGCCCAAAAGGCATTACTAAGAACTCAAAGTGTCCACAATGAGTTCTAAAAGCAGTTTTGTGCACATCTTGGGGTGCCATTCTCATCTGATAATATCCAGACTCGAGGTCTATCTTTGAGAAATATTGTGTGCCATGTAACTCATCTAACAACTCCTCTACTAAGGGTATCGAAAATCTGTCAGGAATTGTTGTTTTATTGAGTGCTCTGTAATCTACACACATTCTCCACCCACCATCCTTCTTTTTAACCAAGACTACAGGTGATGCGAACGCACTACTACTAGGTTTTATCACACCTTGAGTAAGTAATTCATTGGTGAGTTGCTCAATCACATCCTTCTGTAACAAGGGATATCTACATGGTCTCAAGTTGATAGGATTTGAGCCTTCTTTAAGAATGATTTGGTGATCAAAACCTTCTCTAGAAGGAGGTAATTCAGTTGGGTCGTGGAATAGTGAATGAAATTTAGTTAGTAATGTTTGAATTTGAGGGTGCATAGGGGCGTTGCTAGTCTTAGTGTTCAATTCTGGTTCAAAATGAGGATCTTCCATATGAGTTGCAAAAACTTGAACCATTGCTACTTCTTCATTTTGTGCAATTCCCTTAACTAACTCTTTTTCATCAACTGTCTGTATAGCTTTCTGTGCAGACCCTCTTAAGGTTACCTTCGTTCCATTCTTCCAGAACTCAATGTATCTATTGACGAAATCAAAGTATACTCCCTTCAAATCAGTAAACCATTGGATGCCCAAAACAACATCGCAACCTGCTAATGGTATCAACAATACATCAGCTACATACTCTTGCCCATTCGTCTTCCACCGAAAATCAGAAATCATAGTATCACTCTTTAAGCTATTACCATCAGCTACTTTGACCATTAATGGGGGCCTCTTTACCAACTTATAACCTAACTTAAGGCCCACAGCAATATCCATAAAATTATGTGAACTCCCCGTGTCCAAAAGCATTTGTAACCTTTTCTTTCCCACATGGCCTGTAATTCTAATAGTTTTAAAATTTGTAGTTCCTATCAAAGCATGAACTGAGATCTGGGCTAATTCAGTGATTTCATCTACTTCATCGCCATCACACTCCTCGACACACTCATCTTCTAACTGTAGGTGATAAAGTTGTGGTTTCTTTCCGGTACACCTATGTCCAAACACATATTTTTCATCACAGAAAAAACATAGACCCTTCGATCTTCTATCATCAAATTCAACAGGGGTAAAGGTTCTTTTGGTTGTGGGTGATTTATAGAATGTTTGGGGTTTTGTCAATGATGTAGTTGGCGTTTGGAAAGTTGTTCGTTGATGTAAAGGTTTTTGATTGTTATTTTGATGTTGGTGTTGTTTAGCGTAATGATTCTGCTGCTGGTAAGTATTGGTGGTGTTCTTGAAAGAGGATGAACTAGGCGTTGGTAGTAGAGCTCCTTTAGATACCTTACTTGATTGTTGCTTCTTCAATGTCGTCTCATGGATCTTGGCCAAACAATAAGCTTGTTGAATTGAGGTAGGATTGAACATTCTCACCATATTTCGTATGTCTTCCTCTAACCCTGTGATAAAACAACTCAACGCATATGCCGGTGATAGCTCTAACCTACTGATTATATCATCAAACATGTCATGATATTCAATAACAGACCCTGTTTGTTTCAATTCGATCAACTCAGCTATTGGATCATTGTAGGGTTCACCAAACCTAGCAGTGAGATCTTCTACATACTGATTCCAAGAGGGACACAATTCATTCCTATTTTTCATATACCCTCTATGCCAAGCTAATGCTCTTCCTTCTAAATGAACGGATACAAGAGGTACTTTTGTTTCTTCACCAACCTGATCTAACTTTAAAAATTGTTCCACTCTATATAACCAAGCTTTTATTTCATCTCCTCCAAAACGTGGAAATTCGATTTTTGTTAACCTTGATGAATACTGATTAGGGTTACCAATTAAATCTACTAAACGTGACCCACTTTTCTGATTAGATGATAAAACAGGGCCATTCCCTCCCAATATCGAATGACTACCAGATCCAATCTTAGGACTATGGTTTTCCGTCCGATTGAACTGAGAAGACATAACCTGAGTAAACTGAGTTGATAATCCCGACATCAATTCAGTTAACTCATTTGTTTTTTTGTTTTGTGTATTATTATTAGCCTCTATTTTAGCAGCAAAATCTTCTAAAATGGTTTTAAGTGGTACCTCAGAAGTATGTGAATCCACGCGCTCAAACGAGTCGTCTCGATTCTGAACGGATGAAACGGCTAATCCCGCCGGTGGTGGTGGGTTACGCGCCATACTCCTGGTGACCGCTATCTTCAATCACTCAAACACTCCGAGGATTGGATGGCTCTTGATACCAATGATATGTGTTGAACCAAAACACAGGGTACTATTCAACTTGGGGGTTGAGGATTAAGAATCAACTCCGAGGAAAAATAGATGAGAATAAATAGGGAAGAGAGATAAGGAAGATGAAAGGAAAAGAGATGAGGGAAGCAGATATATTTTTATTCATTCCCAGTACAATAAACATTCTCTGCCTATATAGAGTTTGTCACATAATTCGACTTGTCATTTAGCTACCCTCTAATATTCAATTTAACAAAAAGACTAGTAAGTTACGGAAATGAAATAAACATATAAAAAGTAAACAGACACATATCAGCCAACAAAGCAGCACAGTTCTATACATCACACAAACAATTAGCCCTAGTCTAAAAAGGCATCATTCATCACATAGTTTCTTTTGAGTAATAAAGTAATGAAAAACGATTAGTAGACTTAATTAATACCTATTAAATTGACACCAAAAACACTAAACTGACCTATTTCAAACTTGATTTTTCATGAAAAATAGTGCAGTCAAAATATTTAAAAAAACAAGGACAAAGACTTTTCAAAATTTGGAAAATACAAAAAAAAACTTGAACCTGATTATCAACTAACTCACTCATTAATTATTAAATAAAAGTATTATATAAGCTTTCTTTGTTAATCACTTTAGTCAAAACAAAAAAAATAGTAATCCAACAAAAACCGTTTAAAAAAATAAAGAACTTGAGTTGCGGTTTGTGGTCCAGCGGAAGCAGCGCAGGTTGTGGCTGGTGGTGCAACGGAAGCCAGCAGCAGGGGTTGCGATTAGTTGCAGCGACGGACCACATATAGAAGCATTATTGCATCTGGTGGGAAGAAAAATATAAAATGATTTTTGTGAATATTATTATCGTACTCTTGAAAGTTATGATCTAACTTAATGTAATTTTGTAACGCTTTCATGATTAATGAAAAGTTTTTTTTCTTTTTAAACGCTCGCTTATATATCTATAAAATAATTTAATCGGTGTCAAACTAGTGAAAGTAAGGTGTCAATTTAGCAAACCCCATAATACATCTACAAATGTGATTGATGAAAAAAATGGTTATTAATGAGAGAATTAGTGTATAACATTTCAAATAATGAATAGATTAAGTTTATTCATAAATTCATTTACTAAGCCTAATTTATCACTACTCAGTAATACTTACTCCTTGATAAACCTAATCTAATACTTACATTATATACTCTCGTAAACTTTATGGTAAATTGATTATTACTGATTATTACTTTATTTATTTAGAATACTCAACAAAGCCTTTCGTGAGTCACGTTTGCATAAGTTAACAATTATGTTGACATCCAAATGAACTCTTCTAAGATCATAAGACAACACGGTTAGTGTTATAGGGGTGCTGGCGTGAGAAAAAGTGGGGGTGTTTGTTTAAACTTATGGAACATAAGTCCAGCCGAAATCATACACACCTTTAGTCGATTTTGTGTCTTATTTTGAAGATTATGGAGTTATATAAATGATAAACTTATATAAGCTAAGAAGTTTCATAAGTCCCAAAATTGAATTTATAAAATGTAAACCGAATTTGGTTTTTTTTTTCCGCTTATATTTCATAAGTCATAGTTTTTGTGACTTATTTTAAGAGTTATGAGTTTATATATGTTTATCATATTATAATAAATTTATTTAGGCTCGTTGGTCTCAAAATAAGTCATAAAATTAGGGTTCCCACTTATGTTTCACAAGCTTAAGGGGGTGTTTGATTAAACTTAGAATTGAGCTTATGTATATGTTATATAAGTTATTTATGGCTTATATATAAGTTTATAAGTTTTTGTTAAGTGTTTGATTTATCTTATATAATTAATAAGATAAAATGACAAAAAAGTATATCAAAATAAAAGAAATATAATTATTAAATGAAGATATACAAGTCGAAGCTCACTCACTTTAAGTTTTTGACTTATCAAAACCCTCTAATATGAGCTTATAAGCTCATTTATATAAACTTAGCCAAACACTTAATTTCGACTTAAAAACTTATATAAATTAATAAACTTATAAACCCATTATATAAGCTAAAACAAACACCCCCTAAACAAACATCCTCGTGTGGTGTCATTTTAGCATATGGAGTATCTTTTTTTTCCTATAATACAACACATGTGAACCTATTATATAGCAAGAAAAATATTCTCAAGTGTTTTTGTGCTATGTGATACCTTTTGAACCACACATGATTCACTAAAATACAAATGCTAACAAATACAATAATCAAGGCTATCTGCGTCAGCAATCTAGTGCGACTTTGATTTTTCAACTTTCTCTCTTCTACGATTTAGTACAACCTATTTTCCCCAACAAGGCGATCTAATCCCAAAAAATTAAAAAAAATTACACACATTAAATTTCATAAAAAACCATTACATCAATTAAAAAAAACATTACATAATAATTCAAATAAATTAAAATATTACGATAAAATTAAAAAAACATTAAACATTACATTAAAAAACTAATTTATTGATTGCGATTGTTTCAAATGTGTTTCACTAGATCGGATTTTATGTTGAGATGAACTTGTCCGTCGATTATCTGCTGAGTAATTTCTAACCTTTCTTCATGTGTATTCATCGGATCGTTATCATCATGTTCTTCTTCTTGATGATATATGGGTGATATGGCTTCCCCCTGTGTTGAATATCATATTGTGTAATATGATGCGGGTGTACATTACGTCCGATAGTATACGTTTTGACATTCCTCGGGCCGGGTAATCAATCAACCTCCATTTCGTCAATACATCGAAGGCTCGTTCAACATCTTTTCTTGCTGCTTCGTGCTTCGTTTTATACAATCTTCGTTTATGATCATTCGTCGGCGGATCTTTTATAGACTTAATAAGAACCGATCGTTGCGGATATATCCCATCAGTAAGATAATACCACCGACGATAATACACTTCGTTAGTCACAAATCCCAGTTCAGGTGCTTTCCCTGATTTAAGATAATTGAAAATAGGGGATTGACGTAAAATATTTACGTCCTTATTCATCCCGGCTACAAAAAAGGACGCATGCCAAATCCATAAGTCTTTAGATGCAACCGCTTCCAATAAAATGAATGAAGTTTACCCCTGATCACATCTACAATATTGAGCTTTCTAGGCAACGAGACAATTCTCCCACGGCCAATATGTACAATCGATACTTCCTATCATCCCAGGAAAATCATGTTTTTCCTCGTGATGAGCATAGAGTTTCTCCATATCAGTATACGTCGGCTTTCGCAAGTACTTTGTACCATATAATTCCATGATGTCGGTACAAAACTTTCAAAGACACTGACGGGCTGTTGACGCACCCAGTTGCAAATATTCGTCAAGAGCATCAGGCACAAATCCGTACAAGTGCACTTCAACAATGGCGAAAGACATTCTCGACCCGTACAATCCGTTGAGTTTCAAAAATAAGAATAGTTTTTTTCAAGTCGTCAACAATTCGGAAGAATAAAGATCGATCCATTCAGAACCGTTCACGAAATGTCTCCGCAACATACTGCGGCCCGTCAGTAAAATAAGCTGCCACTAGACGATTATGTGCACCATGGTAATCTCTATGTATATACCCTCGTTTTTTGGAGGGTTTGATGCTTCGTAAGCCAATTTAAAAGCTTGCGTAAAAAACACAAACTCACTTGTAACTTCATCCCCGTCGTCGGAAGAGTCGGCAAAAAATAATTCATAAGACATTGTATTTTGGAGAATTGTGGGTTTAATTTGTGTGAAAAATGGTAAATTAAATGGGGTATTTATATAGGTTAAGGTAAAAGTTTAAATTAAAAAAAATTATTACAACGGCTACAAAATCAAACGTTCCATTTTTTCCAACGGTAACAAACAAGGTCGTGCCTGGGATCGAATTGCCTCGGTCGACTAGGTGCGATCGAATCGCAGCAACGGTCCGGGCGAAATATTTTTTAACGGTTGCGGGTATCCTAATGAATCTCACTGCGTGACCAATGGTCCCATAGGCACGACGAGACCGTCAAGCCATTGTACCGTGAGCTCTGATAATATAGGCAATCTATTATATTTTTATCAATCATATCGATAAGTTGATGCAAAATCGTTTACTTTAGAGCACAGGATACGGGGAAAGAAAAGTCGCGCCGAAGGGAAAACGCCACACGAAAACGCCAGAAACTATACCCCAGCTCGCGCTTTTGAGTCTGGCGCCTAGGGGACAACGCGCGTTTTTGCGTAACTATTTTTTTTTTTAGAAAAGTAGGCCCAACTTTTTCCCATGGCTTAAGCCAAACAAGGAGCCTCAAATTTTGGTGTTGGGTGTTTGGTTACTGTAAAACCCGCATACTTTTACCATGAACAGTACACTTAGTAAACATACGAACCAATTAAATTTTTCCTTTTATATCATGAACACGTGTCACGAATATTAAATATAGAAACTACATATGTATTAGTACACGATAATTAATAAGTACGTGTACTCCCCTCCACTTGACCATTGCCATGACCTCATGCAATGCAGCATTTTAAAGCACCAAGTTACACTTTTCTCATAATTAACTAACCTTGGCCATTTTATGATTTAATAAACTATACTATGCTATATGATGAATGGTTTTGAATATTTACAATGCAATGCAAAAGAATCAATTCTATTTATATTTTTTTGATTTTTATTGAAATGGTTTTGATGGAAATAACTCATAAAGAAATCAATGACTTAGATTAGGGCTTTGGTACCATGGACACTTATCACCCTCAAGTTTCACTTTCCCCATACCAAGCTTAAAAATGGGATCATTGTATTCACAAGTAAAAAGTGCATCAACTTATTCATGACAATTAAATATGGAACCGGTTATTATTTGAGCAAATTGCTTGTGGGCAAATTTGTCATTATTTAAAGCGTGAAATATAAGAAATGTAAAATCCAAAAATAAGGAAGCACGGTTTTAATCCTAAGTAATCCTCTCATCCATTACTTGAAAAACCGCTCACAATTAATATAAGTCCGTTTTAAGAGTAATAAGTCATTCGCCTTATGTGTAAAATCCTCATGTCATGCTTTCATAAGTAGCTACACACTCGCTAAGGAAAGAAAAATAAAACTCACGCAATAATTTACATCCGCCATCTTTTTGAGACTTTGGATCTTCAACCCCGCAACCCGTCAAGGTAATATTGGATTGGAGCAATCTATTGAATCCCCGCAACCCGTCAAGGTAATATTGGAACTCAATAGTCACTATAATTAACACCACACTGCCCCTCTTGGGAGTCTTGTATTTTTTTTTTCTTTTTCTTTTTTTTTTCTAGCCACTCATTTTTTTTTTCATAAGCCGCTCTTATTTTTCTTTATTCCTCACAAAGAAATTTGAAAAGAAGAAAAGGAAAAACACCCGCTAAATATGGAGCATGACATAAGTCTAGTACACATAAAACGTGCTAACTTAGAATCTTAAGACGTACTCATATCAACCATAAATGATTAGCCAAAAATGCATAAGAGATTACAAACCAATTAAAACCGTACTTGATTATTTATTAACAATTATATACATGCGAAGAAAATAGAGGTAAAGAAGAGAAGGGTTTAGCCACAAGTAATTGCCATGAAGTCTATCTAGCCCTTTTACACTTGCTTCAACTCTATCATTTCCCATTCTCCACAAATTTAAAATTTCAAATAATGAAATTGGTGGATGCTTAGCCTAATAGTCCAATGAAGGACTACATGGTTAAGGATACTAGCTAGAGAGTGCTAAGATAAGCAAACTCGGGTTGAGTCAAAATATCCATGGCGGGCCTAATATGTCAAAGAAATCTAAATTTGTTAAACCATGTTTTTATTATATTTTTTCCTTTTTATATATTTTTGATGAAACATAAAAGAAGAAATATATACAATGCAATTGTGTTATGCAAATGAAAAAAAAATGATTGATGCAAAAATTATGAATGCATATTTTTGGTGGCCAAAGTAGATCAAAAATTTGAAAAATGTTCGAAAAATTAATTTTCTCAATTATCATGAAGTTAAGGCAATGGTCTAGGTAAGGTCACTTCGATAGAAGTCTCCCCTACACTTAAGATAAACATTGTCCTCAATGTTTAAGAGCATGGGAGTCTAAGCTCCCCTACACTTATGACATTGATTACTTTGCTTAACCCAAGTTGAGGAAAAGACAACTAAAGGGTAATCATTTTAAGCACAAGTGTTTAATATCACGATAGCAAAAACTAATCGAAGTGAACCAGATACATGGGCCTCCTCCATAAGCTCCAAGCATGAACTGTGAGAGAGCAACCCTTGAAACAAACACCAAAAGACGAAGAAAGGCACCCCTCCACTTCAACTCTACTATAACATCCTTTTAATTAAACCTAACCTATTTAGATCTACTCTACGTTTTCTAACCTAGTTATTCAATACTAAGGGTGAAAAGTCATGCCCATAAAGGGAAACCTCGAAGAAAGTCCACCAGGATCAAATACATGATTTTCATCCCAATAATAGCTCAATCCCAAGGTGGGAATCACAAACCAGGGTAAAATAGTCGAGGTTCCTTTAAGCAAACAATGGTCACAATGAATGGTATGATAAGCAGGTAATGATCCCATTTTTCTAAAGAGTTCTCCTTTTATAGCAGATAGCTCAAAAATGTTTATACCAGGATCAAAAACCTTTTCCTTTTGGGGAAAATGACAAGTCAAAGAAGTGTTTCCTTTAGAAGACTCCCCCTTATAAAAATTCACATCATTAGACACCGAAGGTTGAAAAAGAGGTGTTAAAACACAAGTAGTATGAACCTTCGGGTCTTCCTTTTCTTTTCCTTTTGAAAAATTTTCATTAAGGTCTAAATGGGGATAAAAGTCATCTAAGTCCAAAGTAGGAGAGTCGTCCTCATCCAAACTCAATGAAGAGACAAATGAATCATTGGAATCATGGGAAAACTCATCCTCAATAGGAAAGTAGGTATCTAGAAACTTGTCTAAATCCTCATCAAAAGTAATATCCTCTAAAGTAGTATCACTCTCTAAAGGTTGAGGATCCTCCTCAAGAATAACCAAATCCACCGACGGATAGGTAGGACAATAAGAGTCAATAGGAGGCTCAAGTATAGGAGGACCACTCGTAGAGATGATATGAGTCATAGACCTTAAGGGTATAGAAAGCTCATCACTATAATCATCATTAACTTCCTCATTGTCATTGAAAAGTGGGTTATCAAGTGATGTTTGAAAAATAGGGTTTGAATAAATCACAAAATCATCAATGTTAAACTCTTGATTTTTAAAAACATTCAATGAGGAAGTAATGGAGGCTATGGTCTCAACATGGGGAATCTCATCATTTCCACTTTGACAAGCTTCATGAAAGTATTCATGATAAACTTCATCAAGAATATCATTGTTATTCACCCCTACATCATCACTAGGATTTACCGCCTCATCAAGAACATCAATATGATTAACGGTTTCATAACCTTGAGGTTTCTTAATGACTTTTCCCATCTTAAACGCAAATTTCTCATCCTCAACTCTCATAATTAATTCTCCTTCCGCCACATCAATAAGAGTACGACCCGTCCTCAGGAAAGGTCTACCAACAATAAGAGGAACTCTCGGGTCCATATCATAATCAACCACTACAAAGTCGGCCGGAAAGGTAAACTTATCCACACCTACAAACACATCCTCCGCAATACCTACAGGGTAAGCTATGGTACGATTGGCTAACTCAAGGGTCATCATAGTTGGAGTGAGCTCAGGAAGAGAGAGTTTTTGCCAAACCGATAAAGGCATGAGATTTATGCTTGCCCCTAGATCCGCCAATGCCATGCAATTTTCCACCCCAGGAAAATTACAAGGGATCAAAAAGCGCCCCAGATCTCCAAGTTTTGTAGGTAAGGTTTTAAGCAACACGGCGGAACAATTCTCATTAAGGGATGTGTTGGGCAAATCAACCAATTTTTCCTTGTTTGAGAGTAAATCCTTGAACATCTTAGCAAACTTTGGCATATAAGCAAGAGCTTCCGCAAAGGATATGTTGATGTTGAGTTGCTTGAACATCTTCAAAAAATTAGAGACTTGTATATCATCCTTGTTTTTCAATTTCTCCTTTCTCAATCTTGAAGGGTAAGGAAGGTTTGGTTTAGGTGTAGGTGGAGTAGGTGTTGTAGTAGAAGATTTTTCTTTGTTAGCTTCTTCATTAGGAGGTGTGGAAGGTAGAGGAGAAGTAGGAATAGGTTGAGAAGGTGTGTTTGATTGAATAGGATCATTTTGAGGTGGTGAAATAGAGGTAGAAGGTTTGTCACAAGTAGGAACAAAAGTGGGTGGAACAATAGGAGGTTTAGGAGGTGAAGGATCCTTTGTTGTCTTTCCACTTCTTGTTGTAATAGCATTGACATTTGCCCTTGGATTTGTTTGTGTGTTAGAAGGTAAAGCCCCTTGTGGTCTTTGATTTAATGCCATTAAAAGCCTATTGGTTTGTTCATCCTCTATACGTTTCATTTGGTCATTCATTTTCTTCTCAATAGCTCGGAACCTCCTTTCATTCTCTTGATTCATTTTGTGAAAGAAATCTATTGTGTTATAATCTTGTGACACATTTCCTTGAAGACCTTGAAGTTGGAAAGGTGGAGGTTGAGCATTAAATCCTTGATTTGGTGGATAAAAGGTATTTCCTTGATGTTGAAAGGTGTTGGGTGCTTTGTAATTGTTCCCTTGGTAAGCATAACACTCCCTTTGATAACCTTGAATTTTATCACATTGTTGGTAGGAATGGGAACCTCCACAAGTCTCACATGAAAGAGCAATAGTATTCACATCATTGGTGGAATTCTTGTTCAAAAAGAGTTCACAAAATTTCATGAGTGTGTTGGTCATAGTATCAAGCTTTTGAGAGATCATTTTTTCTATTTGAGGAGTAACACTTTCTTGCACCACATGGACTTTCTCATCAAATTGTGTGTTAGCTTGCACCATCGATTTGTTCTCAATAATATCCCAAGCTTCTTGAAAGGATTTAGAGAAAATATTTCCACCCACGGAAGAGTTGAGTGAATCTTGGTGGTATGGTCTTAATCCATTATAGAAAGTGTTGATTTGGTGAACCTCATTGAATTCATGATTTGGACATTTCCTTAATAACTCCTTAACATCCTCCCAAGCCTCACTAAATGTTTGATCATTCCTTTGTTGAAAACCAATAATTAATTTCCTCAAAGCCGTCGTTCTTGATGGAGGAAAGAACTGGTTCAAAAACTTCTTCCTTAAATCCTCCCAAGTGAAGATGCTCATAGATGGTTGCGTATCATACCAATTTCTAGCAAGACCCTCTAAGGAGAATGGGAATAGGATCATCTTAATAGAATCAGGAGGGACCCCATCATACTTAAATGTATTGCAAAGTAACAAGAACCTCTTAATATGGTCGTGGGGGTCATCTATGGATCTCCCTAAGAAGGGCCTAGAAGAAACCAAAGTGATCATGTGGGCATTAAGCTCAAAAGTCTGTGCGGTTATTTCAGGTATAACGATGGCGTCGACATTTCCCTCCACTTTCGATTGGAGAATCTCCATAATAGGACGTTGATCCATGGCTACAAAATGGTCGAATGTATATACAAGTGAAATGACGTCTAAAAGCTTCCTCGGGGAAGGAAGTGATACACCAAAGGTGGTATGTTTACACGTGTGCGAGTACACGTGTAAGTAAACACGAGGAATGAGGGAGTAGCCCTCGGTCGACTTTTGAAGAGAAAAGGATTATCCTCTTCGAGGTTCGATATGAAATATCCACAAGAAAGTATATATATAATTACTACTTGGGTGCAAGACCTCCAATAAAGCCTTCCTTCTTAGAATACGCACTAGTGAACGGGGGGTTAGGTGGCGCGAAGCACTTAAGTACCTATTGACCCTTAGATGGCATTTTATAGCACATCGCCTTTCTATTCACTTTGTAGTTTGTATTCTTCGAATTATTGCCTATTGGAAGTATTTATCTATTCTTGCTTAATTAAATTGGATCGATACGCGTGTCAAGGACCGGAACGCCCCTCAACACGGTGTATTGCCTCGGCAATACTTATGGAAGATAGGTAACTTGGTTGTTCTTATACGTATACTTATTTACATATAATAATATATCAAAAATATTTTTGTATTTATTTGATTTTTTTTTTAAGAAAAATACTATATGTACGTAAAAAGCGATGAAAACCAATAATATATATTTTTGGGTGTAATCTTTTAGGAAAAAGATTACTTTTTAGATTTTTTATTTTTTTGGTTCAATTCTTTAGGAAAAGAATTGATTTTGTGATTTTTTTATTTTTTTGTATTTTTATCTTTTTGATTTTTATTTTTTATTTTGATTTATAATACGTAAAAATAACGTTCACAAAGTGAACGGATCCCAAAATCCAATCGTCTCACTCGAAATCGTTAATCTTCACGAAAAGAACCGGCAGCGGCGCCATTTAATATTTGTCTTTTTAGTTCGTTTTTCTCGACTCAATCCGAACTGATATAACAATTTTAAGCTCAACTTGATTGTTTTTGGTTAAAAGATCTTGTTTGGAATTCTATGTCTAATTAGCAAGAAACATTTAAAAAGGTAAAAATATCTATAATACTACGTATATGTACTACGCTAAAACAAATTGCACGTAAAACAATTAAATGCACAAAATTTAAAAGAAAATACAAACTAACTAATAGGACTAAAAGTGTAATTAACTAACAAATCAAGGACTAATGAGAATTTATACTAACAGATTTGGACTGTGAGTGTAATAGCAACATACAAAATGAAGGACTATATATATGTAAGTATCGAAACTAACTAAGATCTTATTAATACCCTCAAAATCTTATACTAAAACTTCAAATACAAAATTATTACAAACGTACTATTCTACAATTGAAAAGTTACTGTAATAAATCCATTAGCCCAATAGGAGAAACAATGACCCATCTACAAAATTTGAAAGTAGTAAAACAAATTATAACTAATCCTAACTATCCTAACTGAATATCATCAACTCCTAAAAATCAAAGGACTAAATGTGAATTATAGGTAAACTTATATATCAAAAATAAACGCTACACAGACATGGTAACTTCTTAAACAGTAAGAACAACAGCCTATACCACTACACATGAAACTAATTTGACTAAAAACGAGACTTATATCAAGCTTCAAATGAAACAAGCTATACTCCACAGCTACAACTACAGGTTCTTAATTTGCTGATCCAAATAGCAGTTAAACAAACTTTGTATCAATCATTCAAATCAGTAACATCTATCAATCATTCAAGAACAAATCATTCAAAGAAAATCTGCAAACAAAAACTACAATCGCAAACTAAGCAGCTAGTCTAACTATGAATATGCATAAATTGAAAACGAAATTAACCATTTTCATCCAGGCCAGCCCGTTGTGGAAGAAGCAGAGCGCTGAGCTCGCTTAGCTAATCTATCTGCTAACGTAATCAGAGAACACCAGTTTCCAAACTAACTTGCATCCAAAAACAGTAAGATGAGATCTGCTCATCATATCAGCAGTCGAAATACGCCTATCTGATCTGCAAAACCTGTGAAACAAATTCCAAAGAAAACCCTGCAAAAATATGCTATACTACCTGTTCTTACAGTATGAATCATTGACAATTATGAAGATTTTAACTAGAACTAACAACTAGACAACTGAATTCTCGAATAAACAGAATCTTCGCAGAAATCAATCTCTGCACATACAGGCCAGCCTATCGTCGATATGAACTGTACTTACGAAATCTTGAACTGATTAACAACTAAGATCCTGCCCTTACTGAATAAGAAACAAAACTTATTCTTAATAAGCTTGTACAACTTATCTCATACCACTGCTTATCCAAACATCACTATCTCTGAACTGAAATGCTGAAATTGAATTCTAATATCCTATTTAAAGTGAATTTCTGATTTATCTCCAAAAAAAAACTTCTCATAAGCTCCTGGAGCTTATGAGCTTATTGCTAGTAAGTCTGAAAATCTTTTTAACAGAAAAGCTTTTAGAAACTTGAAATCAAAACCAAATTCTAACCAAATAAAACTTCAGCTAATCAAATTGATTCTTTACACCTTAATTCCTATCACGAATCATCTGAATATCAAAATAGGAAAGCAATATTCATGGCAGAAAAAGAAGTCCGATTTAATCTGAATAACAACTCGATCAGTAACAGTAAAAGAAGAACAGGAATCCAAGAGTATTAAGAAAGCTTTGAAGAATTTAAATTTGATTCATTAATGGCAGAAATTGAGAATCGGTTACAAACTGAAAACTGAATGAAAACTGAATCTAACTGATTTCTTAACTGAAAATCAAAAAACTTTGAGAGAAAATAAAACTAACTATTCTAACTAACCTAACTATGTGAAACTAACACCTAAGCTAACCATGAAAAATGAAGCCTTCGTCTTCAATATATAGCCGTCGAGAGAGGGAGTGGATGACTTCAATGACGTGTCTTGGCCAATCCAGTTGCGCCACGTGGAAAATACGAGGTTGAATCAAACTCGTTCTTCATCATCTTCCAATTTGGGGGTTTCTTCAATCTTCTTTTTTGAACTAATTAATCAATACCATCTTGTAGAGGAAAAGATAAGGAGTATTTTTGTAGTTGTAAGTTTCCTTTGATTCTTTGTGGATCGTCCTTGAATGTGGATTGCAGGTTATGGAGGAAGAATGGAAATTCGTTTCTCTCTCTTGAAGGTTGAAGAAGACAGATAACACGTTTGTGTGTGACTGGTTTGACCGAGACTTGGTCAACAGACCAAGTAAATACTAACTTTTCCATTTATTTTGCAATTTAGTCCTTCCATTCTTCTTTTCTTTCCAAATGTATATTAAAGCTTTTAAGTAATCTCTTTTAAGTCCCTCATCTTTGTCAAAATTCCAACTTAAGCCCTTGCTCTTGGTAAATGATGGCAAGTATGGTCCTTGAAAGCATCTTTTGTCCTTTTCTTCGTCTTTTGATAAAATAAATCCTTGAAAACGCGTCTTTGTTCCAAAATGTATCTTTCTTACCTGAAAACACATGAAACACAAATACACGCATAATTCTGATATTTTACAGTTAAAATAATGTATTTGACTGTGTTTTGAGTGGTATTTGGATCATTATTGATGTAGTTTATAGTGACTATTGAGTTCCAATATTACCTTGACGGGTTGCGGGGATTCAATAGATTGCTCCAATCCAATATTACCTTGACGGGTTGCGGGGTTGAAGATCCAAAGTCTCAAAAAGATGGCGGATGTAAATTATTGCGTGAGTTTTATTTTTCTTTCTCTAGCGAGTGTGTAGCTACTTATGAAAGCATGACATGAGGATTTTACACATAAGGCGAATGACTTATTACTCTTAAAACAGACTTATATTAATTGTGAGCGGTTTTTCAAGTAATGGATGAGAGGATTACTTAGGATTAAAACCGTGCTTCCTTATTTTTGGATTTTACACTTCTTATACTTCACACTTGAATAAATGACAAATTTGCCCACAAGCAATTTGCTCAAATAATAACCGGTTCCACATTTAATTGTCATGAATAAGTTGATGCACTTTTTACTTGTGAATACAATGATCCCATTTTTAAGCTTGGTATGGGGAAAGTGAAACTTGAGGGTGATAAGTGTCCATGGTACCAAAGCCCTAATCTAAGTCATTGATTTCTTTATGAGTTATTTCCATCAAAACCATTTCAATAAAAATCAAAAAAATATAAATAGAATTGATTCTTTTGCATTGCATTGTAAATATTCAAAACCATTCATCATATAGCATAGTATAGTTTATTAAATCATAAAATGGCCAAGGTTGGTTAATTATGAGAAAAGTGTAACTTGGTGCTTTAAAATGCTGCATTGCATGAGGTCATGGCAATGGTCAAGTGGAGGGGAGTTGATAAGTGTGAAAACACTCATCAATAATGATCCAAATACCACTCAAAACACAGTCAAATACATTATTTTAACTGTAAAATATCAGAATTATGCGTGTATTTGTGTTTCATGTGTTTTCAGGTAAGAAAGATACATTTTGGAACAAAGACGCGTTTTCAAGGATTTATTTTATCAAAAGACGAAGAAAAGGACAAAAGATGCTTTCAAGGACCATACTTGCCATCATTTACCAAGAGCAAGGGCTTAAGTTGGAATTTTGACAAAGATGAGGGACTTAAAAGAGATTACTTAAAAGCTTTAATATACATTTGGAAAGAAAAGAAGAATGGAAGGACTAAATTGCAAAATAAATGGAAAAGTTAGTATTTACTTGGTCTGTTGACCAAGTCTCGGTCAAACCAGTCACACACAAACGTGTTATCTGTCTTCTTCAACCTTCAAGAGAGAGAAACGAATTTCCATTCTTCCTCCATAACCTGCAATCCACATTCAAGGACGATCCACAAAGAATCAAAGGAAACTTACAACTACAAAAATACTCCTTATCTTTTCCTCTACAAGATGGTATTGATTAATTAGTTCAAAAAAGAAGATTGAAGAAACCCCCAAATTGGAAGATGATGAAGAACGAGTTTGATTCAACCTCGTATTTTCCACGTGGCGCAACTGGATTGGCCAAGACACGTCATTGAAGTCATCCACTCCCTCTCTCGACGGCTATATATTGAAGACGAAGGCTTCATTTTTCATGGTTAGCTTAGGTGTTAGTTTCACATAGTTAGGTTAGTTAGAATAGTTAGTTTTATTTTCTCTCAAAGTTTTTTGATTTTCAGTTAAGAAATCAGTTAGATTCAGTTTTCATTCAGTTTTCAGTTTGTAACCGATTCTCAATTTCTGCCATTAATGAATCAAATTTAAATTCTTCAAAGCTTTCTTAATACTCTTGGATTCCTGTTCTTCTTTTACTGTTACTGATCGAGTTGTTATTCAGATTAAATCGGACTTCTTTTTCTGCCATGAATATTGCTTTCCTATTTTGATATTCAGATGATTCGTGATAGGAATTAAGGTGTAAAGAATCAATTTGATTAGCTGAAGTTTTATTTGGTTAGAATTTGGTTTTGATTTCAAGTTTCTAAAAGCTTTTCTGTTAAAAAGATTTTCAGACTTACTAGCAATAAGCTCATAAGCTCCAGGAGCTTATGAGAAGTTTTTTTTTGGAGATAAATCAGAAATTCACTTTAAATAGGATATTAGAATTCAATTTCAGCATTTCAGTTCAGAGATAGTGATGTTTGGATAAGCAGTGGTATGAGATAAGTTGTACAAGTTTATTAAGAATAAGTTTTGTTTCTTATTCAGTAAGGGCAGTATCTTGGTTGTTAATCAGTTCAAGATTTCGTTAGTACAGTTCATATCGACGATAGGCTGGCCTGTATGTGCAGAGATTGATTTCTGCGAAGATTCTGTTTATTCGAGAATTCAGTTGTCTAGTTGTTAGTTCTAGTTAAAATCTTCATAATTGTCAATGATTCATACTGTAAGAACAGGTAGTATAGCATATTTTTGCAGGGTTTTCTTTGGAATTTGTTTCACAGGTTTTGCAGATCAGATAGGCGTATTTCGACTGCTGATATGATGAGCAGATCTCATCTTACTGTTTTTGGATGCAAGTTAGTTTGGAAACTGGTGTTCTCGGATTACGTTAGCAGATAGATTAGCTAAGCGAGCTCAGCGCTCTGCTTCTTCCACAACGGGCTGGCCTGGATGAAAATGGTTAATTTCGTTTTCAATTTCTGCATATTCATAGTTAGACTAGCTGCTTAGTTTGCGATTGTAGTTTTTGTTTGCAGATTTTCTTTGAATGATTTGTTCTTGAATGATTGATAGATGTTACTGATTTGAATGATTGATACAAAGTTTGTTTAACTGCTATTTGGATCAGCAAATTAAGAACCTGTAGTTGTAGCTGTGGAGTATAGCTTGTTTAATTTGAAGCTTGATATAAGTCTCGTTTTTAGTCAAATTAGTTTCATGTGTAGTGGTATAGGCTGTTGTTCTTACTGTTTAAGAAGTTACCATGTCTGTGTAGCGTTTATTTTTGATATATAAGTTTACCTATAATTCACATTTAGTCCTTTGATTTTTAGGAGTTGATGATATGCAGTTAGGATAGTTAGGATTAGTTATAATCTGTTTTACTACTTTCAAATTTTGTAGATGGGTCATTGTTTCTCCTATTGGGCTAATGGATTTATTACAGTAACTTTTCAATTGTAGAATAGTACGTTTGTAATGATTTTGTATTTGAAGTTTTAGTATAAGATTTTGAGGGTATTAATAAGATCTTAGTTAGTTTCGATACTTACATATATATAGTCCTTCATTTTGTATGTTGCTATTACACTCACAGTCCAAATTTGTTAGTATAAATTCTCATTAGTCCTTGATTTGTATATATTGTTATATCAATTCGGATGATATATGTTACGTTCGCTATCTCTCTCTCATATTTGAACGCCTGTTGGGTGACAAATACCACAACTCTGCACTCACCCAGTTGAAGCCGTATCCATCACTGGAGCGATTTACAAGGCGATTGGACCTGATGATGTGCCGATTACTTCTCACATGTTGAATGTCGCCAACAAACAACCTGGGGTTGAAAATTCCTTGCTCCCTTCCACTGAGAAGGTGAATACTACAGATGTGTCTGGTAAGTCTATGTCTTTGACCTCTGGGCAACACATCTCGCCGTCCAAGGCACCAACTGGCCAACAGCCTAGGAAGAAGAAACATTCCACTTCTTCTAAAACCTACACTGTTTTAAAGGCCAGGGTTAAGAAGATTGTAAACCTCCCAGCCTCCTCTGGTCCAGAGACTTCTGTAGACCCAGAGCCCTCAGCTGAAAAACAACAGGAGTCTAGTGTCTCTACCTCAGCAGAGACAACAGGGAACCCGCCTGACACCGCTGATATCGCAAAGGTAATCAGTTTTACATTTTTAGAGGTTAACAAGCAACCACTCTCAAACGTTTTTAGGTGAGAGTGGTGAAGTTAGGGTAATCCTCGACCCATAGGAGTCTATGTATGCACTTAGAAATCTTTAAGACTTCTGTACACCCTGTCTTTGCACCAGGGAATGATTCATTTGTGTTTCTAAAGCACCTCGATGACCCTGCACCCTCTAGACAGTATATAGGCAAATAACAACCTGTATACATATATGTCTCAACCATAAGTAGCTGTACTTCACACAGCCTCTTGGTTCCCTCAAAAAAAGAATCCCAAAAGTTTTACTTTTAAGGGGGAGCTGAATACTCATCCTCAGCTTTCCTAGGGACAGCGCTTTATGACGACCTTAACTTACATATTTTTCACAATTAAAAGAATCCCAAAGTATTTATCCTTTCAGGGGGAGCTGAATAATCACACTCAGCTTTCCTAGGGGCAGCGTAACAGGTGATCCTAACCCACACATGTTTAACAAATAAAAGAGTCCCAAAGGTTTTAACCTTTTGGGGGGGCTGAATAATCATCCTCAGCCTTCCTAGGGGCAGCGAATGGCGATCCTTAACAACATATGTTTCACACTTAAAAGAGTCCCAAAGGTTTTAACCTTTTGGGGGGGCTGAATAATCACACTCAGCTTTCCTAGGGGCAGCGAATGGGACCATCACCCTTATATGTTTCACACTTAAAAGAATCCCAAGGATTTATCCTTTGGAGTGGCTGAATAATCATCCTCAGCCTCTCTGGGACAGCGAACTGGCGACCATTCCCTTTATCTATTACACTGTTACTAATAAAAACGAATTACAGGCACCTGTTGAACAACCACCTGTAGACTCTAATGCTACAGCTAGTGGTGATCAGTCCATACTTCAGGAACAACTTAATGATGTTGAGCTCATGATTATTGATGAAGACGCGGTTATCTCTGAACCTGATTCTATGCCCGATGATGAAGCTCTTTCTGATTACTTTGAAGAAGAGGAAGAAGAGGAGGATGTTCAGCAACCTCTGACTCCACGAAAGGTTTTGGCTGTGACCAATTCCGCTGTTGAAACCACCCCTCCTCCCAAGGAAGTTGCAGTGACTCCCTCTTCTGCCACCTCTGTCACCACTGTCTTCCAAAGGCCTGCGTATGATCCAACAACTGAATTTCTGTTATTTGATCATCCTCCACAGACGAACTTTGATATTTTACCAAGGGAGGATGACTATGCCCAACAAAGCCTGAATATTCACAATCTCAAAGCCTATCCTCATATCTCTGACATGGCGCGCCTGTCAAGAAAGATGGATTGCATTGGCTCAGATATGCATTCTTTCACTGTCAACTTTAAATCCATTATAACGCAGGCGGTTAAGGATGCTATCACTGACCCTATTTCCGATGGCACTAGACGAGGAGTTTCTCAGGGACTTAGTCACTTATCTACTAGGATCAAAGGTGCCCTAAACACAGAGGTCCCTGACATGTTTCATGCTCATGAATTGGCCATGCATCGAGAATTTGAGGCTGTGCACTCCATGCAAATTCGTCACACAAATTTTCTGGTAAGCAGGGTAAATCGAAATGTGAATAGCAATTGCAACAGGTTATTGAAAATTGCTAGACGCTCAAGGACCAGGCAACGACATGTGATTGCCTCAGTGGAACAAATAGCTGCATACATACAATCACGTTCATCCAAACGTTTGAAAAGGCAGGCTGAACGTGAGGGGGAGAAAGTAAATGCAGCTAAAACACTTAACATTGATTCAGCCAACCAATCCTCAGATTCCACTGACAACACCATCACTCAACCCTTTCTACTCCAAGTCATCACACCTATCACCATACATGATGATGAAGTTAAGGGGGAGGAACAGCCAAAGGATGGAGCTGATTCATCAAAGTCACTGGTTCTGGTTAACACCAATGAGGCTGTGGATAATGATGAACCAGCGGCTAAGAAACTCAATTTCACTATCTCCTCCCTCCCAAAGGCTGTACAACAACATGCACAAGTGGCATTTCTCAAACAAGCTGAAGTGCTAAAGAACATTAGTGGACCATCCTCTGTCTCAAAGAAAGGAAAGAAAATAGTTGTGGTAGACTCAGACGCCGAGCTAAAGAAAATAGCTGCGATGCTAGAGACAGGAGGATCCACTACTGAACTATCTCAATTCACAACCTTCAAGGCTGCAAATGAAGAACCCTTAACAACTGAGGAGATTGAGAAACAGGCACTTGAATTTCAAAGGCTGAATGAAATAAAGAAGGCCAAAGAGATAGATGAGGCTAAGATTAAAGCCATGCCTCCTCAACTCCAAGAGGAGCAAAGAAGAAGGTTAAACGCAATGGAAGCTAAACGCAAAGAGGCAATAAAAAGGATAAAAGCTGACTATGAAGCATGCGTTAACAACAGGTATGAACTTGGAAAGATCACCAAGTTTAAGTTTACCATTCAAAAGTCCACTCACATTCCACAGATGATTATATGGAGAGATAACCAACAGGCCAGTATGAATGTGTTTGAAGACTTCAAGCTGAAAACTCTTGGTCTGACTGAATGGTTTGAACTTGAAGCCTTAGCTGCAAAAAGGACTGGACAGGCTAACTTTACTCTCCTAAAGAACCTTAAAGCAAAGTTTAGATGGGTTAAGGAAACTGCAGCCAAGCTCAAAATTGATCCCCCACCACAGCTGTTTGAACAAAGTCTTCCTAAGACTGAAAAGAAAAGAAGAAGGATGACTCAATTTCTTTGAGAAAATTTTGTTACAGCTGATGTTCAAGTTGATGGAATGCACAGGCAATTGGTGCTACCCAATGGCATTGTTGGTCCAATAGATGGTCAGACGTATTCTGAGCCAGAGAAGGGTATGGCATATATGAACAAGGGTTGCCAATATGTTTTTCAAAGGGAAAATGAGCTGGGGCTTGCTTCAACAGTTCAGCTACTCTGTTTCAAAAGAGTACTTAAGATCAACTCAGAATACTCCAAGGTGTTTGCACAGGCGTTGCAAGCTGAGCTTGATACCAGAAAGGATTTAGCTGAAGCTGAAGAAAAGATAAAAAATGATGATTACTAAGTTTTCACAGCTGAAGCTTACTTTCTTATTTTATTTGCACTTATGTTTGGTACTTGTAATTTCTTTAAGTCTTAATAAAATCAAGAGGTATGTTTGTTAGATCTGTTATGAGTAAGAAGAAGCTGTCATCTCACTTACTGTAACTTAGATAGATCTAGCTGTATTTATGTTTAAATAGGGGGAGATTGTTGGGAATATAAGTTTACTAAGATTCCCTGTTTCATAGATTTAAACGTAAATTAAGCTGTTTGATGTTAACTTGCCTGTGCCTGGGAGACAGGCAAGTATCGCAAGACTCACAGAGATTCAAGTCTCTGTGAGCAACCTCAGAGGAGTCCATGTCAGAGACATTGTCAAGGAAGTCGAAGATTACTTGAAGACATACTCATTAGCTGTGATGGATAACAGTCAAGATGTATCAGGGACTCTGAGGGGTTGAGGGTTAACAGGGGTGACAATACCCTGTTAACACTCAGTACACTTTGGACTTACCTTAGTTTGTACGAGACCTGATGAGACTGCTTTTATACATAGTCTCATCTTCCAAATAGGGCTTAAAATGCATTAAATATCATCAAAATACCCAAATATATGCTTGTGTTTGTTGCTTGTGTATTTTAAGGTACGAATATTGAGAAAATGACAAAAGATCACAAGAATCATGCAAAAACGAACACGGGAAACGAAGCCGCACAATGAACCAAGCCCTAATGAAGACTTTCCCAAGATCAACCCTTGAAGATTTGAAGAATTATGAAGAAGGGTCCTCCAATTATGAAGAATTGGCACTTTATACCCTTGTATCCTCATAATTACAAGTTTGGTCCCTAAAGTTTGTCAAAATTACAAAAAGGGCCCTCCACTTTGAAGATTTGGCAAGTTTAGCCCCTCAACAAAGCTAAATTGTCAACCAATATCATCCACAAAGTCAAATACATCATGAAGTCCTTCAAAGTACAAGAAATGACAAGTTTGGTCCTTTGAAAATCTCAAAATTACAAAAAGGACCCTCAACTTTCAACATTTGGCAAAAATGGTCCCTCAATCATCAAAACTTGGCAATTTCAGTCCTCCAAAATGTCAATTAAACAAGTCTAGACCATTATCATTGAAGAAAATACCAAACCAGTCCTTCAAGAATGCAAAAATGGCAAGAAATACCCCTGAATTTACTTTATGAAACTTTTTGGGGCAAAAGTGTGAAGTTTGAAACTTCATTAACAAAGGAAACGAATTTTGGGTTGGTTATTTACAAAGTGAAAAGAAGAAAGGAGTTAAGGGACTATTTCTGGTAGACAGCCATTCTTACCTAGGCCAGTAAGTGGGTGACACCTGTCCCACTCACACTCTCCACCAATCACAAGCCTTCCTTCCTCCACCTCACAATCCCACTCACCAGGTTTAAGATTAAATTAATCTTGGCGCCTAAACAAGTTTTTAAACTTAATCCACCCCCAAAACAGATTAAAAACATGTTCTTAGTGTTCTTCACACAATTTGGGTTTTTCTTCATCATCAACAATTAAGTGTTAAAACCTTCCAGAATGTTGATTAAGCTTCCCCTAATCACATCCCAACCTTAATACTACTTGCCACATCACTCACTTGTCCCACACATGCCTCCCCTGCTACAAAGAGAGGAAGAAGACAAACAGTAGGGCCACAATCCAACGTCCCACATTCATGCTTACTTTCTAAGCATCTTACAAGCCATTGGATGCATTTTTCACCATGCCAGCTCCACAACAATCCAAAAGAAAGTCACATGATCTTCAAAGTTCAAACTACTCAAAGGGCAAAATGGGAACTTCATTAGCTAGGGTTACACGTTTTTCAGCTTTCATAGTTCACTTGTAAGGCTATATAAAGCCACTTAGGCCTTCACATTTCAGTTTGCTTTTGATTTTTCCTTGGTTCAAGTTTCTGTAAATCCTATTTCTAAGTTAATGAAATTGAGTTTGAAATCTTGAAGAAAAGTCATTGGCCAATCTTATTTACTGCTTTCATTTGTTATATGCTTTTTAGTTCTTGAAGTTCAAAACCTGTTTTCAAAAGAGGAGTGTGCAAAAGTTTGCATGTTTCCTCATTTTCTTGATATTTTGCTAAATCTTGTTCCAATCTTGGAATTCTTGGGCTATAGGGCTGATCATAGCATCCTAACTGAGTTGGTTAAGGTGTGGTGAGGCTTATAACTTGGGGATAATCAAGTGTGGGGTAACAAGTTTGCATTAATCAAGTTTTTCAAAGTTTCTGATTTTTATGATATTGTGCTTAACCCTTGTTCAATCTTAGCAGGCTTATTGTGGAAGCTTATGCTTGTTCTTGCTAGCACATAAGCTCAAAGTTCATGGGTGTGGATGTACATCCATGAGGTTTGCATACTTAATCTCAAAATCTGCTTAAATTGTGATTTTTGGTGATATTTGTATGAAACTGTTGTTCTTGTGAATTTTGTGGCTTGTTCTTGCTTGAATCTGTTTATTATACTTGTTTGAGTGTTAATTGATGCTTGGTTGGCCTGAAATCTCATTGTGCTTTTGAAAATTTTGATTTGAAAAAGTTAAAGGGGTGTTTGGGTCTACTGGTTTATGCTTGTAATTTGTTTTTGTGTTAAGGGAAGTTGTTGTTTATGCTTGGTATCTGATATACCTTTGTTTGAGAGTGTTTTGCTGCAAGTTTTTGGGTTTGAACACTTGAATCAAACAATCTGCTATATAGACCTTGTTTCTGCTTGTTTTGACCTAAGATTTTGGGAACACTTAGTTTGTATGCATGCTTAGGGATAAAAGTGGTTTAAACAAAGTTAATATAACCTGTTTGAGAGATTTGAGGTGTTGAAATTGGCTTGTGTGTCAAATACATCAGCAAAAGTAGAAAACTGCATGTGTTAGTGTTCATCAGTAACTTTCATAGCTTGAATCTTGCTTAATTCTTTGAACCAGTGCATGAAACCTGTTTAGACTTGCTTATTGGAGTTTATTATAGCTTGTGTATGCATTTGGTTGAATTTGGCTGGCTGATTTGTGCTAAAACTGCTCTTGAATGCTAAACTGCTTATTGTTCATGTCTGTATCATGTCTGATGAATGATTGATTAAACTGTATCAATTGGGTGTTAGTGATTGTGTTATTTTGATTGTTATTGACTCCTTTTGATCCAAAGATCAATTGGGTGCCTTTGTGAAATCTGAATCTCCAAAAAAGTCACTAAAGACAAAAAGTCAAATTAGTCAAGCAGTGGGAAAAGTTCCCACTGCTCAACATCCAAAACTAGCCCTTGCTAGTGCAATTTTGTCATCAGCTTATCATTAAGCTATTCTAGCTTATTCTTACTTGCAACAACTTATTTTTTGTGATAGATCTTCATTATTTGACCCATTTAAGTGAACTGGAGCTTATGAGACTTTGACTTTGACTTTTTACTAGAAAACCAACTTGTTTGACTTTTAACATAAGTGCTTATTTGATTTTCCAGCTTATTGAGTGTGCTTATTTGAAAGGTCTTTGGTTTTTAAGCTTAGTTTTGTCAAAAGAAACATTTTGCAACTTGAATCAGCTTCTGAGGTGGTCTAGATCATAAAAACGACTATTTTGTCGTTTTGTGAATAAGTTTGTGACTTGTTTCTGGCTTATTAAGTGGGCTTATTTGAAAATTCTTTTTGCAGAAGTCTTTGTTAGGTCAAAAGAAGCTTGTGTGTAAAATTTTAGCTTATGGCAACAGCTTATGGCTTAATGGGCCAAAAAGCCCATTAAGAATAAGCTGCTTATTATAAATTGGCTTATTTCACATTTTCAGCTTTTGGGCCTTTGGAAAAAGTTGTTTAAAATCAAATTTTGAGTCAACCTGTGCTTTTTGGGCTTAATTTGAACACTTTTTCTTATTGGGCCTTAATTAAGCCCAATAAGGGACTGTTTTGGGTTTGGCCCATTTTCTAGGCCCAATAGGGGTATTTAGGTAATTTCACTTTCATTTCTGAGTTTATTAGGTTAAATTAAGCTAGTTTGCAAGTTTTTAGAATTTTTTATAATTTTTGGATTTTTAATATTATTTTAATATTATTTTATTATTAAAAATTAAAAGTCTAATTTCCTAGGTTTTTATATTTTTCCTAGGTTCTAAATACTTAATTAGGATTTTTGCAACTTTCCAATTATTTTCTAGGTCTTTTAATTATTTTCTATAATTAATTTAAGATTTAATTGATTTTAGGAGTTTTTAATTGTTTAAAAATAGTTTTAATTGGTTTTAAAAATTTTGAAAAATAGTTTTTAGCTTAATTAGGGTATTTTTGAGGTTTACAAACTTGAAAATCTTGTTTAGGGCTTTTTAATAATTAATTTTGATTTTTAGGGCTTTAATTAGCATTAAAAAGTCATTATCTAATTAATTAAAAGGTTTTTGCAAGTTTTGATTTTTTTGTAAACTCTTAGAATATTATTAGGGATTTTTGGTGATTTTTAGAAATTTTTAGGTTAAAATTTTAATTTTGGTGGTTTTTACGACTTTACGTGTACGCCTTTTTAGACTTAGTTTAATCCGTCTTCATATCCGTCATTCTCTTCTAATCCCTTTTCTATTTTCTTTTCTCAAATATAATCACAAATTAATCCATATCATTACACACATAACACACTAGCCTCCTTGAGAACGAACTTAATTGGGTCATTCACACACGGTTTTCCTAAATCGTCGTGCTTACTTGCCCTATTTATTGCTGTCTTTTCCTAAAGGGGTAATTTTACTCAACATCATTTTGGCGCCGCTGCCGGGGAGGCGTGTTGTGTTTTGATTTGGCATTGTTGTTTTTATACTAACCATAATTAGTATTTGTATTAGTAGCACTCTACTAATACGTATTATCGTTTTTCGGTTTTTGTGTGAATATTATTACTATATTGTATACGTAGAACAATAAATTCACAAGTACTCCAAATACGTGAGAAATCACAACCTTGACTTGGGAGGTCATTAGCCAATCATTGTATTCGAATCTCAAACCAAAGAAAAAGGCAAAAATAGATAAATACTTTCGTGAAGCTTAATCTTGAAAATACAAACTATAAGGTGGGTATAAGGCGGATATTATAAAATATATCCTAAGGAAAAAGGCTCTTAAGTGCTTCGCGCCGCCTCGTTTCCCCGCTTGCTTGTGAGTATTTGATTGTGAGAGTGAATCGAGGGTTTTGCCGCCCAAAGTATTACTAAGTATCATATATATTTTCTTGGTTTCCATTGATTAAACCCTCTTGAACGATTTGGTGTTCCACCATCGTTCTAAAGTCATCGAAGGCGTTCACTCCACGTGATCGTTTTCATTCCTTGAGGCCTTTTTTAATCAAGAGATTTGATTGAGGAGGAGATTTGTGGACTTCTTGTCTACCTAATACATTTCATCAAAATCCAAAAGGTTAATACAATCAAAAACCACAAAAAAAATTTGAAAAATACAAAACACCAAAAAGAATCTTCTTTGCTCGTCCCCTCGTTGTACGTGACGTTTATGCTAACTCGTAACAAAGCAAGACGTGCACGTAAACGAAAGAACAAAACTCCCACTCCCAACAATTCTAGTGAGGAGTCTCCTATTGACGAACCCATTGTAAGAGAAGCACCAACCATGGCGAATCGAACTATGATGGAGTTACTTTAAGCACCCACCGAGGGTTATGGAGAGGCTATTGTGATTCCCGCTATCCTTGCGGAGAATTTTGAGGTAAAAACGGGTTTGTTGTCGATGATCCAAAACAACAAATTCCGTGGTGATGAGAAGGACAATCCACACAACCATATCCGCCAATTCAATCGTCTTACCGCTACTTGCAAGTTTAAGGATGTCTCTAACGACTCGATTAAGATGATGCTTTTTCCGTATTCCTTAGCGGGGCCCGCTAAAATTTGGTTAGAGAAAGAGCCACCCAATTCTATATTGACGTGGAAGGATCTCGTGTCTAAGTTTGTGAACCAATTTTTTCCGCCCTCTAAGACTACGCACTTGAAAAACGAGATTTCAAAGTTTTCACAAGAATTTAATGAAAGTTTTTCAACGGCTTGGAATAGGTTTAAGGAAATGTTACTTGAATGTCCTCATCACGGTTTTTTCGATTTGCATCAAATTGACACGTTTTACAATGGACTTAATGATCATGAAAGGGATTATTTGAATGCCGCCGCGGGTGGTAATTTTTTGTGTAAAACGGTTGAGGAAGCTTTGGTGATAATTGAAAATAGATCTAAGGTGTATAGTCCTCGTAGCACGTCTAGTGTTCGTAAGGCTTCGTCTTCGGCTTCACCTTCTTTGTCTAATACCATCGATGCTTGCCAAATTGAGGCGAACTTGGAAAACAAGATTTTTGATAAGTTAAAAGGACTTTTGATTGAGTTTAAAGTTGGTGAACCAAGTGCTCCCGCTACGGCTAAAGCGGTTGAGGTTTCTTGCATGTATTGTGGTGGAGGTCATGATTTCTCCGAGTGCATTACCAACGGTGGTAACACTTCGAGTGCCTTCGCGACCACGGGAAATTACAACCAAAATGGTCAAGTTTCCCGCTCTAATCAAATGACTCCACCGGGTTTTGGTTCAAATCAAAATGCTAACAACAACTATCGCAACAATCAAGTTGGTTTTAAAAACAATTACAACAAGGGAAACTATGGGAATCAAGGGGCTAATAATCAAGTTTCAAACAAAAATGATTTTCAAAATAACAACAAAAGTTTGCAAACATTGAAAGATCTTCCAAGTGAGTTTGTTGAATATGCTAGTGGGAATGATGCTAGGTTTGACAATATTCAAAGAGAAATCATTAGCCTAAGATCCGAGTTTAAAAACGACTTGAAGAAAGAGTTGAAAAATGAGTTAGCTAATGAACTTAAAATCCACACCAACAAGATGGAAGGAAATGTCACTAGGTTGCAACAAAACCAACAAAAGATGGAACAAGGGCAACATGAGATTAAACAAGAGATGCTTAAGGCCGAGAAAAGGCAAACCGAAGCCGTATTGAGGCAATCTAATTTTGAAGATAAAATCTCGTCTATGTTTGAGGCAATAATGTGTAAACCGTCGTCAAGTGGTCTTCCTAGCAACACCATATCCAACCCTAAGGGTGAGATGAAAGTGATTACCACACGTAGTGGTAAGACACTTAAGGAGCCGATTCCTCAACCAATTGCTCCTACGGAGGAAGCAATAGAGGAAGAACCCGAGGTGGTGGTCCAAAAGGAGCATGTCCCAATCCCACGAAGTACCGCTCATGCCACACCTACGGTTGACCCATTACCATCATTGGAACCCGAGATTCCAAAGGCTATGCCTACTATGCCTCAACCCACACCACCTTTGCCCTATCCATCGAGACTTAGAAAGGAGAAACGTCAAGAGCGCGACAATTATCAATTTGAGCTTTTTATGAAAATGTTTCGTGATTTGCACTTTAATGTGAGTTTCGCCGATGCTTTGGTCATGATGCCTCGATTTGCCGCTAACTTTAAGAGTATGTTGAACAACAAGGAGAAACTGCACCAATTGTCTAGTTGTTCGTCGGTTTATCTTAATCGCATACCTCAAAAAGTCGGTGATCCCGGTAAATTTTTGATCCCTTGTGCAATCCAAGACATGGAAGAATGCTTCGCCTTAGCCGATCTTGGTGCTAGCATTAACTTGATGCCACTTGCAATCTTCAAGTCGCTCAATCTTCCTAATCTTACTCCTTCACTAATGTCTATCGAGTTGGCCGACCATTCCACAATTCCCGCATGTGGTTTGGCGGAAGACGTTTTTGTGAAAGTGGGGAAGTTCTACTATCCCGTAGACTTTATTGTTGTTGACATCCCCACGGATCCTCAAGTTCCTCTTATTTTAGGTCGTTCATTTTTAGATACGTCTATGGCTTTGATTGATGTGCATGCTAGAAAGATCACCTTACGTTTCAACGACGAGGAACTTGTTATAAACGCAACTCAAAACTCTCAACTTTCTCATGTTTATTCCGTTGCTACCATAAACCTCGTTGATATGATCGACGTGGTTTGCGAGGAATTTTCACAAGAAGTTCTAGGTTTTGGTGATGAAGAAACTAGTGGCAATCCCACTATGTTGGATCCAATTCTTGATAATTCGACACCAACCTTCACTCCTTTTGAAGGTGGTGGTTTTACGTTGGAAGAATGCAATGTTCCACGTACTTGTGACGAAGACCTCGACAACGATGAGGACTTCTCGATTATCAAGGATTTTCTTAACGATTTCCCATTTCCTCCACCCGAGGAGGTTATGGGTATCGAGCCCACATCTTCACTTGAGGAACCACCTATCCTTGAGTTGAAAGATTTACCTCCTCACCTCGAATATGTTTATTTGGAGGAGGACGACAAGTTGCCGGTTATTATTGCAAAGGAACTTTCGGATGATGAAAAAACCGCACTTGTCGATGTTCTAAAGGCTCACAAAGGGGCGATTGCGTGGAAGTTATCCGACATTAAGGGGATCGATCCCAAGTTTTGTACCCACAAAATCTTAATGGAGGAGGATTTCAAGCCCACAATCCAATGTCAAAGAAGGGTAAACCCCAAAATTCACGATGTCATCAAAAAGGAGGTCCTTAAACTCCTTGACGCGGGAATGATTTACCCTATTTCCGATAGCCCTTGGGTGAGTCCTATTCATTGTGTCCCTAAAAAGGGAGGGATGACCGTTGTGCCAAACGATGCCAACGAGTTGATTCCCACTAGACTCGTGACCGGATGGAGAGTGTGCATTGACTATCGAAAGTTAAATGAAGCCACTCGAAAAGACCATTTTCCCTTGCCCTTCATGGACCAAATGTTGGAGCGTCTTGCGGGAAACGATTTCTATTGCTTTTTAGATGGTTTTTCCGGTTACTTCCAAATTCCCATCGATCCTCGTGATCAAGAAAAAACTACGTTTACGTGTCCATATGGAACGTTTGCCTATCGTAGAATGCCATTCGGACTTTGCAATGCACCGGGAACTTTTCAACGATGCATGATGGCTATTTTTCATGATATGATCGAGAAGACGATGGAAGTCTTCATGGATGACTTTTCCGTGTTTGGTGATTCTTTCACTTCGTGTTTGTCGAACCTTGAGAGAATGTTAAAACGTTGTGAGGAAACCAACCTTGTGCTCAATTGGGAAAAATGTCATTTTATGGTTAAGAGTGGAATCGTCTTAGGGCACAAGGTCTCGAAAGCGGGGATTGAGGTAGATCAAGCTAAGGTAGACGTCATCGCCAAATTACCTCATCCCAAAACCGTCAAGGGAGTTAGGAGTTTCCTAGGCCACGCGGGCTTTTATCGTCGATTCATCAAGGACTTTCCAAAGATTTCTCGACCCATTACACATCTTCTTGAAAAAGAGGCACGCTTTGTCTTTGACGAAGATTGTGTACGAGCCTTTGAGATCCTTAAGAGGAAACTTACCGAAGCTCCCATTCTTGTTGCTCCAAATTGGAACCTCCCCTTTGAGCTAATGTGTGATGCTAGTGATTACGCTATAGGGGCCGTTTTGGGGCAACGTCATGATAAGCACTTCTTGCCTATTCACTATGCTAGCAAGACGATGACCGAGGCTCAACTTAAATACACTACAACGGAAAAGGAGTTCCTTGCCGTGGTGTATGCATTTGAGAAATTCCGACCTTACCTCGTCTTGACGAAATGCATAGTGTATACGGACCATTCGGCTATCAAGTATCTCATGGCAAAGCAAGATGCTAAGCCGAGATTACTTCGTTGGATTCTCCTCCTACAAGAATTTGATCACACCATTATTGACAAAAAAGGAGCCGAGAATCTAGCGGCCGATCATCTCTCTCGTTTGGAAGATCCTCACCAAAGTGTTTACGAGCCTAAGGAAATCACCGAAACATTTCCGCTCGAGACACTTGGTGTAGTGAATTCTAAGCTTGATCTTTCTACCCCATGGTTTGCGGATTTTGCAAATTACCATGCGGGTAACTTCATCGTTAAGGGTATGACGACTCAAGAAAAACGAAAATTCTTTCGTGACGTCAAGTTCTACTTTTGGAACGACCCTTACTTGTTTCGAACATGTGCGGATCAAATCATCCGACGTTGTGTTTTTGGCACCGAAGCTTCTAACATCCTTAGAGCTTGCCATGAGGGACCCACGGGTGGTCACCACGGTGCTAATCTCACGGCTAAAAAGGTGTTTGATGCCGGCTTCTTTTGGCCTACTATTTACCGAGATGCACAAGATCTTGTGAAGTCGTGTGATGCATGCCAACGACAAGGAAAAGCCTCACAAAAAGATGAAATGCCACAAAATATCATTCAAGTATGTGAGATCTTTGACGTTTGGGGCATAGACTTTATGGGGCCGTTCCCATCATCTCGTGGTAATAAGTACATTCTCGTTGCGGTTGACTACCTTTCTAAGTGGGTGGAGGCAAAGGCCTTGCCCACTAATGATGCTCGTGTGGTAGTTAAGTTCTTGAAAAGCTTGTTTGCTCGGTTTGGAACCCCTCGTGCGATCATAAGCGATCGTGGAACCCATTTTTGTAATGACCAATTCGAAAGAGTCTTAAGGAAATATGGGGTTACACATCGTCTTTCTACGGCTTATCACCCACAAACTAGTGGGCAAGTCGAGGTTTCAAACCGAGCTTTGAAGAGGATCTTGGAGAGATCCGTAGGAGAAAACCGACAATCTTGGTCGGATAAGTTAGACGATGCTTTATGGGCCTTTAGGACCGCTCATAAGACACCCATTGGGTGCACTCCCTATAAGCTTGTGTATGGAAAGAATTGTCATTTTCCTATCGAGTTAGAACACAAGGCTTATTGGGCCCTAAAGCATTGTAATGATGATATGGAGACCGCGGGAAAACACCGGAAAATGCAATTAAATGAATTGGATGAATTGAGAGACATTGCTTATGAAAATTCATTGATTTACAAAGAGAAAACTAAAAAGTTGCATGATTCTAAAATTAAAAACCGGGTTTTTAACATTGGGGATCAAGTTTTGCTTTTTAATTCAAGATTAAAAATCTTTTCCGGTAAGTTGAAATCCCGTTGGTCCGGTCCATTCACCGTGACTCAAGTGTTTCCGTATGGGACCATCGAGCTAGCTCAAGATGATGGTCCTAACTTCAAGGTGAATGGACATAGGTTGAAGCACTACTTTGGCGGGGAAGTTCCATCCTTGAACTACCTCGACCAAATCACCTTCCCCAATGATAATTAGTATTGAGGGGATCGAGTCGAGCTCATGACTCGGTAATCAAAAACGAGGTGCCTCGTGGGGGAGTCCCATGCTTATCCTATGTACATATTATCGCTTTCTAATGTAGCTTACGTGTGGGGATTTGTGCCCTTCCAACCTTTGTTCCGTGGTTGTTTGTGATATGTGGTTTTTAGATCATGATCTTCACGATTGGAGCCTCTCGTGTTCGTTTTATGGGAGCACTCGATCGTTTGCTTTAGAGACATTTCTCAATATCCATATGATATATCCTTTGACATTCTAACCTTAGGTTTTTAGCACACTTCATAAACGGCTATTAATTTATTGGTTACACCCTTTCCATGCTAGATTAGGCATTCGACTACGTCTCTAGTATGGGGGTGTTTGCACCCCTAGACTCGAAACATTGAGGACAATGTTTAACTTTAGTATGGGGGGTGAATAGATACTTGCCTTGCCAAACCTTCACGCTTTCCAAAATTTATCTTTTTGTTATCGTATTGTTGCAAAATAAGGCTAAAAATGGCCAAATTTTAAATTTTTCTCATGTTTTATAAGTGTTTAGAGACACGAATGTAGATTTTCCGATGACGAGAATAAGAGTAATTTTTGACTCGACCGTGCGTGTTGAGCACTTAGCTTTGGTTCCTTAACTACACATTAGGCTAAGTCTCTTAAATGAGGACGAGAAATGATAGAGTTAATTATAAGTTACTATGCTAAACGTAGGATACTCGTATTCTTTCAAAAACTCATGTGTTCTCGTTGTTTGCTTATTCTCCCTTCGCTTGTAAATATTTTTTGCTTAATAAATATTGACTTAGCGGTTTAGTTAGGATTGTTGGGTTTCTAGTCTTTTCTAGTAGCTTCCGTGTAATTAAATTGGGAAGACATTAAGGTATCGCCAGCGTCACGGTTTTGAAGTATTGGCACCCGAATAATCAAAAGCTTCACCCAATAATAAGATTTCAAGTGCTCACCTAAATCTAGCAAACAATTTGAAGCCCCACAAGGCCTAAAATCTATGCAAAATTGAAAGTGAATCAAGCCTTAATCTTAGAAGCTTTAAAGATCCAAAATTCGCTTTAGCATGAGGATATACGTCTTTGGCTAATAAAACCACCGATGAGGCGGATAATATAAGGCAAGGCAAGACCAAAGTCATAATAAAAGCTTCATGGCGAAGTTGAATAAAAGATGGAGGTAAACCAAAGATAATAAGGCCCTTCCGTTAGGGGGCGTATAAAAGTCTTTGTAATAAGTCTCATGTTCAAAACCGTTATAAAACCGTGTTTATCGATTCTTCTTGTCAACTTAATTTTTTAACATCGTCGTCTATTAGGAGGGGTTATTGATTTGATGGTCTTAGTTACACCGTTAGGACTCTATTTTTAGACCTAAATCTCTATTATCGCATAAGTCAAACAATGTATCCTCGTGAAACATTCAAGACAAAATAAAATATAAGAGATACAACTTAGGAATAATGGGAGAATAAGTACGTGATTAGGGCATATGAGTAGTGTTAGCATTACTAACTTATAATGACAATGATCTCGTTGCACGCTTAGCATGGAATTAGGGTGAAAATCGAGGACGATGAAATTATTTCTAACGAAGCATTCACGTGTTCTTATTCTATGAACCTAAACGTCCCATTTTGCGATGAAAATCATACATTATGTCTATAACACAAGTAGTAATAGTAGTAGTGTAGCTAGTTTATCGTTCAATAAAGTGAATAAAATGAATTTTGGAGATGCTTTTATACTTTATTCTAGCATTGCGTGAGGGCACAGCAATGGTTTAGTATGGGGGAGTGATGAGACTGCTTTTATACATAGTCTCATCTTCCAAATAGGGCTTAAAATGCATTAAATATCATCAAAATACCCAAATATATGCTTGTGTTTGTTGCTTGTGTATTTTAAGGTACGGATATTGAGAAAATGACAAAAGATCACAAGAATCATGCAAAAACGAACACGGGAAACGAAGCCGCACAATGAACCAAGCCCTAATGAAGACTTTCCCAAGATCAACCCTTGAAGATTTGAAGAATTATGAAGAAGGGTCCTCCAATTATGAAGAATTGACACTTTATACCCTTGTATCCTCATAATTACAAGTTTGGTCCCTAAAGTTTGTCAAAATTACAAAAAGGGCCCTCCACTTTGAAGATTTGGCAAGTTTAGCCCCTCAACAAAGCTAAATTGTCAACCAATATCATCCACAAAGTCAAATACATCATGAAGTCCTTCAAAGTACAAGAAATGACAAGTTTGGTCCTTTGAAAATCTCAAAATTACAAAAAGGACCCTCAACTTTCAACATTTGGCAAAAATGGTCCCTCGATCATCAAGACTTGGCAATTTCAGTCCTCCAAAATGTCAATTAAACAAGTCTATACCATTATCATTGAAGAAAATACCAAACCAGTCCTTCAAGAATGCAAAAATGGCAAGAAATACCCCTGAATTTACTTTATGAAACTTTTTGGGGCAAAAGTGTGAAGTTTGAAACTTTATTAACAAAGGAAACGAATTTTGGGCTGGTTATTTACAAACTGAAAAGAAGAAAGGAGTTAAGGGACTACTTCTGGTAGACAGCCATTCTTACCTAGGCCAGTAAGTGGGTGACACCTGTCCCACTCACACTCTCCACCAATCACAAGCCTTCCTTCCTCCACCTCACAATCCCACTCACCAGGTTTAAGATTAAATTAATCTTGGCGCCTAAACAAGTTTTTAAACTTAATCCACCCCCAAAACAGATTAAAAACCTGTTCTTAGTGTTCTTCACACAATTTGGGTTTTTCTTCATCATCAACAATTAAGTGTTAAAACCTTCCAGAATGTTGATTAAGCTTCCCCTAATCACATCCCAACCTTAATACTACTTGCCACATCACTCACTTGTCCCACACATGCCTCCCCTGCTACAAAGAGAGGAAGAAGACAAACAGTAGGGCCACAATCCAACGTCCCACATTCATGCTTACTTTCTAAGCATCTTACAAGCCATTGGATGCATTTTTCACCATGCCAGCTCCACAACAATCCAAAAGAAAGTCACATGATCTTCAAAGTTCAAACTACTCAAAGGGCAAAATGGGAACTTCATTAGCTAGGGTTACACGTTTTTCAGCTTTCATAGTTCACTTGTAAGGCTATATAAAGCCACTTAGGCCTTCACATTTCAGTTTGCTTTTGATTTTTCCTTGGTTCAAGTTTCTGTAAATCCTATTTCTAAGTTAATGAAATTGAGTTTGAAATCTTGAAGAAAAGTCATTGGCCAATCTTATTTATTGCTTTCATTTGTTATATGCTTTTTAGTTCTTGAAGTTCAAAACCTGTTTTCAAAAGAGGAGTGTGCAAAAGTTTGCATGTTTCCTCATTTTCTTGATATTTTGCTAAATCTTGTTCTAATCTTGGAATTCTTGGGCTATAGGGCTGATCATAGCATCCTAACTGAGTTGGTTAAGGTGTGGTGAGGCTTATAACTTGGGGATAATCAAGTGTGGGGTAACAAGTTTGCATTAATCAAGTTTTTCAAAGTTTCTGATTTTTATGATATTGTGCTTAACCCTTGTTCAATCTTAGCAGGCTTATTGTGGAAGCTTGTGCTTGTTCTTGCTAGCACATAAGCTCAAAATTCGTGGGTGTGGATGTACATCCATGAGGTTTGCATACTTAATCTCAAAATCTGCTTAAATTGTGATTTTTGGTGATATTTGTATGAAACTGTTGTTCTTGTGAATTTTGTGGCTTGTTCTTGCTTGAATCTGTTTATTATACTTGTTTGAGTGTTAATTGATGCTTGGTTGGCCTGAAATCTCATTGTGCTTTTGAAAATTTTGATTTGAAAAAGTTAAAGGGGTGTTTGGGTCTACTGGTTTATGCTTGTAATTTGTTTTTGTGTTAAGGGAAGTTGTTGTTTATGCTTGGTATCTGATATACCTTTGTTTGAGAGTGTTTTGCTGCAAGTTTTTGGGTTTGAACACTTGAATCAAACAATCTGCTATATAGATCTTGTTTCTGCTTGTTTTGACCTAAGATTTTGGGAACACTTAGTTTGTATGCATGCTTAGGGATAAAAGTGGTTTAAACAAAGTTAATATAACCTGTTTGAGAGATTTGAGGTGTTGAAATTGGCTTGTGTGTCAAATACATCAGCAAAAGTAGAAAACTGCATGTGTTAGTGTTCATCAGTAACTTTCATAGCTTGAATCTTGCTTAATTCTTTGAACCAGTGCATGAAACCTGTTTAGACTTGCTTATTGGAGTTTATTATAGCTTGTGTATGCATTTGGTTGAATTTGGCTGGCTGATTTGTGCTAAAACTGCTCTTGAATGCTAAACTGCTTATTGTTCATGTCTGTATCATGTCTGATGAATGATTGATTAAACTGTATCAATTGGGTGTTAGTGATTGTGTTATTTTGATTGTTATTGACTCCTTTTGATCCAAAGATCAATTGGGTGCCTTTGTGAAATCTGAATCTCCAAAAAAGTCACTAAAGACAAAAAGTCAAATTAGTCAAGCAGTTGGAAAAGTTCCCACTGCTCAACATCCAAAACTAGCCCTTGCTAGTGCAATTTTGTCATCAGCTTATCATTAAGCTATTCTAGCTTATTCTGACTTGCAACAACTTATTTTTTGTGATAGATCTTCATTATTTGACCCATTTAAGTGAACTGGAGCTTATGAGACTTTGACTTTGACTTTTTACTAGAAAACTAACTTGTTTGACTTTTAACATAAGTGCTTATTTGATTTTCCAGCTTATTGAGTGTGCTTATTTGAAAGGTCTTTGGTTTTTAAGCTTAGTTTTGTCAAAAGAAACATTTTGCATCTTGAATCAGCTTCTGAGGTGGTCTAGATCATAAAAACGACTATTTTGTCGTTTTGTGAATAAGTTTGTGACTTGTTTATGGCTTATTAAGTGGGCTTATTTGAAAATTCTTTTTGCAGAAGTCTTTGTTAGGTCAAAAGAAGCTTGTGTGTAAAATTTTAGCTTATGGCAACAGCTTATGGCTTAATGGGCCAAAAAGCCCATTAAGAATAAGCTGCTTATTATAAGTTGGCTTATTTCGCATTTTCAGCTTTTGGGCCTTTGGAAAAAGTTGTTTAAAATCAAATTTTGAGTCAACCTGTGCTTTTTGGGCTTAATTTGAACACTTTTTCTTATTGGGCCTTAATTAAGCCCAATAAGGGACTGTTTTGGGTTTGGCCCATTTTCTAGGCCTAATAGGGGTATTTAGGTAATTTCACTTTCATTTCTGAGTTTATTAGGTTAAATTAAGCTAGTTTGCAAGTTTTTAGAGTTTTTTATAATTTTTGGATTTTTAATATTATTTTAATATTATTTTATTATTAAAAATTAAAAGTCTGATTTCCTAGGTTTTTATATTTTTCCTAGGTTCTAAATACTTAATTAGGATTTTTGCAACTTTCCAATTATTTTCTAGGTCTTTTAATTATTTTCTATAATTAATTTAAGATTTAATTGATTTTAGGAGTTTTTAATTGTTTAAAAATAGTTTTAATTGGTTTTAAAAATTTTGAAAAATAGTTTTTAGCTTAATTAGGGTATTTTTGAGGTTTACAAACTTGAAAATCTTGTTTAGGGCTTTTTAATAATTAATTTTGATTTTAAGGGCTTTAATTAGCATTAAAAAGTCATTATCTAATTAATTAAAAGGTTTTTGCAAGTTTTGATTTTTTTGTAAACTCTTAGAATATTATTAGGGATTTTTGGTGAATTTTAGAAATTTTTAGGTTAAAATTTTAATTTTGGTGGTTTTTACGACTTTACGTGTACGCCTTTTTAGACTTAGTTTAATCCGTCTTCATATCCGTCATTCTCTTCTAATCCCTTTTCTATTTTCTTTTCTCAAATATAATCACAAATTAATCCATATCATTACACACATAACACACTAGCCTCCTTGAGAACGAACTTAATTGGGTCATTCACACATAGTTTTCCTAAATCGTCGTGCTTACTTGCCCTATTTATTGCTGCCTTTTCCTAAAGGGGTAATTTTACTCAACATCAAGACCATAAAGAAAAGGGAAACTATGTCAGTCTGTTTTCCTAAAGCATGATGACAGACTACCAAGAATAGAAAAGCATGTTGTGACAGTGTCAGGCTTTGTCTATTAGTGAAGTCACCATCAGTCACTAGAAGTCAACCTCGTATTACTATAAATAGGTCATGTATCATAGAGTTAATGTGGTTCACTTTGCTATACTACACACATTAACTCTTTTCAACTTGTTGAACCAAACAGCTGTGACTGTGTTTTAAGTTTGTAATTTGTTAAGTTTAAAGTGTACACAACACATTGTCATCAAACGGTGTTATCCATAACGCTTGTAATTCTTTATTATACAATAATAAGTATTACGTTTGAAAAGTATATCGTGTGTTAATTATCATTGTTAATCGTCTCACGCAAGTAAAGGGACTTTCAACTAGAAATAGGCAGATTGCTCAACCTTTCATGAATGTGAATCAAGATCGCCAATTGGTAGTTGGAGGGAACACATGAACTCAGTTTCAACAATATGGTGTTCAAAATGTGGGAAATCAGTATGGTCAGAATGCAGGGCAGATAGTTGGCACTGCAGGCAATCAGTATGGCCAAAACCATGGTCAGAATCTAAGTGTTCAGAATGTGGGTAATCATAATGGGTTAATTGTTGTGCCAGCGGTTGGTAATCTGATGGGAAATATTGTCACTGCAAGGGCTGAAAATACTGGTACGGGTAATGGAAGCAACACTCGCCAGGTTCAATGCTACAACTACAAGGGTTTTGGTCATTATGCTCGAGATTGCACAACCAAAAAGAAGAGGGATGCCGCTTATCTTCAGACCCAGCTTCTCATAGCACAAAAGGAAGAGGCAGGGATTCCACTTCAAGTTGAGGAATTTGACCTTATGGATTCTATAGCATAATATGACGAGGAATAAGAGGTGAATGCCAACTACATCTTGATGGCAAACTTACAGCAAGCATCTACCTTGGGAATTCATGATGACACAGCTCCCGTTTATGATTCAGATGGTCCCTCTGAGGTACACCCACATTTCGATAATAATGATATATATTGTATGTCTAATCAGGAGGAAGAGTATACTGAGATACTTGAGCCCTATAATGAGACACACAGGGATCAAACGAATAATAGTAATATTATTTCGAATGAGCCCAGTGTGGACCTTAGTGTAGATCAAGTCACCCATCCTACAACCCTTCTTGACGAAACGCAAGCGTATTATAAATCATTATTTGATAAGCTTGCTAAGGATGTTGCTCATGCGAATGTGGTTAATAATAAGTTTAGAGAAACTAATGCCAAATTGACCACTGAGCTTGCGGGTTATAAGGAAAGGGAGAAAAGTTTTGACATTCTTCATGCTAAAATTAAAGAACTTGAAAAACCTCATGCTACATCAGTTTACCAAGAAAATGCACCACTAAGAAACTACATGCCTTACATTTAAGTAGTGCCAAGAAGATAAGCGATCTGAATGATGAAATCACCTCTCTTAATAAACAGCTTTTAAATGAACAATCTATTATTTCTGATCTAAAAGAAGAAAGAAAAAAGCTGAAACATGATTTCAAAATTAGAGAAGATGAGATTCTTGAGGATATTTGCAATGCTGAAGATAAGATTAGGGAATTAGACAACCTGTTGATAAAACGTGGTCAATCTATGCAAACTATTAACATGCTTTCCCCTAAAGTGAATGAAATGTATCACACCCGTTACAAATTGGCGTTAGGTTGTCCTCTTCCCCCCAATACCAAACATCTTAAGCATGCTCAAGCCACCCAACAAAGCTTATATAATGGTAATGTGCTTCTTAATAAGCATGATTGTTAGCCTCAAAATATTGAGCCAAACAAGAATGCTCGGTCATATGTTTATTATGTATCGTATTTTAGAACGTTGTAATAGGTAGTATATTAGTCGTGTTATTACGGGCTTAACTTTAAGCTAAGGTTCATTAATAAGTAACCAAAGCCCAAAAGGAAAGCCCGGCCCATGATCATATAGCCCATTAAGCTACATGTAAGCAAGGCTATATAAACCTCACCTTGCATGTAAGGAGAGGTTGGTTGGTTATTTCATTTTCTCTAATCTAATATTCCACAAGTTTCACCAACCATTTTTCTCTCTACTTTCTCTCACTACTTTCTCTCTCTAGAATTCTTCTCATATCTTCCTTTCTTTCTTTAATTCGTGTAGTATAACATCACATATTAGGGACAACAATTGGTATCAATCGCCACGGGGTAGTTTTGTGATTGATTGTTGTTATTATATTTGATACGTATGATTTAATCTATAAATCATCACGAATTCAAATTCTTTTTGTGTTTTTCGTGTTCTTCATCTTGCTACAAATCTTCTATATACTTGTTGTAGAGATTTGGTTGTTTTGGTTTGGTTAAAAACACGATCTTGTTGCCTAAAAGTTGCTAAATTTGTTGCCTAAAAGTTGCTAAAATCGTTGCCTAAAAAGTTGGAAAAAAGTCCCTTATTGCGACAGCTTGAATTTCGGAAAAGGAGAGTACGATTTCGATCGCAATAACCCTAGGGTTTTACTTTGCGATCAGTATTGCGATAGACCCTTATTCCGATCTGAACATTCCGATCGTTATTGCGATCTGGATTGCGACGGATTTAAGGCAATCTTGAAACGTTACTCTGCCCACATTGCGACAGCCACATTCCGATCTGGGATTTCGATAAGTACACATTGCGATCTGAATATTCCGATCTGGAATTTCGATAGGTACACATTCCGATCTGGGATTTCGACAGGTGCACATTACGATCTGAACATTCCGATCTAAGGATTCCGACAGGTGCACATTGCGATCAAATGGACATTCCGATCTAAGCAACATTCCGATGGGCATTCCGATGGCACATTCCGATGGACATTCCGATGACTTGTTTAGCTAAATTTTGTTCGAGTATTTTTTCGACTTAGCCACCATCTAGACTATTTATTTTTTCCTAGACCATTTTTAGGCCATTTATGCTTCGATTTCAAATTTTGGCAATGCGAAAATTTTTTTGACCAAAAATTCAAATTTTCGGACCAAAATTCAAATTTTTAGGCCATTTTTAGGTTTTATTTTTGTCAAAATTTATCACTTTTCAAAAATTATCCCTATTAGTTTTTGGCTATTTCGGACTTGATTTCAAAATTTGGTAAGACAAAATTTTTCAGTTTACCGTTTTGTCGGACTGAGGAATTTACTGTCGGACTGGAAAAAATTGGAATTTTCGAAATTGCAACCACAAACCAATCACACCATAACTACTTAAGATCCGAAGTCACTTCATCAACTGAGACACCATCATCATGGAAACGAGCAATGCGTGTTCAGACAGAGAAGAACGAGAGATGCAACTACAAGAACAAGTCCTTAAACAACGTTGTATGCAAGCTTTCAGTGATCTTAAAACGAATCTAAAACGTCTGGAAAGAGAGACCTTCTCGTACAATCCTTTGTATATGCGTGCTTTTCATTCCTTTTTCGGAAATGATCATCGCACGTTCACTTATGACTTAAGAGACCACTTGAAGAATCTTGAGAATGAATTACTCAACAAAAACCTCCATGAGACAAATTCCAAGAAAGCCTTCAAAACACTCAGAACACCGTTTCAACCATTCTTTGCTTCAAAGCTATTCAAGAATCCCAATTTTGAGTCCGAAGTTCGAGATGCAAATCAACACTTCAAAGACTACACTACAATGGAAGCAAAATCATTCAGAGACTTGATTTTTGGAAACATGGAATCAATTGAAAGGCTTTTGGATGAACGCCTACTTCATGCAAAAGACATGATCAAGAAGATGAATGACAAAAGGCTGAAAATGCAAGAGTGCACGGTTGCAAAGATTCATGGAGTGGATACGAGTCCAGTTTCAACTGTAAGTAACAAGACAATATCGAGTCATGCAACTGACAGCTACAGAACAGGGAAAACAACGCATGGTGAGCAGAATGAACATAACAACTCTGGGAAAGACAACAACAGCTCTGACAAACAACACATCGACTCTGAGAATGTCATCAGCAATACACCTTCCTATGATAATGGTCCTGTTTACGATTCTGAGCCATTGGAAGAGGTACACAATGCTGAATTTAATGTGTTTGCCAATGCCAATACGCATGAGCATAGTGATCAAACAACAAACCTTATTGACACATGTATGACAGAAAAGGTTGATAGCAATACCACACCAAATTCATCAGACATGTGCAATAATGAGTTTGAGGATGATCAACATGCAAATGAGTATGATGATGAGGAGCGTGTCACGCTTGCTAATTTAATTGCTAGTTTACAAAAAGATGTCAATGAAACTAGAAAGAGTCAAAAGCAATTAAAGAAGGCAAACGCAGCGCTCACTCAAAACTTTGAAGAATGCAAAGCCGCTCTAATTAAATCTAATGAGACCCTTGAAAGTAATAGGGCTGAGCTTCTTCAAAAGACCAAAGAGCTTGAGAGGTACAAGGGCAGTACGTTAAAAAGTCAAAAGGACGATTTTGAAAACAAATATAATACAACTCTCGAGTTATTAGCCAAAGAAAAGCGGCAATATAATGTTTTCCTAATGGATGAACGTCAAAAAACATACCTTGCCAATACCAAAGTTAACGAACTTGAACAAAAGCTCTCTATGACCACTACTGATTCTGCTAAAATTCTTGAGGATAAGAAACAAGAGGTAGATGCGTTAAAACAAGACTTCCAAAGTAGATACGAGAAAGAAACTGAAAAAGTAACAAAATTAGAAGAACAAGTCGACTTTTTGAAGAACGTTGTTTATAAAACGCATGATTCTATTCAATCCGTAAGAATGCTAGCACCTCCATCGATGTTTAAGGGTCAAGCTAGCTTTGCAAGTCCTGAGTACCTTGCCAAAGCTCAAGCTGCGAACCCGTGTCTCTATCTTGATGAGACTGAAAGGACAGATCTTGATTGCCTGCCTGTTAGTGCCAATAGTGAAAAGACTGCCCTTTGGGATGATGATAGTCAACTACTTGTCAATAAGGAGTTTGTGAAACCATATAATTATGCTTATGAGAATAGTCTTTATGGTCTTTTCAACAAACAAACTCAGAAAACTCGTGAGGAAGTGTTTCTAGAATGCAAACAAAAGAGAATTCAATGGAAGAAAGCATTTGCCCCTAAGAAATCTAATGTTTACAAATACATAAACTACCTCCCTCTAGATGAATCTAAAAGCAAGAGTAGGAAAACATTAGGTATTCTTAAACACCACATAGATAATGTTAAATCTATTGTTGAAAGTGACTGGGCCAAACGTAAAAATGCTGAGTGGACACGTCCAATTCCTCAAGATATTACCTTGCTTGTGAAAGAACTCTTAATTCCTAACACGGTGTTGATTAAAGAAACTGTTCTTCAACTTGAGGAGTTCATTCGGACTGAAATGTTTGATGATTTAAAATACGTTGAATCTCTTGAGAAACACATTGATGATCTTCAAATGGAGAAGTCTGATTTCTCAGATGAATATGATTTACTCTTGCAAGAAAGTGTTTCTAAAGATGTTATGTGTGCTTATTTTACATCTTGTGCTGATATTGATGAATATTCTGAAGTTGCATGCCAATATCTTGATAAGAGCAAAGAATGTGAACGTCTTGAAATTGAGCTTTCGAAACGTAAAGAAAATGTTGACAAAAAGGCTTTTGAGTTACTTCAACACAAAACTGATTTCCTTCAAAAACATTGTCATTCTCTTGAACTTGCTTTACAAAAAGACGTTGGTAGTTTTCCACATGATAATAAATTGCAAGAAAAACTTTCCCAAACGTTTCGAGAAATGAATGAACAGAATTTGGAAATTCAAGGGTTGAAAGCTCAATTACAAGACAGGGACAGAGCGATAGCAGAGTTGCAGAAACTCGTTGCTAAAATGGGTGGGAAAATCATGGAACCTAAAGTTGTGAAACCTGTTGTTCGACAACCCAATGCCTACAAGGATCCAAAGCCGTCTATCTTAGGAAAACCGACTCCGTTCTCCAATTCTTCTCATATGAAATCTAGGTTACCCCCTAAGACTTATGTGCAACCAAGTGTTCCAAAACCATCCATATCACCCTATGTTCCTCCATTTAGAAAGCATACTGTTGCTAAACCCAACCATGAGAATGCACCTAGCACTTCTAGGACTCCTCCAAAACGTGTGACATTCACGTCCACAAAGGAATCTGTAGGTTCAAATGACCTCGTTCATACCCACAACTTAGAGGATGCGAAACAAAAAGGGAAGATTCAGAAAGACAAACCAGTGTATGAAAAACCTAGTTCACCAAATCCCGCTAAAGTTCCACACACTCCTAATGGTAGTCAACCAAAACCTAGGATCCCTCTTCAACAATCTAGGAATTGGAAACCATCCATGAATAGTCGTGTTTCAAACACTACGCCTGAACGATTTGGAAAACAAAGGAATACAAGTACTTTCGTGAATCCCAAATTCCCTGTATGTCCCACTTGCAAAAAGGGCATTCAAAATGGAAATCATGACCATTGCATTTTGCAATACCTCTATGAGGTCAAATCTCGTTCCTTTGAACGGAGATCGAATACAGAATCCCATAAGACAACAAGGAGATACAAACCCGTCGTAAAGAAAAGCAACCACACCAAATCTGAAACGTGGATTCAAAAAGGACATAGTTTCTCTCCAAAGAAGTCTTCCGCTGTGCAAGAGAAAGCTACTCCTAAATCTAGTCTTCAGTGGAAACCAACGGGTCGGATCTTCACAGAAGTTGGTCTTAAGTGGATTCCAATAGAGAAGAGTGATGACACCTGCACCAGCACTAATGCTACTGTTCTACACGCTGAAAAGGAATTTGTTACTCCTAATTCTAGTATTTGTGCAAATTCTTCTTCTGTGATTGCAGGTACAACAGCGGATTCTGAACCCACTTCTCCTTCTTCAAAGGGTTCCAATTCTATACATTCTATATCACCTTCTTCTGCTGTACAAAAGTCTATTTTGGATTATTTTCGAAAAACTTGAGAAAACATAAAAATATAATAAAATGTAAATATCCATAGAAAAACAAAATAAAAAAAAAAATGGAAAAACTTTCAAAAGACCAAAAATATTCTTCTCGACATGTCTTTCAGTATCGATAATATGGACGTGCCTAGAAATGTCGCTCAATAACGACACGGGTGTGTACATAAAGCTCGAATGAAAGTTGTAAATATTTTTCAAAACATGTCATTTCTTCTTTTAATAAAGGAAATTGTCTATTTTGGACAATATTTCCAAACAACAGGTAGAGCAATCTATCACGGGTTGAGCTTGTCACAAAACATTCAACGTTTTGAGCTCAACACAATGGCTTGTAATCACTTTCAGATTGCAACCCGAAACTATATTCACGGGGGAGTGTACGATTTCGTGCTCTTACCCTCAGCAAAAGAAGAGAAATCTTCTTACACTTGAGTGGATTCGTCAAGACATTCAAAGTCTATGAACTCAAGTTTATGCTTAAGAAAAACCTCTTCGACAAAAAGAAATAGGATTTTTCAAAAAGCGTTGAACACAATTTTTTCAAGAATTTCTCAATGATTATTCAAAATCTTTCAAAAATTGTGTGTTCAACAACTCCCATCCTCAAAAAGCGAAATGTGGATCATATCCTCACAATGACAATTCAAATGGATCAATTTTTGAGGGGGAGCATTTTAAACTTCATGCAAAAGATTAACACATCTTTCTCCCGGAGATTTCAAGACTATTTTTCAAAATATATTTTAATCAAATTTGGTATCTCTAATATCAAAAGATTTTATATATTAGAGATAGGGGGAGAAAATGTGATTAAAATGTGATCTAATATAAGACTCAAGCACTTTCACTCTTACCTACATGTGCGAAACACTTTCGATTATCGATGCACATGTGAAGGGGGAGCATTTCTGAAACGACAAAACTAGCAAGGTGTTAAATGTTTTTCAAACACTTTGTTAGAATTTAAAGTGGTTTTCATGGTTACGATCAAATACCCACAACATCTTTAATTCACGACGTTATTGGTGTCAAAAGGGTGGTTAGGTTTAAGTCCTATGATCCAACCAGAACCGGAGGGATCTTCCCAGGGACAATCCAATAGATTATTAGAAGTCCTTAGGAAAGGTGGAGTAGAATGTGAACGTAGCTGAATGCCGACTAAGTACTGATGCTAGCACTGGAACAATCACAACAAGGTGCTAGTAATGATGTCTTGGTAAGCATTGAAGGGGTTGAAGAATGAAAAAGAAATGTAAGGATAAAGGGTGTAAAGAAAGAAGCCCTCCATACAACTTAGGCAGAAACCGGGTCAACTCATCATGAAGACAAACTCATCATGGACCCAGTGATGTGAAGCACAACCCTTTCCTAGCTACTCAGGCTTCTCTCAAAAGAAGTTTGTTTTATTGTCACGGAGATCAACACGATTTCTATTGACTTTCTCACTTCGAGATAGTTGATATTGAATAGGTGGCATCTGCTCCAGCCTCCGACCACTAAAAGTGCACAAATAGAGTCTAGAGCCAAGAGATCAATCAAATCTCGTTAGGACACACGGATGAAGATCAACAGAGTCCTACGCTATATCCTTGCGATATTGCTAGAACACTCAGAGTGATACTACTTAGTATTCACAATGATGAGTGGAAATCCTTCCAGTGTTAACATCAAACAGCACTGCGGTAGGTCATATGCAAGATTCTTTATGAATTGAACATATGTAAAACTGAAAAGCAACAGTGGTTTGATTCTGAATTGATTCAAACTCGTTTCAGGTTTCTACGCAATATCTTTATGGTCTTGCCAGAACATTCAGAGTGATATTCATTAATATCCACAGTGACGAATGGAAATCCTTCTAGCGTCAACATCAAACAGCGCTACGGTAGGTGACTTGTGAGATTCTTATGAATCAAACTTGTGTCAACTAGAAAGCAACAATGGTAAGATTCTTTAAGAATCAAACTTGTTCCAGGAATTTGAATTGACGACTTTAATCAAGCGGATGTTTATCCAATTGATTCACTCTTTATGTTCGCAGTCTTGCTTTGAGACGGTCGAGTAAAGAGAACGGCTAGTACAGCCGCGAAACCCTGTCAAGGAGATTCTTAATTGAATCTACCTGATCACAGGTACGGTATTTAATATCGTATAACGGTCTTCACCGACCGGAGGTAAAACGCTACCGATTTAGGACGAATGTCAAAGCCATTCTGTCCGTGTCTATGTTTTGTCTCGAGAAGGTGGCGTCACGGTGTACACAACAAAGTCAATGATTCAGAAACCACATACTCATGCCTAAAGACATATTCAACAATTAATAGTGTGAGCATGTGGATGAAGACACAAGATCGCAAGATGACAAAGACAAGTCAAGGATGATTTGAAGATCTCAAGCTTAAAGACAAAGTCGAAAGACAATGACAAAGGCTCAAAGATCACAACATGAAGGAACAAGGCTACGATTACACGTTCAAGACTCATTTATGGCGAGATTAGTAATCTCTACAAATTTCCTAAATGACCAAGGTTTATGACCTCTCATTGGGGGAGATTGTTAGCCTCAAAATATTGAGCCAAACAAGAATGCTCGGTCATATGTTTATTATGTATCGTATTTTAGAACGTTGTAATAGGTAGTATATTAGTCGTGTTATTACGGGCTTAACTTTAAGCTAAGGTTCATTAATAAGTAACCAAAGCCCAAAAGGAAAGCCCGGCCCATGATCATATAGCCCATTAAGCTACATGTAAGCAAGGCTATATAAACCTCACCTTGCATGTAAGGAGAGGTTGGTTGGTTATTTCATTTTCTCTAATCTAATATTCCACAAGTTTCACCAACCATTTTTCTCTCTACTTTCTCTCACTACTTTCTCTCTATAGAATTCTTCTCATATCTTCCTTTCTTTCTTTAATTCGTGTAGTATAACATCACATATTAGGGACAACAATGATCCTCCTAGTGTGCATGATTCTGTGGAAACAGTTGAACTTGCTGTAGAGACTCGTTTAAGAATGCAAAAGCTTAATAAAGAAGTCACACCCATTTATTATCCGAAAGTTAATCCTCCAACACATTTTGTTCGTTCTAAAACGAGTACTGAAATACTTTTGATACCGAGTGAGGATTTGTAATACTCGGCTTTTGGCTAAGTATAAAAATAATTTCGTTCCGAATCCTTTCGAATTGAAAACCGGTCTAAAGTGCGACTCAATCGTCTTTTGGTGAACAAGAGAACGGTTTGGTTTTGTTTATCTAATTTTAACTAATAGCAAGTAATTAAAGTGTCGTTGAGTAAAGTAGAAGTTTAAAGATTAAACTAAATGAAACGAGTAAAAATCTAATGCTTGAAGACGTAAAGGCAATATAAGAAAAATACTAGAACACTAAATAAAACTAACACTTAAAAAATAATAAACTAAACAAGCCCTAATCGGAATATAGGAGAAAGACACTAATCGGAATGTTACTCAACACCCACGATCGGAATGTGGCAAATAGCATCAATCGGAATAACTAATAAGGGGTCAATCGGAATGTATTCTGATCCTTTGATCGGAATGTTGCAAAATGGACTAGATCGGAATACAAGGAGGATACCAATCGGAATGTTATAAAAAGGAGATGGATCGGAATAAGTCAAGTCCCACAATCGGAATATCTGAATTTAAGGCCAATCGGAATAACAAACCCTAATCCGATCACAATGATCGGAATACGGGGCTGCTGATCGGAATGAGGTAAAACCCTTTTCCGATTTCACAATCGGAAAGAGGGGTGGAGCGTCTAGTCGGCATATTCCAATCGGAAAAGGGTTTAAACCCTTTCCGAAATCTATGGGATTCGGTTAAAAAGCCAAGAAATAAGCTATTATGATGAGCTTATTCCCAAAACTAGAACGAATCAAACAAAACCGGATCAAATAAGCACTTGTCACGACTTATCCAACTCGAAATAAGCAAACTTTTTAATCAAACAACAAAAAGGTGAACTTTTTAAGAAAACTTTTTATAAGTGAATAAGCTAATCATAAAAATAAGCCAATAAGCACAAGAATCTCAAAGCTTATTCGTATGAAAACTTTAGGATGATCAAAAGATTAACTTTTTAAGCACGAAATCATTAAGAACAACACGGATCTATTTAAATTCGTACCAAAATCAATCTAATAATCAAAGAAAGGTAGAATGAGATTAAGGATTAAAAGCTTAAATAGAACTTTGATTAATGAAAATAAGCAATACAAAGTGTTTAATCTTGAAAGATTAAAAGAAAAGATAAAGTTTAGTGAGAGAAAGTTTAAGACTTTCTCTCTCTAAAAACTAGAAAGAAAAGTGAAAAAATGAAAAACTAAAAATTAAAGACTAACTCCTTCCTAATGACTATTAGGAGGGTATTTATAGGGAAGGTGGAAGGAGTGCATGTGTTGCATCTTCTTTCTTTCTTTCTTCACGTCTTCTCGACTCGACTTTAATTCTTTGTCTTTTCTCGATGTCGTCTCGGGATTTGAACTTGTCTTGATAATTTTCTTCTTTAATTTAGACTTGAGTTCTTCGACTTCATTAAACTTCCGTCTTTAGAATTTTTCTTTGATAAATCTTCAGAATAGGCCTTGGACTTCCGTTCTTTTTTCACCCTTGATCTTTTGACTTCATCTTTTCCCGTTTTCTTCGATAAAAGCCCGTGAAAGCCCGTGTTTTGTTCCTTTTTCATATTTTGGTCCTAAAACATAATAAAAACACAAACTACGCATAATTCCGACTTTTACGACATAAATCACACGTTTTGGTCTTGTTATTATTGGAAATAAGTGGTAAAAGGATAAGTGTTTTCACACTTATTAAATCCCCTACACTTGACCATTGCAATGCCCTCATGCAATGCATTAATTTTAAAGCACGGTTTACATTTTCCATCATAAATAACCCACCTTGGCCTTTATTAAATACTAAACATAAAAAGATAAAAACAAGTAAAGAAATTAAAAACTTACATTGGTTTAGGCAGCCATGAACGTTTATCATCCTCAAGTTTCACGTTCCCCATACCAAGCTTAAAAACGAGATCATTGTTATTATAAGTTAGCAAACTAACACGAACTCATGTGGGCCAATTATTCACTTAGACTCCCTTATTCCTAGGTGTATCTCTTATATTTTATTTTTGTCTTGAATGATCACGAGGATGCATTGCTTGACTTATTTCGATAGTTATTTAGGCCGAAAATAAAGTGAACGATTTAATCAATAGTTAGCTAAAGGACCAAATCTTTTAAAACTGCTTCTCGGGACCTCATAAAGTTCATATATTGGCATAACTCGCTTCATGATTTGAGACCTTTCTCGGACCGATATTTGGCAGCGACTTCATACTTCAAATCTTTGAGAGACGTTCTTGAAATAATGGTCATCTATTCATAATAGGAATTTCTTCACTTGAACTTTTGAGAGATTCTTCATATTAGGACCACGACTTCTTCATTTTTCTCCAATCTTTATTTTGGACTTTAATATACAACGATCCGCCTCCTTTTAGGACTTGGATCTATTTATCCTCATACCTTGTTAGGGTATTTTTGGATAGACTTCTCCATGATCTTTAGGGGAGTATTTGCTTTTCGTCGTGTATCTCGATCCTTCATATCGATTTTCGATAAATGATTCTTCACATCACTTTTGGATCTTTAGCAACAAAATGTAGCCCTCATGCCTTGTTAGGGCCTTTTCGGACTCGCCAATCTTCGCATCCCGCTTCAATAAGTTATGCCTTGGCTATGAACTCTAATCCGTACCGAGCAACTTTTAAACAATCTGGGGCTAGAAGCTAAGTAACCTTTTAAATCGTACAACCTTATTTATTGCAGATAAATTTATTAACAAGCGATGGGAGAATAGGCTTATAATTAACTCACATAAATTCACGAAAGAATACCAAACTTATAATTGGCTCTATCATCTCTCGTTCTCCACAGTTTAAAATCTCAAGGAATGAGACTCGTGGATGATTAGCCTATTAAATCAAAGTTTTGGGTTTTCGAGTCATCTATAGGATCTTGCAAATTCTTAGACTTTTTCAAGTTTAGAAATTGCATTTTAAAGTTCCCTTGATAAACAACTCTCTAGGATCAATTATAGGAACTTGCGAAAAGTTCTAGTTCATAACTCGTGAGAGTTAAGACTTTCGCGTTTTAAAGCTCCCTATATAAAAGCCTAGCAAAACTCGACTTAAACACGTTAAGGATACTAGCTAGAGTAAACTTAGATAAGTAAACTCGGGTTGAGTCAAAAATGTTCACGACTAAGAAAAATTTAAAACCACTTTATTTAAGCAAGGAAAGGAAATAAACATAACAAAGGGAAATACAACTATACAACTAGGCCAAAATAGATTAAAAATTTTGAAAAATGTCGAAAAATCAAATTTTCCGGTTAAAATAAGGGCAAATTCATGGAAACGACCACTTACTTCGATAGAAGTCCCCCCTACACTTGAGATAAACATTGTCCGCAATGTTTAAGCATGTGGGAGTGAACTCCCCTACACTTAGGACATTGTGCACTTTGTTTAAATCTTGCTAAGGAAAGGACAACTATAGTGAGTTCAATGTGAACATATAAAATATGAAATATTGAATCACAAGAGTTTAGGATAGAACCGGGAAGATGGGAACACGGTATCACGGTTCGTCAAAAGTCATCAAGGTGGATCTTTGAAGCGTGAATCCCTGCATAAGATAAGGAACAAGACAACAAACACATACGGGGCTCCCCCTACACTTATTATGAAAGCAGTAAAGGATAGATCATGGGTTGCCTCCCGAGAAGCGCTTGTTTTTGTTCACCGAGTCACGAGCCTGACTCGACCCAATTTAGTTCATGGGAAACGTGGTGAGGGATGGAATCATCTCATGAGAGATGTCCTCACCAAAGTACAGCTTCAGACGCTGGCCATTCACCTTGAAATTGGGCCCATTTGGCTGAGAAAGCTCAATGGTCCCATATGGAAAGACTTTGGCGACGGTGAATGGACCAGACCAGCGGCTCTTCAACTTGCCAGAGAAGATCTTCAACCGAGAGTTAAAAAGTAAGACTTGATCACCAACGTGGAACTCTCAGTTCTTGATTTTTGTGTCGTGAATGATCTTCGTCTTCTCCTTGTAGATCAGTGAATTCTCGTAAGCTTCATTCCTCAGTTCGTTGAGCTCGTTGAGTTGAATCTTGCGATGATCACCGGCTTTGTTGATGTCGAAGTTAGCCCACTTCAAGGCCCAGTGCGCCTTATGTTCCAGCTCGATGGGGAGGTGGCATGCTTTCCCGTACACAAGACGATAAGGCGTACAACCGATCGGGGTCTTATAAGCAGTACGGAAAGCCCACAGAGCATCATCTAACTTATCGGCCCACGTGGCGCGATGCTCTCCCACAGTACGCTCCAGAATTCGCTTCAATCCACGGTTGGAAATCTCGGCTTGCCAATTGGTTTGGGGATGATAGGCGGTGGAAAGACGGTGATTGACACCATACTTAGCCATGACTCTTGCAAATTGATCGTTGCAAAAATGAGTCCCGCGGTCACTGATAATAGCACGAGGAACGCCGAATCGAGCGAAAAGCTGCTTTAAAAAGTTCACAACCACCCTCGCATCGTTCGTAGGGAGAGACTTAGCTTCAACCCATTTAGAAACGTAGTCAACGGCTACGAGGATGTACTTGTTCCCTTTGGAGGATGGAAATGGCCCCATAAAGTCGATGCCCCATACGTCAAAGATTTCACATTCCTGTATGAAATTTTGAGGCATCTCATCTTTATGTGTGATCTTGCCTTGGCGTTGGCAAGCATCACAATGCTTAACCATTTTGTGAGCGTCACGATAAATGGTGGGCCAATAGAATCCAGAATCAAACACTTTCTTAGCGGTATAGTTGGGACCAAAGTGACCACCAGTAGGTCCTTTATGGCAAGCCTGAAGAATGTCAAAAGCTGCCGGTCCATCAACACAACGACGAATGATCAGATCAGCACATTGTTTGAATAGAAAAGGGTCATCCCAAAAGAAAGTCTTAACATCATTCAAGAACTTCTTCTTTTGTTGGGATGTTAACCCTTTGATGAGAACTCCACCCGCTAAGTAGTTTGCAATGTCGGCAAACCACGGGGTGTCATCAAGATTGAGAGTTATAGACATTAAGGTCTCAAGAGGAAAAGAGTCATTGATCTCTTTGTTCGGATGATCCCCTTGATATGGATCCTCAAGTCGACTCAGATGATCCGCGGCTAGGTTTTCAGCACCCTTCTTGTCACGAATTTCAATGTTGAATTCTTGAAGGAGTAAAACCCAGCGAAGAAGTCTTGGCTTAGAGTCGTGCTTAGTCATCAAGTACTTCAACGCGGAATGGTCCGTGTATACGATGGTGGTGGATAAAACAAGATAGGGGCGAAACTTTTCAAAAGCATAGACAACAGCTAAAAGCTCTTTTTCGGTTGTCGTATAATGCAATTGAGCCCCTGTCATTGTTTTGCTAGCATAGTGGATTGGTTGGAAGTGTTTATTCACTCGTTGGCCCAAAACCGCACCAATAGCAAAGTCGCTAGCATCGCACATCAATTCAAAAGGCAGCTCCCAATTAGGGGTAACCAAGACCGGTGCCTTAGTTAGCTTATCCTTAAGAAGATTGAAGGCTTCGAGACACTCTTTAGAAAAGATAAAAGGAGTATATTTTTCCAAGAGGTGGGTCATCGGGCGAGCGATTTTAGAAAAATCCTGAATGAATCGACGATAGAAGCCCGCATGACCCAGAAAACTTCTCACACCCTTCACGGTTGAAGGTGGAGGTAATTTGGCTATGACATCTACTTTAGCACGGTAGACTTCAAGACCGGCTTTAGAGATTTTGTGTCCTAGCACAATGCCTTCTTTTACCATAAAATGGCATTTTTCCCAATTCAGAACAAGGCGAGTGTCTTCGCACCGCTTAAGCATACGTTCCAAATTGGCAAGGCAAGAAGAGAAGGAATCACCAAAGACCGAGAAATCATCCATGAAGACTTCCATGGTTTGCTCAACCATGTCATGGAAGATAGCCAACATGCACCTTTGAAAAGTCCCGGGGGCATTGCATAAGCCAAAAGGCATCCTTTGGTAAGCAAATGTGCCATAGGGACAAGTGAATGTTGTCTTCTCTTGATCTAGGGGATCGATGGGTATTTGGAAATAACCTGAAAATCCATCAAGAAAGCAGTAATATTCATTACCCGCTAATCGTTCAAGCATTTGGTCCATAAAAGGTAGAGGGAAACGATCCTTTCTCGTGGCATCATTGAGTTTGCGGTAGTCTATACAAACTCTCCACCCAGTAACGAGACGGGTAGGAATCAACTCATTGTGTTGATTGGGCACAACGGTGATTCCGCCTTTCTTAGGCACACAATGGACTGGACTAACCCATGGTGAATCCGAAATAGGATAAATCATACCCGCATCAAGAAGTTTGATAACCTCTTTTTTGATGACTTCATGGATTTTAGGATTCACCCTTCGTTGGTTTTGAATTATGGGCTTAAAGTCGTCCTCCATGAGAATTTTATGTGTGCAAAAGTAAGGATCAATTCCACGAATGTCGGAGATTTTCCAAGCGTTAGCTCTTTTATGCTTCTTCAACACGGCGATGAGTCGGGATTTTTCTTCTTCTTTCAGGTCCTTTGCAATGATGACTGGTAACTTCTTGTTGTCTTCAAGGAAAACGTACTCTAGATGAGGAGGTAGGTCTTTAAGCTCAAGAGTAGGAGGATCCTCAATAGATGGTGTAACTAACGATGGATCATCATTAGTCACCTCTTTAGGAGAAGGAGGAGAAAACGGGTCCTCATTGAGAAGTCTCTCAATAGTACGAATGTCTTCATCCCAATCGGTAGACGAATTATCATACTTAATATCGAGAGGACCCAAGCTAGCTTCGAAATCATCCAAGTCACTTTCTCCAAAAGGAGTCAATGCTGGAGCAATTGAGGAAACAGTCTCAACATTGGGTAGAGAAGAAAGAGTACTTTTGCAAGCATCATGAAAATGTTCTTCACAAGCTTCATCGAGAACATCAATAGCATTAACACTCTCATATGAATAAGGTTGCTTAGAAATCTTACCCATGTTGAAGACAATTTTATCGTCACCAACTCTCATGATTATTTCGCCCATGGCTACATCAATGAGAGTGCGACCGGTCCTCAGGAAGGGACGTCCAACGATTAATGGAACACGAGGATCCATCTCGTAGTCAACGACAACAAAATCCGCCGGGAAGGTGAATTTGTCGACGCCAACAAAGACATCTTCGGCTATCCCCACTGGATAAGCAACCGTACGGTTAGCTAATTCCAAAGTCATTTTGGTGGGGACTAGCTCGGGGAGAGATAATTGCTTCCAAACACTTAAAGGCATTAAGTTTATACTAGCACCTAGATCGGCTAGGGACATGCAATTTTCTACTCCCGGGAAGTTGCAAGGAATCAAGAAGCGACCCGGATCACCAAGTTTGGTGGGCAATTGCCTTAAGAGAACGGCGGAGCAATTCTCGTTAAGGTGGGTCTGAGCAATGTCAAGAAGCTTTTCCTTATCACTTAGAAGATCTTTAAACATTTTCGCGTATTTGGGCATGTGAGCGAGAGCCTCGGCAAAGGAGATGTTAAAATTCAATTGTTTAAACATTTTTAGAAAGTTTGAAACTTGAATATCATCCTTGCTCTTTTGCTTCTCTTTCCTCAACCTTGAAGGATAAGGTATATCGGATGAAGAGGAAGGCTTTAGGGGAATAGGATCACTCACAACCACGGGTAGTGGGGAAATGGGGGTAGAAGGCAAAGGAGATGAGGAAAGTTGCTCTTTTTCCTTGTTCACAATCACGGGTGGAGGTGTAGGAAGCTCGGGTTCCATATAACCTTTTCCACTACGAGTGGTGATTGCTTTCATCTCTCCTCGTGGATTCGCAACGGTGTTACTCGGAAGAGTACCCGAGGAAGAGGGTTGATTACCTTGGATGAGCGAACCAATCATATCACGAAGGTTAACCGCTTGAGTATTGAAAGAGTCTCTCATGTTTGCATGAATTTCATTGCTGTGAATTGCCATGTCATTCCTTAGCTCGGCTCGAATATCGTTCCTTTGTTTCGCCATTTCGCCCTTCAAGTTGCGGACTTGACTCTGAAGATTCGTCACCATCTCCCGATTAGTCTTCATAAATGTTTCGACGTCTGGACTCACTGCCATCGGTTGATTGAGAGGTGGAGCTTGGTAAGCTTGAGAATTTCCTTGAGGTGGGTATGGGTTTCTTTGGGATTGATATTGATTGTTAGCACGAGGTTGGGATTGGTTGCAGTTTTGTTGTTGGTTTTGGTTTGCAGGAGGGAAACCGGGTGGGGCAAGATAGTTGTTGGAACGATAACTTAGCAAGCTACGGTCTCCTTGAGGACGAGCTTGATAGCCTCCCGTGGGATAAGTACCATATGTCGCGTTAACGTTTTTAGAAAAATTGCCTTGAGTAGAAGGACAATCATTGTAAGAATGAGGACCACCACATGTGTCACAAGAAATAACAACGGCTTTAGCTTGTTGAAAGTGGTTTGTGGCCATGGCCATGAAATTCTTGTTCATCTCAGCGAGTTGGCTAGAAATTTCAGTCATTTCGGGATTTGAAGTAGTAGACGAAACATTGACTCTCGAGTTAGATCTTGAGGATGCGGATGAATCCCAATTCTTATGGTGAGTAGTCATGTTTTCAATCAACTCTCTACATTCCTCCGGTCTCCTTTTCATAAAAGTACCACCGGCGGCGGCATTGATCGTGTCACGATCACGAAAAGTGAGACCATTGTAGAAAGTATCAATGAGAGTGACGGGGAGCATGTTGTGATTAGGACAGCGGTCGATCAAATCATTGTATCGTTCCCAAGCATCAAAGAGCGATTCATCATTGTCTTGCATGAATCCACTGATTTGGTTACGAAGGCTTGTAACCATGGATGGTGGGAAGTAGCGCGATAAAAAGCGTTGAGTCATGTCATTCCACGTATGAATAGAATTCTTAGGAAGACGGTCAAACCATTTTTCGGCATGGTGAGAAAGAGAGTGGGGAAATAGTTGAAGGCGAAGGTCATCCATAGAAACACCGGGGCACTTCATGCTTTGGGTGATGGTAATGAATTTGTCGAGGTGTTTGTTGGCATCATCATCCGGAATTCCGCGAAATGGGTTGGTTTGCACTTGTTGGATCATGTGATGCTTCAACGAAAACTCCTGAGCCGTGACGTGCATCGGCGCAATCGGGCCTCCGCGTCCGTTCATGGTGGGTTGACAACAATTCCTCCATTGTTCGTAAATCAGGTAGGGGGACATTGTTGTTGTTGTTGTTATTGGGTAGAGGTGGGTGGTTATTGTTGTTATTAACACCAGCCATATCTAAATCTTCACGAGTCTCGGGCTCAGAATAGTTCGAAGATCTAGTACGCATACACCTGCAGAAGAAAAATAAACACAAAGAGAATATCTATATAATATTTTTGGTGCAACACCTTTTGGAAAAGAATTGCTTTTATGATTTTTCAATGTTTTTGTATTTTTTGAAGAGTTTTATAATTTTTTTGGATTTTTGAAAAATTTTGAAAGCAAGGAAAATAACGTTCAAAGAACGGATCCCAAAATTCAATGCGTCTCTCACTAGAAACCGTTAATCTTAACGAAAAGAGCCGGCAGCGGCGCCATTTAATACTCGGCTTTTGGCTAAGTATAAAAATAATTTCGTTCCGAATCCTTTCGAATTGAAAACCGGTCTAAAGTGCGACTCAATCGTCTTTTGGTGAACAAGAGAATGGCTTGGTTTTGTTTATCTAATTTTAACTAATAGCAAGTAATTAAAGTGTCGTTGAGTAAAGTAGAAGTTTAAAGATTAAACTAAATGAAACGAGTAAAAATCTAATGCTTGAAGACGTAAAGGCAATATAAGAAAAATACTAGAACACTAAATAAAACTAACACTTAAAAAATAATAAACTAAAAAAGCCCTAATCGGAATATAGGAGAAAGACACTAATCGGAATGTTACTCAACACCCACGATCGGAATGTGGCAAATAGCATCAATCAGAATAACCAATAAGGGGTCAATCGGAATGTATTTCGATCCTTTGATCGGAATGTTGCAAAATGGACTAGATCGGAATACAAGGAGGATACCAATCGGAATGTTATAAAAAGGAGATGGATCGGAATAAGTCAAGTCCCACAATCGGAATATCAGAATTTAAGGCCAATCGGAATAACAAACCCTAATCCGATCACAATGATCGGAATACGGGGCTGCTGATCGGAATGAGGTAAAACCCTTTTCCGATTTCACAATCGGAAAGAGGGGTGGAGCGTCTAGTCGGAATATTCCAATCGGAAAGGGGTTTAAACCCTTTCCGAAATCTATGGGATTCAGTTAAAAAGCCAAGAAATAAGCTATTATGATGAGCTTATTCCCAAAACTAGAACGAATCAAACAAAACCGGATCAAATAAGCACTTGTCACGACTTATCCAACTCGAAATAAGCAAACTTTTTAATCAAACAACAAAAAGGTGAACTTTTTAAGAAAACTTTTTATAAGTGAATAAGCTAATCATAAAAATAAGCCAATAAGCACAAGAATCTCAAAGCTTATTCGTATGAAAACTTTAGTATGATCAAAAGATTAACTTTTTAAGCACGAAATCATTAAGAACAACACGGATCTATTTAAATTCGTACCAAAATCAATCTAATAATCAAAGAAAGGTAGAATGAGATTAAGGATTAAAAGCTTAAATAGAACTTTGATTAATGAAAATAAGCAATACAAAGTGTTTAATCTTGAAAGATTAAAAGAAAAGATAAAGTTAAGTGAGAGAAAGTTTAAGACTTTCTCTCTCTGAAAACTAGAAAGAAAAGTGAAAAAATGAAAAACTAAAAATTAAAGACTAACTCCTTCCTAATGACTATTAGGAGGGTATTTATAGGGAAGGTGGAAGGAGTGCATGTGTTGCATCTTCTTTCTTTCTTTCTTCACGTCTTCTCGACTCGACTTTAATTCTTTGTCTTTTCTCGATGTCGTCTCGGGATTTGAACTTGTCTTGATAATTTTCTTCTTTAATTTAGACTTGAGTTCTTCGACTTCATTAAACTTCCGTCTTTAGACTTTTTCTTTGATAAATCTTCAGAATAGGCCTTGGACTTCCGTTCTTTTTGCACCCTTGATCTTTTGACTTCATCTTTTCCCGTTTTCTTCGATAAAAGCCCGTGAAAGCCCGTGTTTTCTTCCTTTTTCATATTTTGGTCCTAAAACATAATAAAAACACAAACCACGCATAATTCCGACTTTTACGACATAAATCACACGTTTTGGTCTTGTTATTATTGGAAATAAGTGGTAAAAGGATAAGTGTTTTCACACTTATTAATTTGTCGGATGACCCTCCTAAACCGAGTGTTGCACGACGATATCTAAACGAGGTCAAAGATAATTTTTTCATTCTTAAACGTGTTGTTAATTCCAAAATTACTGGAGGAAATTTTACTTCACCCGTTCAGATTGAGGTTCAAAAAGTCCTTCAAAACGATAAAACGCTTTTCTAAAAGAAGCAGCCAACTTTGTTGAAGACTTTAAATCTTTAACGAAGGAGGATGATGAATCTCTTGATAAAATTAAAGTTTTGGAAAACAATCTTGAACATCTCTCTAAAGCAAGTAATAGTGTTGATAGTTGCGTTAGATACCTCTGTGTCGGATAACGAAACCCTCCAAGCTGAGCTTGAACGTACGAAAGAGAAAATGGAATCTTATGTCATTAAAAAGGATAAATAATTCACCGATCTTTGGAAAAAATTTGTCAAAAAATGCGATGAATGCAATTATGACAAAATTTCGTACGATAAACCTCACAAAGAAATGCAACAAACAATCGAACGGTTGCAGGCTCAGTGGTTTGAGGGTAAGAATTTAGATTCTTCGGGGTTAGATAATCCTAGTGATGGGAATGTTCAAAAGCTTAAGGCTAAGATTGCAGATTTAGAATATGAAGTTGTTTCGTATAAGCGGGCTGTAGAACACTGATAGGTGTGAAAACACCCATCTTTTTACCACTTAATTACAATTAAAACGAAACCGTGACGTGTATTTCATGTCGTAAATGTCGGAATTATGCGTGGTTTGTGTTCTTGTTGTGACTTAGGAACAAATTATGAAAAAGGAAGAAAACACGGGCTTTCACGGGCTTTTATCGAAGAAAAAGACAAAAGACGAAGTCAAAAGATCAAGGGTGCAAAAAGAACGGAAGTCCAAGGCCTATTCTGAAGATTTATCGAAGAAAAAGTCTAAAGACGGAAGTTTAATAAAGCCGAAGAACTCAAGTCTAATTTATGAAGAAATTACAAGACGAGTTTAAATTAATCCCGAGACAAAGTCGAAAATGTTGAAGAATTTAGAAGAGGAAAAGACAAGAAAGAAAGAAAGAAAGAAGCTTCATACACTCCTTCCTCTCCTCCTCTCCTATAAATAGAGTCCTTCATTTTCATTTTATGTTGTTGGCTATTTTGACAAACTAGTCTTCCACCTTTTCATTACTTGCACTTTTAATTAATTACCTTGTCTTGCACCTTAAATTTGTAAGTTTAATCTTTACTTTTAATTGTTGAATCTTATTTTTATCAAGTTTTTATTATTAATCTCTCATTCTTCCTTTCTTTCTATGGTTTAATCTTTGCTTATGTTTATGGTTATGTTCTTGAGTTTTTATAGATTTGATTAAGTGGGTTTTGATTGATTTGGTTATTATTGTTAGTTTTATTGATTTGGTTTGATTTATTATTGATAGTTGATTATTAGTGGTTAGTCTGGTTTAATTTTTAGGTTGTTTATGGTTGATTTTGGTTAAATTTGTGCCTTGTTTTTCCCTATTTTTCGTTACTGTTTCATTGTGCCCAGAATTATTCCGAACCAGTTCTTATATTCCGAGTCAGCTTATTTATTCCGAGTGAGTGGTTTATTACGAGTCAGTATTTATTCCGCATGAACTAGTTTTTCTGAGTCAAGGTTTTATTCCGAGTCAAGCTATTTTTCCGCATGAGCATACTTTTTCCGAGTAGGTAGTTTTTTCCGAATCAAGCATTTTTCCGCATCAAGGTTTATTTTCCGAATGAACATTTATTCCGAGTAAGCCTTTTATTTCGCATGAAAGATTATTCCGCATGAACACTTTTATTCTGAGTAAACCACTTTTTCCGAATCAGTCCTTTTATTCCGCATCAAACCTTATTTTTCCGCATGAGCATTATTATTCCGAATGAGCAGGATATTCCGAATGAGTGATTTTTAGTTTTTCTAATTTTATAAATTAAGTTTTCAATTTAAGTTTTAATTTATTGTTTAGTTTTAATTCCCCCTTTATTATTTTAAATTGTTTCGTCATTATTATTAATTGTTTTTGTTAGCTTATTTTTATTATGTTTCACTTTTACCTTTTTAGTAGAATAGACAACGACAACTTTTTTTCTTATTCACCAAGAACGACTGAGTCGCATGTTAAACCAATAGTCAATTCGAATCGAGACGAGACGATATCAACTTTAATTCAAGACATACAAAATCTATGTATTAAAATGGCGCCGCTGCCGGCTCTTTTCGTAAAGATTAACGGTTTTCTGTGAGAGACGCGTTGTATTTTGGGATCCGTTCATTCGTGAACGTTATTTTCTTGCTTTAAAAATTTTCAAATCCAAATAATTAAAAATTTTCAAAAATTCAAAAACATCTAAAAATCATAAAAAGCATTTCTTTTTCAAAGTTTTGCGCCAAAAAGATTTTATTTTTATAAGTGTACATATATTCTCTATTTCTTTGGTATCTTTTTCTTTTGCTTTTGCAGGTGCATGCGCACTAGATCTTCAACTTATTCAGAGCCCGAGACTCGTGAAGATTTAGATATGGCTGGTGTACACAACAACAATAATCCACCCACCCCAACATGAATAACAACAATGTGCCCCCACCCGACCTTCGAACAATGGAGGAGCTTTGTCAACCAACGATGAATGGACGAGGAGGACCGATTGCGCCGATGCAAATCACGGCTCCGGAGTTTTCGTTGAAGCATCACGTGATCCAACAAGTTCAAAATACTTGTCCATTTCGCGGATTGCCGGATGATGATGCCAACAAGCACCTCGACAAATTCATTACCGTTACTCAAAGCATGAAGTTGTCCGGTGTTACTATGTATTTTCTTCCCCTTCAGCTATTTCCACACACTTTATCCCACCATGCCGAAAAATGGTTTGATCGTCACCCGAAGAATTCCATTCATACTTGGGACGACATGACTCAACGATTTTTGTCGCGCTACTTTCCACCATCCATGGTCACGAGCCTTCGGAATCAAATTAGTGGTTTCACGCAAGAACCCGATGATTAAACCGACCACTATATCTCAACCACAAGTCATCGATTTAAAAAGTGCTACTTCTAACAATCGTGTGTCTTCCTCTACAGGAATAAACAACTACTCTAAGAGCAGAAGGCCACATCCTACGTGCAATACAAGGAATGATAGGGTCCTTTTTGCCTCTAGAAGTAGTCGCCCCAAGATCAATAATGTGGAAGTAGAAGAACACCGTAGGAATTTACCGCTTTTTAATCATAATCAGAAACTTAATTCATCTGAATGTAATGACTTTAAGCTTGCTACTCGTAATGAAAAATCTGAAGTTATTTGTGCTATGTAATAAATGTTTCTTTACTTGTAGTCATGATGATTGTGGTTTGACTATGAATGGTTTGAATTATGGTGGATACACTCGAATTGACAAGCTTTCCATGAGTGAAAAACATAACACTCCTAAGGCTAAGGTGTATGTTCCAAAAAGTACGCACGTAGGGTCCTTATAAAGTCTTGCTAAGCCTAGTAGCCTTAGATTCACCTCTAAATGGTTGCCTACTAGTAGAAATTTTGACTGTAGTGGTAAAGTTATCGACACTAGTAGATCTCATACTGACAGTGAAATGTCGATATGTGATAAGGCTTAATTATCATATAACCCTACAGGAACCTATTTTATCGGTTGCCAAAAATGTTTCTTCTCTTATCATTGGCAGGCTGTTGAAATTTTTCTCTGGTGCGTGGATCGGGCTGTTCAAAACATATGACTGGGAATTTAAGCCTTCTCAAGAACTTTGTTTGGCGATGCATAGGCATTGTTCGATTTGGAAATGATCATGTTGCTGCAATTATAGGCTATGTTGCTGCAATCTCGGTTGGGCAATTCTGTGATTTAGATTTGGAGGTAGCCTTTAGAAGCCATACATGTTTCGTAAGGGATCTTGAAGAAATTGATTTGTTTAAAGGAAATCGTACCACCAACCTTTACACCATTGATCTTTTTCAAATGTCTGCCGCCTCTCAAATTTGTCTCATGGCCCGGGCCACTTCAGCAAAGTCATGGTTATGGCATCAAAGGTTATCTCATCTCAATTTCGATGCCATCACCCAACTCGCAAAAGATAATCTCGTTACCGGTCTTCCAAAGTTCAAATATACAAAAGACCATCTTTGTCCATCATGTGAGAAAGGCAAAAGTAAGAAGAAGCCTCACAAACCCAAACCTGTTCCAAACTCCACGAATAGGTTACATCTCCTACATATGGATTTGTGTGGCCCAATGAGAATCAAAAGCATTAATGGAAAACGGTATGTCCTTGTGATTGTAGACGATTATTCTCGTTACACATGGTTTCATTTTCTTGCATCAAAATATGAAGCCCCTGGTGTAATTATTAACATTTTGAAGAAAACATCAGTACTACTGCAAGCCCCTGTCATTATTGTATGAACGGATAATGGCACATAATTCACCAATCAACTACTAAAAGCTTACTTTGACGAAGTTGGGATTTCACATCAAACCTCGGTTGTAAGAACTAACGAGCAGAATAGAGTGGTGGAACGGAGGAATCGTACGCTTGTTGAAGCTGCTCGGACTATGCTTCTCTCCTCCAGTGCACCGTTATTTCTTTGGGCCGATGCCATTGCAACTACATGTTATACTCAAAACCGCTCCATTATTCACACCCGATTCAACAAAACACCTTATGAGATCATTAATGGAAGAGAACCGGATATATCGTTTCTACATGTCTTCGGTGCATTATGTTATCCGAAGAATGATCGTGAAGATATTGGTAAACTCGAACCTAAAGGTGATATTGGATTTTTCATTGGTTATTCTTCAACTGTGTGCTTACAGGGTTTATAATAGAAGGACAAGAAATTTAATGGAGACTATGAATGTTACCTTTGATGAACTCTCAGGTATGGCCTCTCAACATATAAGTTCACATCCCGAGCTTCAAGGTCAGACTTCTGGACATGTAAGTTCAGGACTCGCGCTTTAATATGTACCGTCAGCAATATCATCGCTACAACCCTCAGAACGAGATTTGGAAATCTTAATTGGGCCAATTTATGATGAATATATGGAGGGTCCTTCGTCACTTTGTGTTACTCAAAATGCCCCGGCTGCACCCGCTACGGTAGTTCAAGAACCTCCAATTGCATCTACACCAACGACATCTTCTTCTACACCATCTACGTCAACCTCAACCATATTGACTCCAAATATTCCAACCACCTCTCAGACTGCTGACGCGAATCAACAACATTCTCAGCAAATTCCTAATCATGTTCATCTTCAGAATGAAATAGTTTCTGAAAACGCAAACAATGCGATGCTCAACGAACATGAGTTTGTTAATCCATTTTTAGCTTCCACAAGTACCACTCAACCTTCAACACCATATGTGGATCCGTCAAGGTCGCACCAAGTTTCTCATACACTTCCACATGAACACAAATGGACCAAGGATCATCCTTTGGTTCAAGTGATTGGCAATCTCTCACGACCAGTCTCGACACGAAATCAGCTACGTACCGATGGCGATATGTGTATCTATGCACTATCGGTCAGCACAATGGAACCAGCAAATGTTAAAGAAGCAATGACCGACGCCTCATGGATTGAGTCTATGCAGGAAGAGCTCAATCAATTCATCCGGCTTGATGTATGGGAGTTAGTACCACGTTCGGGCAATATCGATCCCCTCACCCTGAAATGGTTATTCAAAAACAAGATGGATGAGGAGCAAACGGGCATTAGGAACAAAACTCGGTTAGTTGTGAGAGGTTATAAACAGCAGGAGGGAATTGATGTCGCAGAATGCTTCGCCCTGGTTGCTCGAATGGAAGCTATTAGGATTTTCTTGGCATACGCTGCACACAAATCGTTGACTGTGTACCAAATGGACATGAAGACGGATTTCTTGCATGGGCCGTTAAAAGAAGATGTGTACGTATGTCAACTTGAAGGTTTCATCAACACTGAACATCCAAGCCATGTCTACAAGTTGAAAAAGGTAATTTATGGTTTGAAACAAGCACCGAGGGCATGGTACGACGAATTATCATCATTTCCTCTCCAAAATCACTTCAGCAAAGGAACCATTGATCCAACGTTGTTTATCAAGCACTACGGCAACGACATCTTGGTGGCTCAGATCTATGTAGATGATATAATATTTGGCTCTACTAACCCAAAATATTATATATTATTTTCCGACCTTATGAAAAGCCGCTTCAAAATGTCGTTGATGGGGGAAATGACGTTTTTCCTTGGTCTCCAAGTTAACCAATCCCCCCGTGGTATTTTCATAAATCAGTCTAAATATGTGCTTGAAATTCTAAAGAAATTTGGAATAGACAACTATGATCCTATTGGTACTCCAATGGACACTAAACACAAGCTTGATTTAGATAACAAAGGGGCATTTGTAGATGCTAAAAAATACCAAAGTATGATCGGGTCCCTTATGTACTTAACCTCAAGCAGACCAGACATTGTACATGCTACTTGTTTATGTGCTCAGTATCAGGCTAAGCCAACCGAGAAGCACCTCAAGGAGGTTAAAAGGATATTTCGTTATCCGCGGGGAACCGTTCACATGGGTCTCTGGTATACGAAGGATTCTGCTTTTAATCTAACTGGTTTTTCAGATGCCGACCATGCAGGGTGTCATGATACATTCAAGAGCACCTCCGTTGGCGCACAATTCTTAGGCGAAAAGCTAGTGAGCTGGTCCTTAAGAAAGTAAGATTGTACGACATTGTCCACCACATAAGCAGAATATGTGTCTCTATCCGTGTGTAGTGCTCAAGTCCTTTGGATGAGAACACAACTCACGGATTATGGCTTTCACTTTAACAAAGTTCCTATTTATTGTGATTCACAATCAGCCATAGCCATATCTTGCAACCCGGTCCAACAATCCAAGACCAAGCACATCGTTGTCCGATTCTATTTCATAAAGGAGCACGTGGAAAGAGGAATGATCGAACTGTATTTTGTCAAGACAGACTACCAATTGGCCGACATCTTCACCAAAGCTCTTTCTCAAGACAGATTTGAATTCTTGGTCCGTCGACTTGGTATGCGGAGTTTCACTCCCGATGAGCTTGAATGTCTTGCACATTTGCAGTAACCTTGTATATATCTTTCAGAAAATCAAAATACAAAAATATAAAACCTATGAAAACAAAATAAAAAATGAGAAAATCTTTCAAAAATACCAAAAAATTATTCTCCGACATATCTCTCAGCATCGATAATATGGACGTACTTAGAAATGTCGCTCTATAACGACACGGGTATGTACATAAACTTCGAATGGGAGTTAAAATGTTTTCAAAACATGTCTTTTCTTTTTTCTTCTCATAATGGCTTATAGTCACATGTCAGACTATAACCCGGTCCCCAAAGAAAGGAAAGTCTATGACTTATCCTCCACAACGGGAAATTAATTTTTCTCGGTCATGGGCTTATATCAAAACATTCAAAGTTTTAAGCTCATGAACAAAATCGGGTTTTTGAGCATAATTTTTCAAAATTCTTTCAAAATTATGTGCTCATATACTCCCCTATTTTAATTGGAATTTTTTCGAGGGGGAGTATAAAGATTTCATAAACATAAAGTTCCAAATTTTCATGCTACATTATTCTTACTATGTTTTATCACTAGTTTTCAAAAATTTCAAACACTTGCAATTTTTGAGAGGGATAATAGTGATTAAAACATGATCAAAATGTTTCATTTTTGGATAAGATCTTTGATATAAGTGCTTTCTCTTCCTAATATGTGCAAAAACCTTTCCTTTTATGATGCACATATGTAGGGATGAGCATTTGGACCTGTAGAAACTAGAAGGGGGGGTTGAATAGTTTCTAGTCGGTTTATCTCCTAATTAAAATTCCTTTCAATTAGATGAGTGCTAAACTATCTTTTATTTGAAACCTAGTTATATAATGATTAGGTCCAACTCTAATGCATTAACAATGTGTAATAAGTATAATGGTAATGAATGAAAGTAATGAGTAAGGAAAGAAACAACCTAGTAGGAAGACACCAAGATTTATAGTGGTTCGGCGACGAAGCACATCCTCGTTCCTACTCCACTCCTCGAGTACACCTTACTCGAGATTTCCACTATATCCACAAGCTCCCTTCTTGGAGGAGAAAACCTTACAACGGCGTTTGCATTAGTTTCCGACACTAAGCTAAATGTCAAGACCTAATCATAGCTAGGACCAATCTACACAACGTCGCCTACTTCACCATTTTACGACACAAGGCTAGATGTCGAGTTCTAATCGAAAGCTAGAACCAATCTTCACAACGTTGCCTACTTCACCATTTAACGACACAAGGCTAGATGTTGAGTTCTAATCGAAAGCTAGAACCAATCTTCACGACTCTTCACTTTGAAGCTAAGTGAGAACTTCACACAACACAACTACTAATCACTTTAAAGTTTAGTGAGAACTTACAAGACACACCACATCACTTTAGAGTTTAGTGAGAACTCACAAGACACAACCACATCACTTTAGAGTTTAGTGAGAACTACCTAGACACAATCACATCACTTTAGATTTTAGTGAGAACTCACAAGACACAACCACATCACTTTAGAGTTTAGTGAGAACTACCAAGACATAACCAATTACAACTCAACTAAACATATCCAAGTACACACATGTAACTTGGATCTACACATTAAATCCAAGCACACACATGTGCAAAGGATTTACACAACTCTAATCCAAGTATTCACACACCTAGCTTGGATGAACACAACTAGTCCAAGTATTCACAAGTACATTGGATCTATACAAGACACATATAAACAAATGATGAACATGATAAGATCTTTAGGAGAGAATGATCTTCATCAAGGCTTCATCTTTCATCACAATTCATGTGTGTGAGTGATCTTCTCTTTGGACTTAGGAGATCAAAAGGATAATCATAAGTAAACATACTTAACACATTAAGTGATCATTTACAAATGATTAAGATTAGAAACAAGAAAGAAGACTGAAAAGATGTCCAAAAAGGGTTGATGAAAGTCAAGATTTGATTCACTATTTATAGGAGACAAGTTCCCAACGGCTACCTGGGCGCGGTTCCTTATCTGCCCAGGTGGTTCCTTATCGCTATGGAACCGCATAGGCACTTAAGGAACCGCGGAGTGTAGACTCCGCTCCTTTTTGTCCTTTAGTGAATTTGAAATATCTGAGGCTGTTTAAACCTTCAAAGGTTATTCTTATGGCATTTGGAATATGCCATATTCAATTTACATTTTCATTTTAATAAAACATTTTCTAAAAAATAAAGTTTATTAAAAATCTTTTGTCACATTAGACAAAAGTGAGTTTTAAGGCTAATCACTTTTATGATCACTAAGCATGATTAAGATATGTTAGTGTAATGATTATTACCTTGATGATCGTGTTTGTTAGATAATTCGTTTTGTGATTATATTTGACAATAAATGTCTTTGTAATTTGTCGTGATCAAAACTAAGAAAGATTAATTAGTGCTAACAATGTTTTTAGGCAATTGTTTTGCATTAAAAATCTCCCCCTTTTTGATTACGAAAAACTATAAACTCATTTACGTAAAATACAAAATTATCAAATTATTAACAAGTTTATCACTATCATTTCTCCCCCTTTGTCGAAGCAAAAAGGGTAGCACAAGTCTTTGAAGGAGCAAAGAACCGGACTTTGCTAGTAGCTTTGGTGCTTACTCCCCCTTGCTTGGGGGCACCAAAAGAGTGAGCTAAAGTGACATGCTACACAAAGGTTAGAAGAAAGAAAAGAAACACCAATGCATATATGAGCACTACCTACTAACTAATTTGAGAGGGAGAAGGAAAAGAAATCTCAAATTAGAAGCAAGTATTTGCTAAGTGTGTCCAAAGAGTGTGAGTTGACAACATCATAGTTCAATTGGTGGAATAAAAAGAAAAAGGAACATCCAAGCCAATAAAAAATGATATAAAATGTCAAAGGGTTAAAATTTAGAATTTATGGAATCACCCATAATAAATTGTAATTTTTAACCATGATCAACTCTTAAACAAATGTGTGAGAAAGAACTATTGGGATAGATAACACACATAACATTCATATTACACAAATATGAAATAACACATACGAAAATATTCATACACACAATATGAATATTTGAAATAAGAAAATATGAAAATAAATCACAAAGCATAAGTTACACTAAAAGTGATAATGTTCCAAGATGCTTAAGTTTAATTGAATCAAACAACTAAAGTACAACATGTGCTTTAGTTGGAAAAGAAAGATGACGATGCATCATTCGAAGTTTTGTCCACGGGAATGAAAACTTTGAGAGGAGGTCGAGTGAGTAGGAATTCAAGAAAATTTAGCTTGTCATAAATATGAGCAAGTTCAATTTTTTGAAAATGACAACAAGCACACGAGGAACCATGATGCAAGACAAAGTCATTAGATGGGGGAGGTCCATCAAAAGGAGAGTTTGGAGAAGAAGGGTATGAAAAGTTTTCACAATGCCTAGTGAGATTGGGGAAAGAAGATAGGTCATTGAGTTGAGGAGAGTTGAAAGGTTTGGGTGGTGGTGGAAGAATTTCCTTTTCTCCGGTAATTGGATTTATAGAGTAAGTCTCATTCTAATATTTAATCAGAGAGAAAGAAGAATTCTTGGAAGGTTTTGGAGAAGAGGAATCACAAGGATTCTTGTCCTTATTGATCCAAAAGGGTCGAACCGAGATTTTCGGTTTCTTTGAAAGCTTGGGAGAAGAAGCTTTAGGTTGAGAAGTTTGTGACAAAGATATGTGAAGGCTAAGAATGGAAGAGTTAGGCATTATGAGGGATGAAGAGAAGAACTCCCCAATGAGAAGAATTTAAAGAAAATAGACAAGGCAAAGACTTGAAATGAAGCCAAAGGTTTTAGAAAATGTTTAGCCAAATAGGGTAAACAAGGAATCTTAACCAAGACAATGGTCAAAGAAAAAAGACCAAATAGAAGCCATAAACGGATTTTCTGTACGCGGTTCCCTAAAGGAGACCGTGGTTCCATATCAATATGGAACCGCCTGGGGGCTAAGTATCCGCGTCCAGGGGACATGAAAACTTGATTTTCAAAAGTTTTGGAGAAAGATAAGACGTTTTCAAAATTTTGCAAATCTTGGATTTTTACCTCTTTTAGCATTAGATTATGCTAGGATTGCACAAAAGCAACACATTCACAAAGAATGTCTTGACAAAGGGTGACAAAATATTTAGATAACATTTTGATCCAATTTTAAGTCAAGTTTTTAGAGGTTGTGATAGATTTAGGTTCAATTTTAAATAAATTGAGGTTGATTAGTGTGACCACTTAAGTTGAAACACATAAAACTAAATTCATTCATCAAATTCATGCAAAGCACACAAGGGAATGAAAATACAAGAAATGAAAAGATAATAAACTAAAACATAGATAGCTTAATCTAGGTCTTGAATGCATAGTCTTCTTTGGCTTGACCTTCTTTTAAAAACATTTAAATTTAAAAAATCATCATTCATCTCCTAAGAGGAGGAGGCATGGAAAACAAGGTAACCAAGAAATCATGCAACCTTCTATAGAGACCAATCATCTCCAATCTTAGGTTTTGAATGATATAGTTGTTATAAAGACAACATGGGCAATTAACACCATGAGCTTCTAGAAAACTAAAGAAGTAAAGATCACCCATGAAATGTGGAATAAGGATTCCCAAAATGGGAGCATTTTTGTTTGAGTGAGGAGGAGGTGATGGAGGCATAGGTGTCAAGGGTGATATGGGAGAATTTGGTGGAGTAAATGGAGAGGTTACCAAAGGCTCAAGGACAAAGGGAATGCTTTGTATCGGTTGAGGTTGAGAAATCCCATCCAAAGGAGGATTAGGAGTCAAAGGTGAGGACAACTCATTCATTTTGGATTGAAATGAGGATGAGGTAGAACCATGGGAATGGTTGGTACCATGGGTTGAGTTAGTCTTGCATGGAGCAAGAGGAGGTGAAGGTGAAGAAGAAATGAGAGTAGGAGTAGACTCATTCTTGGGGGTTTGGTATGAAGAAGAAGAACCAAGTTTGGGACACTTGATTTTGATCTTGAGGTTCCTTTTGTGAGAGGAAGTTTTGGAGGAACTGGAAGATCTAGTGGATACCATGGTTGTAGGTTAAGGCTTAGAAGAGAGTTGAATGAATGAAGAACACATTAAACAATGTGAGGCTTAAGAAGAAAGAGGGATGATCCAAACTAGTAATATGTTAAAATCATTTTATGTGAACAATGAAATTAGGTAGCCTAGTTTAGGAAATGTGCAGGTTTTTGCAAGAGTTTTATCAAAGTTTTACACAAATTAAGGAAAACAGTGTAAAGCAAAGATTCTGTTGAAATAGTAGCCGGCGGTTCCTTACGTAGGGTCGCGGTTCCTTATCGCTAAAGAACCACGGGTTCGATAAAGAACCGTGACCAGAGGTCTCAAAAATTTGCACTTCCTCAAACAATTGCTAGCCCAGATTTTGCACAAAGAATTAACAAGCCAAAGTCAACTACTAAACAAAATCTAGAAAGCTAACTAACACATAAGATGCAAAAAGCTATGAAATCGAAAGATCGATGGCATAGACAACTTAGGATTAAAATATAAAGTAATCCAAACACATAATGTTAATAATCATACAACCTAAAAATAAGAGAGAATTCAACAATCCAAATAAGTTAACCATGGTAGATCAAAGCTTCACTTTCTCTTTTTGCCAAGTCCCTTGATCAACTTACCAATACTCTTGAACGATTCCCTTGACTTTATACGATGATCATGCAACTCACCTTGGGTTTTAAGATTAGCACGATAGACATCCTCAAGACCAAAGTTTTCAGGAAGTCCACTGGTTTCATGAGGAGGAGGGATGATTTCTTCTAATCCGTCCATGAAAGTGTCCATGGATGGATGGGAGTCACTCGAAGAGCCAACTTGAGCACTAGTGCCAATGTCACCACCATCACTTGGTGACATGTCAACGTCCGCATCACTGGACTCTTGTGGATCGGATTTTCTCAAACCTTGATCACTTCTCGCCTTTCGTGGTTGTACCTCTTGAATAGGTAACATGACTCGTTTAACCGAGCGAAAGCGAGAAATGTCAATGTCGGTATAATCTCCACCAACCTTCTTAAGAAGGCGAGTGAGGAGCATGGCATAAGGGAGGTTTGTTTTAGGTTTGGAAAGATCATAGGTGATTCGTCGAGCGATAAAGTATGCTAGATTGTACTTGGCATTGGTAGCGATGCAACATAACATGTGCGCCATACACGCCGGAATATGATCTCGGTTTCCACCAAGACAAAACACATTCTCCCTAAGGATGTCGGCCCAACGGACCATACTACCATTTAGGTCGCTTAAGAGAACCTCATAGCGTTTTACTCGATGCTTCCTAGAGTGAATAATTCTTACAACGTTTCCAATACGCTATTTACAAATGACATCAAGAATGTAATCAAGGTCAATCTCTTCATTTTCATCTGGGGCACAGTCGAATGGTTCAAGAAGATGCTCAAGTTTCCATTTGTCAGTAAATCGACAAGTTCCCTCAAATAGAACACGAAGAGCTTGACCAAAGTCCTCAAGAGAGAGTTTAATGAGTCGAACGTCAATTAAGAACCTAACATATACTTTGCCATTATCATAAATGAGAGAGTATGTGCTAAAGAACTCTAAGAGAAATTCGGGATGTATATCCTCTTCGATGTCCAATAAACAATCAAACCCAATTTCTTTGAACATCGATCGAGTATATACATATCCCTCAATATATCTTTTGACAACTCTACCCTCATGAAAACACCGTTTTTGAAGAGAAGAGTAAGTGTTTGAAAGTTGAGGTGAAGCACAAATTTCGGAAAGATTTGGCATGTATTGTTTAGTCTTTTGGTGGTCTTGTTGATATTCCGAAGGCATGATTAGTACCTAAATAAAATGAACAAAAATATTTCTCCAATCACTCTTATGAACAATGAAAATCAAAAATCAAAAGATGAGAATGTGTTTCATCAATAGCTTGACAAACAAAGGATTAATCCTTGTCATTCTCATGTTCACAATGTACCCATTTCATCATTGACCAAAACATATGAACAATGTAGAATCAACAATGAAGTAGAACATTGGTTTTTCAAAACAAAGATTTTTAGGTAGGCATTAACAATGCAATTACCCATTTGTTCATGGGTTCATCTCAATTCCATCAAATAACCAAAAATATTTAGTCAAGATTCGGATTGTTCTACAAGTGGGTTTTAGTAAAATCTTAATGAATATGAACCTAAGGAATCATAGTAAAATAACTATGTCAACCCATATTCCAATTAGGTTTTAATTCGATTTCAGTTTTAAAAATCCCCAATTATGAAAGGATGAACCCTAGAACAAAATAAATGAAATTAAATGAGAATACTTACAATTATTTGATGTTTGATGAAGGATGAGTGAAACCCACAACTTGGAATCAATTAATTTGAGTGATTCAAGGTTTTTGAAGCTTCAATAATGATGGATAAAATAGAACCCGTCGCCAGTGAAAGAGAAGGAGAGAGAAGGGTTTGTTTTAAAATGAATATTTTATAAAAACTAGCGCTTTGGCAAAGTTTCTGACCACGGTTCCTTATCGATAGAGAACCGTGGGTATGAACCGCGTGTGATAAGGAACCGCCTACAGAGGCAGGTTTTTATCAAACAAATTCAACGAAATTTTGAAAACCAAATTTTTTAAAATACTTAAAAATATATCTCAAGCCTTTTAGAATATCATTGGATCACCATAACACTAAGCAATAAGTGTTAATGAAGGATTACGAGTGAAATCGAGATCGAAAAGAACCTAAACGGAGGAACGACTACTCGTAGGGAAAAAGCAAAGTGGAGAGAAGTCAAGGGAAGTGAATCAAGACCAAGTAAAATTCTCAAGGGATAAGTGACAATCTTCAAATCGTGGAGACGAAGAATTTGTGTCATATATAGTGGTTTAAGACGAGTCTTTCTGGTGAAAGATTACACGGCTTTGGTAAAGAGTTACACTAAGCAATTTTGATGCATAGAATAAGATCACTTTCAATAATAGTCTTAGTCTATACCAAACTATGAGCAAAGTGAAAGAATCATAAACCACACACAAAAGTCAAGGCAAGGATGCCAAGAACGAGCACATAGTCAATTAATGATCAAAAGAATGATCAATAGGGCGTGTTGAAGAACGAGAGCGTACCTTAGCCACAAAGAGCATTCCAAGCAATTGAGAAATCGAAGTAAAGCCCAACCATCTTGATATTATCATTCAAAGATTTTGAAGATCAATGAAGATGAGTCTTCTACAAGTGCAAGTAACTCAATCCTCAACCAAATGAATTATTGATTCTTCATGAGTACCTACACAAAACAAGATACATACTAGTAGATACACTTCAAGAGACAATCTAAAAAAGCATAAGGGATACTAATCTAAATGGGATGCATTATTACCACTTAAAAGGCCTATTTCCAAAGAAAAACTAGTTTTCACCAAAGAGAAACTTTATTACAACTTAACCTTCTAATTTGAGGAGACAATGGATCGATCCAAGTTTTAAAGCACAATATACTTCAAAGATCTTGTGTCACCATCGCTCTGATACCAATTGTAGAAACTAGAAGGGGGTTGAATAGTTTCTAGTCGGTTTATCTCCTAACTAAAATTCCTTTCAATTAGATGAGTGCTAAAACTATCTTTTATTTGAAACCTAGTTGTATAATGATTAGGTCCAATTCTAATGCGGGTTAATACATACGTAGGTAACTAATGTTTCCAAAAAAGTGCGCCTAAAGTAATAACATTTCAATTCGTTCACTCAAGGTAGTAAACTTTAATAAACTATAAACCACTATAATTTAGTGTTAATTCGAGTAACCTGAACGCATATTTTTTGATAAGTTAAGTAACCTAAATGACATGTTTTTAAAAGTTAAGTAACATAATATCACATTTTTACAAGTTAAATAATATTCAGTAACCTAAAATTTATGTTTAGTAACCTAAGTGAACAAAATGAATGTTTAGTAACTTAGGCGCACTTTTTTGAAAATGTTAGTAACCTCCGTATGTATTAACCCTTCTAATGCATTAACAATGTGTAATAATTATAATGGTAATGAATGAAAGTAATGAGTAAGGAAAGAAACAACCTAGTAGGAAGACACCAAGATTTATAGTGGTTCGGTAACGAAGCACATCCTCGTTCCTACTCCACTCCTTGAGTACACCTTACTTGAGATTTACACTATATTCACAAGCTCCCTTCTTAGCGGAGAAAACCTTACAACGTCGCTTACATTATTTTCCGACACTAAGCTAAATGTCGAGACTTAATCATAGCTAGGACCAATCTACACAACGTCGCCCACTTCACCATTTTACGACACAAGGCTAGATGTCGAGTTCTAATCGAAAGCTAGAACCAATCTTCACAAAGTTGCCTACTTCACCATTTAACGACACAAGGCTAGATGTCGAGTTCTAATCGAAAGCTAGAACCAATCTTCACGACTCTTCACTTTGAAGCTAAGTGAGAACTTCACACAACATAACTACTAATCACTTTAAAGTTTAGTGAGAACTCACAAGACACACCACATCACTTTAGAGTTTAGTGAGAACTCACAAGACACAACCACATCACTTTAGAGTTTAGTGAGAACTACCTAGACACAATCACATCACTTTAGAGTTTAGTAAGAACTCACAAGACACAACCACATCACTTTAGAGTTTAGTGAGAACTACCAAGACACAACCAATTACAACTCAACTAAACATATCCAAGTACACACATGTAACTTGGATCTACACATTAAATCCAAGCACACACATGTGCAAAGGATTTACACAACTCTAATCCAAGTATTCACACACCTGGCTTGGATGAACAAAACTAGTCCAAGTATTCACAAGTACATTGGATCTACACAAGACACATATAAACAAATGATGAACATGATAAGATCTTTAGGAGAGAATAATCTTCATCAAGGCTTCATCTTTCATCACAACATAAGTGTGTGAGTGATCTTCTCTTTGGACAAGGTAAAGAAAGGAGATCAAAAGGATAATCATAAGTAAACATACTTAACACATTAAGTGATCATTTTCAAATGATTAAGATTAGAAACAAGAAAGAAGACTGAAAAGATGTCCAAAAAGGGTTGATGAAAGTGCAGATTTGATTCACTATTTATAGGAGACAAGTTCCCAACGGCTACCTTGGCGCGGTTCCTTATCTGCCCAGGCGGTTCCTTATCGCTATGGAACCGCATAGGCACTTAAGGAACCGCGGAGTGTAGACTCCGCTCTTTTTTGTCTTTTAGTGAATTTGAAATATCTGAGACTGTTTAAACCTTCAAACGATATTCTTATGGCATTGGAATATGCCATATTCAAATTTACATTTTCATTTTAATAAAACATTTTCTAAAAAATAAAGTTTATTAAAAACCTTTTGTCACATTAGACAAAAGTGAGTTTTAAGGCTAATCACTTTTATGATCACTAAGCATGATTAAGATATGTTAGTGTAATGATTATTACCTTGATGATAGTGTTTGTTAGGTAATTCGTTTTGTGATTATATTTGACAATGAATGTCTTTGTAATTTGTCGTGATCAAAACTAAGAAAGATTAATTACTGCTAACAATGTTTTTAGGCAATTGCTTTGCATTAACAGGACCGCCGGACCGGATCGGACCGGAAAACCAGACCGGATCGACCTGGACCGGACAATTTCGGTCCGATCCTCGGTCCAGGATTTTTGGTAATTTCGGTCCTCGGTCCGGTCGGCCCGGTCCGATCCGGTTCGGTCTTACAAAAAACATGTTGATTATGCTTAATAGGACCGGACCAGACCATTTCGGTCCAGTCTCGGTCTGGGGTTTTGGACCATTTCGGTCCTCGGTCCGATCCGGTATTGATCGGTCCGGTCCGGTCTTGGTCGGTCCGGTCCGGACCTGTTGCTCATCCCTACACATATGTAGGGGGAGTGTTTTGGTGGTATAGAAAACTTTCAAGGTGTAAACATTGATTTCATTAACACCTTGACTAGTTTTTCAATTGGTTTTTCTGGTTACAATATCTATACCCTTTAACACATTAATTCACGACGATATTGGTGTCAAAAGGTGGTTAGTTATTCGTCCTATGATCTAACCAAAACCGGAGGGATCTTCCCAGGGAGAATCCATTAGAATTTAGAAGTCCTTAGTAAAGATGGAGTAGTTGAGTGTACGGGAAAAATACCGACTAATGAATTAAGCTAGCACTGGAACAATCACAACAAGGTGCTAGTTATGACGTCTTGGTAAGCATTGAAGGGGTTGAAGAATCAAAAAGAAATGTAAGGATAAAGGGTGTAAAGAAAGCAAAATACAACTTAGGCAAAAACCGGGTCAATACATCTACTATCAGAATCACTCAGATGATTCTGGTATTGAAGACAAAGCATCATGGACCCAGTGATGAAATGCACAACCCTTCCCAGCCTACTCAAGATTCTCTCAAAATAAGTTTGTTTTATTGTCACGGAGTTCAACTCATTCCTATCGACTTTCTTACTCCGAGAAGGTAGATGTTGAAAAGGTGGTAGTCTGTTCCAGCCTCCGATCACCAAATAAACGTGCACTTATAGAGTCTAGAGCCAACGAGATTCTTCAAAAATATCATTAGGACACTTATTCCATATATCAGTTGTTGTTCATCATTAGAACACAAGCGATAATTTACAGAGTCCTACACTCTATCCTTGTGATATTGCCAGAACATTCAAAGTGACACTCTTTAGTATTAACAGTGATGAATGGAAATCCTTCCAGTGTTAACATCAAACAACATTGCAGTAGGTCATATGTAAGATTCACTTGAATTGAACATATGTTAACTGGAAAGCAACAGTGGTTTGATTCTTTCGTGATACAAACTCGTTCCAGGTCTCGACGCAATATCTTTATGATCTTGCCAGAACATTCAGAGTAATACTCCATAGTATTTATAGCGATGAATGGAAATCCTTCCAGTGTCATCATCAAACAGCACTGCGGTAGGTAACTTGTGAGATTCTATATGAATCAAACTTGTGTCAACTAGAAAGCAACAATGGTTTGATTCTTAATTGATTCAAACTTGTTTCATGAAATGAATTGACGACTTAATCGGCATAATGGAACTGCATGATTCACTCTTAATATGAATTATCTTTATTCAAGTATTGAGAACGGCTACCATAGCCGGAAACCCTGTCAATGAAGTTCTTTAAACTTACCTAATCACATGTACGATATTTTTACTGTATAACGGGAAACCGGAGGAATGCAAACGGTGGCGGTATTTCAAGATACGTGATTCAAGACCACATACTCAAGAAAAATATGAAGAAATCTCAAGAACATCTAAAGACAAAGACTTTCGCTACTCTGATCATTCAGGGAGATTGTTAACATGCTTTCAAGACAACGAAAAGTATGAGTATGTGGGGAAAGACACAAGAACACAAGTCGGCAAAGTTTAAAGATCAAGTCAAGGCAAAGATCAAAGATCCAAGATCCAAGATCACAAGTCAGGAAAGGACCGATGAAGGAACTCTCAAGACAACGAGCTTCAAAGTCTGCAACAACAAAGAAGTGAAGTCACATATTACATGACCACCCCTTAGGGGGAGATTGTTAGCCGTATTTAAAGTGATGGTCATATAATATATCGTTGCGAAGCTAGTGGAAAATGCTATTTAATGATGTCGAGAGTTTCAAGTTATTAATGTTTATGTAATGGGAATTAGTCCCGAACACACAAATGAGGAAGGCCTCCTAAACTTGTTAGTCATAGTATAAAAGGCCCTTCCACCTCATTTGTATGTGTGCTGTTTTCCCGTTTAGTTGTTTTAGAGAGAGAGTTTTTGTTTCTCTCACTAGGAAAATCACCATCTTTGTTTTCTTTCTTCTTTCCTTAATCTAATCTTTCTTTTTTTGTTTTAATATTTATTTGATCTTCATCTCTTTTATCATCTTTGTTATTTCTTCACCATCATCCATCACAATATCATATACGTTTCATCATCACCTCGTTCATATATTCACGTCATCAAGATCAAGTTTTTTGTGTTTGTTTGGTTCGTGTGTAAGGTCGTACAATATAACACATTTAATTTTAAAGAGTATCCTATATATATAATTATGTCCTTTTATATCTTTTCACACATTTAAATTACAGCTACTGTTAATCTACCAAACACTTTTATAAATTATATGCTATTGCTAACTGCTACCGGTTACTACTACTTCTAACTATTACTGCTCCTGCTGACTGCTACTGCTAACTGCTAGTGTAACTGTAACACCCCATTTTGATAAATGGAATATTACAGGATAATTATGGCGTGTCATCAAAGCATGCAAGGTAAAATGTACTAATCATACATGACCAAAGGGAAAACCGCAATCAAACATCGGTTCCCAAACATAAGCCCAAAAACATAATGAAAGTAAATGAAATAAGGAAGGACTAAACAAGCATAAATAAATGAAGCCAAAAAGGAGAAGAAGTCTAAGGTAGCTTCCATCCTTTGCACGCTCTCCAAATGCTCAATTCTGACCTTGGGTACCTGCCGTTTTGGGACATGGATGAAAAGTAAAGGCTGAGCAATACGCTCAGTGCATGGATATATGAATTAACATAATAAAGAACTGTAAAGCATGAATAGCAGTTGAAATGATTAAGTCCTGGAAAACTTGGAATATCTATGACTGGTTTTATATTCTGAAAATAGCTTATGTTTACTTATGAAAATCTGTATTAGTTTAATATACCAAAAAGCCAATATAGGTCATGAGGTCTACAACGTGCATGAATACATAGAGGGGTGACCTCGTCATGCTATTAGAGGGGATGCCTCTAATTAATATGGTCTGGGTAGGAGGGATCAGCTCCTTGTGAAGGATGCAAGGCACACACCACATTCACCATGAAATCCTGACTGAAACTGTAACTAGGATGCACCCATACGCCCCACATGATAACATAATAAATAAATAAAGGCCCAATAAACTAAAGCGACGCCACGAGCTATCACTCCGCCGTGATGAAGTCATAACACTGGTGCCTCCAGTGTTATGGTTATGGTACCTCCATAACTAGGTGGAACTGGCATGCATGTATATGGCTAAGGTAACTAATTAACATAAGCATTTAAATCTGTAACTACTGGGAAAACAGTTGGCTGCATACGCGGAGTCCTAATAAAGGAAAAGATTGTCCTTACTGAAGGACGGGAAATCCGTACCTTATGTCCAGTAGAAGCGATAAGGAAAGAGCTGAGAACCTACTCCGCTCCACGGATGATACTACAAGATAAGGGATGTATATGAGTTGTCTGAGGTACTACGTATTTTACTGATTATGTGTAATATTAGCTTATTGTTCATGTTATGTCATATTTTATTGTTTAATGTGTTATCTGTAGCTATTTCATGTATTCTATTGTTATTATTCATGTATTAAGGTATTACTATACTGGTATTATAATACTAAATAACTTTCTAAAAATAGAAGGTTCCCAAAAATAGTAAGTTTTCATAATTAGAAATAAGCTAGATTATTAAGCTAAAAATATAAGTTAAAGCTTATTAGTACAACACTATAAGTCATGGATTAATTAATATAGTTTATTAATAAAAGACATGGTTAATTAACAAACTATAAGTTATAAGATTCAATTAAATATAAGCATGATTTAATTAAATTAAGGCATATTAAAATACTTAGGTTAAATATGTATTAATAATTTATTAATTATAACCTAAGTCATGTTTTATTAATTAATTATATTCCATGTTTTTAATAATTAATTAATACTATAGTCTAATTAAAAACATGTATTATTTACTAAATAATAATAACCTAAGTCCATGTTAAATTAAATTAATTACTAGTCATGGTTTTTAATTAATTTAATTTGTCTTGTAAAAAAAATAACATAACATGTAAAATGTAAAACTTGTAAAAAATAATCCCGTGACCAAACCGTGTTTTAATTAAGACCAAACCATGAACCAGAACGGACCCCTTGAACCGGACCGAACCAAACACCCCTTAGCAGTGGTTACCCAGCCTAGCCGGTTGCCACTGCTTGAATAAATTCACCACCGGATGCAGCCGGTGGTTCCCCCTGGCCTGCGCTGTGTTCCCACCGAAAGACCAAAGCAGCCACTGGTATTGGATCGGTGGTGCTGTTGTGCTGCGCCGAGACCCAAACAGACCACAAGGCTGCCCCGACGTGCGTTGGGGTCCTTGTTTCCCCTGCTGTCGAACCACAAAGGCTACGCCGAGACATGATGTCTCGGCTGTGGGTGTACGACAAGCCAAGCCGAGAGCCATGGGGCTCTCGGTTCGTGTGTTTCGGTCGAGCAAAACCCCCAACCAATTTCTTTTATGATTTCAAGATTTATCTAACATGTTTATTACTTATTTTAGGAGTGTACAACATGTGTTCTTGATTCCAATTGAAAGAATAAAAAGAAAAGGATTACGAAGTTACCGAGTGCATGAATCAAATGAGACTAAGAACACGAACACGGTCTATCAAAATCAATTGCCCTAAATCGAACAAACACCCCTTTGGTGTTGATGTAAGACGACGGCGACAAGGAGGCAAAGGAAGGAGCTAGGGTTTTTATTTTTATAAAAACTTTGTAAAAAAATAAGTCTGTGTTTTCCCTTTTCCAAATTTAGTTAAAACCAAGTTGGGCTTGGCCCTTTCTCCCTTTCTTATCCGCGGCTATAAGGCCCCCAAAAGGCCTTGATGGGCCTTGTTCATGTTTAACCATTTACGTGTTTAACACCCCAATTTACATTGCGCAACGGAAATACACAATTGGGTGCTAAACACAAGTATCATCACATACAAGATATATTGAACGACTCAAACGAGACGTTTACACATAAAATATTATAAGATTTCACACAATGTCTAAAACATAATTTTCATCCCAAAATGTACTAAAACAAAACCAGAGTAAAGCGTTTAGTCCCCACGGGTCTCGACCATCAAACCAACAAGTTTTAGTACAATACATAAACATTAGACAAATTGTTCAACAGTAAAAGGATAGAAATTGTTTTAGGCCACAATACTTCAAAAGCCAACCCACAACACACAGCAAAGCTCCCCCATCAATCACCTTAGATTACCTGAAACACATGCTTAAACGAGTCAACAATAATGTTGAGCGAGTCCATAGGTTTAACAAATCACATTTGAACACAAGAAGAAAATCAATCATAACCATTTTATAGAATTGTTGTACATACAATCTATATCAAGGCAACTCATTGTACTTAAGCTCATGACACCGACCCCTTAACCAATTAGTCACCCACGCCAAGTGCCAGCATGACTAGATACAACCATTGCCCCTCTCGGGTATCAGTTGCTAGATATATACCCAAATCTCATTCTCGTAAATTAACCTTTCCAGAGGTTACTTAACGTAATGCCCTGGTCTCAGATAGGGTGGTCAACCCAATAGTAATACCATTTGAATAAAAGGCCAATCCCAACTCACAACATCAAGTCAGAACATTGTTAACAGTTCATGAATTTAGGGACTTTAGCAAAAAGGTACTCAATACAATTCAAGGCAACATAGGCAACATTCGGGTCTAACACTTGTGTTCATTTATTTTCAAATAGCATGTATCCTCTACGTGGGTATTAAAACATTTAGTAGCTAGCATGAAAAGCGAGGCTACAGACTCACCTTAGTATAATAGACCTAGCGAGATGATCGTCGATGATAGAGGATGCCTTTCAAACACGAGAACCGCAACCTATCAAATAAGGCGCGTTGATTAATAATAAACTCGAGAAATAAACCATACATAAGAATATCAAACTCAAACTCATAAAATCATGACAACTTGAGAGAAAACGATACAAGTGATACTATTACACTCTTCTATACATTTACTATATGACTTTATACTTTTAACAAAAATATGTCGTGACATGTCGAATGTACTAGCTCATTTACCCCACTTAGACTCGTCAAAACATTATGATACTACTCAGAGAACTCCGTTACCATATATAGAAAGTTCTCCCAAAATTTGGTCAAATGATTTTACTTTTAAAGTTCCCTGCCCGACTCATCTTTGAACTATAAAAACCGGACAGTTTTACGTCATCGACTCATACAACCGTTTTAACTTTTATAAACGACTCCATTTGCAAAACCGACACTTAGGTTTGAAAATAGACTCACCATTTAGGGTTTACACTTTTACATCAGTCCTTGACTTATTTCAAAACTCATTATATAGTCCCAGAGATTCGATCCAAATATCGACAACAACTACATGTCGTGCCGATACTCGTCTCCCGGTACACGAATGATCAAACTTTCATAACTTCTCGCTCGTTTGGAGCTAGAAGCTCTACTTTATATCAAATCGAAGCTAATCGAATTTTCTACAACCCTATGCAATTAGTGAAGCAATAACCAAATCATAAGGCACCCAAAATACCCTTTTTCCCACTGAAACAAAATTGCCTTTCAAAATCTTACATGAAATCATGTTTTTAACCAAATCAACCATTTATATCATCATCCTATTACCCTAATAACAACATATCTAACCCCTAACACTTGTATCATCCTCTAAATCAAAAACCCAAAATCAAAACAAGTTTTAAGTAAAAACTAGCAAGATCATCACTTGATCATCACCTACTACACATGTATGATCATAAACTTGACCTACCAACCCTAATTCTTATCAAAAAATCAAACTTCATGCATGTTGATGAATTTAGTACCAAAATAAGCCTCTTTAAATTCTAAGATAGGGACTTTAATTGTTTTTTATTAGATCAAGTTGGATTTTGAGTGAAAATTGATTGAAAGGGGTGTTTAGGGGTGACGGCATATAAAAGAAAAAGGGAGGAGGAGTATAATTTTTCTAGTTAGTGCAAATATATGAAAGGTTAGGTAGATTTTGGCTTTTATATTGTGCTCCAAGGGTTTGTTTTTCCAATTTGTGATACTTTTGGTCCAAAATAAAAATAGTTAGCTAAAAAGCGGGAAATGACTATTAGTCAATTTTGAAAATGTTCACGGGGCTCGGGTTTCTTAAAAATACTTCTCCAAAGTTAAAATGTATATCAAATATAATAATATCGTCTCCCGACTCGACTTAACACGTCATTAAAAGGAAAACATCAAAAACGACAAACATCGAACAACCGACAACAAAACGTAAAACATTGGACATCCATCGACATCACGCTTGCTAATACTCCTTATACTTATTAAAGATAAAATATAAGTCCTCCTAATATCGGTTTAAACTTGAACCTTCAAAAATAAAAACCATTCAAACTCATCAAAAAATTCAAAAATAATAGTAAAATAAGATTAAGCAATGACCTCGGTTTCAGGTTATCACATCCCCTCCTTAAAAAGATCGACGTCCTCGGCGCTTACCTCTCTCTAAATAAATGAGGATACTTATCCTTAAAGAAGTCCTCACGTTCCCAGGTAAACTCTGGTCCACGCCTAGAATTCCATCTTATTTTCACAATCAGAATCCTACTATGCTTCAATTTCTTAACTTCCCTATCCATAATGTCCACAGGTTCCTCTTTAAAATGCAACTTATCATCAAGTTGAATTTCCTATACCGGAATCACCAAATCCCTTTCTGCTAAACACTTCTTCAGATTAGACACATGAAAAGTGTTATGAATAGCCCTAAGTTCATCAGACAATTCTAACTTATAGGAAACCAATCCAATCCTTTGGATAATCTTAAAAGGTCCAATATATATCGGTCTCAACTTTCCTCTCTTTCCAAAACAAATCACTCCCTTCCATGGCGATACTTTCAGCATATCCGTGTCTCTTACTTTAAATTCTAAAGGTTTCCTTCTATTATCAGCATAACTCTTTTGTCTACTTCTGGCAGATAACAAACACTTCTTAATTTACACAATCTTTTCAGTTGTCTCAAATATCATTTCAGGTCCAGTCAGTTGAGTCTCTCCTACATCACTCCAACAAACTGGAAGATCTACACTTACGTCCATACAAAGCTTCAAATGGTGCGGATTTGATACTAGCATGGTAACTATTATTATACGAAAATTCCACCAATGGCAAATGTCTATCCCAACTATTTTCAAAGTTAATCACACACGCTCGAAGCATATCCTCTAATGTTTGAATCTCCCTTTCACTTTGTCCATCAGTTTTCGGATGATATGATGTACTTAAACTTAACTCCGTTCCCATTTCTTTCTGCAGAGATTTCCAAAACTCTGAAGTAAACCGGCTATCACGATCTGAAATTATCGACAAAGGCACCCCATGTCGACAGACAATCTCCTTTACATACAATGTCGTCAATCTTTCCATACTATCCGTCTTCTTTATTGGTAAAAAGTAAGCAGACTTAGTCAATCTATCTACAATCACCCATATCATATCACAACCACTAGAAGTCCTTGGCAAACCTGTCACAAAATCCATAGTAATCTTTTCCCGTTTCCACTCAGGAATTTCAGGTTGTACTAATAATCCAGACGGCTTCTTATGTTCAGCCTTCACTTTCACAAAAGTTAAACATTTATTAACATACTGGCCTATATTTGCTTTCATATTCGGCCACCAATACACTTTCTTAAGGTCTTGATACATCTTGTTCGATCCAGGATGTATTGAATACTTAGACTTATGAGATTCATTCATCACTTAATCTCGCACTCCTAAAGCGTCTTCATCAGACGGATACAATGGTAACCAAATCCTATTCTCAAAATATCTCATTCCATTCGGCCTTACTACAAACAACGATTTCAAAATTCTACCCAGATTTTCTGCCTCAACATTTTCTTTCTTCAAATCATTAGTTTGGGCTTTCAATATCATTTCTTTCAAATCAACACTTTCCATCATTACCAATGCTCTAACTCTTAAAGACTTATCTATTTCTTTTCTACTAAGTGCATCAGCTACCACATTCGCTTTACCAGGGTGGTAATGAATCTCGCAGTCATCGTCACTCAGTAATTCTACCCATCTCCTTTATCTCATATTCAATTCCTTTTGATCCAAAATATGTTGCAGACTCTTATGATCAGTGAAAACCACACACTTGGTTCCATACAAGTAGTGTCTCTACAGTTTCAAAGCAAAAATCACAGCTCCAAGTTCTAAATCATGAGTAGTATAATTCTCTTCATGCTTCCTCAATTGTCTCGACGCATAAGCTATCACTTTCTCCCATTGCATCAACACAGCTCCAAATCCCTTATGGGACGCATCACAATACACAACAAAATCTTAAGTTTCTTATGGCAAAGACAAAATTGGCGCAGAACACAACTTATCCTTCAGCGTATTAAATGTAACTTCCTCTTCTAATCCCCATTCAAACACTCGATTCTTTTCAGTAAGATTGGTCAATGGTTTAGCAATTAGTGAAAACTTCTCGATAAACCTTCTATAATACCCAGCTAGACCAAGAAATTGGAAAACTTCAGTTGGCGTCGTTGGTACCGACCAATCTTTGATTACCTCAATCTTAGCAGGATCTACACGAACACCTTCACTATCAATCACGTGCCCCAAGAATTGTACTGATTTCAACCAAAACTCGCATTTAGAGAACTTCGCATACAGCTTCTCATTCTTTAACACTTCCAAAATTATCCTTAAATGCTTCTTATGTTTTCTTCACTCTTGGAATAAATGAGAATATCATCAATGAATACGATAACAAACTCATCCAAATACGGCTTGCACACACGATTCATCAAGTCCATGAATACAGTAGGCGCATTCCTTAATCTAAAAGGCATCACTTGAAATTTAAAATGACCATATCGAGTACGAAAAGCTGTTATAGGAATATCTTATTCCCTAACTCTCAGTTGATGATACCCAGATCTCAAATCGATCTTCGAGTACACAGTTGACCCTTGCAACTGATCAAACAAATCATCAATCCTCGACAATGGATACCGAATCTTGACAGTCAATTTGTTAAGTTCTCGATAATCAACACACATTCGAAACGAACCATCTTTCTTCTTAACAAACAACACAGGAGCACCCCACGGCGATGAACTCGGTCTAATAAATCCCTTATCCATCAATTCCTTCAATTGATCAGATAATTCCTTCATCTCAGATGGCGCTAAACGATACGGTGCATGAGCAACAGGCGTAGCTCCCGGCACTAAGTCAATACATAATTCAACTTCACGAGGTGGCAGTAATCCCGACAAATCTTTAGGAAAAACATCAGGGTATTCTCTAATCGCAGGCACATCCTCCAGTTTCCTTTCATTTACGCCATCACTAGTTATCTAAGCAAGAAACACTTCACAACCCTCTTCCATATACCTCATCATCTTCAAACAAGAAACAACTCTCAAACGAGAAGTACACTCATCACCCTTCACAGTCAATACCCTATTCCTTAGCGGTATCTGAACTAATCTCTCTCCACATACAATTACTGCACCATTCGCAACTAACCAATCCATACCAATAATCACGTCAAAAGATCCTAATTCTATGGGCATCAAATCAATATTAAACACATAATTCCCTAACTTCAAGGAACAACCTTTCAGTATAGAACTAGTGCTAACAACCTTACCATCAGCTAACTCCACATTATAGCTAGTTGTAAATCTTACTGGTTCTCTATCTAATAGCTGACTGAATCTAACATCTACGAAACTTCTATCGGATCCAGAATCAAATAACACACTAGCATAACAAGCATCGAGTAAGAACGTACCAGTCACCACATTTGGCCCTCGAGGTTTTTCAGCATCTCCCACGACATAGGCTGGAGCAGCAGTCCCAGCAGCAACAGCAGCAACATTGCCTCCTTGTCGAGCGCCAACCCTCAGACAGTTTCCTTGTTTATGTCCACGGCCTCCACATCTAAAACAATGAATTACCTTGACAGCATTGGCTCTAGTGGCCACACCCTTGTTCTTACAGTCTGCCACTTTATGTCCAGCCTTCTCACACTTATTACAAGCAGGTGGACAATTCCAACATGATACAGACTGCATCGACCACACTTCAGGTTCACTTTGTTACCTTGGGGTCCTATAGCAGCACGGACACCATCATTCCTCCTAAAGTTGTATTGCTGATTCCTATTTGGTCCTTGGTTATTATTGTTCTGATAACCTCCTCTATTCTACCCTTGGTTTGAGTGTGCAACTTCCCACTTTCTCTTGTTCCCTTCAACAATACTATCTTTTCTATCCTGCAGCTTAACGTCCATCAAAGCATGAGCCATCTAAACAGCTTCATCAAAAGTCTTGGGTTTCGACGAAGTATTCTCTCCCTTGATATTACTAGATAGACCCCTGATATACTGCTTCATCTTCTTTCGATCATCAGCAAAAGCATCAGGACATAACAAACACAAATCAGAAAACCTCTTCGTATAAGCCGCAATATCATTATTTCTCAGCACCAAATGCCTCAACTCATCCTCCAACTGACCTAACTCTTCCTCGGGACAAAACTTAGCAGTTAACAGTCCTTTGGTCAAAGTCCATGTTCTGGCGTTAGCTTCAACCAAACCTACTGTAGCTACCTGACTATTCCACCAGCTTAAAGCATCATCCTGAAAAGTAGCTGCAACAATCTTTACTTTACTAGCTTCTGAACATCCACTGATTTCAAAAGTACTTTCAACTTTCTCAATCCACCTTCTTAACTCCAAAGCACCACTAGTACCACGAAATTGGGTAGGTCCAGATTTCATGAAACTAGCGTAAGAACATTCTTTCTGAACTTGCTGAGCAGCAATATTACCTCCAGCTTGACCAGCAGCATTTCCTCCAATTGGTTCATCAACATTACCTTAAACTGGATTAGCAGCATTCCCTTCAGCCTGACCAACATCATTCCTATTCTCAGTCTCTTGGTTCCTCGCAACACGTTCAGCTTCTAGTGCTCTAGCAATAGCTTGCTCAATCATAGTACTCACAGTAGTAGTTGTCAATTTTGGAGGTATGTTTATGGAATTTATCAAGCAACAATTCAGTTATGATAGAAAAATGCCTCCCAACTCCTTCCCGTGTCATCACAGAAGAAAAAGAACAAGTAAGTATTCATATCTAGATAAGAAAAAAGGTTTCTCTATCCAGATGTAACATGGATACTACATGCACAAACAACACAGTCCATAATGAATCATCAACCAAATCACAAAAGAACTAAAAGACAAATCATAGATCATGAAGGTAATTTGGATTGCATTGGAAAACTTCCACAAAATTGTGACAAGTAATATCACTACAATCCTTCATCACGGCAAACTTAAGAGTCATTAAGTTTCATCACAAACTATAGTACCAGTCTACATAAGTTCTATTACAACAAGGCTAACAAAGACAACATAAAGAAAACTAGTCACGTGATCCTTGCAGCTTCTTGTACATTGGCTCGTCATCACTACTGATGTCATCCTCCTCAGAGTCTTCTTCCACTTTTTCCTTTCCTTTTCGACTTGTTCCTTCACACGGCTTCACCAACACCTGAGCTTCAACACAACTTGGCACATCACGAATTACCACACATTGACTTGGAAAAGACCTCATTGGCAAGTCCCACACATTTACCCTTACATTCCTTTCTTGCTCCTTATGAAACCTTTCAACTTGGGCACTCAGATTCAACACCATCGCTCGCAGACTAGCAACTTCATCCATTTCCCTAGCTCTAACATACTCTGATTCTTTCACACTAGAAACAAACTTATCAAACTGCCTTTCATTCTGCTCAAACCTTTTGATTACTCGAGTTTCAACTACATACCTTTCAAATAAAGACCTATCAAACTTTTTAAGAAACCAGTAAATATCTTCATAAGATCTAGGACCCGGACAATACACCTTAGCAATATCATCATGGATAGATCGGGCACTAGCAACATTGCTTGACTCGACATAGAAACCATTTATAACACGGTCAACCCTAGACAAACCACTCAAATAAGCATCACAAGTAGGCATAGAAGAGCGTACAACAGGCCGCTGACAATCCTGAACAGTCGGTGGCACCACATTAGCTCTCGGCACATAACTACCTTGAATCACTTCGGGCTCAGTCTGTCCTACTGCATCAGGAGAAATTCTATCATCCAAATACTCATAAGGTTCCTCATCGTCACTAGCACCAAAGTTATCTACTTCCTCACCTCCTAGTATGTCATTCATCTCAATCCAATCCTCCTCACGTGGTATATTAGCCATTTTCTACAATTATAGGGGTTTACGGATACTTAAGGTCATTGTTAAAAATTATAAAGTCAATCTCATGCAAATGTTATACGTAACCCATGCTATGCAATGTAATGTAAATGATATTTATGCAATGCTCGCAAAAAGAAAATATGATACTAACAAGCACTCAACGTACTTTCAATAACCTCGATACAATATCATAGTATTTCTATATACCTTATAATGGAGCAATCCTAAAAGTTGAAAAATGTTGAATTTTCAACATTTCCTTATTTACTTTATTAATAAAACCATGGATAGTTGAAATTTATATTAACTACAATAATTTTGGTCATGTTGACACAGCTGTTGAAATTCACACGCATTGCTTAATGTAAATTTAGCAATGTTGACAAACAAGAACCAATTTGGTTAATGTGGTAATTATAGAAATGATTGGTAATAATCAAAGTTATTACTTTACTTGGTTCAAAGTTGTATATTAGTTGGCATCAGGATATATAAACCTATAAATACCCACCAGACCTATTTACGTATTATGCAAAAAACACACATAACCTTTCTTTCCTACCAAACCCGCCACCACCATAACCAACCACCAGATTTGTGTAGCCGCTGCTAGAAAATCTTTGCGGTTTGTTTACTATTTAGTTTTGAATTTTTTTTATTGGTTTATGTTTTACTTTTATATATCTCATCAGAATTAGCTTTGTTGCCACTTCGATCCAAGGCTTGTTTATCATTTTTTGTTATGTTTTAGATTTGAATGTTTTTATATGTGTGTTATTATAAATATATGTGTTTTTATGTATCCATTTAATTGCTTTAGATCTCACCGGAATTTATGGTGTTTCCAAGAGAATACACATAACCACTGCCAAAAAATACCTAACCTCGTCGGAAACCGTATATGTGGACCAGAATCTTCTGTCATATGCCATCGGAAACTTCTTTTTTCGCTGGAAAATGTTTGGTTGTACATAAATATATGTTGGTAATTTTGCTATTACAGTTTAGTTAAACTTTGTAATAACTTTTGATATAAAGTTTTATCACTATTTTGTTATGAAGTGGTTGTCATTAAAAAGTTTGGTATTTTGTAAATAGTTTGCAAATAGTTTGTAAATATCATGAATAGAACAATGTTCATACTTATTTTGATATGTAATTTTTTATTCATTATCAAATCTGTAGGATGTGTAGATGCGCCCATAATTGTTCATGTATTGCTTTGCACCAAAAATATTTAGTGAAAGAAGCCAAAGCCTTTAACAACATCGACCATGTTTGCCTGATCTGGATTAGTGATCCTCTCCCGCACTAATTTAATAATGTTCATTAACAATGCCATTGTAGACTTTGAAGTATCAGAATATAAGTTTTTGAACTGCAGAAATAACGAGTGAAAGACCAAAGAAAATGGTTGTATTGGCTTCCTTTGGCAGAGTTCTATTGATATAGTCCATTTTATACAGGTTACAATGATGGATAGGTAGGAACTTTTGTCATGTAAAATATTACCGGTGTATAACTTTTTACCCTAAATATTCATGTCATGTAACCTTGATGTTCGAATTATGTTAAACAGTCGATCAAGTAGAAGATTAAAATTTAAGTGAATTATGAAAAGTAAAAAAAAAGTGAACTGTTAATCTCCCTTGGGCACATTGTATGCATGACCACTGGGCCACTTTGATACACACGTACATCGTATGGTTTAGCTTGACAAATTTTCAAATTCAAAACATTGTGTTTTCTCATAATTAATTGGGTAAACGTTATTGTTCATTTCATCTAAGTGTAAAATTTTGTAAAGGATCGATAAAAAAATACTACTATAAGATATGATAAGATATAATTTATTCAGTTAATTCGTATTTACACATGCTTCTCTTGAAAGTAAAAAATCTCAAAAATTAAGAAATAATAAAAATTTAAATATAGTATACGAGTATAATACAATAATTACAAAGTCAAACATTTAATACAGACTCATAAGGTTAATCCGGTTGGGTCATCAAGACAAGGGATCGATCCCCTGGTCAATCCGATCGAATCACAGGAGGGTTACGAGTTTGATCATCGAGTCAACTCGATCGAGTCAACGGACACGGGTTCAACTCAGTCGCGTCACCGAGTTACTGGTTCGACCACTAAATCAATTAACTTATTGTTAAGTATATATGGCTAGGCATATTTCAGGACACAAGTGTGACACCCCCAAATTGGTCAAATTGCAGCAAATATAGTATTTGGGTGTCACGTGGGTGGATCATAGCAAATAGTACATAGAGCATCAGATAAAAGATTATCAAACATTTATTACATGACCAAAAGTGTAAATCATTATTTCAAATGTTTCAGACATAACGTAAGGATTGTTCATGAGTCCCTTATAAAGTCCCCCAGTGTTTGCTAAGATGTTGTCTACTCAAATGAAACAGTCCATGCACTTAGTGTCTACCTGCTTCAAACACCTGAGAAAAACATGCTTTGGAGAGTCAACAAAAAGTTGGTGAATTCATAGTTTAGTTGTATAGTTTGGATATAAATAGTCACTGTAATAGTAAAGCACAAAGCATTACTATAAAAGGTAATTATACTGTCTATTGCCCGAAACTGACACTTTAACATAGTTGGGCCCTCAACAAATGAGGACCATCGCCATTTCTGACTCAGGCACCCATCAATAGTAAATTCTGACATGATAAACACCTGTTGTCCCGGCCGAGGCACAGTGAGCATGACTCACCCAGGTGGGGATGGTCAATCCTAAATAGATCTACTTATAACATTCAGGTAATCCAATGATTTTAACAGTTTCAGCTCACGGGTCATGAGTGTCTCTACAATAGGCACATATAATTAAAGTTGGTACAGTTTAATATATATCCATAAATCAGTTGCATGTTCTCTCCCCCAAAAGGATTTTTAAAAGTTTGTCAATATATGAAAGTGGGGTCATGAACTCACCTTATCAGTATGGTGATAGTCACAAAAATCTGGAGTAGTGCTCAACACTCAGTCAACAACCTAGATAATTATACAGTCTCAGTAAAGGTATAATAGGTTGTACCAAAGTTACTGAAGTATTCGTATATGCTTCTACAGGTTTTTAAGCATGCTTTAATTTAAGGTATCCGTAGTTGATTAGAGTAGTACGGTCATAGTTATACTTAATTAAGTGTGAAATAATTACTACAATTATATTAATTAATCCTGTTTAATTAATATTCTAGAATTCGTACTACACTCAATCGTGGTTTAATACCTTTAATCAAACTAGTTCATAAGTACTAGAGGCGTGGAAAAATAAATATAATCAATATGTTTCATGTCTATATAAATGGTCGTATTATAAATACATCCACAAGCATCAGACCTTTATATTTTTCCTCCTGGGTATAAGTTGATTTTATAAAGATATATTTAAGGCTTAAGTAAGTTTTATTTAAGTTCAAAAGAATGCCAAAACTAGTCCCTCAGTTGCATAAACACTTCCGGTTACACAAACGCCCCTAGGGCTTACACAAGTTTCGATGTTTGGCAATTCTAGCCCTCATAGTTTTGGCCAAGTTTTAGATAAGTATACAAGTTACAAAATCAGCCCCTAGGGCTTATATAAGTCTTGGCAATTTACCAAACAGCCCCTAGGGCTTATAATAGTTTCGGCTAAATACCAAACAGCCCCTAGGGTTTAAGGGTGTTCGTTTGAATTAACAAAGAGACCTTAGGGTTTCGGCTAAGTGTCAAAAAGGGCCCAAAAAGTAACTAGTAGTATACCAAGTTCTCAAAGTGTCACTTTAGGTCCTTTAAGTTTAGGTTAGGGCCTTATATGGCACGAAAGGAAATTAGGGCTTGTAAAAAGTTTATGAATAGGCTCGTTTGGTCCTTGTAGTTTGAAACAATTATGCTTGTTCATAACCGAGACCCTATACTATCCATTATGTACATTTTGGTCCTTGTATTTGTTTTCAATGCTCGAATATATATATAACCTTAACATAAGTTACATTTTCTACTTGGTACTTCCCCTAATTTACATAACCGGCCCAAAAAGTCTCCCAAGTGTATTCGTGTGCTTATTGGGCTCGGATGGCCCATCAAGGGATGGTTATGTTTCTTTTGGGCCAAGTGGTTCTTAGTGGTTAATTTAAAAGTTACTATAGACCTTGTTTTAACCAAATCTATTTACCTTTGGGCTTAGAATGGTTCGGCCCAATCAAACGCATGGCTACCCGGTTTACACCACAAGTTTCGGTTTATTGACTCTTTTGTATTGTATAGATTTATCTTATCAACACAAGGGATCTACAAATCGTATCATGCTAGTTATCAACTCGAGATTTAAGTAACCATGGAGCACACTAGATCTTAAAATAAGCTGAATATAATGGGTTTAAGTTTTAAGCCTCCTAATGATTAGAAGTAATCTAACTATTCTCTCTATTAAGATTTAATCTAGGAGGAGTTAAAACGAAAAGCCCCTTCCTTGTCTTGAATGTTAGTCGAGCCACCTAGGGTTTTGAGTACACAACCCTAAGTAGTTTACTTGACCACCCAAGTTGCCAATAAGATCATCTTAAAGGCGTGGGTACTTGTAGCTAAGCATGCAAGCCGTAGGTCTTGTTATGAGAGTTTTAGCATGATTTTCACGTGTGCATGCTTACTAAGCCTTGGTTATTGTAAATCTACGTGAATGCCATGCACTAGAAGTAAGGAAAAATGGAGGATGATGAAAGGAATGGTTACTTACTTGCTTGGATTTAGGAGTGAAGAGGTAGAGTACACTAGAGCTTAAAAGTGGACAATGAAGTTTCCTATTCGGGTATAAATAAGCCGAGACCCCCTTCAATGCCTTCTTGACTTGAATCAATGCTAGGAGAAGTAAATGTGTTTGAGGTTTGATGATTAGAGAGTAAATGAGATGTGTGTTAAATGCTTCTAGGATGAGTTAACCATGTTTTCTAGTCTAGCCGTGGGTATCAACAAATGGGAAGTGGTTTTGGTTTTAAGCTAGTTTCAAGTTTAGGAGTATAGTACTTATTCATAAATGAAGTGATGTACAAAGGTGATGTGGAGTGAGGGGAGTCGGCTAAATGAGGGTTTGTAGGAGACCAAAGTACACCATATTAATGAGTTAATCTTAGTACCAAGATCTTCCTTGTACCAAGTTGATTTTGGGTGGTGTTGGAGGGCTCCTAGCCGCGGGTAGAATATCCCATGTGGGGAAAATATGGTTCAAAATATCTAGTGAGTATTAGTGGATTATTGTAAAAGTGAGTTTTGTGTTTTGAACACATTTGTGTAAAGTTTTAGGCGTGTAAGCATAGGGGTGCACAAGTGATGTGTAGTTTGTAGTTTTAGTTAATTGTGATCATTTAGGTACGAGAAGGCATAAGTGGAAATTTTCTAACTTAAATAGAAGTGTAAGACGTACACTAGAATTGTGAATTGAGGTTTTACAAAAATCAAATATGACGAAAGTCTCACATAAATATGAACACAGAATTGACAGTAGAATTTAATGAAAGACTGGAATTTCACAGAGTGGGATTACACTTAGTTCAGTAACCCGTGCCCACTATGAGGCAAGGTTGAAAAGGTAAAAACAGGGGTTTTACAGCACATTCCCGTTATTTTAGCTTTGTCCTCAAAGCTTAGATCGAAGTCATTGGTCAAGTGAACAAGCTTGGGTACTTGGTTTTGAACGAGTCTTCTCGTTCCCAAGTGAACTCAAGACCTCTCCTCGAGTTCCATCGTACCTTGATCAACGGGATCCGGCTATTTTTCAACCTTTTAACTATCCTCTCCACAATTTCAACGGGCTCTTCCGTGAACTAGAGTTTGTCGTCAAAGCGAACTCCCTCTAATGGCATAGCTAGGGGCTCGTCAGCGTAGCACTTTTTCAGGTTAGACACATGAAAAGTGGAGTGCACTCGACTCAATTGTTGGGGTAACTCCAAGCGGTATGCGACTTCTCCGACTCTGGCTATCACTTTAAAAGGGCCTACATAACGAGGGTTCAGTTTCCCCCGTTTACCGAAACGTACAACTCCCTTCCATGGCGATACCTTGAGCATTACACGGTCACCCACTTCATACTGTATGGGCTTTCGTCTCTGATCTACATAGCTCTTTTGTCGGTCGCGGGCAGCTTGGATTCTTTGTTTTATCAGTGTTATCTTGTCAGTTGTTTCTTGGATCAGTTCTGGTCCGGTGAGCTGAAATTCACCGACTTCTGCCCAACACACTGGTGAGCGGCATTTTCTACCATATAGTGCTTCGAATGGGGCAGATTTAATGCTAGCATGGTAACTATTGTTGTAGGATAATTCCACCAAAGGGATGTGATCGACCCAACTATTCCCAAAGTCAATCACGCATGCTCGCAACATGTCCTCAAGGGTCTGAATTGTCCTTTCGCTTTGGCCGTCAGTCTGCGGGTGGTATGTCGTGCTCATATCTAGGCGGGTTCCCAAAGCTCGTTGGAACGCCTTCCAGAAATTGGAGGTGAACCTACCGTCCCGGTCGCAGATTATTGAGACGGGTATTTCGTGTTTAGTCACCACCTCCTTCAGATATGTCTTAGCTAACTTAGACAGGGAGTCATTCTCCTTGATGGGCAGGAAGTGCGCGGATTTGGTAAGTCGATCAACAATCACCCAAATGGTGTCGTAACCGTGAGATGATCTTGGAAGCTTGGTGATGAAGTCCATAGTGATATTCTCCCATTTCCACTTGGGTATCTCTGGTTGAACCAGTAACCCGGATGGCCTTTGATGTTCGGTTTTGACGCGAGAACAGGTCAGACATTTCTGGACGTAAGTGGCGATGTTTGCCTTCATATTTGGCCACCAGTACAACTTCTTCATGTCCTGATACATCTTTTCCGACCCGGGGTGTATGGAATACTTGGATTTATGGGACTCGTGCATGATTACGTCCCTCAAATCCCCATAGCAAGGTAACCAACTCCTCCTATGCAAACACAGGGTTCCATCTGCTCTTGGTTCCAACTTTTCCTTGGTGAGGTCAGTCCTGAGCATACCCCCAACATCTTCATTCACGAGGTTTTCAGGTTTCTGAGCTTGTGTTTGAGCTTCTAGGATTTGTTTGGGTAAATCCAGGCTAATTGTTACGACTAGTGCCCGGACTCTCATAGGAGGATCGGTCTCCTTACGGCTTAGTGCATCTGCAACCACATTTGCTTTACCGGGATGGTATTTGATCTCGCAGTCGTAATCGCTTAGCAATTCAATCCAACGACGTTGCCTCATATTTAGCTCCTTTTGATCTAGTATGTGTTGTAAGCTCTTGTGGTCCGTATGCACCGTGCAATTGGTTCCGTATAGATAGTGTCTCCAGATTTTTAGTGCAAACACCACAGATCCAAGCTCTAAATCGTGAGTAGTGTAATTCTTCTCATGTTTCTTTAGTTGTCTGGAGGCGTACGCGATCACTTTCATCCTCTGCATTAATACCGCGCCCAAGCCCTTATGTGACGCATCACAATATACCACGAAGTCGTCGTTGCCTTCGGGTAAGGCCAGGATAGGTGCACTACACAGCTTTTCCTTGATTAGTTGGAAAACCAACTCTTCTTTTTCTCCCCAGTCAAATTTTATTCCCTTCTGTGTGAGTTTGGTCATTGGTTTTGCTATTTTGGAGAAACCCTCGATGAATCGTCGGTAGTATCCGGCAAGGCCTAGAAATTGACGGATTTCTGTCGGTGATTTTGGAGATGCCCAATCTTTGACGGATTCAACCTTTGCTGGGTCTACGTGAATGTCGTCGCTATCAATAACATGACCGAGGAATTGGACCTTCGAGATCCAGAATTCACATTTGGAGAACTTGTCGTACAACCGTTCTTCCTTAAGTACCTTCAGAACTTGGGTAAGATGTTCCTCGTGTTCGTGTTCATTCTTGGAATAGATAAGTATATCGTCTATGAAGACTATCACAAATTTATCCAGGTATGGTCTACACACTCGATTCATAAGGTCCATAAAGATGGCAGGAGCGTTGGTCAACCCAAAAGGCATGACCTGAAATTTGAAATGTCCGTAACGTGTCCTGAAAGTGGTTTTTGGGATATCCTCCTCCTTGACCCTTAATTGATGGTACCCAGATCGCAGATCTATCTTGGAGTATACACTTGACCCTTGCAATTGGTCAAATAGGTCGTCAATACGGGGGAGTGGATAACGGTTCTTTACAGTCAACTTATTCAGTTCTCTGTAATCGATACACATTCGAAACGAACCATCTTTCTTTTTGACAAATAAGACCGGAGCTCCCCATGGTGAGGAACTGGGTCGGATGAACCCCTTGTCGGACAATTCTTGAAGTTGTTCTGCTAGTTCCTTCATTTCTGATGGTGCTAGTCGATAAGGAGCTTTTGCTACGGGTGCAGCTCCTGGGATCAGGTCAATCTGGAATTCCACTTGCCGGGCTGGTGGTAGGCCTGGTAATTCTTCGGGGAAGACTTCGGGAAATTCCCTGACGATGGGCACGTCCTTTATTTGCTTCCTTTCGGTTTTATCTTCTTCATCTGTCTGGGAGATATGAGCCAAGAAGATGGGACATCCTTTCGATAAGTATCTCTGAATCTTGGTACAGGATATGACACTGAGTCTAGTGTCCGCAAGGTCGGTATTGCCATTACCTCGAACGATTAATGTCTCATTTCCCCATGGCAATCGGACTAGTTTCTCGTCGCATACGATCACTGCGTGGTACTTAGATAACCAATCCATGCCAATGATGATATCAAAACTGCCTAGATTCACTGGGATTAGGTCAATATTGAACGGGTGGTTGGAAAAGTTCAGTGTACAACCCCTAACGATGGTATCGGCCTCTACGATCTTACCGTCTGCCAATTCTACTGAGAATCGGTGGTCTAACGCGGAAGGGACAACTTCTAATATTCTACTAAAGTCAGTGGAAATAAAGCTCCTGTCTGCCCCAGTGTCAAATAGAATGGATGCGTAACGATTATTTAGTAAAAACGTACCCGTAACTACGTTGGAGTCTGGGTTGGGCTTTGCATTACCCACCACGTACACTCTGGATGTGGATCCTCCATTGTTTTTGTTCGGATGGGCTAATTTGGGACAACTTGATTTCACGTGACCGGGTGCTCCACACTCATAGCATGTGACTCCTTTCCTCGGGCCACTGTTGCTTCCTCCTGTAACACCACGGTTTCCTGGCTGTCTATTCCCAAAGGTGTTTCCTGGCTATCTATTCCCAAATCCACGGCCATTGGTTCCACCTCGATTATTGTTCCTCGCAATATGGTTGGGCTGAACTTGGGTAGCAGCATTTGCCTGGCAATCGCGAACAAAATGGCCCACCGTTCCACATTTGTAACAAGTCTTGCAAGGTTCACCCACCTGATGGTGAAAGTGGCATGTCGGGCACATAGGTCTGGTGCCTTCATAAATCCTTGGCCCTGTGGGGGCGATTGCACTGTAAATTTGTCCGGCGTTTTGCCTCTTTGGAGTTGGGTGATAGGGAGCACGGACATGGTCGTCCAACTTTCTCTTGTTCTCAGTGTTTCTCTCAGAGATAGTACGGTTCCTCTTATTGATCAATTCGGCGGCAAACTCCATGGCTTTCTCGACGGTAGTAGGCCGTGAGGCGAGAATGCTATCATGAATGGCGTCGGGGAGTCCTCCGACGTACTTCTCAATCTTCTCCTCCTTATCGGGAAACATTCTAGTACACATGAGAGTCAATTCTTGGAACCTCCGGTTGTACAACACGATGTCATTGTTCTTACACCTAAGGTCCCATAGTTCGACTTCCAGTTTCTTCATTTCGCCCCGGGGGCAGTACTTTTCTGTCATTCTCTCCTTCAGACTTGTCCAGTTCAGAGTATAAGCAGCGTCATGTCCTAGAATAATGGCCACAGAATTCCACCAGGTGAGGGCACTTTCAAGTAGCGTGTAGGTGGCGAACTTAACCTTGTTCTCTTCGGCGCAGTTGCTGATGCGGAATACGGTCTCTAGTCTTTCAAACCATTGCATCAACTCTACCACGCCTTCGTTGCCCCGATAGTAAGACGGTTTGCATTTGAGGAAGTCAGGGTAAGAACAACCCCTGGTGGTATTATTATTCCTTCGGTTGTTGGAATTCTCGCTATCGTCCATGTTTCGGCTAGCTGCCATAGCGGTGGCGATGCCTTGGTCAATCATTTCCCTAAGCTGGGCGGGGGTGACATTATGAGTGGCATCGTCATTAGGAGGGTTGTCCGCAGGATTATTGGCCAGGTTAATGGCAGGATTAGTGGCAGGGTTTTGCCTAGTGATTGCCATTTATCTGTAGTTTTACACCAAAAATGAAATTGTTAGCTTCAAAGTTCATATGATCATATATTATTTGCATGAGCAAACCTGTATACAATAATTACAACAATTTGAATAACTTGTCACATTTTATGATACAACACATGATATAACAAAAGAGGGTGGACATATGTCATTTCTTGCAAGAAAATACATAACATCAAGTACAACCGATCCAAGACAGAAGTATAGTACGCCTGTCTGGGGTAGTGGTACGCACAGTCTAGAGTGATATATATACAGACACCTATCTATGAGAGTACAGTACTGATAGGCTACAAAAGCTGCATGAAAATAAAAGTACATGAAATCGTATATCATGATAGCTGAGATGCAACCCAAATCTTATCACGATGTACATGAGATCTAGTACATCTAATCTATGCTGGTCTAACGGATCCGATGGAGATGTCTGGTACAACGGGTGCTGGTGGAGCTGCTGGTGCGGGCATAGCGTCCTGTAGAGCGATCATAGCAAGCCTCGTCTTCTTGACGTGGCGGAGAGTCTGGACTAACTAGGCCCTGAGGGTGTCTAAATCTCCCCTGAGGTGAGCTGTCTCTGACGTGACCCCATCGTGATGAACAATCACCAGGTCAAAGAACATAGAGAGGGACTGCTCCTGAGCTGTGAGGGCGGCATGAGTCTGCTGCTGTCGGCCCTCCATGGTGTAGATGCGGTGGATGGCGTGGTCGTACTTCGTCATGAGCCACTGAAGAGCATCATAAACCGTGGTCCAAGCCCCTCTGGCAACCTGGGCTTCTGCCCACGTAGTCCAAGTCAGGGAATCCAGACGCTCCCTCAATATCGATCGCTCGGCCTGACTAGCTGCTAGTAGGCTGTGAACATCGGCCATATCCTGGGCATGCTGGGCTGTCAAAGCCGCTATCTGAGCCTGGACAGGATCCACCTGTCCAGTCCCAGATCCCTCTCCGACCTCGAAGGTGGAGGCCGGGGCCGTCTCATACCTCCTCTTACGAGGGGGTAGTGATCCAGGAGCATAACCCTGGAGTGATGACGAGGGCGGTAAGGGCGGCAGGGTGTGGGTCACTGGGTCCACCTCCTCAGCTGGAGGGGTCAATGCAGTAGGCGGTGAGGAAACAGCTGGAACTACTCCATCAGACTGACTGCCCTCGAAATCCGAGGCGGACAGCCATCCTGCTAAAACGGACGATGGTGATGTCATAGTATCTCTGAAAAGAAATCATCGTTTTGCTGACATGAGCGTAAGTTAAAAGGTAATATACTGGTATCATAATAGTGATAGTGAGTATTCCCTATAATAGGTTAGGGTTTAGCTAATACTTATCAGATCATTTAACCAATGTTAAAATCACAATACACAATAGATCACCTAATAAATGTATGCTCTATATCCTATATGCTTACTATTCTAGTCCCATAAAGAAAAATCCTAAAGATTTTTAATGTAGTTATAGTCCAGTTTATTTATAAAATTTTTATTTTATTTTTATAAATTTTTCTAAGTCTGGTTCTCTATAACTTTTGCTCTAATACCATTCTGTGACACCCCCAAATTGGTCAAATTGCAGCGGATATAGTATTTAGGTGTCACGTGGGTGGATCATAGCAAATAGTACATAGAGCATCAGATAAAAGATTATCAAACATTTATTACATGACCAAAAGTGTAAATAATTATTTCAAATGTTTCAGACATAATGTAAGGATTGTTCATGAGTCCCTTATAAAGTCCCCCAGTGTTTGCTAAGATGTTGTCTACTCAAATGAAACAGTCCATGCACTTAGTGTCTACCTGCTTCAAACACCTGAGAAAAACATGCTTTGAAGAGTCAACAAAAAGTTGGTGAATTCATAGGTTTAGTTGTATAGTTTGGATATAAATAGTCACTGTAACAGTAAAGCACAAAGCATTACTGTAAAAGGTAATTATACTGTCTATTGCCCGAAACTGACACTTTAACATAGTTGGGCCCTCAACAAATGAGGACCATCGCCATTTCTGACTCAGGCATCCATCAATAGTAAATGCTGACATGGTAAACACTTGTTGTCCCGGCCGAGGCACAGTGAGCATGACTCACCCAGGTGGGGATGGTCAATCCCAAATAGATCTACTTATAACATTCAGGTAATCCAATGATTTTAACAGTTTCAGCTCACGGGTCATGAGTGTCTCTACAATAGGCACATATAATTAAAGTTGGTATAGTTTAATATATATCCATAAATCAGTTGCATGTTCCCTCCCCCAAAAGGATTTTTTAAAAGTTTGTCAATATATGAAAGTGGGGCCATGAACTCACCTTATCAGTATGGTGATAGTCACAAAAATCTAGAGTAGTGCTCAACACTCAGTCAACAACCTAGATAATTATACAGTCTCAGTAAAGGTATAATAGGTTGTACCAAAGTTACTGAAGTATTCTTATATGCTTCTACAGGTTTTTAAGCATGCTTTAATTTAAGGTATCCGTAGTTGATTAGAGTAGTACGGTCATAGTTATACTTAATTAAGTGTGAAATAATTACTACAGTTATATTAATTAATCATGTTTAAATCATATTCTAGAATTCGTACTACACTCAATCGTGGTTTAATACCTTTAATCAAATTAGTTCATAAGTACTAGAGGCGTGGAAAAATAAATATAATCAATATGTTTCATGTCAATATAAATGGTCGTATTATAAATACATCCACAAGCATCAGACCTTTATATTTTTCCTCCCGGGTATAAGTTGATTTTATAAAGATATATTTAAGGCTTAAGTAAGTTTTATTTAAGTTCAAAAGAATGCCAAAACTAGTCCCTCAGTTGCATAAACACTTCCGGTTACACAAACGCCCCTAGGGCTTACACAAGTTTCGATGTTTGGCAATTCTAGCCCTCGTAGTTTTGGCCAAGTTTTAGATAAGTATACAAGTTACAAAATCAGCCCCTAGGGCTTATATAAGTCTTGGCAATTTACCAAACTGCCCCCTAGGGCTTATAATAGTTTCGGCTAAATACCACAACCCCTAAGGTTTAAGGGTGTTCGTTTGAATTAACAAAGAGACCTTAGGGTTTCGGCTAAGTGTCAAAAAGGGCCCAAAAAGTAACTAGTAGTATACCAAGTTCTCAAAGTGTCACTTTAGGTCCTTTAAGTTTCGGTTAGGGCCTTATATGGCACGAAAGGAAATTAGGGCTTGTAAAAAGTTTATAAATAGGCTCGTTTGGTCCTTGTAGTTTGAAACAATTATGCTTGTTCATAACCGAGACCCTATACTATCCATTATGTACATTTTGGTCCTTGTATTTGTTTTCAATGCTCGAATATATATATAACCTTAACATAAGTTACATTTTCTACTTGGTACTTCCCCTAATTTACATAACCGGCCCAAAAAGTCTCCCAAGTGTATTCGTGTGTTTATTGGGCTCGGATGGCCCATCAAGGGATGGTTATGTTTCTTTTGGGCCAAGTGGTTCTTAGTGGTTAATTTAAAAGTTACTATAGACCTTGTTTTAACCAAATATATTTACCTTTGGGCTTAGAATGGTTCGGCCCAATCAAACGCATGGCTACCCGGTTTACACCACAAGTTTCGGTTTATTGACTCTTTTGTATTGTATAGATTTATCTTATCAACACAAGGGATCTAAAAATCATATCATGCTAGTTATCAACTCGAGATTTAAGTAACCATGGAGCACACTAGATCTTAAAATAAGCCAAATATAATGGGTTTAAGTTTTAAGCCTCCTAATGATTAGAAGTAATCTAACTATTCTCTCTATTAAGATTTAATCTAGGAGGAGTTAAAACGAAAAGCCCCTTCCTTGTCTTGAATGTTAGCCGAGCCACCTAGGGTTTTGAGTACACAACCCTAAGTAGTTTACTTGACCACCCATGTTGCCAATAAGATCATCCTAAAGGCGTGGGTACTTGTAGCTAAGCATGCAAGCCGTAGGTCTTGTTTTGAGAGTTTTAGCACGATTTTCACGTGTGCATGCTTACTAAGCCTTGGTTATTGTAAATCTACGTGAATGCCATGCACTAGAAGTAAGGAAAAATGGAGGATGATGAAAGGAATGGTTACTTACTTGCTTGGATTTAGGAGTGAAGAGGTAGAGTACACTAGAGCTTAAAAGTGGACAATGAAGTTTCCTATTCGGGTATAAATAAGCCGAGACCCCCTTCAATGCCTTCTTGACTTGAATCAATGCTAGGAGAAGTAAATGTGTTTGAGGTTTTATGATTGGAGAGTAAATGAGATGTGTGTTAAATGCTTCTAGGATGAGTTAAGCATGTTTTTTAGTCTAGCCGTGGGTTTCAACAAATGGGAAGTGGTTTTGGTTTTAAGCTAGTTTCAAGTTTAGGAGTATAGTACTTATTCATAAATGAAGTGATGTACAAAGGTGATGTGGAGTGAGGGGAGTCGGCTAAATGAGGGTTTGTAGGAGACCAAAGTACACCATATTAATGAGTTAATCTTAGTACCAAGATCTTCCTTGTACCAAGTTGATTTTGGGTGGTGTTAGAGGGCTCCTAGCCGCGGGTAGAATATCCCATGTGGGGAAAATATGGTTCAAAATATCTAGTGAGTATTAGTGGATTATTGTAAAAGTGAGTTTTCTGTTTTGAACACATTTGTGTAAAGTTTTAGGCGTGTAACACAAGTGATGTGTAGTTTGTAGTTTTAGTTAATTGTGATCATTTAGGTAAGAGAAGGCATAAGTGGATATTTTCTAACTTAAATAGAAGTGTAAGACGTACACTAGAATTATGAATTGAGGTTTTACAAAAATCAAATATGACGAAAGTCTCACATAAATATGAACACAGAATTGACAGTAGAATTTAATGAAAGACTGGAATTTCACAGAGTGGGATTACACTTAGTTCAGTAACCCGTGCCCACTATGAGGCAAGGTTGAAAAGGTACAAACAGGGGTTTTACAACAAGTTCGACTTCCAAGTCAATTAGTATACCGTCAATTATATGCCGATAGGCAATTCCGCCGCTATGCGCGGGTAATCGTCTAGTACTTAATAAATACTCAGAAATCATTTCAGTTCTGAGGGATACATCTATACTACAAAACAAAATTAAAAGTGATATTACCGGAGCGTTGCAGAGAAGTTGTGTGCTTTTGAAAAATAAATTCTTTCGACACCAAAGTTATAGTTTAGGACAATTTTCATAATCGACCTAGTTTTCTATAACTTGTGGCTCTGATACCAATCTTTAACACCCCCAATTTACATTGCGCAGTGGAAATACAAAATTGGGTGCTAAACACGAGTATCATCATACACAAGATATATTGAACGACTCAAACGAGACGTTTACACATAAAATATTATAAGATTTCACACAATGTCTAAAACAGAATTTTCATCCCAAAATGTACTAAAACAAAATCAGAGTAAAGCGTTTAGTCCCCACGGATCTCGACCATCAAACCAACAAGTTTTAGTACAGTACATAAACATTAGACAAATTGTTAAACAGTAAAAGGATAGAAATTGTTTTAGGCCACAATACTTCAAAAGCCAACCCACAACATCCACAACAAAGCTCTGCCATCAATCACCTTCTATTACTTGAAACACATGCTTAAACGAGTCAACAATAATGTTGAGCGAGTCCATAGGTTTAACAAATCACATTTGAACACAAGAAGAAAATCAATCATAATCATTTTATAGAATTGTTGTACATACAATCTATATCAAGGCAACTCATTGTATTTAAGCTCATGACACCGGCCCCTTAACCAATTAGTCACCCACGCCAAATGCCAGTATGACTAGATACAACGATTGCCCCTTTAGGGTATCAGTTGCTAGATATATACCCAAATCTCATTCTCGTAAATTATCCTTCCCAGAGGTTACTCAACGTAATGCCCTGGTCTCAGATAGGGTGGTCAACCCAATAGTACTATAATTTGAATAAGCGGCTATTCCCAACTCACAACATCAAGTCAGAACATAGTTAACGGTTCATGAATTTAGGGTCTTTAGCAACAAGGTACTCAATACAATTCAAGGCAACATAGGCAATATTCGGGTCCAAACAATTAATCATGACTTGTGTTCATTTATTTTCAAATAGCATGTATCCCCCCACGTGGATATTAACACATTTAGTAGCTAGCATGAAAAGCGAGGCTACAGACTCACCTTAGTATAAGAGACCTAGCGAGATGATCGTCGATGATAGAGGATGCCTTTCAAACACGAGAACCACAACCTATAAAATAAGGCGCGTTCATTAATAATAAACTCGAGAAATAAACCATACATAAGAATATCAAACTCAAACTCATAAAATCATGACAAATTCGAGAGGAAACAATACACGTGATACTATTACACTCTTCTATGCATTTACTATATGACTTTATACTTTTAACAAAAATATACCGGCACATGTCCAATGTACTAGCTCATTTACCCCACTTAGACTCGTCAAAACCTTATGATACTACTCAGAGAACTCCATTACCATATATAGAAAGTTCTCCCAAAGGTTGGTCAAATGATTTTACTTTTAAAGTTCTCTGCCCAACTCATCTTTGAACTACAAAAACCGGACAGTTTTACGTCATCGACTCATACAACCATTTTAACTTCTATAAACGACTCCATTTGCAAAACCGACAATTAGGTTTGAAAATAGACTCACCATTTAGGGTTTACACTTTTACATCAGTCCTTGACTTATTTCAAAACTCATTCTATAGTCCCCGAGATCCGATCCAAATATCGACAACAACTACATGTCGTGCCGATACGCGTCTCCCGGTACACGAATAATCAAACTTTCATAACTTCTCGCTCATTTGGAGCTAGAAGCTCTACTTTATATCAAATCGAAGCTAATAGAATTCTCTACAACCCTATGCTATTAGTTAAGCAATAACCAAATCATAAGGTACCCAAAATACCCTTTTTCCCACTGAACTAAATTACCTTTCAAAATCTTGCATGAAATCATGTTTTTAACCAAAATCAACCATTTATATCATTATCCTATTACCCTAATAACAACATATCTAACCCCTAACACTTGTATCATCCTCTAAATCAAAAACTCAAAATCAAAACAAGTTTTTAGTAAAAACTAGCAAGATCATCACTTGATCATCACCTACTACACATGTATGATCATAAACTTGACCTACCAACCCTAATTCTTATCAAAAAAATCAAACTTCATGCATGTTGATGAATTTAGTACCAAAAGAAGCCTCTTTAAATTCTAATATAGGGAATTTAATTGTTTTTTATTAGATCAAGTTGGATTTTGAGTGAAAATTGATTGAAAGGGGTGTTTAGGGGTGACGACATATAAAAGAAAAAGGGAGGAGGAGTATAATTTTTCTAGTTAGTGCAAATATATGAAAATTTAGGTAGATTTTGGCTTTTATATTGTGCTCCAAGGGTTTGTTTTGCCAATTTGTGATACTTTTGGTCCAAAATAAAAATAGTTAGCTAAAAAGCGGGAAATGACTCCTAGTCAATTCTGAAAATATTCACGGGGCTCGGGTTTCTTAAAAATACTTCTCGAAAGTTAAAATGTATCTCAAATATAATAATATCGTCTCCCGACTCGACTTAACACGTCATTAAAAGGAAAACATCAAAAACGACAAACATCAAACAACCGACAATAAAACGTAAAATATTGGACATCCATCGACATCACGCTTGCTAATACTCCTTATGCTTATTAAAGATAAAATATAAGTCTCCTAACATCGGTTTAAACTTAAACCTTTAGAAATAAAAACCATTCAAACTCATCAAAAAAAATTCAAAATAATAGTAAAATAAGATTAAGCAATGACCTCGGTTTCAGATTATCACAACGTGTTCGTCACTAATGTGTTCGTGTTAGTCCGTAAATAATTATTCGTGTTATAATAGTACTTGTACGTAATCGCTATTTATCGTATAATAATAAATATATACGTAGTTACATGTTCGTGTTTTAATGTTGGTGATTGCATGTTCGTGATCATAATTACTATGGTTAATAATTATCGTGTAATACCACGTACTTAATAATTATCGTGTACTAATACGTATGTACTTTATGTATTTAATATTCGTGACACGTGTTCATGATATAAAAGGAAAGTTTTAATTGGTTCGTATGTTTACTAAGTGTACTGTTCATGGTAAAAGTATGCGGGTTTTACAACTCTTCTCCCCTAAAAGAATAATTCATCCCCAAATTATAGATAAAGTAAACTGAAAGAACATGGACGCGACATGACTGACAAGGGCATGGAACGTGACGTGCCTGAAAGAACATGACTGAATTATTGAAGGATTAGAGGATAAAATCCGGATGGACTCTTCCGTTTCCAAGTGGCTTTCCTCTCGGAACGGTTCCTCCACAAGATCCTTGCGCAAATGATAAATCTTGGTCTTCATGACCTTGACTTGAAAATTCGTAAAAGTTCCTGATTTCCACTATAAAATAGATCCTCCTGAATTTGATTGAGTGGGTGAAAGTTAACATGCAAGGTTGAATGCAACGTTACGATGCAAATTAATCTGGCATAGCTGACATAATAGCATCCCAGCAATGATGCGCGATACATACTGAAACATAGTACGTGAACAATTGTGAACGTGATACGTGAACAATTGTGAACGTGATACGTGAACAATTGTGAACGTGATACGTGGAGATCTGATGAGTGTAATATGAGAAACATATGATGAACACTAATACGTGTAACATATCGTGAACATAGAATAACTGAGATGGTAACGCCAACAATATGAGATGAGACGTGAAATGTGACGTGGAATGTAACGTGGAACGTCTGTCCGAGGATGGAAAATTTATTAAACTTGAGTCTGGTCTCCCAAACTTCTGTAAACTTTCCAGAACGAGAATATGAAACGTAAATTGTAAGCCTGAATACAGTCACGAGCGTGACGATGTCATGAACGTGGAAGTGAAAAGTAATTCATCACATGAAAATAAGGACATGAACGTAGTAATGACCCCGAACGTGAAGCTTTACTTGGTTTGATAGCTGAAGGTGTGCCAAGTGATCGTATGATCTCTGGCTGAAGATGTCCGAAATTTTGCTACTAGGAAATCTTTGAAGATGAAAGGATTTTGTAGACTTCAAACTGTTGATAATACCCAGATAGCATAATGCTTCTTCTGAGCCTGCGGTAGTCCGGTAACAAGATCCATGGAGATCTTGTCCATTCTTCGTTCACAATTCTAATAGTGGAAATAACTCCTTGTGTGTTGGTGTTCTATCTTAACCTGTCGGTATGGCAGATACTTAGATATGAACTTAATAAATTTGGAAAAATGAGAGTCTCTGTAGTTTAGACTTCTTTTAGCGTAGGATTCCTTGGAACACATAATTTAGTGTAGGACTCCCTCCTTTACGCGTAAGTGGAGTCATGGTAAAATTAATCGTGAGAATCAATGTGATTCAGCATGTTACCGAAATCAACCACGGAAAATTTCAGGGTGAAATTTTATCTGTCATAGAATTTGCAAGATAGTGCAAATATGGTCTTCATACCCTTCTCTAGGCTTAGAGAAGATTGGATTGTAAGTGATAAGACAATAATGAATTCGTTTACGAGTTCTTGGGAAACTCCATCCATCATATCCATAATGCTACTGTAGCTTTCATGAGACTAATCAAAATCATGAATTTAGCATGACCAAATCATGTGCGAAAAGCAGTCATGGAAATTTCCTGCTCTTTCGCTCGCCACTATTGTCAGCATGATTGTAAATTGTTCTTGGAAAAGTGCTTAGCATTCTGTATTCGATCGTATACGTCGTAAATAAGTGGAGGGAATTAATGGTCATGAATGGTGATTTGTTTACATCGACAGTGGTCGACACATAATCTCATGTTATCGTCCTTCTTCTCAATACAGAACCGATGCACACCATGGTGATGCACCTGATGGATGAACCTTGTTCGGGCATCTCTGTAGTCGATACTTCAACTCTTCTAGCTCAAGAATGCCAAGCGATAAAGGGCATTGGAAACTGGTTCTGCTCCCTAATCTACTTGATGTTATATTCCATCTGGTAGATAGGAAGTATATTCGGAGGTTCTTCTGAAATCTTATCTGGAATTTTTTTTTGAAATCATCGGTTGATTCTTGATAAAAGGAGTTTCAAAAGTCATGTCATAATGATAGCTAGAAAAATCTTCGCATACATCGAATGACAATCACTTGCTAGTAAAACATAATGACTAGAACAGATTTTCCTGATGGAAAACCATGCTGAATGTATTCAGGAGCCTGAACATCGATGTACATAATCTGAGATGAATGGTTGTCCATCGCATCGTGGGTTGCTGTTAATAGTCCACAATCAGAGTTATATTTAACTCGTATATGTCTGAGGTAAGTGCGTTAGCAGGTTGGATCCTATCATGGACTGAAGGAAAACCTTTGTATACTTGGGTGATACGAATTGCGTCCTTTATGGTCATGGGGATATGAAGTATGAGATCAAGAAATGAAAGTGTCATGAAGCAAACGTGACAGATCTCACTGAATGTGTTTTTCCTGTCTCATGCAGAATGAACTCTGCAACGCGAATAAAACACCGGTGATGGTACTGAAATTCTTGTGGCCTGATTAATACATGGCACCACAAAATAGATATACCCCTTGAAGGGTGCCCTGAATTTCTTAGGGTTGTTTTAGCAGATAGACGTGAGTCATGTGTCTTGACTTGTCACACCCTCAATTTGGCCCACGTGTACAATTACATGAGGATGTGACTATCATGACAACCAAGAGACATAGATACAAGAATAACTAAGAAAAGTCATTTTTCATTCATAAGACATAAAAATAGAATTGGTCCCAAGGAAAATTGTTTTACAACTCATGATGACATAATTTGAGTTTCCCAAATATTATACATCCAAAGCAAGTCTCAAAGTTAAATCATGATAATTTTTATTAATCTCCATAGCACAACCAAGTCACTCCTCCGCCTTGACACCTGAGAAAAACATTGCTAAAACGTCAACACAAAGGTCGGTGAGTTTATAGGTTTAAGTTTAAGTAGTGTGATGAACCATAAGATTTTAGTTAGGCAACCGTCAATAATCTTATAACAAATACAAGATTATTATCAAAATAGCATACGTTCATGATATCCTACGTCTAAGCTCATGACACCGAAGCATTAACCGTACAAACCAGTTTATATAAGAGTGTGCCCAAGCAAATACTACCCCCAAAGTATTCGTAACAACCTCAAATGTATTTGTATCTAATTTGGTCACACAACCAACAATAGATAGGGAGGCCAATCCCAATAGATCTATCCATAACATTCGCGCTTACACAAAGTAATTAACGGTTCATGATAGTGGGCTAAAGCATCTAGGGGTATCGCTACTTAGACATCATGTAGGCACGTATGAGTTTTAGGCACTTATGTTCATCCGTTTAAAACAAGCAATGTTCTCACCCCCAAAGTGATAAAACAAGTAAAAGTGGGGCTATAAACTCACCTCGTAAATCAAGCAAATGGATGAAAATGCAACGAAAGCTTCGAGAATACGACCACGTTATCCACGACCTAGTTAAGTATACATATCGTGTTACGAGGACAATAGGTTTATAAATATGAATGCATGACATCCTAAGTGTTCTTGACTTTACGTTTTATTTACGGAAGACACGACAACTACTCGCGGTTATCAAACGGGCATATCTTAACAAATGTATATACAAAGTTTAGTTGTTGGGCTTTTATAAACCCCAGTTTACAACCGGCGGCCCAAACCTCCTAATACATTACATGATTCGGCCCATTTACTAAATAACCCAGTCTTGGCCCTAACACTTGGCGATACAAACAAGGGGAAAGATGGGACACGTTTTATATACTCGGTTTATTTGTCTCATTATTACTCATTCACACAAAATCCCACCGCCCCATTCCTTCTCTCTCTTTCCTGGTTAATATTCATATTTATTCCCATCCATCTTTCACAAATCCAAACTGAGATCTATGCTTATCCGCTTCATATACATCAAGGAAAGTGTACCCTTGTTCCTTTATGATTCGTTTAATCATGGTTTTGTCCCTATAACTTAATCAAATCCGATTCGTATGGTGTTCTATAGTGTTCTTCTGGATGATTCAATGATGGGTCATCATAAAGATAAGTTTTAATCCTTTTTCCTTCTAAGAAAACGTTTTTATGGATTGTTTGTTCATAGCTTCAAAACAAAGATGTTTTATTAATCTAAAGGCGCAAGATTCATGTATCCATAAATGGTTTCTATTCGGATTTAATTTATTTAAAAATTAGGGTTTCGAAAGAATTAGGGGTTTTGATAAATCTAATGTTTAACCTAAATTAATTAGTGTTTTCTATCATAAAAACTGATTAATTTCATCAATTAATTTGATTTGTAAAAATTAGGGTTTCGGTCCAATTGGGGGTTTCTTTAATCCTACGATTTGTTATAATTAACTAGTGTTTTCGTGCTTCTCTTGGTGTTAATTATCAAATAATTATGGGTTTTGGAAATTAGGGTTTCGGTAAATTTGGGGGCTTACTCATACCGTGTTTTTAATCTAATTAATTGGTCAATTCGAGTCTAGATTGAGTTTAATTAGAGTTTCAAATCAATTTGTAAAAATAGGGTTTTGTGTATATGTGTTTTCATTCGGGTTCTAATGGCATTATAGAGAAGAAAGTAGTATAATTTCTAGTTTCACTCGTAAGTTGATTTATCTATGGTTTAGTTGATTGCCATTCTTTGCATTCGGTTGGGTTTTTCGGTTTATAAGGTATTAATGGTCATTATCATAAAGTTTCACCTCAATATTATTTAAGAAAATATAATAAGAATGGTTCGTCTACACTATTCTAGTTTTTAACATACGATTTAAATGGTGTCTAATTGTCTAACACACTTGTTTATGTTTTGGTAGGTGGGTTTGGTCAAGCACTCTAATGACATGTACAAGAATGAGGAGAAGATTATAAAGACTCACAAATCAAGGTGTTAGTTTTCGGCTTGGTGACGTTCGGATGAGCAATGAAGTCTTCGGCTTGGTTTGCTCAAGATCTACCTCTTGGTTCTCAAAGATGTCCCAGATTTTGTTTGTGTGTTAATGTTGTTATGTTCTAAACTTTGTGATTATGGACTTTATTTAATCTAGTATCTTTGGCATAGGGTTAGTCTTCATCCGAGTATGGAGGTCTTGTGACATACCCAAATAGGGTATTTTCGGCATGTGTGTTGGCTGGTTGTGTTGAGTGGGATTGTTAAAAATGATTTTTCTAGTTTCTGCAGTTTGACTTTTGTTGACCAGTTTTTGAAATCCCCAAGTTTTACTTTATTGAAATATAGACATTCAAGTTTTCTTTTTATCATTTGTATTGTACTCACCAAGTGTATATGCGGCCAGTAAGAGTTTAAATGTACAAGTTTCGGCCCAAAATGACGCATTATGAAAACTTGTTACGAAATGATAGAACTTAGCTAACATACGACTCGACGTAGCTATATGAACACATTGACCTCAATAGACTCGATAGCATGACAAATGTAAACACGTATTCTCGATAATTGGATATGTAGTAATAAACCGGCACAAACCGTTAGTAAGCAAACGATTAATAACGAGCACGTCTCTATTATAATAATAAGACGCGAAAATTCAAGTTGTTACTTTCGCTCTCCCTAAAGAGGGCTTTGTCCGCAAAGCAAAACAAACGATACATTTATGTAGGCACTACGTTAGTAAACAAGTGAGGATACTTTGCCTTGAATTGATCCTCGCGTTCCCAAGTAAATTTGGGTCCTCTTCGTGCGTTCCAACGCACTTTAACAATAGGTATACGGCTTTGTTTGAGTCGTTTGACTTCTCGTTCCATAATTTCGACGGGTTCTTCAACGAACACGAGTTTGTCGTTGAGTTGGATTTCGTCCATAGGTATAACAAGCGTTTAGTCGGATAAGCATTTCTTCCAGTTACAAATGTGAAACACATTATGCACGCGATTAAATTCTTGAGGTAAATCCAAACGATAGGCAACGTCACCTATGCGTTGAATAATTTTGAACGGTCCAATATATCAAGGGTTTAGCTTTCCTCATTTACCAAAACGAATTACACCTTTCCATGGTGCAACTTTCAACATTACCCGATCTCTGACTTTAAATTCCAATGGTTTCCGTCTCTTGTCGGCGTAACACTTTTGTCGATCACGAGCCGCTTGCATACGACTCTTGATTTGTATGATTTTCTCCGTTGTTTCGTGAATAATTTCCGGACCGGTAAGTTGTGCATCACCAACTTCCGCCCAACAAACGGGTGAACGACACTTTCGATCGTAAAGTGCTTCAAACGGTGCCGCTTTAATGCTAGTGTGGTAGCTATTGTTGTACGAAAATTCTACTAACGGTAAGTGTCGATCCCATCCGTTTCCAAAGTTGATTACGCATGCGCGGAGCATATCTTCCAATGTTTGGATGGTTCTTTCACTTTGACCGTCCGTTTGAGGATGGTAAGCCGTACTCATGTCCAATTGCGTTCCTAACGCTTCTTGGAGAGATTTCCAAAATCTTGAGCAATATCGACCGTCTCGGTCCGATATGATAGAAATTGGCACTCCGTGCTTAGTAACGATCTCCTTTAAGTACGTTCGTGCTAATTGATCCATTTTATCGTTTTCTTTTATCGGAAGAAAATGTGCGGATTTCGTTAAACGATCGACGATGACCCAAATCGTGTCATAACCCGCGGACGTTTTTGGGAGTTTTGTAATGAAGTCCATAGTAATTTGTTCCCATTTCCATTCCGGGATCCTAGGTTGGACTAGTAATCTGGAAGGCTTTTGGTGTTCAACCTTAACTTTGGCGCAAGTTAGGCATTTACCAACATAAGTCGCGATGTCGCCTTTCACGTTTGGCCACCAATAGAACATTTTCATGTCATGGTACATTTTGTTCGATCCGGGATGGATCGAGTACTTAGACTTGTGTGATTCATGCATGATTAGTTCTCGGACATTACCGTAACGAGGTAACCAACTTCTATTGTCAAGACACAATGTTCCATTGGTACGTGCAACGAGATTTTTGGTGATCATTCCACCGGCTTCTTCTTTATCGATGTTTTCTATCTTAATCGCTTCTCGTTGGGCTTATAAGATTTTTGCGGGTATGTTTAAGCCAATAGTCATCACTTAGGCTCGAACCCTTAGAGGTCGCTCACGGGGTTTTCTACTCAAAGCATCGGCTACAATGTTAGCTTTTCCCGGGGTAGAACGAATGTCACAATCGTAGTCTCCAAGTAGTTCCAACCAACGTCGTTGTCTCATGTTGAGTTCTTTTTGGTCTAAGATATGTTGAAGACTTTTGTGATCGGTGTAAACTACACACTTAGTTCCGTAGAGGTAGTGTCTCCAAATTTTGAGAGCAAAGACAACCGCCCCTAGCTCCAAATCGTGAGTAGTGTAGTTTTCTTCGTTCGTCTTTAGTTGTCGAGAGGCATAAGCTATGACCTTTTTCCTTTGCATGAGAACCGCGCCTAGACCTTTAATTGAAGCATCACAATATACTTCAAAGTATTCACTACCCTCGGGTAATGCGAGAATGGGCGTGTCGCAAAGTTTTTGTTTTAAAGTTTGGAAAGAAGTTTCTTGGTCGTCTCCCCAAATAAACTTCTTGTTCTTTTGAGTCAATTCCGTCATGGACTAAGCGATTTTCGAGAATCCTTCGATAAATCGTCTATAATAGCCGGCAAGTCCAAGGAATTGGCGAATCTCCGTAGGTGTGGTAGGAGTCGCCCAATCCTTTACCTCTTCGATTTTAGCGAGATCCACATGAATACCACTACTATCGATTACGTGACCAAGGAATTGTACCGTGTGAATCCAAAATTCACACTTTGAAAATTTGGCGTATAATTGTTCTTGTTTCAACAATTCCAAAATTTTCTTTAGGTGTTCCTCGTGTTCTTCCTTACTACGAGAGTAGATAAGGATGTCGTCAATAAACACGATCACGAACTTGTCCAAATAAGGTTTACACACACGGTTCATAAGGTCCATGAATACCGCGGGTGCATTGGTTAACCCAAATGGCATGACTTGGAATTCAAAGTGACTGTATCGGGTTCGAAATGCCGTCTTGGAAATGTCTTCCTCTCAAACTCTAAGTTGGTGGTAACCCGACCTAAGGTCAATCTTTGAATAAATGCTCGAACCTTGAAGTTGATCAAACAAATCATCGATCCTTGGTAAAGGGTAACGATTCTTTATAGTAAGTTTGTTCAATTCGCGATAATCGATGCACATACGGAACGATCCGTCTTTCTTTTTCACAAATAAAACCGGGGCTCTCCAAGGTGAGGAACTCGGTCTTATAAAACCTTTGTCGGTAAGCTCTTTTAGTTGGTCGGCTAATTCCTTCATTTCGGCGGGCGCTAGTCGATAAGGTGCCCTCGCGACGGGTGCGGCTCCGGGAGTTAAATCGATGTGAAATTCCACTTGGCGAAGTGGAGGTAACCCGGGTAGGTCTTCGGGAAAAACTTCGGGAAAGTCGCAAACAATTGGTACATCTCCAATTTTCTTCTCCTTTGGTTCGGGTTCGTTTTTGCTAGTAACTTGGATAAGAAAAATAGGACGACCTTCTTCGATGTACTTTTGGGTTTTAGTACATGAGATGACATTTAAACTAGCCCGACTTTTCACACCGTTCTTCTCACCGAGGATGGTTAGTGTTCGGATTCCGTAGGGAATGCGGACTTGTTTCTCGTGGCAAATTATCTCCGCATGGTACTTGGATAGCCAATCCATACCAACGATAACGTCAAAACTTCCAAGTTCGATAGGTAAAAGATCGATGATGAAAGGAATATTTTAGAGGCTTAGGGTACAACCCTTAAGTACGGTGTTTGTAGTGATCGCTTTACCATCGGCTAGTTCCACATTATAGTCGACATCTAATGGAGTGGGGTTCACATTTAATAGTTCACTAAAGGCAATAGAGGCAAAACTTCTATCGGCACCGGAATCAAATAATACGAAAGCATAGATGTTATTGATGAGAAACGTACCGGTGACCACGTTGTTGTCTTGAATGGCCGCTTCGGCACATAGAGCGTACACACGTCCCGGTGCTCCCGTTTAATTCCCATTGTTCCGCCCATTAGGATTACCGTGGTTTTGATGAGGTTGTCGACGAGCTTGGTTGTTGTTGTTGCCTCGGATTTGGTTTCCTCGGCCTTGAGTGGTAGCTTTGGGACACCTATTCTTAAAGTGACCTTTTTCGCCAAAACCATAGCAAGTGACATCTGCGTATTGAGCATTTGGAGTGATAGGAGTCCGTTGGTTCGTGGACTTTGGTGCACTTCGACAATCCTTGGCGAAGTGGCCGGTTTTCCCACAATTGTGACATGTGCCTCCACACGCACCATTGTGGTGTTTACCACACTTACCACAAAACGGTCGTTTTCCTTGGTAACCGGATCCACCGTTCACATTGAACACCTTTACCACATCATGGCGCTTGTTAGGGTGGTCACCATGATTGGGGCCATGGTTTCCTTCCCATTTTCGTTTATTATCACCACTTTCCAAGGTAACGGAGTCCATCAAACCGTCCGCCATTTCAATGGCTTCGTTCAAATCATTGGGTTTTGAAGAGATGACGTCTCCTCGAATTGAAGGCGGTAGTCCAACGATGTACCTTTCCACGGCTCGTGTCTCATTTGGTATCATTTCAGGACACATCAAACTCAACTCTTGGAAGCGTTGAGTGTAAGCCATCAAGTTAACTCCATGTACACGGAGGTTCCACAACTCGGCTTCCAACCTTTTCATCTCGTTTCTAGGGCAATACTTTTTGAGAATCATTTCCTTGAAATGAGCCCAAGGAGTAGCATTGGCCGCATCCAAACTTACGGCCTTCACATGGATGTTCCACCAAGTTAGTGCACCACCAACCAAGGTGCTAGAGCTAAACTTTACCTTGTCAACTTCGGCGACATTGCTTACGCTAAATTGAGACTCAAGTCTCTCAATCCATCGTGCAAGTCCCACGGCACCTTCGGTGCCATTGAAAGTACTTGTGAAGCATGAACGAAACTCCTTGTATGAGCATGCACGCGTAGGAGGTGCCAGAATTGGCACTCGATTAGTCTCCTCTTGCGTGCTTGGATTTGTTTCGTTGGCGGCAAGAGCGGCGGCAACTCCATCGGCGATCATTTGACTCAAAACCGATGGGTCGACGGTGATAGGTGCGGCCGGAGTTGGATCGACTCTATTCTTGCGGGTTTTTGGTGCCATGGTCCTAATTTCATAACAAATTTTATGGCAAGGTTAGCATTACGAGTTCATGGCTAGAGAGTACAAGCATGTGACAAAACACGATATAACATCCAATGAAATAATAATCAACAAGTTATGTAGTGCACAAATAATTCATTCCATGATTAGAAAAAGAAATACAAAGAGTTAACACAATGTTTTAGAATTCTTAGGGATTACAACACAAGGAGGGAAAATTTGGAATGAAAGTGTACACAAATAAACTAAACATAAATCTAATAGAAACGGTGCTCAAGGGCGGCAATCCTCTCGGATAAATCAATCAATGCCCTATGGAGAAGAGTGCGTAAAGCTCCTATCTTGTAATGTTGGTCCTCGACTCTCCTAGCTAGTCCTGCGAAATGGTCGGGTGGGGGTGGGGCATTCCTACCCAAACCCGCGATGACCGCCTCGTAACAAGTCTCGAGTCTAACCAATGACTCATGAGACAAACCACCCAAATTACAAAGCACGTGGGTCACCTTGCCTCGTAAGGTAGCAAGCCTAGTAAAATGATGAGGGGGCATTCCACGAGCCTCGGCGGCCGCGGAGCATTCGGCTCCATTATAGCCGCAAGGTGGGGGTGGCATGGGCATAGTAGGTCGACGAGGGGCATCGTGCCTTGGGGGCACTCTCACGAACGGTGACTTCGAAGACTTGCGGGTAGATCTCACATGTCTAGAGGCCAACTTCTTCCCAATCATAGAACTCTCATTGACATCCTCGCGGTGCGGTTTTGGCGAGGGGCCTTAGGGGCATGAGATGAGGATGTGGAGGGAGGAACCATCGCTGCCTTGCCACGCCTTTGGTAGCAAATGAGTGGTGGTGGTGACGCGCGAGTAGGTGCATGAGCACTTGGCTCTCCTCGAGTAGATGATAGTGGCGAAGCACCACTAGTAGTGGACTCGCGTCGTGCTCCATCCGTAGATGAGCTCAAGTAGTACAACGAATCTTCGAACGAGATAGACATGTCACTGCTAAATCAAGAAAGGCATGTGTAAGAATAAATCAGTTTTGCAATATGTCGAAGTTTTAGTTTGTCATGGCACACACCATTTAGCACAAAAAATTTAAGACACGTTGATACAAGATCAATATTGTATTCGCATAGCATGGCACAAACCATTTAACGTAGGGCTTTCAAGAAATATAACTGCATCAATTTTGCATTCACGTAACATGGCACAAACCATTTAGCATAGAGTCTCACGTAGTGTCGAAATAAACATCAATTTTGTATTCATATAGCATGGCACAAACCATTTAGCATAGAATTTCACGTAGTGTCGAAATAAACATCGATTTTGTATTCATATAGCATGGCACAAACCATTTAGCATAGAGTTTCACGTAGTGTCGAAATAAACATCCATTTTGTATTCATATAGCATGGCACAAACCATTTAGCATAGAGTTTCACGTAGTGTCGAAATAAACATCGATTTTGTATTCTCGTAGCATGGCACAAACCACTTAGCATATAGTCATAAATTACGTTACTTGATACTTTTAGCAATTTACTTAGTAAAGTACTTAAGAGCAATGAGATGATACACTTAAAGGTACAACTTACTTGTCGAAGGCGCGAAGTGATGTGGTCTATGGAGATGGAGGTAGTTATAGTCTAGTATTGCTCTTTTTCCAAAATTTCATTTTTGATCAAAACCTTTGTAAAAATGATTTTTATAAAAGTGACCTAGTTCTCTATAACCATGGCTCTGATACTAATCTGTCACGCCCTCAATTTGGCCCACGTGTACAATTACACGAGGATGTGACTATCATGACAACCAAGAGACATAAATACAAGAATAACTAAGAAAAGTCATTTTTCATTCATAAGACATAAAAATAGAATTGGTCCCAAGGAAAATTGTTTTACAACTCATGATGACATAATTTAAGTTTCCCAAATATTATACATCCAAAGCAAGTCTCAAAGTTAAATCATGATAATTTTTATTAATCTCCATAGCACAACCACGTCACTCCTCCGCCTTGACACCTGAGAAAAACATTGCTAAAATGTCAACACAAAGGTCGGTGAGTTTATAGGTTTAAGTTTAAGTAGTGTGATGAACCATAAGATTTTAGTTAGGCAACCGTCAATAATCTTATAACAAATACAAGATTATTATCAAAATAGCATACGTTCATGATATCCTACGTCTAAGCTCATGACGCCGAAGCATTAACCGTACAAACCAGTTTATATAAGAGTGTGCCCAAGAAAATACTACCCCAAAGTATTCGTAACAACCTCAAATGTATTTATATCTAATTTGGTCACACAACCAACAATAGATAGGGAGGCCAATCCCAATAGATCTATCCATAACATTCGCGCTTACACAAAGTAATTAACGGTTCATGATAGTGGGCTAAAGCATCTAGGGGTATCGCTACTTAGACATCATGTAGGCACGTATGAGTTTTAGGCACTTATGTTCATCCGTTTAAAACAAGCAATGTTCTCACCCCAAAGTGATAAAACAAGTAAAAGTGGGGCTATAAACTCACCTCGTAAATCAAGCAAATGGATGAAAATGCAAAGAAAGCTTCGAGAATACGACCACGTTATCCACGACCGAGTTAAGTATACATATCGTGTTACGAGGACTATAGGTTTGTAAATATGAATGCATGACAACCTAAGTGTGCTTGACTTTACGTTTTATTTACGGAAGACACGATAATTACTCGAGGTTATCAAACGGGCATATCTTAACAAATGTATATACAAAATTTAGTTGTTGGGCTTTTATAAACCCAGTTTACAACCGGCGGCCCAAACCTCCTAATACATTACATGATTCGGCCCATTTACTAAATAAGCCAGTCTTGGCCCAAATCACTTGGCGATACAAACAAGGGGAAAGATGGGACACGTTTTATATACTCGGTTTATTTGTCTCATTATTACTCATTCACACAAAATCCCACCGCCCCATTCCTTCTCTCTCTTTCCTGGTTAATATTCATATTTATTTCCATCCATCTTTCACAAATCCAAACTGAGATCTATGCTTATCCGCTTCATATACATCAAGGAAAGTGTACCCTTGTTCCTTTATGATTCGTTTAATCATGGTTTTGTCCCTATAACTTAATCAAATCCGATTCGTATGGTGTTCTATAGTGTTCTTCTGGATGATTCAATGATGGGTCATCATAAAGATAAGTTTTAATCCTTTTTCCTTCTAAGAAAACGTTTTTATGGATTGTTTGTTCATAGCTTCAAAACAAAGATGTTTTATTAATCTAAATGCGCAAGATTCATGTATCCATAAATGGTTTCTATTCGGGTTTAATTTATTTAAAAATTAGGGTTTCGAAAAAATTAGGGGTTTTGATAAATCTAATGTTTAACCTAAATTAATTAGTGTTTTCTATCATAAAAACTGATTAATTTCATCAATTAATTTGATTTGTAAAAATTAGGGTTTCGGTCCAATTGGGAGTTTCTTTAATTCTACGATTTGTTATAATTAACTAGTGTTTTCGTGCTTCGCATGGTGTTAATTATCAAATAATTATGGGTTTTGGAAATTAGGGTTTCGGTAAATTTGGGGGCTTACTCATACCGTGTTTTTAATCTAATTAATTGGTCAATTCGAGTCTAGATTGAGTTTAATTAGAGTTTCAAATCAATTTGTAAAAATAGGGTTTTGTGTATATGTGTTTTCATTCGGGTTCTAATGGCATTATAGAGAAGAAAGTAGTATAATTTCTAGTTTCACTCGTAAGTTGATTTATCTATGGTTTAGCTGATTGCCATTCTTTGCATTCGGTTGGGTTTTTCGGTTTATAAGGTATTAATGGTCATTATCATAAAGTTTCACCTCAATATTATTTAAGAAAATATAATAAGAATGGTTCGGCTACACTATTCTAGTTTTTAACATACGATTTAAATGGTGTCTAATTGTCTAACACACTTGTTTATGTTTTGGTAGGTGGGTTTGGTCAAGCACTCTAATGACATGTACAAGAATGAGGAGAAGATTATAAAGACTCACAAATCAAGGTGTTAGTTTTCGGCTTGGTGACGTTCGGATGAGCAATGAAGTCTTCGGCTTGGTTTGCTCAAGATCTACCTCTTGGTTCTCAAAGATGTCCCAGATTTTGTTTGTGTGTTAATGTTGTTATGTTCTAAACTTTGTGATTATGGACTTTATTTAATCTAGTATCTTTGGCATAGGGTTAGTCTTCATCCGAGTATGGAGGTCTTGTGACATACCCAAATAGGGTATTTTCGGCATGTGTGTTGGCTGGTTGTGTTGAGTGGGATTGTTAAAAATGATTTTTCTAGTTTCTGCAGTTTGACTTTTGTTGACCAGTTTTTGAAATCCCCAGGTTTTACTTTATTGAAATATAGACATTCAAGTTTTCTTTTTATCATTTGTATTGTACTCACCAAGTGTATATACGGCCAGTAAGAGTTTAAATGTACAAGTTTCGGCCCAAAATGACGCATTATGAAAACTTGTTACGAAATGATAGAACTTAGCTAACATACGACTCGACGTAGCTATATGAACACATTGACCTCAATAGACTCGATAGCATGACAAATATAAACACGTATTCTCGATAATTGGATATGTAGTAATAAACCGGCACAAACCGTTAGTGAGCAAACGATTAATAACGAGCACGTCTCTATTATAATAATAAGACGCGAAAAAATTCAAGTTGTTACATGACTCGTGTCTTGGGGAATATGCGTATGACATGTGTCTTGACTGGTTTCCTGACATGGGTCTAGAGATGTGACACAATGAAATTTAAATTCTTAGGTCATCATGCCAGAATTTGACGGATTGATTGGACTGCTAATCCTTTGTATTTCTGATCATGTCCATAACCGAAGTTCTGTCGTTATTGTCAGAGTGTTTGCTGTCACGGTAGCTGTTACTACCTCCTTGCATGTCAGTTTCATGACAGTCATTATTATGACTATGATTCATGTAACTTTTCAGCTGAGTGGTCGGCTGGTACCGGTTTCCACTCGTATGCTGGAAAAGGCAACTAGATGGCACGTGACGTACAATCTAAAAAGGTAAGAATATGGAATGAAACGGTATAATCTTTTAAGCAACACTGGATAATAAAAAAATTTCTGAGAAAATTGAAAATGGATTAGTATCACACATGGAGTGCGGTAATTGGAATAAGTTTAGAGCATGGTACATGAAGTAAACATAGAACATGGTACATGGAGTACACATGGAATTCACGTGAGGTGATCGATACGGTGTCAATCATCTGACATGATCAGAGGAAGGTAAATGATTAAATGGGTAAAATCAAACTGACAAAACAACATAACGATCTAGCTAATTTGGCGCCGGCATAAATCCCAGTTGCGTAGAAGTACAAAACATGAAATCGAATTCATGCTAGCCTGAAAGCATGATTAATGAAAACCAACCATGACTATCATGAAAACATGATTAAATATAATCCATCCGTGTCTAGCATGAAAGCGTAAACAACATGAGAAACCATGAGAAAAAATTAACATAGAGGAGTATGACAACATAATCATCATGGAAACAAGGTTAACCATGTTAGTATAACAACAAAATCGACATAAGGAAACGTAACAATAAATGAGAGTACATGAAAAGTTATGACTGTAATGAAATAAATTTTGAAAACTAATAGTGTGGACGACTATGAGTCGTTTCATAATGCGAAACAATGCAACCTAAATGATAAGTCTGACATAATATAATTGAAATGATCATAAAATAAAATGCATGGACCGTGTATAATGCAATGAAACAGTTTATAATGCATGAAACAGTTTAAAATGCATGATGTAGTTTATAAAACTTTTATATGAGCAAGGGTGAACGCTTGTGGGTCGGTTCACAAATAAAAACATAGCGAAACGGACGCCAATGGGTAGGTCCAAAGTTAAAATTTTCGATAAAAGCACATGCGACTAAATAGGGCCAGTCCTGTACCAACCATTACTTAGTCAAAATTCATGCGACAATGAGATGAATGCATGAAATGAATACATGAAATGAATGAATGAAAACCAACTGTTTAAACCTAACAGAGAATGTGTGACTAAGTATGGACTACTGTGGTTCAGTCTATACTAGTCAACATTCACAAGAAACGTCACGCATAAAGCAATGACACGTAACTAAGCATGGATGACGGTTGTTCAATCCATATTATTAAAATAATTCCAAAGAAAACATCATAGCTAAAACAACGAGGTTCTAAAATATCAAGACGTGGAAGTTTAGACGTCGACTTGGGAAGATCCTGGTGACCACCCACTAGTCACAGGTCAAGTTTTAGAGCCTACAGGTCGAAACCTTAGCTCTGATACCATAATTGTAACACCCCAGTTTAATACATAGAATATCACAGGATAATTATGGCGTGTCATCAAAGCATGCAAGGTAAAATGTACTAATCATACATGACGAAAGAGAAAACCGGAATCAAAAATCGGGTCCTAAACATAAGCCCAAAACATAATGAAAGTAAATGAAATAAGGAAGGACTAAACAAGCATAAATAAATGAAGGAAAAGGGGAGAAGAAGTCTAAGGTAGCTTCCATCCTTTGCACGCTCTCCAAATGCTCAATTCTGACCTTGGGTACCTGCCGTTTTGGGACATGGATGAAAAGTAACGGCTGAGCAATACGCCCAGTGCACGGATATATGACATAACATAATAAAGAACTGTAATTCATGAATAGCATCAGAAATGATTAAGTCCTAGAAAACCTGGAATATCTATGACTGGTTTTATATTATGAAAATAGCTTATGTTTACTTATGAAAATCTGTACTAGTTTAATATACCAAAAAGCCAATATAGGTCATTAGGTCAACAACGTGCATGAATACATAGAGGGGTGACCTCGTCATGCTATTAGATGGGATACCTCTAATTAATATGGTCTGAGTCAGAGGGATCAGCTCCTTATGAAGGATGCAAGGCACACACCACATTCACCATGAAATCCTGCTGAAACTGTAACTAGGATGCACCCATACGCCCCACATGATAACATAATTAATAAATAAAGGCCTAATAAACTGAAGGGACGCCATGAGCTATCACTCCGTTGTGGTGAAGTCATACATTGGTGCCTCCAGTGTTATGGTTATGGTACCTCCATAACTAGGTGGAACTGGCATGCATGTATATGTCTAAGGTAACTAATTAACATAAGCATTTAAATCTGTAACTACTGGGAAAACAGTTGGCTGCATACGGGGAATCCTAATAAAGGAAGAGATTGTCCTTACTGAAGGACGGGAAATCCTTACCTTATGTCCAGTAGAAGATAGAATGAAAGAGCTCAGAACCTACTCCGCCTCCACGGATGATACTACAAGATAAGGGACGTATATGAGTTGGTTGAGGTACTGCGTATTTTACTGATTCTATGTATTATTAGCTTATTGTTCATGTTCTGTCATGTTTTATTGTTTAATGTGTTATCTTTAGCTATTTCATGTATTCTATTGTTATTATTCATGTATTAAGGTATTACTATACGGTATTGTAATACTAAATAACTTTCTAAAAATAGCAGGTTCCTAAAAATAGTAAGTTTCCATAATTAGAAATAAGCTGGATTATTAAGCTAAAAATATAAGTTAAAGCTTATTAGTACAACACTATAAGTCATGGATTAATTAGTATAGTTTATTAATAAAAGACATGGTTAATTAATAAACTATAAGTTATAAGATTTAATTAAATATAAGCATGACATATCGAAATATTTAGGTTAAACATGTATTAATAATTTATTAATTATAACCTAAGTTATATTTTATTAATTAATTATATTCCATGTTTTTAATAATTAATTAATATTATAGTTTAATTAAAAACATGTATGATTTACTAAATAATAATAACCTAAGTCCATGTTAAATTAAATTAATTACTAGTCATGGTTTTTAATTAATTTAATTTGTCTTGTAAAAAAAATAACATAACATGTAAAAATATAAAACTTGTAAAGATTAATCCCGTGACCAAACCGTGTTTTAATTAAGACCAAACCATGAACCAGACTGGACCCCTTGAACCGGACCGAACCAAACACCCCTTAGCAGTGGCTACCCGGCCTAGCCGGTTGCCACTGCTTGAACAAATTCACCACCGGCTGCAGCCGGTGGTTCCACTTGGCCTGCGTTGTGTTCCCACGAAAGACCAAAGCAGCCAATGGTCTTGGACCGGTGGTGCTGTTGTGCTGCGCCGACACCCAAACAGGCTACAAGGCTACCCCGACGTGCATCGGGGTCCTTGTTTCCCCTGCTGTCGAACCACAAAGGCTAAATCGAGACATGATGTCTCGACTGTGGGTGCACGACGAGCCAAGCCGAGAGCCATGTTTCGGCCGAGCAAAACCCCCAACCAATTCCTTTTATGATTTCAAGATTTATCTAACATGTTTATTACTTGTTTTAAGATTCTACAACATGTGTTCTTGATTCCAATTGAAAGAATAAAAAGAAAAGGATTATGTAGTTACCGAATGCGTGAATCAAATGAGACTAAGAACACGAACACGATCTATCAAAATCAATTTCCCTAAATTGAACAGATACCCTTTTGGTGTTGATGTAAGCCGGTGACAACAAGGAGGCAAAGGAGGAGCTAGGGTTTTTATTTTTATGAAAACTCTGTAAAAAAATAAGTCTGTGTTTTCTCTTTTCCAAATTTAGTTAATTTCAAGTTGGGCTTGGCCCTTTCTCCCTTTCTTATCTGCGGCTATAAGGCCCCCAAAAGGCCTTGATGGGCCTTGTTCATGTTTAACCATTTACGTGTTCGTTACTAATGTGTTCGTGTTAGTCCGTAATTAATTATTTGTGTTATAATAATACTTGTACGTAATCGCTATTTATCGTATAATAATAAATATATACGTAGTTACATGTTTGTGTTTAAATTCATGATTGCATGTTCATGATCATAATTATTATGGTTAATAATTATCGTGTTACCTTTGTTGGTTCCCTTAAGTTTTTCAAGATTGGAGAAGAGAAGGCTTCCAACATCAACATCTGTGCCGAATATCAGCCCATACGCAATGGTTTGATGGTTTAGCGCCAACTGATCTTGAGATCCCTGCATCCCACCCAGGGATTTGACTATGTGGATGAAGAGGACATGCCACATAGGGGTGAAGTACTTAATCTTCAGCGGTGATCTTGCAACAACTTCTTCAGGGGTGTAAGATGGATTTGTAGCTGAAACAGGTTTAAGGGTAGTCAGGGCATCTTTCACAACCTTTTTGTCAATTACCTTCAGGCATTCATCGCCATGTCTTAGCCCAGCAATGGAGGAGAAGTCTTTGAGAGAGAAGGTAAAAGGTTGTTCATTGCAAGAAAGAGAAAAGGTGATGTTGTCATCAATAACTTCGGCAGAATACCAGAATTCCCTAAGGTATTCTTGGTAAAAGACGGATGGGCATCTTGTGAATGCTTCACTAACATCACAATTCATCATGAACTTGACGAGATCTGTGTAGGTGCTATTGGGGCTTTTGAGCCATCCTATCGAGTTGTTGGAGGCAAGGATGCTTTCGTTGATCTCAAAGTTAACATTTGAGGCCTTTGGAACTGGGAACGCCATTGATGGAAGGTTTAAGAAGATGAAGATTGGGAGGATTTAGAGAGAGAGAGAGAGAAGGATGATATGTGAAATAATAAGAGAAGTAGGTAAAAACAAATTGAGACAAGATATATATTCAAAATTGAAACAGTTAAACACCCCATTAAATGCTTAGTGGGAAAGTGACTGCACACAAGTGGGTCCCTTGACTTTTCAAAACCGTTTTGTCTCCTCGATATTCGGGAAGGAATAAATTAAATATAGGGAATGTTTTTAGCATTTACTTGGAAAGTAACTACCTAGTTTCATGTGAAAAACATTTAATATTTAATCAGTCTTTAATGAACACATTAAATGTTGGACACGGGCTTTAAGATATTAAGCATACCTAGTTCAGCAACTAGCCTGTTGAACGAAGGTTCAGCCAAAGGCTTGGTAAAAATGTCAGCTAGTTGCAGCTCAGTGGGGACAAAATGCAGCTCAATATCTCCCTTCATTATATGATCCCTGATAAAATGATACCTGATGTCTATGTGTTTGGTACGAGAGTGAAGCACAGGGTTGTTGGAGATGGCGATGGCGCTGGCATTGTCACAGAAGATTGGTACTTTGTCATAGAGGATCTCATAGTCAGCTAATTGACTCTTCATCCAAAGAACCTGTGCACAACAGCTGGCAGCAGCAACATATTCAGCTTCAGCTGAAGACATAGCCACAGAGTTTTGCTTCTTTACACTCCATCCAACCAACTTTCCTCCTAGTATTTGACAACTACCTGAAGTGCTTTTCCTGTCAATGCAGCATCCAGAATAGTCTGAATCTGAATAGGCTTTAAGATCAAAGCCTGATTCCTTGAGATACCACAGCCCTAGAGAGGTTGTGCCTTTGAGATACCGGAAAATTTTCTTAACAGCTACTAGATGGGATTCTTTAGGGTTAGCTTGGTACGTTGCACAGAGACATGTGGAGAACTGGATATCAGGACGACTGGCTGTTAGATACATGAGTGACCCAATCATGCCTCTGTATAAATTCTCATTAACATAGACCCCTGACTCATCAGGACCCAGGTTATTGGGTGGAAGCATGGGGCATTTCACTGATGCACAATCAGCCAAGTCATATTTTTTAAGTAAATCCTTAACATACTTTTCTTGACAAATTGAAATTCCCTTAGGACATTGTTTAATTTGAAAACCCAAAAAGTAAGTTAATTCACCCATCATACTCATCTCATATTTCTTGGTCATTAATTTAGCAAAACGTTTACTAAGATTAACATTACTTGACCCAAAAATGATATCATCCACATAAATCTACACAATGATGAAATCACTCTTATCCTTGAAGGTAAAAAGAGTTTTATCAATGGAACCCCTGACAAATTTATTTTCAGTTAAGAAATTAGACAGAGTTTCATACCATGCCCTTGGAGCTTGTTTCAGCCCATACATGGCTTTGTGTAGTTTGTACACATGATTGGGAAACTCGCTGTTCACAAAACCTTCAGGTTGTTGAACATACACTTCCTCAGCCAAATCACCATTGAGGAAGGCACTTTTAACATCCATCTGATACACAGTAAAGTTCATATAGGCAGCATAAGCCAGGAAGATTCTGATGACATCAAGTCTTACAACAGGTGCAAACGTCTCATCATAGTCGATTCCTTCTGTCTGTGTATACCCCTGTGCAACCAGCCTAGCCTTGTTTCTGATGATATTACCAATCTCATCCATTTTGTTTCTATAGATCCATCTAGTGCCTCTGATTTTCTTACCAGGTGGAGCTGGCACTAGAGTCCAAACCTTGTTCCTTTTGAACTGATTGATTTCTTCTTGCATAGCTGCTACCCACCCATCTTCCATAAGGGCTTCAGCTACTCTCTTAGGCTCAATTTGTGAGAGAAATTCAGCGAAGAGACATTCGTTAGCTGAGGCTGATTCAGAGTCATGAATTCGCTGTCTGCTTGTGACCCCTGCATTTGGTTCCCCAATAATGTTAACAAGAAGAATGTGTTGATCTCTTGACCATTAAGCTTGAGGAGCTGGGGAATCATAGACAGGGATAGCTGTAGAAGTAGCTAGAACAATTTGATTTTCATTCTGCTGAGTGGGAGGACTTTCTTCAAATATGACCTTTGTGTCTATGTTAGGTTCATCCATTTCAGGTGGCAAAGATTTAGTATCAACTGGAGAGTCATCAGGAATTTGAAGAACATGTGAGTCATCTTCAGCAGGTGTGGAACAAGGGCTAAAGGAAGGTTGTGGTTCTTCTTCGTCAAGTGCCTAAGAGGAAGGAACTTCAATGTTGTGGGTTGACAGTGGATCAAAAGCAGGAACATATGGGGTGAGTGAGTTGGTGTGATGAAGTTGACAGGGAGGTCTGGGTTCTGAGAATTCATCACTTGGAAAAGACTTGTTTTCATTAAAGTCAATTTCATCACCTTCAGTTCCCGATCTCTGTATGATGTCATCATCTTCATTGAATCTGACATGAAAGGTTTCTTTCACTTCTTGCCTTCTTGTATTGAATACCCTGAAAGCCTTTGCTGTTGGAGAGTACCCTAAGAAGAAACCATCATCAGCCTTTTCATCAAACTTTCCAAGTTTATCCCTATAAGTGTAGATGAACACAGGGCATCCAAAGACATGAAAATAGCTGACATCAGGAGCTCTATTTCTGAAAACTTCATAGGAAGTTTTTCCATGTCTTTTGACTATGATTGATCTATTTTGAGTGTGACATGCAGTGTGGACAGCTTCTCCCCAAAACTGTTTAGGCAATGCTGCACCGTTTAACATAGTTCTGGCTGCTTCAATCAAAGTCCTATTCCTTCTTTCAGCCACCCCATTTTGTTCAGGGGTTGTAGCTGAAGAGAAGTTTTGTGATATTCATTTTTCATCACAAAAAGATTCAAGTTGTTGATTCTTGAATTCAGTCCCATTATCACTTATTAGAGCTTTAACTCTAACATCATTCATGTTTTCCACTTGTCTGATGAAGGACATGATAGTATCAGCTGCATCACTTTTCCTTCTGAGGAAGAAAACCCATGTATACCTTGAAAATTCATCAACAATGACCAAGGTATATTTGTTGTGATTAATGGTCTGTGGTTTAACAGGTCCAAACAAATCCATATGAAGGAGACGTAGGCACTTGTCAATAGAGAATGATTGCCTGGTCTTAAAAGAAGACCTGTGATGCTTTCCCTTTATACAAGCTGAACAAGTCTTGTCTTTTGAGAAAGTTACTGAAGGTAGACCAGCAACCAGGTTTTGTGTGGCTATCTTGTTGATGTTCTTGAAGTTGAGATGAGACAGTCTTTTATGCCACAGCCAATTGACACTTTCAGAGGCTTTGGCAAGAAAACAGTTGGAGCTTTCTTCAGAGCAAGTAGCCATATTGATGACATACACATATCTTCTTCAAGGTGCAATAAGCACAACATCATTATTCTTGTTGAATAGGGTTCCCTGAGTCTTGGTAAACAAAACCTTAAAGTCAGCATCACACAATTGGCTAATGTTGATAAGATTGTGCTTAAGACCATTCACATATGCAACCCTTGTAAACGTGATCCCATTGCAGTTAACTGAGTCGTATCCTTCTGTGTCGCCTGAAGAGTTATCCCCAAACACCAGTTTAGGACCAGGCTCCTTTTTGTATCTGTGCAGGTATTGTCGAATCCCTGTCATGTGTCTAGAATAGCCACTGTCTAGATACCATACCGATTCCTTAAGATGTTTCTGCACAGATACATAGAAACAAGTTAGTTCCTATGGTGAACCCACTTTCCAGTGGGTTCCCTGAATTGCTGATTAGCAACTCTTGAGTTCCTGTAGAACTTTTGACGGTGTGAGGGACAGTTAACTGTTTCATGAGTGAACCTTCCACAGATGTCACATCCTGGAAATTCACTGCACTCATCTGAGTGATGGTCTGTGAAACCACAGAATTTACAAGGAGGGTAAGGTCCGTAGTTACCTGTTGGTCTCTTAGTAGCCCGTTGTCTTTCCCTAGAAGGTGTTTTAGATCTCTTAACAGCCATTTGCCTATCATGATCTATGGTCATGTGATGAGAGTTCTTACAAATATTACAGTAAGGCTTGACTATTCTTTCTCATCTAGGTTCTCCTAGAATAGACTTAGGTTCAGAGGAAGTAGAGCATTCAGCGGAAGGCTTGATGTGTTGTTTTAAGATTTCTACTTCTTTCATTAGTGACAACATGCGTTCTTCATTTAATGAGTCAGCTTTTGTTGAGACAGGATTAAACGCAACTTGCTTAACAGGTTGTTTAGCAGGTACAGCGAAAACCTTAGCTGGTGGTATCTCAACAGGTATTGGTTCACCCTTAGCTCCTCTAGAAGAGCTGCTAGGTTCAACTCTAGGGAGTTTTGGTAATGGAGGTAACTCGGCCATATCTTCAGAGACATGTACTTTACCCAATGCAATATCAGGCAAACGTATAGTCTCTGTAGATTTGAAACAATATCTTTTGGTTTAACATTAATTTTCAACTTGTTTTTCTTAGCAGAGATATCTCTAGTTACATCAGCAGGAAGTTCATCATTAAGTAATTGATCTATAGTGAACCTACTACACAGCCATTTTTCTATAACCTTATTTAGTTCAGAAACTTGATCATTTAAGGCACTTTTTTTTAAGGTTAAGATATTGACTTCGTTTTGCAGAGATATCTTTTCAGAGTTAACCTGTTTCAGAGTTTCACATTTAGCCCTAGTAGTTAACAATTCATGTTTAACATAGTCAAACTTATCTAACAGGTTCTTTCTTTGTTCTTCAACAAAGTGTAAATCAACAATGGTGTAGTCAAGTACATGTTTGCGTTCATCATTTTCAGGCATAGAGAGAATCCTATGTACCTTTTTTATTGTGATGTCGACCCATTGTCCTGATCTAGCATCTCCTTTCCCAACCGCTGGTTCATCCTCAGCTATAGCCATAAAAGCCCTGACCCTAGTAGTATCTTCTTCATCCGAAGTCAGCGGCTCATCATTCCAATCATATGCTTCAGCTACCAACCCTTTCTCTGTCTTCTTGTCACCCCCTTTCTTCTTTGACAGAGCTTCAAGCTTCATATTCATCTGTCTAAGCTCAGCCTTAAGTGCCTTATACTTGTTCTTGTAATCCTTCTTCTCATTATCAGAGGAGTTGAATTGGCTAGATGAGTTGTTATGTTGTGATTTGAACTTGTATGGTTTGGAGGATGATGATGGATAGGATGGCGAGGATGACTTTGTGGAAGGACAGTCTTTTTGGAAGTGACCAAGTTTTCCATAGGCAAAACAAGTTTCTTTTGATTTGTCAATCTGTTTGCTAGCTGATCCTACTCTCCCTGATCTTTTATAGAATCTTCTTTGGTTAGCTAGCAATGCTCTTTCATGAAATTCAGCATTAAGGTCTGTCATGAACTCTTGGCTGCTACGAGTATCTTCTTCGACATCAGAGTCGCTGTCATGAGAGTGTGAGGTGGAAATCAGGGCTTTGGATGATTCTCCCTGAACTACAAATCTTTCAGTCTCTGATTTTTATATGGTGTCAATCAGCCCTTCTTCATAATTGTACTTTCCATACAGCTGAGCCAAGGTGTCATTCTTGATGGAGTTATTAGCTCTCTGAGTCTGATTCATACTCAGCCACTTCCTAGGAAGGCTGTTAACAAATGTAGCATTTACTTCAGCTTGAACAATGGTGACGTCATCCATAGCAAGGTCGTTGAGAAGAATCTCCAGCCTTGTGTATGTTTGTTGAACCTTTTCACCTTCAAGGGCTTTGAAAGCATAGAACTGAAGCCTAAGTGCCTGAATCTTGGTTTCTCTAGTTTCAGTGGGTCCTTCATGACCAAGAATAAGGTCTGTCCATATTTGTTTGGTTGTAGGACATTGAATCACAGACTTCATGATGTGTTTGGGAAGACAGGAGATAATAATGCTCTTGAGACGTTTGTCTTGGTTTGCCAATTTCCTATCAGCTGGAGTCCATTGTTTGAGTGGTTTGGGAAGGGGGTTCTCATCAGTAGAAGTAAGCGCCATGGGAACATATGATCCATTTTCTAGAACTTCTAGAAGAAATGGTTCAAGACCGTCAAGATAAACGAGGAATTGACTCTTCCAACTAGCAAAATCATCTTCATCAAAGACTGGTACATTGCTGACATGGGATCCGCCTCTTGAGTCAAGAAGTTGAGGTAGATCATCTTCACTTTGGCGTGGAGGAGTGAGTCTTGGTGAAGAGGGTGGTGGAGGAGTGTTGTTTCCAGAAAGCGACGGTGGTGGTGGTGGTGTATTGCTCGTTTCAGGCATGGTGGATCTTGATTATAAAACTTAGAACGATGTTAATGACGGTTTTAATATCAAACACCGCTCTGATACCAATTGAAAGTCCCTTTACTTGCGTGAAACGATTAACAATGATAATTAACACACGATATACTTTTCAAACGTAATACTTATTATTGTATAATAAAGAATTACAAGTGTTATGGATAACACCCTTTGATGACAATGTGTTGTGTACACTTTGAACTTAACAAATTACAAACTTAGAACAAAGTCACAGCTGTTTGGTTCAACAAGTTGAAAAGAGTTAATGTGTGTAGAATAGCAAAGTGAACCACATTAACTCTATGCTACATGACCTATTTATAGTAATACGAGGTTGACTTCTAGTGATTGATGGTGACTTCACTAATAGACAAATCCTGACACTGTCACAACATGCTTTTCTATTCTTGGTAGTCTGTCATCATGCTTTAGGAAAACAGACTAACATAGTTTCCCTTTTCTTCATGGTCTCGTACAAACTAAGGTAAGTCCAAAGTGTACTGAGTGTTAACAGGGTATTGCCACCCCTGTTAACCCTCAACCCCTCAGAGTCCCTGATACATCTTGGTTGTTATCCATCACAGCCAATGAGTATGTCTTCAAGTAATCCTCGACTTCCTTGACAATGTCTCTGACATGGACTTCTCTGAGGTTGCTCACAGAGACTTGAATCTCTGTGAGTCTTGCGATACTTTCCTGTCTCCCAGGCACACGCAAGTTAACATCAAACAGCTTAATTTACGTTTAAATCTATGAAACATGGAATCTTAGTAAACTTAGATTCCCAACACTAGTGTTCGAGGAGATTCTCTGATTGTTGTTGGTGGGGTTAATGGTGAATTTGAATGTCTTTGCAAGAAGTGCAAGACCAGTATTAATCGCATGAGTAGGATCGGTGATGTCGTCAAAGCAATCAATAAGTTGTTGCGTGTAGTTCATAGTCGCAGGAAGTGGATATCCATTGGAGGTGAGTTGTTGTTGTGGCATGAAGTTTCTTGAGGAGGGTTGATGATAAGGTACCATGGAATATGACATAGATGACGGAGAGTTTGCCATAAAAGCTAACGGATCTTATGTTTTGGCACGTCTTTCAGCCCTAACTTCGTTAGCTTCATCTTGATTCATCTTCAAATAATCATATACTTGAGTGTAGTCCACGACATGAAGATCCTTGGTTTGATTGACGAGAGTGACATATCATGACCATTAAGATGGAAGATTATCAAGAAATTTGATGTTAGCAGCAATTTGTGCAGGTTCATGTTTGTTTCTTCTAAGATGATTCATGAGGGTTGAAAAATGATGATAGTAAGGTTCAATTTGTTCACCTTCAGTGGACGTAAATTTCTCCCACAGTCTCTTTTTCTTGTAGACCAATTTCACTCCCCTTCATCATTTTCTGAATTCTGAGCCACATCTCGTGTACGGTTTCAAAACTATCAACAGTAGCATAAACATCTTCAGGAAGTCCCATAAGAATAACTTGAATTGCTTGATCATCATCGTCGAGTTGTTTAGACTCAGCTTCAGTTAATTCTTCATCTGTTTGCTCATGACTAGAGTCATCCACTGGGTTAGTACTCGTAGGATCCCCAGGCACAAGAATTGTTCTTCTAACATATGGACCTTTTTGAATCGAGTTAACAATCAACTTTCCCAAAGGTTTGCATTTTGCATAATTAAAAAGACGACTAGCCCATGTTATGTAATTCTCCTTGGTAAGCATGGGAGGACGATTCTCAATACCCGCAGCGTAGATTTCTTGTTGAGACGTCATTGCAGAATTCGTGTGTAAACTAGGATCTCAATTCGTAGAAAGCGCGATTTGGGTTCCCAAAAAAACCAAACTTTGCCGAAATTCTCCAGTCCGATATAAAATACCTCAGTCCGATAAAAAATAAACCGAAAAATTTCCGAATTGCCAAATTTTGAGATCGAGCTAGAAATAGCTAAAAACTAGTGTGGAAAAAATTTGATATAAGAAGACAACAAAATTTTAACGATGTTTTTTTTTTTGTAAACGATGCAACGAACCTAGTCTAGATAGTGTCTAAGACTAAAAATTCTTCGATCAAAAATACTGGCTAAGATTCCGCAATGTCAACAACAGGTATGATTCCGCAATGTCAAAACAGTTATGATTCTGCAATGTCAAAACAGGTATGATTCCGCAATGTCAAAACATGTATAATTCCGCAATGTCAAAAACAGGTATGATTCCGCAATGTCAAAACAGGTATGATTCCACAATGTCAAAAACATGTATAATTCCGCAATGTCAAAACCAAGAATGATTCCACAATGTAGAGAATATTTAATTCCGCAATGTGAAACGTTTTAGTTCCGCAATGTGGAAACGATTCAATTCCGCAATGTGGAAACGATTCAATTCCGCAATGTGGAAACGATGCAATTCCGCAATGTGGAAACGATTCGATTCCACAATATGGAACCCGAATGATACAATTCCAAAATATCACAAAGGATTCAATTTCGCAATAATCAAGAATATTGCATAATTATCCTAAAAACGTGGATCTCAGACAAAAAACAAATTTTGGCACTTTTCCGCAACTTTTTAAGGATTTTAAGCCTACGAAAAACACCAAAACGCTAACCACGAATCCCTTGGCGAATGATACCACTTGTACGACCTTACACACGAACCAAACAAACACGAAAAACTTGATCTTGATGACGAGAATATATGAACGAGGTGATGATGAAACGTATATGATATTGTGATGGATGATGATGAAGAAATAACAAAGATGATAAAAGAGATGAAGATCAAACAAAGATTAAAACAACAAAAGAAAGATTAGATTAAGGAAAGAAGAAAGAAAACAAAGATGGTGATTTTCCTAGTGAGAGAAACAAAAACTTTCTCTCTTCAAAACAACTAAATGGTAAAACACACACACACAAATAAGGTGGAAGGGCCTTTTATACTATGACTAACAAGTTTAGGAGGCCTTCCTCATTTGTGTATTCGGGACTAATTCTCGTTACATAAACATTAATAACTTGAAACTCTCGACATCATTAAATAGCATTTTCCACGAGCTTCGCAACGATATATTATATGACCAACATTTTAAATACGGCTAACATATATTAATGAGGGTATTTAAGTAATTTATTAAGTTTAAAGCTCTTCATTAATAATGGTCATCTAAAAATTCTATTTGAAATAGCATATGAAAAAAGAGCATTTTTATGAGAAATGTTAATGCTCATTGCTCTTACCAAACAAGTTTTTTTTAACAATTATGCTAAATGCTAAAGCTAATTGGTAAAAACGCTCTTAAAAAGTTGTTACCAAACACAGCCGTTGTGGAGGTTTTGATGTTGTGGGATCATTTGGACTAAGTTAATCATATCGTGATGAAAATGTGGTGTTATCCCACGACTCAAGTCAACCATACCTTGTGCTCCTAGGCATTTTCATTATCAAGTTGAGAACATTTCAGATATTCTCAATTAAGACTTTTTTGGTTCCTTTTAGAAAATCCGAGCATGCAAAATCACTAATTTTCATTCTCTCTTATTCTCTCAAATTGCATCAAATCAATTTACTTCAATTATAATAGAGCACTAGGTGCCTACATGTGTTATAGCAAAAGTTAACCAAAAAACAATGTTTCTCTCTCACAAGTTATAGACACTCCTAAACTATACAAATTTTATTTACTTTTCTTTAGAACAAGTACATTACATAGTACATCCAAACCAACACATTTTATTTTGTACATTTAAATCTAAATATATACATTTTAGGACAAAAATGTCAAAAAAAATACGAACAAACTAACGTTGTAAACAAAATAGGGGCAAACAGCATAAGAAAACGATCTTGAGGACCAATAATGTAATTATACATAAAAATGAGGCTTAAAATGAAATAATTTATATAATATAAAAACCACAAAATCTTATTTCTTCCTCATCACAAAACACAAACATAAACACGATATATACTTACAATTAGTATAGTATCAATGAACTAATTTTAGCTACTTATTTTTCATTAAGATAAAAAAGAAAAATGATAAAACCACAAGCAAATTTATAATAAAGATTTAGGGCCTGTTTGGTTGAAGATGTGACCATGGGTTTTCGAAATCCAAGATTGTAGAATTAGTTTGGTTGGGATAAATGGGAAGAGATCCCCACACCCCCCATATTTAGCATAGTCTTGATATATCAATCTACACTATCTATTTTACATTCTTCCAATGGTTGTGATTAAACCAATCTCCTAACTAACCCCCCTATTTTTCACTCACACATACAAAAAGAATATAGATCGGGATCCATAACCCCTCACCGACGACCACCACAACAAACCCATATCCTACCTTTTTCCGGTGACCACCACCACAAACCACCTTCTTCCCGCGAACACCACAACAAACCCACCTTCTTCCCGCAACCTCCACACCAAACAACCCTTTTCCGGCAAGATGCACACCAAACCACCATTTTCTGGTGACTTCCACAACAAACCCACTTCCCCGGTGACTTTCACAACATATCCACCATTTCCAGGTAATAATATAGGTAAATCACATGTTATGATGTTTGATACACACCATGTGTTTGATGAAATGACACAATGAAAGTCAAATGTGGTTTAGCAAGTTTTATGTGTTTGATGAAATGACACAATGAAAGTCAAATGTGATTTAGCAAGTTTTAATTTATGAATGAGCATTTTTATTGAAGTATGATCTATTTTTGTAGATGATAAACTGATTACAGAAGTAAGACTTATAATTACTGAACTGGGATTATGACTCGTATATGAGTCGTTGTGACTCATATATGAGTCATGGTGACTCATATTTATGATTCGTTATGACTCATATAAAAGTCGTTGTGACTCATATATGAGCCACAGTGACTCATATATGAAACTATACATATGTAAGTCTTTTTTGTAATGTGGGTAATAATATAGCTTCATTTGTAACAAAATCATGGTGACTCATATATGAGTTACAGTGACTCATGTGTGAGTCACTATGACTCATATATGAGTCCGATTTATGGCGATGTTAATGAAGATGTAGTTGCCGATGCCGATGTTTCTGAAAATGTAGTTGTCAATGCAGGTAATATCTTTTTAACAAAATCATAGTTTTGTGGTAGATTTAGTTGGTGACTCATGTATGAGTCACTGTGACTCATACATGAGCCATATATAACATATCAATTCTTGAACTGTAGTTTTATCTGATTGTGTAACAGATGCTAATAGTATACCAAAGCCTAGTTTGTACATTCTTTTTTAGTCACTCGGAGGATTAACATATTGCAAAACTAGCGAAGACTGTTGCAGCTGCTGAAAAACAAGCACAAGAAGCACAAAAGTACAAAAAGCACAAGAAACAGGAAAATCGAATACAACTACATTATTATTTTTGTGTTTTCTTTTTACTATGTTAAGATTTAATTTTCTTTTTTTCTTTTGTTGAAGTGATGAAAACATGTCTGATTTGAATCATATATGAGTAGTGTTGAAAAAATATCAGATTTGAATATTATGTATTGACTCATATATGAGTCACATGACTCATGTATGAGTCATCATTACTCACAATATGTACAAGTGTTTAAAAACACTTATACATATGTATAAAACTATATAAGTGTAAAAATGAAAATTATTGAATGTATATCAAGTGACTCATGTATGAGTCACCATGACTCATTTATGAGTCATCATGACTCGTGTATGAGCCATCATGATTCATATATGAGTCATCGTGACTCACAAACACGTACAAGTGTTCAAAAACACTTATACATATGAATAAAACTGTATGACTCATATATGAGTCATGATGAAAGATGTATGTTTCATATTGACTCAAGCATATATGTTTTCTAGATCAGATTTAACACACAACAAAAGCAGTAAATACGTAAAACAAAATTGTAAATTGCTTAAATAAAGAAGCATGTAAAAATAGATTTCATACAATGAAAAGAAACCATCAAATATATATGTTCCGACTACAATCAATTTAAAATAACTTAGCATTCACAAAAGACTACATAACTACAACTATCATCAGTTTTACCATCCAACTACAATTCACGAGACTCCTCATCATCAGAATCACTAGACCCCTTCTACTCCTCATCATCATCATCAGACCCCTCATCCTCATTATCACCCTCATCGGACTCCTCCACCTCATAATATGAGGCGGATAAGGGTCTAAGATTTGGTGGACCTTTAAGAACTGCAAACAAAAAACATTTAGTAAAATACCACAAGTTTCAATACAAAATCTATATGTTTCAGTTTCATATATGAGTATATATGAGTCACCATGACTTTGAGTCATAGTGACTCATATATGAGTCATGGTGACTTTGTTACAAAAGAAGTTATATTATTACCCGTGTTAATTTAAAGACTTACATATGTACATTTCATATATGAGTCATGGATATTGTGGGTTTGTGGATACTGACTCATATATGAGTCATAGATATTGTGGGTTTGTGGATATTGTGGAGTGAAGACACATATATGAGTCATGATGACTCATATATGTAATCCCACACAGTCAATGTTCATATGAGTCATAATGACTCATACATGAGTTATAGTGACTCATACATGAGTCATAGTTAATATTGAGCATGAATCATATTTAATAAAAATACTCATTCATAAATCTATCAGACTTTAATAAAAACACTCATTCATAAATTAACACTTGCTAAATCACATGTTATTATTATCGTGTCATTTCATCAAACACATGGTGTGCATCAATAATCATAACACTTATCTACTGCTATTTGAGCATAATCAACAAAAAAAAAAGCATAAAAGAAATTACCTTCACCCAGATCGTTTAGATGATGAATCGACCTTCGATCTTTGTTCGTTGCTAATTTATATCATATATCCATTAATCATGAATTTTGGAGCTAAAATTAGAGTTTGAATGAGTAAATAAGATTGAATGATTGAGGGAGATTGAGAGAAATCATGTGGGTTTGTAATTAACGAGCTGAAAAGGTTATGTGGGGAGTAAAAAGATCGCGTCTACCCTTTTAGTCAGTATATAGAGTTCTTTTTTTTAATTAAATATTATGTTATTATATTAGTCGTAGGATGAGAAGTAAATCAAAGGTGGGGATGGGTTCAGGCATCATTTGTTTAAATCAAGGACTAGATTGAACTTTTGGCTAGGATAAATAGGTTTAAAATGTGTCAGTGTAAACCAACAGACAATTTATGAATCTTCATGAGAATAGTGGGTTTGCATAGATATGAGTATTTTTCCATTTTTCTTAGCACATATTTTTTTTAACATTACTACTCGTTTGTCCTCATGCATTTTTTTTCAAATGGCATATACGAAAGGTATATTTACAATATTAACTTAATTCATTTTTAAATTACAAATAATATTATATAATATAATAATATTATATTTTAATACATATTTTCTCTCTCCAAAAACTACATTAAAATCCAAATCTTACCAAATCTTAAACTTTCCCTTTATAAACTCATTCTCAAAGTAAAACCCACCTACAAACCAAACAGACCCTTAGAAAAGAAGATGTCACATAGATGCATATAAAAGAGAAAATTAAAAAGTAATTAAAAAAATTCTGCTAACTATGTGTTACGTCATTTTGTAAATTCTTTTGTGTAAGTCTGTGTATGGTTCTAGACTTAAAAAACATATTTTTCATCTTTTTTTAATAATTAAATATCTCACAAAATATTAATTATCACGAAAAACGAAACATACAATTACGACTGAAATTAAATCATTTTATTATAAAGTGGTACTTCTATATACTTTCGGTGAACTTTTTTTTCGTTTTTTTCACGTTTGAAAAGATCATATTGTATATGATTTGTATCGCAAATCATATATGGTTTTATGAAATCGTTTATGATTCTATGAAATCTTATATGATTTGTGATACAAATCATATATTTTCTCATACGTGACTGAAAAAAGTTCATCGAAAATATATCGAAATGTCGGTGTACTGAAAAATAAAAAAAGCACTCGTCACAATCATATAGTTTTTGTAGCTTGAAAATCATCCGTTTGCAATATTTTTTATTTTCGAAAAAAGGTGAAACCCATTTTTGATTAAATAAAATAAAAAATGAGTATAAAATTTGTCCGATTCTTATTAAATACTAAATTTATATTAATCTCAACTTAACACGATACACATACACAAAAAAAACCTAACAAAAGAAAAATATATTGCGTCGGCTGGTAAGGTCGACGCCCAAACTTATTGCACGAGGGAGTGGTGTTCGCGTTATCAATCGGCGTTATAGGGGGCGCGAAGGCTTATAACACCCGGTACATAATACTCTACATGTATTACATAAACAAAACATCTGGTACATAATACTCTAAGGTGTCGTTAGGTTCAAGATTCTGAAATTCCGGAATTCTGAATTCTAGTAAATTAAGAAAAATTAAGAATTAAAAATTTCGGAATTTAAAATGCCTACGTATATTTGGTTGGCAGAAATTCAAAATATTTGAAATCTTGATTTTGGGTCGAAGCAATTAACACGAATAAGTATTTTATTTTTTTTTATAAGTTTCTATTTAAACGAGTCGAGTAAAAATTGAATTTTCACATTTTATATATATTTTTAAAAAGTTTTATATAAATTTCTATAAATTTTACATAAATTTTATAAAAAATTCTATAGATTTTATAAACAACTTATAGAAAATTTCAAAAATTTATGTATAAAAAATTAATGAATTTTATAAAAAAAAATTTATATATTTAAAAAAAAATTCTTGTTTAAATGAGTAAAAGTCGAATAAATATTTTTAAAAAAATAATTTTTTATTTAAATGAATACAATTTAAATTTTTTATTTTTATATAAAATTTATAGAAAAAATTATTTTAAATTTATAAAAAAATTAATTTTTCTATTTAAAGAGTAAAACCCAATAAATATTTTTATATAAATTTTTTTGAAATTTATAAATTTTCTATTTAAACGATTAAAAATCAAAATTTTCACCTTTTATATAAATTTCATAAAAAAGATCTATATAAATTTTTTATGTAAATTTTTTTTTTCTATATAAAGGTATATAAAAACCGAATAAGCAATTTTTATATAAACTTTTATAAATTTTCTATTTAAACGAGTAAAATCCAAAAAAAAACTACTAAAAAAAGTTTATAAAACTTAATTGTCAAGTAAATTAAAATCATAAAATATACACACACCTTTTCTTCTTTAGAATTCTCTCCCCACACACATATCTCAGTGACACAATCCAGCATCTTTTTCCGGCGGTCGGTTTCGACCGACCGCTCGGATCCCCTCTTGTACATAGTCTTTTCTACTGCGTCCCATAATAATAATATCTTGTCATCAGATCTGTCATCTCCCGTTGTTGTTGCGCTTCCTAGCTTCCACTCCACCAGATGGTTTGCTGCTGCTACAGGATGCTTTGCTGCAGTCTTGGGATTTAGATTTAGATTTGTTTGGTTTAGGTTTAGCTCTTTTAGGGATGTTAGGCTTTATTTTCCTTGTATGGCTCGTATTCTCTTTTGTAGTTTTGCTCCAGGCTACACCACCTTCATATAGTTGTGTTTGAAAAAAGCTCACATTGGTGATTCCCCCTCACCCTTGTATTGTGTTGTTGCTTCTGTCTCACAATCTCTATGGTGTATTTCTTGGTTTGGTTCAACTTGTTAGTTTGTGTACTTTGTTTGGCAAATCACTTTTGCTTTTGTCCTTTGTGTTTGATGTAATTTGTTATGTACTAAATTCTTCCATTTGTGATTTTTGAAATGTGATAATGAAGTTATGTTAAAAAAAAAATAAATTAAAGATCTTTATTTTTTTAAGGAATTTTAATTTCTTCCTTTTTGACAGTTCAATAAATTCTTAATTCATTCATTTGTCGTACCAAACGCACTATTTAGAGAAAATTACTATGTAAACGCCATAAATATCCTCCCTCGTATATCCTCCAACCAAACAGCCCAAATGTATTTCACAAACAAACTCATTCGATAAGTCACCAATAACCCCTAAAACAATGATTACTTTACAGGTAAGATAGCGAGTACCGCCTTGCGTGTTGCGTGGAAAGAGCACCAGTTTATAATGATACTTGAACTAGTATACAATGATTTGGGCATAAAAGAGTTTTTCAGTAAAAGCCTAATTAGCTTGAACGAGTAAACAATCAAAAAATGTACATATACTACTACTTTGGTTTAGTTTTACAACTGAAAAAAAAAAAAAAAAAAAAAAAAAAGAGAACGTCGAGAAGAAATATCAACAGCAGGTGAGGGAATTAAAGAATTTTTGCTGCCTAAAACAACTAAGTGTTTTTCGAAAGAAGTACTCTCCTCAGATGGAAAATTTCCCCTTGATTTCCATTGAGTAACCTTTTCTCTAAGAAACAAGCAGACAGTTGCTTCAGTAGTCTCTCCAGATAAGAATGCAAGCAGCTTCTTTGGTCTTTCAGCGCTGGATTTGTAGATAATATCATCGCGTTTACAGCATCCGCCACGTTTTCTCTCTGCGAGTCCTCCAGTAAATATCCAACTGGTGATTTCTTTGGCTCTATGTATGCCAACAACGCAGCACAGTCCTACACATCACACGCAAACATTCCCAAACTCAATAGGCAGCAAACTATTTCTCAAAAAGGGTATATATTTAAACGGGTCAAGACAGGCTGGGTCGGGTTGGCTTGACCCTGCACACTTTATCTCCAAACCTTACACTATGTTCAAATGCAAGTAATGTGATAACAACAATTTGAGTTAAATGACCCCATTTTCAGATAGATACATCATAACTTCCATATAAATCGCCCTAGCCTAAAGCCTTGTCAAAACAAGCAGGGTAAGCCTTGTTTTTATATATCAGCCAAGTGACTCATCCAAGTTAGTGACGAGTGTAGTTTTTGCTTCTGCTCCTGTTTTTAGTTAGAAAATAACCTTAACAAGATCTTCATAGTCTTTCAAGCTATAGAATTTTTCAAAATGAGCCTTCCCATAAAACACAGCTTCCTCCAGACTTCCAACCTGGAAAACAAACAATGGACCAACAGAGGCGATGTATTCAGTTATTCGAGCATACGATTCATTCAGCTTTCCAGCATTGCAGATTAGTATCCCCTATTTTCATATACCCACAATTGTGAAGTATAGAGAATGACAATTTAAAAACAGAATAATGCTTCACAAGCAATAACTTTAAAAAAAAATAGTATTAAACCAGTTTGTGGCGCTAATAATGTTATCATAAACTCGCATCCATAGTTTTATGTTGGCAACATATAATCATAAGCCTTTATTGTGTTACATGTTCGAAAAAATCACAATGTCAGAAGAGAAATATCATTTACCCGAACTAGCTCGATGAACTTTTGACAGTGTAGCATAAAACAAATGACTGAGGTGTCATCCTGCAGGGAAAAAGAAATCCCATCGAGAATCAGTAGAAAATCAATTAATAATATACAGGATAGCTTCACACATGAAAAGAACAAGAGAGCCAAATGAGTATATTTGTAACCTAAACTTATATAGAAAAAATGGATAGAGCTTGAGGGCTGTTCCAAACTTACATTCAACATAAAAGAGCTGCATTTTGATTTATAGAAACATTTTTTTCAAACTACATGATACACATGGAATTTTTTGATAATTGACAACCAACATCTTACAATTGATGATATAGGTTCACAATAAGGCACACTTGTCAACTGAACTGCACACGAAAGCATATATGGCCAACTACAAGGTGATAAATGCACTTTTTCTTTTACACTAGAAAATATGCAACAACCGACAACGTCCGACAGAAAGAAAATATGCTCACACTTTCATGTTTAGTAAAACTATTGAACAACCGACAACGTCCGACAGAAAGAAAAAATTTGTTTGTTTACTACAAAAGGAATTCTGGGTAAGCGTGCAGCTTGCGATTAAGGTACAAACAGTAACAGCAGTATATAATGCATTAGACACTTTACCTGAACAATTGCAGGATACCACTCACGTAGATTAGCAAATGCATTATCAATTTGACCGTCCTTGATTTGCTTCAAAAGAAGAAATATAATAGATAAGTCAAAGGATGCAAATTAACAAACAGCTTAGTATAAACATGCTAAAATGTTTAGTGAAGAGAGCACTATTAGAAAGAATAGGAAAGCAAATTAGATACTATAGTAATATAATATATTTAAAACTTTTCAAAGGTGTTGCCTCTGAAACAGTTGTACCAATTTGGTATATAAACCTTAAAGCATATGTCAGCCTTTGATTCTTTTTTTATTTGCATTTATAAAATCATTTAGGCTCACTATTAGCCTACCCAAAGGAAATGAGCAATGAAAATTTAAAAGGTTGCTCCTTTGCACCAACTTAAAGAGTTCTCATATCAAGCGGGATCAAATAAATGAGACCCAGAAGCAGATCAAGTGAATGGGATCCAACTTTTGGATAACAGGGAATGATAACCTGGCAAATTTATATAGGATCTAAATTTGGAATGTTGGAATGCATATATATGTTTTAATCTACGAAATGAGATATCATACCTGTCGAAGAGTTTTTCTGTGGTGTAATGCATACATGTTATGCTCGTTGAAGCCATTATCATGAAAACCAGTAATAGGAGGCACTGAAGTTACGGTAGCCTCATCAAAGACACCCAGAGTTTCCTCGTACCCATAATGCTGTAAGTAGGAACGAACAATTCTGATACAGCCAAAATAAATTGAAACCATTTCAGCATGATCAAAATAGAGATACAGATTGACCTTTAAACAGCATGAACACAACGAAACATGAAATTAACAGTTTTGTAAAACAATCAAAGGGGAATTGAGCCAAAAAATTAACAAACTTATAAACCATGATAGGATTATCAATTATAACAAGAACGTGTGCAAAGAAAAAAATGAACACAGTTAAAAAGTTGTAAAGATCATGAAAAAAGCTTTGCGAAGAGCACCGAACCTAAAAAGCCTTGAAAGAATATGAAATATTCAAAAATCAGATATAACTATCAATGACTCCCTTTATTCATAATGAGCTAAAAACTATGATCTAAAGATCTTTGAAAAAAGGAAAATTCATAACGTCTTGTTTTAAATATTTCAATATAAGAATAGGAACCATTTTCGAGAACAATTTCTTCAATACCGCCTAACCATCATAAGAAAAGATTTTTGAACAATATGAGCAAAATCTCTAATTTCGAACAGATAGAGGTTGGAATAGGTCCAAGCTACAAGTTCAAATTCAATATTTCATATGCACCAAACTTAATGCGAAACTAAAGTGTAGTACAATACACACCCATAACTGGCCGTCTGTGAGATGGATAATCGTTCAATAAACTTTTGGTGTTCTGCTCTTTGTGATGCTTCATACGCCTATTCACGAAAGAAATAGCAAAATATGTGTCAACCACGTTATATAAATAATGCAAAAAAATGGATTTAATCAATCTATCATGTATTATACTATTAGGCATGATACATCTGACATATCTGTGTTTTTTTGACCTTCTGAACTTTTCGTCAAGGTTTCATATAAAGAACTGGATAAGAAAGGTTGAATTCTTATAGCATCATTATCCAATCAAAGAGTTCACCTATTCGTTGCTTTATGATATGAAGACACTAGTATTCTAATTGTTGGTATGCATAAAAGCAGTAAATAACTAAGAATTCTAAATTACACATAGACGGAAATATCAGTGTACCACCGAGGCCAGAAAATGACATAGAATTCAACCAATACAAAACAAGATCTATATAGTGAATATTATCTAGGGAAAGCGAATAAATCTCATGCAGGCATTCAATTATGCCGACTAGGTGGTTAGCCAAGCTACAAGAAATATATTATTATAACTTCGCAGAAAAGGCTATAAAGTCTACTTTCAACGACATTCGTTATTTCTGATTTGCAACTCTTCTTACATTAACTATGTTTCTTTTTCCGTAAACGCCTTAAATTAAATCCATACCACAGAACATAATTAGATCTCCAAAAACTAATCCATTTTAGGGCATTTTAGGGCTCAAGAAAAAAGGCATGAAGAATGAGGGGTTGTACAGTATCAAAGAGCTAAGACCATAACACTCGTACAAATTTTTGGGGGTTAATTGTCATAACAATCATATAAATCCATGCCCATGTAATATACACGCAAGCGAAAATGAATATATATTTTTTTTTAAAAGGAGGGAGAAAAACCTCTAAACAGCGCAGGTGTACTGCAGAGTGTTAGTTTTGTTGACCATAGAAAATTAACTGTGAAGGTGGAACCTTCTGAGTCTTATAAAATGCCTCGAAATTAGAGTTAAGGTGGTAACAAGACAAGTCTTGATCTACATTTGTATTCCAGAAAAAAATCACTTTTAAGTTGCTACTTTAGAAGACGGTATTATGTTTTCTCTATATACTTAAAACTGCTTCTTGTAAGTGATCATCAAATAATGCCGGTTTATACTCGAATAAGATTCTAGAACACTTCACTTGCAAGTTGTTACTTTTATGCAGACTCACACAGAGATCGAGTTGTTATACATTAATAAAATATATTTGAAACCAACCACACAACTGAAACTACTATCACATCAACATTACATTCGCACCATCAGAAGTCCATAAGGAAGAAAGTTGGTGCATTCACATTGCAAATCAAGATATAATGCAACTTTTTGATTAAGAAGAGAAGCTGCTTAAGGCACGTCTCACTAAGCACAAAACTAATAATTGGAAGTCTCTAATAAAAGGGTAATAGATAATAAATATAATGTGTTACCTTGATGTCAAAAAGAAATGGATCTTTCCCAAAGTTAACGCTCACCCTGCAAAAGCAACAACATACTTACATTGAGAATTAGAACAAATCTATATGACACGCATACCATAAAAGTGAGAATGTAAATTATGAGGCTAATATAAATTACAACTCATGTATATTATGACTGCAGTGCAAAAACAAATTTATAAAAGTAGAGTCTTGGGAAGAAACCAACTTACTCCTCATTTTGACTATGAACACCAACTGTAGGATATAAGCGTCCTGTAACATTGATTGGTACTGACCCAACTATTTGACCATTTTTCCTGAGATAACAAACACATTCGTGTAAGACTTACGTGAAAAGTGAGAAATGAAGCATGACAAATAAAACAGAAAGTAGAAACAATCTTACGTGAAAAAGAACTGATGAGAAGCATAGTTAATACCACCACCGACTGTGTCACCGGTGGTATAAGTTGGGCCAAAGGCATCTCCTTTTCCTTGTCCTTGATAAATCATTCCATCATCCCCGTGGTATCCAAAACTGTTTGCATCCCATCTGTCACACAATACCAAATTCATAAAAAAAAAATTATTTTCATTAATTTTTAACAAAGAAGAATGTTTGTCAACCATCTCATCTCATTTAAAAAGACGTATCTAATTGTTAAGTTAGTCAATTGCAACGTTGCCAAGCATAATCCAAACAAGAGCCTCCTAATCCCAAGCCTGATGTACAGCAATGTGTATCTAACACTCAACCAGAAGGCTTATAGTAAATAAGAACTAGTATATGATGTCCATGAATGAGTGAGATTGTTATGCTAGTTCCAACAAAGCTCTATGTCATCGATAACAATTTTCCTCCGTCACCACTCTAATCTATATTGTCTTTCTCAAACCAGTTTAAATCTACATTTTGTATTGTTCCTACGTATATTTGACTAAACTACACGCTCACCTGAAATGGATCAAGCAGCAATTTTAGAGTAGCCAAGAATGTGTGGTATGAGAAATTTGTAGCCAACATAACAGAAAGCAGTTTTTAGTTGCAAATAATCACCAAGTTCCTATTTAGTACTAATATATATACACTCAATTAACTTTTCAATCGGTAAGGATATACTTAATTACTTATGATAAACAAGATCATAAACTGTCAACAACAAAAACAACCCAATCCCGCCAAAGCGAGGTATGGGGAAGATCATAAACTGTCATATGAATAATAACAAAGTCACAATTAGTATATCATAAACAGATATTTTTAACACCACAGTTATAATTCATAAATGATATCTAGTCCACAGAGCCACTGTCACCATGTTAATCATTACGAATCTATCAACACGCAATAAGAATGGTGATAGAGCCATTATCACCATGTTAATCGTTACGAATTCAATCATAACAATTCTTAGCAGATACAATATAACAGGCAAATTCCATAAATACGCACGGATAAAAATCAAGAATTCATCTTTTCCTCCGCATCCAAAGTTGTTTTCAATATCTATTCCAAACAAACTAACACCCACAGATAAATTTACATCAACACACACACACATAAAAACACTTATTTAACAGAATACACACATACTCCATCATAAGAATTCTTAACATATGTAGATATAATATACCAATGATATCAATAATAACAGTATTTAAAGATTCACCAAGAACAATCAATTCACAGTATCGAGTCCATACTAACTAGCCCAATATAAATCATAAGCAGGTATATAAGCGTACACCGCATACCAAGATTTCTTAGAAAAATTCTAAAAAGCGCACACGAAAACCTATCAAGAATTCATCTTTTTCTTCATTATCTAAATCCATTTTGATACTAACTGAAGCCCGCATATCAAACTACAAAAAGATACACAAAATACACTCATTTTCCTAGAATACACCAAGAACAATCAATTAATGAAATCGAGTCCATACTAACTAGTGACAACCCATTGCAAATTCTATAAACAAGGTAATACCATCAAGAATTCCTCTTTTTCCTAATTATCTAATCTCAATTGAATGTCAAGAATTCATCTTTTTCTTCATTATCCAAATCCGTTTCGACACAAACTGAATCCCGCATATCAAACTAAAAAAAGATACACAAAAGCACTGATTTTCCTAGAATACGCCAAGAACAAATGAGTCCATACTAACTAGTGACGATAAAACATACCGGTCAACGTCCCAAATTCAATAAACACACCTGTAAAACCATCAAGAATTGATCTTTTTCCTAATCATCTAACCTCAATTCAACACCTAATCCATTTTAACAGAATCACACAAAAAAAAAACTCATTTAAGGGCGAAAAAGAACGTACCCCGGTTGACGACGTAAATTGAAACTCTGAGTAGTGAAGCCAATAGAAACGTGGCCTTTAACACCAGCATTCTTAACAAAGATCTCAAAATAGTAAACAAGACAATTAACAGGAGCAGGGTTATTAGCCTGGACAACGCCAACGTCATGTCCATGTAAATTGACATTCGTATACTTTACGGACAACTTATCCGGCAAAACTATGGAAAAACCACCGGAACTCTTTAACGTATCCAATTCAGTGGGACCCACTTCTTCCATTTCTTCATCATCATTACTGTTAAGATTATTATTATGATTAAAAACATCATCATCTGTTTCTTTTTCTTGATTTGGTGATGGTGATGATAGTTTTGATTTCCATAAGTCCAGGAAATATGAACCTATCGGATCTTCTTTAACCATTTTTTTATGGGAGATTAACAAGGTTTTGTTTTGAATTTTGAAATGAAATGAAACCCTAAAAAGATTATAGTGTTGTGGAAGGAAGAAAAGTGATTATGGATCCAGAAGATGTCTGTGTTTCTTTTTGATTTTTTTTATCTTTAGTGGTGGTAACTTTTTGTTATCATATTTGCTTCCATTTCTATCAAAGTATTTTTATTTAGAGAAAACTCTAAAAAGATGTAAAATGACATGTATATCCTCATTTCAATCCTAATCTCATACTGTATATGTATTTTTTTTTTATGTTAATTAAATTTTTATTCAAATATTTAGGTGTGTTTGGTTAGGGTTTTAAGGGGTAAAGAATAAAAATAGAAAATTAATAGTGTTTTGTTAGAAAAAATATAATTAATTATTATCTCTTAATGGACAATGAATCATTTTTTTTAATTCAGGTATGTATGTCTTCACCTACCACCACCACCATCACTGACTACCACCATTGTCGCTACCATCACCCTCTCAACGCCACCACCACTCTCTGACGTCACCACCATCGGTCGCTACCACCAACCCATGGTAACGGGGTCGCACAATCACCACCCCTACAATCGACCACAACTGCGACCAATATCACTGTGGATTCAAGTGTATATTTGTCCACCAACGACCACCACCTATACTGATGCCGCCACCACACTCTACCATAATCATTAACAGCTACTAATGGCGCCATCGACACTGCTACCACCACCACACCGCCGATCATTACCACTGCCACAACTTCCCCATCATGTCGCCATCTATAACAACTATCACGACCGCTTATCGTAACCACCACCCGTAAATAACCACCAAAAGCCACAAACCACCAATCATCCCCATTACCACTACCTCCACCTTCGATCACCACCTCTGGCGACTATCACAAGTCCGCAATCGTCTATTGCAACGACCACCGTCCTTAACCACTACTGACCGTCACCAATTTCTATTAATTGCTTCCTTTACCAACATCGACATTATCGCGAGAGGTGTCAAAAAACTTAGACTGACCCGAACCCGAATAAGTCTATTCGGGTCGGGTCACTTAGGGTCAAAAAGCTTATTCAGGTCAATTCGGTCAACCTGACTAACCCGAGGTTCTAAATAAGGTCGGGTTCGTGTATAGATTTTTAGCCTTGCCCGGATTGAGCAAACCCGACTAACACTTTTTACTATGTAAATATACTGAAGTAAGAAATTTTTTAAGACTTTTAACGTATATTCGGGTTAAACCGAATCTGAATTGACCCGACCCGATTTGACCCAAACCCGAGTAACGCGAGTTCTAATTAGGGTTAGGTTCGGGTATGGATTTTTTTTCTCAATCCAAGTTGACCCAACCCGAATTGACCAGAACCCGATCGGGTCAACCCGGATAACGCCCCCTAGTCCCGATCACTAACTATAAGTTGTTACCACCATCTCCAATCAGCACCACATCTTATATTAACCAAGCACTAATAATGGTAATGATAATACTAAAGAATGCTCGTTGCATTCCTTTGTATTTCATTAACCATTCTCATTATCATTCTTCTCAGTTAAACCAAGCGCCCTCTTAGTTTCGAGCAATCAACACATGTCCTAGTTCATGTGATTTGTTAGGAGTTAGATTTAAACCCATGCCGAAATCCAAATAATCTCTTTATCGGTCAACTAAGCATTTATGATAAGGGAAATGGTACCAACTAAGCCAAGGCGCATTTGAGAGGGCTAAATTTCAAAAGGAATATTGAGAGGGATAAAACTAAATCTTAGGCTAAGCACTATTCGAACATATCATTTAATTAATATTCACATTTTTATTCAACTTTTCTTTATGTAGTATTATCACCATTCAAACTTATCTCACTTTTTAATTTGTTTCGATTAATAAATCAAATAAGGGCTAATTTAAAAAATGTCCCATTAGGTGTTTTAGTTTTGTCAAATAACCCAAAATTAAAACAATTAGGCAATTACCCCTATTAGACCTTATTCGACTCTATTCTACCTTATTTTACCATATTCGACTCATTCGACCTATTCTACTTGAACCACAACTTGACACATGGCACTTTTGTGTTTTTCCAAAAAATATCTAAGTGGGTCCCGCAAGTACACATAAGTACACTTATTGTAAGTGTGCTAGTTATTCGACTTCATGTCTAATCTATTATTTGACTTGTACTTTTAATAATAAAAAATGCTTTTGTAATAATATGCCTCATTATTCGACTTTGACCCCTCATCATTCGACCCATACTTTTAAAAAATTAAAAATTAAAAAACAAAACCCCAAATATATCCTCTTTGTTATTCGACTTGTACACCTATTATTCGACTTGTACTTAATAAAAAATAAAAAAATAATAATTTTGAAACCCAAATCTATAAAAGTTATTCACTCCATAAGTTCAATAACCCAAATCTATTTTGGAATTTGTTATGTCTATAAGTCAAATAGTTCCATACACAATTTCCAGTAATATATCTTATAAGCTACTTATAATTTCTTAAATCCTTTTAAAGTGAATAAAATGATATTGGCAGATTAGTACGTAAACCCACTTAGCGAAGAACATGAACTTGATTGACTCCCCATCACTAGTTCATTTTACCCAACCCACACTTAATCATTTTACCCGTTCAATTAGTGTCTAGTTACCTGTTTGATCATGATCATAATTCTTGACCACTGTAATGTTTTCCACCCAAAGTCAACATACAATACATTAAGTATACAGTAAAAACAATAAATAATCATCATTTTTTTTAACGACAATAAATAATCATCATAAGACAGTAGAAAAATAACTAATTCATCAACATTGACATGAACATGAAATCAATCTCTTATAAGAACATGAATGTACTAAATAACATATCGAAGAAAGTCAATTTGAACCTTTGACTTTCTTAAACACAATCTACAAAGAAAAACTGTAAAAGAATCTGAACTTGAAACAAATTTTCTAAAAGTAAACTTAACCATAATCGATCTTGATTAATCTAATTAATGCAACTCTAAAGACACAAAACAATAAACTTAAATACTCAAATCCACCCTGAATACTAATCTTGCAACACGTCATTTAAGAATTTGGACATAACTGGATCGTCATCTTCATCTTCTTGTCCCCAAATCAAACACGACAACTGATTAATCTACGCATCGTTACTCTCCATAGAAGCAACTACATTCTGTCCCGAAATAATTATCTGTTGATGCAAGTGAAATCGTTCAGGCAATTCAACCATTTTGTTAAAGAACACATCTTCATCTACGTAAACCCCACGCCATTCAATCCACTCTTGATAAAACTGTTGCATGTTTTCATTATCAACAAACGGGTACTTTCCGTTTACGTTGTAGTATTCAAGAATGCATCTCAACACATTGATCTCGTGTTCTTTACTCCATACGGCGATGGTTCTTGAAGCCGTATTTTCTTGTGGGGTTGGTGGTTGAGGGAGTTCAAGTAGCGTAGCGTATCGTCTTTTGGTGATGATGACGACTCACCAGACACAGTAGAAGGAGTGGTGTTTTCGTTATCGGCTTTTGGTGGTTCGGTTTCGAACGGTTCATTGATGGTGAAGGATATATTTGGGGGTTTCAAAATTATTATTTTTTAATTTTTTTTTTAATTACAAGTCGAATAATAGGTGTACAAGTCGAATAACAAAGAGGATATATTTGGGGTTTTGTTTTTTTATTTTTTATTTTTTAAAAGTACGGGTCGAATAATGAGGGGTCAAAGTCGAATAATGAGGCATATTATTACAAAAGCATTTTTATAGATTAGACATGAAGTCGAATAACTAGTACACTTACAATAAGTGTACTTATGTGTACTTGCGGGACCCACTTAGATATTTTTTGGAAAAACACAAAAGTGCCATGTGTCAAGTTGTGGTTCAAGTAGAATAGGTCGAATGAGTCGAATATGGTAGAATAAGGTAGAATAGAGTCGAATAAGGTCTAATAGGGGTAATTGCCTAATTGTTTTATTTTTTGGTTATTTGACAAAAGTAAAACACCTAATGGGACATTTTTTAAATTACCCCATCAAATAAATTGAAAGGGGATTTTAAGAAGGGTAATTACAACATTGGGAATCAAGGGAATAGTGGTTAGTTACAAAACCAAAACCAAAACCGTAATTTTCAAAATCCGAGTCAAGGTTTTCAATACCAATACATAAAGGATGTTCCAAGTAACTTTTTGAATTACGCAAAGGCAAATGATTTTTTTCTTGATAACCTCCAAGCACAAGTAGCAAGTCAAGGAAGAGAATTGGCCAACAATACTAAAGAGGTGGCAAATAATGCTAGGTAATTGGTAAATAATGCTAAATAAATGGCCAACGTGAAAACCGAATTGAAAAACGATTTTGCAACTCAAATTAGAGTACAAAACAAGAAGATCGATCAAGGTCACACTAGGCTTGAGCAAAAGATAGAACAAAGTTTAGCTAAGAATGATAGCAAGCTTAATGCCATATTGGAAGCTTTAATGTGCAAACCTTCTACCTCGGGTGGTCTTCCAAGTAATACCATACCAAACCCGAGGGGAGAAATGAAAGCTATTACCACCCGAAGTGGTAAAACTTTCAAAGAACCATCTTCTCAACCAAGTACTTCTACGGAGAAGGAAATTGAGAAAGAACCCGAGGTGGGGGTCGAAAAAGAGCATATTTCAAGCCACAAAGTACCGCTCAAACCACACCTATGGTCGACCCTTCACCCATTTTGGAATCCGAGATTCCAAGACCGATGCCCCAACCCACACCACCCTTACCTTACCCATCGTGACATAATAAGGAGAAAATGCATTATCTTAACAATCATCAAGTCGAACTTTTTATCAAAATGTTTAGTGAAACGCATTTTAACATAAGTTTCACCGACGCTTTGCTTTGCATGCCTCGATTCGCCTCCACTATTAAAAGCATGTTGAACGATAAGGAGAAATGACAACAATTATCTAATTGTTCATCGGTTTTTCTTAACCGCATACCGCAAAAAGTAGGTGATCCCGACAAGTTCTTAATTCCACGTGGTATTAAAAATATGGAAGGATGCCACGCCTTGGCCGATCTTGGAGCGAGCATTAATTTGATGCCCTTTTCGATGTGAAAATCGCTATCACTTCCTAATCTTATTCCTTCGAAAATGGCCATCGAGCTAGCCGGTCGTTCAACGATGATCGCGCTAGGAATGGTCGAAGACGTTTTCGTAAAAGTTGGAAAGTTCTACTATCCGGTTGACTTTATCGTGGTAGATTTTCTGATGGATCACCAAGTTCCTCTAATTTTAGGTAGTCCATTTTTGGACACCTTTAAAGCTTTGATCGACATTCATGGACGAAAAATCACTTTACGTTTCAACGAAGAGGAACTTGTTATAAACGCAACTCAAAATTCTAAACTTTCTCATGTTTATTCGATCACGACTATAAACCATGTTGATATAATCGATATCGTTTACGAAGATTTTTCACAAGGAATTTTAGGCTTTGTCGATAGTTCTAATAGTGGCAGTCCCACTATTTCATATCCAATTCTCGTTAATTCTTCACTTCCTCTCGCTCCATTCGAACGAGGCGGTTTCACTTTGGAAGAATTCGATGTACCTCGAACTTCGTCCGAAGAAATCGACAATGAAGAGGATTTGGCAATTATCGAGGATTTTCTCAACCAATATCCACCATATTCTCCACCGATAGAGATTATGAGTGTAGAACCGAAATCTTCAATCGAGGAACCACCAATCCTCTAATTGAAAGATCTTCCTCCTCACCTCGAATATGCATTCTTGGAAGGAAACGATAAGTTTTCCGTTATTATTGCGAAAAATCTTTCGGATGATGAGAGAACCACGCTAATCGAAGTCTTAAAAGCTCACAAAAGGGCAATTGCGTAGAAACTTTCCGACATTAAGGGTATTGAACCAAAATTTTGTACTCGCGAGATTTTAATGGAGAAAGACTACAAACCCGCAATCCAATGTCAAAGGCGGATTAATCCAAAAATTCACGACATCATCAAAAAGGAAGTGTTAAAACTTCTTGACGCGGGAATGATTTACCCTATTTCCGATAGCCCTTGGATGAGCCTAATCCATTGTGTCCCTAAGAAGGGAGGAATGATCGTTGTGACAAACGATGACAACGAGTTAATTTCCACTCGACTCGTAACCGGTTGGAGGGTGTGCATCGACTATCGAAAGCTCAATGACGTCACTCACAAAGACCATTTTACCTTGCCCCTTCATGGATCAAATGTTGGATCATTTAGCGGGAAACAATTTCTATTGCTTTTTAGATGGTTTTTTCGGTTACTTTCAAATCCCCATCGACCATCGTGATCAAGAGAGAACTACGTTCACATGTCTATATGGAACGTTTGCTTATGTAGGATGCCATTCAGGCTTTGCAATGCACCAGGAACCTTTCAAAGGTGCATGATGGCTATTTTTCATGATATGGTCGAGAATACGATGGAACTTTTCATGGATGACTTTTCGTTGTCTAGTGAATCGTTCGCGTCGTGTTTAAAAAACTTAGAAAAATGCTAAAATGTTGTGAAGAAACACACCTCGTACTTAATTGGGAAAAATGTCCTTTCATGTGTCGTGAGGGAATCCTCTTAGGTCATAACATCTCGAAAGCGGGGATTGAGGTAGACAAAGCTAAAATTGACGTCATCGCCAAATTACCTCATCCCAAAACCGTCAAGGGAGATAGGAGTTTCCTAGGCTACGCGGGCTTTTATCGTCGATTTATTAAATATCTTTCAAAGATACCTCTACCCATGACACACCTTCTCGAGAAAGATGCTCCTTTCGTCTTTTTGTAAGATTGTGTTCGAGCCTTTGAAACTCTTAAAAGGAAATTTACCAAAGCTCCCATTATTTTTGCACCAAATTGGGATCTACCCTTTGAAATCATGTGCGATGCAAGTGATTATGCAATGGGAGCCGTTTTAGGGAAATGTCATGAAAAGCACTTCTTTCCTATCCACTATGCTAGCAAGATAATGACTGAGGCTCAAATCAAATACACCACAACGAAAAAATAATTACTTGCCGTGGTGTATGCATTTGATAAATTCCGACCTTATCTAGTCTTGACTAAAAGCATAGTGTATACGGATCATTCGGCTATCAAAGCCGAGAATGCTTCATTGGATTCTCCTCCTCCAAGAATTTGATGTCATAATACTTGAAAAAAAGGAGCCGAGAATCTTACGACCGATCATCTCTCTCGTTTAGAAGATCCTCGCTAAAGTGTGCTTGAAAACAAGGAAATCACCAAAACATTCCCTCTCGAGACACTTGGTGTAGTGGGTTCTAAAGAAGACTCGTCAACCCCATGTTTTGCGGACATTGCAAATTACCATGCGAAGAAATCTATCATCAAGGGTATGACGACTCAACAAAAACGAACATTCTTTCGAAACGTCAAGTTCTATTTTTGGGACGACCCTTATCTCTTTCGAGTCTGTGTGGATAAGCTCGTTCGACGTTGTGTTTTTGGCACCGAAGCTTCTTAATATACTTAGAGCTTGTCATAAGGGACCCACTGGTGGTCATCATGGTGTTAATCTCACGGCTAGGAAGGTGTTCGATGCCACCTTCTTTTGGCCTATGATTTATCGAGATGCACATGCTCTTATCAAGACATACGACTCATGCCAACGTCAAGGAAAAACCTCACAAAAGTATGAAATGCCACAAAACATGATCCAAGTGTGTGAGATCTTTGACGTTTGAGGAATTGAATTTAAGGGAACTTTCCGATCATCTCGTGGAAACAAATACATCCTCGTCGCCGTTGACTACCTATATAAGTGGGTGGAAGCCAAATCTTTTCCCACTAATGATGCTCGTGTTGTAGTCAAGTTTTTGAAGCAATTGTTCTCTCGGTTTGGAACCCCTCGTGCTATCATAAGCGACCGTGGAACCCAAGTTGTAATGACCAATTTGCAAAGGTTCTAAAGAAATATGAGGTTACACATCGTCTTTCTACGCCTTATCATCCACAAACGAGTGGGCAAGTCGAGGTTTCAAACCGAGCTTTGAAGAGGATCTTGGAAAGGTCTATAGGAGAAAACTGACAATCTTGGTCCGACAAACTTGATGATGCTTTATGGGCCTTTCGTACCGCTCATAAGACACCCATTAGATGCACACCTTATAAGCTTGAGTATGGGAAAAATTACCATCTACCTATTGAACTAGAACACAAAGCTTATTGGGCGCTAAAGCATTGCAATGATGACTTGGTGACCGCGGGAAAACATCAGAAAATGCAACTTAATGAATTGGATGAATTACGTGATATTGCTTATGAAAATTCATTGATTTTTAAGGAAAAGACTAAAAAGTTTCATGACTCTAAAATTAAAAACCGGGGTTTTAACATTGGAGATCAAGTGTTGCTTTTAACTCTCGTATGAAAATATTTTCTGTAAAGTTGAAATCCCGTTGGTCCGGACCATTCACAATCACCCAAGTGTTTCCATATGGGGCCATCGAGCTAGCTCAAAATGATGGTCCTAACTTTAAGGTGAATGGTCATAGGGTTAAGAACTACTTTGGTGGAGAAATTCCTTCAATAGAAGCCCTCGTCCAAGACACCTTCCTCAATGATAATTAGATTGAGGGGATCGAGTCGAGCTCATGACTCAATAATAAAAAACGAGGTGCCTCATGGGGGAGATCCCATGCTTATCCATGTACATATTATCGCTTTCTAATCGTAGTTAATGTGAGGGGATTTGTGCCCTTCGTAACTTTGTTCCGTGGTTGTTGTGTAATCTAGGATCATCGTCACGATTGAAGCATCTCGTGTTCGTTTTACTCGAGCTTCAATCATTTGCTTTGAAGATTTTTTTGATAATCGATGATGTGTCCTTTAGCGTTCTAACAATTATCTTTACGCACACTTAATAAACAGCTTAAGATTAATTGTTATACCATTTCCATGTTAGATCTCTAGCATTCGACATTTCGTCTCTAGTATAGGGGGGTTCCACCCTTAGACTCGAAACATTGAGGACAATGTTTAACTTTAGTATGGGGGAGGTGAATAGATCCTTGACCTTGCTAAACCTTCACGTTTTCCAAAGTTTATCTTTTTGTTATTGTTTTATTGTAAATAAGGCTAAAAATGACCAAATTTTAAATTTTTTCTTGTTTCTCATAAGTGTTAAGACACGAATGTAGGTTTTTCGATGGTGAGAATAAGAGTAATTTTTTACTCGACCGTGCGTGATGAGCACTTAGCCTCGATTCATTAACTTTTATTAGGCTAAGTCTCTTAAATGAGGACGAGAAAGGATAGTGCTAATTATAAGTTGCTATGCTAAACGTAGAGTACCGTATTCTTTCAAAAACTCGTGTGTTTTAATTACTGTATTTGCTTATTCTCCCCTGCTTGTATATATTTAATTGTTAATAAATATTGATTTAGTGGTCTATTGTTGGTTTCTAACTGATTTTAATAGCTTCCATGTAATTAAATTGGGAAAACATTTAAGAATCGCTAGCATCACGGTTTTGAAGTATTGGCACCCGAATAATCAGAAAGCTTCCCCCAATAATAACTTTAAGTGCATACTCACCTAAATCAAGCAAAATTTTGAAGCTCACAAGGCCGAAAAATCTATGCAAAATTGAAAGTAAAGCCTTAAAACCTTGAAGCTTTAAAGATCTAAAATTCGCTTCCGCGTGAGGATATACGTCAAGTCATAATAAACACCTCATGGCGAGGTTCCATAAAAGACAAGGGCAAGACCAAAGTCATAATAAAAGCTCCATGGCGGAGTTGAATAAAAGATGGAGGTAAACCATGATAATCAAAGCCACCTATGATGAGGCGGGTCATAAAATTCATGGTAATAAGTCAAATGTTCAAAACCGTTATAAAACCGTGTTTATCGAATCTTATTCGTTGACTTAATTTTTTGACATCGTTGTCTATTAGGAAAAACTATTAATTCGATGATTTTGGTTACATCATTTCGACTTTATTTTTGGAACTAATCTCTATTCATGTATAAGTAAAAAATGTATCCTCGTGATCATTCAAGACAAAAATAAAATATAAGAGATACCAATTAGGAATAATGGATTCTAAGTACGTGATTAGAGCATATGAGTAGTGTTAGCATTACTAACTTATAATGACAATGATCTCGTTACACGCTTAGCATGGAATTGGGTGAAAATAGAGGACGACGAACTTATCTCTATGAGGCATTTACTTGTTCTTATTCTATGAACCTAAAAGTCCTTTTGTGATGAAAATCATACATTATGTCTATAACACACATAGTAGTTTAATTAAATTTAAATTTCAATAAATGTCATATCAAAATAATTTTGGAAATGCTACGATACTTGATTATAGCATTACGTGAGGGCACGACAATGGTTTAGTATGGGAGAGTGATGAGACCGCAATTATAGATAGTCTCATCGTCCAATACGGGCTTAAAATGCATAAATATATCATAAAATACCGTGCAAAATACTTGTATTCGTTCATTGTGTATTTTAGGTACGGATATCGTGAAAAAGACAAAAGATCACAAAGACACAAGCAAAAACGACCACGGGAAGCGAAGTCGCACAAAGAACCGGACCCGAATGATGATTTTCCAAGAAAATTCCCTCAAGTTTGAAGATTGTATAGCTTTTTCCCCTCTACTTTAAAGACTTGTCACTTTAGGCCCTTGTAAATCTCAAAAAATACATTGTGGTCCTTAAAGTTTCAAGAGTATACATGAATAGCCCTTGAAGATTCGTTAATTTACAAGAAAGGCCCTCATTCCAAGTTTCATAAGTTTAAGGGACTATTTATGCCAGTGGGTCAAAGTTGAATACAAAGATAAAAGCCCTAATATTCGTGTATTAACTTTGGAGTTGCAAATTCTAGGGGTTAATATTGCCATAAATCAAACCCATATCCACCAAATACCCACCCAAACCCAACCAACCCAGTCCAAAACCCACTACCCAACCCATCCACGTCAGTATCCACTTAACCCAAATTAATATTAATTATTTTTTCAAACGAATTAATTAATATTAATTCGAGCGGTAAACACCTAATCCAAACCCAAAGCAGATCTAGTACCTTTTTTAATTTTCCCCAAGAACATAAACTCTAAAATCATAGATCCCTAATAACCTACAGTTCAAACCCCACAAACTCCAGAATGTTGATTAACCAAACCCTAAACACATTCACATGTTGGATTTTGCCACCACGTCACCCATGTGGCCAGCTGGAGGGTCCCCTACCCCAAACTAGGATGTTTTTGGTTCCAAAACAAAATAACCACATATAATCGACGGTTATTGTTGTTTGCTTGGTTCCTACTCTCAATCCAACGACCAAGATCAATTCTTCATTACTGGGAACCTCACAAGGCAACAAAAACTTCACATGGGCAAAAACAAGCAACGGATCAAAACAACATATGCTTGGAATCTTCTCAAACATCAAGGGCAGCTTTGGAAGTTTACATATCTAGGGTTTTCTGAGTCATCCTTGTATCTAGAATAGTCTATGCTCTAGTATAAATAGAAATAGTATTGTAACTTTGCATTTTGTTCTAATTTTTATGCAATCCCTTTTTTCAAGTAATGAAAAAGTTGGTAGTTTGAAACTGAGTTCCAAAACCTTTTATTTCCATTTTCAAGTTGTCTCAAATCCATTTTTCAGTTTATTGTTACAAGTTTGTTTTGAGTTATTGAAGTTTAAGAAAAATATTTTTGTGATTAAATTTTCTTCAAGATAAATGAAGTTCTTGAGTCTAAGTGTGATCATAACCTCAAAGTTGTAAACAACTTGGGGTTAGTGAAAGCTTTGACTTGGTAAATACATTTGTGGGTAGCAAAATTTAATAAAAACCTTGTTACTTGTTACCTTGGAAGAAAATCAGTCTTATTGTCTAATTGTGCTAACCACTTACTTCCTTTGGAAACCATTTTATAAGCTAGTTTATACTGAGCTTATGGTGGTTTAGAAAGCTTGAAGTTTGTTCGATGTGGTGTGATATCAAAAACATGTCTCTTGTGCTTGGCTCTCTCATTGAGTCATCAACAAGCACTCACCATCTATTTCATCTCTTTTTCCAAGACACAAAGGGGCTTGTTAAGTTGTGAACAAGCTTCCTTAGAGCTTAGCTGACCCCCATAGGAAGTAAGTGGGGGTAGGTTCACACTTCTTCTTCTTCTTTTTCTGTAAAAAATTAGTTGCTAGTTTATTTTTTGTTTCTTGGTATGAAAGTGTGTTTTTGCTATTTAAATATGTTGTTTAAGTGTTAAATTACTTAGATATGTAGTTATCTTGTGTATTTGAAGGTTGAAACTCAAAAAGCATTTGTAAAATTTTGTCATCATATTGTTAACCAGTGTTTAGGATTACTTGCTCTAGGGTATAAGTAATAACATAAGTACACATAAGTTGTCTGCTCATGTTCATCTAGTCAAAGGATTGTGATTTGTGCTATAAAATTGTGATGTTAGTTTAAATTTTTGGATCTGCAAGTCTTGATAGAAATCTGCTGAATGATTTTTGTGAGGATATGTGTTTTAGACTGTTGTAGGCTTTGTAAATTGAAGATTTGTTGAAGTTGTATTTACTGTGATATTGAGGGTGTTTGACTGAGATTTTGTAGAAATTTACTTGCATAAAATTCATCAAAGCAGCCAAAACATAGCAGTTAGGAGTTTTGAGTTTAATTTTATGTATTAGGACTTAAAATCTTGTAATATGTTAGTGTTTAGGTTAGTTTAATTTTTTATGAATTAGGACTTAAAATCTCGATGATGATGGAGATTCTCTACGCCTTTTTCTCAAAAGCTTTGATATCCCCTCCTACTTCGTCTCGTATTCTTTTGCGACAATTTCAACACCCCCGATGATGTTCAGGGAAAAGAGATTCACACTACTTTCTTGGATATGTGGCTGATGTCGTGCCGCCATGCTTTGTAAAGGAATCGGACTGGGAATCTCATGGGCTTGTGACGAGTTCGTTGCCTATACGTCCATCTCGCTGTCCGACCAGCGGTGGCTACGATCACAGTAACCTCATTCTCCCGGAGGGGTCGTGCCAACACGGTAAGTTCCTTAGGAGCGTGGTTCCTGACGATGTTAGACAAATAACAAGGGATCGAGATACTTACAAGGTTACACGAGATGGAGAAATGCGTACTAACCCTGGCCGTAGCTATCAAAAAATTGGGGAATCTGGTTTTCACCTACGATTGGCGCATGGCTTAAGCCAATTAAGTAAAGTAACGCCTCCGGAAACACCTGGATGCGTAGGCGGTTTGAATCTATCGTTTGGGCATCATTTTCGCTGTAAGAACCAGGGTCAGGCCGCAGGTCTCTTCGAAGCGTCTCTTGAGTGAAAAAGGATAATCAAATGGAAAAATTATGTTGTCAATCCAGAAAATTTTTGTGTTCCATTGCTTTAAGGAATCTAATTTTTCTTCGTAGCATTTGGGCTCGCCTGCGCGTTTGGAGAACGACACACATCCGTTGGCGCAGACAGGTGAATAGAAGGCACGAAAAAGGTTTACGGTGGGATATATTCCTAGGGAATGGCCATTTATTTCAAAGTTTGAATTTTTTGATGCGCCGATGCAATGTAATTGTGATATTGAATTTCATGATGGACGAGAACAATTATGAGAAAGTGGGACAAGGGATTGCGATTATTGGAAAAATCGAATAATTTCGTATATATTCCTACTTTCCCTTCAGGGAACTGTCCTATATTTGCTCTGGGAGCAGGTACTTCTAGGTGAAGATAATAAGGGATGAAGTAGTCAGAGGTGAATTGGAGCAGTTCATGCTTTGAGAGGATGGATCTAATATCTGATAATCGTATTACCATAATGAAAGATTGGAGGTTTAGAAGAAATAAGGTCGCAGTAAGGATTACCTTTCTTTTTTCTTTATTATAATGCGCGGAAGGAAGGAGATTCATTAATGGCGGCTAAGGTATGTTTTTACAATGAAAGATCACAGTAAAACAATATGTTGGATGTATATATCCTTAGGGTTATTGTTCATGGGGTTGGATTATTGACACGTGTAGCTCACTTGCCAAATCTAACGGTGGAAGATGAATACGTAGGCTGACGTGGCTGACGCTTTTTCCGATAATCGAGGTAGTAGGTAAAAGGGGGGATGGATGTGTGTTTTAGGTGGGGAAATTTGAAACTTCTTTGGTACTTTTCGTGGCACTCATTCTACCAATGGCAGTTTCATGATGCGACTTAGCTAGTTATAGTCTAGTAGTCGCGGCACGCCGTGCGACTACTAGACTGGGGGGATGTGATGATGTATAGTCCCTAGTCGGGCTGAAATAGCCCGGCCCGCGGGTACTATCCATATCCATTATGTATGGATCATAAATAGACAAAGCTAAAGCCCATGAGGCGCAATGAGCCGCTGTCGCATGCGGTTCCATCTCAACCGTATCCTGGCCGCACTCAGACAGGATCAATGGAATTAGAATCTAAATCAGATTATGATTCGCCTAAGTTAAAAGGATATACTCTCTCCTTATTTATGCGATAAGGATCCGACTATATTTGGTAGTTATCTCTTGTTTAGGCCGCAAGAATAGGGGAGCCCAATTAGGGTTCCATCGGGTATAAAAGGAACCCGAGAGGTACCACAAAGGTACGACATTCACAATACTCTAAACCCTCACCTATCTCTAAAACCGATTACTTACTCTCACGCCAGAGTCTAATCGTGGGACACACGCCACAATAAATCTAAAGGTGTCTGTTATTTAGTTGGCAGGGTCTTTAAGTTCACTTTTTGCAAAAGTCGGAGTCCTCAAGCACCCGAATTAAGCCTAACTCGGGTCAAGCGCGGTCCATCCAACTTTTGTATCAACATTGTGTGAGAAAATGAAAGGATGAGTGGTATTTACATGGAAAACTAGCCATTGGAATAAGAGTTCAAATTTTTATTATGAAACTTAAATTATAATACATAATTTAAAATACAATATGACATATAAAATTAGATCACTACAATTATTAAAGTTAGAACATAATAAGCTTTCTAATCGTATTTTTCATGAAACCAAGTAAATTTAGTTTTCATTTGTCGTTCTATTTTAGCTGCCTTTCGAAAGAAAACGTTACGCATCTCGTAAACTTTTTTATAACTTTCTTTTACAAAATGGTGACCAAAGAACGACTCTTTTTATAATATCATTAAATTTCTTGTATGCCTTTCTCATATCATATTTTGCTATAGAAGTATTTTCAAATGTCGTGGCTAACTCCATCATCGTTTTCTGATGAACGTTATCTTCGTGGAGTAGTTTTTTAACCAAAGTATCAATTTCATCGATGGTATGTGGAACTAAACAAGACATATACTATTTTTTGATTTGAGGTTAAATATATGTAATTTGTTTGATGAAAATTTAGGTTTATAAAAATTTGTATGGGTATTTATAAGTAAAAAGGTAATTTTTTTTAATTAAGTAACGGTTATACAATATAGCCCACCATGTTTGCACTCGCACAAGGTGGATTCACTACCATTTTAGATACAACTCGCGTGGGAGTTAGGGGGTGGAAACTCACGGTGCGAAGCCACCACCACTCTGCTCAGCCTAATGCAAAAATTAACTCGTTCAGGTACTTCAATATCGATTTATAAGTAGCTTGTATTTAAGGCTTAAATTCATTTTTTAGGTTTCCATAAATATGACATGTTATATAATGATTCAAATATATTAGAGTTTTATATACTTACAAAAGCTACCATGTGCCTCTCTAAGCTATCATTATAAAAAAACATACTGGTATCGCAAAACTATTGATTTAGTACCAACATAACAACATAAAAAATACCTTTAAGATGCCACAATAAAGAATGTACTTAGTTTAGAGAAACATGACATTTAGTCTAAAAAACACGTTTTTCCTCAAACAGTCCAGGGCAACAGCGAATCTGGGCAATGATGGAAGAATCCGCCATGTGTCCATATAAAGTACACATGAAGTACGTATTGTGTAAGAGATGTTTTTTGGACAATTTAACATATATGTGAAATTAGAATATTGGGCAACTTGGGTTTTTATGTCATTTTATTAAAAAGTGGTTGAATAATATATATTATTATTTTGGGCAATTGTACTCTGGGCAACACGAATTATAGGACAACCGAGTATTTTATTATTTCTATTACCCTCACTCTCCTCTTTCAAAACACACACACAAGCTACCCAAAATAAATCAAAATCGGGTACTCTCTGTGCTTCAATGAATTAACCCGTCATATCTCTATATCAAATCACCTTTAATAAATCAAAACACATACATCAGGTACCCAAAATAAATCAAACCAACCCTCTCTGTTCTTCAATGAACGAAACCATCATATCAAAATATCAAATCCAGTTATAATATCATGCGCGAGTTTAATGTTTTTTACGATGTCAGAGTTGTTGTTAGGTCAACAGTGAGATTGCTTCAAGAAATCAAAGGGTTATTGCAAACAAATATCGTCCGGAATAATTTGTTTAGAAGTACTATTTTTGGCCGTGGTTGGATATCCCTTCCGTGGATAATGATTTCCATTTGATGAATTATGTTTTGCAACACCAAGTATATGTTGTAGAAATTCCTAGTCATGCACCCCCTATGATATTCAAAATTGGCGATTATTCGCTACGATTTGGTAGGAAGGAATTTTGTTTAATTACTGGATTTCGATTTGGTAATGTTTCAACTAGTGCTGGTTTGAAGAGTTCTTTTTGCATTCATGTTTTCCTAGGAAAAATTAAAATCAAAGGTTTTAGAAAAATTCATGGGTTTGAACTTTTGCAAATTATTAGAAATCGAATTAATTGGTTAGGATTATCGAATGTGGATGTTGTTAGGGTGTGTCTTTTAATTGTTGCCGAGTTGGTATTTATGGGTAAAGAGGATAGGAATTGCATCAAAAAACATTTAGTCACTATGGTGGATGATTTTGAAGCCTACAATTCTTATCCCTGGGGTGAGTACATGTGGAATGAATTTTATAGAAGGACTATAAATGTTGGTTGTAATCATGCTGATACTCATATATCCAAGAGGAGGGAAAACCCAACTTACAATCCTCTATATAATTTATACGGCTTTGCTTGGGCTTTCAAGGTTAGAAAAATTCTTTTTTTTAGTACTAGATATGAACCATAATTTTTACAACCTGATGATTGTGTTATACATATATGGATTTTGGAGAGTTATCCTATTAGCACTTCATTCTGGATTAAAGAGCATAATGTGTTACCACGAGGTGTTTCTTGGTCTAATAACATAAAGTTTGAAAAATCATACTATGTTACCCTTTTTGGACCGGTAAGTATTTCAGTTTGAATACATCATATTAATTGTCAAGGTTAGTGTCCTCGTGTATTTTCGTAATTGAATTGATATTTTAGGATTCAATAACCTTTCTTGAACTTATTCCAACACAAGTTGAGATTAGCCAACCTTGGTATGTTGCAATTCTTAGTTATATAAACCGCATGGATGCAGTTAATCCTCCTGTTTTACCTGATAAAAACCAAGCTGGTTTGGGAACTTTAAAAACGGTCGTCGTTAAATCTAATGGGATGTCTACGAAGCACCCGGATGGTGTTTTAGATTTAGAACAAGGGAATAGTTTTAGTGAAACCATGTCTGGTGCGAAAAGTATTTCATTACATGATATTTTAGCTGAAGTCCGGTCCATTAGAAAACAAGAAGACTTGGTTACCGTTACAGATGTTACATCTAGGCTTGAAAAGATGGAGAAGTTATTGAATGAAAAACTAAAGGACCAACAAACTTCTAAGATATCAACCCTTGATTCTGATTTGAAAGACGTGGAGGGCGTATCAGTTACTGATATTAATGGATTTGAGAATTCATCTCTTAACCAACTAGGCGCCCGTTCAGCAAGTTCTAATACGGTTAGTATACTGTTACTACATAATTAAATCTAATATTTATAGAGAAAAAATCTTTCCTTATCTTTTCAATGTTTTTAGTTACAGCCGTCTTCGTCTGATACTGGAACACACAATGAAGCAGAATGTATGGTGGACGCAGACAGTTTTGGGAATGGGTCTCCAAAGCAACTCGTGATTCTAAAAAGCAAGATGTCGACACCGGTACAGTTAGTGATATAAACCGAAATGATAATTCATCCCTTATACTAGTAGTGCCGGTTTCAGCAACTGATGATACAATTAGTATACAGTTAATGCATATTTATAGCAAATTAATAACCTAAATGATTTGCTAGTTGTTTGACTTACTTTACTTACAGCCATCTCCGTCTGACATCCCAACACAAGATGAAACCGAATGTATGGTGGACGCAAACAGTTTTGGGAAAGATTATCAAAAATCAACCCCTGATACTAAGCTGAAAGATGTCGAGGGCGTTTTAGTTAGTGTTATAAACGAATTTGAGAATTCATCCATGAAGCCAGTAGTTGTAGGTTCAGCAACTGATAATATGGTTAGTATACATTGAATTCATAAATAAAGCAAATATTGTAAACAACAAGATTTGCTTATTGTTTGATTTATATTAATTACAGCCGTCTTTGTCTGATATCCCAGCATACGATGTAGCAGAAACTATGGTGGACGAAGACACTTTAGGGAATGAATCTCCAAAACCAACCCCTGATTCTAAGAAGAAAGTTCTTGAGGGCGTGTTAGTTACTGATATCAACATAGGTGAAAAGTCATACCGTAAGCCATTTGTAGTCGGTTCCCCAACCGATAATACGGTTAGTATACCCTTAATGCATAATTAAATCCAAGATGTGTGCCAATTGTTTCCTTAATGTTCGATTTTTTTGTAACCTATAGCCGACATTGTCTAATATTGGAGCACATGTGGATTCAGAAGTATGGTGGACGAAGAAAGTTTAGGGAATGATGATCAAACAATTTCTTAGAGATTCCCTGGATCTATGGGCATATTAATCAATGCCTTAATAAATAAGGACAGAAACCCGGGAATAGATTCCATTCTTGATGTTAAGTTTCTTGGAAAAACATCAAGAAACTTGAATGAACCATCCAGCCCTGTTGTCAACGACGTATGTGTTGAACTTTACAGATGTGTTACATACTCAATGGTATTGATATGTGTTCCATTTATATTTTTTTCATCTTGATTACAGGATGTTGAATTTAAAGATGAATTCATGGATGTGTTGAACGATGAAGAAGACATGGCTGCTATTTCTCTCGATGACATGGACATAGACAACAATGACGCAACTGACATTCAAAAAGAACAAGTGACTGACAAAAAAATTGTTTCTGAGTTTAAGGATGTTGACCTTCAAAAAGGAACGGTTCGGCCTCTTGAAGTTAAGGTAGTTTATCACGTAATTTGTCATAAGCACTATTGGTTTTGTTTTTACAAGTTCGTGACGATTATATTTATTTTATAGTCGTATGTCAATGTTGTCACACCTGATTACAAACCATCTTTGGCTAAAGTTTTTTCTGTTGTAAAAATGATTCACAAATTGGTATCTAGAAAGAAGCGTGTACCTTGGTCTCTCAAAGTTGGAAGGAAGATGTTGAAGAGGTTGGCATTGTCTTTTATTCCGCCCATTGATAAGCAACCAAACTTTACACTAGATGCCAATAAAAGTATTTCAAGGAATCAAGTTGATGGTGATATCGGTCCACCTGAATTTTTAGAGGTATATTCAATACATATGTAACATACTAATCCAAATTATCATGTCGTGTAATAGTAACATAAATTCTTATAAGCAGGATGTATCAGGCAAGCCTAAATTGCGTTCGGTCTAAGAAATACTTGCACTCCCACCATTTGTCGAGCTATGCGCTTTGTTTAATTTTGTTCACATCTTTCATTTATAATGAATTTACCTAGGTCTTACCCCAAGATGATTGTTTATAGAATATTTCAAGAGAACATGACCGTAACATGGATACTGTAAGAGTTTCCTCATCTGTAGCACAATATATTAATTTGCCTGACCCGCCAGAGTATCGGTTTCCATGGGGACAACGAGACATTGTAGTTGCTACGAAGTTCTGGCGAGCTTTAGTGCGTATTGATATTGCCAAAGATGGGTGGTTGGGTGACAATGTAAGTTAAGCAAGTGTTCATAGTAAATTTTAGCAATCTTAATAAATACTATTTTTAATCTTCATATTTTTTCCATACACAACATCTTGATCTATTTGTGGATTTAATGTGGACATTTAGACCACTTAATGCGGATTGGGCAATGGTGAGCCCTCACTTCTTACAACAAATTCTTGTTGGTTCGATGCCCGACTATTACTCTAATGGCATTAGGTATCCTGTCCCCTAGCGATTCGTTGAGAAGGTAGTCTTTTTATAGCTAGAAAAGTAACTCGTATAATTTTTAAAAGCCATAGAAAGTGATATCAATTGAACTTTTATAGGTGTACTTTCCCGTCAACGAACCAAAGAAACAATGGTGTCTAGCTGAACTTCACATAAGAACTGGATTGGTTACATTTTACGATAGCCTAGGTTGGGTTGTTGGTAACAGAAGACCTTGGTGGAGAAATATGAAAAAAAATTACCCGAGCAGCTAACCTTTTATCTACATATTCATGGGATATTGGAGAACAAGGGAATATCACCCGTTAACTATAAAATATCATATGCATTTTCATATGTTCCAAGGCAGGACAAAAAATATGGCGATTGTGGGATTTGGGTGTGTATATATTTATACAGGTTGTCTCATAACCTACCAGTGATGTTTGATGATCCTCTTCAAACAGCCATAGCTTATCGTGAAAAACTTGTTGAATACTTTTGGAAGCACAAGGTGTTAGCAATTGATGACGCTTAAGGTATATTCACACTCAACAATTAATTTTTGTCACATACCTTATAGTAATTGCAACCTTCTAGAATATATTTGTGGTTGAACCATACTAATTGCAACCCCTGTAAAGTACAAGTTAATTTAATGGTTCCTTTAATGTAGATACCAAATACATTTTCTATTCCCTATCACACACCTCCTTAATACAGCTTCATCACTTTATCCACTCATATACATTGACGATCATTCTAAAGAAACCCTAAAAACATTTCAGACTACTACCCATTCGATCTACAAATGAATATCATGAGCAGACTCCCTGTCAAGTATTTACTTCGTTGACATGGTGTTTCAAAGAGTTGCAAAGCTACAATAGATGAAAGGAACTTCTTTTTATCATATGGTGTTCGTAAGTCGTTAGAATGTGGTTATCTTTTAAAGTATACCCATGATTATCATGGTTATCTTTTATCTGTTGCTGAAAACTTCAACACAAACCTAGTTAATGCTAACCTATTTTTTACAAATATGGATCTAATTGGCACATTGTATGGGGTGTGGTGCTATCATTGGATCCTAAGAAAGTTGCTATTATCTGGAACCCGCCGATGAATAAGTATATTGGTACTTTAATACCAACATTCATGAGTCAACCTATAGGTGATAAAATCCTTTTAGGTTTTAGTGTACGACCTGATACACTAGATCCAACCATTATTAAGATTTCTTACCCGGTCACTGGAATAGGTAGGTGGTACGCTTCGGTTTTTAGTTTGAGTTCAAGATGTTGGAATATGGTAGACAACGATAAGTTACCCCGTGAGACTATAAGATTCAGTAGGTCCAGTCATGCTATTGTAGGTAAGTATGTGATTTGGATTGGTCATGAATTGCGCTCGTAAAACAAAGAGGAGTCGACAAAAGTGTATCTGCTTGTTTCATTTGATATGGTTAACCACCAGTTTCAAGTTTTAGATATACCACTAACCTTACTAGCTGAATTGATGTACCCCTTGTCGATTTCCGTATTTAGTGAATCCCTTGTGTTGTCTGGTCATCTTATGGCATATGACATCCAACTATTTTGTGGTTGGAAGGTTTCTTTAGATGGTAGTAATACACCAACTTTTACAAATATTTTCAAGATTCAATCCCGCTCTATACTAAAACTTCTTGGTTTTACTCCCAACGGCAACCCAATTGTTGAATCTGCTACTCCAAAACCTAATGGCTCATATTGTTATAGTCCACGATATGATTAAACGTACTTTTATGAATGTTGGTATCACTGGTTTTCGTGGTTCAGTATATGTAGAACCATACAAAGAATCTCTTGTTTTACACGATCATGATTTTGGAACACTTTATTGTATGCAGGCAATGCATGATGTATGAGTTGAATTTGGCATCTTATTTGAATACCTTTAGCTTTGATACTCAAATTTTCTGAATTTCAGATTTCCCTTTTGTAGGTTTCATCCTCTGCTTGCAAGCTTTATAGATGGCCAATTTTTCAAGATCAATGCAGTAGGCCACAATGAAGACTAGCAATTACCTACGAATATGTTGTAGTATCTCTACGAACTTTTGTTTACTTTCAATTCCTTTTGTACGCGGATTTGCTTAACTTTTAAAACACGTATGGTTCTGTTATTTATAGTTCTGTAACAAAATTCATGTTTATGAAATCTTTGTTACAAAATTTACAAAAGTTGCACATGAAACACAAGCCTTACGAATATATTACAAAACAACTAAATGTTTGTTACATAGATTAAGTTTAGATAGTCAGATACGAATAAATCCAGTTACGAGATCCTAAATATTACAAAAACCCTAGAAACATGTTTTTCCTGATAATAAACTTCTACTTCATGGCTAGTAACACACACACAAGGTAATTCCAATCCAAATACAAGTTTTCTTCCAGAAACGTCCGTAAGATTTACTCTTCTCCATTTGAATGTTTTTTTCGGCCAATTCAACTTGAAGAACTTCAGTTGTTTGCTGACTTGCCAATAATTGTCTTAGATCACACCTATGTTGTTGATTCAACATAGTCTACATCACATACAGATTCATCTTGTACCAATCTGATTCAACCTCATCATCATACCAATCCCAGTATCCACATTTCCTACTTGGGTTATAACGGTTTGGGCATACAACAAACCTTCGGCACAGATTACTAGGCTTCCATGAAGTTAAGACTTTTACCGGGAGATCTAATAACTGAATTTTAATATAAGAAAAATGTTCTTGATATGTGTCTTATTGTTCTCGGCGTCTTATCGAATTGATCTCCGGTTTAAAAAGTGACTTAGTTGTTTTTAGTGAATAAAAAGAAATTTGGTTATCTATAGCTACTTAAAAAGTAAAATGTGACAAAATGTAAAACATGACAAAGTATATAAAAAATAAACAAAACTAAAACTTATTAAAAAGTAATAAAGAAAAATGAAAGAAATAAAAACAAGTGCGGGAATAAATTAAAACTAAATGTCGGAATAAAATGCAAATTAAGTTTCAGAATAAAATAAAAATTTAAAAGTCGGATTTACTAAAAATCATAAAGTCGGAATAAGTAAAAATCAAAAGTCGGGATAACTAAAAATGACAAAAGTCGGAATATAGAAAAAAATGTTTAAGATTCGGAATATATAATATGCATTACAGTCGGAATACAAGTTTTAACATAAAGTCAGAATTGATACTAAAAATGGCGGGAAACTATTAATGAGTAAATGTCGGAATATAAAGGTTTTGGGGGGAAAACTATAGATGTCGGAATATGAGGATATGGACACTAAATGCGGAATAATGTTTAATTTTCCTACCCTAGACAAAAACAGTTCGGAATATAAGCCTAAAAAAATCGCAATTTGGTTTTAGCATTGAAAGTCGGTTTACACTATATTTTTGGTTGGAAGAAATTTTTTTTACACTATACTAAATGCCGGATTGTGACGTTGATAAGTCCGAATCTGATATGCAAGTAAAAGTCGGATTGCATTTTAATTGCAAATGTCGGAAAACGGTTAATCATAGAAGTCGGAATTCATCATGCTAAAAAAATGTCGGAATATCACATAATGTAAATGTCGCAATCTATACATTAATTTTTTTGGCGGGAAACATAAGCACACTATATAAAGTCGGAATAAGGATGTAAACTAAAATGTCAGAATAAAAAGATTGCAGATTCGGAATAAGGGTTTATATAAGTCAGAATAAATAAAATGTTTAAAAGTCGGATAAAGGGTTTTGATAAAATATGGAAAAATAACCAAAAATTAATAAAAGCAAATAAGCAAAAAATAAGCTAAACTAATTTATAAAATAAGCCAAACACAAAATGCATAAAAACTCTAATAAGCACCAAATAAGCAAAATAAATATTTATTTTTAAAACATTAAGCTACCAAATCCACTCAAATAAAAAGCTAAAACATAAAATAAGCAATAAGATCAACAAGTTATAAAAATCAACCACATAAAAAGTAATAGAAATAAACAACACAATCAAATAAGTAATAAGAACAAATAAGGTAAAAGATTAATCAACTCAACCACAAATTAAACAAGAAAGGAAGAATGAGATTAATTAAAAACTTGAAATTAAAGATTAATATTAAAAGTTTGACAATGGAAGATTAAAGAAAGATTAAGAATTTATAGATGAAAAACTTGAAGGAAAACTAGAGAGAATTATTCTACTCCTAATTAAAAACTAAACTATTAACTACTAAAATAAACTAACTAATACAAATGAAGGAGATGAGGTCTATATATAGGTGGAGAGTAGTTGGTGTTGTGCTTCTTTCTTTCTTTTGTCTTCTCGTCTTGACAATAAATTTGTCATTCTCGACTTTGTCTTTGGGATTTGTCGATAAATAAAACTAAACCCGTCTTCTAACTTCTTCTTTTATTAGATTTGGTTCTTCGACTTGTTAAACTTCCGTCTTTGGTAATTTTCTTCAATAATTCTTCAGAATAGGTCTTTGACTTCCGTTCTTTTGCACTTTTGATCTTTTGACTTGTATTTTGTCTTTATCTTCGATAAAAGCGCGTGAAATCCCTTGTTTTCTTCCTTTTTCATCTTTTGGTCCTAAAACACAACAAAAACACAAACCACGCGTAATTCTGACTTTTACGACATTAAACACACGTTTTGGTCTCGTTTTTATTTGTTTTAAGTGGTAAAATGATAAGTGTTTTCACACTTATTAAATCCCCTACACTTGACTATTGCAATGTCCCTATGCAATGCATTTATTTCAAAGCAATATTAAAATTCTTCATCATAATTAACCCACCTTAGCCTTTATTACACTATTACAACTACAAAAAGAAGAAACTAAAACGATAAAAAGATTAAAACTTTATTGAAGGAAACAAAAGATATAATAATTTCCATTTTATTTATTTATTTGAAATTGTTTGATGGAAGAAACTCGTAAAGAAATCAAAGACTTAAATTAGGGCTTTGGTGTCATGAATATTAATCACCCTCAAGTTTCACGTTCCCCACACCAAGCTTAAAAACGAGATCATTGTTATTATAAGTTAGTAAAGCTAACACTTACTCATGTGGTTTAATTACTCACTTAGACCCCCTTATTCCTACGGTGTATCTATTGTATTTTATTTTTGTCTTGAATGATCACGAGGATGCATTTTTTACTTACTTCGATAATTTATTAAGGCCGAAAATAAAGTAGGACGATTTAATCCATAGTTAGCTAAAGGATAAAATCTTTTAAAACGGCTTCTCGAAATCTCATAAAGTTCATATCTTGGCATAACTCGCTTCAAGATTTGAGACCTTTCTCGGACCGATATTTGGCATTTACTTCATACTTCGAATCTTGAGAGCCGTTCTTGAAATAATGGTCTTCTCTTCATATATGGAATTTCTTCACTTGAAGTTTTTTGAGAGATTCTTCAAACTTGGACCATGACTTCTTCATTTTTCTTCAGTCATTATTTGGGATTTTTATATACAACGATCCCCCTCCTTTTCGGACTTGGATCTATTTATCCTCATACCTTGTTAGGGTCTTTTTGGATAGATTTTTCCATGATCTTTATGGGAGTAAATTGCTTTTCGTCGTGTGTCTTGATCCTTCATATTGATTTTGGAATAATGATTCTTCATATCATCTTGGATCTTTAGCAACAAAATGGAGCCCTCATGCCTTGTTAGGACCTTTTTGGACTAGCCAATCTTTGCGTCCCGTTTCAATAAGTTATGCCTTGGATATGAACTCTAATTAATCTCGAGCAACTTTTAAACGATCTTGGGCTAGAAGCTAAGTAACTTTTCAAATCGTACGACCTTATTTATTGCATTTATTTATTTACAAGTGATGGGAGAAAAAGCTTATAATTAACTCACATAAGTTCATGAAAGAATACAAAACTTACAATCGATTATATCATTTCTCGTTCTCCATAATTTAAAATCTCAAAGAATGAGACTCGTGGATGCTTAGTCTAATAAACCAATTAAGGTCCATATGGTTAAGGATACTAGCTAGAGTAAACTCAAATAAGTAAACTCGGGTTGAGTCAAAAGATTCACGACGGGCCTAATATATCAAAGACGTCTAAACTTGTTAAAACCATTTTATTTATTCATTGTTTTTCCTTTTTGACTTTATTCTAGAAATAGAATATATACATATGATGGTGATGAAAAAAGGAAAAGAGATAAAACAAAATAAATGGAAAAAACTACTAGGCCAAAATAGATAAAAAATGTTGAAAAACGTCGAAAAAATTAAAAAAATTCTGGTTAAAATGAGGATAAATTTAAAGAAAAGCCCACGTAACTTCGATAGAAGTCTCCCCTACACTTAATATAAACATTGCTCTCAATGTTTAAGCATGTGGAAGAAATAAACTCCCCTACACTTAGAAAATTGAGTACGTTGTTTAAATCTTGCTAAGAAAGAGACAACTAAAGTGATTTCATATGCAACATTTATTGATATAAAATATTGAATCACAATAGTTTAGGATAGAACCGGTATGACGGGTACACAGAATGACGGGTACACGAATGACGGGTCGTCAAAAGTCACCAAAAGTGGATCTTGAAATCTCCAATCCCTGCATATCATAAGAAACAACAAAACAACAAACACCTACTAGGCTCCCCCCACACTTAGTATGGAAAAAGGGTAAAAGGGTGGAAAAAGTAAAATCTATCATAGTTAAACGATGCTTGATTTAATCAAAAGAGTCTCTAGCTCAACTCGAATTCCAGAATTAAGCATTCAAAGGGAAGCCTCTAATATCTATATCGGGATCAAAAATCTTGTCATCGGTGGTAAAGTGTGAAGAAACATAAGGGGCTTCCCCCATACTAAAACCACACGAAGCAACGTCAAAAGAAGTGGACAAGCTCGTAGTACTCAAATAAGGATGTGATGACGGAGTTAAACTTGTAGAAAAATTATTTAAATCAATTTTAAAATCTTTTCTTTTTTCATCGTTTTTTAACTCTTTACGAGGGGGTGGGTTGTACAAATTCTCAAAATGATGATCGGTAAAGAACACCGCCCCCTCGGGGTCAACATATTAGTCATCCTCATGAACGTTAATCTCTTCGATTTCTGCATCATAGATAGGCTCGTCAAACCAAGGTTTGTCGTTACCCTCATTAAGGATCTTAGAAACTCTCATGAAAAGATCACGATCAAGTACGAAACCATCATTCATTTGTTGGGATTGTTGATGAGTTAAATCCTCACGAATGTGGTGAACGTAATTATCATTTGAGGAGTGTTGATTAGGTAACTCCTCGAGAATTGGATTTTTGTTCATGTGAGTTGGTTCGCCATTATTACTAAAAATAAGACGTTCCAACTCATCAAGTTCGGCCTCGACGTTGGAAAAATCGTCCTCACTAGTAGGTGGAAGTGGAGGTAAAAGAGCTAGCTCTCGTTAGATAATTTCCTCAATCTCGGGCTCGAATTCAAAATCATCATACTCACCACATGAAGAATTCTTTTTAGGAGAATCAAAAATTGCTTGTGGACTTTTGAGTATGTGATCAATTTCGGCAAAAATTGTTCTCATCTTCGTCATCAAAGAAAGTGTCGATGTGAACTCACAAACATGGTCTTACAAGTCGAATGACTATGCTTAGGTGACCTTTCAATGACGAGCGTATCGATGTCGATAAAACCTTTAGCCTCAACGGATATTAGGCTTGGTGATGGAGGCACTTCAATGGATTTAGGAGAAATTTCAAACGTGAAATTCTCATAGCATAGAGAAATTGCATCATTAAGAGCGACCTCTTCCGTAAGCTCCTAACAAGTTGGCACATCACAAACCTCATCAAAAAATTTACCGGGACCAAAATCACTAATCTCACTCGATATATCACTATCCTTAGACTCATTTGAGATATCAAGAGTAGGAGTAGTAATCTCAGAAGATGGGTTGAGATCAAAAATATCATCCTCGTCATCATCATAACAATATGGTCTCACAAGAGGCGTAGAGGTATAAGCACTAAGACTAAATACTTTCTCTTGTCGCTGTTTCTCGTCCAATGTTTCGCTTAGTCGAATTAAACCGTGACAAAGTTCAAAAAGAAGGGCTCGTGCTTCGTCACTCAGGCTGAAAGAAGGTTGATGATCGAGGGTGTATGTGGGGGCTCAAAAGTATTAAAACCGAAATTATAGCATGAGATGTGGCTCATAATAATTCATCGGTTGACAAGAAAAAGTACCGTGAGGGCCCCCATAACTGTTTCAACACGGGTATTGAGAAAAACCCGGTGTATTTTGCGGATAAGGATCCCCATATATGTAAGAGGGTGAGATAATGTCATTAGAGGTGAAGTATGAATTGATCGAATTGCACGATAGACAATGTCCAAATTATGAATTCGGGAGATCTCTTCCGCACCGCTCGCATGAACACCATTGACACGATTGACTACTAGACGATGGTCTCCCACACCCTTTACAATAGACATACGAATCCATGAAGAACTAAAAATAAGAGGGGCTGAGAAAAAGAATTAAACACAATAGATGATAAAGAGTAATATTTTTGGTGTAACACTTAGGAAAGTGTCACTTTTGCGGTTTTAAAATATTTTTGGTTGCAAAACTTAGGAAAGTATTGCTTTTTGTGAATTTTTTATTATTTTTTTATTTTTATCTTTTTGATTTTTTTTTGGATTTTATAATTTGAGATTTGCAAGAAAAATAACGTTCACAAAGGAACGGATCCCAAAATCCAACTCGTCTCAAAAAAACCGTTAAACTTTACGAAATGAGCCGGCAGCGACGCCATTAAAATAACTGAATTTTAATATAAGAAAAATGTTCTTGATATGCGTCTTATCGTTCTCGGTGTCTTATTGAATTGATCTCCGGTTTAAAGAGTGACTTAGTTGATTTTGGTGAATAAAAAGAAATTTGGTTATTTATAGCTACTTAAAAAGTAAAATGTGACAAAATATAAAACATGACAAAGTATATAAAAAATAAACAAAACTAAAACTTATTAAAAAGTAACAAAGAAAAATGTAAGAAAATAATTCGGGATTAAAAATAAAAACAAGTGCGGGAATAAAATTAAAAGTAAATGTCGGAATAAAATGCAAATTAAATTTCGGAATAAAATAAATTTTAAAAGTCGGAATTACTAAAAATCATTAAAGTCGGAATAAGTAAAAATCAAAAGTCGGGATACATAAAAATGACAAAAGTCGGAATATAGGAAATAAAATGTTTAAGATTCGGAATATATAATATGCATTAAAGTCGGAATACAAGTTTTAACATAAAGTCGGAATTGATACTAAAAATGGCGGGAAACTATTAATGAGTAAATGTCGGAATATAAAAGTTTTGGGGGAAAAAATATAGATGTCGGAATATGAGGATATGGACACTAAATGAGGAATAATGTTTAATTTTCCTACCCTAGACAAAAACAGTTCGGAATATAAGCCTAAAAAATCGCAATTTGGTTTTAGCATTGAAAGTCGGATTACACTATATTTTGGCGGGAAGAAAAAAAATTTACATCGGATTGTGACATTGTTAAGTCCGAATCTGATATGCAAGTAAAAGTCGGATCGCATTTTAATTGCAAATGTCGGAAAACAGTTAATCATAGAAGTCGGAATTCATCATGCTAAAAAAATGTCGGAATATCACATAATGTAAATGTCGGAATCTATACATTAATTTTTTTGGCGGGAAACATAAGCACACTATATAAAGTCGGAATAAAGATGTAAACTAAAATGTCGGAGTAAAAAGATTGCAGATTAGGAATAAGGGTTTATATAAGTCGGAATAAATAAAATGTTTAAAAGTCGGATAAAGGGTTTTGATAAAATATGGAAAAATAAGCAAAAAATAATAAAAGAAAATAAGCAAAAAGTAAGCTAAACTAATTTATAAAATAAGCCAAACACAAAATGAATAAAAACTCTAATAAGCACCAAATAAGCAAAATAAATATAATCTATTTTTAAAACATTAATCTACCAAATCTACTCAAATAAAAAGCTAAAACATAAAATAAGCAATAAGATCAATAAGCTATAAAAATCAACCACATAAAAAGTAATAGAAATAAGCAACACAATCAAATAAGCAATAAGAACAAATAAGCTAAAAGATTAATCAACTCAACCACAAATTAAACAAGAAAGTAAGAATGAGATTAATTAAAATCTCGAAATTAAAGATTAATATTAAAGGTTTGACAATGGAAGATTAAAGAAAGATTAAGAATTGAAAGATGAAAAACTTGAAGGAAAACTAGAGAGAATTATTCTACTCCTAATTAAAAACTAAACTATTAACTACTAAAAAAAACTAACTAATACAAATGAAGGAGATGAGGTATATAGGTGAAGAGTGGTTGGTGTTGTGCTTCTTTCTTTATTTTGTCTTCTCGTCTTGACAATAAATTTGTCATTCTCGACTTTGTCTTTGGGATTTGTCGATAAATAAAACTGAACCCGTCTTCTAATTTCTTCTTTTATTAGATTTGGTTCTTCGACTTGTTAAACTTCCGTCTTTGGTCTTTTTCTTCAACAATTCTTCAGAATAGGCATTTGACTTCCGTGCTTTTGCACTTTTGATCTTTTGACTTGTCTTTTGTCTTTATCTTCGATAATAGCCCGTGAAATCCCTTGTTTTCTTCCTTTTTCATCTTTTGGTCCTAAAACACAACAAAAACACAAACCACGCGTAATTCCGACTTTTACGACATTAAACACACGTCTTGGTCTCGTTTTTTATTTGTATTAAGTCGTAAAAGGATAAGTGTTTTCACACTTATTAAGATCGCATGTACATAACTGGTTTTCCATTACACTTGACATTGACCCGATACCTGCACCGGTTAATGTGGATAACTTTCGTCATTAATTGTTATTGCCACATGAACATATGGCGTACAAATATTATATCTAGATTAAATTTAAATACAAACAATTGGTAACATTTCCCTATTTTATATCTGACATCCCTATACTATGAGTGCATATTAAATGTTGCCTTGATTGTCCAAATATTCAAATTAATTGCCCACTTGTGATTTTAGAACATATTTGTAACTGCCCTTTACTATTAACCACCCACTTGTCCCTTAATCTTACCACTTCTCCCTTAATCTTCACATTACTGTTAATATAGATAGTACACACAATCTAGTTTTTTACCAAAGAAAATCATCATCTAATTTCTATCACTTAATTATCAGAAATAGATACTTTTGAAGATTTACAATCGACCTAATGATGATCGTGTTACTAAACCTTCCTGTTTCATCGTTGTTGTCTTGCAAGCCTATTTGCAAAACATGGTTGTCAATCATCTCGGATGCCACATTCATAAGGATGCATGCCAATGCTTCCCAGCACCCACGATTATTACTCAGCACTTTTGAAGGTATACGCACTCGCTCTATTTCTGATAACTTGATAAATAACCCGTCAACATTATACCGAGGGCAAGTTCATCATTTTATGAATAACAACTTCAATAGAGTTGTTGGTCATGCAACTTTGATACTCATGGTGAACACGAGAGGGGTATCTCTTTACAACCCTCCAACCCGTTATACATATGTGATCGACTCATGTTTTGTGAATGAAAAACCTAAAATGGTTGGTTATGCCTTGGGTAAGACAAAAAGGTTAATATGTTGTCGTTCTAAAATAGAAACTGAAAAAACGTAGGCGTTTATCCAGGGGAGGTAGTGTCTTTGCAGACGGCGTGGGTTATGACGGACGGGTATACTTCTTTGATTTCGACTGGAGACCAGATTCGGAAAGGGTTGTTTGTATTCATCTAACTCATGAAATAATTACTCATGTTGTGCTTCCTGAAACACCAAGGGGCGAAAATTTGTTGACTTGGGGGTGTTGCCACAAGGGTTAACCATGCTATGTACCTACACCGACAACCCTGTTTCGTATCTTTGGGTGATGACTAACAATGGTGCCAACCAAGCTTGGTCATTGTTGTTGTCAATTCCCAAACCAGAGCATACTCTATATCCAGTACTCCAATACATAGAAGGTTGGACAAGATACTATTTTCCTATCTGTATAACAGGAGATGGGTGTGTCGTAATTTGGTTATCAGGTAATGTTGTATAATCCTACCACCAGGACTTTCAAGATTTTGGAGTATATGAGGGGCCATGGTGTACCTATGTCGAGACGTTGCTGAAACCTGGTGGGACAGGGATAAGATATAGTCTAAGGAGTGCATCCAACCTTGGATAAACAAGAACGCTAGTCAATTGCCTATTTCAGTATTCACCTTAGTTATCTAGTTATATTATCTTTTTGTGAACCTTTGTTATCTAGTTCTTATATATTTTATGTTTTCGTGTATTGTAAATGTTATCAACTAAGGTTAATATGGAACTTAGTTTTTATTTCATTTGATATCTTATCCCTCTAAGTTCTTAATGGTTATTAGCTTTCGTATGTGTAGTTTTTTGGTAACTTATTAAGAATTGTTGCAAGCCTAACTACATTGGCCGGGTATTTATTCAAACCATACATAGTTAGTGAATTAGTAGTACTATCAGTAGGTGAAAAGTAAAGGATAAAACACATCTAGCTATCAAAGCTGGGTAGGAGGATAAGATTTTTAACAAAAAATGTCTTCAACAATAACACAAAAATTTAGGGTCATACTAGTGTATGAAGATCAACAATATTGTGTTCTTCTGCCTAGTGGTACTAGTTACTTTGATCTACTCTGATATATGAATAAAAAGTTCCAGCTGGCTCCCAACATCAAAATACATATAGCCTACAAACTAGAATCCAACAAGATCAACATAATCGATAACAATGATCTTATTTATTTCTATAATGAAATTTCTGAATCCAATGATGTTAAGAACCTATATGTGTTTGTATATGAACAACCATCACAGGTAAACAAGACATTTAATCTTCCCCTAATGTCAATGATCTTAATGTTTCTGTCTTTACACCTCTTGAAACTAAAAACTGTTTTCCACCAAACTCAAAACCTTCGCCTATTGTTGAAAGTAGTATTGGAGGATATACCAAACATGTTTATTGGTGTAAGGAATTTAGATTTGAAGAAAAGAAAAAGTGCGTGTATTTGATAAGTCTGAAATGTGTAAATGATGGAACACAGTTTAAAGTTGTTAGATCATGTCCTAACAGATATGTTGTAGCATGTGCTTCGGTAGACAGTAGTTGGGATTTATACACTCGCCGTGTAAAAAACATCAAATCTTTTCGGATAACACACATCCATGATACTCATTCATGTAACAAGTATGATTTCAAGGCTTATCATCGCAACATAACATCAAAGTTTTTGTCAAAATATCTTGTTCCTAAAATCACTGAGCCAACTAGGATTTATAAACCTAAGGATATTGTTAGTGATTTGCAAATGGAGTGGAGTGTAGCAGTTTCATACAAAGTAGCTTGGGCGGGAAGACACAATGCATTTGTTGGTCCACTTATCTTGTGCACATATCGAATCTATGAAGATCTATGAAGAACAATGTACACAATTAACCAAATGACTAACTAATAACACAAGGTTGTACTTTTCATCGTTTGTATATCTTATTAATAATGAATCAGCAAATATACAAGTGTTGCCCGGTTGTTCGCGGAACAACAACCGGGCGATGATGACAAACTAATCTCCCATTGTTACAAGAAAGGAAAGAACCAATGGGAGGAGGAAATCCCAACACTAAAACTATATGTATTTTGGTGGTGGAAATCTCTAACCATCTCTAACCAATGAGACCACTATATATAGTGGGAAAAGGAAGCTTCCTTTTGAAGCTTCAATAAAGTCAAGTAACCACCTTGCACTTTATATTCTTCCTTTTTCACCCAAGGAAGTTCCCACTATGTCTTTAGTATAAATACTTCAAGTCTTCGTATTAGAGATGGTCTTCGGGAGTTAGTGAGTCATTGTCATTACTCACTAACTCCATCATCCTGATCCTGGTTCTTTTCTTCACTGGCTTAGATCCGCTGCAGTAGTGAAGGAGTCTCTATGGACTTCTAAGAACATCTTGAGGATGACTCGGCAAACTTACTTGAGTTTACCGACCTATGATATACTTAGGGTATATTTCATTCAAATCAGTACAGGGACAATTTAGGCTCTAAATTGGCCCAACAATCTCCCCCTATTTGAATAGAAATATAGCCTAAGTCTTTTAGTAGTAAGTGAGCATAACGGCTACTTCTTACATACTAAGATACAACACAGGGATACAATAAATAACAACCTTTTGATGTGAAGTTTTACAACATGTGTTCATACCAGCTCTTCGTATTTGTGACTAAATAAGTGTAGTTTCTGACGAACATCTTGAGCTTCCTTCCTAGGTTCAGTGGTAGCTTCAGAGACTTATTTCCAACAGTGGTGATCAGGCACAACAAGAAAGATTCACTCCAAACTACTAAATACCCAAGTATGTTAATATCCTAAAACACTTGTTCACTTCATGTAACAAACATCAGTAACATACAGCACTTCTACCCCGAACACATCATTCTCTCTTTCAACAAAACATCAACCTGTACAAGCACATTACCAATAACAACTGATTTTCTTGGAAATTTGGATTTTTTGGTATGTGATTGGTTTGTTTGTTTTGTATTTGTAGTGGTGGGGTGGTGGTGTTGTTTGTGGTTTTATATGAGGTTTGATATCAGGATATGAATACAAGTATACATGATTAATGTGTAAAGAATACAAGTCTGTATATGTATAAGTATACCTGATGATGATCGATGAGTGTGTAAACACTTTTAATAAGTGTATTATCTCCCCCTCAAAAGTTGATGTACAAGCACCTTTTGTATCACAACACACTTTGATCATTGATCCCTGATGATTTCAAACCATGATGATACAACTCTGATAATCGTATTCATCTCCCCCTCAAAAGTTGGTAAATCTTCAACTTTTGGATGTGTAAGCTCAGCGGGTTTGATTTTCCAAGCTTGAGTACTCGTACAACGACAAGAGTCTCATGTAGGTCTTTGACCTGATGGATGTGGTTCAATCTGTCTTCTGACCTGGTATCTCTGATCTGGTATGAGGTTCTGACCTCTAAAAAGTTCGGTCCTCTAGCACGGTAAGAGATTGGGGATAGGTAGAAAGGTCAGAGACAAGGGTCCAGAGAATGACAGGGGTCCAGATACTGCTGAAGGTGTTCAGTCTTCGCTGAAGGTTCAGAACAACAGGTGAGTGAGTTCAAATCTCTGGTGGTTCATAACCGCTGGTGGTTCATTACTGCTGAGGATTCAGTACTTGCTGGATAGGGTCCAAACTGCTGGTGGTTCAGAGCCAGAGGGTTCAATGACCTCTTGTGGCAGGTTCGCTGCCATAGGAACAGAGGTTCAATGACCAAGGGAGTTCGCTGGTGAGGGGGTTCATACCAGGGGTTCACACACAATGACTGAGGGTTCATACAAAGGGTTCACATTCAGCTAGAGCAGATCTGGTTCACAGGTTTAGTGACAGGCGTCGCTGAGGAAGGGGTCGCTGATAAAAAACGATGGTATGGGGTTCAATCCAATAGCTGGTATGGAATTTAACAGCTGGGCTTTGGTGGGTTCATCAGTTCCAACAATCACTGATGGGCTTTTTCATTAGCATATGGGCTCCAATATATGTCTCTAGTATTTATGTCTCCAGTCTCTGCTCATTTTCCTCATTACAATTAAACTGAAAAACCATTTTTCTCATCAGTTCGACATACTGTATACCACTACTGATATCTTCCATCATTTCAAATACACCCCTTTTTCTTGTGTATCTGCACAAATAACTGAGTTCGTAGACAACGTCTCACTTATACATCATATCCCACTTGTTAATCCAGCGGCTTAGTTAACATATCATGTTCAGTCTTTGATAATATGTCAGGTGCCAATAGCCGCTGATATGACCAGCTGATTATTTACCAGCGAGGAGTATGATCAGCAAATACTGTTCATTCTCTGATAAACATACATGATGGTCAGAGTTTCATTCACACAAACTATAACCATCTTCAACTACTTTTGATTCACAAATAGACCGTAACATCAACAACTTCTTCAGATCTTGTTTAACAACAAGAAGTAACTAATGATGCTGGAAACTACTCCACATCATTTTCACCAGATTCAAACATCATACCTTTATACTTTCAAAACAACAAACTCATCAAATTTCTATGATTCATAACCGAAACACCAAAAGACCACATAAAAAAATCAGTATCGATCTTTAATAATAAAATAAATCCATTTTCCTGGCCAACAGAGAAGAATCAATCTTATGTTCGATTTGATTTTTGAGTGGTCTATGTAGATCTTGTTTTGGATCTTGATATATTTAGCTTTTATGATTGGGATGAACAGATTCGGTGTGTGTTTTTTTTCTTTTTTTATAGATGATGGAGTAGGTGATTTTGAATCCAATGTTTATGAATCGGTGTGGGCGAATTTGTGATTTGTTTTATTGTAATTGACGGTGGATTTGTGGGTAAAGGATTTAGAGGGTGACGGAAATAGATGTGAGTTTGTGAAAGTGATTTTGTTTTTTTTGATGATGATGTTATTAAAACGTGAGTGATTTGAGATGGGATTTGGTGGTTTTTTCTTTTTCTTTTTTTGTTTCTGTGGATAGTTGTGTGACGGTGGGTGGAATATAGATGGGTGTCGGTGGTGGGATTTTGTTAACGAGGATTAGGTTTGAGTGGTTGTTGTTTAACAGTAGTCAAATATCAGTATTATCTCTCCCTCAAAAACTGCTACTACATATGCAGTTTTTGAACATACTGATGAATTTGACCATGCTAAAAACATGTTATTAGCAGCCATTCGAACGGATCTGGATAGAGAAAATCCAACCCGCTCTGATACCACTTGTTGGTCCACTTATCTTGTGCACATATCAAATCTATGAAGATCTATGAAGAACAATGTACACAATTAACCAATTGACTAACTAATAACACACGCTTGTACGTTTCATCGTTTGTATATATTATTAATAATGAATCAACAAATATACAAGTGTTGCCCGGTTGTTTGCGTAATAACAACCGGGCGATGGTGACAAACTAAACTCCTACTGTTACAAGAAAGAAAAGAACCAATGGGAGGATGAAATCCTAACACTAACACTATGTGTATTTTGGTGGTGGAAATCTCTAACCATCTCTAACCAATGAGACCACTATATATAGTGGGAAAGTGAAGCTTCCTTTGGAAGCTTTAATAAAGTCAAGTAACCACCTTGCACTTTATATTCTTCCTTTTTCACCCAAGGAAGTTCCCACTATGTATTCAGTATAAATACTTCAAGTCTTCATATCAGAGATGGTCTTCGGGAGTTAGTGAGTCATTGTCATTACTCACTAACTCCATCATCCTAATACTGGTTCTTTTCTTCACTGGCTCAGATCTGCTGTAGTAGTGAAGGAGTCTATGTAGACTTCTAAGAACATCTTAAGGATGACTCGGCAAACTTACTTGAGTTTACCGACCTATATAATACTTAGGGTATATTTCATTCAAATCAGTACAGGGACAATTTAGGCTCTATATTTTAGGACTTTCAGCATTGGCTGCAACTCACGGGTGTCCTAGAAAATCATTTGTTCAATTACCAGCATATTGTCATTACTTAAAGTTGGCAAATCAAGAAATAGTTACACACATTGAGACATATGATGAAGGAAGGTTTTCTATGTTATTCATAGCCTTTGGTGTTGCGGTAAGATTTGTTTTTTCAATGTGTTCATATATTTTATTAACTTGTTATGATGTTAACTGTGTTGTTTGAAATTGATAACCTATAAACAGTCACGCTCCCACATAATCATACCCAAAAACCTTTCAAACATTATATTCATAAACTAATCTACAGCCCTAATGAATATTATATCCTAAAAAACAAGCAAATCAAAGTGAGGAATAAAGAATTAGTTGATAGCAGATCCCCAAATTGATTTTAAAATTAAAATCGATTTATAAAACCAATATATTTTGGAACTAATTGAGTAGGAATAGAACAAAAAAGTAACATGAACTCACTGAAAAAGACAACATACCTTGTTTTTTGTAGCAAAGAACAATTGATTATCCCCTTTATCTGATTAGGATGTTTGGTCGAAAATGGTCCTAGCAGCAGATCCTTAACAATAAGTGTTAGTCTATGCAGGATTTAAGGAATCCCATTTGTTGGGCCAAAATAGATATGCACATGGTTAGATTTTGTGGCCCTAACTAACTTTTGGTCCACAAATATTGGGTTTGCCTACATATTTACATATTTTCACCTTAACATTTAGCATTTTCTGCAACTTTACTTTGGTTAACTGAGTTTGTTAGAAACACATGTTTTTTTTAGATAAAGATCTTCCTATGCTACATGAGGCCGTTGATTATAATTGATGCGGCACATCTTAAAGGGACTTACAAGGGAACAAACATGGTTATCGTTGGAATGGATGGGAACAATAAGATTATTCTAATCGCCACAGGTGTTAGCCGAGGTGAAACTGGTGAATCATGGTCTTGGTTTTTAGGAAAACTAATGGAATGCATTGGTGAACCACCAAATTTGACCATAATTTCATACAGGCATTATGCAATAAGCCTTGCCTGCAAACAAGTTTTTCCCAACTAATTTCATGGTTTTTTTGTCGTCATTTGATGATGAATGCGGGAATGCAAAGCGATAAGCTTAAAGGCTTATATTGGAAGACATGCAAAGCATACACTATTGAGTCATTTGATCAACTTATGGGTGAAATACATGTCGTACGGCCTGATGCACACAAGAAAATTTACGAGACAAGATACGAAAATTGGTCTAGGGCATATTGCCCTGCAAATAGATACAACTACATGACTTCCAATAGTGTTGAGTCGATTAACGCTTTAACAAAGGATGTTAGAAAACTGCCAGTACTTGCATTAATGGATTGGCTTTTAGATCGTCTATAACTAAGGTATTACGAACATCAAGTTAAGCACCAAGGTTAGTTTACTATGTTAAATTTGTATCAAGTACTTTCCAATAACCCATCTTCACTGAGTTATTCATGAAAATATTACATTAATTTATGCTAGATTCACCGGATGAAGATCTCACACCATGGGCTGCTAAAAAGGTCCAAGACAGGTTTATGAAAACTCGACCTTGGAAAGTCAAGGGTATAGACAGATACAAAATTTATCAAGTACGTGATTCTAATCAAATTCATGTTGTCGATTTGGAGAAAGGTGAGTGTTCATGTTGCAAATGGCAGCTATCAAGATTACCATGTGGTCATGTATGTGTTGTTGCTAGAGTAGAGGGTCTGAATAATGTAAACCACTTGGCCAAACCTTGGTTTTGGAATAAAACCATTAAGGAGATGTAGAATAGAGATAATCTATGATCTATCAAGTTTGGTTGTTGTTTCTAGAGAGAGAACCTAGAGAGAGAAAGTGAGAGAAATATGTGTTTATTATTATCAAAATGTGAAAACAACCAACCCCCTTTCCATGAAGGAAATGGGGTTTATATACCCTAGCTATGATGGGCTTAGGCCTTAAACTCATGGACAAGCCCATGAGTTGGATAAGTACTTGTGTTTTACACATTAAACTAACTACGAGCTAACCACGTTTAATAATATTGTTGGAGTGACCGATACTTTTAATATACGTTAAAAACGTATTTCTAACAATCTCCCTATAAGGGAGGTTACTCCAAATTACAAAGTTCTAAACCTAGCATACTATACTAAGTATTAGTTCTTGAGCTCGTAGTCGTTTCTCTTTTCTTCTTTTCTTTTTCATTTTGTGAATATGTGTTGATAATCATTAGGATTTGTGATAGTTGTAAAATTAGATACTTGCTTTAGGAAAAACAAGCAACTAAAATAGGGTAAGCGTGCACGACGATTTAGGAAAACCGTGTGTGAATGACCCTAGGTGAGTTCGTTCTCGAGGAGGCTAGTGCGTTGTGTTAAGAATTGATTGATTTGTTTTTGATTATTAATAAGAAGAAAAGAAATAAGAAAGGAAAGAGAAGACGAATTAAACGCGACGAAAAAGACGTAAACGTAAGTCGTGAAAAACCACAAAAATTAAAAATTTATGCTAAGACCAAAAACAAAATATTAAAAAGTCTAAAAGAAGTCTTAAATAATATAAATAAAGATAAAAATCCAATAAAGATATTTTAAAATCTTTTATTAATTAAATATTTAATTTTAAATGCTAATTAAAGCCCTAAAATTAAATACAACTAATAAAAATGTCTAAAATATGATTTTATTGAATAAATACTTAACTTATATAATTATAAGACTAAAAAGTAATTTTCGAAAAATTAAAAGCTATTAAAACTATTTTTAAAACTCTAAAAATGATTAAAAATGATTAAAACCTAATTAAACTTAAAATAATTATAAAAAAATAAATCTAAAAGCTAGAAAATTATTCTAAAAATGGAAAAGGTCCTAATTATTGCTAAAGAATCTAGGAAAAATTAAAATTAAAGAAAAACAAAACTTTGAAATTTTAATATTAAAATAATATTAAAATAGTACTAAAAATAAAAAGTTTATAAAATTAATTCTAAAAAATTTCTAAAATCTTAAAATATTCTAATTAAGAGAAAAACACAAATTAGAGCTCCTAAAACCTTTTTAATAATTTTATAAAAATGTTCAAAGTTTATAAAAAACCTTAAAATAATATAAAATTAAAAATTAAAGTTTTTAAAACCAAAACTAGATGTAAACCTCAAAATATTATTTTAAAAGCTAAAAATTATTTTTCCTAAAAATAAAAACTCTTTTTTCTATTTTTTAATGATTTAATAAAATACGGCTATAAAATAATGCATAAAAAATAATTAACTAGAGGGAAAAATGTGAAACCAAGTTGGAAAAATCTTAAACCTAATAAGGATCCTAGGAAAAATAAGCTAAACAAAAATAGCTTATAAAATAAGCCCAAAAGTCAAGGAATAAGCTACGGCTTTTTATTAAGCCAACAAACCAAAAACAGGTTAAATAGAGTTTGATTGCAAACCCTAACGAAAAAAGGAGTCTAGATCAATGGTAGTTCCCTTAACCCTCCAGCGAGAGGTCTAGGGTTCGAGTCCGTTGCGGGCTACCTTTTTGCTCTTTTTTCTTTTTTTTTATTTTTTTCTTTTCCAAACCAAATTGTGACCCTAGTAAGCTTAATTCCACAACCCAATTAACTTTTTGACACAAGATTAAGCTAGAAATGATTAAAAACGTGGCCTGGTTACAACTTGGATGAACACAAGTCTTTTTCTTTCTTTCACAGGTGGTGTGTGCCAAAAGGATTTGGCTTGTGTGCTTTTTGTGGTATTGTATTTTGGACAAGAGGGCACCCCTACACTCTTTGGAGTGTAGGGAGTCACAATGAGCAGATAACACACACCTCAATCACAGATAATCACAAAACAAGCACACCAAAAGCACTCAAACACATTTCAAGGTTGCTGTGGTCTTTGTTAGGGGTCTGTGGGTATGTTTAAGCTTATTACTAGCACCCTACTCAATCTCAAACATCCAAACTTTGCATACAGCTTAACCAATTAGCATACAAACACAATCAAACCTTATGTATCCCTAACACTCAACAGATTGCACAAATCAAGAACAATTTTTCATCAAAATAGGCAGAAAAAATGGCTTTGCAATTTTAGCTATACTTGATTCACTTTTAAACACCCAACTTTGCTACAATCTATTGCAAACCTGTTACTTAACTAGTTTAAACTCTACACTACCCTATTCAATCCTTCTAACCCGTTTACACTACTCAAATTTCCCAAAGTCTTTCAATAAAACTTGAAACCAAACACCCCTTTAAATCTTTTTTTAAAACGTTTTCAAATCAAATCCCTTTCAAACACACTCAAAATGATTTCATGAACCTCTAACATGCATACAACCATAATAAAACACCATACAAATCAGTTTAAACAATAATAATCAAACAATCAAGCAAAATTACTCAAACCACCAATTTTCTGAAATTTCAAAAGGGAAAAGAGTTTACCTTAGAACCCTTACATCCAAGGGTCTTGTGGAAGATAATCCACCTCCAAATACACACGGGTGTATGTAGTACTTAATCAACAAACAACACTCCAAAACCTGCTTTAAGAAAATCAAAGAAGAAGAAACAAGCAATATATCATGTATATACTGTTTTCTATATTCTTCCTTAAAAACTTTTCTTAGAAAACTTTGAAACCTTAACCCACACGTCTTAAAAACTTCTAATCTCCAAAACCCCAAACCTTAGTCCACTTTCACTTCTTGAAAGTTTGGAATTTTAAAAATCAAAAACACTTTTTCTGAAAACTTGAAACCTTTAGAAAACTCACAAAAATCTTTCACAAATTTAATGGAACTCAGTTTTATGCATTACCTATACCAGCTTTTTAAACATGTATAAAAGGAATTACAATTGTAGAACACAAACACCAAACTTTATAAATTTTAAAAAAGTGATTACAAAAGATTTTTGCAATAAAACTGGAACAAGAGAAAAGGTTCACAAGTCGAACCTTTATATACTACTACATAGAACAATCTAGACTAGGAATTAAAATATTACAAAAGGAAACCCTAATCTATGGAAATCACTAAAAAGCCCTTTTCTCTTTGGACGAATTCTTTGGTCAAATCTTCCCCATGTGGATGCCAGCTTGTGTAGATGATCTTGAGCGTTTGTTTGAACTTGGAGGACAAGTAGTTGATCACAGGCGTTGATCTTGTCCCCTCCTAGGGTTGTGTGGAAAGAGACGGGTGCAGGGGAGTGTGTGGGTGAGGACCACAGGCCACGTGGCAAGTTTTAAAGAGGTGGGATATGGTGAGGTGAAGTCCAATTAACAATCTGGACAGTTTGGGTTAATACCCCTTCGGATTAAGGTTGATTAGACCTGGGGGTTTTAGGGTTCTTGGGGAGATTAGGGAAAGTTTTAATCCAGATTTGGGTTAATCAATTTTTAAAATATTGTTAAGGAGGGAATGGGGATTAAGTGGCGTGTGTTGACCATTTGACTATTAATAAACCGGGTTTATTAAAAAATGGGATTGGGCCTTTGGGTTTTAGTGGGCTAAGTGTTAGGGTTTGCATTACCAGTCCCTTGGCTAACGTAGTAACTTGTTAACTATTTGCACAGCCAGTCCATTTGTTAACTCTTTTCACCAACAGTCCAAAATGCATTACAAAGTTAGTCCTTTGTGTATTTTGACTAACTTTTGCTCATTTAATCCATTTCCAAGGGCATTTCTTGTCACATCTTCATTCTTCAAGGGTCAAACTTGCACAATTAACATTTTTGAGGGTTAAATGTGACAAGTTCTTCAAAGATGAGGGGCCTTTTTGCAAATTTCCATTTTTGAGCTTGGTTCATTGTGCGTCTTCGTTTCCCGTGTTCGTTATTGATTGATTCTTGTGATCTTTTGCCAATTCCTCAATATCCGTACCTAAAAATACACAAGTAACAAACACGAGCATATATTTGGTCTATTTTATGATATTTAATGCATTTAAAGGCCGTTTTGGACGATGAGACCATGTATAAAAGCAGTCTCATCACTCCCCCATACTAAACCATTGCCGTGCCCTCACACAATGTTAGAATAAAGTATCAAAGCATCTCCAAAGTTTAATTTTATTCACTTTTATTGAAATGATAACTAGCTACACTACACTATTACTACTACTTGTGTTTTGGACATAATGTATGATTCTAATCGCAAAATGGGACGTTTAGGTTCATAGAATAAGAACACGTGAATGCTTCGTTAGAAATAATTTCGTCGTCCTCGATTTTCACCTTAATTCCATGCCAAGCGTGCAACGAGATCATTGTCATTATAAGTTAGTAATGCTAACACTACTCATATGCCCTAATCACGTACTTATTCTCCCATTATTCCTAAGTTGTATCTCTTATATTTTATTTTGTCTTTAATGATCACGAGGATACATCATTGACTTATGCGATAATAGAGATTTAGGTCTAAAAATAGAGTCCTAACGGTGTAACTAAGACCATTAAATCAATAACCCCTCCTAATAGACAACGATGTTAAAAAATTAAGTTGACAAGAAGAATCGATAAACACGGTTTTATAACGGTTTTGAACATGAGACTTATTACCAAGACTTTTATACGCCCCCTAACGGAAGGGCCTTATTATCTTTGGTTTACCTCCATCTTTTATTCAACTTCGCCATGAAGCTTTTATTATGACTTCGGTCTTGCCTTGCCTTTTATTATCCGCCTCATCGGTGGTTTTATTAGCCAAAGACGTATATCCTCACGCTAAAGCGAATTTTGGATCTTTAAAGCTTCGAAGATTTAAGGCTTGATTCACTTTCAATTTTGCATAGATTTTAGGCCTTGTGGGGCTTCAAATTGTTTGCTAGATTTAGGTGAGCACTTGAAATCTTATTATTGGGTGAAGCTTTCGATTATTCGGGTTCCCGATACTTCAAAACCGTGACGCTGGCGATACCTTAATGTCTTCCCAATTTAATTACACGGAAGCTACTAGAAAAGACTAGAAACCCAACAATCAAAACTAAACCGCTAAATCAATATTTATTAAGCAAAAAATATTTACAAGCGAAGGGAGAATAAGCAAACAACGAGAACACATGAGTTTTTGAAAGAATACGAGTATTCTACGTTTAGCATAGTAACTTATAATTAACTCTATCATTTCTCGTCCTCATTTAAGAGACTTAGCCTAATGTGTAGTTAAGGAATCAAAGCTAAGTGCTCAACACGCACGGTCGAGTCAAAAATTACTCTTATTCTCGCCATCGGAAAATCTACATTCGTGTCTTCAACACTTATAAAACATGAGAAAATTTTTAAAATTTGGCCATTTTTAGCCTTATTTTGCAAGAAAACGATAACAAAACGATAAACTTTGGAAAGCGTGAAGGTTTGGCAAGGCAAGTATCTATTCACCCCCCCATACTAAAGTTAAACATTGTCCTCAATGTTTCGAGTCTAGGGGTGCAAACACCCCCATACTAGAGACGTAGTCGAATGCCTAATCTAGCATGGAAAGGGTGTAACCAATAAGTAAAAAGCCGTTTATGAAGTGTGCTATAAACCTAAGGTTAGAACATAAAAGGATATATCATATGGATATTGGGAAAGGCCTCCAAAGCAAACGATCAAGTGCTCCCATGAACGAACACGAGAGGCTCCAATCGTGAAGATGATGATCTAAAAGACACAATTCACAAACAACCACGGAACAAAAGTTGGAAGGGCACAAATCCCCTCACATTACACTAATTAGAAAGCAATAATATGTACATGGATAAGCATGGGTCTCCCCCACGAGGCACCTTGTTTTTGATAACCGAGTCAAAAGCTCGACTCGAATCCCCATAAATGTGATCATTTAGGGATAATCATGGTTTGGTCAATTTTTGGTGGGGCTTACATGATAAACAAGGCCCAAAAGCACGTGGAGTACTTTAAAAATCCGATAAACGTATACCGGGGGCAAAGATAGCGTCCTCGTTTTCGGATGAAAGACGAGACAACACAACTCCAACACAAATCCCAATGGGATAGAAGAAAATAGGAGAGAAGAAATAGAAGGGTGGGGCAATGGGTAAGTCATAACATTGAGCTACTCGAGGTAGACTCGCACCAATCAAATGAAAAGATTTTCCATTTATTGCATCGGTGGAAGACCGAGATTTCCCTATAAAAGCAATTCCAGGATCAAATATCTCGTCCTCGGTGGAGAAAGGGAAGGAAACATAAGGGGCTTCCCCCACACTAGGTCCACACAAAGCATCGTCAAAAGGAGAAGACGAGCTTGTAGTACTCAATAAACGCGGTGATGACGGAGTTAGAATTTTAGAAAAATCTTTTAAATTAGATTCAAAATCTTTTCCTTTTTCATCTTTTAAACTCTCCTTGTGAAAACACGATTTAATTATGTCAAAAATATTTGGTGTATCTAAAACAATGTTAGTCACACTAAAAATTCTCACATTTTGAAACCGTTTTGGTTTAGGTGGTGGCAAGTTTTCAAATCTTTTGTCAACGAAGAAAACCTCCCCATCGGGATCAACGTATTCATCATCCGAAGAATCACTCGAGATTGGAATCATAGGCTTAACACTCTTAACCTCCATCGGCGGAGGGGACGGAACTTCATTTTTCTCAACAACTCCTAAAACTCTATTTGAAATCTTTTGACACATGTTTTTGGTGGAATCGACATTGTACAAAGATGTGATCGAATAAACATGAGAAAGAGTGGAGTTTTGGGTTGCATTAATGACGAGTTCTTCCTCATTGAAACGAAGAGTGATTTTTCTTGCATGCACATCGATAAGTGCTCTCGAGGTATCCAAAAAAGATCGACCTAAAATTAACGGAACTTTAGGATCGATGGGAATATCAACAACAATGAAGTCCACGGGATAATAGAATTTCCCAACTTTCACAAAGACGTCCTCGGCAACTCCACAAGCTAGAATCGTAGAATGATCGGCCATTTCGATTGACATTCTTGAAGGAGTGAGATTTGGAAGATTGAGTGATTTAAAAATCTCAAGAGGCATCAAATTAATACTAGCACCAAGATCGGCTAAGGCGTAGCATTCTTCCATGTCTTGGATAGCACATAGGATTAAAAACTTTCCAGGATCACCGACTTTTTGAGGTATGCGGCTTAGAAAAACCGATGAACAACTAGACGATTTTTGCAATTTTTCTTTGTTATTCAACATACTTTTGAAGTTCGCGGCAAATCGAGGCATCATGACTAAGGCGTCGGCAAAACTTATGTTGAAATGCAAGTCACGAAACATTTTCATAAAAAGTTCAAATTGATAATTATTTCGTTCTTGTGCCTTTTCCTTGTTTCGTCTTGATGGGTATGGTAAAGGTGGTGTGGGTTGGGGCAAATTAGGCATAGGCAACGGCCTTGGAATCTCGGGTTCCATGATGGGTGTAGGTTCAACCGTAGGTGTGGATTGAGCGGTACTTCGTGGGCTTGTAATTTGCTCCTTTTCAACCACAACCTTGGGTTCTTTCTCTTTTTCCTTCTCCATAGCAGTACTTGGACGAGAAGTGGGTTCTTTGAAAGTTTTACCACTACGAGTGGCAATAACCTTCAATTCTCCTTTCGGGTTCACGATGGTATCACTAGGAAGACTACCCGAAGAAGAGGGCTTACACATGATAGCTTCAAACATTTTAGCCATACGATCTTCAAACTTAGATTGCCTAGCATCCGCTTTCAACAATTCTTGCTTAATCTCATGTTGTCCTTGCTCCATTTTTTGTTGATTTTGTTGGAGTCGTGTGACATTTCCTTCCATTTTATTAGCATGAGTTTTAAGTTCATTAGCAAGTTCGTTTTTAAGCTCGTTTTTCAACTCGGATCTTAAGCTAACCATTTCACGTTGCATATTGTCAAACTCAGCATCGTTAGCCTTAGCATAATTCAAAAATTCTCCTTGAAGATTTTTGGTGTGATTGTTTTGAAAACCTTGGGCATTGTTTTGAAAATCACGGTTTTGATTTTGGTTTGAAATTTGCCCATTTCCACTTTGGTAATTACCTTTGTTATAATTTCTTTGATTTCCTTGGTAATTTCCACCTTGGTTGTTGTTGTTGCGATAATTATTAGCATTTTGATTGGGTGGAGCTTGATTTGAACGTGAACCTTGACCGATTTGGTTATAAGTTCCCGTGGCTACAAAAGCATTCGAAGTGTTACCATCCGCGGTAATGCACTCGGAAAGATCATGAGCTCCCCCACACGACAAACAACTTTTAGAAACCGCTTTAACCGAAGCGGAATTGGAAGCTTCTTGAGCCTTCCAATGGGACATAAGGTTAGCAAATCTATCGAAAAATCGGTTTTCTTCATTTGCTTCATCATGTAATGCATTGATACTTTGAGATGATGATGAGCCCCTTTTGGCAACACTCGGTGTGTGACGAGGGCTATAAACCTTAGACCTATTCTCGATTATGACCAAGCTTCTTCAACCGTTTTACACAAAAAATTACCACCCGCGGCGACATTTAAATAATCTCTTTCATGATCGTTAAGTCCATTGTAAAACGTGTCGATTTGGTGCAAATCGGAAAAACCATGATGAGGACATTCATGCAACATCTCCTTAAACCTATTCCAAGCCGTAGAAAAACTTTCATTTGATTCTTGTGAAAATTTAGAAATCTCATTCTTCAAATGCGTAGTCTTAGAGGGCGGAAAAAATTGGTTCACGAATTTTGAAACGAGATCCTTCCACGTCAATATAGAATTGGGTGGCTCTTTCTCTAACCAAATTTTAGCGGGCCCCGCTAAGGAATACGGAAATAACATCATCTTAATCGAGTCATTCGAGACATCCTTGAATTTGCACGTGGCGGTAAGACGATTAAATTGGCGGATATGGTTGTGGGGATTGTCCTTCTCATCACCACGGAATTTGTTGTTTTGGATCATCGACAACAAACCCGTTTTAACTTCAAAATTCTCCGCAAGGATTGCGGGAATCACAATAGCTTCTCCATAACCCTCGGTGGGTGCTTGAAGTAACTCCATCATAGTTCGATTCGCCATGGTAGGTGCTTCTCGTACAATGGGTTCGTCAATAGGAGACTCCTCACTAGAATGAGTTGGAGTGGGAGTTTTGTTCTTGCGTTTACGTGCACGTTTTGCTTGATTACGAGTGAGCATAAACGTCACGTACAACGTGGAGACGAGCAAAGAAGATTCTTTTTGGTATTTTGTGTTTTTTAATTTTTTTTGTGGTTTTTGATTGTATTAACTTTTTTAGAAATTGGTGAATATATTAAGTAGACAATGAGTCCACAAATCTCCTCCTCAATCAAATCTCTTGATTAAAAAGGCCTCAAGGAATGAAAACGATCACGTGGAGTGAACGCCTTCGATGACTTTAGAACGATGGTGGAACACCAAATCGTTCAAGAGGGTTTAATCAATATGAAACCAAGAAAATATATATGATATGTAGTAATACTTTGGCGGCAAAACCCTCGATTCACTCTCAAAATCAAATACGCACAAGCAAGCGGAGGAAACGAGGCGGCGCGAAGCACTTAAGAGCCTTTTTCCTTTAGGTCGTGAAATACAACCGCCTTATACCCACCTTATAGTTTGTATTATCAAGATTAAGCTTCACGAAAGTATTTATCTATTTTTGCCTTTTTTTTCTTTGGTTTGAGATTCGAATACAATGATCGAGTGATGAAATCCCGAATCAAGGTTGTGATTGCTCACGTATTTGGATTACTTGTGTATTTATTGTTCTACGTATACAATATAGTAATAGTATTCACACAAAAACCGAAAAACGATAATACGTATTAATAGAGTGCTATTAATACAAATACTATATGGCTAATATAGAAAAACAACAATGGTCAATCAAAACACAACACGCCTCCCCGGCAGCGGCGCCATTTTGATAGTTGTAAAATTAGATACTTGCTTTAGGAAAAACAAGCAACTAAAATAGGGTAAGCGTGCACGACGATTTAGGAAAACCGTGTGTGAATGACCCTAGGTGAGTTCGTTCTCGAGGAGGCTAGTGCGTTGTGTTAAGAATTGATTGATTTGTTTTTGATTATTAATAAGAAGAAAAGAAATAAGAAAGGAAAGAGAAGACGAATTAAACGCGACGAAAAAGACGTAAACGTAAGTCGTGAAAAACCACAAAAATTAAAAATTTATGCTAAGACCAAAAACAAAATATTAAAAAGTCTAAAAGAAGTCTTAAATAATATAAATAAAGATAAAAATCCAATAAAGATATTTTAAAATCTTTTATTAATTAAATATTTAATTTTAAATGCTAATTAAAGCCCTAAAATTAAATACAACTAATAAAAATGTCTAAAATATGATTTTATTGAATAAATACTTAACTTATATTATTATAAGACTAAAAAGTAATTTTCTAAAAATTAAAAGCTATTAAAACTATTTTTAAAACTCTAAAAATGATTAAAAATGATTAAAACCTAATTAAACTTAAAATAATTATAAAAAAATAAATCTAAAAGCTAGAAAATTATTCTAAAAATGGAAAAGGTCCTAATTATTGCTAAAGAATCTAGGAAAAATAAAAAATAAAGAAAAACAAGACTTTGAAATTTTAATATTAAAATAATATTAAAATAGTACTAAAAATAAAAAGTTTATAAAATTAATTCTAAAAAATTTCTAAAATCTTAAAATATTCTAATTAAGAGAAAAACACAAATTAGAGCTCCTAAAACCTTTTTAATAATTTTATAAAAATGTTCAAAGTTTATAAAAAACCTTAAAATAATATAAAATTAAAAATTAAAGTTTTTAAAACCAAAACTAGATGTAAACCTCAAAATATTATTTTAAAAGCTAAAAATTATTTTTCCTAAAAATAAAAACTCTTTTTTCTATTTTTTAATGATTTAATAAAATACGGCTATAAAATAATGCATAAAAAATAATTAACTAGAGGGAAAAATGTGAAACCAAGTTGGAAAAATCTTAAACCTAATAAGGATCCTAGGAAAAATAAGCTAAACAAAAATAGCTTATAAAATAAGCCCAAAAGTCAAGGAATAAGCTACGGCTTTTTATTAAGCCAACAAACCAAAAACAGGTTAAATAGAGTTTGATTGCAAACCCTAACGAAAAAAGGAGTCTAGATCAATGGTAGTTCCCTTAACCCTCCAGCGAGAGGTCTAGGGTTCGAGTCCGTTGCGGGCTACCTTTTTGCTCTTTTTTCTTTTTTTTTATTTTTTTCTTTTCCAAACCAAATTGTGACCCTAGTAAGCTTAATTCCACAACCCAATTAACTTTTTGACACAAGATTAAGCTAGAAATGATTAAAAACGTGGCCTGGTTACAACTTGGATGAACACAAGTCTTTTTCTTTCTTTCACAGGTGGTGTGTGCCAAAAGGATTTGGCTTGTGTGCTTTTTGTGGTATTGTATTTTGGACAAGAGGGCACCCCTACACTCTTTGGAGTGTAGGGAGTCACAATGAGCAGATAACACACACCTCAATCACAGATAATCACAAAACAAGCACACCAAAAGCACTCAAACACATTTCAAGGTTGCTGTGGTCTTTGTTAGGGGTCTGTGGGTATGTTTAAGCTTATTACTAGCACCCTACTCAATCTCAAACATCCAAACTTTGCATATAGCTTAACCAATTAGCATACAAACACAATCAAACCTTATGTATCCCTAACACTCAACAGATTGCACAAATCAAGAACAATTTTTCATCAAAATAGGCAGAAAAAATGGCTTTGCAATTTTAGCTATACTTGATTCACTTTTAAACACCCAACTTTGCTACAATCTATTGCAAACCTGTTACTCAACTAGTTTAAACTCTACACTACCCTATTCAATCCTTCTAACCCGTTTACACTACTCAAATTTCCCAAAGTCTTTCAATAAAACTTGAAACCAAACACCCCTTTAAATCTTTTTTTAAAACGTTTTCAAATCAAATCCCTTTCAAACACACTAAAAATGATTTCATGAACCTCTAACATGCATACAACCATAATAAAACACCATACAAATCAGTTTAAACAATAATAATCAAACAATCAAGCAAAATTACTCAAACCACCAATTTTCTGAAATTTCAAAAGAGAAAAGAGTTTACCTTAGAACCCTTACATCCAAGGGTCTTGTGGAAGATAATCCACCTCCAAATACACACGGGTGTATGCAGTACTTAATCAACAAACAACACTCCAAAACCTGCTTTAAGAAAATCAAAGAAGAAGAAACAAGCAATATATCATGTATATACTGTTTTCTATATTCTTCCTTAAAAACTTTTCTTAGAAAACTTTGAAACCTTAACCCACACGTCTTAAAAACTTCTAATCTCCAAAACCCCAAACCTCAGTCCACTTTCACTTCTTGAAAGTTTGGAATTTTAAAAATCAAAAACACTTTTTCTGAAAACTTGAAACCTTTAGAAAACTCACAAAAATCTTTCACAAATTTAATGGAACTCAGTTTTATGCATTACCTATACCAGCTTTTTAAACATGTATAAAAGGAATTACAATTGTAGAACACAAACACCAAACTTTATAAATTTTAAAAAAGTGATTACAAAAGATTTTTGCAATAAAACTGGAACAAGAGAAAAGGTTCACAAGTCGAACCTTTATATACTACTACATAGAACAATCTAGACTAGGAATTAAAATATTACAAAAGGAAACCCTAATCTATGGAAATCACTAAAAAGCCCTTTTCTCTTTGGACGAATTCTTTGGTCAAATCTTCCCCATGTGGATGCCAGCTTGTGTAGATGATCTTGAGCGTTTGTTTGAACTTGGAGGACAAGTAGTTGATCACAGGCGTTGATCTTGTCCCCTCCTAGGGTTGTGTGGAAAGAGACGGGTGCAGGGGAGTGTGTGGGTGAGGACCACAGGCCACGTGGCAAGTTTTAAAGAGGTGGGATATGGTGAGGTGAAGTCCAATTAACAATCTGGACAGTTTGGGTTAATACCCCTTCGGATTAAGGTTGATTAGACCTGGGGGTTTTAGGGTTCTTGGGGAGATTAGGGAAAGTTTTAATCCAGATTTGGGTTAATCAATTTTTAAAATATTGTTAAGGAGGGAATGGGGATTAAGTGGCGTGTGTTGACCATTTGACTATTAATAAACCGGGTTTATTAAAAAATGGGATTGGGCCTTTGGGTTTTAGTGGGCTAAGTGTTAGGGTTTGCATTACCAGTCCCTTGGCTAACGTAGTAACTTGTTAACTATTTGCACAGCCAGTCCATTTGTTAACTCTTTTCACCAACAGTCCAAAATGCATTACAAAGTTAGTCCTTTGTGTATTTTGACTAACTTTTGCTCATTTAATCCATTTCCAAGGGCATTTCTTGTCACATCTTCATTCTTCAAGGGTCAAACTTGCACAATTAACATTTTTGAGGGTTAAATGTGACAAGTTCTTCAAAGATGAGGGGCCTTTTTGCAAATTTCCATTTTTGAGCTTGGTTCATTGTGCGTCTTCGTTTCCCGTGTTCGTTATTGATTGATTCTTGTGATCTTTTGCCAATTCCTCAATATCCGTACCTAAAAATACACAAGTAACAAACACGAGCATATATTTGGTCTATTTTATGATATTTAATGCATTTAAAGGCCGTTTTGGACGATGAGACCATGTATAAAAGCAGTCTCATCAATTTGGCTTAGAGCATGTTTTTTTGGCCTTTCACGTGCGATCTTTGCCTTCTTGTGATATTTGCCTCCTCGTGACTTCATGTCCCACATACCTATACTTTGTTGAATTCTTGAAAGTTTCAGGGTTGATACAGCGGAAGACTTTAGATTGAACTTTCTTGAATTTTGTTGATTTATTTGATGCAGAGGGTATAAGTATGTGAGGACGACTTTATCTGGTACACCACAACGCCACTGTCTTTAAATGCAGCAACATAATAAGACACGAATAAAATGGCTTTGACATTTTATTCTAGTTCGGTAACATTTTACCTCTGGTCGGTGAAGACCGTTGGACGATATTGAAAATATCGTACTTGTGACAGGTAGATTTAATTAAAAATCTCCTTGACAAGGTTTCGCGGGTAAACCCGTTCTCTTTATTCGACCGTCTAAAGCTGACTGCGAACATAAAGAGTGAATCATTTGGATAAATTATCCTAATGATTGAAGCCGTCAATTCATGAACCTGGAACAAGAGAATTTCAATTAAGATTTTCACCATCGTTGCTTTCCAGTTGTCACGAGCTTGATTCTAATAGAATCTTGCTTGTCAGCTACCGCAGTGCTGTTTAATGTTGACACTGGAAGGATTTCCGCTCATCACTGTGAACACTAAAGAGTGCCGCTCAGAGTGTTCTGGCAAGATCACTTAGATAATGCGTAGAGGCCATAGAACAAGTTTGAATTCAATTAAGAATCAAACCATCATTTCTTTCCAGTTATCACAAGATTGGTTCTTAAAGAACCACATGTGTCACCTACCATGATCTTGTTTAATGTTGGCTCAAGCAGAATTTCCATCTTCATTGTAATACTTTTGTATCACTAAGATGTTCTGGAAATACTACAAGAATATTGCGTAGGACTCATAAAAATCTTACTTTCTTTGAAAAATGTGTCCTAAAGAGACTTTTGATAATCTCGTGGCTCTAGACTCAATAGTGCATTTTGATTTAGTGAGTGGAGGCTATAGAGGATTGCCACCTTTTCAATATCAATTTATTCAGAGTGAATAAACCGATAGATAACATGTTGAGCTCCGTGACATTAAAACAAATATCTTTTGAGAGATATTTGAGTTAGCTGGGAGGGGTTGTGCATCGCATCACTAGGTCCATGATACTTTAACGTTTTTCAAGATGTGTTGACCTGGTTTCTGCCTAAGTTGTAAGGAGTGCTTCTTTCTTTACACCTTTATCTTTACATTTCTTTTTCATTCTTCAACCCCTTCAATGCTTACCAATACGTCATAACTAGCACCTTGTTGTGATTGTTCTAGTGCTAGCTTAAGTAATTGGTCGGCATTCTGCTACGTTCACAATCCATTCTCCATCTTTCCTAAGGACTACTATTTATAGCTATGGAATTGTCCTTGGGAAGATTCCTCCGGTTCTAGAAGAATCATTGGACTTGTACCTAATCCTACCACCCTTTTTTCACCACAAGCGTCGTGAAATAATAGTGTTTTGGGTAAGTACATGTCACCATAAAAATTCCTTAAAAACTCACTAAGGTACTTGTGATATGATTATCAAATGTTTTGTACCTTAGAGTTTTTTATCAACAAAACGCTCCCCCTTAACATGTGCAGTACACATATTAAGTTGGATTTTCCATTAAGTCCTTTTCATTTTTAGCCATGTATATTAACAAGTCTCCTTAATCCCATTTTCTCCCCTTGTCCAAAATGTTAACCGTTAATATTTTGGATATTAATGGATTAACCGGTCTTTGGGTAAAAAATGAAATCGTTTGTTGGCCGAAGAACATATTAAAGCTCCCCCTTAAATTAATGAGGGTTTGTTGTAGTGCTTGAGTACGATATGTTTTGAAAGATTTAGAATCTCTTGAGAAATTCTTGAAAAATATCATACTTTTACACTACAACATGACACAAAAGCCGAATATTCACAGTATATACATATTCACAAGTAAAGTATGGAGTTGACCTGAGATAGTACGACCCATATTAAATGGACCGTTCCATTAGCCTATGCTGAGCTCCATACGGTCTGCCACCAACGAATCGTTCTAAGCTTCTCATTAAACGTCTTTCCCTCAGCTTTTCTTCAATTTTCATGATCATGTAGGTGGCACTTTGTATGTAACATGCGTGCCACACAACTTTAACCTCGGGATGCTTCTTGGTGACGTTGAGATGCGACAATGTGTCCCGTACTTGTTGAAGAGTCCCGTCACGAAACTTGTGAAGTTCTACGACTCTCATGAATTTCTTCTCTCCGGATCCATTTAGGTAGAAAGTACCTAGAACCGGGTTTTTTGTACTTGTGTAGGAACATTTTTTGCTATGCACTGTGGGAACTTTAGTGTATGGACGAGTGAGATTCAACTTCCTCTGATAGCTTTCCACGCCAAGTGGTAGATTTTCAACTCGTTTCTTGATGACAATTCGACGTGTGTACATTCTAAGAGCTGAATTCAAGGCATTGATTTCTTCTGCGCTGAAATGTCTGAGCGTATCCCAAGTCATCAGAAGCAGCATGTCTTCAATGTCTTCGAGACGAAGAACCAAAAAGTCTCCTTCCATGATGATGTAGGTTCTGTCGTCTTCTCTTTTCAGTCTGATCTCTGTTAAATGATGATAGCCGACCTTCGGTTCAATCCTCAATCCTAGAATGGCTTTGATTCTAAGCTGAGATACGACTTGAGGGCCTGATTTTAACCTACATGCATAGCTGTAAGCTCGTCGTATGGTTTCGCCTCAATGTGATGCACCCAATTGGGCATAGTGATTATACATAGGAACATTTGTCCTTCTCCAGAGACGATCAACTTTTTCCTCAATCCACGGTATCGACCCCCAATTTGTAGCTTTGACTAAGGTTAATGAGGTCGCATATTTATTTGCTCCCTTCATCAAATACTCGAGGTCACGGCTTACAAAGAAGTCGAGTGTGATTTTACCGTTATCTTCTGCTGTCAGGAGAGGAGCCCTTGTAGTTCTGTGAAGACATGTTTGCCGAGGAGTGTTCATTGCTTTTAAAAGCTCATTAGCATTGTACTCACATTCCATTCTGCTGATCCTGGAATTGGCAAGGAAGTTGGGATCATTGTACTCACAACCATAGCAGGGGTTATGTTCTCAGTCCCATAGTTGTAAACTAAGTATGCAGAGAAGTCGATGGGATTGTTGAGGGTTTGGGAGAAATCTTGTTCATCTTCTTGAGTGATCGGACGAATGCCATCAGCTTTCGTGACCCAAGGTTGCTCGGGTGCATTTTGTTGGGTCAAAAAGTTGATGTGGCAGAAACTCAAAAACGAAGAAAACATGAAGACATTTGTTCAAGCGTTGACAAGAGTAAAATAGGCGTTGACAAGAGTAAATTAGGCGTTGACTGAAGTCAATAGAAGTCAAACGCTGATGGATGTCTATAGATTGATGGAGAATTCTATTTAGGGAATATATTGAGTATATTTTTTTATGATATATTCAATATATAGTTTATCTAAATAGAATATTTAGATGTTTATTTGATTTGATCTCTTGTAGATTCTGTTCCTTACTCTATAAAAGGAACAAGGGTTGTAGAAATGTAAATCTTTCTTATGTTTTTAGAGAGAGAAAGAGATGGTGGATTTCACACTTTTAGAGAGAACTATGTAAATTATGAAACCACACCACCCTCTCCATCTAAGGAGAGGGTTTATATACCCAAGCCCATGAGATGGGCTTGGGTTTACATTAGGCCGCCGGCCCATACACTTCATGGGCTCGGTTTTGGGCTTTGTTTAATAAATGTAAATAACTAAACTACGAGCTATAACATGGACTATTGTTGGAGTGACCGATCCTTTCTAATACGTAAAACGTATTTCCAACAATCTCCCCCTAAGGGAGGTCACTCCAAACAAGGGCGTACCCGAGTTACAATAATAAAATAAACCTAGCATACTATGCTTGTCTTGAGCTCGTAGTCTTCGTCTTTCTTTTCTTTTTCTTTTCTGGTGAACATGCTGATGTGATTTTTAATATCAATCTTTAGCATTAATCTCTTGCTTTGATCTTGTGCATCCATCACTTGTGATCTTCGTCTCTTTGTGACCTCACGTCCCACATACTTATACCTTAGTAATTCTTGAAAGCTTTAGAGTTCGATACAGCGGAAGACTTAACTTTTAAGCTTTCTTGAATTAGATGAGGTATTAAGTGCATAAAGTATAAGCATGCGGGGACGACATCTTCTTGGATCCCGCAACGCCACCGTCTTCAAATGCCGCAACATAAGTAGACACGAACGAAATGGCTTTGAACATTTCATTCTAATTCGGTAGCATTTTACCTCCGGTCGGTGAAGACCGTTGGACGATATAAAATATCGTACTTGTGACAGGTAGATTTAATTAAAAATCTCCTTGACAAGATTTCGCGGGTAAACCCGTTCTCTTTACTCGACCGTCCAAAGCTGACTGCGAACGTAAAGAGTGAATCATTTGGATAAAATTATCCGCATGATTGAAGCCGTCAATTCATGTTCCTGGAACAAGTGAAATTCAATTAAGAACCGCACCATCGTTGCTTTCCAGTTGTCACGAGCTTGATTCGTATAGAATCTTGCAAGTTACCTACCAAGTGCTGTTTGAGGTTAAAACTAGAAGGATTTCCACTCATCACTGTGAACACTAAGGTGTCACTCTGAGTGTTCTGGCAAGATCACTAAGATATTGCGTAGAGGCCTGGAACGTGTTTAAATTCAGTTAAGAATTAAACAGCTGTTGCTTTCCAGTTATCACAAGTTTGATTCATAAAGAATCGCACAAGTCACCTACCATGAGCTTTTTGATATTCGCTCAAGAAGGATTTCCATCTTCATTGTAAATACTTTCGTATTACTCGGATGTTCAGGCAAGATCATGAAGATTTTGCGTAGGACTCTTAAGATCTTTCTTACTTTTCACAGTGTGTGAAGAAGCAAGGAAATATGAGAGTGTGTCCTAATGAGATATTTGATGATCTCAAATGGCTCTAGACTCGATCGTGCATTTTGGATTTTAGTGATCAGAGGCTGGAGAGGAGTGCCACCTTTTCAATACCAATTTATTCGGAGTGAATAAATCAATAGATAATGTGTTGTCTCCGTGTGATTAAAACAAATACCTTTTGAGAGATATCTGAGTTAGTTGGGAAGGGTTGTGCATTGCATCACTGGGTCCATGATGTCTGTCTTCAATATCGAGAATCATTAAAAATGATCTCAATAGCATATGTATTGACCCTGTTTCTGCCTAAAGTTGTAAGGAGGGCTTCTTTCTTTACACCCTTTATCTTTACAATTCTTTTTCATTCTTCAACCCCTTCAATGCTTACCAATACGTCATAACTAGCACCTTGTTGTGATTGTTCTAGTGCTAACTTAAGTACTTGGTCGGCATTCAGCTACGTTCACAATCTTTCTCCAACTTTCCTAAGGACTACTATTTCTAGCTATGGAATGTCATTGGGAAGATTCCTCCGGTTTTGGAAGAATCATAGGACTTAACCTATCCTACCATCCTTATGTCACCACAATCTTCATCGTCGTGAAATAAATGGGTTTTGGGTAAGTATTTGTCACCATGAAAATCTATTTTGATATTGCAAATCCGTTTTGCTCCCCCTCAACATATTCCACGATATTCGAAAACATTTCGCACATGTCGGGATGAGCCATCACGTTAAGTCAAACCATTTTTGATAATTTCCCATATTAAATCATATTTTCTCCCCCATATTAAAAATATTAACCCAATCGATGTTTTTAATATCAATTGATTTAATGAAGTTTTAACAAAGGTTTTGGGAAGAAAAATGCAAGTCCATTTATCTTCATGATACCCCAAATGTATGAGATATGATACCGATTTGTAACATGATCACATATTCACCATATTAGAAAAGAATTGACAAGGTTGGACCTGATAGATAAGAACATCATATGATAAGATCAAATGGTTCTTGTCAGCATATGTTGGTCGGCTCGTCACGTCTGAAGTCATCTCTCGAGTCCACGTGTACGATTGGTATTGTTATCTTGACACCAACTTGTGAACTTGGCACTATCGGCATCGAAGATTCTGAGTGCTTGACAATTGCTCCCCCTCAATTGTTGACCCATGTTCTATTGAAAGAGATGTAGTCGTCGTGTGAGTAGTCGCATCGTCGAGTAAAAACAAGACTTCTCTTGTTTTAACAAATAAATGCACTGAAACGTACATTGATTTGTGTTAGACCAAGTTATAAAGTAAACTTGATCCCTTACAAGGTTTTAAAGTAAACCTTGCCCGAGAAAATTACTTCCCGTTGTGAGCCAAAGCTTTCATAAGAAATACTTGACTTTAATATGAAAATCGGGTTGCAGTCTGAAATAACTACAAGCCATTTAGGCATGTTTTATGAAATATTTACAACTTTTGTACGAACTCTATTTATGGCGCCGTGTCGATATTAATCAACATTTCTAAGGCCTTAAATATTATCGTACCAAAAGACATGCCTTTGAAAAATAAAGTAAAAATATTTTTGGATTTTTATGAATTTTTCAATTTTTATGGTTTTTATATGGTTTTAGATTTTTGTATTTTGCTTTTGTGGATAAAAATATAAACAATATATACAGATGATCACCAAGGATACGGAGAATAGCTTACCATCACTATTCTTTCGCTTCATCTGCCAGTTCCTTAAGAGTCTCAGGCGAGAAGGTTCTCATTCCTAGCTTGTCGGTCAAAAACTCAATTCGAGCGTGATCTAAAGCCTTCGTGAAAATATCCGCCAATTGATACTCAGATCGGACAAAGTAAAGCTCTATTACTCTATTTTCCACTTGCTCCTTGATGAAGTGGTAGCGAATGTCAATGTGCTTCGACCAGGAGAATTGAACATTGTTGCAGCATAAGGCAATTGCACTCTTGTTGTCGCAGTACATCGGAATTTTGTTGAAACCTAGACCATAGTCGGTTAATTGCGATCTCATCCAAAGAATTTGAGCACAGCAACCGGACATAGCTATGTATTCTGCTTCCGTACTTGAAATTGCAGCGCTTTTCTGCCTTTTCGATGCCCAACTGATTAGTCGATCTCCTAGTAGTTGCAAAGTTCCACTCGTGCTACGCCTTGTATCTTGACAACCCGCGTGATCCGCATCTGCATATGCCATTAGTGCAATAGAAGAGTCCTTCGAATACCAAAGTCCCCGATTAATGGTTCCTTTAAGATATCGAAAGATCCTTTTAACAGTAGCTAAGTGTAACTCAGTAGGCCTAGTTTGATACCTAGCACACATACATATAGCAAACTGAAGATCAGGTCGACTGGCTGTGATATACAGAAGAGTACCTATCATTCCACGATAAAGTGTCGGATCAACAACAACTTCATGTGGATCTGCATCAAGCTTAGATTTTTCCATCATTGGAGTATCCACAGGGTCGCAAGATTCCATCTTATATTTCTTTAGTGATTCAAGGGCAGACTTGGATTGATTGATAAAGATGCCTCTAGGACTCTGAGATATCTGAAGACCTAAGAAGAATGATACCTTGCCCATCATTGACATCTTAAACTTGGAAGACATGAGTGTCCCAAACTCGTCGGATAAGGTTTGGGCCGAGGCTGCAAATATAATATCATCAACATATATTTGTACCATAATCATATCTTTACCTCGTTTTTGAATGAACAGCGTGGGATCCACCTTGCCTTTAGCGAAGCCTTGTGTAATGAGGAATTGTGACAATAGATCATACCATGCGCGTGGAGCTTGCTTCAACCCATAGAGAGCCTTCTTAAGCTTGTACACATGATTAGGATAATTAGGATTCACAAAACCATCCGGCTGTTGAACATAGACCTCTTCCTTGATTTCACCATTCAGAAATGCCGTCTTCACATCCATCTGATAGACGATCATATTCATGTGGGCTGCATAAGCGAGGAATAGTCTAATAGCTTCCAAACGGGCAATAGGTGCAAAGGATTCCATAAAGTCGACGCCCAATAATTGCTTGTATCCACGAGCTACTAGTCGAGCTTTGTTCTTCAAGATTCCGCCTAATTCATCGAGTTTCACCTTGTAAACCCATTTCAAAGTGAGTAACTGCACTTGATCCGGGCATGGGACAAGTTCCCAAACTTCAAGACGTATAAATTCGTTAAGTTCTTCTTGCATAGCTTCTATCCAACAGGATTGAGTAAAAGCTTGTTGCCATGTCTTAGGTTCAACTTCAGTGAGGAAAGCATCAAAATGACAAAACATTGCATTTTCTTGTAACTGACTTCGTGTGGATACCGGACGATTAGGGTCACCAATAATAGAATCTATAGGATGATCCTTTGTCCACTTGTTATCATGTTCACAAATCCGTGGATTGGAGTAAACTGTAGAAGGAGCTTCCTCTGAGGTGGACGACCCGGCTTGATTAGGGTCGGGAATTGGTTCACCAAAGAATGGAAGTTCACGCATTTGAGCGAATTCTAAATCGTGATCATCATCGTCATCCTCTTCATCATCAATAGGCATGACATGGGTAGTTGAAACGGGTGTTGGTTGAGAATTACTTGTTGATGATATATCTAGACCAATTGTAGGTGCAGACGTATCAGATTGTGCTTCGGTTGCTGGAGCGACAACTTCGGTTACCGGAGCTATTACCTCAGGTTCTGGAGCAACAATATTTGGAGGAGTAAAGAATTCATCAAAGAACGATTGAAACAACGTATCCCATTCAGTCCTAGAAGGTGGTTTAAATGATGATGAAGTAGGGTTATTTGGGACAAGACCAGAACTAATGTTACTGGGTCCCATTTCATGAAGTGCGGGTTCAGAGCTGCTTTGCTCAGAAGCCATTGCTGTCAGCTCATCAAAATCAACATTCATAGTTTCTAGGATCTTGCGAGAGTTACGGTTGTAGATTCGGTATGCCTTCTTTGCGGGGGCGTAACCAATGAAAATACCAATATCAGCCTTTGGTTGAAGTTTTCCCAAATTGTCACCATCATTATTTGGATAGCAAAGAGAACCAAATACATGAAGATATGATAAACCTGGTACTTTTCCATGGAGAAGCTCATAAGGTGTTTTACCATGGCGTTTACGAATTAGTGACCGATTTTGGGTGTACACTGCTGTAGATACTGCTTCTACCCATAAAAACAATGGAGCCTTTGCGTAAATTAACATCGTTCGAGCAGCTTCCATAAGTGTGCGATTTCGCCTTTCAACGACACCGTTTTGTTATGGAGTGCGTGCAGCGGATGTTTTATGAGATATGCCAACTTCTTTATAATAATCACGCAAAATTTGATTCACAAATTCGGTTCCATTATCTGTACGAATGCGTCGGACAGTAGTGTTGAGACGCACTTGAATCATCTTGAGAAATCCGATGATGAATTTAGGTGCCTCATTTTTTGCTTTAAGAAATTTCACCCATGTAAACCGAGAGTAATCATCGACAATGACGAGGATGTACTTTTTGCCACTAAGACTTTCAACACGCATTGGTCCACAAAGATCCATATGCAACAGATAAAGTTTCTCATGGTTGGTGTCTTCCATCTTGGGTTTGTAAGATTTCTTAGTGATTTTCCCCATTGTACACACGGAACACAAATGATCCTTATGAAATGAAAGTTTAGGAAGACCACGAACAAGTTCGTTTTTCGCCAAATGATTAATAGCGTCAAAGTTAAGATGAGATAACCGTCGATGCCATAACCATGACTTTGTCTTCGATGCTTTGGAGAGAAGACATACGGGAGAAGCGGCCATTATGTCTTGTAGAGACAAAGTATACAAATTATTCCCTCGAGTACCTTTCAATAAATCAACCCCTTCCAAATTACGTATGAAGCAGGTATGCTCTCGAAAGGCAACTTCTAGGTTTGCATCACAAAATTGTCCCACAGAAAATAAGTTGTGACCGAGACCTTCCACATAATACACTCTTGAAATAATAACATTCCCAATATGATATTCACCATAACCCATTATCTTTGCAATATGATCATTTCTAAATCGAACCGTACCAAGAAACTTGCTGACGAAATTTCTGAGCTGAGAGCGATCTCCGGTCATATGCTTGGAGCAACCAGAGTCCAAATACCAGAGAACAATTTGGACCACCTGTTTTCAATAACAACAGTAGACAATGCATTGGAAACTATTGGTTCCTGAGTGTTAGCAGATACAGATATAAGATTATCAGAATTGCTAACATGTTTGTGACCCTTAGATTTCCTGCGTTTTCTAATCTGAGTTTTAGCACTAACAGGTTTTACAGTTCCAACTTTCTTAGGTTTTGGATTATCTGCGGGCACTATAGTGGGAGTAGACCTAGTTAAAGGGCACTTGGTTCCTACAGTAGTGTCGGTGTTCCTAATTAAAGGACACGCTTGTGTTTTGGTAGCCTTGGTACTCCTAGTTAAAGGGCACGCTTTCTTCGCTTTAGTGGGAGTGATCCTAGTCAAAGGGCACGCATTTCCTACTATAGTGAAAGTTCTACCAGTGGGGCGCCACATCGAACCAACTTGGGTTAACACTTTCCCAGTCGGTTTCCATTCTAATCCATTTTTTTGGGCATACATCTCATTCACATGGTCAATAAGGCAAGAATCATGACGACTAGAAAACATACATTCATTGCAATTCCAACATTTCAAATTAGAATTCACAGTAGGCTTAGAACGCTGCACAACCGCAGAGCCTTTAGGTTTAGCTACATGATTCTTTTTATTCAAAACAGAAATAACATTCCTAGGATGGGCTTCTACTTTCTTCTTCACTTGACTACTAGATGGGGGCAAGATCCTATCATTCTTCTTGTTTCTTTTAAGCTTAGATCTTTGAGCCTTAGTAGTGGTACTTACTCCTGTAGAAGGCAACACGAGAATATTAGAAGCTGGTATTGATTCCGCCTTATCTTTAGTGACCGAAGTTTGAGATGGTTTTAGTCCTAGGGCCCCTATTTAATGGTGTGACGACAATAAGGTTCCTTTTGATTGCACTAGAGGACGGTGCTGAGACAGTGGCTGCGTTATCCACAACATTCTTACCTTTTAGAGTACGAAGTGTTTCCTTTAACTCAACCAAGGCCAGATTCTTATCACAAATTTGTTCCCTCAAATCAGATATTTCCACCGACTTTCGATTCAATTGTTCAATCAAGGATTGATTCTGTGCAGTGGTATTAGCACATGCGGACTTTACTGAATCGAAGAGTCGTGTATCTTTCTGTTTTAAGTTATCAACTTTGGACAAAATCTTGGAAACTCGATTATCTAGATCAAGTTTAAAATTCTCAGCGGCCTCAAGTATGTTCACACAATTAAGCTCCTTAGATTTCTCTATTTCTATCGGCAAAGATTTAGCAACTTTGTCACTTGGCTGACGCTGTTTTGATTGTAAATTCAATCGAAAATTCTTCAAAGTTTGCATCATCGATATTAACACCTTCGAATGACGTTTCAAAGATTTCTTGAATAAATTGTTGTTTGCATTCAAGCGAAATACAATGTGTTTGAATCTCATCAAAACGTTTTGAAAGCGAAGAATATGAATCTTGAAGCTTTAAAAATTCAGCGTCAGATTCGTGACAAGTACTATCTACCACATTATCCACAGATTCAACATTATGCACAATAGAATCATTATCAACACTTTTATTCACACAGACGGAAACTATATCATGAGACATCACTTGCTTCAGAAGCTGATCATTTTGGCGTGAAACCCGTTCTATTTCAAGTAAACTGTTTTCATAAGCATCATCCATTTCATTGAAAACACGTTTAACTTCTTCTATTTCCAAAAGCAAATCTTGATCAAGATTACTAAGACAAGATTTAACATTCTTTACAAACAGAACAATTTCATCTCGAAACGCAGCTCTAGTGTGCTCAAAGTTCCATTCACCTTCCGTTATGGCCGAAGCCGTCGTACGTTCCAAAATGACCTTGTCAAAATCGGCTAAGTGTTGGTGTACCGCATTTAAGTTAACGGACGCCTTACTTACCGGTGGAATTAACTTCGTTAAATCCGTTTTGACAAGTGTAGGAGACGTACTAGGAAGGTTTTCATTTGACAAACTTGGGGGCACAAGAATTGTTAGTTCTGCTAATTCCTTTTGTAAGCGAATGCGTGTCTTTTTTGAAAATTGATCTTTGTTATGTTGATCATAATCAATTGTGTGGAATTTTGAAAGCATTTTAGAATGAGTTTCTTCCATAAGTGACTGTGTCTCCTTAGAACTACGAACATAGGGTGCTTCTTTCGATTTGCCAATTATGGTCATATCATAAAGACCGGGAATATATTCCTGAGCTTGTTTTGCATAACCGGGATTAGGTGGTAAATCTTGAAGACGTTTAAGTTCGAGTTCTTTAAATGATTTAGTTAAAAGATGAACCTTTTCTGTGGAAGCGTATTGTTTTAAAAGCTGTTGTTCTTTGAATTTTAGAAGTTTGGTAGCATTAATTTCCGATTCAAACTTTTTAGACTCGAGAGTTTCGAAATCCATTTTAAGTTTCTGAAAATCATTGACAACCGACTCTTTTGCTTTTAATTCATTAGAAAGATTAGCTTTTAATGATTCTATTTCTTTCAAGTGTTCAATCTTTTCAAAACGAAATTGGTCAAATTTAGAACATGTTATTTTCTCTGCTTAAGGGACCATTTCAAAAGCTTTGACCTTTTCTTTATGCAACTCAAGCTCAGCAGTTAGGGTGGAATTGGTATCTACGGATTGTCTGAGGGCCATATGCATTTGTTCAATTATATGTTTAGGTACCATGACCAAATCATGTTGAGCATAAGATTCCATACCCGTCGTAGCATTTGGTTGAGGTTCACTCAAATGTGTAGGATTGGGTACCACATCATTTGAGTTACTAGTTCCCGAATGCTGTTCGAGGTTTTCATTGTCATGCCCAACTTGATGTTGGTTATCATCAATATTATTAGATGTGGTTGGTACCTCACTGACGACATCAGAACCGTAGTGAGAGAGATTAGCAATGAGAGCAGCTTGGGCAGAATGAATGTCATCACAATCCGAATCATATGCATCAAGATCATCTGCTTGATAAGCTTCATTAGAAGTAGAAACGACTGCAATGCCTTCAGTATCTGCTGCCCCTGGGTCTGCAAGAAATGCTAACTCCTCTGAATCCAAAATCTTCCCCTTAGACTAAGCATCAACCAAATACATCTTCTCATGAAACCATGCATCATCCCTCCTCCTTTTCGGCTGAGTGCATTCCCTAGCCATATGACCTTGTCCTCGGCAATTGTAGCAAGTCACAACCTTTTTCAGACCAATAGGACTTCCATTTCCACTAGCTTGAGAATTCACAGCTTGATTGTTCCCAGTCCTTGTAGGAGGTACATATGAATTTTGCCTTCCCTGAATAGGTTGCACTGTTACTTGACCATCTTGAACAGTAGCTTGTTGTCGAGGATTTGATGAGGTGCGGAGCTGATTGTTTGTTGGTGGAAATCCTCTAGTTGCAACAAGTTTTGACAAGTAGGCAGTGAGATGGTTTAGTACATCAGCTGGCGTATCATCTAGAGTAAAGACCGGTGCTTGGATAGGTGGAAGTTCATTAGAGTAGAAAGCTTGTGCTGGTTGTACTTCTATTGGAAAATATCCTTGCTGAGGAGTATAGCCCATTGGAGAAGTGTTGGCTTGTGATGGTAATGTCTGATATGGTGGTTGCTGTGGAAAAGATTGTTGATGAACACTTTGTGGATATGCTTGCTGTGGCATCATTGGTGGTTGATAAAATGGTTGATGTGGTTGCTGATAGGTGTGTGGTGGTGGCTGTTGCAAGTATGATGGTTGTTGATAAGTATAAGCCATGTTTTGTTGAGAAGCATACATTGCAAGTGGATCATGAACTTGAGGTGTAGACAACCGAGCCTCGATCACATGGCATTCGTGTTGTTGAAGAAAAGCTTGAAGTTGATCCACATTGGTGTTATGCAAGTCCTTAGCTAATTTAACATCCGTCACGTATTTTTTCCATTCTGGAGGAAGAGTGTTCAAATACTTGGTGTTCAATTGAAAGGTAAGAATTGCCATGCCATAAATATTTAGCTCATTCAACAATAGGGTAAATCTCAGATAGTAGTCATTAAGAGTCTCCCCTGGCACATAGGCAAACTTATCAAAAGTATCATAAAGCTTACACTCTCGTTCTTGTTTAGTTAACGAGGTGCCTTGCATTAGAACACGAATTCTATCCCATAACTCTTTTGCAACTTTATGTTTGCTGACGAGTTTGTAGACATCTGGAGGAAGGGCTTGGAGAATGATGTTTGTAGCATACTTATCACATTTATCTTGAATCTTCATATCTCCAGTCAATTCACCCGTTGTGCGAGGACAAGTAGTTGTACCTTCCGCCACTGTGCCATAATCTAATGGTCCATTGAGCACCGATGCCCAAATAAGATGTCCGTTCTCCTTGTTCAACATATAAAGTTCCATTCGGGAAGTCCAATCCTCGTACATAGATTTCTCCAACATTGGTGGACGATTATCCGTACCCGAGAGGATGGACTTATTCGTAAGAGATGTGTACTCCATTTCGATAAGTTAAGATTTACAAACTTGATCGGTCAATGAAAGAAAGTAAATGTGTTTGTTGTAGTGTGTTAAAATCGAGAAATAATGTTAAAATCCCCTAAATTATGTCCTCGATAAACCAAAAAATCCAAGTCAAAATTACACACGATGTTAAAAATTTTCAAAAACACGTTTTTGAAAAAATGTTGGATCGTACTCAGATCGCAGTGGTGATCGTACTCAGATCGCAGTGATGATCGCACTCAGATCGTAGTGATGATCGTAGTCAGATCGCAGTGATGATCGTACTCAGATCGTAGTTGTGATCGTACTTAGATCGGAGTGAGGATCGCACTCCCTATGATCGCACTTAGATCGGACTCCCAAATCGTACCCAACGATCGTACCCTGATCGCACTCCCTTATCGCAACAAGTGATCGTACTATGGATCGCAACGAGAGATCGTACTATGTATCGCAACGAGAGATCGTACTATGGATCACAACGAGTGATCGTACTGAACAAACTTACCTTGATCGTAGTGAGGATCGTACTGAGCAATCGGACTGATGGATCGTAGTGAGCTATCGAAGTCAAGATCGTAACTTGGATCGTACTACTGATCGCAGTTAGATCGTAACACCAGATCGTGACGATGGATCGCAAGTAGAAACCCCCAGGGTTTATGCAATCGCAACTTCAGATCGTACTGGATACCAACGTACCTTTTTTCTCGGACAGTACACGAACACAAACAATTCAAGATTCTAAGCCAAAAAAAATGAATCAAACAACCAAAATTTTTGTGTTTTTAACCCAAATAACAATACCAAATCACTATAACAAGTAATAAGATGAAGTAAATCAAGATTAACCCATAAAAACACAAAAAAAAATTTGGTTCGTGTGAAAATAGATCAAAAGTGGCGAGAGAATCAAGAACACAAACACAAGAACTAAACAATCATCCCATGGCTCTTGATACCATTTGTAGAAATGTAAATCTTTCTTATGTTTTTAGAGAGAGAAAGAGATGGTGGATTTCACACTTTTAGAGAGAACTATGTAAATTATGAAACCACACCACCCTCTTCATCTAAGGAGAGGGTTTATATACCCAAGCCCATGATATGGGCTTGGGTTTACATTAGGCCGCCGGCCCATACACTTCATGGGCTCGGTTTTGGGCTTTGTTTAATAAATGTAAATAACTAAACTACGAGCTATAACATGGAATATTGTTGGAGTGACCGATCCTTTCTAATACGTAAAACGTATTTCCAACAAGGGTCTTAGGTTTTATTCATTCAATTCATTCACAATGTAAACCTAAAGTGTGTGTTGCATTAGACGTGGGATTTAATGTATACACGTCTAGTGGTTGTTTATTATTAATATAATGAGCAACCCGATTGTTTAATTATTGTGTTATTGTGCCTAAACACCTTGTTAATGGTTGTTGTTCTAATTCCGCTTTGATTATGTTAATCATATGAGCAATAATCATTCCTAGTAGCTAAAAGATCCGTGAAACTTAGGTTTCCACAAGTGGTATCAAAGCTTGTTGAGGAACTTTGATATTTAGAACACAAAACCCTAAATCGCCCGAAACCCTAATTTTCATACATCATGTCTAACCCCGCATTGAACACTTCCTCCTCATCCTCCTCAAACCATAACCTAAGAATCCCCATGCTAGACCCTGAAAATTTTGAACTATGGAAGTTCAACTTTGAGCAGTATCTTCAAATTCATGACTACACTCTTTGGGAGATCATTGAATATGGAAACTCCTTTGACAAGGCTGCCAAGATTCAAGCTGCTATTGAGTTAAGATCTGCTGCTAGTAATGCATCTGAAGAAGATAAGAAGGAACAACCAGGTGATGGTAGAGCTGTCTCAGCTGAAGACATAGCATTAAGAAGGAATGACATGAAGTCACTGAACATCCTCAAACTCTCATTGGGGAATGAAAACCAACACCAGTATAGAGGTTTGATTCTGCAAAAGAGCTTTGGGAAGCCATTCAAGTTAACTATGGTGGCAATGATGAAACTGCTTCAGAAAAGAAGAAGCAACTCTTGCATGAGTTTGCTGTGTTCAAAGCTCTTCCCAATGAAAAGCTGAGTGGAGTGAGAAGCAGATTACTTGATATTACAAGTAAGTTGTCCTTTATGGGAACCATGTACAATGATGCTGATATCATCGCCACTTTTCTCAAAAGTCTTGGAGATGCATGGAATATTGAAGCAAGGTCCATTTTTGCTACCAACGCTCACAAAAATTCTAAGTTTGATGACGTCTACAATAAACTAAAGCTTGTAGAGAATGAGATGCACCTGAGCCAAGGAAGTACAACTACTAATGTAAACATGGCCTTCTTTTCTCATAGTGAAGGTCAATCTGCTCAAAGGGAGACATATGTACACCCCGTTACTGGATCACCTTGTGTCAACGCTGGATCAAGCTCTGTCAACGTTTTACTTTCAAACGCTGACACATACAATAACGATTCTCCAAAAATCAAGCCTGCTGGTATTGATCTTGATACAGTGTGTGCATACATTGTTTCATTGCCCAATGGTTCTGCAATTACTTATGAGGACCTTGAGCAAATCAGTGATGAAGACTTGGAAGAGATGGACATAAAGTGGAATATGGCACTTGCAAGCATTAGGGCCAATAGATGGAACAAAAGATTCAGAAGGAAAATGACCTTCAATGCTAAAGACACTGCTGGATTTGATAAATCCAAGGTTGAGTGTTACAATTGTCATAGAATGGGCCACTTTATAAGAGAATGCAGGTCTCCAAGAAGATCTGATGCTGGCAAACCTTCAAGCCAGATTGTCAAAACTGAGGAGACAAAGGCTATGGTTGCCATGCAAGAGATTGATGGCATTGGATGGGACTGGAGCTTTTTGGTCAAGGATGTGAATGAGGACAAGGCCTTGGTTGCTGAAAAAGAAGAAGAAGAGCATGTTCACTATGCTCTCATGGCACACTCTTCATCGTCATCAGATAATGAGGTATATGATGATGCATTTTGTAGTAAAGGTTGTCGTTTGAACACTGAAAACCTTAACAGTGAAAACATAAAGTTAAAATCAGACTTAGTAGCTGTAAAATGCAAGTTATCTAACTATCAACTTGCACTTATTCAAACTGAAAAGACTGTGTCTGAATATAAGAAAATGGAGGCTGACCTTAAGAACCAAATCAATGTGTTAAAACATGACCTTAATACTAGTGTAAGTGTTAGAAGCATCTTGGAGAGATCCAATGGTGATATACAAGCTAAGTTAGATGAGGCCATTAAAAACAAAGACAATGTAGGTCTTAGAATTCAGAAATTTGAGAAAGCTTCCCAAACCTTAGAAAAATGTGTTAGTGAACAAAGGGATTCTAGGGATATGACAGGAATTGGGATGAAGGATTACACTGATGTTCCACCACCTGCTGGAAACTTCTATGGTGTCCTTAGAAAGGATTTGTCTTGGACTGGTATTCTAGAACTCCAAGAAAAGGAATTCATTCCTCCACCAAGGGTTGTTGCTCCAGTAGAGGAACATAAGCTAATTGTTGTTGACATAAATTAATGGAAGAAAACCAACTCTGCTGAGTTTGTTAAATGAGGCATGCTTAGTGAAAGCCCCAATGTAACAACACCCATAAAAATAACCAATCCCACTACTGGAAAGGTTGTTGAACTTGGCTTAAACGTTGTTAGAAAACCTAGTGTTAAATATGCAGAAATGTATAGGCAAACTAGGTCTCCAAAAAGTCAAGTTAGCAACAATGGAACAGGCTTTTTCTCATCTAGACCTAGAAATATGTCTAGAAAAGCTTGTTATACGTGTGGTAGTTTTTCACATTTGGCTTATAAGTGTGTCAACGCCCGAAATACCAAAGTTGATAGAAAGTCAACCATGTTTAAACTCAAACCTGCTGTCCAACAAAGTCCACAAGTCATTAGACCTCCCATTCTTTACTAGAGAGTCTAATACTTATGGACAAAGACCTTTTCAAAAGACAAATACATGGTCTAACAGACAATGGGTTCCTGTAGCAAACCCTAGATTTGGCGCTGACAGGAGTAATTTCAGCGCTGACAAGTACAAATCAAACGCTGACAGGAATAGTTTTAATTCTGTTAGACCAAACAAGTATTTGCAACCAAAGGGAAAGGGGTCTAAAGCTTCTTCTAGCTTAACTTGGAGACCCAAACAAGACCAAAACACCAACTTGGAAGGGATGTCAATGACCTGTAATAGATTTAACTATATTTCAAAGGTCATCACAAAACCAATTGGGGTTAACTGGGCATTTCACCCCAAAAGGGATGGAATGGGGTTGTTATAAGAACCAAGTCTGTTCTTGTTGAACAACCAAATGAATCCAAGTCTGCAAAGGCTTGGGTTCCCAAAGAAAACTAATTTGTTTTATTTATGTGCAGGGCATTCAAAAGTAGGTCAATGATCATGGATATTGGGACAGTGGATACCCTAGGCACATGATAGGGAAGGAAGACTATTTGACAAACTTTACCCCCATTAGAAATGGTGACAAAGTGTATTTTGGAGGTGGATATGGCACTATCACTGGCAAAGGCACTCTTATCACCAACAACTTACGTTTTGATAACGTGTTTCTAGTAAAAGAACTTGATTACAATTTGTTTAGTGTGTCACAAGTGTGTGACAACAAGAATAAGGTTCTTTTCACTGATACTGAATGCCTGGTGTTGAGCAAAGATTTTAAGATACATGATGAGAAATTCATTGAGTATAGAACACCTAGACATAAGGACATTTATAATGTGAATCTTAATGGAATTAGGATGAATAATAATTTGTCATGTCTATATGCTAAGGCTTCAGTTGATGAAAGTAATCTTTGGCACAGAAGGTTAGGGCACATAAACTTTAAGAACATAAACAGACTTTTGAGACATGGCCTAGTTGATGGTTTGCCTGAAAAGGCTTTCCACAATGATCATTCCTGTGTTGCATGCCTCAAAGGCAAACAACACAAAGTCTCATTTAAGTCTAAACTTGTGCATTGTAGTACTCAACCTCTTAATTTGCTATATATGGATTTGTTTGGGCCAACTAACATAGAAAGTTTAAATGGAAGATCTTTTTTTTGTCATAACTGATGATTTTTCTAGGTTTACTTGGACATTCTTTTTGGCCCTAAAAAGTGAGACTTCCACTGTCTTAATTAATTTTATTACTCAAATTGAAAAGAAAATAGGGAAAGAGGTCAAGATACTTAGAAGTGACAATGGTGGTGAATTTAGAAACCAATTGTTAGATGACTTCTGTGTCAAGAAAGGGATTACTAGGCAGTTTAGTGTGGCCAGAACTCCACAAAAAATGGAGTAGCTGAGAAGAAGAATAGAACCCTTATAGAAGTTGCTAGGACAATGCTGGCTGATGCTCACTTTCCCATTGCATTTTGGGCTGAGGCTGTGAATACAACTTGTTATGTACAGAATAGAGCATTGATCAACAAGATCCACAATAAGACACCTTATGAGCTATTTTGGAATAGAAGACCCAATATTGGATTTCTTAAACCCTTTGGGTGTCATGTAGTTGTCTTAGACACCAGTGATGCCTTAGGAAAATTTAGTGCTAAAGGTGATGAAGGCTATCTTATGGGATATTCAGTGCAGAGTAAAGGATATAGGGTTTACATTAAGAAAGAAAAACGTATACTTGAAAAGGTACATGTTAGGTTTTTGGAAAGTAAACCTAGTGATCCTGAGAGTGGACCAAACTAGTTCTTTGATTTGGAACCATTGTCTAGAACCTTGAATTATATGCCTGTCACTAATCCAGACACTGTGAAAGTCAATTCACATGTTGTGGAAGAACCAGTTGTTGAACTTGCAAGTATACAGGTTGATAAAGATGTTGAATTGCAAGCAGTCAAATCAGATCCAGTACTTGAATATGTTACTATCCCTATTTGGACAGATGGGTTTGCTGCTGCAGCTGCTGGAAAGGGGAAAGAAAAAGTAGGTCCACAAGAGAAGCCTATTGATGAAAACATGCATGAATCTTCAGACGTTGACAATGGTGAACCGAACGCTACCAAAAGGAAATCTGACGCTGACAAGACAAATCCTAGCGTTGTTGACTCAAACGTTGACAGACCTATTTCAGGCGTTGATGACCCATTTGTCCATTTATTCTCTTCCAGTGTTTTTCAGCAAGGAGAACCTTCTTCTATACCCATTGAGGTTCATTCAAATGATGAAGGAAGAGAGACTGAAGATGATATTAACAACTTGGAGTCTGACATTGAAGACACCACCATCATTGAAGGAGGAATACCTACATCAACTATCAAGAATCATCCTCCTTCTCAAATTATTGGTGATGTGATGTCTCCTGTTCAAACAAGAAGATCACATCAGACTCAAAGTGGTTTTATTGCTAATATCCACAAGAAGGTTGATACCCCTCTTGTTCAGGCATGTTTGTTTGCTTATTTTCTGTCACAAGAAGAACCCAAGAACATTTTTGCTGCTCTCACAGAACCAAGTTGGGCAGAAGCAATGCAGGATGAGCTTCACCAATTTGCTATCCAAGATGTTTGGGAGTTAGTTGATTGTCCTAGAGATGTCAGACCTATTGGGACAAGATGGGTTCTTAGAAACAAAAAGGATGAAAGAGGTATTGTTGTCAGAAACAAGGCATGTTTAGTTGCTCAAGGCTATACACAAGAGGAAGGCATAGACTATGAAGAAGTATTTGCACCTGTCGCAAGAATTGAAGCAATTAGAATCTTTCTAGCCTATGCTTCCTGTTTGGGATTTAAAGTTTATCAAATGGATGTGAAGAGTGCTTTCCTGTATGGCACAATTATAGAAAAGGTATATGTAATGCAGCCTCCTGGTTTTGAAGATCCTGAACATCCAGACAAAGTGTATAGAGTGAAGAAAGCAATGTATGGACTTCATCAAGCCCCAAGAGCATGGTATGGCACATTGTCCACCTATCTGGTGGAAATGGATTCAAAAGGGGCACCATAGATCAGACTTTGTTTACCAAGAAGGTTGGTAAAGACTTTTTGCTTGTTCAGGTCTATGTGGATGATATCATCTTTGGTTCCACTAATCCAAAGATGAGTGAAGATTTTTCCAAGCTCATGACTGACAAATTCAAGATGAGTGCTATGGGAGAGATGAACTTCTTTTTAGGGTTACAAGTTCAGCAAAAAGAAGATGGTATCTTCATCTCTCAAGACAAGTATGTTGCAGAGATCTTGAAGTAGTTTGGTTTTTCTCCTACTGATAGACAGGCTAGCACACCTATGGATAGGGAACACCCTTGGGGAAAAGTAGGAGCTGGAAAAGATGTGGATGTCAGGCACTATAGATCAATGATTGGATCATTGATGTATCTCACAACTTCTAGACCTAACATTATGTTTGCTGTGTGTGCATGTGCATGCCATCAAGTGACTCCCAAACAATGTCATCTTCATGCTGTCAAGAGAATTTTTAGATATCTTAGGTGCTAACCCTCATTGGTATTATGGTATCCAAAAGATTCTCCAATGGAGCTTACTGCTTATTCAGATAGTGATTATGGAGGTGACACATTTGATAGAAAATCCACAACTGGTGGATGCCAATTTCTTGGGAGTAGGTTGATATCTTGGCAATGCAAGACACAAATAGTGGTGGCCAACTCTACAACTGAAGCAGAATATGTAGCAGCAGCTGCTTGTTGTGGACAAGTCTTATGGATTCAGAACCAGCTGTTGGATTATGGGTACAATTTTATGCATACCAAGATTTTTGTAGACAATAACAGTGCTCTTTGCATTATTAAAAATCTTGTACATCATTCTAAAACAAAACACATAGAAATTAGACATAATTTTATAAGAGATTGTTTTGAAAAAGGTTTAATACATCCAGATAAAGTGGATACAGCTGAAAATGTGGCAGATTTGTTAACTAAACCTTTTGATATTGGTAGGTTTCAGTATTTGGTAACAAGTATTAGAATGATCAATCTTTCTTAGTATGTGTTTTTGGAATTATTTGTAAAAGTATGTATAGGTTATGCATTGTTGTTGGTCTTTGTACAAAATTAGGTTTCCACTTTATTTGTCTAACGCTGTCAAAGGTTAGTTTAATGCTGTCATGTGTTAAATTGCTGTTGATAGCAACATGTTAGTTTTTGTGGTTTTCACCTAATTATGCAGGCATTATGAGCATTGTACCAATGGATACAGGGTTGCTCATGGATCCTTGGAGATTACTAGGACTGTGTTCAGGTTTATGGATGATGGTTGGAATATTCATATTCCTATCTTGACATAAATTTTTATTACATTATTTATGATTGGCAACTTATGTATCATCATTTAAGGGGGGGGGGGGTTTAGGACACCTTTAGGACTCCTTGGGTATTCATATAATACTCTCATTACAATTCTAGATTGTATCCACTGGTGAGTACGGGTTAGTTTACTAAATCGTGAGGCACTGTAGCATGCAAAGTTGATAACTTTGCACGTTGCCAAGACTTTTTGACCTAGATTTTTGGGTATGGTCGGATGGGAGACTTGGGTACTTTTATTTTTGGGTTTACCTGGGAGCTACAAAGGATTTTATGAGATAACTTTGCGGTTAAGAACTTTCGTTAGCAAGAGACACTAGAGGACGATTATGTCTATCTTGTTTTAAGCAAGTGTGCATGATTGGACAGTGCTTGCCGCCCTATAGTAATTTTCAGCTTATAGGTTATCTCCACTAGGATAAATCACTTTGTTAAGGTCCTTTTTTTACTTTACATTATTTTTATTTTTGGACGCTGACAATTTTCTATCCATCCGTCGTTAAGTCAAAATTAGACGTTGACATGGCAAATTCCAACGCTGACAAGAATATAGCCGTTAGGCGTTGATAAGTTATTTTTGACCGTTGATATGCATTGGGTCCTACCCAGTTGTTATTTTTGACGAAAATTTGGGCTGTAATTTTAGGAGTTGATAATTTTTAATTAATGCATGAGATAACTTATAACTTTTTAAAGATTTTCATGATTGTATTTTGAACATAACTGCCTTATGTTTTGACCAATCAGAGACATGCATTTCTCATATATATTTGGCTCTCTCTTTTGCAAACTTCCTAACTGCTTATTCTTGTCTAACATATTTTTATCCAAACTTCATCTTTCATAAACATAAATCACAGCTTTTTACATCAATGGCTCCAAAGTTTAAACCAAGTGATTTGGAATTAGGTTTTAGAATTCAGCACAACATGGTCGCTTACTTGGAGGCTGATGATGCTCTTTTTCCACAATACACTCAAATGGTTGCGTATTTGAATGCATCCCTACTAAGGTATGCACTTTCTCATGCTCCACCTGTGCCTGTCACTCATATTAAAGAGTTTTGGGATACTGTTAATTCCTCAATGATTAATAATGTGACTACATTGACTGCTACTGTCCATGGGGTTCCATGGGTGGTTACTGAAGATATGGTTCGCCACTTTGCATCTTGATGATGCCGATGGTATAACCACCCTTCCCACTGGTGAGCTAGAACAAGGACTCCAAGCTTTGGGTTATCCTTTGCCTGAAGAAGGCCAATAAAGTAAATATTCAAAAAAGGAATTTCCCCCAGCTTGGAAGTACTTGATACATGTCATCCTTCAATGTTTAAGTCCTAAGTGTACTGCACATAATGAAATCAACCGTTCTATTGGGAGTGCCATTGTGTGTATTGCTACTGGGCGAAAATATAACTTATCAAAAATGATTTTTGATTTCATGTGTCATAATAAGGGTAGCAAGATGACTCTTGCTTATCCAAGGTTTTTACAAATGGTTTTTGATGAACAAAGATATTGCAATAGGGCTCATAACATTTTTTATACGATCCCTATTCAAAAGAAATCTATTTTTGGAAAGATGAATTCACAAAACTCAAGAGATTTACCACTCACCCAAGCCATGCTTGCTGTTATTGCAGCAGCACAACCACAACCAGATCCTCTTCCACAACCAGATCCTATCCCTAAACTTCCTCACTCACCTGAACCTATACAACTTGACCATCCTTCACCAAACGCTGATATGCCTAATCCTAACGTTGACGCATCCAATGTTGACGTTGACAACCCTCCACCACATACCCAAACACCCCTTAACTCTTCATCATCTGAACCCCAAGACTATAGGTTGGAAAAACGCCAAAGGACTATTGAAGTGTTCTCCTCTAGTGGTCCTAGCCATGTTGTAAAGAGAACCACCACCACAAGTGTGGTTGGTGACATGGGTGAGGATAGGACTATTGGTACTAGCTTAGATGCAGGCCAAGCCAGTCCTAACATCATTAAGACCTCATTCATGCCCCATGATTCTATTATGGGAGGACAACCTCCTGTATTAGAAGAGGGCAGTATGGAACCCTTAACATTGATGGAATTGACGGTGATGTGTATGAGCTTGCAAAAGAAAAATACACATCTTGTACAGGTTGTTAATTCACAGGCCCTTGAACTCAATACTTTGAGGGAGAGGATAGTCGTTTTGGAGACTGCCAATGCCAGGAGGAGGTAGGCAAGAGTCCTTTCTTCAGGGGAGGATTCTTACAAAGGGGAGGATAAGCAAATAGAGCCCTTTATTGCTAATGAAAAGGGTTCTCATGAGAAGGGCTCCCAAGAGGGTGAAGGAGCTTCTTATATAGCCAGCTTGGATGTGGCTGAAGCTCTTACAGGTTTAAAGGAGCAAACAGGGTTTGATGCTTCGTTGGTTACTCCTACAAAGGTGTCCTTTGTTGATTTGATGAATAAGGTGACAGAGTCAGCCAACGTTGATATGAATACATCCAACGCTGACATGAGTAAAGTAAGCGTTGATGTACAGGTTTTGGGCGATGACACAGGTATTGGTGTGGTTGATGTATCCTAGTCATCAGCCATCATCAAGGATGTTGTCCCACAGGTATCTACCTCTTTACCAACTATTGATGCATTAGATAAGGGTAAAGGAATCATGGTAGAAACAGAGATTCCCAAGAATGCATCTCAAGTTCAGTATGATTCAATTTTGGCTGCAAAGATACAAGAGAGGGAATATAAGAAGTCTACTATTGAGTCACAGATTGTGACTACTTCTGAAAGTGAAGGAGAAGGTAGTAGTGATGAGGGTGGTGATAATGATGAGGGCTCGGATTCAAGTGTCATGATAATTGATGAGCCTGAACAATTGGAGTATGGAGAGGATTTGGGTCTAGAAAAGCTTAAGGAGGTAAAATTAAAGTTTGATTTGACTATTCCTACGATTTCTGAGTTTTTCTTTAGGTATGAAGGAGAAGTTTTGTGTGACCCAAAAGTCTCTATATCAGAGAAGATTTGGTGCCTTGAAGGTTTGTTGAAGGTTGATAGGTGTGTAAACACCCATCCTTTTACCACTTAATTCTGGCTAAAACAAGATCAAAACACGTATTTAATATCATTTGTTTGGAATTATGCGTGGTTTTTGTGTTTATTGTGTTTTCAGAGTCAACCGGGAGAATATTGAAGAAAACGTGGGATTGCACGGGTTTTATCGAAGAAAAAGACTCAAGACGAAGTCTATTGTCCAAGAGATTCAAAAGATTTGAAGTCATTGTGCCTATTTGAAGATTTATTGAAGAATAGAGCCAAAGATGGAAGATTCATATATGTCAAAGAACTCGAGTCTATTAAATTAAAGATTATAAGACGAGTTGGAATTATTCACCGACACTTCTCAAAATCCAAAGTCGGAAACGTTTACTTAAAGAGACAAGAAGACCAAGGAAGAAAGAAGAAAAGAAGCCCGATACTGAAGCCCATTCACAAGCCCATACAAACGCCTATATAAAGGCCTTACCTCACAAATTTTCACACACTTAGTTTTAGACTTAGTTTTCAGTTTTTCATTTCTCTAGTTTTAGAGAGAGAAAGTTCCAAACTTTCTCTCACTAAACTTTTTCTTTGTCTTTCATCTTTTAAATTTAAGCTCTCTTGTACTTTTGATTTCACTAATCTTAATCGAGTTTAGCTTTTAAGTTCTTTAAGTTTTTTCTACTTTTCTTGATTTGTCAAAATCCTTGATCCGATTGTTGAATTCCATACGGTTTGGATTATTGGATTAGCTCGTGTTAAAAGTTTAATTTTTTTTCTTGTTTCTTCTTTAGCTCTACGCAAATAAGCCATAAGCTTTCCATGCTTTTTGGCTTATTGTTTGTTAAAGTTCATTGTTTTCGGATTTCTTCAAGTTTTAATCATTCAAAAGTTTTGTTTATTAAGTTTTAAAGTTTCTTATTTTCAAAAGTTATCAAATTTAATCTTTTGAAGTGTTAAAGTTTCGGATCACTTGGCTTATTTGCTTTTGCTTATTGAGATTTTAAGTTTCCTTCAATTTCGGAACAAGATTCCTTCCATCGCAAAAAGGGGTTTTAACACATTCCGACGGATCATCATTGGTTTGGTATCGCAATAACCCAAAAAGGGGTTTTACTTTGCGATAGGGTGTAAGTCCTCCCTATTCCGATCTGGGATTGCGATCGCATATTGCGATCGCACATTCCGACGGGTTTAGGTCCCTTTTCTAGTCGAAACTCTGGCCAATTTTTGTTCTTCATATTCCGATCATCTACATTCCGATAGGACACCATTCCGACAGTTTAGTTTATTGAAGATTCCGATGGTGATTAATAGAAACATTCCGATGGGTCATTTTGATTGTATTCCGATAGTATAATCTCCATTATTCCGATAGAACAAGTTTTTAAGCATTAATTCAATTAAGTTTTCAAAGTAATTTTCTAATCTATCCTTTACGTTTTCAAGCACTAAATTTTAACTTGTCAATTTAGTTAATCTTCCAAAGTTTTAAATTACTCAACGTCATTTACATTTAATTGTTATTAGTTTAAAAATAGATAAACAAACCAACTCGTTTTTATTAACCAAGAACAAATCATTCCACTTAAGGCCGAGATCAATTCGAGAGGATACCGAGAAATCGAACTTTTTCACCCAACTAAAAAGCAAACATCAAATGGCGCCGCTCCCGGCTCTTCTCGTTAAGATCAAAAGTTTTTTGTGAGAACTTGGATTTTGGGATCCGTTCCCCGTGAACGTTACTTTTTCACAAAAAATTTCAAAAATCCTAAAAAATATAAAATTTTCAAAAATACAAAAAAAATTAAAAATTAAAAATTAAAAAACATAAAAACCAAAAATATTTTTGCTTTGTTTTTCTTTGTTCGTTCTTTTGCAGGTGTATGCGCACTCGATCCACGTCTTATCAAGAGCCCGAGCCTCTCGATCACTTAGACATGGCCGGTGTACCACCTCCAAACAATAATAACAACAACAACCCACCTTTTAACAACATGAATAATAACAACAACAATGAGCCCCTTCCGGATAATCGCCCGATGATTGAACTGCTGCAAGCTCATGTAGATGGCAACACGGATCCAATTGTTATACCACCAATTGCCGCCAACAATTTCGAGCTTAAATCAGGCTTTATCCAGATGGTCTCAGCTCAACCATTCTTGGGACGAACCATTGATGACCCACACGACCATATCAAGAGATTTCTACAACTCACCAACACGGTCAAGTTCAATGGAGTTCCACAGGAGGTTATAAGGTTACAACTTTTTCCCTTTTCTTTAGAGGGACAAGCCCGCCATTGGCTTGCTAAGGAACCGCCACAGAGTATTCTCTCGTGGACGGATTTGGAAACAAAGTTTATCAACTACTTTTTTCCACCCTCTCGTACTACCGCTTTGCGGAATGAGATCATAAATTTTGAACAAAAGTACGATGAGTCATTCAGTGAATCTTGGGATCGCTTTAAAGATCTTTTAAGAAAATGCCCACAACATGGTTTTACCAAAGTACATCAAATCAATACTTTTTACAATGGTTTAAGCATGAGTGACCAAGATTCACTGAACAGTGCCTCGGGGGGTAATTTATTGGCTAAGACTTCCAATGCTGCTTGGGACATCATTGAGAACAAGTCTCGTGTGCAAACCAAGAGTGTTAGGACCAATGTCGCTAGTGCTAGCACTAATGACAGCGACAAGCGATTAGACAAGATCACTACGCTTCTTGAATCACTTTTCACCCACACCGTCAGCAACAACAACAGCAACAACGCCAAAAACGCTCACGTGAACGCTGTCAGCCAACCTTGTGAGATATGCGGTGGTCCTCACTCTTACACAACTTGTACCGCCACCCAAGACTACCCTGCTGAGAATGTGAATGCAGCATATGGCACCTATACTCAACCTGCTTATCAAGCAAAACCTCAAGGTGACCGTAACTTGCTTAGCTACCGTTCCAACAACTATCTCTCACCACCTGGTTTTAATCCTAACAACCAAAACCAACAACAAAACCTCAACCGCCCTCCTCAACAACAACAAACTCGTACACCATACATCCCTCCTCACAAGCAGCAACAACCACCTCAACGAAACACCCAAGTTTACCAGCAACCTGCTTATCAACCACCCGCATACACTGCTCCTTCAAACCAAACCCCCGCATCACATCAAGACATTGGAACCTACATGAGGACTAACGATGTGATCGTGGATAATCTCCAACAGGAAGTGCGCAACTTGAAAGCAGACCTGATGAAACAAGGGAATGATCTGAGAGCTGATATGAAACACACTATGGATAGTCAAACGAATGACTTAAGGAACATGATGGCTAGCTTTTTCCAAGGTAATCAACCCTCTTCTTCGGGTACTCTTCCGAGTAATACCGTTGCGAATCCAAGAGGGGAGATGAAAGCAATCACCACTCGCAGTGGCAAAGGTACCAAGGAACCCGAGCTTCCTATACCTCCACCAGTGGTTGTGACTAAGGAGAACAAGTCGCCTGCGCCTATTCCTCATCCCTCTCCTTCCCCAATTCCTTCTACCCCTCCTCCACCCGTGGTTGTGAGTGATCCTATTCTCCCAAAGCCTTCCTCTTCTTCCAATATACCTTATCCATCTAGGTTGAGGAAAGAGAAGCAAACGAGTAAGGATGATATTCAGGTTTCGAACTTCCTTAAAATGTTCAAACAATTGAATTTTAACATCTCCTTCGCTGAGGCTCTCGCTCACATGCCCAAATATGCCAAAATGTTTAAAGATCTTCTGAGCGACAAGGAAAAGCTCCTAGATATTGCCAACACCCAACTTAATGAGAATTGCTCTGCAGTGCTCTTAAGGAAATTGCCAACCAAGCTTGGTGATCCGGGTCGTTTTCTTATCCCTTGTAATTTCCCGGGAGTAGAGAATTGCATGGCCCTAGCCGATCTAGGTGCCAGTATTAATCTCATGCCTCTAAGTGTTTGGAAGCAATTATCTCTCCCAGAGCTAGTCCCCACCAAAATGACTTTGGAATTGGCCAACCGTACGGTTGCTTATCCAGTGGGGATAGCCGAAGACGTCATTGTAGGAGTCGACAAATTCACCTTCCCTGCTGATTTTGTTGTCGTCGACTACGAGATGGACCCCCGTGTTCCACTCATTGTTGGTCGTCCATTCTTGAGGACCGGTCGCACTCTCATTGATGTCGAAGCCGGTGAGCTTATCATGAGAGTGGGTGACGATAAAGTAGTCTTCAACATGGGAAAGCTTTCTAAACAACCTTATTCTTACGAGAGTGTTAATTGTATTGACGTTCTTGATGAGGCTTGTGAAGAACACTTCAAAGATGCTTGTAAAAATATTCCTACCTCTCTTCCCAATGTTGAGACCGTTTCCTCTATCGACTCATCACTATCTCTATTTGGAGAAAGTGATTTCCTTTGGAAAGATTTAGAAGCCACCATGGGAGATGTGAATTTAGACAATGCTACTACCAATTGGGATGACGATCTTAGTTTTATTACAAACCTTCTCAAAGAGGACAATCCTTCCCCTCCATCTCCCACTGTCATTGCTATCGATACTCTGACTTCGCATTCGCCTCCCGTCGACAATCCTCCGGATCTAGAACTTAAGGAGTTGCCGCCCCATCTTGAGTATGTATTCCTCGAAGAAGAGAAGAAGTCGCCAGTCATCATTGCTAAGGATTTGAAGGATGAAGAGAAAGCCCGACTTGTCGCCGTATTGAAAAATCATAAGAAGGCTATTGCTTGGAAGATTTCAGATATTCGTGGAATTGATCCTCACTTCTGCACCCACAAAATTCTCATGGAGGACGACTTCAAGCCCACAATTCAAAGCCAACGAAGGGTGAATCCAAAAATTCATGAAGTCATCAAAACAGAGGTTATCAAACTTCTTGATGCGGGTATGATTTACCCTATTTCGGATTCACCATGGGTTAGTCCAATCCATTGTGTGCCCAAGAAGGGCGGAATAACCGTTGTTCCCAATGAACACAACGTGTTGATTCCCACTCGTCTCGTTACTGGGTGGAGAGTTTGTATAGACTACCGCAAACTCAATGATGCCACAAGAAAGGATCATTTCCCTCTACCTTTTATGGACCAAATGCTTGAACGTTTAGCCGGTAATGAATATTACTGCTTTCTTGATGGTTTCTCGGGTTATTTCCAAATACCCATCGATCCCCAAGATCAAGAGAAGACTACATTCACTTGTCCCTATGGCACATTTGCTTACAAAAGAATGCCTTTTGGCTTATGTAATGCGCCCGGGACTTTCCAAAGGTGCATGTTAGCGATCTTCCATGACATGGTTGAACAAACCATGGAAGTCTTCATGGATGATTTCTCGGTCTTTGGGGATTCCTTTTCTTCTTGCCTTGCCAATTTGGAACGTATGCTCAAGCGGTGCGAAGACACTCGCCTAGTTCTGAATTGGGAAAAATGCCATTTTATGGTAAAAGAAGGCATCGTGCTTGGACATAAGATCTCGAAAGCCGGTCTTGAAGTAGACCGTGCTAAAGTCGATGTTATCGCAAAGTTGCCTCCACCTTCAACCGTGAAGGGTGTGAGAAGTTTCCTGGGTCATGCGGGCTTCTACCGTCGATTCATCAAAGATTTTTCTCAAATCGCTCGCCCGATGACCCACCTCTTGGAAAAAGATACTCCTTTTATCTTTTCCAAAGAGTGCCTTGAAGCCTTCAACTCGCTTAAGGATAAGCTCACTAAGGCACCTGTCTTGGTTACCCCTAATTGGGAGCTGCCTTTCGAGATGATGTGCGATGCTAGCGATTTTGCTATTGGAGCGGTTCTTGGACAAAGAGTGAACAAACACTTCCAACCGATCCATTACGCTAGCAAGACAATGACAGGGGCACAATTGCATTATACGACAACCGAAAAAGAGCTTTTAGTTGTTGTCTATGCTTTTGAAAAATTCCGCCCCTATCTTGTCCTTTCCACCACCATCGTGTATACCGATCATTCCGCGCTGAAGTACTTGTTGACAAAGCAAGATTCCAAACCAAGACTTCTTCGCTGGGTTTTGCTGCTCCAGGAATTTAAAATCGAAATTCGCGATAAAAAAGGAGCAGAAAACCTAGCCGCGGACCATCTCAGCAGACTTGAGGATCCTTACCAGGGGGATCATCCGAACAAAGAAATCAATGATTCTTCCCCCTTGGAGACCTTAATGTCTATAAACTCGAAGCCGAATGAAACCCCGTGGTTTGCGGACTTTGCAAACTACTTAGCGGGTGGAATTCTCATGGAAGGGTTGACGTCTCAACAAAAGAAGAAGTTCTTCACCGACATTAAGACTTACTTTTGGGACGACCCTTACCTATTCAAACAATGTGCTGACCTCATTATTCGCCGATGTGTTGATGGACCGGCAGCGTCTGAAATCCTTGATGCTTGCCACAAAGGACCCACCGGTGGTCACTTTGGTCCCAACTACACCGCCAAAAAGTGTTTGATTCAGGATTTTATTGGCCCACCATCTATCGTGATGCTCACGATATGGTAAAAAAAATGTGATGCTTGCCAGAAACAGGGTAAGATCACACATAAAGACGAGATGCCTCAAAATTTCATTCAAGAGTGTGAAATCTTTGATGTTTGGGGTATCGACTTTATGGGGCCACTCCCTTCATCTAAAGGAAACAAATACATCCTTGTAGCCGTTGACTACGTTTCAAAGTGGGTTGAAGCCAAAGCTTTACCTACTAATGACGCAAGGGTGGTTTGTAACTTTTTGAAAGCTCTATTCGCTAGATTCGGTGTGCCTCGTGCCATTATTAGTGATCGTGGGACTATTTCTGCAATGACCAATTCGCAAGAGTCATGGCTAAGTACGGTATAAATCATCGTCTTTCCACAGCCTACCACCCACAAACTAATGGCCAGGCTGAAATATCCAACCGAGGACTAAAGCAAATTCTGGAAAGAACCGTGGGAGAGCATCGTGCCGCATGGGCTGATAAACTTGATGATGCTTTGTGGGCTTTCCGTACTGCTTACAAGACCCCGATCGGCTGTACGCCTTATCGTCTTGTGTACGGGAAAGCGTGCCACCTCCCCATTGAGTTGGAGCACAAGGCTTATTGGGCCTTGAAGTGGGCTAATTTTGATATCAACAAAGCCGGTGACCTACGCAAGATCCAACTCAATGAGCTGAATGAACTTCGGAATGAGGCTTATGAAAATTCTTTGATCTATAAGGAAAGAACTAAGCTCATTCACGACTCCAAGATCAAAAACCGAGAGTTCCATGTTGGAGACAAAGTCTTACTTTTTAACTCTCGGTTAAAAATCTTCTCGGGCAAACTCAAATCTCGTTGGTCCGGCCCATTCACCATTGCCCAAATTTTTCCATTTGGTACTCTCGAGCTCGCTCAACCTAATGGACCTAATTTTAAGGTGAATGGCCAACGAGTGAAGTTGTACTTTGGTGAGGACACCTCTCACGAGGTGATTCCATCCCTCACCACGTTCCCCATGAACTAGCTTTGGGTCGAGTCAGGCTCGTGACTCGGTTATCAAAAACAAGCGCTCCTCGGGAGGCAGCCCGAGTATCTATCCTTTTATGTTTTAACCTCCTAAGTGTAGGGGGACCTGTATGGGTGTTTGTCTTTGTGTGGTGATGTGATTACAGGGATAAGTGCACTCTTGGATACTTTAAAGAACCGTGCTCCCGAGTTATCCGAAATCCGGTTCTATCTCTCAACTATCGTGATTCAATTTTCTTCATACTCATATTTGAAATTGATCACTTTAGTCGTCTCTTCCTTAGCTTGAGTTAACCAACGTGCACAATGTCATAAGTGTAGGGGAGACTTTTCCCACATGCTTAAACATTGAGGACAATGTTTATCTTAAGTGTAGGGGGGACTTCTATCGAAGTTTTAAGTGGACTTTTCCATGAAAATGCCTTCATTTAACCGGAAAATCATATTTTTCAACATTTTTCAAATTTTTAATTAACTTTGGCCATTTAGTCGTAATTTTTAAACTTTTATCGTTGATTTCATATGTATATATCCCGCAATAAAGTCAAAAATATTAATAAAATGGTGTAGCGAGTTTAGAAGTCTTTGATATATTAGGCCCGTTGCGATTATTTTGACTCAACCCGAATAGACTTATCCAAGTTTATTCTAGCTAGTATCCTTAACCATATAGACCTTAATTGGTTTATTAGGCTAAGCATCCACGAGTCTCATTACTTGAGATTTTAAATTGTGGAGGACGAGAAATGATAGAGTCAATTATAAGTTGGTATTCTTGCGCAAGCTCACTTGGTGTAATTAATTGCCTATTCTCCCATCACTTGCTAATATTTATCTGCAATAAGTAAGGTCGTACGATTTGAAAAGTTACTTAGCTTCTAGCCCAAGATCGTTTAAAAGTTGCTCGGTAATGACGAGAGTTCATAGCCAAGGCATAACTTATGAAGCGGGGCGCGAAGATTGGTGAGTCCGAAAAGGCCCTAACAAGGCATGAGGATTCCATTTTATTGCTGAAGATCCAAAAGTGATGAGAAAAGCATTATTCCTAAAATCAATATGAAGGATCAAGACTCACGACGAAAAGCAATCAACTCCCATAAATATCATGGAGAAGTCTATCCGAAAAGACCCTAACAAGGTATGAGGATAAATAGATCCAAGTCCGAAAAGGAGGCGGATCGTTGTATCTCAAAATCCCAATTAGAGATTGAAGAAATAATCATGAAGTCGTGGTCAACAAAGTTGGAGTACCCCTCAAAAGTCTCCAAGAGAAGAAACTCTATTATGATGAGAAGACCATTATCTCAAGAACGTCTCTCAAGATATGAAGTATGAAGTACATGCCAAATATCGGCCCGAGAAAGGTCTCAAATCGCGAACCAAGTTATGCCAAGATATGAACTTTTTGATATCCCGAGAAGCAGTTTTAAGAGATTTTGTCCTTTAGCTAACTATTGATCAAATCATCCTACTTTGCTTTCAGCCTAAATAAACTATCGAAATAAGTCCAAAAATGCATCTTCATGATCATTCTAAGACAAAAATAAAATATAAGAGATACACCTAGGAATAAGGGAGTTTAAGCATTTAATTAAGCCATGTGTGTAAGTGTTTGAATTGCTATCTTATAATAACAATGATCTTGTTTTTAAGCTTAGTTTGGGGAACGTGAAACTTGAGGGTGATAAATCTTTGCAGCACCGAAGCCCTAATGTAAGTCCTCGATTTCTTTACAAGTTATTTCCACATAGCTATTTTCTATCCTTTAAAGTTTTAATTTCTTTTAGTACTGTAAATTTTTGTTTGGTAGTATTTGAATAAGGACAAGGTTGATTAATTATGAGAAAAGTGCAAAATTGCTTTGTCACTAAGCATTGCATGAGGGCATGGCAATGGTTAAGTGTAGGGGATTTGATAGGTGTGTAAACACCCATCCTTTTACCACTTAATTCTGGCTAAAACAAGATCAAAACACGTATTTAATATCATTTGTTTGGAATTATGCGTGGTTTTTGTGTTTATTGTGTTTTCAGAGTCAACCGGGAGAATATTGAAGAAAACGTGGGATTGCACGGGTTTTATCGAAGAAAAAGACTCAAGACGAAGTCTATTGTCCAAGAGATGCAAAAGATTTGAAGTCATTGTGCCTATTTGAAGATTTATTGAAGAATAGAGCCAAAGATGGAAGATTCATATATGTCAAAGAACTCGAGTCTATTAAATTAAAGATTATAAGACGAGTTGGAATTATTCACCGACACTTCTCAAAATCCAAAGTCGGAAACGTTTACTTAAAGAGACAAGAAGACCAAGGAAGAAAGAAGAAAAGAAGCCCGATACTGAAGCCCATTCACAAGCCCATACAAACGCCTATATAAAGGCCTTACCTCACAAATTTTCACACACTTAGTTTTAGACTTAGTTTTCAGTTTTTCATTTCTCTAGTTTTAGAGAGAGAAAGTTCCAAACTTTCTCTCACTAAACTTTTTCTTTGTCTTTCATCTTTTAAATTTAAGCTCTCTTGTACTTTTGATTTCACTAATCTTAATCGAGTTTAGCTTTTAAGTTCTTTAAGTTTTTTCTACTTTTCTTGAGTTGTCAAAATCCTTGATCCGATTGTTGAATTCCATACGGTTTGGATTATTGGATTAGCTCGTGTTAAAAGTTTAATTTTTTTTCTTGTTTCTTCTTTAGCTCTACGCAAATAAGCCATAAGCTTTCCATGCTTTTTGGCTTATTGTTTGTTAAAGTTCATTGTTTTCGGATTTCTTCAAGTTTTAATCATTCAAAAGTTTTGTTTATTAAGTTTTAAAGTTTCTTATTTTCAAAAGTTATCAAATTTAATCTTTTGAAGTGTTAAAGTTTCGGATCACTTGGCTTATTTGCTTTTGCTTATTGAGATTTTAAGTTTCCTTCAATTTCGGAACAAGATTCCTTCCATCGCAAAAAGGGGTTTTAACACATTCCGACGGATCATCATTGGTTTGGTATCGCAATAACCCAAAAAGGGGTTTTACTTTGCGATAGGGTGTAAGTCCTCCCTATTCCGATCTGGGATTGCGATCGCATATTGCGATCGCACATTCCGACGGGTTTAGGTCCCTTTTCTAGTCGAAACTCTGGCCAATTTTTGTTCTTCATATTCCGATAATCTACATTCCGATAGGACACCATTCCGACAGTTTAGTTTATTGAAGATTCCGATGGTGATTAATAGAAACATTCCGATGGGTCATTTTGATTGTATTCCGATAGTATAATCTCCATTATTCCGATAGAACAAGTTTTTAAGCATTAATTCAATTAAGTTTTCAAAGTAATTTTCTAATCTTTCCTTTACGTTTTCAAGCACTAAATTTTAACTTGTCAATTTAGTTAATCTTCCAAAGTTTTAAATTACTCAAAGTCATTTACATTTAATTGTTATTAGTTTAAAAATAGATAAACAAACCAACTCCTTTTTATTAACCAAGAACAAATCATTCCACTTAAGGCCGAGATCAATTCGAGAGGATACCGAGAAATCGAACTTTTTCACCCAACTAAAAAGCAAACATCAAAGGTACAGGATGATATTAGGATTTGGGAGAAGAATAAAGCTGTCAATATAAAAAGGGAAAACAAGACAGTCCGAAGGGAGGTTTACTATATGTGCTTAAGGAATTATGGGCTTGGTTGGACGTATAAGAAGATCAAAGCTCTCACTTTTGATCAATTGGAATTGTATGCCTATCCTATTTGGGACTCATTGTGCAAGGACAAAACTTTTGATTTGCTTTCCAAAGAGAGGCAAGAAGAAATTGAGGAAAGGATGAGACTTAAGAGGGCTGCAACTGCAGTTCCTATACCTGTGAAGAAAGGTTTGCAGGTTGTTTTTCCTAGTCTAGATCCAAATACACCTAGAGAAGCTGCTTTGAGAAAGATGATGAAGCTTACTAAGGTGGAAGCATCAGATTTGGTAGAAGTGTTACCTATGGATTTCAAGAACCCTATTATAGGCTATGATGAAGATGCTAGTGGTTTTTAGGTGGTCACCAGGGCTGGTGACAAGGTACATACTTTTGTTTCTCTCATTTCTATGTTTGCCAGTTTTGACAGAGAAGACTTGGTTGATTTATGGAGGTTGATAAAGGCCAAGTATGAGGCTGAGGAATCTACCTCAGTCAATGGAATAAAGATTTGGTCAACATTCAAAAGAATGTTTGAGCCAAATGAAGCAGATCCAGTGTGGAAGGATCTGGATGACAAAAGTGACTTGACTTGGCATATTTGCACATCAAAATTTTCAGAATATCTCTTGGTTGATACTGCATATCCCTTACCACAAGAGGGTTTGAAGTTGATGATGGCTACACCTTGGAGGTTGACTACACCAGTGATATGAATTTACTTAGATTTGTTTATTCTAAGATTAAGAAAGCAGATTAGGTTGTAAGAATCCTCCTTGTATTTTGTTTTTATTTTGAAACTTGATCCCTAGAATAGACATCAATTTTAGGGGAGGATTGTTGGGAATAAAATATAGCCAAGACATTCAGACGCTGACAAGAGGAAGTTGGACGTTGTTAGGAACAGTTCAAGTGTTGTCAGGTCAAGCGTTGACAATAAGAAGTCAAGCGCTGATAAGAAGAAGTCAAGCACTGTTGGAAGACTTAGTTTACACGGCTTATGTTTAGAGTAAAGATATGTTTCACAATATATTTTCTATGTTTATCTTTACCATAATTAGCTCATAGGTAAACTCTTGTACAAGGCTCCTTGTGCTATAAAAGGAGGCCTTTAGGTTTAGTTTTATATACGTAATTCGACTTTCATTGTACTCAAGTTTTGTTTATCAATTGAAGTGAAAGTTTGGTTTTCTATTTGTGTGTTCTTGTTATAAGTATTAATTGGTATCAGAGCCTCGTGGCTCGTGATGCTAGGACCAACAAGGTGTTCGTGTTTCGTGAAGAAAAGAAAAATCCGTCTAGGGTTTTTCTAGACGTTTTTGTGTGCGCAGCAGTATTCAGAAGGTCATAACTTTTTATTGGACCGTTGGATCGTCACAAAATTTCTTGTGTGTATTCTATACACATATATCTAAACATACACTAGAGGGATTGTCAAGTTTTATCCCCAAGAAAAAGTTATTAAGCGTTGAAGTCAGCAGTTATCATATACAGTTTTTCTGTGTACAGCCATATTCAAAACACGATTTCTCCTTCGTTAACCGTTGGATCATCGTGGTTTTTGAACAGTAGGTTCTTGACACACGTGTCTTGGATCTCACTGGAGGGATCTTTGATCTGAAATTTTATGAAGGAGTTATTGGGAATTGAAGTTGGCTGTAGTGGTGGTATTCATTTTTAGGGTTTTGTCTAAAAGCCCTAGATTCGTTGTTTGTTGCTGCTAGTGGTCATTGCATTAGCCTTGGTGAGTTTGTTCTCGAACTAACAATGAACCCTAATGTGATTGGTAATCATGGATGTTCAATACATATTTTTCGTTTTAGGGTTTTTCCTATAAAACCCTAGATCTGCCGTTAGTCTTTGGTTTCACTAACAGGCCATGTTATTTTTGTGGTGTCCTTGCTGGTTCCATCATGTAATGTTGATCATCAGGTCTGATGGGCTTTCGATTGATAAGTTTTTATCAATGTGGGCTCTAGACGTGATGTAGTGAAAACGATACAAGGTATTTGCAAAAGTAATATTGGACGTATGATGAGACTGTATTTATACATAGTCTCATCGTCCAAATCGGGCTTAAAACGCTTAAAATATCATCAAAATACCCATATATGTGCTTGTATTTGTTCATTGTGTATTTCAGGTACGGATATCGTGAATTGACCAAAAGATCAAAGGAATCAAGCAAAAACGAACACGGGAAACGAAGCCGCACAAAGAACCGGACCCGAATCATGAATTTCCTTTGAAGTCCTTGAAGTTTGAAGATTTGGCAACTTTGGTCCCTCTACTTTGGAAGACTTGTCATATTATACCCTTGTGAATACTCAAATTACACATTGGGTCCCTAATATTTCAAGAATATACACATTTGGTCCTTGAAGAATGCTTCTATTGCATAAAAAGCCCTTTAAACAAAGTTTGGATATGCATGTGCCAAAAGTGACAAGTTGCTAAAAGATTTTACAAAGGAAAATAGTTTATTAAGCTGTTTTATACAAAGTGATGAAACCTTGGAAAAGCAGGGGGGTCTTTTGCCATAAACAAAACCCAAACCCGCCAAATACCCAACCATACCCGTTTTACCCACCCATATTACCACCTTAACCCGACCAAGCCCAAAACCCAAGCCCAAGTCAAACTACCCAATCAACCCACTTATAACTTTTTAAACCTGGTATTTTATTAATTAAACCTGGCGCCAAACAAGGACTGTTCATCATCACCTCCTAATCCACCCTTAATCCTATCCCATAAACCCTAATTATAATCATCACCAAATCAAAGGGTTTTGAACCTATCTTTTCCATTTTGTTAATTGAACTTTCCCTAACCAAAACCCACCAAAAAACACACCCACCCGTGACCTATAAGTGGGGCCCCCGCCCTCCCCTGCTTCACCAAATTGGGCAACAACCGAATCTTTTGACTCAATCCACGGCTCATACGCATTCCTTGGTCCCTAAGGGTAATTTGGACGATTCAAGATCATCTTCACAGCTGGACAACATCAACATCAATCACATGGGGCACTATTGACCCAAAATTCAAACTCCACCAAGGGCACAATGGGAAATCCGTTTGCTAAGGTTCCTGTATTTTTTTTTTATTCTAGAATGATCTTTAGTTGCCTATAAAAGGAGCACCAAACATGTTGGCTGCCCTTTTTTGTTCCAGTTTTATGTACTATTTTATAAACGAATTAATGAAAATGAAAAGTTTTTGAATGTACATTCTACTGAGTTCCCAAGTTATTTAATACTTGTTTTTAGTTTAATGTTCACTTAGTTTAAAGTTTCAAAGGTTTTCAGTTTGGTTTGTTAAAAACGTGTTCTTACCATTTTTCAAAAAATCACCAAGCATAAGGTGGAAGTGAAAGTGGAAGCCCTAGGCTTGGTTTGATTTAGTTTAACCTGGTGTTGTTTATTTCAATTGGTTAAGAAAGACTTCAAGTTTTTCTGTTTAGTTAAAAAGGTTTCAAGAAAAATCCATTTTCAAGTTTTTTTTATTATTTAAGTAATAAGCCATAACTAGCTTAATCAATAAGCTAGCTTATTAGCTTATTGCTTTTGTTATCAGTCACCTCCTTTGTTTATTTTCCTTGTGCAGGTACAAGTTTCATAGCAGCATCATTCCATCAACTCCATTTAATTTTTTGATAGAAGATATTGTAGGTGTGTTTGGGACTGCTGTGGTCCCCACACCATTTCTCTACATCAGCACTTCTCTACACTCTCATAAGCCCACAAACCAGCTCACTTGTTTGAAGGCATCAACCAATTTGGTATGGCTTGAACCCAAATAAGTAGAAAGATTTGAATTTATGAGTTTTATGAGTTTTGTGTAGAATTTGTTCTTGGTTTAATTCTATGGCTTGATTCTGCGTGTGTATGCTCTATATGCATGTTTAGATAGATTTTAATCGAATTGGGTAAGATTAGATTGCTTTTAGTTTGTTAATTATTAGATTTCAGTTATAAGGGGGTGTTTGGGTTTACGGGTAAAAGTGAGATTTGGGTGACTCAACCCATTGAAAATCAGGCTAAGCACACCCCTTTAGTTAGTTTGAGTAAAAATCAGTCATTAGTTTTAAGTTTTATAGGTTTTAAAAAGAGTTTGCATGTAAAAATTTGGTTTTCATAGCTCAAAAACATTAGGGTACTTTTCTGCCAGTTTTAGGTGATTTTTGCTTTCAAGTTTTGCTAGAATGTTAGGTATTAGTGGAATATAGGATATCATTTAGTCTTCTAATCATTTGGGTAGTTTGTGTACTGGATTTGGAGCTTTAAAAGTTGACTTTGTGCATAGTAGACCAGCAAAAGTAGTCCACAGCCCCCTATTTGTATCAGCAACTGAACAGTGCCAATTTTCGTGTGATTTTTGTTTTGTGCTTGCTGTTTTTATTGTTTATATTGACTCCCCACACTTCCATGAGTGTGGGGGTGCCTTTGTTTCCAGTCAAAACCAAGTAATAAGCAATCTACACATCAATCTTCTCACAGACCCGTTTTTAATACAAGCAGTGGGAACTCCTTTCCCACTGCCTTTGTCTTTGTAGCCACCGCTACACAAAAAGACAGAAAGTGATCACATGTCACTTTCATAATCTTAAATTTTTGTCTTTTGTGACCTTATTTAGGAATTAGGACCTGATTCTTTTTGCATTATTTTTCTTATTTTCTTTTTGAATTTTCAGTATAATTTAATTTTTTGTTACTGTTCATTTGATAATTTTTAGATTAAATTGCTATTTTTATTTACTTTTAATTGTACTGTTTTTGTCTTTTAGTGGTGAAAATACATATTTTTCTGTTTTAAAATTTTTCTTAGACTTAGAATATTAATTTAAGATTTTTGGTTTTAAAATTAGTCACTGTTCACTTTTTAATTATTTTTTATAATTAAATTAGTTTAATTAGGGTTTTATTAATAAACTGTTTTGTCTTTTAGTGCAAATTTTTACATTTTTCAAACTTTTTCAATTTTCTACTGTTCATTAGGGTAATTTAGGATTTTTAAAATTGTCAAATTAATTTTGTCATTATTTTATTATTTTTTATGATTATTTTAAACTAAAAATAGTTTTTAGTGATTAAAAAATAGAAAAATAGTTTTTAAAATTTAGGAAAAATAACTTTTAGTCTTTAAATAATATAAGTTAGTTATTAGTTCAATAAATTAATATTTTGGGCATTTTGTTAATTATATTTAATTTTTGGGCTTTAATTAGCATTAAAAATTGAATATTTAATTAATAAAAGGTTTTAAAATATATTTGTTGGATTTTTATTCTTATTTATATTATTTAAGACTTAGATTAATCTTTTAATTAATTTTTAGGTTTCATTTTTTAATTTCGTCACGTTTTACGTATTTACGTTCGCGTTTTACGTCAAATCGTCGTAGTTTAAATCGTAGTGTAACTCGTCTTTACTTTTTCTCTTCTCAACCAAAAATGTCACTAATCCAAACATTGTTATTTTATATATTGGCACATTAATTCACACACCTCCTTCGAGAACGAACTTGGAATTTATTCGTCTTCGCGATTTTCATTAAATCGTGTCGATTAATACTTGCCGCGTTTATATTTGCTTTTTCCTAAAAGTAGATATATACTAAAACCTACATCAATTTTTGGCACCGCTGCCGGGGAGGTGTTTAGTGTGCCATTATTATTAGTATCGTGTTTGTGTGAGTAGTACGTTTTTGCTTTTCTATTTTTGGAAAGCGTGAATATCGTACATACTCATTTTTGTTATTTTTCATTACTATATTATATTATCCAAATAAAACGTGTTTAATTTTCCTAAATTAAACACAAATCAATCTTTACTATATTGTAGGTATATTGGTTTTCGTTTTTCTTGTGAATATATTATTACTATATTGTATTTACGTAAGAACAATAAATATACAAGTACTCCAAAAGCGTGAAAACGCAACCTTGATTCGGGATTTCATCACTCGATCATTGTATTCGAATCTAAAGCAAAAGTTTAAAGGCAAAATAGATAAATACTTTCGTGAGGCTTAATTTCAATTAACACAAACTATAAGGTGGGTATAAGGCGGTTGTATTTCACGACCTAAAGGAAAAAGGCTCTTAAGTGCTTCGTGCCGCCTCGTTTCCTCCGCTTGCTTGTGCGTGTTTTGAGAAAGAGGGCTAATCGAGGGTTTGCCGCCCAAGTATTATCTACGTATTATATATTTGCTTGTTTTCAAGATTAAACCCTCTTGAACGTTTTGGTGTTCCACCAACGTTCTAAAGTCATCGAAGGCGTTCACTCCACGTGATCGTTTTCATTCTTTGAGGCTCCTTTAATCGAGAAAGTCGATTCGAGGAGAGATTTGTAGATTTGTGTCTACGTAATACATCAAAAATCCAAAAAAATTAAAAAACCAATCAAAAACCAAAAAAAAAAAAAATTGAAAAAAATCGAAAAACCGCAAAAAGAATCTTCTTTGCTACCACCCATTCTACGCTTAGTGCATGCGCACTCGATCGAAGGATTATTCCAATTCTAACGAAGCTTCGAATCGACGCAATCGTAATCGAAGGAATCGACGACGTAGACGAGAATTAGAAACCGACGTTCCTAATATCGTTGTTGAAGAAACCGTAGAGGAGATGGCCGACAATCGTTCGATGATGGAATTGCTCCAAGCGCCCACCGAGGGTTATGGAGACGCGATCTTAATTCCCGCTATCAAAGCGGAGAATTTTGAGATTAAGAGCGGAATGCTTTCGTTGATCCAAGCTACGAAGTTTCGAGGTCGTGAAGCCGATAATCCTCACGACCATATTCGGAATTTTGATCGTCTTTTGGCCACGAGCAAGTTTAAGAACGTCGACACTGATGTCGTCAAGCTTATGCTTTTTCCGTACTCGCTCGATGGTGCCGCCAAGGATTGGTACGAGAAAGAGCCACCTAATTCCATTGTTACGTGGAAGGATCTCGTTTCCAAGTTCGTTAATTATTTTTTCCCACCGTCTAAGACAACGTTTTTCAAAAACGAGATTACGAAATTTGAGCAAAAACCGAATGAATCTTTTAGAGACGCGTGGGATCGTTTTAAGGAATTGCTTAGGCAATGTCCTCACCATGGTTTTTCCGAGTTGCACCAAATCGATACGTTTTACAACGGTCTTAATTTTCACGAACAAGACTCGTTGAATTCCGCCGCCGGTGGCAACCTTTTGTGTAAGACTCCGAGAGAAGCTTTGATAATTATCGAAAACCGATCCAAGGTTTACCAACTCCGCAACGCACCGAGTGTTGCCAATGTCGCCAATGTTAGTAGTTCTAATCGCGACATTGAGAGAGTTGATGCGAAAGTCGACAAGCTTACGAATGTGTTCACGTCTTATCTCATTGAGATGCAAAAGAAAGACGCTCCCGCTACGGTGAAAGCGGTTGAGGTTTCGTGTACGTTTTGTGGTGGACCTCATAATTATTACGAGTGTGCGGCTACGGATGGCCAAACGTCAAATGTGAGTGCGTTAAACAACAATTTTTCTAATCAAAATAACGCCGGTCCATCACAACAAGGAAATTATAACCAAGGCAACAATTTTCAAAATCGAAACAATTTTCAAGGAAATAATCAACAAGGAAATTTTTCGAATCAAATCAAGGAGGATATAATCAAGGTCGTAATATAACTTGGCAAAATCGAGATAACAATCAAGGAAATAATTTTTCAAGTGGGAATCAAAACAATTTTCAAAGAAGTAATCAAAACCAAGGGAACTTTAATTCTAATCAAAATAGTTCGTCAAACGATTTTCAAAATTACATGAAAACGAATGAGGCTAATATGAGACGATTAGAGGGAGAAATTGGTACTTTGAAAAATGACTTTTCTAATACTTTGAAATTGCAAAACACGAAGATTGAGCAAGGGCAAATTGATATTAAAAAGATGTTTTCGGCCATTATGAACAAAGCCTCGGGTTCGTCATCGAGTTCGTTACCTAGTGACACCGTTGCTAATCCGAAAGAACAATGTAAAGCCGCCTCGTCTCGTGAGAAAGGTCGTGTGATTACCCCTAACCTTGAAGGATTCCGTGTTGTTTATCCCTCTCAACCCTCGACGTCTTCTTGTTCTAAAGTCGATGGGGTGAACGTGGCGACCAAGGAAAAGAGTGCACACCCTCGTGTACCTCAAATTTCATCCACGGTTCAAAAAGAGAGCTTTGTCGACCTTACCAAAGTAACCCTTGAAGAAACTTGTGCATCAATCCTTCTTAAAAAACCCAAAAGGCGTATGCCGAGAAAGGAAAAGGATCCGGGCCAATTTCTACTACCTTGTGATTTTTCCGAGATTGAGGGATGTTTAGCCCTAGCCGATTTAGGTGCTAGCATCAATCTTATGCCTCATTCTCTTTGGAAATTGATGAGATTGCCTTCGCTTACCCCCACAAACATGACAATCGAGCTTGCAAATTGAACACCTTTAATACCAATTGGAATAGCCGAGGATGTCTATGTTAGGATTGGAAAGTTTGTTTTTCCCGCGGATTTCATTATATCCGATTACGAGTGTGACCCTAAATGTCCCATTATTTTAGGCCGACCATTCTTATCGACGGCTAGAACCGTAATCGACGTTCACGAGGGGAGACTTACTATGAGATATGGGGATGATAAAATAGACTTTTTTGCTAGAAAATCCCAAGGGTTTTATGAGAATGAAAAAACCGAGGTTTCAAAACCTAATGATTCAAATTCTAATGATTTCAAAATGTTTACTTTAGCGGAAAGAATGAAGCTTGATGCATGTTTTGAAAGAATTAAGATAAACGGTTTTAAGGATGATGATTTTAATGATAAAGAATACGTGTACCTAATTCAAAAGGGTATGTGTAGATACATGGATGAAAACTCACTTTGGGATGTTTTTAGCGAAACAAGTGAACCACCAATTCCGAAGGGCGACGTTAATGCCATCACGACAATGACCAAAATGGATTCGTCTTCACCACCTTCGAAGGACCATGACTTTGAGGCTTCAACTTCTAACTCCATCGAAGTGCCTCCTTTGCCTAGCCCAACACCCGTTGAGGCTAAAGGGTTTATCGACATCGATCCTCTTGTCTTAGAAAAGTCACCTAAGCATAGCCCTAGTGCTTGTAAGTCCATGGTTGTGAGTGCTCACATCGACTCTTTCTTTGACGATGACGATGGCGATTTTGCCGAGCTTGTCACGTACTTCGAAATCCACATGCTATTTTTGATTCTCCTAAGAAGAAACATGTGAAGTACGATGATTATGAGTTTGATCCCGAGATTGAGGAAATCATTGAACGAGAGCTAGCTCTTATGTCTTCACTTCCACCTACGAGTGAAGTCGATCTTTCCAAAATCGAGGATGAACTTAATGAGTTGGAACGTCTTATTTTCGATGACGAACCAACTCATGTGACCACAAATCCCATTCTCGAGGAGTTACCTAATCAACACTCCTCATTTGAGAATGACGTTTACCACATTCGTGAGGATCTAACTTATCAACGATCCCCACAAAAGAATGATGGTTTCGTGCTTGATCGTGATCTTTTCGAGAGAGTTTCTAAGATACTCAAGGAGGGGAATGACAAGCCTTGGTTTGACAAGCCTATCTTTGATGAAGAAATCGATGAGATCGACGTTCATGAGGATGACGAGTATGTAGACCCCGAGGGGGCGGTGTTCTTTATTGACAAACGTTTTGAGAACTTATATAATCCGCCACCCCCTCCCACCAATGACTTAAATGTGAGGATTTTTAGCGCGACTAATTTTCAATTTGACACGCCAAATATTTTCGACATTATCCAATCGGGTTTTCATAAAGAGTTTAAAAACGATGAAAAAGGAAAGGATTTTAAAAATGTTTTAAATGATTTTTCTACATGTTTAACTCCGTCATCACATCGTTTTATGAGTGCCACCACCTCGTCTACTCCTTTTGACGATGGTTGGTGTGGTCTTAGTATGGGGGAAGCCCCAAATGTTCCCTCCCACTTTACCACCGAGGACGAGATTTACGATCCTGGAATTTCTTGTAAAGGGAAATCTCGGTCTTCCACCGATGCAATAAATGGAAATCGTATCTATTTGCTTGGTGTGAGTCTACCTCGAGTAGCTCATATGTTTGACTTACCCATTGCCCCACCTTTCTACTTCTCATCTCTTTTCTTCTACCCCTTTGGGGTTTCGGCTTCGGTTGAAGTAGCGTTGTTTCGTCTTTCATCCGAAAACGAGGACGCTATCTTTGACCCCGGTATACGTTTATCGGGTTTTTAAAGTACTCCACGTACTTTTGGGCATTGTTTGTCATGTAAGCCCCACCAAAAATGACCTTACCATGATTATCCCTAAATGATCACATTTATGGGGATCCGAGTCGAGCTTTTGACTCGGTTAACAAAAACAAGGTGCCTCGTGGGGGATTCTCATGCTTATCCTTGTAAATATTATCGCTTTCTTAGTTTAACGTAACGAGGGGACTTGTGCTCTTCCTACCTTTGTTTCGTGGTTGTTTGTGATTGTGATTCATTAGGTTCATCGTCATCATTGAAGCCTCTCGTGTTCGTTTTACGTAGCACTCGAGCTTCGATCGTTGCCTTTGGAGATTCCGATATCCGATGATATCCTTTTATGTTCTAACGTTTATCTTATTAGCATAATTCATAAACGGCTTTTAGGTTATTCGTTTTACCCTTTCCATGCTCGAGATTAAGCATTCGACTTCGTCTCTAGTATGGGGGTGTTTACACCCCTAGACTCGAAACATTGAGGACAATGTTTAGTTTTAGTATGGGGGGTGAGTAGATACTTCACCTTGCTTACGTCACCACGCAATCCAATATTCATCTTTTTGCTATCGTTTTGTTGCAAAATAAGGCTAAAAATGGCCAAATTTTAAAATTTTTCTTGTTTTTCATAAGTGTTTAAGACACGAATGTAGGTTTTCCGATGGTGAGAACGAGAGTAATTTTTGACTCGACCGTGCGTGTTGAGCACTTAGCTTCGATTCCTTAACTTTTTAGGCTAAGTCTCTTAAATGAGGACGAGAAATGATAGAGTTATTTATAAGTCTCGTAATCGTCACGATCTTATGTGTAGTAATTATTAGCTTATTCTCCCAACGCTTTTGCATAATAAATTGTTAATAAATATTGATTTGGCGGTTTAGTCACTATTGTTGGGTTTCTAATTTGTTTTGGTAGCTTCCATGTAATTAAATTGGGAAAACACTAAGGTATCGCCAGCATCACGGTTTTGAAGTATTGGCACCCGAATAATCGAAAGCTTCGCCTAATAATAAGATTTCAAGTGCTCACCTAAATTAAGCAAAAATTTGAAGCTCACAAGGCCGAAAAATCTATGCCCAAATTGAAAGTGAATCAAGCCTTAATCTTCGAAGCTTTAAAGATCCAAAATTCGCTTTAAGCGTGAGGATATACGTCTTTGGCTAATAAAACCACCGATGAGGCGGATAATAAAAGGCAAGGCAAGACCGAAGTCATAATAAAAGCTTCATGGCGAAGTTGAATAAAAGATGGAGGTAAACCAAAGATAATAAGGCCCTTCCGTTAGGGGGCGTATAAAAGTCTTGGTAATAAGTCTCATGTTCAAAACCGTTATAAAACCGTGTTTATCGATCCTTCTTGTTGACTTAATTTTTTGACATCGTTGTCTATTGGGATGAATTATTAATTTAATGATTTTGGTTACACCGTTAGGTTTCTATTTTTAGACTTAATCTCTATTCACGCATAAGTCGATGATGTATCCTCGTGATCATTAAGACAAAAATAAAATATAAGAGATACCAAGTAGGAATAAGGGAGTTTAGGTTCATAATTAACACTCATGAGAAGTGATCGTGTTGCTAACTTATAATAACAATGATCTCGTTACACGCTTAGCATGGAATTGGGTGAAAATCGAGGACGATGAAATTATTTCTAACGAAGCATTCACGTGTTCTTGTTCTATGATCCTAAAAGTCACTTAATCGTGATGAAAACAATACATTATGTCTAAAACACGTGTAGTAGTTTATTTAATTTTAGGTCTTGAATAAATGTCATCATAAAATGAATTTTGGAAGTGCTATGATACTTAATTCTAGCATTGCGTGAGGACACGGCAATGGTTTAGTATGGGGGAGTGATGAGACTGTATTTATACATAGTCTCATCGTCCAAATCGGGCTTAAAACGCTTAAAATATCATCAAAATACCCATATATGTGCTTGTATTTGTTCATTGTGTATTTCAGGTACGGATATCGTGAATTCACCAAAAGATCAAAGGAATCAAGCAAAAACGAACACGGGAAACGAAGCCGCACAAAGAACCGGACCCGAATCATGAATTTCCTTTGAAGTCCTTGAAGTTTGAAGATTTGGCAACTTTGGTCCCTCTACTTTGGAAGACTTGTCATATTATACCCTTGTGAATACTCAAATTACCCATTGGGTCCCTAATATTTCAAGAATATACACATTTGGTCCTTGAAGAATGCTTCTATTGCATAAAAAGCCCTTTAAACAAAGTTTGGATATGCATGTGCCAAAAGTGACAAGTTGCTAAAAGATTTTACAAAGGAAAATAGTTTATTAAGCTGTTTTATACAAAGTGATGAAACCTTGGAAAAGCAGGGGGGTCTTTTGCCATAAACAAAACCCAAACCCGCCAAATACCCAACCATACCCGTTTTACCCACCCATATTACCACCTTAACCCGACCAAGCCCAAAACCCAAGCCCAAGTCAAACTACCCAGTCATCCCACTTATAACTTTTTAAACCTGGTATTTTATTAATTAAACCTGGCGCCAAACAAGGACTGTTCATCATCACCTCCTAATCCACCCTTAATCCTATCCCATAAACCCTAATTATAATCATCACCAAATCAAAGGGTTTTGAACCTATCTTTTCCAGTTTGTTAATTGAACCTTCCCTAACCAAAACCCACCAAAAAACACACCCACCCGTGACCTCTAAGTGGGGCCCCCGTCCTCCCCTGCTTCACCAAATTGGGCAACAACCGAATCTTTTGACTCAATCCACGGCTCATACGCATTCCTTGGTCCCTAAGGGTAATTTGGACGATTCAAGATCATCTTCACAGCTGGACAACATCAACATCAATCACATGGGGCACTATTGACCCAAAATTCAAACTCCACCAAGGGCACAATGGGAAATCCGTTTGCTAAGGTTCCTGTATTTTTTTTATATTCTAGAATGATCTTTAGTTGCCTATAAAAGAAGCACCAAACATGTTGGCTGCCCTTTTTTGTTCCAGTTTTATGTACTATTTTTTAAACGAATTAATGAAAATGAAAAGTTTTTGAATGTACATTCTACTGAGTTCCCAAGTTATTTAATACTTGTTTTTAGTTTAATGTTCACTTAGTTTAAAGTTTCAAAGGTTTTCAGTTTGGTTTGTTAAAAACGTGTTCTTACCATTTTTCAGAAAATCACCAAGCATAAGGTGGAAGTGAAAGTGGAAGCCCTAGGCTTGGTTTGATTTAGTTTAACCTGGTGTTGTTTATTTCAATTGGTTAAGAAAGACTTCAAGTTTTTCTGTTTAGTTAAAAAGGTTTCAAGAAAAATCCATTTTCAAGTTTTTTTTTTATTATTTAAGTAATAAGCCATAACTAGCTTAATCAATAAGCTAGCTTATTAGCTTATTGCTTTTGTTATCAGTCACCTCCTTTGTTTATTTTCCTTGTGCAGGTACAAGTTTCATAGCAGCATCATTCCATCAACTCCATTTAATTTTTTGATAGAAGATATTGTAGGTGTGTTTGGGACTGCTGTGGTCCCCACACCATTTCTCTACATCAGCACTTCTCTACACTCTCATAAGCCCACAAACCAGCTCACTTGTTTGAAGGCATCAGCCAATTTGGTATGGCTTAAACCCAAATAAGTAGAAAGATTTGAATTTATGAGTTTTATGAGTTTTGTGTAGAATTTGTTCTTGGTTTAATTCTATGGCTTGATTCTGCGTGTGTATGCTCTATATGCATGTTTAGATAGATTTTAATCGAATTGGGTAAGATTAGATTGCTTTTAGTTTGTTAATTATTAGATTTCAGTTATAAGGGGGTGTTTGGGTTTACGGGTAAAAGTGAGATTTGGGTGACTCAACCCATTGAAAATCAGGCTAAGCACACCCCTTTAGTTAGTTTGAGTAAAAATCAGTCATTGGTTTTAAGTTTTATAGGTTTTAAAAAGAGTTTGCATGTAAAAATTTGGTTTTCATAGCTCAAAAACATTAGGGTACTTTTCTGCCAGTTTTAGGTGATTTTTGCTTTCAAGTTTTGCTAGAATGTTAGGTATTAGTGGAATATAGGATATCATTTAGTCTTCTAATCATTTGGGTAGTTTGTGTACTGGATTTGGAGCTTTAAAAGTTGACTTTGTGCATAGTAGACCAGCAAAAGTAGTCCACAGCCCCCTATTTGTATCAGCAACTGAACAGTGCCCATTTTCGTGTGATTTTTGTTTTGTGCTTGCTGTTTTTATTGTTTATATTGACTTCCCACACTTCCATGAGTGTGGGGGTGCCTTTGTTTCCAGTCAAAACCAAGTAATAAGCAATCTACACATCAATCTTCTCACAGACCCGTTTTTAATACAAGCAGTGGGAACTCCTTTCCCACTGCCTTTGTCTTTGTAGCCACTGCTACACAAAAAGACAGAAAGTGATCACATGTCACTTTCATAATCTTAAATTTTTGTCTTTTGTGACCTTATTTAGGAATTAGGACCTGATTCTTTTTGCATTATTTTTCTTATTTTCTTTTTGAATTTTCAGTATAATTTAATTTTTTGTTACTGTTCATTTGATAATTTTTAGATTAAATTGCTATTTTTATTTACTTTTAATTGTACTGTTTTTGTCTTTTAGTGGTGAAAATACATATTTTTCTGTTTTAAAATTTTTCTTAGACTTAGAATATTAATTTAAGATTTTTGGTTTAAAAATTAGTCACTGTTCACTTTTTAATTATTTTTTATAATTAAATTAGTTTAATTAGGGTTTTATTAATAAACTGTTTTGTCTTTTAGTGCAAATTTTTACATTTTTCAAAATTTTTCAATTTTCTACTGTTCATTAGGGTAATTTAGGATTTTTAAAATTGTCAAATTAATTTTGTCATTATTTTATAATTTTTTATGATTATTTTAAACTAAAAATAGTTTTTAGTGATTAAAAAATAGAAAAATAGTTTTTAAAATTTAGGAAAAATAATTTTTAGTCTTTAAATAATATAAGTTAGTTATTAGTTCAATAAATTAATATTTTGGGCATTTTGTTAATTATATTTAATTTTTGGGCTTTAATTAGCATTAAAAATTGAATATTTAATTAATAAAAGGTTTTAAAATATATTTGTTGGATTTTTATTCTTATTTATATTATTTAAGACTTAGATTAATCTTTTAATTAATTTTTAGGTTTCATTTTTTAATTTCGTCACGTTTTACGTATTTACGTTCGCGTTTTACGTCAAATCGTCGTAGTTTAAATCGTAGTGTAACTCGTCTTTACTTTTTCTCTTCTCAACCAAAAACGTCACTAATCCAAACATTGTTATTTTATATATTGGCACATTAATTCACACACCTCCTTCGAGAACGAACTTGGAATTTATTCGTCTTCGCGATTTTCATTAAATCGTGTCGATTAATACTTGCCGCGTTTATATTTGCTTTTTCCTAAAAGTAGATATATACTAAAACCTACATCAACGTACATCTATTGCTTTAATGGTATCACATGACGTGATGTAAGTTGATCATGAGGATTATACACAAGGTTGTTGGTCCCACTTTATTCAAGTACAAAAATGTAACATGAAGACAAATAGCCAGAAGTTGTGTTTGTTATGTGGGGTTCACACATGGGATGCAAAAAGCAATTTACAAATTGCATATTTGAAGTCTTCACGTGAAGTATTAAATGGATTAATGATTTTAACGCGAGTTAGCAACAATTTGTGAAGTAATTTATTTCAAGTTTCGTCATGAAGAGGTGTTGACTTAAGGGGAAGAATTCTTATGGTAAGTTTGATGTTCGAAGAAGATTTTCGCGAGTTTGTGTTCTATCATATCTTTAAAAATGGTGCCTAGTCAGCATTATTTTTGAAGATAACTTGTTCATGCTTATACGATTGGTGACAACGGACTTGATAAAAAGATAGCAAAGGTATGGGATTTTTCTTAAGACGCTCTATGATCATATTTGCTAGAGAACTCTTTTGTCAAGAGACTACTCATTATAGCCGTGAGTTTTTAAGTCTGCTCATTATAGCCGTGAGTTTCGGAGTCGCATGGATAATACAAGACATGGAACACAGGTTTGGGTTATTCTACTTCTACACCAAGAATATTATATTTATTTTTCTTCAAGATCATTACATAGAGCCTACGTTTGGAGAATCTTCAAGATTGTGTACATTGTTTACTTCCCTGTTGATGTGACAAAAAGGGGAAGATATACATGCTACACTTGAGGGGAAGCAATTTGAAGATGATGTACCACTTGCAAGAGATACACAAAGAGTTTTGCCGACATCAACTAGGGGAAGATTGTTGGTCAAAAAGTTGATGTGACAGAAACTCAAAAACGAAGAAAACATGAAGACATTTGTTCAAGCATTGACAAGAGTAAATTAGGCGTTGACAAGAGTAAATTAGGCGTTGATAGAAGTCAACAGAAGTCAAACGCTGATGGATGTCTATAGATTGATGGAGAATTCTATTTAGGGAATATATTGAGTATATTATTTATGATATATTCAATATATAGTTTATCTAAATAGAATACTTAGATGTTTATTTGATTTGATCTCTTGTAGATTCTGTTCCTTACTCTATAAAAGGAACAAGGGTCTTAGGTTTTATTCATTCAATTCATTCACAATGTAAACCTAAAGTGTGTGTTGCACTAGACATGGGATTTAATGTATACACGTCTAGTGGTTGTTTATTATTAATATAATGAGCACCCGATTGTTTAATTCTTGTGTTATTGTGCCTAAACACCTTGTTAATGGTTGTTGTTCTAATTCCGCTTTGATTATGTTAATCATATGAGCAATGATCATTCCTAGTAGCTAAAAGATCCGTGAAACTTAGGTTTCCACGTATTTTCATCTACGGTTATTGTATCTACCCACGTCGGATCACTTGATTCTGGAATGTCATGAACTGGCTCAAATTCTGGAATATCCATTACTTGTTCAGATTCTGGAACTGATTGAGTTTCTGGAATATCCTATACTGATGCAGATTCTGAAACGTCAGGTATTGGTTGATCAGGTTCCAGGATGGGTTGTTCTGGTGCTTGTGTTGTAGATGTAGTAGATGGGGCATATAGAACTAGAGCTAGTAAGATTTTTGTAGTAGCATTGATATCATTAAGTCGTTTGGTGCATTTTTCTTGTTGAGGTGTCTCGGCTACAGGAGTGGTTTGATCTTTGGTAGTATCCTCCTTTTGACTCTTGTCCCCTTTTTCTGTATTTTGATCATCATCATTATCATCCGACTTCTCTTTGTTCGTGTTATCATCATCCGCGTCCTCATCTTCATCCTTTTTCTCTTCCTCATCATCCTCTGGCTCATCTTCATCATCGACACGTTCATCCATACTTTCATCATCATCGTTGGGCTTTTCAGCATCGTCATCACCGTCATCGTCATCGTCATCATCATTTCCGGTATCATCATCGTCATCTTCACCGTCTTCTTCGTCGTCCCCATTATCATCTTCATCGTCTTCATTTTGTTGTAGACTACTGTATGGGACGACAGTGCCATGCTTTTCAAATATATCGGTGTCTTCATCCATAGCCGTCTTGAGAGCCTTGTGGAGTGCTATTTGAGCTAGCGTTTGGTTGTGGGACCCGATTTGAATCATGCAAGCATGCAAAAGCTTCTTTAACTCGTAGTCTGTGAGCCATTGAGCAATTAGATAGTCTGACTGCTGAGTATCTAAAGACGTGATCATCAATTTGCTTGCAACAATCTTGTTCATCTCGTCTCGCAGAGCAGGGAGTGCTGTGTCAAGAGATCCTTGAACCTTTGCATCAATGGATTCAATAAGTGTTTCGTTTTCTTTGGCAATAATCTCTTTCTCTTCTATGTACTTCCTTTTCAGTTCTTGAAGACGATCGATCTTTTCTTGCTTTTTGGTTGCTTCAGCCTCTTGATTTGCTTTTGACGACTCTTTACTTTGTTGTTGACTAGCTAATTCTTCTCCGAGGCAAGCGAGTTCCTTTTCATAAGCTTTCTTTGATGACCCTAACTCCTTTGTGACTTGAGTAGTCTTGTCCTCTTGATCTTTCAATCTTTCTTCTATTCTCTTCATGAAAGTTGTATCGACAGGTGGAGGTGACGGCAAGGATGCAGGTTGAATGGTTGATAGTGAGGGGGTAACATGAGTTGTGACAATGGTACTGATTACCAATGTTGTGGATAAAGTTACAGGAACATTGACCATGGTTGGTTTCGATGACGGATCGTTGTTAGAGACTTTAGTTTCTGGACCAGTTAGGTTTAAGTATGTACCTATTGGATCCAACACATAAGTAGATTTGGTCACACTCGATTCCTTGTTGATGTTAGCGATCTCTGTCTCTGGTTGAACATCATCGAAAATCGTGTCTTGATGTTCGTGTTGCTGAGTATCATCTTCATCATGAACAGGCTCGTCCATGTAAGAATCAGGTTTTCCAAAGTCAGCAATGTCAAACACTTCGATTTCCTTTGATCTATGTCCTGATCCACTACCTCCTGTCTCTTGTCTACTTCGCTGGAAGACATACTTCAATTGCTTCAGTTGTTGTTTTTTAGAAAAAGGCGGTTGTTGTTCTTCTATATCTTCATCCATGAGAAGTGACTTCTTTCCCTTAGACCTTTTCTCCCATAAGGTAAGGTTCTTGTTCTTTTACCTTTGTCTTGTGTTGGTGTATCAGCTTCTGAGGATTCAGGTTCCTTTCTTTTGGTTTTGGTTTTGGTGCATTGAACTCTCCAGCAGATACTTTCTTTGTGTGTTTTGCATTTTCTTGTAGATGTGTCTTGTATGCAGCACTCTTTTTGATTTTATCGTTCAGCAAATTATCTGGAACTAAAGCTGGAATCCCATGATATAGACTCTTGGCTCCTTCTTGTTTCATGTTTACCAAAAGAAAGTCATCATCTTCTGAATTGTCGAAGAATCTGCCACGTCGATCGATAGCTTCATCGGCTTTCATGAAGTAATTGATGATGAGCTTTGTGAAGCGTGGAAACTGAAGGTGTTCAGATTTCTTCTTGGCGTTTCTGAAATCTTGATAATGAAATTCTTCCCACATTAGAGAGTCATAGTCTAAGTTGAGGCCCTTGTAGATTCCATAAAATATTCGAGCCTGAGAAAGTCTCAAAGAATCTACACCTCTGGATTTTCCAATCAAATACCGTATAAGTATGCTAAAGATTGCCTCCCATGGTTTTCCGAACCTAGAAGTGTTAAACTTAGACAAATTTGGCAATTCTTCATCATAGCCGAGAGACTGAATCAACTACATAATTTCTTCTTTGTCTGGATCAGGAGCATACTTTTTCCCTTTCGTTAAAGGAGTGAATCCAAAGATTTGCCGAAATTGGACAAGAGAAAATTCCTTTTTCTGTCGATTGATTTTGAGTGAAAACTTTGTGTTTGTCATGGCTTTGATGGTTGTCCAGAACTCATACATGTGATTTCTGGAACCGATGCTGAGATCCTCAGTGCATTTTTGATCGGTGAGAGATCAAGTATTTCGATAGCTATCCTGAATGCTTCTTGTAATGGGAAGTGGCCTTCTTTCAATCGTTGATTGTTGGGAGTGATTTTAAGACGTTTGTCTTTTGGGACGAGTGCTAGGTCGAGTTCACTTTGTTGAGATTGAGTGCGAGACATGATTGCTGCTTAAGATAAAACATACACGTTGACACACAAAAATATATCATGAGATATAAACCTTAAAGCATCATATTGCAACACTTAGAATATATCATAGGGCAAATTAAATCAACTAGCACTTAACATCCCATAAAGTCTAACATGCAAAACAATCATATCCTTAAAATTTAAAATTCGGAATACCTTATGGTCAACAAATGTCGGAATCCACAACATATCAAAACTGGAAACAAAAATTTTTACAATTCGGGATCCAACAACCTTTATAAAGTCAGAATCCACAACCTTAATAAAGTTAGGATCCACAACCTTAATAAATTCGGAATCCACAACCTTTATAAAGTCGGGGTCCACACCTGTTTAGATGTCAAAATCTATTTCGGAATATATACCACATTACAATAGTCGGAATATATGATACAAAAGTCGGAATCTAAATGTTGTAAAATTCGGAATCCATAATCATAAGTCGGAATCATCACTCATGCACTAAAGTCGGAATCCTTATCGTTTAAAAAACACAATTCGGAATTCATAATCATGCACTAAAGTCGGAATAATCATTTAATGCACAAAAGTCGGAATATGCATTCATGAACTCAAGTCGGAATAATCACTATGTATAGAAGTCGGAATCATCACTTATGCACTAAAGTCGGAATCCTTATCATTTAAAAAACACAAGTCGGAATCATCACGCATTCATTAACTCAAGTCGGAATACTCACTCGTGCTCAAAAGTTGGAATAATTACCCTGTCTAGATGTCAGAATACGCAAACTATACAGATTCATGTACTCTGTTCTTATTAAACGCAACATTTTTCTGATCTTAACTCGAATTCTATGGTATTTTTTAGACAAACTAATCATAACCCAATGCTCTAAATCCTATTCCAAGAAAAACCCACCCATCAATTTGATTTTTCACTCAACAAATCTCATAAACCATAAAATTAATAAATTGGGGATTTTGACTAGGAATTAAACATGTCTGGGAGTGATAGAATGATATATGCAAAAGAAAAATGTACCTTGGACGAGTTTTAATACAATAAAAATGATCAAAAAAGCAAAGATGCGAGGTTGAAAATGGCTATGGCGGCAAGAATGGTGGTGTTTATGTTTGTGTAGAGACGAAAAAGAAAGAGGGGCGGGGGTATGTGTTTTGACTTAGGTCAAAGCATGTTCCATATATTTGCAACTTAATCCCCCAAATTGATTTCCTTGTACATTTTTAGTGAATCAGTGTTAAATTTAACGTCCGTTAACATATTGTAACATCCGTTAACACTTAACCGTCCAATTAACTATTTCCCACACACAAACATTTAACACACTTAATCGAATCTGCCTAAAAGCTAATAATCTCTAAATTCAAATCAAATGCACGAGACGATCTACATCAATTCCAATAACCACTAGCACGAAAAAGACACGACATAGAACATTTATTCATTTTAATTTTTCTGAAAAGACTTTTGAAGACGAATTTTAATGACAAAGACGATTTGATATTTTCTCCCCCTTAAACACTGACCCGTTTTCTATTTAAATAGATATAGTCGTTGTTTAAAGAGTCCAATACCGATGAAATCATGTTCCGTTTAATGATTTAAAAGAATGATTCTGGTGGCAATAAGATTTCTGTTATTTAAACAAACTAAGTGCACTGAAGCGTACACAAATTTGTGTTAGACCAAGTTAGAAAGCAAACTTGATTCCTTGCAAGGTTTTGAAGTAAACCTTACTCGAGAAAATTAATTCCCGTTGTGAGCCAACGTTTTCAAAAGAAATACGTGACTTTAATGCAAAAAGCGGGTTGTAGTCAGAAATAACTACAAGCCATATGGGCATGTTTTAAAATATGTACAACTTTTATACGAACTCTATTGATGGCGCCGTGTCAATTTTAATCGACATTTCTAAGGCCGTAAATATTATCGTACTAAAAGACATGCCTGTTTTAAAAATGAAAAATATTTTTGAATTTTCTTGATTTTATATTTTCTATGGTTTTAGTAGGTTATATATTTTTGTATTTTTGTTTTTGGTGTTTAAATATATACGATAATATACATGATCACGATAAAGGATACTCGAGAATAGTTTACCACCACTATTCTGCAGATTCTTCTGCCAACTCCTGAAGAGTAGCTGGTGAGAATGATTTCATACCAAGCTTGTCGATCAAAAACTCGATATGTCCTCGATCTAAAGCTTCTGTGAACATATCAGCCAGTTGATACTCAGTGTTGACAAAATACAGCTCGATTACTCCATTCTCCACTTGCTCTTTGATGAAGTGGTAGCGTATGTCACTGTGTGATTGCAGTAAATTACAACTCTTTTAGGAAAACAAAGAGAGTAAGTAGGGTAAGTATTAAATACGACGGTTTAGGAAAACCGTGTACAAATGACCCAAGTGAGGTGAAATGAAAGTTCGTTTCTCAAGGAGGTATATGTGTGTGAAAAACTTGTAAAATGTTTGTGATTAATGATTGGTTTAGAAGGGGATGAGAAAAGAGAATGACTAAGACGTGAAATTACTACTACGACGACAAAACGTAAAACCGTAAAAACTACAAAAATAAAAATTAATTCTAAAAATTACCAAAAATTCACCAAAAATCAAAATAAATAAACTAAGAGTTTACCAATAATCAAAACTTTTTCAAACCTTTTAAATAATTAAATATTCAATTTTTAAATGCTAATTAAAGCCCTAAAAATCAAATAAATTATCAAAAAGCCCAAACAAAGATTTTTAAATTGGTAAACCTCTAAAATGACCTAAAAAGATTAAAAACTATTTTTAAAAATTTTTAAACTAATACAAACTATTTAAAATGATTTAAAAACTAATAAAACTTAAAATAATTATAAAAATTAAACTAAAAGTGATAAAATTATTCTAAAAGTTGCAAAAATCCTATTTTAATGTAATTAAGCTAAGAAAAATATAAAAAGTTGAAAAATGTGAAATTTGAAAAATAATAATAAAATAATATTAAAATAATAATAAAAATCCAAAAATTATAAAAAATTCTAAAAACTTGCAAACTAGATTATTTTAACCTAAATAAACAGAAAATCAAAGTGAAATGACCAGAATACCCCTATTGGGCCTCCAAATGGGCCAAAACCCAAAACAGTCAAACCAAATGGGCTTTTGGGCCCAAAAAGTCAAACCTGCCCCAATCAACTTGGAAAAGCCCAATCTTACTCAAAATTTAATTCTAAACACAAAACTCTAAAGGCCCAAAAGCTGAAAGTGAGCTTATCACAGCTTAATAAGCAAACAGCTTATTCTTATTGGGCCAATAAGCCCATTAAGCAATAAGCTAATGCCATAAGCTCTAATTTGACACACAACCTTCTTTTAGGATGCTTAAGAGATCTGTCAAAAGAAATTTTGAAAAAGCACACTCAATAAGCCAGAAATAAGCAAAGTAATATTTCACTAAAAGACAAAATAGTTGTTTTTGAGAAATAAGGCACCTCAAGACTTGATTCAACTTGCAAAAGGTGACAAATGAACTCAATAAGCCAAAACAATCAACAAAATTCCAATAAGCTAAACCAATAAGCCAGAATAAGCCAATAAGCACTTATGAAAAAGTCAATTAAGTTGGTTTCCTAGTCAAACCTAAAAGTCAACCCACCAAATGCTCCAGTATGAACAAATGGGTCAAATAATGAGCACCTATTACAAAATCCAAGTTGTTGCTGGTTAAAATAAGCTATTATAGCTTATTGATAAGCTGACACTCAATTAACACTAGCAGTGGTAACTAGCAGGGGAAAGGAGTTCCCACTGCTTTGACTATTTGACCAAGCTTTTTAGAGAGATTTAGTTGGATTCAATTGGAAACAAAGGCACCCTTGTGATCAGTGAATCACAAGGAGTCAATAGCAACAAGAAAATCACAATTTGGTTCACACAATAAGCCATAAATGATCAAACAGTTACCAGATATGGCCCAGACATGGAAATAAGCAGTTATGCACTTAATAAGCAGATTTAGCAAGAATAAGCCAACCAAACTCAACAGGATGCATACACAAGCTATATAAACTAAGAATAAGCACAAATCAACTTAAATCAAACATTGAATCAAAGTAAACAACAAGATCAAAGCATAAAAAGTTACTGATGAACAAGGTGCATATGCAGAAACTATTTTGCTGATCTATTTGACACTAGATCCAAATTCAAGCCTCAAATCCTTCTTCCCTGGTGTAGTTAACCTAGATTTAACACTTGTTAACCCTAGTCTATGATTAGATCTAGGTGTCCCCTAAATTTCAGTCAAATTCACCAAGTAAACAGGATTTTATACCCAATCTATGGATCTATGTGTTTCAAACCTCAAAATGTGCAGCAAAACAACCAAGTATATCAGGAACACAAGAACTAGCAGATAGCAACAACAAGTAACCACTCAAAACACCACAAATCCAATCTATGCAGTTAACCCAAACACCCCTTAAAAACCTGTTTTCACAACTTTTCAAAGGATCATGCAGATTTAAACCACAAATCAAACCTCAAACACTCAAATATCATCAAACAACACAAGATTAACAATAATCAACCACCAAATCACAAATTCAAGCACAATCAAGCAAATATCACAAAATTCAGAAAAGTAAAAGAGAAAATGAAAAGGGAAGAAGATGCAAACCTCCAAGACCTACATCCAGGCCCTGGATTGTTTGAGCTGAGGTACTAGCAGAACAAGTACCAGCTTCCAAGCTGCTAAGAAGAACAAACCACAAGGGTGAGATCACATAAACCAAACTTTCTGATTTTTGAAGCACAAGCTTTATCACTTAAAACCTTGCCTCAAAAACCTTCAAACATGTAAATGGAACTCAGAATCAGGCTATTCTAACACCAACTTTTAACAAAATATAAAAGAGATTTTTCAAAATTCAGAAAATCAAATTTTATTAATTAAAAAGGAATTACAAAGAGAAATAGCCTAAAACTGGAACAAAGGGACTCTCACATGTTGAGGTCTCCTTTTATAGGCAAATGCCAAGCTACACTATTCACAAACCCTAGCACTGAATTCCCTATAATGCCCTTGAGTCTTCTAGATCATTTGATGGAATGAGCTGTCCAAATGCATCTTGGACGTTCATTTTAGCTTGCTAGTTAAGCAGAGAGTCTAGGCTGTTGATTTGGCCACGTCATTTGCCTTGGGGACCAAGTAGTCATGTGATAGGTGGACGGGTGAATGGGTGGGACCCCTTTGGTGAGTGGAGATGAGGGTTTTTGGTGTGGGATAGGTTTCTGGGCATGTGAATCAAGCATGTGCCTGGGTAATTTGTTTTTACCCTTTGTTTTAAGTGGAGTAAAAACTAGGTTCTTGACTGCTACAGTGACTATGTTTGATCCGTTTTTGTAGGATTGGGGAAGTGTTTGGCGCATTTTCAAGTTTGAAAGTTTCATTTGCCCAACAATAGTCCTTGTGTTTTAGTAAAAAGTGTATAACACGTTTTCAGCCAACAAAACCTTATTCCTTTTGTTAATAAGTTTCACACTTTGGCAGTTTTGGCACCAAACTTTGGAAGAAAGGAATCAAGGGTTATTTATGGAACTTTTGCATATTTCAAGGGCTGATTTTGGACTTTGTTGATCTTCAAAGGTCTTCAATGTATCTTTGGCTTCATGAGGGACCATAATTGGCAATTAGAATTGTTGAGGGACTAAACTTGCCATTTCTTCAAAGTTGAAGGACCATTTGTGTAATTTTGACAAACTTAAGGGACCAAACTTGTAATATCAATATATAAGGGTTTTAAGTGTCATTTCTTCATTCAATGAGGATCAATTTTGCATGTCTTCAAGTCTTCAAGGGTATTTGTTGGATGAAACATGATCTAAGGCCCGGTTCTTTGTACGGCTTCGTTTCTCGTGTCCGTTTTTCCTTGTTTCTTGTGATCTTTTGTCTTTTTCACGATATTTATACCTAAAATACACAAGTAAACAAACACAAGCGTATATATGGTATTTTATGACATTTTTATGCATTTAAAGCCCGAAAAGACCGATGAGATCATGTATAAATGCCATCTCATCACTCCCCCATACTAAGCCATTTCCGTGCCCTCACGCAATGCTAGAATAAAGTATCTAAGCATCACCAAAGTTCTATTTTATTAACCTTTATTGAAGAGTAAAAGACTTGCAACAATACTACGAAGATGTGTAAAGACATAATGTATGATTTTCATCACGAGAGTGACTTTTAAGGTCAAAGAATAGAAACAAGTAAATGTCCCTTAGAGTAAACTTCGTCATCCTTGATTGTCATACATTCCATGCTAAGTGCAAAAATGAGATCATTGTTGGTACAAGTCACAATGCTAACACTACTCATACGTCCAAATTCTGTAATACTTTTTCTCCCCGCAATCCTAGTTATTATAAAAGGAAATGGGTTACTAGCATTTTTTAACTATTTGTCATGGATCACAAGTGATTCAATTTGACTTATTTGAGTAGTTATTAGTCCGAAAGCAAAGTAGCACGATTTAATTGATAGTTAACCGAAGGACAAAATCTTTTAAAATGGCTTCTCGTGTATCTCCTTAAGTTCATATCTTGGCATAACTCGTTTCACGATTTGAGACCTTTCTCGGACCGATATTTGGCATGTACTTCATACTTCAAATCTTGGGAAGACGTTCTTGAAATTATGGTCTTCTCTTCATATATTTGGAATTTCTTCACTTGACGTTTTTGAGAGATTCTTCATATTAGGACCACGACTTCATCATTTTTCTTTAATCTTTACTTTGGATTTTGATATACAACGATCCGCCTCCTTTTTGGACTTGGATATATTTATCCTCATACCTTGTAAAGGTCTTTTTGGATAGACTTTCTCCATGATCTTTAGGGGAGTAATTTCTTTTTGTCGTGTGTCTCGATCCTTCATATTGATTTTGGAATAATGATACTTCACATCATCTTGGATCTTTAGCAATAAAATAGAGCTCCTCATGCCTTGTTAGGGCCTTTTTGGATCTTCACCAATCTTCGCATCCCGTTTCAATAAGTTATGCCTTGGCTATGAACTCTATTCAACCACGAGCAACTTTTAAACGATCTTGGGCTAGAAGCTAGGTAACCTTTTAAATCGTATGACCTTACTTATTGCAATTATTGTTTATTCCTAATGCATTGATCTTATGGGAAGAAAAAGCCACAATTAAAGACATATGAGTTTTTGAAAGAACATTTTCATGTTCTACGTTTAGCATGATCACTTGTCTAACTCTATCATTTCTCATTCTTCACTATATAAAGACCTCTAATTAAAGAGACTCGTGAATACTTAGCCATGCAAGTCAAAATTAAGCCAAATTTGGATTAGCTTTCATTAAGACTATATCAAATCAAAGTTTTGGGTTTTCAAGCCACCTATAGGATCTTGCACTTTCTTGGACTTTTTCAAGTTTAGAGAATGCGTTTTATAGTTCCCTTGATAAGTGACTTTCTAGGATCAATTATAGGAACTTGCGAAAAGTTCTTGTTCTTAACCCGAATGAGCTAAGACTTTGCGTTTTAAAGTTCCCTATATAAAAGTCTAGCAAAACTTGAATTGAGCGGGTTAAGGAATGTAAAGGGCTCCAAATGCCCATCAAGTTAGAAATTAGCTCTTATTCTACACAACGGAAAATATACATTCGTGTCTTAAAAACACTTATGAAAAACTAAGAAAATTTTTAAAATTGGGCCATTTTTAGCCTTATTAGCAACAAAACAAAACATATGAAAGTTGGAGCACGTGAGGGCGTAGCAAAGCAAGTACCTATTCACCCCCCATACTAAAAGTAAACATTGTCCTCAATGTTTCGAGTCTAAAGGTGGAGCACCCCCATACTAGAGACGAAGAATCGAATGCTTAGGATCTAGCATGGAAAGGGTGATCAACAATATATCTAAAGCCGTTTATTAAGTATGCTAAAAGATAATTCTTAGAACAATAAAGGATATGTCATGGATTCGTGAAAAACTTCTTCAAACAAACGATGGAGGCTCACGTAAACGAACACGAGAGTCTTCAATCGTAAATGATGATGATGATCTAGATAACACATTCACAAACAACCACGAGACAACGAGTTGGAAGGGTACAAGTCCCCTTATTAGTGAATAGTAAGCATAAAGGATAAGCATGGGATCTCCCCCACGAGGCATCTCGTTTTTTATTACCGAGTCATGAGCTCGACTCGATCCCCTCAATATGTGAACATTTAGGGAAAATCATGGTATGGTTAATTTTTAGTGGGCTTACATGATAAACAAGGCCAAAAAAGCAACCGGTATTAAGGACTAAGTCCTTAAATGATGCAAAATACTGGGATCGAAGATGGCGTTCTCGTTTTCATTGGAAAAACAATTCAACGCCACTTCAACATGTGCCATAAACTCAAAGAGTTTGAAGAAAAGAGATGAGAAGTAGAAGGGTGGGACAATTGGTTAGACAAACTTTTGAGCTACTCGAGGTAGACTCGCACCAAGCAAATAGATATAGTTTCCATTTATTGCATCGGTGGAAGACCGAGATTTCCCTTTATATGAAATTCCGGGATCGAATATCTCGTCCTCGGTGGACAAGGATGAGGGAACATAAGGGGCTTCCCCCATACTAAGACCACACAAAGCATCGTCAAAAGGAGTAGACGAGCTTGTAGTACTCAAAACACGTGGTGATGACGGATTTAGATTTGTAGAAAAATCAATTAAATCACATTTAAAATCTTTTCCTTTTTTATCTTTTCCCTATGAAAACCCGTTTTGATTATGTCGAAAATATTTGGTGTTTCTAAGACGATGTTAGTCACACTAAAAATTCTCACATTTGAAAACCGTTTTGGTTTTGGTGGTGGTAAGTTTTCAAAACGTTTGTCGACAAAGAAAACCTCCCCATCGGGGTCAACATATTCGTCATCTGAAAGATCTTCCGTAGAAACCGGCAACTTATCAACACTTTTCGAGAATGAATGTTCGAGGTGAGGCGAAGGATTTTTCGATTCAAGTATTGACGGTTTCTTCTTTGTAGGCTTTACACTCATAACCTCCACCGGCGGAGGAAATGGTAAATTGTTTTTGGCGACATTTCCTAAAACTCTTGGTGAAAATTCTTTGCAAACGACATTGGTTGAATCACCATAGTTTAAAGTTGCAATTGAATAGACATGAGAAAGATTGGAGTTTTGTGTTGCATTGATGACAAGTTCTTCTTCATTGAAACGAAGGGTGATTTTTCGAGCATGAACATCAATAAGTGCTCTCGATGTATCCAAAAATGAACGACCCAAAATGAGAGGAACTTTTCAATCGATAGGAATGTCTACAACGATAAAGTCAACGGGATAGTAAAACTTTCCGACTTTGACGAAGACGTCCTCGGCTACTCCACATGCTAAAATCGTAGAATGATCGGCCATCTCGATAGACATGTTCGAAGGAATGAGAGCCGGAAGTGAAAGCGATTTGAAAATCTCAAGAGGCATTAAATTAATACTAGCACCAAGATCGGCCAAGGCGTAGCATTCCTCCATATCTTGAATTACACACGGAACCAAAAATTTACCGGGATCACCAACTTTTTGTGGTATGTGGCTAAGAAAAACCGAAGAACAACTAGACGATTGTTGTAACTTCTCTTTGTTGTTTAGAATACTTTTGAAGTTTGCGGCGAATCGAGGCATCATGATTAAAGCATCGCCAAAACTTATGTTAAAATGTAAATCACGGAAAATTTTCATGAATAGCTCAAATTGATAATTATTCTGTTCTTGTGCTTTTTCTTTGTTACGTCTCGAAGGGTAAGGTAAAGGTGGTGTGGGTTGGACATTAGGCAACGACCTTGGAATCTCGGGTTCCACAATTGGTATTGGTTCAACCGTAGGTGTGGTTTGAGCGGTACTTCATGGGATTGTAATGTGCTCCTTTTCCACCATCACCTCGGGTTCTTTCTCTATTTCCTTCTCCGTAGAAGTACTTGGACGAGAGATTGGTTCCTTAAAAGTTTTACCACTTCGTGTAGTAATAACCTTCATTTCTCCCTTCGGGTTTGCAATGGTATCACTAGGAAGACCACCCGAGGAAGAGGGTTTACACATGATTGCTTCAAACATTTTAGCCATTCGGTCCTCAAATTTTGATTGCCTAGCATCCGCTTTTAACAACTCTTGCTTAATCTCATGTTGTCCTAATTCCATCTTTTGTTGATTTTGTTGAAGACGTAGAACATTTCCTTCCATTTTATTGGCATGATTTTTAAGTTCATTAGCAAGTTCACTTTTAAGCTCGTTTTTCAACTCGGATCTTAAGCTAATCATCTCACGTTGCATGTTATCAAATTTAGCATCATTTGCTTTAGTATAATCCAAAAATTCTCCTTGAAGATTTTTAGTGTGAGCATTTTGAAAACCTTGTGTAGTGTTTTGAAAATCACGGTTTTGGTTTTGATTTGAAACTTGTCCATTCCCATTTTGATAATTCCCCTTGTTGTAGTTACGTGAATTGCCTTGGTAATTACCACCGTGGTTGTTGTTTCGATAGTTATTAGCATTTTGATTTGGTGGAGCTTGATTTGGACGAGAACCTTGGCCGTTTTGGTTATAAGTTCCCGTTGCTACATAAGCACTCGAAGTGTTACCATCCGCGGTAATGCACTCGGAAAGATCATGAGCTCCACCACAAGACAAACAACTCTTAGCAACCGCTTTAACCGAAGCGGAATTTGAAGCTTCTTGAGCTTTCCAATGGGACATAAGATTAGCAAATCTATCGAAAAACCGATTTTCCTCATTAGCTTCATCATGTAAGGCATTAATGCTACGAGACGATGACGACGATGACGAACCCATATTGGCAACACTCGGTGTGTTACGAGGGCTATAAACCTTAGATCTATTCTCGATGATTTGTAAAGCCTCATTGGTCGTTTTGCACAAAAAATTACCACCCGCGGCGGCATTCAAATAATCTCATTCATGATCATTAAGCCCATTATAAAAAGTATCAACTTGATGTAATTCCGAAAAATCATGGTGTGGACATTCATGTAACATCTCTTTAAAGCGTTCCCATGCCATTGAAAAACTTTCATTATTTCTTTGCACAAATCGTGAAATCTCATTTTTCAAATGTGTTGTTTTAGATGGTGGAAAAAACTTGTTCACAAACTTAGAAACGAGATCACCCCATGTCAAAATCGAATTTGGCGGTTCTTTCTCAAGCCAAATTTTTGCGGGTCCATCTAACGAGTATGGAAACAACATCATCTTAATGGCGTCATGTGGAACATCCTTAAACTTGCTAGTAGCGGTGAGACGATTAAAATTCCTAATGTGGTAATGCGGGTTGTCTTTCTCGTGACCTCGAAACTTATTAGCTTGCAACATTGACATTAAACCCGTCTTAATCTCGAAATTCTCCGTAAGGATAGCGGGAATCACAATGGCCTCTCCAAAACCCTCGGTGGGTGCTTGTAGCAACTCCATCATAGTACGATTAGCCATGACGACTTCTTGTTCTACAATAGGTTCAACAATTGGAGGTTGTTCTTCAATCAACGACTCTTGATTGGCTTGCTTTTTAAGACGTTTACGAGCTCGTTTAGCTTGATTACGAGTGATCATAAACTTCACGAAGAATGGGAGGTGAGCAAAGAAGATTCTTTTTGGGTGTTTTGTGGATTTTCAAATTTTTTTTTTTGTGTTTTTGATTGTTTTTAATTTTTTTGGATTTTGGTGTATCTTTGTAGACAACAATCTACAAAATCTCTCCTCGAATCAAACTCTTGATTAAAGAAGCCTCAAAGGAATAAAAACGATCACGTGGAGTGAACGCCTTCGAATGACTTAGAACTTTGGTGAAAACCAATTTGTTCAAGAGGGTTTAATCACAAAGAAACCAAGCAAATATATTATACGTAATAATACTTTGGACGGCAAAACCCTCGGTTAGACTTCAATCTCAAAATACTCACAAGCAAGCGGGGAAACGAGGCGTCGTGAAGCACTTAAGAGCCTTTTTCCTTAAGGTATATTTTATAATACCCGCCTTATACCCACCTTATAGTTTGTATTTTTCAAAATCGAGCTTCACGAAAGTATTTATCTATTTTTGCCTTTTTCTTTTTGTTTGAGATTCGAATACAATAATTAGGAGATGAAATCCCAATTAAGGTTGTGTTTTCACACTTTTGGAGATATTGTATATTTGTTGTGATACTTAATACAATATATTAATAATAATTTCACAAGAAAAACCAAGAAAACCGATAATACGTATTAGTAGAGTTCTACTAATACAAATACTATTTTATGGTTAATATTAAAAACAACAATGCAAATTAATCACGACACACCTCCCCGGCAGCGGCGCCAAAATGATTGCAGTAAATTACAACTCTTTTAGGAAAACAAAGAGAGTAAGTAGGGTAAGTATTAAATACGACGGTTTAGGAAAACCGTGTACAAATGACCCAAGTGAGGTGAAATGAAAATTCGTTTCCCAAGGAGGTATATGTGTGTGAAAAACTTGTTAAATGTTTGTGATTAATGATTGGTTTAGAAGGGGATGAGAAAAGAGAATGACGACGACGTGAAATTACTACTACGACGACAAAACGTAAAACCGTAAAAACTACGAAAATAAAAATTAATTCTAAAAATTACCAAAAATTCACCAAAAATCAAAATAAATAAACTAAGAGTTTACCAATAATCAAAACTTTTACAAACCTTTTAAATAATTAAATATTCAATTTTTAAATGCTAATTAAAGCCCTAAAAATCAAATAAATTATCAAAAAGCCCAAACAAAGATTTTTAAATTGGTAAACCTCTAAAATGACCTAAAAAGATTAAAAACTATTTTTAGAAAATTTTAAACTAATAAAAACTATTTAAAATGATTTAAAAACTAATAAAACTTAAAATAATTATAAAAATTAAACTAAAAGTGATAAAATTATTCTAAAAGTTGCAAAAATCCTATTTTAATGTAATTAAGCTAAGAAAAATACAAAAAGTTGAAAAATGTGAAATTTGAAAAATAATAATAAAATAATATTAAAATAATAATAAAAATCCAAAAATTATAAAAAATTCTAAAAACTTGCAAACTAGATTATTTTAACCTAAATAAACAGAAAATCAAAGTGAAATGACCAGAATACCCCTATTAGGCCTCCAAATGGGCCAAAACCCAAAACAGTCAAACCAAATGGGCTTTTGGGCCCAAAAAGTCAAACCTGGCCCAATCAACTTGGAAAAGCCCAATCTGACTCAAAATTTAATTCTAAACACAAAACTCTAAAGGCCCAAAAGCTGAAAGTGAGCTTATCACAGCTTAATAAGCAAACAGCTTAGTCTTATTGGGCCAATAAGCCCATTAAGCAATAAGCTAATGCCATAAGCTCTAATTTGACACACAACCTTCTTTTGGGATGCTTAAGAGATCTGTCAAAAGAAATTTTGAAAAAGCACACTCAATAAGCTAGAAATAAGCAAAGTAATATTTCACTAAAAGACAAAATAGTCGTTTTTGAGAAATAAGGCACCTCATGACTTGATTCAACTTGCAAAAGGTGACAAATGAACTCAATAAGCCAAAATAATCAACAAAATTCCAATAAGCTAAACCAATAAGCCAGAATAAGCCAATAAGCACTTATGAAAAAGTCAATTAAGTTGGTTTCCTAGTCAAACCTAAAAGTCAACCCACCAAATGCTCCAGTATGAACAAATGGGTCAAATAATGAGCACCTATTACAAAATCCAAGTTGTTGCTGGTTAAAATAAGCTATTATAGCTTATTGATAAGCTGACACTCAATTAACACTAGCAGTGGTAACTAGCAGGGGAAAGGAGTTCCCACTGCTTTGACTATTTGACCAAGCTTTTTAGAGAGATTTAGTTGGATTCAATTGGAAACAAAGGCACCCTTGTGCTCAGTGAATCACAAGGAGTCAATAGCAACAAGAAAATCACAATTTGGTTCACACAATAAGCCACAAATGATCAAACAGTTACTAGATATGGCCCAGACATGGAAATAAGCAGTTATGCACTTAATAAGCAGATTTAGCAAGAATAAGCCAACCAAACTCAACAGGATGCATACACAAGCTATATAAACTAAGAATAAGCACAAATCAACTTAAATCAAACATTGAATCAAAGTAAACAACAAGATCAAAGCATAAAAAGTTACTGATGAACAAGGTGCATATGCAGAAACTATTTTGCTGATCTATTTGACACTAGATCCAAATTCAAGCCTCAAATCCTTCTTCCCTGGTGTAGTTAACCTAGATTTAACACTTGTTAACCCTAGTCTATGATTAGATCTAGGTGTCCCCTAAATTTCAGTCAAATTCACCAAGTAAACAGGATTTTATACCCAATCTATGAATCTATGTGTTTCAAACCTCAAAATGTGCAGCAAAACAACCAAGTATATCAGGAACACAAGAACTAGCAGATAGCAACAACAAGTAACCACTCAAAACACCACAAATCCAATCTATGCAGTTAACCCAAACACCCCTTAAAAACCTGTTTTCATAACTTTTCAAAGGATCATGCAGATTCAAACCACAAATCAAACCTCAAACACTCAAATATCATCAAACAACACCAGATTAACAATAATCAACCACCAAATCACAAATTCAAGCACAATCAAGCCAATATCACAAAATTCAGAAAAGTAAAAGAGAAAATGAAAAGGGAAGAAGATGCAAACCTCCAAGACCTACATCCAGGCCCTGGATTGTTTGAGCTGAGGTACTAGCAGAACAAGTACCAGCTTCCAAGCTGCTAAGAAGAACAAACCACAAGGGTGAGATCACATAAACCAAACTTTCTGATTTTTGAAGCACAAGCTTTATCACTTAAAACCTTGCCTCAAAAACCTTGAAACATGTTAATGGAACTCAGAATCAGGCTATTCTAACACCAACTTTTAACAAAATATAAAAGAGATTTTTCAAAATTCAGAAAATCAAATTTTATTAATTAAAAAGGAATTACAAAGAGAAATAGCCTAAAACTAGAACAAAGGGACTCTCACATGTTGAGGTCTCCTTTTATAGGCAAATGCTAAGCTACACTATTCACAAACCCTAGCACTAAATTCCCTATAATGCCCTTGAGTCTTCTAGATCCTTTGATGGAATGAGCTGTCCAAATGCATCTTGGACGTTCATTTTAGCTTGCTAGTTAAGCAGAGAGTCTAGGCTGTTGATTTGGCCACGTCATTTGCCTTGGGGACCAAGTAGTCATGTGATAGGTGGACGGTGAATGGGTGGGACCCCTTTGTTGAGTGGAGATGAGGGTTTTTGGTGTGGGATAGGTTTCTGGGCATGTGAATCAAGCATGTGCCTGGGTAATTTGTTTTACCCTTTGTTTTAAGTGGAGTAAAAACTGGGTTCTTGACTGCTACAGTGACTATGTTTGATCCGTTTTTGTAGGATTGGGGAAGTGTTTGGCGCATTTTCAAGTTTGAAAGTTTCATTTGCCCAATAATAGTCCTTGTGTTTTGGTAAAAAGTGTATAACACGTTTTCAGCCAACAAAACCTTATTCCCTTTGTTAATAAGTTTCACACTTTGGCAGTTTTGGCACCAAACTTTGGAAGAAAGGAATTAAGGGTTATTTATGGAACTTTTGCATATTTCAAGGGCTGATTTTGGACTTTGTTGATCTTCAAAGGTCTTCAATGTATCTTTGGCTTCATGAGGGACCATAATTGGCAATTTAGAACTGTTGAGGGACTAAACTTGCCATTTCTTCAAAGTTGAAGGACCATTTGTGTAATTTTGACAAACTTAAGGGACCAAACTTGTAATTATCAATATACAAGGGTTTTAAGTGTCATTTCTTCATTCAATGAGGATCAATTTTGCATGTCTTTAAGTCTTCAAGGGTATTTGTTGGATGAAACATGATCTAGGGCCCGGTTCTTTGTACGGCTTCGTTTCTCGTGTCCGTTTTTCCTTGTTTCTTGTGATCTTTTGTCTTTTTCACGATATCTATACCTAAAATACACAAGTAAACAAACACAAGCGTATATATGGTATTTTATGACATTTTTATGCATTTAAAGCCCGAAAAGACCGATGAGATCATGTATAAATGCCATCTCATCAATGTGCTTCGCCAAAGAGCTATGACGCTTTTGTTGTTACAATACATCGGGATTTTGTTAAATCCAAGACCGTAGTCAGTCAATTGTGATCGCATCCAAAGAACTTGAGCACAACAACCAGACGTGGCAATGTATTCAGCCTTCGTACTTGAAATCGCAACGCTTTTCTGCCTTTTGGATGCCCAACTAATCAATCTGTCTCCAAGGAGTTGAACACTTCCATATGTGCTACGTCTAGTATCTTGCCACCCAGCGTGATCCGCGTCTGCATATGATATTAGAGCAATAGAGGACCTTTCGGATATCATAGACCACGATGAAGTGTTCCTTTAAGGTACCGGGAGATCCTTTTCACAACATGTAAGTGCTTTTCGATATGTCGAGCCTGATACCGGGCACACATGCATATAGAGAATTGCAAATCAGTCCTGCTAGCAGTTAGATAGAGAAGGGTGCCGATCATTCCACGGTAAAGTTTCGGATCGACAGCAATCCCATCCCTATCTTCATCTAACTTGGATCTCTCCATCATTGGAGTATCCACGGGGTCACTGTTTTCAAAATGATACTTTTTTCAAAGATTGAAGAGAATATTTGGATTGATTAATGAAGATGCCTCTGGGATTTTGAGAAATTTGTAACCCTAAGAAAAATGATATTTTTCCCATCATTGACATCTTAAAACGTGTGGACATTATTTTCTCAAAACGGTTAGACAATTCTTGGGTATTATATCATCAACATAAATTTGTACCAGTATCATGTCGTTGTCTTCCTTGAGAGTGAATAGTGTCGGTCCACTTTGCCTTTGGAGAAGCCTTCCGAGATGAGATAAGACGATATGAGATCGTACCACGCGCGTGGAGCTTGTTTCAACCCATAAAGAGCCTTATTAAGCTTGTACACATGATTAGGATACTCCGAGTTGACAAATCCATTCGGCTGACTGACATAGACTTCTTCCCTTAGTTCTTCATTACGAAATGCTGTCTTAACATCCATTTGGTAGACGATCATGTTCATGTGAGTATCATACGCAAGGAAAAGTCTAATAGCCTCCAATCTTGCAACAAGAGCAAAGGATTCTTCAAAGTCAATACTCAATGCCTGTTTGTAACCTCGAGCAACTAATCTAGCCTTGTTCTTTAAAAATCCACCCATCTCATCGAGTTTGACCTTATACACCCACAACAAAGTAAGAATGTCAACATTGTCAGGTAAAGGAACTAATTCCTATACTTCAAGTCGTTGGAATTCATTAAGTTCCTCTTGCATGGCTTCAATCCAAGACGATTGTGTCATCGCTTGTTTCCATGTTTTAGGTTCCTTCTTGGAGAGAAACGCATCAAAGTAACAATATAATGCGTGCTCTTGAACTTGATGGCGCGTTGAGACTGGTCGATCGATTTCACCAATAATATTCCGGATTGGGTGATCCTTTGTACATTTTGTGGTGTGAGTTTCAATCCGTGGTGGTCTGGAGTAAACGGTTATAGGAGCTAGCTCTGAGGTTGACGCACCTGAAGGGTTGTCAGATATCGGTAGACCAAAGTAAGGAAGCTCTTGGATATGAGCAAATTCTAAGTCGTGATCATAGTTATCCTCTTCAACATCACCAGGAAGGAGTGAGGGTAAAGATTCAGGTGTAGTTTGAGAATTACTAGGGGATGGTACATCCGGTTCAATGGTGATTGTGGATGTATCGGATTGAGCTCCATTATCTTGAGCAACAACTTCGGGAATCGGAGCTATCACTTCAGGTGCTGGAACTTCATCAAATGGAGGATCAAAGAATTCATCAAACATCGGTTTAAATAATTTATCCCACTCGGGCCTTGTATGTGGTATAAATGATGTAGAAGTAGGATTATTGGGAACTAATCTGGAACTAATAGTGTCGGTTCCCATCTCATGAAGCGCGAGTTCAGAGCTACGTTGCTGAGAAGCCATTGCTGTCAGCTCATCAAAATCGACATCCATTGTTTCTATTATCTTGCCAAGAAGATGGTTATAAATCCGGTAAGCTTTCTTTGCGGGTGAGTAACAAATGAAAATTCCTATATCAGCCTTCGGTTGAAGTTTGCCCAAATTCTCACTATTAGTATTTAGATAACAAAGTGCACCAAGCACATCAATAAATGAAATATCGGGTTTATGTCCATGAAGAAGCTCATATGGTGTTTGAAAGTCCCAAATAACAACTATTGTTGAAACTAAGTCACGAAAAACAATAACACACAATAGAAATACTTTTCAAACGAGTAATGCTTTATTAACTATTATCAACAAAGTATTACAAAGTGTTATGAATACACCTGTTGAATAACAACAAGAAATGAACCCTAGAACAAGTAAACTTGATTCGAGACTCAAGTTTACAAGAGAACCAATGAGTCGCTGATGGACAGCTGAGGGCTCAGTGGTTCCAGTGGGAGAAAGAACTTAGATTAAGATTCTAAGCACAAGGGTTGAATCTTAACTTCTTTCTCATCCCTATTATAGTGGTACGAGGTTGTATCCTTAGTGGGAGTAGTTGATACGTGTCATCTTCTGAGTGGAAGAGTACAACGTATTAAATGCATGTCCAAATCGAGACATGCCTTTATCTACTTTAGGTGAACAGTTCTGCCAACTGTTCACCTTTGTCCCACTAGGTCGTACTAGGCATTGACTTGAATCTCTTGTTTTGTCCCGCTCAAAACACTTGCAAGATTCTCCCGCCTAAACTATAAAGGGTTGGATAAGCTTTGCTTAATCCAAGTCTCTAGGGTTCTCAAGTGATCTCTAAGTGTTGTCAACTCAGATATCCCTGAACACCAGTGCATTCCTTTGACATCCTAGCTATCTATAATCGCTGGTGAGTCTGACTTCAGATTATCTTCGACTTCTCTAACGTTGTCTTTGACTTGAATGATCCTGGTGTGCCAGCTAAGGCTTTGCCTTCCACTGGTCTAGTCTCTGTCGCTGGTCTTCTCAGCGACCTTTAAACATTTAGTCTAATTTAAACAAATCTAGACAGGGCCATAGTTTTAAACAGAATGAACCTAGTCTATTACAAGAACACCCTGGGGTGTAAACATAAACAAAAGTAAATAGGTTCTTCAGCGATTGAGGCCTTGATCACAGAATTTCTGGGCTTCGACTTTGTCACTCCTAGAGTTGATGACAAGTTCAATTTCAAAATCGAACTCATCAGCTTCTTTGCAATTCCTTAGGATGCCCTGCTTGAGTCTGATTAGCTGAATGGTTGATGCCAGAGGTAGCTCATTCAACCGCTGAAAAGCATAATCACAGTTGTCATTCATAAAGACCATACCTACCTCTGGTTCTGTGTATACTTGGCCTCCTATGGGTTTGGTGATTTCTTTGGGAAGGACCAAGTTCCTTTGCATCCCATCGACCACTACGTCTTCAGTGACCAGCCTTTCTATCAGAGGCCCCATTGGGGTTTTCCTTTTCCTTTGCACCTGAGGAGGTGGTTGAAAAGAAAGTTGTGGAGGCAGGGGTACCTTCAGCTTCTTTGCTGTGTCTCTTACCTAATTAAGTTTTGCTTGAATGTTTTTCATCATTTGGGCAGCACCAGGCCCAGTCTTCTTTTGGGCAAGAGCCAACATTTCCAACCACTCAGAGAGGCTCAGATCTCTGAGTTTAAAGTCACTGGAGACTTTGTAGTTCTGTATATCATTTTCCCTATAAATAGTCATTACCACCCTTTTATCTTTGTCAGTGAAACATGTATACTTGGTGATACGACCGGGTTCAGCTCTCTGGTTGACAAGTCTTTGATATTCGTTTAAGAGGTTGTTCCTCTTGTCCTCCAGTTCCTTGAGCTTGACAAGCTGAGCTTTCTTAGCAGTGAGAGAGAGCTTGTCTAGAGCTTCTTTGCTTCTCAGTTCAGCAGCCCTGATGTTTGCCAATCTTTGATGTTCAATGATTTGGGCTTTTGCTTGCTCTGGGGTGAGTGGTGGTTCATCAGCGCTCTTGAATTTGTTGAGTTCAGAGTTTTTGGAGGGTTTAGCTGTGGATCCAACTTCAGTTTGAAGGGAGTGTAAGGTTATCTCAGGTTGCTCAACAGCAATTCCTTTTCCCTTATCTTTCGCAGATTCAGCAGCGGTCTTGAAAGATCTCAGTGGATTGGGTGTTGGAATTTCAGGTGTGGGTTGTTTTTTGTGTTGCTCCCCCTTAGGTGCAGCATCAGCCTCTTCTTCAGAGGAGGAGGCAGAACTCTCCCCCTCAGGCATAGCCCCAGCAGGTGCTGTGCCTGAACCTGCCTTATTGAATCGAAGGAACTCGTTGTGAACAAATATGCAAATTTCTTTAAGTTCACCTTGGAGAAGTTCCTGAAGAAGAAGCCTTGAGGGTTCAGCAGCCTGAGCTATAGCTGCAACAGTTGACTTTACCGCTGAGGTGAGAACAGAGGGTATATACTGCTGAAGACTGTGGTTGAGTAGAGTAGGTAGTTGTGCCTTCAGAGCATTGTTCAGTAGTTGCGGAAGCAGAGCTGTCATAGAAGATTCCACTGATGAATTTAGTGAAGTCTCTAGATTGGTGGTGAGTTCCTCAGCAGCATGAGTGAGGGTTTTAATTTCAGAGAGGAGATCATCATTTGTGACTTTGGGCTTTGTGGTTCTGATATCCCCTCTCTGTTGCCATAAGGCCTCAGCAGCCAATTCCTGTATATTTTTCATTCTGGGAACTTGTGCTGACTTGCGGGATAGTAAATACTCCAAGTGTTGCTTAGCCCCTAGTTCCAAAACGTTTGGCAAGGTGGGGAATGGAATAGGTGCAGGTGAGCAAGGTCGTTGTTCCCATAGCTTTCTGGCAGCCAATTCCTGAACATTTGGAAGTGATGGGACAGGGGCAGTCTTCAGCTCAATGGAAGACAGATTGTAATCATTAGTGCTCATCTCCTCATAGTCAGAGGTGAAGGTTCCTTCCTCTACAACAAAAACTTCATCATCAGGCAATGATTCAAAGTCTGAGAGGGCATCAAGATCAATTGTGGCAACTTCAGCGGGTTCGTCATCAGCAATCGAGTAATCATCATTGTTAAATTGTTCCTGATGAAGATTGTGAGCCTGTGATAAGAGTTATTAGTTGACCAGTTGTGAAATAATAATGCAGTTATAGATCGCCAGTCGCTGCCCCTAGGAAAGCTGGGTGTGATTATCCAGCCCCCCCCTAAGGATTTCTCCTTGGGACTCTTTTAATGTGAAATAGATATGTTGAAGGATCGCCATTCGCTGCCCCTAGGAAAGCTGGGTGTGATTATCCAGCCCCCCCTAAGGATTTCTCCTTGGGACTCTTTTAATGTGAAATAGATATGTTGAAGGATCGCCATTCGCTGCCCCTAGGATAGCTGGGTGTGATTATCCAGCTCCCCCGTAAGGATTACTCCTTGGGACTCTTTTTATATGTGAAAGTTATGAGGTGAATGGTCGCCGTTCGCTGCCCCTAGGATAGCTGGGTGTGATTATCCAGCTCCCCCTGAAGGATTTCTCCTTGGGACTCTTTTATTGTGAAACATGATATGGGAATGGTCGCCTATCTGCCCTTGGGATAGCTGGGTGTGATTATCCAGCTCCCCCTGAGGGATTACTCCCTGGGACTCTTTTGATTGTGAATTAATATGAGGGTGATGGTCGCCTTTTATCGCTGCCCCTAGAAAGACTGAGGGTGATGATTCAGTCTTCCCAAAAGAATAAATTCTTTGGGACTCTTTTAATAATGAGGGGGACCCAGAGTCAGTGAGAAGTGCAGAGACTCTGGGTCGGGACTTATATGTGCTCAGGTTGTTATTTGCCAAGAGCACAGTCCAGAGGGTGAAGGATCATCGGGGTGCGTTAAGAGCACAAGTGAATCATTTCCTAGTGAAGACAGAGTGTACAGAGAGTCCTAAAAGATCTAGGTGCTGACACAGACACGCTAAGAGTTGAGGCAAACTCTAAATTACATCACTCTCTCCTAAAGACAATGAGAGTGAATGTATGTGGACCTCTGAGAAGGAAAAATAAAGGACAGACTAATACCTGAGTGATATCAGCGTGGAGAGGGTTCTTAGTCGTCTTCGCTGACTTGGAGACACTAGACACTAGTTGTTTGTCAGCAATGGGCTCTTTTACCACATCCACCAGAGAAGGGGATGGGTTCTTCTTTGTCCTTATCTTCTTTGAAGGATTAACAGAAGGGGTTTCAGAGGAAAGGGGGATGTCTTTCCTCTTCTTCTTCTTTTCCTTAAGCACCTTGGGCTGAGAAGTAGATTGCACAGAGGTCTTGGACAGAGACTTATCAACCGTACTTTCAGCATTCACCTCAAGTTGAGGGATCAAGGGCTCATCATCCTCAGCAAGTAACCCAGCGACTCTCATCATATGCCTGGTTAGAGGCACTTCATCTTCTAATGGAGCTTTCAGAGATGCAGCAGTGATGTGATGAGAGGGAAAGGAGTGTAGAGTATCATCAGTGTAGGATTCACCAAGAATATCTTCTAAGACAAGAGAGAGATATCTGGTGTAGCAGATGGTGGCACCACGGTTTTTCTTTCCTTTGTTTTCCAACTTAGCAATGAGATCGGTGTAAAGAATGTGAGCGATCCCTATATCTAAACCCCAGATTAAGCTGTATGCAATGGCCAGTTGGGAGCCATTTAGTTGGTCATGAGATCCAGTATTCCCTCCCAGACATTTTACAATGTACAGCATCAGCGTTCTCCAAGTGGGAGAGAAGTAATTCACCTTAATGAGGGATTTGCTTTGGAATCCTGCAGCGGTGAAAGGTTGTTCATGATCATCATGAGGTTGAAGGGTGGCCAGAGCTTTTCTCACAGTGGCACTGGTGGGCAAAGCTGACATGTTACTGTTGTAAGGGAGTCCAATGGCTTTAGCAAAGGTTGAGAAATCAAAGGTGAGAGGTTGAGGATGGGTGGAAAGGTTGAAGGTGATGTGTGAAGAGGTTGGATCAACTTCAACGCTGTACCAGAACTCACGAAGGTATTGGTAGTAGCAGGTGGAGGGTTCCTTGGTGATAGCTTCGTTGATGGTGGAGTTCTTGAGGAAGTTGAAAAGTGGATGGTAAAGGGGATTGTTGTGTTCAAGAAGGGCTACACAGTTATTTAGAGCAATCTTTCCATCAGAGACCTCGAAATCAACGTTTGAGGCGGCTTGTACAACGAAGGTTTGGTTTGGTGAAGTAGACGTCATTGTTGAGAGATTGAAGGTGGTGAGAGGATTGAAGAAGATGAAAGGGAATGTGTGTGTTAAGAAATTTTAAAATGACAAAAAGATTTTGGGTCAAGGGTTTTGAAAGGTTGAGCCGTTTTCCCAATTTGAGCATTAAATGCAAAAGTTAAGCTTTTCAGAAAAACGTGGGTGTTGGAATGAATCACACGACAATATATGATATAGAAATGAAGATGAAGATTAAACCAAAAAAGAAAGATTAGATTAGATGAAGGAAAAGAGAAAAACAAAAAAGATGTGAATTCCTAGTGAGAGAAACACAAACGTTTCTCTCTCTATAAAACAAATGAAATGGAAGACACACACACAAATGAGGCTTAGGAGGCCTTTTATACTAAGTAGTAAGTGTTTAGGAGGCCTTCCTCATTTGTGTGTTCGGGACTAATTCCCGTTACATAAACATTAATAGCTAAGAACTCTCGACACCGTTGAATAGTATTTTTCACGAGCTTCGCAACGGTATATTATATGACCATCACTTTAAATACGGCTAACAATCTCCCCCTAAGGGGTGGTCATGTAATATGTGACTTCACTTTGTTGGTGTTGCAGACTTTGAAGCTCGTTGTCTTGAGAGTTCTTTCATAGTTCCTTTCATGACTTGTGATCTTGGATCTTTGATCTTTGCCAGCTTGTGTTCTTGTGTCTTTCTCCACATACTCATCTTTTGTGTTGACTTGAAAGCTTGTAAACAATCTCCCTTGATCATCAGAGTAGCGGAAGTCTTTGTCTTTAGATGTTCTTGAGCTTTCTTCAATAATCCTGAATATGTGGCCTTGAATTGCGACTCTTGAGATAACACCACCGTTTGCATTCCACCGGTTTCCCGTTATACAGTACGAATACTGTACCTGTGATCAGGTAAGTTCAAAGAACTTCCTTGACAGGATTTCCAGCTATGGTAGCCGTTCTCAATACTTGAATATATCGAAAGATAATTCAAAGTAAGGAGTGAATCATGCAGTTCCATTATGCTGATTAAGTCGTCAATTCACTTTCCTGGAACAAGTCTGAATCAATTAAGAATCAAACCATCGTTGCTTTCCAGTTGACACAAGTTTGATTCATATAGAATCGCACAAGTTACCTACCGTAGTGCTGTTTGATGATGACACTAGAAGGATTTCCATTCGTCACTGTAAATACTAAAAAGTATTACTCTGAATGTTCTGGCAAGATCATAAAGATATTGCGTCGAGACCTAGAACGAGTTTGAATCAATTAAGAATCAAACCACTGTTGCTTTCCAGTTAGCATATGTTTAATTCAAACTGAATCGTACATATGACCTACCGCAGTGCTGTTTGATGTTAACACTGGAAGGATTTCCATTCGTCACTGTGAATACTAAAGAGTATCACTCTGAATGTTCTAGTAATACCACAAGGATAGAGCGTAGGACTCAGTAAATCATCGCTTGTGTTCTAATGATGAACAACAATTGATGTATGGAATAAGTGTCCTAATGAGATTTTGATGAATCTCGTTGGCTCTAGACTCTATAAGTGCACGTTTATTTGGTGATCGGAGGCTGGAGCAGACTGCCACCTATTCAATATCTGCTATCTCGGAGTGAGAAAGTCGATAGAAATGAGTTGAACTCCGTGACAATAAAACAAACTTCTTTTGAGAGAAGCTTGAGTAGGCTGGGAGGGGTTGTGCATTGCATCACTGGGTCCATGATGCTTTGTCTTCAATACCAGAAATCATCAACGTGATTCTGATAGTAGATGTATTGACCCGGTTTCTGCCTAAGTTGTATGGAGGGCTTCTTTCTTTACACCCTTTATCCTTACATTTCTTTTTCATTCTTCAACCCCTTCAATGCTTACCAAGACGTCATAACTAACACCTTGTTGTGATTGTTCAGTGCTAGCTTAAGTCATTAGTCGGCATTATTCCCGTACACTCAACTACTCCATCTTTCCTAAGGACTTCTATTTTCTAATGGATTGTCCCTGGGAAGATCCCTCCGGTTCTGGTTGGATCATAGGACGAATACCTAACCACCTTTTGACACCAATACCATCGTGAATTTATGTGTTGAAGGGTATAGATATCGTAACCAGAAAAATCAATTGAAAATGCAGTCAAGGTGTTGATGAAATCAATGTTTACACCTTAAGAGTTTTCTATATCACCAAAAACGCTCCCCCTACATATGTGCTTCATAAAAGGAGAGATTTTTGCACATATTAGGAAGAGAAAGCACTTATATCAAAGATCTTATTCAAGATAACACATTTTAATCACTATTCTCCCCCTTAAAAATTGCATGAAATTGAAATTTTTGTGAAACTAGTGATGAAACATGGAGAGAATAATGTGTCATGAAACTTTGGAACAAATGTTTATGAAATCATTATACTCCCCCTCGAAAAGAGATTCTATTTAAATAGGGGAGTATATGAGCACACTGTTTTGAAATACTTTGAAAAAGTATGCTCAAAAGTCCGAGAAAAATTGTGTTCATGAGCTTAAAACTTTGAATGTTTTGATATAAGCTCATGACCGAAAAAAAATGAATTTCTCGTTGTTGAGGATAAGTCAAAGACTTTCCTTTATTTAGGGACCGGGTTATAGTCTGACATGTGACTATAAGCCATTATGAGAAGAAAATAGAAAAGACATGTTTTGAAAACAATTGAACTCTCATTCGAACTTTATGTACGTACCCGTGTCGTTATTGAACAACATTTCTAAGTACGTCCATATTATCGATGCTGAGAGACATGTCGGAGAAGAATATTTTTGGTATTTTTGAAAGATTTTCTCATTTTTTATTTCGTTTTTATAGGTTTTATATTTTTTTTTTGTATTTTGCTTTTCTGATAAATATATACAAGATTACTGCAAATGTGCAAGACGTTCAAGTTCATCAGGAGTGAAACTACGCATACCAAGTCGACGAACCAAGAATTCAAATCTGTCTTGAGGAAGAGCTTTGGTGAAGATGTCGGCTAGTTGGTAGTCCGTCTTGACAAAGAACAGTTCGATCGTTCCTTTTTCCACATGCTCCTTAATGAAATGGAATCGGACAGCTATGTGCTTGGTCTTGGAATGTTGGACCGGGTTGCAGGATATGGCTATGGCTGATTGTGAATCACAATAAATAGGGACTTTGTTAAAGTAAAAGCCATAATCCGTGAGTTGTGTTCTCATCCAAAGGACTTGAGCACTACACACGGATAGAGACACATATTCTGCTTCCGCGGTTGACAACGCCGTACAGTCTTGTTTTCTTGATGACCAGCTCACTAGCTTCTCGCCTAAGAATTGTGCTCCACCGGAAGTGCTCTTGAATGTATCATGACACCCTGCATGATCGGCATCTGAAAAACCAGTGAGATTAAAACCAGAATCCTTCGTATACCAGAGACCCATGTTAATGGTTCCCCGGAGATAACGAAAGATCCTTTTAACCTCCTTGAGGTGCTTCTCGGTTGGCTGAGCCTGGTACCGAGCACATAAACAAGTAGCATGCACAATGTCCGGTCTGCTTGAGGTTAAGTACATAAGGGACCCGATCATACTTCGGTATTTTGTAGCATCTACAAATGTCCCTTTCTTATCCAAATAAAGCTTGTGTTTAGTGTCCATTGGAGTACCAATAGGATCACAGTTATCCATACCAAATTTCGTTAGAATCTCAAGCACATACTTGGACTGATTTATGAAAATACCACGGGGGGATTGGTGAACTTGGAGACCAAGAAAGAACGTCATTTCCCCCATCATGGACATTTCGAATCGACTTTTCATAAGGTCGGCAAATAATAAGGAATATTTTGGGTTAGTAGAACCAAATATAATATCATCTACATAGACCTGAGCCACCAAGATGTCGTTGCCGTAGTGCTTGATAAACAACGTTGGATCAATGGTTCCTTTGCTGAAGTGATTTTGTAGAAGAAATGATGATAATTCGTCGTACCATGCCCTCGGTGCTTGTTTCAACCCATAAATTGCCTTTTTCAACTTGTAGACATGGCTTGGATGTTCAGTATTAATGAAACCTTCAGGTTGACATACATACACATCTTCTTTTAACGGCCCATGCAAGAAAGCCGTCTTTACGTCCATTTGATACACTGTGAATGATTTGTGTGCAGCGTATGCCAAGAAAATCCTAATAGCTTCCATCCGAGCAACCGGGGCAAAGGATTCTGCGAAGTCAATTCCCTCCTTTTGTTTATACCCTCTCACAACTAACCGAGTTTTGTTCCTAATGACCGTTTGCTCCTCATCCATCTTGTTTTTGAATAACCATTTCAGAGTGAGGGGATCGATATTGTCTGGTCGAGGTACTAACTCCCATACATCAAGCCGGATGAACTGATTGAGTTCTTCTTGCATAGACTCAATCCATGATGCATCGGTCATTGCTTCTTTCACACTTGCTGGTTCCATTGTGTTGACTGATAATGCATAGATACACATATCACCATCGGTACGCAGCTGATTTCGTGTTGAGACCGGTCGTGAGAGATTGCCAATCACTTGAACCAAAGGATGATTCTTAGTCCATTTGTGTTCATGTGGAAGTGTATGAGAAACTTGATGCGAGCTCGACGGATCCACATATGGTGCTAAAGGCTGAGTAGTGCTTGTGGAAGCCGCAAATGGATTAACAAACTCGTGTTCGTTGAGCATCGCATTGTTTGCATTTTCAGCAACTATTTCATTCTGAAGATGAACATGAGTAGGAATTTGCTGAGAATGTTGTTGAGTTGCGTCAGCAATCGGAGAAGTGGTTGGAATGTTTTGAGTCACGATGGTTGAGGTTGACGTAGATGGTGCAGAAGTAGATGCCGATGGTGTAGATGCAGTCGGAGGTTCTTGAACTACCGTAGCAGGTGCAGCCGGGGCATTTTGAGGAACACCAAATGACGAAGGACCCTCCATATATTCATCATAAATAGGCCCAAATAAAACTTCCAAGTCACGTTCCGAAGGTTGTAACGATGAGATTGCTGACGGTGCAAATTGAAGCGCGAGTCCTGAACTTACATGTCCAGAAGTCTGACCTTGAAGCTCGGGATGTGAACTTCTATGCTGAGAGGCCATACCCGAGAGTTCATCAAAGGTAACGTTCATAGTCTCCATTACCTTTCTTGTCCTTCGATTATAAACCCTGTAAGCACAAGCAGTTGAAGAATAACCAATGAAAAATCCAATATCACCTTTAGGTTCAAGTTTACCGATATCTTCACGATCATTCTTCGGATAACATTATGCACCGAAGACATGTAAAAATGAAATATCTGGTTTTCTTCCATTAATGATCTCATAAGGTGTTTTGTTGAAACGGGTGTGAATAATGGAGCGGTTTTGAGTATAACATGCAGTTGCTATAGCATCGGCCCAAAGAAATAACGGTGCACTAGAGGAGAGAAGCATCGTTCGAGCAGCTTCAACTAATGTACGATTCCTCCGTTCCACAACTCCATTCTGCTCTGGAGTTCTTACAGCCGAAGTTTGATGAGAAATCCCAACTTCGTCAAGATAAGCTTTCAATTTCTGATTGGTGAATTCTGTACCGTTATCCGTTCTCACAATAATGACAGGGGCTTGCAGTAGTACTGATGTTTTCTTCAAGAAGTTAATAATTACATCAGGGGTTTCATCTTTTGAAGCAAGAAAATGAACCCATGTGTAACGAGAATAGTCATCCACAATGACAAGGACATACCGCTTTCCATTAATACTTTTGATTCTCATTGGGCCACACGAATCCATATGTAGGAGATGTAACCTATTCGTTGAGTTGGGAACAGGTTTGGGTTTGTGAGGCTTCTTCTTACTTTTACCTTGCTCACATGAAGGACAAAGATGGTCTTTTGTATATTTGAACTTTGGAAGACCGGTAACGAGATCATCTTTCGCGAGATGGGTGATGGCATCGAAATTGAGATGAGATAACCTTTGATGCCATAACCACGACTTTGTTGATGTGGCTCGGGCCATGAGACAAATTGGAGAAGCAGCAGACATTTGAAAAAGATCAATGGTGTAAAGGTTGGTGGTACGATTTCCTTTCAACAGATTAATTCCTTCAAGATCTCTTACAAAACATGTATGACTTCTGAAAGCGACCTCTAAGTCTGAATCACAAAATTGCCCAACCGAGAACAAGTTATGTCCCAAGCCATCAACAAAAGAGACTCTGGTGATGATTATATTTCCCCAATGAAGATCACCATAGCCTAGAATTGCCGCAACATGATCATTTCCAAATCGAACAGTTCCCATGAAATGCCATACAAAGTTCTTGAGAAGGCTTCGATTCCCAGTCATATGTTTGGAACAGCCCGAGTCCACGCACCAGAGACAAATTTCAACAGCCTGCCAATGATAAGAGAAACAAATATTTTGCAACCGATGAAATAGGCTCCTGTAGGGTTAGAAGATAATTAAGCCGTATCACATACCGACGTTTCACTGTCAGTATGGGATCTACTAGTGTCGATAATTTTGCCACTACAGTCAAAATTTCTACCAGTAGGCAACCATTTAGAGGTGAGTCTAGGGCTACTAGGCTTAGCAAGACTTTCTGTGGACCCTACATGCGTACTTTTTGGAACATACACCTTAGCCTTAGGAGTGCGTTATTGTTCACTGACTGACAGCTTGTCAATTCGAGTGTAACCACCATAATTCAAACCATTCATAGTCAAACCACAAGCATCATGACTAAAAGTAAAGAAACATTTATTACATTTAGCACAAATAACTTCAGATTTTTCATTCTGAATAGCAAGCTTAAAGTCATTACATTTAGATGAATTAGGTTTCTGATTATGATTAAAAAGCGGTAAATTCCTAGGGTGTTCTTCTACTTCCACATTATTGATCTTGGAGCGACTACTTCTAGAGGCAAAAGGGACCCTATCATTCCTTGTATTGCTCGTAGGCTGTGGCCTTCTGCTCTTAGTGTAGTTGTTTATTCCTGTAGAAGAAGACACGCGTCTATTAGAATTAGCACTTTTTAAATCAATAACTTGTGGTTGAGTTATAGTGATCGGTTTTGTCCTAACGCTTGCTTTACATTGTTTGCTAGGCACACAGGGAGAACTAACACGAAACATTCCTGGGGCAATCACTGCAGTTTTTGTTCCAGCAACTTTGGGAAAAGGTGTCACAGCAATACGAGTGGGTCCCGAGGTTGCTGGTTTCTGGATCATCGTATCCACAATCGAGCTAGGTTCAGAAGACTTATCTTTTAACAAGGCCTTTAACTTACAGTTCTCACAGATTTTATCAATAAGTCTCTGATAGACAGACTTACTTTGTTCAACAGCCCGCTTATATGAAACAACAACAGATTCTAAATCTGCAATCTTATTCTTAAGCTTCTGAACATTACCACCACTAACACTCTCTAACCCTGACGAGGCCAAATTCGTTTCTGAAACCCCTCCTAACTGAGCCTGCAACCGTGCGATAGTTTGTTGCATTTCATTGTGAGCTTTTTCATACGAAATCTTGTCATATTTGCATTCATCACATTTTTTGACAAATTTATTCCAAAGATCGGTGAATTCTTTATCCTTTTTAATGACATAAGATTCCATTTTCTCTTTCAGAAGATCAAGCTCCGTTTGGAGGTTTTCATTATGCGACATAGAGGTACCTAACTCAACAGGGCTACTATCAATACAATCACGAGCTTTAAAGAGGCGTTCAAGATCGTTTTCCAAAACTTTAATTTTATCAAGAGATTCATCAGCTTCCTTCGTCAATGATTTAAAGTCTTCAACAAAGTTGGCTAATTCTTTTAGTAAAGCGTTTTCCAAATTTCCTAACCGAGCATCAACTTGATTAATAATCGGATTAATATCATTTTGAAGAATTTTTTGAACCTCAATCTGAACAGGTGATGTAAAATTACCTCCAGTTATTTTGAATTAACAACACGTTTAAGGATGACAAAGTTATCTTTAAGCTCGTTTAGAAATCGGCGAGTGATACTCGATTTAGGAGGGTCATTGGACAAGTCCTCACTAGGTAGCAAAAGCATTTCAGTACTCGTTTTAGACCGAACAAAAACAGTTGGAGGATTAACTTTCGGATAATAAACGGGTATCACTTCTTTATCAAGCTTTTTCATTCTTAAACGAGTCTCTACAACAAGATCAGTAGTTTCCTCGGAATCATGCACACTAGGAGGATCATGCTCATCAGACAATAGCACACTACCATTATATAAAGTTTCATTAGTGGCCTGAACTTGCTTAAGGTATCCTGGATTAGGGGGAAGAGGACAACCTAAAGCCATTTTGTATCGAGTGTAATTTATCTCATTCACTTTTGGTGCGAGCATATTTATCGTCTGCATAGTTTGGCCACGTTTTACTAAAAGGTTGTCTAATTCTCTAATCCTATCTTGCGCTTTGTAAAAATCCTCAAGAAGCCCATCTTCTCGAATTTTGAAATCATGTTTTAGCTTTTTTCTTTCTTCTTTTAAATCAGAAACAATAGATTTTTCAGTTGAAAGCTGTTTATGAAGAGAAGTGATTTCATCATTCAATTCGCTTATCTTTTTAGCACTACTTAAGTGTAAGGCATTTAATTTCTTAGTGGTGCATTTTTCTTGATAAACCGATGTAGCATGAGCTTGTTCAAGTTCCTTCATTTTAGCATGATGAATCTCAAAACTTTTCTCTCGTTCCTTATATCCCGCAAGCTCAGTGGTCAATTTGGCATTAGTTTCTCTAAACTTATTATTAACCACCGTAGCGTGATCTACATCCTTAGCAAGCTTATCAAATAGAGATTTATAATACGCATGTGTCTCATCAGGAAGGGTTGTAGGCTGGGCAACTTGATCCACGCTAAGGTCCACACTAGGCTCATTCAAAATAATATTACTATTATTCGTTTGATCCTCGTGTGTCTCATTGTAGGGCTCAAGCATCTCAGTATACTCTTCCTCCTGATTAGACATATTATATATATCATTATCATCAAAACTTGGGTGTACCTCAGAGGGACCGTTTGAATCATAGACGGGAGCTCTGTCATCATGCATTCCTGAGGTTGATGCTTGCTGTAAGTTTGCCATCAAGATGTAGTTGGCATTGACCTCTTATTCCTCGTCATATTCTGCAGCAGAAGCCATAAGATCAAATTCCTCAGCTTGAAGTGGGATCCCTGCCTCTTCTTTTTGTGCTATGAGAAGCTGAGTCTGAAGATAAGCAGCATCCCTCTTCTTTTTGGCGGTGCAATCTCGAGCATAATGACCAAATCCCCTGCAGTTGTAGCACTGAACCTGACGATTGTTGTTTCCATTTCCCGTACCAGTATTCTCAGCCCTTGCAGCCACAATGTTTCTCATCTGGTTACAAACCGCTGGTACAACTATTAACCCATTCTGATCACCCGCATTCGGAACACCCGGATTTTGACCACGGTTTTGACCATACTGATTCCCTGCATTGCCAATGGTCTGCCCAGCATTCTGACCATATTGTTGAAACTGAGTCCCCATGTTTCCAGCAACTACCAATTGGCGATCTTGATTCGCATTCATGAAAGGTTGAGCAATCTGCCTATTTCTAGTGTTCGAGGAGATTCTCTGATTGTTGTTGGTGGGGTTAATGGTGAATTTGAATGCCTTTGCAAGAAGGGCAAGACCAGTATTAATAGCATGAGTAGGATCGGTAATGTCATCAAAACAGGCAATGGGTTGTTGTAAGTAATTCATAGCAGCAGGATGTTGATATCCATAATCAGTGAGTTGTTGTTGTTGTTGTTGTGTCATGAAGTTACTTGATGAGGGTTGATGGTAGGGTACCATGGGATATGACATAGATGATGGAGAGTTTGCCATAAAAGCCAATGGATCTTGTGTCTTGGCACGTCTTTCTGCCCTAACTTCGTTAGCTTCATCTTGATTCATCTTCAAATAGTCATACACTTGAGTGTAGTCCACGACGTGAAGATCCTTGGTTTGATTGACAAGAGTGACATATCGTGACCATTCAGAAGGAAGATTATCAAGAAATTTGATGTTGGCAGCAATTTGTGCAGGTTCATGTTTGTTTCTTCTAAGATGGTTCATGAGGGTTGAAAACCGATGATAATAAGGTTCAATTTGTTCCCCTTCAGTAGACGTAAATTTCTCCCATTCACGAAGCAACTTAGTTTCCTTTTCTTGTAAACCGATTTCACTGCCCTTCATCATTTTCTGAATCCTAAGCCACATCTCGTGTGCGGTTTCACAACTATCGACAGCAGCATAAACATTTTCAGGAAGTCCCATAAGAATGACTTGAATTGCTTGATCATCAGTGTCGAGTTGTTTGGATTCAGCTTCAGTTAATTCTTCATCTGTTTGCTCATGACTTGAATCAGCTACTGGGTTAGCATTCGTAGGGTCCCCAGGCACAATAATTGTTCTTCTAACATACGGACCCTTTTGAATCGAGTTGACAATCAACTTTCCCAGAGGTTTACATTTTGCATAACGAAGGAGACGACTAGCCCATGTAGTGTAGTTCTCCTTGGTAAGCATGGGTGGACGATTCTCAGTACCCGCAACATAGATATCTTGTTGAGACGTCATCGTAGAAGTCGTGTGAAAAATAGGATCTCAATTCGTAGAAAGCGTGTGATGTTGTTGAAATTCCGAAACTTCCGATTTTTTTTCAGTCCGACAATAAATTCCTCAGTCCGACAAAAACGGTAAGCTGAAAAATTGTGAATCGCCAAATTTTGAAATTGAGTTCGAGATAGCCAAAAACTAGTAGGGAAAAAATTTGATTTTACTTGACCTAAAAAATTTTAACTCTTTTTTTTTTTTTTTTTTTTTTTAATGTTCGTGTAAACTATGTTCCGAGACTAGTCTAGATGGTGGCTAAGACTAAAAATTACTCAAACAAAATTTCCATCGGAATGCCCATCGGAATATTCTATCGGAATGTGCTTGTATCGGAATGTCCTACGATCGGAATGTCTCTCTATCGGAATGTCCCTCTATCGGAATGTCCTTTGATCGGAATGTTGATCTGTCGCAATGTTGCTTGTATCGGAATGTCTAGATCGGAATGTCTACCCCGTCGGAATATCTAGATCGGAATGTGTACCCGTCGGAATATCTAGATCGCAATATGGCTAAAATAAATTGGACAGAGTAACGACTCAAAATTCCTTAAAACCCGTCGGAATCCCAGATCGCAATGCACGATCGGAATGTCCAGATCGGAATAAGGTATCGAAATCCTTAGATCGCAAAGTAAAACCCTTGGGTTATTGCGATCAAAACCGTACTTACCTTTCCCGAAATTGTAGCTATCGCAATAAGAGAACTTTTTTCCAACTTTTTAGGCAACGATTTTAGCAACTTTTAGGCAACAAATTCGCAACTTTGAGGCAACAAATTCGTGTTTTTGAGCAAACCAAAATACCCACAACACGAATACTTGGAACAACCAAAAAAGACACGAAATTTTTTATTAATCTTTAGTAAAAAAAAACCAAAAAAAAACCACGGAAATAACAAGAAACAAGGACAACACCAAAGAGCTATCCACGAATCCCTTGGCGAATGATACCACTTGTTGGAATGAATCACACGACAATATATGATATAGAAATGAAGATGAAGATTAAACCAAAAAAGAAAGATTAGATTAGATGAAGGAAAAGAGAAAAACAAAAAAGATGTGAATTCCTAGTGAGAGAAACACAAACGTTTCTCTCTCTATAAAACAAATGAAATGGAAGACACACACACAAATGAGGCTTAGGAGGCCTTTTATACTAAGTAATAAGTGTTTAGGAGGCCTTCCTCATTTGTGTGTTCGGGACTAATTCCCGTTACATAAACATTAATAGCTAAGAACTCTCGACACCGTTGAATAGTATTTTTCACGAGCTTCGCAACGGTATATTATATGACCATCACTTTAAATACGGCTAACAGTGGGTCCCCTTGACCTTTCATGGGATACTTGTCCCCTTGGAAAGCGGAAAAGTTGGTAGCATTAAGAGACAATCATTTGAATTTAATATCAGAATATACACATTCCCATTGAAATGTAACTACCTCGTTACATTCAATTCCCTTAAATGCCCAGAGACAGTGGTCAACATCAGATTTATTTGCCAATATTGAGCATTCCCAGCTCAGCGACCAGCCTAGTAAAACTTGGCTCAGCCAGCGGCTTGGTGAAAATGTCAGCGAGCTGGTACTCAGTGGGTATGAAATGTAGCTCAATATCACCTTTTAGAATATGGTCTCTGATAAAGTGATACCTGATGTCAATATGCTTGGTTCTGGAATGAAGTACCGAATTATTGGAGATGGCTATGGCACTGATGTTGTCACAGAATATGGGAACCTGCTCATAGTTAATTCCATAGTCAGCCAGCTGACTTTTCATCCAGAGAACTTGTGTACAGCAACCAGCGGCCGCAACATATTCAGCCTCAGCTGATGACATGGCCACAGAGTTTTGCTTCTTAGCACTCCAGCATACCAACTTTCCTCCAAGGATTTGACAGCTACCAGAGGTGCTCTTTCTGTCAAGGCAGCACCCTGCGTAATCTGAGTCGGAGTAGGCTTTAAGGTCGAAGCCTGAACCATTTGGGTACCAGAGACCCAATGAGGGAGATCCTTTTAAGTACCTAAAAATTCTTTTGACAGCTACAAGGTGGGATTCCTTGGGGTTAGCTTGGTACCTAGCACAGAGACAAGTGGATAATTGTATGTCTGGTCTGCTTGCTGTGAGGTACATCAGTGACCCAATCATGCCTCTATATAAGGTCTCATTAACAGAGACCCCTGAGTCATCAGCTCCCAAATTGTTGGGAGGAAGCATGGGGCATTTCACTGATGCACAATCAGACAGATCATACTTCTTGAGCAAATATCTAACATATTTTTCTTGACAAATAGAAATTCCTTTAGAATTTTGTTTGATTGAAAACCCAAGAAAAAGGTTAGTTCCCCCATCATACTCATTTCATACTTTTTGGTCATTAGTTTGGCAAATTGTTTGCTCAAGATAACATTGGTTGAACCAAAAATTATGTCATCCACATAAATCTGTACTAAAATGACGTCACCCTTGGACCTATAGGTGAACAAGGTTTGGTCAATGGTACCTCTGACAAATTTATTTTCAAGAAGGAATTTTGAGAGAGTTTCATACCAGGCTCTGGGCGCTTGTTTCAGCCCATAGAGTGCTTTGTGAAGTCTGCAGACATGATTGGGGTAGTCACTGTTTTCAAACCCTGGGGGTTGACTGACATATACTTCCTCTGCAAGTTTCCCGTTAAGAAAGGCACTCTTCACATCCATCTGATAAACCATGAAACCCATATAAGCTGCAAAGGCTAGGAAGATTCTGATGGCTTCCAATCTGGCCACTGGTGCGAAGGTTTCATCATAATCAATTCCTTCAGATTGATTATAGCCCAGCACCACGAGCCTAGCCTTGTTTTTTACAATCATACCAGCTTCATCCCTTTTATTTCTGTAGACCCATTTTGTTCCAACCACTTGCTTATCAGTTAGAGCTTTAACCAGAGTCCACACCTTGTTTCTCTTGATCTGATTGAGTTCATCTTGCATGGCAACAACCCAACCTTCATCAAGCAGAGCAGCAGCCACGTTCTTAGGTTCATCCTCAGAGAGAAAATTTGCAAAAAGGCATTCATTTGCAGAGGCGGTTTCCAGAGTTCTTAATTTTCCTCTGGTGGTGACTCCCTCAGAGGGTTCTCCAAGAATATTAACTAGAAGAATATCTTGGTTCCTACTCCGTTTGGATTGTGGAGCAGGAGTCTCTGTGGGATCAGGAGTCACTTCAAGTTCAGGGAGTGATGGAGGTTCATCACATGTAATCCCTTCGTCCATGATCTCTTCATCTGATTGAATATTTAAAGTGACTGGATCAGCATTTTCTTTAGAGATTTGAGTAAGAGATTCAACACCAACAGTCTCTGGAATGATGTCAGAGATGGAGTGAGGATCAAAAGCTTGAACATATGGAAGATCCTTGTGACGACTTTGAGGTGATTCCTTGGGATTTGAGAAATCATCTTTGGGATAAGATTTAACTTCATTGAAGTCAATGTCACATTCCTCTGAGTTGGTGTGTGTAATGACAGCGTCAGCTTCATTAAAGGTGACATGAATAGACTCTTCTAATTTTTGCCTGCGAATATTGAATACTCTGAAGGATCTAGAGGTAGGAGAGTATCCAAGGAAGAATCCATCATCTGATTTTTCATCAAATTTACCCAGGTGATCTTTGTAATTGTGAATGAAAACAGGGCAACCAAAGACGTGGAAGTAGCTTACATCAGGGGCTCTCTTCCTATACACTTCATAAGCGGTCTTACCATGTCTCTTCACAATAATGGATCTGTTTTGTGTGTAGCATGTTATGTACACAGCTTCACCCCAGAATTGTTTAGGAAGTCTTGATTCGCTGAGCATCGTTCTGGCAGCTTCAATGAGAGTTCTATTTCTTCTTTCAGCGACACCGTTTTGGTCAGGGGTTTCTGGGTTTAAGAAGTTCTGTGATATACCCTTTTCATCACAAAAGGCTTCCATGGCATGGTTTTTGAATTCTGTGTCATTGTCACTTCTGATAGCCTTTACCCTACAATCATTGAAGTTTTCTATTTCTCTGATGAAGGACATGATTCTTTCAGCAGCATCACTCTTTCTCTTAAGAAAGAATACTCATGTGAATCTGGAGAATTCATCTACAATGACCAAGGTATATTTGTTGTGATTGAGGGATTGAGGTTTAACTGGTCCAAACAAGTCCATGTAAAGAAGATGAAGGCACTTGTTAATGGAGAATGATTGTTTTGTTTTGAACGAAGCCCTGTGATGCTTCCCTTTCTCGCAGGCTGAGCAGGGTCTGTCCTTGCTGAAGGTCAGAGAGGGAAGTCCAGCTACCAAATCATTCTTTGCCAGTTTGTTGATGTTTTTGAAGTTGAGATGGGAGAGTCTCTTATGCCAGAGCCAATTTTCGCTATCAGATGCTTTGGCAAGGAGACAGGTGTTCTCTCCTTCAGGGGATGACGTCATGTCAATGACATAAACATCCCTTCTTCTGGGTGCAATTAGAACGACATCATCGTTCTGATTGAAGATAGTTCATTGGGTCTTAGTGAACAGAACCTTGAACCCAGCATCGCAGAGTTGACTGATGCTAATCAGGTTGTGCTTCAAACCATTTACATAAGCGACCCTTGTGAAGGTTATTCCATTGCAATCCACTGAGCCATATCCTTCAGTGGCCCCTGAGGAGTCATCCCCAAAGACTACTTTTGGACCAGGCTCCTTCTTATATCTATGCAGATATTGTTTAATTCCTGTCATGTGTCTGGAGCACCCGCTATCCAAGTACCAAACAGATTTCTTTAGGTATGCCTGCATAGATATAACAAACCAGATTAGTTTCTATGATGAACCCACTTTCCAGTGGGTCCATGCTGTCGCTGACTGGCGACATTGGGTCTTCTGGGCCTTTCTCCCCCTCTTTGGTTGCAATCCCTGGTTTCATGACGCATGCTGCCACAGATGTCACAACCAGGGTAATGTTCACACTCATCAGAGTGGTGGTCATAAAAGCCACAATATTTGCAGGGAGGATTAGGCCTGTAACCCTGAGAATTTTCTCTGGATTTTGATTGCTCAGGTCTTTTAGAGGGCCTGTGAGGAGTTTTGGATCTTAGTTGTGTTCGAGTTCTTTGAACATCGATGATCTCCTCGTGCTCTCTAGAAGTGTGTTCAGTGGACTCACATGTGATACACTTAGGTTTCTTGGTACAATCCTCAGAGGAGTGATTCTTGAAACCACAGTGCTTGCAAGGTCTGAACAACGTTTTCCCTTTTGAGCTGCTTGAGCTTTCACCAAGAGAGCTAACAGATGGACTGTTATCTTTGGGGTTGATTTTTTCTTTCAACCCTTTTACTTCTTCCATCAGAGTGAGGAGAAGTTTCTTGGTGGGTGATAGCTCTTCAGGGGAAGAGGTGGGTTTGTCAGTGTTTTTGGCTACATAAACCTTCTTAGGTGCTTTATCAACAACTTTGGGAGTGAGATTTCCAGAGGTTTTGAGAGCTGGTTTAGGGCCAAGCAAGGAATCTGTTGGGTTAGCGCCAGCAAGTTTGGAAACAGTTGAAGCTTCAGATTCTTTGTCAGAGTCCTTCTCAACCACAGAGGTGGAGAGAGGAGAAGAGACGTCTGATGGGACAAATTTAACACTGGGCACTGGAATGTGATTTTTGAACCTACCCTTACCCCCTATTGCCTGAACCACATTCCCTGGAATGGATTCAGCAACTATTTCTTCCACAGTGGACTGGCTAAGGTTCCATTTTTCAATGGTTTTTCTCAAATCAGTGTTTTCATCAGCTAAAGATTCATTTTCAATGGACAACTTGCTGACCTCATTCTGAAGTTGATTAGCGATGTTCACAAAAGGTTTGAGGTTAGCTAATTCAGATTGACAAAGACTCAACTCGTTTTTGAGATTTTGAAACTTATTTAACAGATTTTTTCTTTGTTCTTCTACAAAATGGAGGTCAACTAAAGTGTAGTCACTGACATGGTCTCTGTTAGGACCCTCAGGCATAGAGAGTAATCTTTGTACCTTTTTCATAGTGATGTCAACCCATTGACCTGATCTTGCTTCACTTTTACCAACTGCTGGTTCTTCATCAGCAACAGCCATGAAGGCTCTGACGGTAGTGGTTCCTTCATCCTCAGAGGTGAGGGGTTCATCATCCCAGTCAAAAGAAGCAGCTATTAGACCTTTTTCAGTCTTTTTGTTATCCTTCTTCTTGGCTGCATCATCAGCTTTCTGATTGAGTTTAATCAGCTCAGCTTTCAAGGCCTTGTATTTTACCTTGTAGTCCTTTTTACCCTCAGAGTCACTAAAAGAGGATTGCTTGAAAGGTGAAGAAAACTTCTTTTTGCTGTGGGTTTTGCTGGATGATGGAAAGCTGGGAGAAGATGTCTTGTTTGACCAGTAGTCCTTTTGGAAATGACCAGTCTTTCCACAAGTGTAACATGACACCTTGGATTTGTCAATCTTGGCAGCACCAACTCTACCAGATCTTTTGTAGTATCTCTTCTAGTCAGCTAAAAGGGCTCTGTCATGGAATTCAGCATGTAATTCATCAAGGAATTCTTGACTGCTTCTTGTGTCTTCTTCCACGTCAGAGTCACTATCCTGAAAAGAGTGGTTAACAACAAGAGCTTTTGACCCAGATATAGGAGAGGTAAACCTATCAGTCTCCGATTTGTAAATAGAGTCAATCAGTCCTTCTTCATAATTGTATCTACCAAACAGTTGAGCAAGAGTATCATTTTTATGGCATTATTTGCTCTCAGGGTTTGGTTAAGACTAAGCCATTTCCTAGGAAAACTATTTACAAACGTGGCATTAACCTCAGCCTTGGGTAGTACAACACCATTGTTACCTAAATCATTCAGCAAGATCTTGAGTCTAGTGTAAGTTTGAGAAACAGTTTCAGTTTCCAAGGCTTTGAAAGCGTTAAACTTAAGTCTTAATGCTTGGATTTTGGTCTCTTTAGTCTCTTCTGGTCCTTCATACCCTAGAACCAACTCAGTCCACATTTCTTGTGCGGTGTTGCATTTGATGATGGACTTCATAATGTTCTTGGGTAGGCAAGAGACTATTATACTTTTAAGTCTCTTGTCCTGGTTAGCCAGACGTCTATCAGCGGGAGACCATTACTTAACAGGTTTCTTAATGGGTCTCTCTGGTGTAGAGGAAATGGCCAGTGGTACATAAGGACCATTTTCTAAGATTTCAAACAAGAAGGGTTCTAGGCCATCTAAGTATATAAGAAATTCACTTTTCCAACTTGAGAAATCTTCTTCATCAAACGCTGGAACATTAGACACATGTGACCCTCCACGATTATCAAGAAGTTGTGGAAGGTCATCCTCATTTACACCAGTGCTTACAACAGGTGTAGGCATGGTAGTAGATGTGGTGGCTGGTGCGTTTGTTGAAGTATTTGCTTGGTTAGATTGACCAAACGGTGGTGGGATGGGTGGCATAGTTTCAGTCATATTTGGATCTTGATTTTAAAAACTAGAACGGTTTTTAGAAAAGTTTTATAAATCAAACCGCTCTGATACCAATTGAAAGTCCCAAATAACAACTATTGTTGAAACTAAGTCACGAAAAACAATAACACACAATAAAAATACTTTTCAAACGAGTAATGCTTTATTAACTATTATCAACAAAGTATTACAAAGTGTTATGAATACACCTGTTGAATAACAACAAGAAATGAACCCTAGAACAAGTAAACTTGATTCGAGACTCAAGTTTACAAGAGAACCAATGAGTCGCTGATGGACAGCTGAGGGCTCAGTGGTTCCAGTGGGAGAAAGAACTTAGATTAAGATTCCAAGCACAAGGGTTGAATCTTAACTTCTTTCTCATCCCTATTTATAGTGGTACGAGGTTGTATCCTTAGTGGGAGTAGTTGATACGTGTCATCTTCTGAGTGGAAGAGTACAACGTATTAAATGCATGTCCAAATCGAGACATGCCTTTATCTACTTTAGGTGAATAGTTCTGCCAACTGTTCACCTTTGTCCCACTAGGTCGTACTAGGCATTGACTTGAATCTCTTGTTTTGTCCCGCTCAAAACACTTGCAAGATTCTCCCGCCTAAACTATAAAGGGTTGGATAAGCTTTGCTTAATCCAAGTCTCTAGGGTTCTCAAGTGATCTCTGAGTGTTGTCAACTCAGATATCCCTGAACACCAGTGCATTCCTTTGACATCCCAGCTATCCATAATCGTTGGTGAGTCTGACTTCAGATTGTCTTCGACTTCTCTGACGTTGTCTTTGACTTGAATGATCCTGGTGTGCCAGCTGAGGCTTTGCCTTCCACTGGTCTAGTCTCTGTCGCTGGTCTTCTCAGCGACCTTTAAACACTTTGTCTAATTTAAACAAATCTAGACAGGGCCATAGTTAAAACTTTCATTGGCCCAACAGTGTTTTTCCATGGCGCTTACGGATAATAGAGCGGTTTTGGGTATAACATGCGGTTGCCATTGCTTCAGCCCATAAGAATAAAGGAGCATTCGCGTATATTAACATAGTTTTAGCAGCTTCCATAAATGTACGATTACGTCTCTCAACGACACCGTATTGTTGTGGAGTTCGAGCAACTGATGTTTCATGTGAAATGCCAACCTCTTCATAGTTATTACGAAGAGTCTGATTAAAAAACTCAGTACCGTTATCGGTTCAAATGCGGCGAATAGTAGCATTAAGACGTACTTGAATCATCTTAATAAATGTAATAATAAATGTTGGTGCTTGATCCTTGGTCGCTAAGAACTTAACCCATGTAAACCTTGAAAAATCATCCACCATGACGAGAACATATTTCCTGCCACTCACACTAGCCGTACGCATTGGCCCGCAAAGATCCATATGCAGAAGATACAGTGGTTCCTGGTTGGTGTCTTCAGCCTTAGGTTTGTATGATTTCTTGGTGCTTTTTCCCAATGAACACGTAGAACATAAATGATCTTTGTTAAATTTAAGTTTTGGAAGACCACGAACAAGTTCGTTTCTAGCCAAGTGGTTAATAGCATCAAAATTAAGATGAGATAAACGCCGATTCCATAACCATGACTTAGTCTTTGATGCTTTGGAGAGAAGACATACAGGAGAAGCGGCCATCATGTTTTGAATTGACAACGTGTAGAGATTATCCCCTCGATAACCTTTTAACAAATCATTTCCTGCTAAATCGTGAATGAAGCAAGTATGTTGTCGAAAAGCAACCTCAAGGTTTGAATCGCAAAATTCTCCCACTAAAAATAGATTATGACCGAGTCCTTCCACATAATATACCCTCGAAATCGTAACATTCCCAATCTGATATTCACCATAACCCATGATTTTTGCGATATGGTCGTTACCAAACTTCGTCGTTCCTAGCAACTTGCTTACGAAATTCTGAGCTGAGAGCGGTCTCCAGTCATGTGCTTGGAGCACCCAGAGTCCAAGTACCAGAGGATGATTTAGACCACCTGAAAATTTCACCAGACAAAAATGATGTATCGGAATCTAATTGTTAGCAGGTACATATATAATTATCTTAGATTTGCTACCATAAGGTTTCTTAGCTTTCCAAATTTTCTTCCTAGTTGTCGACTTAGATGCAAATTGTCTAATCTCCTGAGGTACTTCTTCACTAGTAGGCACAGTAGTGGGGGCTGACCTAGTTAAAGGGAACGATTTCCATACTTGAGTGCTAGTGCTCCTAGTTAAAGGGCGCCGAGATCTAACTTTAGTGGAAGTGATCCTAGTTAAAGGGCACGTATTTCCATCAGCAGTAAAGGTCCTACCAGTGGGTTTACATTTCCATCCAACTTGGGTGAGTTTCCTCCCCATCGGTTTCCATTCAAGGTTGTTCCTAGTGGCATACATTTCATTAACATGGTCAACAAGACATAAATCATGACACTGAGAAAACATGCATTCATTACAATTACAACATTTCAAATTAGAATTCACAAATTGCTTAGGCTGCTGCACAACGGCAGAGCTTTTAGTCTTAGCTACATGATTCTTTTTATTCAAATCTGAAATAACATTCATAGGGTGAACTTCTACTTTCTTCTTCGTTGTCCTACGAGTGGAAGGCTTGATCATATCTTTCTTTACTTGAGATCCTTTAGCCTTAGTAGAAACATTTACTCCTGTAGAAGGCAAGGGAACATTATTGGCAGATATTGATTTAGCCTTGTTGGTTACACCTAATGTTAACGACGGTTTAGCTCCTGGAGTCTTATTTAACGGAGTGATGGCAATGGGTTGTGTTTTAAGTGGTGCATAACCCGGTTGTCCTATGTAATTCAGAGATGCTAAGCAATATTGTACTCTCTCAATGTAAGCATGAGCAGCGTAATAGTGACTGTTAGAGGGATCTAACTCATAAAGATCGTCTAAGATATCTCGAACAAGATGCACATGCTTAATTGCATTATTCATATGAACAACATATATATCCGGGTTGTTCTTATGGGACGGGTTCTTATGAATCACCACTTGGTGGGTTTGTGGAGCACTAGAGGACTGTGCAAAGATTGTAGCTGCGTTATCAACAACTTCTTGCCATGTGAGTTGAAGTGTCTCCTTTAACTCAGCCAAAACCATGTTTTTGTCTATGAGCTGGATATTTAAATCATAGATCTCTTCACAATTTTTGTTCAATTGGTCAACATATGATTGTTGTTGTGCCGCATTAAAAGCGAAGCGTTCTTCTAATGAACCATAAAGTTGCGAGAATCCATGCCTTGCTCGTTCCAGCTCCCCTAGAATAGACGAAAGTATATTTTCTAAGGCATGATATTTTTATCTTTGTTGCCTCTAGTTCTAGTTTCAAAGGTTCTACAGATGATAACTCTCTCTTAAGTCTCATAATCTCTTCTTCTAATGTCTAAACCACCTGAATCATCTTGTCACTCGTCTCAACGTTGTTTTCACAATCATGCATTATTAAAAGAGTATCAGTTTTAGATTTTTGTTCTATTTTAAGAGATATACAATGTTGTTGAAGCTCGTCAAAACGTTTTGAAAGTGAATTAAAAGAATCTTGAAGCTTTAAAAATGCAGCGTTAGATTCGTGACAAGAATGATTATCTACATCATCTACAGGCTCAACAATATTCACAGAGAGATCATGCACATCATCACATTTATTCACAGCAGATGTAATCTCATTAGCACAATTAATAGTCACAACATTCATCACACTGAGAGACACTACTTGTTCAAAGAATTGGTCATATTCAGACAAAATCTTTTCTTTTTCAATTAAATGTTGCTCATAAGCATCATCCATTTCATGAAAAACTTTTTGAACTTTTTTCATTTCAAAATTAAGATTGTCACCAAGAGATACAAAACCGTTTTTAAGATTGTTTACAAACGAAACGATCTCAGCCTCAAACACCGCTTTCATGTGTTCGAAAGCCCATTCTCCGTAGGTTTGAGCCGTTGGAGTCGTACATTCCTTAATGACCTTATCGAACCTGGAAAAGTATTGTTGAATCTATTACAAGCTTAACAGTACTGTACTAACAGGTGGAAGAACCTTTGGAATTTCCTTAGGTTTATCCGATTTGACAAGTGTAGGAAATTTACTAAGGCTCTCTTTTGTAGACACGGAAGTTGGTGATTTGGTAACTTCCCTTTGTATATTAAAACGAGTTCTAAAATCCGTTCTTGCATACTCTTGGTTAAGTTTATCATAATCAAACTTAGGATGTTTCAAAAGCATTTGTGACCGATTCTCTTCAAGTAGTGACATGTACTCGGGGGTCATCCGGAATAACAATCAGATCTAAGACCAATCCTAATTTGGTTGCATCATAAAGTCTTGGGTTGTGGACAAGAGCTTGATTTGTATACCCCGGGTTAGGTGCAAGGTCTTTTTGACGCGATAAGTTAAATTCCTAAAAAGATGAGTCGAATAAATGTACTAAGTGAGATGCAAAGTATTGTCGTAAAAGTAAATTATCAATCTTTTTAATTTGATTAGACGCGTTAATTTTAGTTTCAACCTTTTTAGACTCGATAATTTCGAACTCCGTTTTAAGTTTTTAAAAATTAGTGACGACTAACTCTTTTTCCTTAATTTCTATAGAAATATTTGCTCTTAACGTTTCAAGCTCTTGTAAATGAACCATTTGGATGCTATGAAAATTATCAAATTCGGAATTGGTTAGGCCATTGGTCGAAGGAGTCAACTCTAAGGTTTGAACCTTTACCTTGTACAAAGCAAGCTCGACATATAACGTCTTGTTTACACATAGGGTTTCAAGGACCACAATATTCATTTGGCTAAGTAAAGTTGCTGAAACCGTTACCAAATCTTGTTGAGCAAGGGAATTCATATGCGAAATAGCTCCCGTTGTATTTCACTCAAAGTCTGGGGACTTGCATTGATATTGCTATCATTGTTTGTCTCCTCGTTTGAATTAGTCACCACCGAAAGCTCTTCCGGATACTTAGACTCTTGCCCAACTTGATGTGGTGCAATACTAGTATCAGTGGTAGTGTTAGGTACCTCAGATATTTGGTTTGACCCATAAAGCGAAAGATTTACCATAAGAGCTGCCTTGGCGGTACTGAAGTCATTACAATCTGAGTCGTATGCATCGAGATCATCTGCTTGATACGCTGAATTTTGAGTGAAAGCTGTTGTGAGGCCCTCATGTTACGCAACTCCCGGATCCGCAAGAAACGATAACTCCTCCTCATCGAGCTCTCGACCTTGTGCTTGAGCATTTACCAAATAAACATTTTCCTGAAACCACGAGGCATCCCTTCTCCTTTTTGGTTTCTTACAATCCTTGGACATATGTCCTTCTTCCTTGCAGTTGTAACATGTGATCATCTTCAACTTGCCAGTAGGATTTCCCCTTCGAACAGTGTTATATGTGCGTGCATCGGTATTTGATGAACTTGGTCTCCCCTGAATTGGTTGAACCATGACTCTGCCATCTTGAATGGTAGCTTGTTGACGAGAGTTAGAAGAAGTTCTCAACTGGTTATTTGTTGGGGCCGATCCTCTGTATCCTCGTTTGTTCAACGTTTGAGTGAGATAGGCAGACATGGCGGCTAACACTTCAGTAGGATCATCACCTTGTTTGAATTCGGGAACCGGTACCTCATCATCACAATACAAAGTTGATGCTGGTGGAGCTGCATATACACTTGAAGGAGTACTGACATGCTGTGAGTAACTTGGTTGACATGCTACAGGTATTGGATAAGTGATAGCAGGAGCTGTAGGTGATTGGTAAGGAGAGTATAGTTTTTGAGCATAAGGTGACAGATGTGAATCCCTTTGTGATGATGGTACTGGAAGACGATATTGTTGTTGATATGATGTAGGTGGTTGTGGTAAAATCGAATACTGTGGAAAGCTTGGAGTTTGATACGTAGGCCGATGATAAGCTTGTTGTCCCATAGCATAAGGAGTGTTGTTATATGAAAAAGTTGGATGATTCGCCATTAACGCCAAGGGTTCGAGATATGATCCTCGAGACATAGGTTTCATGAGCACGTGCTTCTCGTGTTGCTGCAAGAAAGCGTATAGTTGATCCAAATTTGATTTGTGAAAATCCCGAATCAATTTAACATCAGTGACATATTGGCTTCACTCTAGAGGTAACGTATTTAGAAACTTGGTATTGATATGAAATTGAGCGATCGTGAGATTATACACATTCAAGTCATTCATCAATGTAGTGAAGCGCCAATAATAGTCATGAAGAGTTTCCCCTGGAATGTAAGTGAACCTATCAAACAAACCATAAAGTTGACACTCTCGTTCTTGCTTAGTAAGTGAAGTCCCTTGTAGCAAAACCGTCAAACGTTCCCATAATTCCTTTGCCACCTTGTGTTTGCTTACCATTCGATAAATGTCGGGTGGAAGAGCTTGAAGAATAGTTTGAAGAGCCTTTTCATCCGCATCGGCAATTAGTTGGTTGGCAGCCGTTAACTCAGAAAATAGCCTTGGCCTAGTCACATTGTCTACAGTGATGGTGCCATAATCAAGTGGTCCTTCCTCATTTGATTTGACCATAAGCCTCCCACTGGGTCTACCAATAACATATGACATAATGCGACCCTGCCATGCTTTAAATAGCTCTTTGATAAGCAACGGTGGACGGGTATCGGTACCGAGATGATAGAAATATCAGTAAGCGATGTCATCGTCGGCATTGTTAGGATAAATGAATGAGTATTTTTGATCACTTGAAGAAAAAAAATTATCTTTGATCGAGCAATGAAATAAAGTTTTGAATTAGTAATGTTTGAAGTCTTCAAAATAATGCCTAAGTCCAAAAATCAGTAGTAATTTCGCAATGTTAACAAATATGCAATTCCGCAATATTAACAAAGATTCAACAAAGATTCAATTCCGCAATGTTAACAAAGATTCAATTCCGCAATGTGAGCAGATATTTAATTCCGCAATATGTGCAAATATTCAATTCCGCAATATATGCGGAGATTCAATTCCGCAATGTATGCAGAGACTCAATTCCGCAATATGTGCAAATATCATTTCCGCAATATGTGCAGATATTCAATTCCGCAATATATGCATATATTCAATTCCGCAATATATGCAGAGATTCAATTCCGCAATATATACAGATATTCAATTCCGTAATATATGTAGAGATTCAATTCCGCAATGTATGCAGAGATTTAATTCCGCAATGTATGCAGAGATTGCGAAATTTTCCTAAAATTGTGGATCTCGGATGTACTTGTTGATTTTCGAAACTTGAAGCCAAAAATGAAGCCAACACCTAAAAATTTCGCGTTTTTTACCAATCCAAGTAACCCAAATCACTACCACGGCTATGTAGTCGATTTGTCTACTAACTAACACCACAAAAACACAAATTTTTTCTGAAGATTCGATCTCTATATTTAAAAAACTCGCGAACTCAATAAATCTAAAGAACACGAATGAAAAAACTTTATTTCACCCGATGGCTCTTGATACCAATTGTAGAATAGAGTTAATCTATGATCTATCAAGTTTGATTGTTGTTTCTAGAGAGAGAAACTAGAGAGAGAAAGTGAGAGAAATATGTGTTTATTAGTATCAAAATGTGATTACAACCAACCCCCTTTCCATGAAGGAAAGGGGTTTATATACCCTAGCTATGATGGGCTTGGGCCTTCAACTCATGGACAAGCCCATGAGTTGGATAAGTACTAGTGTTTTACACATTAAACTAACTACGAGCTAATCACGTTTAATAATATTGTTGGAGTGACCGGTACTTCTAGTATACGTTAAAAACGTATTTCCAACAGGCGACTTACGCCGACAACTTTTTCAACGTAGCTAACAACTACAAATCCCACGCTGTTGGAGATTTCCAAAGTGTTAAAGAACCACTAGTGCGCAAGAAACAACCTGGACGCCCAACAAAATCGGCTAGAATTAGGTCTAAAGGTGAAGAACCAATCAACAAAAAGTGTAGTAGATGTGGTGTAAATGGACACAACATAGGAAGTTGTCACGTACCAGTGCCTAGTTATGTTGTAAGTATGTCATGTTTTCAATAAATTAATTTTTCCTGAACATATAACTAACATACAACTGCTGTTAATTCACATGTTACAGACGCAACCCCACGAAGATGTTAGTCATGTAATGTTTGCACACACCATGCAGGATGCATCTGCTGGCCCAAGTGGTTATGTCGAAGCTTATCACCCACAACTGCCTTTGGAAAACACAGTTACAGATGCATACTAACCAGAACAACAAAATGAAGGCAACTACATGATGTTTCCATATGTTAACAACTCAATCATTACAGGTAGCTTGTCTGACTTTTTAACGCCATTTGAATTCTTAAACTAATAGGTGACCACATTTATGTTGTTGTCACTGCAACTACACACCTTCATCCTATTTTGAACAAAAACGTTTCAAAGGTGTTGTTTTCATTTGATGTACCTTGTAACATTATATAGACCTAACCATGAAGACTTTCATTAGTAGTTGCAATTTCCGTTATCAAGATTCATAGTTTGTTACAATAATAGTTAGTTGATAAAATTATGCATACCATACACATCAAATTGCATACTGCAAAATGATAAGTTTATGCACAGTTATCAGCCTAGTACAAAATATTAAGTAGATACAACAAATTGTACACAACATACATAAGGATACAAAAGATGTGCTAAATATCCAACAACCGTTACATAGTTAACGATTCTCACCTGAGACGGGTATGCGGCCACTTTGTGAAATGAGATCCTCTAGCTGTAATTCCATTTCCATGTTGTAACCCATCATCCTTCCAGAGCTTGTTCCAGCAAATACTCTTTTTCCATATTGATGTGTTGTGATTAATACATACGTTATAGGGTAAATTAGAAAATTACCTTTAGGAAAAAGTAATAGTCTAAACTTTACCAAAGACGGATTTAATTAAACACTCGTTGTTGAACCAAGTTCGTTGTACACGAAGATCAAGTAAATTTGAGACGTTTTGTTTCGATTTGGACAATTGATTTGAATGGGTTTTCGGTTTTTAATCTAAAATTCCTACAAATTTTAACCCTAAAGTGCATGAATCGTAAACCCGAATTAATTCTAAAAGACGATTATTAAATCTATCTATTTTTTTATTTATTTATTTTATTTATTAAAACAAACTATTAAAACAAAATTTATCAAAACTAAATTATTAAGACAATTTTAAAACAAAAGTGAATAGACAAAATAGTGTAAAACGTTTTTATAAACAGCCAACTTAAGAAATGTATATAAATGAAATTGGGTAAAACTTTAACAAAAGAAAGTGGCAAGCCCAGTGGTTAAGGCATTGAACTGTTGAACAGAAGGTCTCGAGGTCGAGCCCCATGGGTGACAATTTTTGGATATTATATTTGGAACAGTAAATAGATAAATGCTAGATTACAGTGGATATATTATTAATACAGCTAACTAGTACAAATAAACAGATGAAGACGAAAATCTAACAATGGACAAATATATGGTCTAAATAAAGCAAGTAAGATCAACCAAATTTAATCAAATTTAATCAAAGTTCAGTTAAGAAAAAAAATCAGATGAAAATATCAGCTAAACATTCAGCAAAAGATAAGAAGTAAATCAGCAAATAAGGGAAAAAAATCAGTAAAAGCAGAAAATCAAGAACACAGTACCTATTTTGAACAGAATAATACTCAAATAAACTCCACAAACACAAACTGAGATCAGATTAAATCAAACATAAACTCCCATACAGCAGGCCATTAACATACATTCAAGTAACAACTTAGCTTACTAATACTCCTATATAAAAAACCTCTAACTAATGAACGAGTACTTCAATGACGGAGCACAAACTCAGCAGCCTAAACGAGTTTCAAACTCAAGATCCATCCAGTAAAGATGATTAATCAGCAATATGCAACCTATAATAAACCTGAACCCCTAATAAGCAAAGTATTCCATCAAATACCTCATAACAGCAAAAACTGATTCTACTGATAGATCAAGACAATCTAAATTCTCTAAATCATCAGATTAACACACATTCGAATCCTTAGTTAATAATCAGACCCACTAAATACCAGATTTCCAAACACTGCTATCATCAAACATCAAGTACCCACAAAATACATACAAGTAGCAGATCAATAACTCAGAATAACAGATTCAAGCAAGAGAAAAATTATATCTATAATCCAACAAATTCAGTTCAAAGACTAACAGATCTATATCTACTATTCAACAGGAAATCAAATTAGTACAACTCATACTCGTTCACACATAAACATGAGAGCATTAGCAGAATTAATAATCGCTCTAAAATAGATGCTTAATTACATACATCCATTACTAATTTAAGTCATAAACATGAATGAGATCCCATCAAATCTAAGATCACAATAATCAAGCGCAAAGAACTCAGCAGATTCGACACTTTATTAACAAACATGAAAAGCATAATGCAGATCCATAACATACACATTCAAATTAATCAAATAATCAAAAAGCTAATTAATCAAATAAGAGCAGAAAAATAAACTTAAAAACGTAAAACTGAGCTTAACCCTTAATTGGAGAACCGTTGGGACGAAGTCGCGCGCTGAGCGGACTTGGACTAAACCGAGACCCCCATGACCACCGTCAAACGTCAAAACAAACTACCATTAGCTAACATCATGTTTCACCATGAAACTCGAACCAGTAATAGTGATTTCGATAAACCAGTAACCATTTAATTTATCCAGTGGGGATAAATGTGTATTCCCTATTTCACTTCTAATCATTCACTATAGCTAATATTTAAGCTAAAATGAACAACACTCATTTTTAACATCAATTTGTAAGATTAGAAAAATGCAGTTAAATTTAGGCAGTAAATTAAAACGTGTATGACAATCGATTAAAACTGGAAATCAATTTTATTATATCAAATCAACATTACAATATTTAAGAAATTGAAAATTACAAATCCTAACTACAAAATAACATTATAACATTAAAGTAAAAAGGGGATACATTTCCAGAAAATTGATGGGGTATTTATAGCCTAACCTAGATGAAGGGGTGAGTTTGATGAGCGATTCATAGCCCTTGGATCATCTCCCCTCTTTCTCTTTCCTTTTTGTTTTGATCTATTGGCTGAAAAACGTCCTTGTGCACATGGATTGCCACCGTGGCACAAGGTGTGCTAGTTGTGTTTCTTCCTTGCTGAGGTGGCTTGATATGATTGGCCCTTTTACTAAATGGCAGGATGTCAGCCAATCATCTTTAAGATGTGACGCATCATTCTTCCACATGGCGCATAGTACTTGGAATATTCGTGTGTGTCACGCTCCAAATTGCCCTTAATTATATGATTACTTGCGCGTGATGAGCACTTGCTAGCTGATTTGAGAGACCCCCTTTTTATTAGGGTTCTTGAGACCTGCGTTTTTTTTCCTTTCCCCAAATCTCTTTCTCTCGTCTTTTATTTCTTTCTTTGTTTTGTTACTATCTTTTGACCTCCAAGTTGACCACCAAAGTTTATATAAACTTTCACCGTCTAATAATTTTCACATGGGCTTTTGGCCCATTATGTTTCAATCCATCACATGTTAAATCCAAGTTGGGCCATATTTGGGCTTTTAACAAATGATAACATTGTATGAACTTCAAATGGGCTTTTGAGCCCATTTTCCCAAATATGGGACCCACAAGCCTTTTAAACTCCATAAATGATGAAATCCGCTAAAAACGAGCTTGATAATGGCTTTGTCGATCTTTTCTTCAAACTCGTGCCGGTTTTTGTCGATTTTCATGAACCTGGTACCTACACACATGAAATAAACAAAACAAACAAATACAAGGCAATATTCATTAATTATATGCATTTATTGTTCGTTTTTAGATACAATTGATATGAGTAAAATCACTCATATCAAACTCCCCCTTGCTAAGCAATTGCCGTGTCCTCACGCAATGAAAAAATAAAACTACTAACTACACTTTTATTCGACTTTTGAAACTTTATTTTGCAAAGAAATAATGTATTGCTTTCATTATTTGAAAAATAACTTTTAGGATCATAAAACTCGAATAGATTCATCGTCCTCGACTTTTCACTCATTCCATGCCAAGCTCAAAATAAGATCATTGCCAATCATAAGTCCCTTTGTTAAGTTTACTCATACAAGTCATTTGTGTAAAACTCAATCTCTATTATTCCTAGTGGTATCTCTAGATTTTAACTTTTTTGTCATTCACCCAAAGGCTCATTTGACTTATTTGATATTTATTAGTCCAAAAATGAAGGCAAAAACGGTGTAAATCTAAAACTCAAAACCTAACCTCATCTTCAATAACCGTTGTCACTAAAGAAAGCCCACATCAAGGATAATTTAACACGATTTAGGGAATAAATTCCCGGACCCGAGAATTGGCCATTTATTACTACTTATTAATCCTCCAAAGGAGTTTAGCAAGTTTACATCATATACCCTTAGGCTCTTTAAGATGTAAAAATGCTCCTTATCCATGATCCACACCCTAAGGCTCCTTGAACCATAGACAAGGGAATTGACATTCACCACCACTCTTCACCCTAAGGCTCCTTGAGATGATGAAGTAATTTTTATTCAACACTTACCATGCCATACACCCTAAGGCTCTAATGACAAGGCTCGTGCTACATGTCCCACACCCGAAGGCTCCTTGAGATCATGTTTTTATTTATTCTTCTTTATTTATGATACATATAGTAGGCTAAATCCCGTGATCCCATGGTCTGAAAACCTCCTACTTAGTGGTTATGAGCCACCTTAGTCGGAAGTCCATCACGCTGACATCCTCAATGTGTACTCGCTTTAATTACAAGTGAAATCAAAAAGTCGGCTAAGAGTTAAATTATGAACCTAAACCGCAAAAATCCTCATTTATTAAACAATTTATTTTATTCAAGCGAAGGAGAAGAAGCCACAAAGAACTTATAAGAGGAACCATTAACTCAAGAACTTATGATCAACTCTATCATCTCTTATTCTCCATATTGTAAAATTTCAAAGATATGAAATTAATGGAAACTTATCCCAATAAACCACAAAAGTCTCATGGTTAAGGAACGAGCTAAGGTAGAAACCGGTCGAGTCAAAAACTATTCTTATTTTCTCCAACGGAAAGCCTACATTTGTGTCAAAAACACTTATTTAAACACAATTTTTTTTTTAAAATTTTGACGAAAAACGACACTATTACGTTTGAACACGACAAAAGCAATTGCAAGCGATTATATCGATTGACTCCCCCAAGCTAAAACCAAACATTGTCCTCAATGTTTCCTAGCTCAAGAGTAACACCCCCTTGCTAAGACACGAAGAGTCGAATGCAAAAGTCCTAACATGGTAAGAGTACGCAAATCTATAAGCCGTTTATTAATTATGCTCAAGATAAAACGTTAGTCGATAAAAATCAAAGGATATCGAGTGTGCCCCTTTTTACAATCAAAGTGTGGAAGCTCGAATGGACCGGCAAAAACCGAACACGAGAGTCTTTAATGATTAGGGTCATACCTAAGATTCACATCACCACAAAACCCGAACACGATCTTGAAAGATCAAGCCTTATTAGTGTTAGAAAATAGGAAGAAGATAGAATGAATGGAACTCCTCCATAAGGCACCTCGTTTTTGGTAACCGAGTCATGAGCTCGACTCGATCCCCGCATTCATTGGTCCTTAGTGAAAGTTTGAAGATCCGGAACAACCTCCGTAGGTATGTCCCCTCCAAAGTAGTGTTTCACACGATGACCATTCACCTTAAAGTTAGGGCCGTCTTTTTGAGCTAGCTCAACGGTGCCATAAGGGAAAACTTGTGAAATGGTGAATGGTCCGGACCAACGGGATTTAAGCTTGCCCGAGAAAATCTTAAGTCTAGAGTTGAATAAGAGGACTTGATCACCAACATTGAAAATGCGGTTGTTGATCTTAGAGTCATGAATCCTCTTAGTCTTCTCTTTATAGATCAAAGAATTTTCATAAGCTTGATCCTTTAATTCACTTAGTTCATTCAATTGAACCTTGCGATGATCACCCGCGGTCCTCAAATCAAAGTTACAATGCTTAAGAGCCCAATACGCCTTATGTTCGAGTTCAATTGGCAAGTGGCATGCCTTTCCGTAGACCAACCTAAATGGTGTACAACCAATGGGAGTCTTAAAAGCCGTACGGAAGGCCCACAATGCATCGTCCAATTTATCCGACCATGAAGTGCGATTTTATCCAACGGAGCGCTCTAAAATCAGCTTAAGTGCTCGGTTTGAAACCTCCACTTGACCACTCGTTTGAGGGTGATAAGCCGTCGAAAGTCGATGAGTGACACCATATTTCTTAAGAACTTTTTCAAATTGATCATTACAAAAATGGGTCCCTCTATCACTTATTATAGCTCGTGGAGTTCCAAACCTAGCAAAAAGTTGTTTCAAAAAGTTCACTACAACTCGAGCATCATTAGTAGGCAAAGCCTTAGCTTCAACCCATTTTGACAAATAGTACACGGCTACGAGAATATACTTATTTCCTTTCGATGATGGAAATGGCCCCATAAAATCGATTCCCCATACGTCAAAGATTTCACAAACTTAGATTATATTTTGAGGCATTTCATCCCTTTGTGAATTCTTTCCTTGACGTTGACAAGCATCACAAGTCTTGATCAAGTCTTGGGAATCACGATATATGGAAGGCCAAAAGAAGCCTGCATCAAATACTTTCTTCGCGGTGACGTTGGCACCATGATGTCCCCTGGTGGGTCCCTCATGACAAGATTTAAGGATATCTTGCGCTTCTTTGCCAAACACGCACCTACGAATCACTTGATCCGCGCACACACGAAACAAATAGGGGTCGTCCCAAAAATAGTAAGATACGTCTTTGAAAAATTTCCGTTTTTGTTGGGACGACATTCCCTCAATCATGAACTTCCCCGCATGGTAATTTGCGATGTCCGTAAACCATGGGGTACTATCATCACCACGAAAAGCAATCATACCAAGCGTCTCGAGAGGAAATGTTTCATTGATTTCCTTGTTTTCTCGATCGCTTTGGTAAGGATTCTCAAGTCGAGATAAATGATCGGCCGCGAGATTCTCGGCTCCTTTTTTGTCTAGAATTTTGACATTAAATTCTTGAAGGAGGAGAGCCCACCAGAGAAACCTCGGCTTAGCATCTTGTTTATTAAGAAGATATTTGATAGCCGAGTGGTCCGTATACAATATGGTTTGAGACAAGACGAGATATGGTCTAAACTTTTCAAAAGCATACACAACGGCAAGAAACTCCTTTTCCGTTGTAGTGTACTTTGTTTAAGCATCCGTCATAGTCTTACTTGCATAGTGTATAGGCAATAAATGTTTTGATTTACGTCGCCCCAAAACCACACCTACCGCGTAATCACTAGCATCACACATAATTTCAAAAGGTAGGTCCCAATCCGGAGCAACTAAAATCGGAGATTCGGTTAATTTCTTCTTAAGCATCTCAAAGGCTTTAATACACTCTTCCGAAAAGATGAAAGGAGTTTCTTTTTCCAGAAGATGGGTCATAGGCCGAGCTATCTTAGAGAAGTCTTGGATAAAACGTCTATAGAAGCCGGCATGGCCGAGAAAACTCCTAACTCCCTTAACGGTGGTGGGTGGAGGTAATTTGGCAATCACGTCGATTTTAGCCCTATCAACCTCAATACCGGCCTTAGAGATCTTATGTCCTAACACAATTCCCTCTTTGCACATGAAGTACATTTTTCATAATTAAGCACAAGATTAGTTTCCTCACAACGTTGCAACATTCTTTCTAAGTTAGAGAGACATGAAGCGAAAGACTCCCTAAAAACCAAAAAGTCATCCATGAAGACTTCCATGGTTTTTTCGATCATATCATGCAAAATGGCCATCATACACCTTTGGAATGTCCCCGGAGCATTGCATAGTCCAAAAGGCATTCGACGATAGGCAAATGTTCCATAGGACAAGTGAATGTGGTCTTTTCTTGATCACAAGGGTCAATGGGGATTTGTAAATAGCCGGAAAATCCATCCAAAAAGCAATAGAATTCATTTCCCGCTAGTCTCTCTAACATTTGATCCATAAAAGTTAATGGAAAATGATCCTTCCTAGTGGCATCATTAAGCTTCTTATAGTCAATACAAACACGCCAACCGGTCACAAGTCTAGTAGGAATCAATTCATTATCCTCATTAGTAACAACCGTCATTCCTCCTTTCTTTGGAACACAATGCACGGGGCTAACCCATGGACTATCCGAGATAGGTTATATCATTCCGGCGTCTAGAAGTTTGGTGACTTCCTTTTTGATCACCTCATGAATCTTTGGATTGACCCTTCTTTGATTTTGGATAACGGGTATATAATCATCCTCCATTAGAATCTTATGAGTACAAAATTTTGGATCTATACCCTTAATGTCGGAGATTTTCCATGCAATGGACCGTTTATGTTTCTTAAGCACTTTAATAAGTTCATCCTTTTCATGTTCCTTTAATCCCTTAGCAATAATCACGGGTAACTTATCCGTTCCTTCAAGAAAAGCATACTCCAAATGAGTGGGAAGTTCCTTAAGTTCTAATTCAGGTGCTTCCTCAATAGATGTTTTCACTTTAGTCTCAATTTCACTCACAAATTTTAATTCCATAGGTGGTGATTCAAAAGGATCCATATTCAGCAACTTTTCAATCAACGCAATATCTCTCTCGGGATCAAAATTCTCACTATCAAACTCACTAGGATCGAATGGTTTGCTAAGGTAATCATCAATTTCCTTATTGATTTTTTAATGACCATTATCCTTGAGCTCTTCTAGAATGAAGTCCCCTCCCTCAAATGGAGTGAGTGGAGGTTTAGCCAAAGAGATAATAGGATTCGATGAAGTGGGATTGCCACTTTTAGAAGTATCCGAAAAACCAAGCATATCTTGCGAAACTTCTTCACTAGCAACATCAATCACATCGATTTGATTGATTGATTCCTCGTCGTCCTCGGAAGAAGGCTTCGAGATATTACCAACATTAAGAGTGATACTTTCATCATCAAAACGTAAATTCAATTTCCCCTCTTTCATGTCAACTAAAGAACGAGCCGTATTTAAAAACGGTCTTCCCAAAATAAGAGGCACATGAGAATTTTCCGGATAATCACAAATTACAAAATCCGCTGGGAAGATGAGCTTTCCTACTTTGACTAACACGTCCTCGGCTATACCTTTTGGAAGGGCGGTCGATCGATCCGCTAGCTCGATAGTCATCTTAGTAGGTGTAAGCTCGGGAAGTGATAACCTTTTCCACATGGAAAGAGGCATCAAATAAATGCTAGCGCCAAGATCGGCTAATGCTAAGCATTCTTTCATATTAGGGAAATCACATGGTATCAAAAATTGACCGGGGTCTCCAAGCTTTTTGGGAAACTTTTTAGAGAGAACCGCGGAACAACTTTCATTTAAGGATTTCGATACTTCAACCAATTTATCCTTATCGTTCATCAACTTTTTGATTGTTGAAGCAAACTTAGGCATGCTGAGCAATGCATCCGCGAAACTAAGATTAATATACATTTTCTTAAATACTTCAAGAAACATAGACACTTGAGCATTGGTCTTTTCACGGAGCTTCTCTTTGTTAAGTCTAGAAGGGTAGGGAAGTGTGGGTTTAGTCTTCGGAAGCTCGGGTTCCGGAATAGGAAATTGGTCAACCTTTGGTGGAATAGGAATTTCCTTTTCTTTAACCACCTTGGGTTCTTGCTCCACTTCCCTCACCGGAGAGGTACTCACATGTGGAAGCAAAGGTCCGTCTAAAGCCTTCCCACTACGTGTGGTTATAGCTTTCATCTCACCCTTCGGGTTTGGAATGGTGTTGCTAAGTAAGTCACCCGAAGAAGAGGAGGGTTTGCTCATAAAAGACTCAAACATCGAAAGCAATTTGTTTTGACCTTGTTCCAAACTTTGTTGCATACGATTTTGACTTTGCTCTAATATTTGCTCAAATCTTTGTAGGTTAAGCTCAATCTTGTTATTTTGCCCCTTAAGCATATTTTGAAACTCATTTTTCAAAGTTGCCATTTGTCCTTGAATATTGTTTTGAAAAGCTTTCAAATTTGCCTCATTCGTTTTAATGTAGCTTGACAAATCATTTTGATTATTGTTTTGAAAACCTTGATTATTTTGATTGCCTTGAAATCCATTTCCTTGGTTAAAATTCCCTTGGTTCCCATGGTTAAAATTATTCCCATTGTTACCATTGTTGTACCTATTTTGAACCAGTGGAAAACCCGGTGGAGCAACATAATTTTGACGAGGAACTTGACCGTTGGAGCCATAAGTTCCCGTCGCGGCAAAAGCACTAGCTTGATCAAACCCCGTGGTTGAACAAGCATAATTAGGATGTGCTCCACCACATGATACACAAAAATTCTCAACCATATTAATCGATCCATGAGGATTCTTCCTAATCTCACTCAACAAAGTCGCGAATCCACTATCAATCTTAGAGTCCAATCTAGCAATCTCGGGATTAAATGAATTCACATTGGAAACAACCGGTGTGTTTCATGAATATTGTGCCCTAGACTTATTCTCAATTATACCCCACGCGTCTCTCAGAGTTTTTCTTAAAAGATTACCACCCGCGGCGGCATTTAAAGAATCGTGTTCAACCATATTAAGCCCATTATAAAAAGTATTGATTTGATACAATTCCGAGAAACCTTGGTGTGGACATTGTCTTAACAAATCTTTAAACCTTTCCCAAGAAACCCTAAACGATTCATGCACTTTTTGTTCAAATCTAGCGATCTCGTTCTTAAAGTGTGTTGTTTTGGATGGTGGAAAGAAGTAATCCATAAACTTAGTCACTAAATCATCCCATGTCAAAATAGAACCCGGTGGTTCTTTCTCATACCAAATCTTAGCGTTACCCTCGAGCGAATAATCAAAAAGCTAATTAACATACACATTCAAATTAATCAAATAATCAAAAAGCTAATTAATCAAATAAGAGCAGAAAAAATAAACTTAAAAACGTAAAACTGAGCTTAACCCTTAATTGGAGAACCGTTGGGACGAAGTCGCGCGCTGAGCGGACTTGGACTAAACCGAGACCCCCATGACCACCGTCAAAGGTCAAAACAAACTACCATTAGCTAACATCATGTTTCACCATGAAACTCGAACCAGTAATAGTGATTTCGATAAACCAGTAACCATTTAATTTATCCAGTGGGGATAAATGTGTATTCCCTATTTCACTTCTAATCATTCACTATAGCTAATATTTAAGCTAAAATGAACAACACTCATTTTTAACATCAATTTGTAAGATCAGAAAAATGCAGTTAAATTTAGGCAGTAAATTAAAACGTGTATGACAATCGATTAAAACTGGAAATCAATTTTATTATATCAAATCAACATTACAATATTTAAGAAATTGAAAATTACAAATCCTAACTACAAAATAACATTATAACATTAAAGTAAAAAGGGGATACATTTCCAGAAAATTGATGGGGTATTTATAGCCTAACCTAGATGAAGGGGTGAGTTTGATGAGCGATTCATAGCCCTTGGATCATCTCCCCTCTTTCTCTTTCCTTTCTGTTTTGATCCATTGGCTGAAAAACGTCCTTGTGCACATGGATTGCCACCGTGGCACAAGGTGTGCTAGTTGTGTTTCTTCCTTGCTGAGGTGGCTTGATATGATTGGCCCTTTTACTAAATGGCAGGATGTCAGCCAATCATCTTTAAGATGTGACGCATCATTCTTCCACATGGCGCATAGTACTTGGAATATTCGTGTGTGTCACGCTCCAAATTGCCCTTAATTATATGATTACTTGCGCGTGATGAACACTTGCTAGCTGATTTGAGAGACCCCCTTTTTATTAGGGTTCTTGAGACCTGCGTTTTTTTTCCTTTCCCCAAATCTCTTTCTCTCGTCTTTTATTTCTTTCTTTGTTTTGTTACTATCTTTTGACCTCCAAGTTGACCACCAAAGTTTATATAAACTTTCACCGTCTAATAATTTTCACATGGGCTTTTGGCCCATTATGTTTCAATCCATCACATGTTAAATCCAAGTTGGGCCATATTTGGGCTTTTAACAAATGATAACATTGTATGAACTTCAAAATGGGCTTTTGAGCCCATTTTCCCAAATATGGGACCCACAAGCCTTTTAAACTCCATAAATGATGAAATCCGCTAAAAACGAGCTTGATAATGGCTTTGTCGATCTTTTCTTCAAACTCGTGCCGGTTTTTGTCGATTTTCATGAACCTGGTACCTACACACATGAAATAAACAAAACAAACAAATACAAGGCAATATTCATTAATTATATGCATTTATTGTTCGTTTTTAGATACAATTGATATGAGTAAAATCACTCATATCAAACTCCCCCTTGCTAAGCAATTGCCGTGTCCTCACGCAATGAAAAAATAAAACTACTAACTACACTTTTATTCGACTTTTGAAACTTTATTTTGCAAAGAAATAATGTATTGCTTTCATTATTTGAAAAATAACTTTTAGGATCATAAAACTCGAATAGATTCATCGTCCTCGACTTTTCACTCATTCCATGCCAAGCTCAAAATAAGATCATTGCCAATCATAAGTCCCTTTGTTAAGTTTACTCATACAAGTCATTTGTGTAAAACTCAATCACTATTATTCCTAGTGGTATCTCTAGATTTTAACTTTTTTGTCATTCACCCAAAGGCTCATTTGACTTATTTGATATTTATTAGTCCAAAAATGAAGGAAAAAACGGTGTAAATCTAAAACTCAAAACCTAACCTCATCTTCAATAACCGTTGTCACTAAAGAAAGCCCACATCAAGGATAATTTAACACGATTTAGGGAATAAATTCCCGGACCCGAGAATTGGCCATTTATTACTACTTATTAATCCTCCAAAGGAGTTTAGCAAGTTTAAATCATATACCCTTAGGCTCTTTAAGATGTAAAAATGCTCCTTATCCATGATCCACACCCTAAGGCTCCTTGAACCATAGACAAGGGAATTGACATTCACCACCACTCTTCACCCTAAGGCTCCTTGAGATGATGAAGCAATTTTTATTCAACACTTACCATGCCATACACCCTAAGGCTCTAATGACAAGGCTCGTGCTACATGTCCCACACCCGAAGGCTCCTTGAGATCATGTTTTTATTTATTCTTCTTTATTTATGATACATATAGTAGGCTAAATCCCGTGATCCCATGGTCTGAAAACCTCCTACTTAGTGGTTATGAGCCACCTTAGTCGGAAGTCCATCACGCTGACATCCTCAATGTGTACTCGCTTTAATTACAAGTGAAATCAAAAAGTCGGCTAAGAGTTAAATTATGAACCTAAACCGCAAAAATCCTCATTTATTAAACAATTTATTTTATTCAAGCGAAGGAGAAGAAGCCACAAAGAACTTATAAGAGGAACCATTAACTCAAGAACTTATGATCAACTCTATCATCTCTTATTCTCCATATTGTAAAATTTCAAAGATATGAAATTAATGGAAACTTATCCCAATAAACCACAAAAGTCTCATGGTTAAGGAACGAGCTAAGGTAGAAACCGGTCGAGTCAAAAACTATTCTTATTTTCTCCAACGGAAAGCCTACATTTGTGTCAAAAACACTTATTTAAACACAATTTTTTTTTAAAAATTTTGACGAAAAACGACACTATTACGTTTGAACACGACAAAAGCAATTGCAAGCGATTATATCGATTGACTCCCCCAAGCTAAAACCAAACATTGTCCTCAATGTTTCCTAGCTCAAGAGTAACACCCCCTTGCTAAGACACGAAGAGTCGAATGCAAAAGTCCTAACATGGTAAGAGTACGCAAATCTATAAGCCGTTTATTAATTATGCTCAAGATAAAACGTTAGTCGATAAAAATCAAAGGATATCGAGTGTGCCCCTTTTTACAATCAAAGTGTGGAAGCTCGAATGGACCGGCAAAAACCGAACACGAGAGTCTTCAATGATTAGGGTCATACCTAAGATTCACATCACCACAAAACCCGAACACGAGCTTGAAAGATCAAGCCTTATTAGTGTTAGAAAATAGGAAGAAGATAGAATGAATGGAACTCCTCCATAAGGCACCTCGTTTTTGGTAACCGAGTCATGAGCTCGACTCGATCCCCGCATTCATTGGTCCTTAGGGAAAGTTTGAAGATCCGGAACAACCTCCGTAGGTATGTCCCCTCCAAAGTAGTGTTTCACACGATGACCATTCACCTTAAAGTTAGGGCCGTCTTTTTGAGCTAGCTCAACGGTGCCATAAGGGAAAACTTGTGAAATGGTGAATGGTCCGGACCAACGGGATTTAAGCTTGCCCGAGAAAATCTTAAGTCTAGAGTTGAATAAGAGGACTTGATCACCAACATTGAAAATGCGGTTGTTGATCTTAGAGTCATGAATCCTCTTAGTCTTCTCTTTATAGATCAAAGAATTTTCATAAGCTTGATCCCTTAATTCACTTAGTTCATTCAATTGAACCTTGCGATGATCACCCGCGGTCCTCAAATCAAAGTTACAATGCTTAAGAGCCCAATACGCCTTATGTTCGAGTTCAATTGGCAAGTGGCATGCCTTTCCGTAGACCAACCTAAATGGTGTACAACCAATGGGAGTCTTAAAAGCCGTACGGAAGGCCCACAATGCATCGTCCAATTTATCCGACCATGAAGTGCGATTTTATCCAACGGAGCGCTCTAAAATCAGCTTAAGTGCTCGGTTTGAAACCTCCACTTGACCACTCGTTTGAGGGTGATAAGCCGTCGAAAGTCGATGAGTGACACCATATTTCTTAAGAACTTTTTCAAATTGATCATTACAAAAATGGGTCCCTCTATCACTTATTATAGCTCGTGGAGTTTCAAACCTAGCAAAAAGTTGTTTCAAAAAGTTCACTACAACTCGAGCATCATTAGTAGGCAAAGCCTTAGCTTCAACCCATTTTGACAAATAGTACACGGCTACGAGAATATACTTATTTCCTTTCGATGATGGAAATGGCCCCATAAAATCGATTCCCCATACGTCAAAGATTTCACAAACTTGGATTATATTTTGAGGCATTTCATCCCTTTGTGAATTCTTTCCTTGACGTTGACAAGCATCACAAGTCTTGATCAAGTCTTGGGAATCACGATATATGGAAGGCCAAAAGAAGCCTGCATCAAATACTTTCTTCGCGGTGACGTTGGCACCATGATGTCCCCTGGTGGGTCCCTCATGACAAGATTTAAGGATATCTTGCGCTTCTTTGCCAAACACGCACCTACGAATCACTTGATCCGCGCACACACGAAACAAATAGGGGTCGTCCCAAAAATAGTAAGATACGTCTTTGAAAAATTTCCGTTTTTGTTGGGACGACATTCCCTCAATCACGAACTTCCCCGCATGGTAATTTGCGATGTCCGCAAACCATGGGGTACTATCATCACCACGAAAAGCAATCATACCAAGCGTCTCGAGAGGAAATGTTTCATTGATTTCCTTGTTTTCTCGATCGCTTTGGTAAGGATTCTCAAGTCGAGATAAATGATCGGCCGCGAGATTCTCGGCTCCTTTTTTGTCTAGAATTTTGACATTAAATTCTTGAAGGAGGAGAGCCCACCAGAGAAACCTCGGCTTAGCATCTTGTTTATTAAGAAGATATTTGATAGCCGAGTGGTCCGTATACAATATGGTTTGAGACAAGACGAGATATGGTCTAAACTTTTCAAAAGCATACACAACGGTAAGAAACTCCTTTTCCGTTGTAGTGTACTTTGTTTGAGCATCCGTCATAGTCTTACTTGCATAGTGTATAGGCAATAAATGTTTTGATTTACGTCGCCCCAAAACCACACCTACCGCGTAATCACTAGCATCACACATAATTTCAAAAGGTAGGTCCCAATCCGGAGCAACTAAAATCGGAGATTCGGTTAATTTCTTCTTAAGCATCTCAAAGGCTTTAATACACTCTTCCGAAAAGATGAAAGGAGTTTCTTTTTCCAGAAGATGGGTCATAGGCCGAGCTATCTTAGAGAAGTCTTGGATAAAACGTCTATAGAAGTCGGCATGGCCGAGAAAACTCCTAACTCCCTTAACGGTGGTGGGTGGAGGTAATTTGGCAATCACGTCGATTTTAGCCCTATCAACCTCAATACCGGCCTTAGAGATCTTATGTCCTAACACAATTCCCTCTTTGCACATGAAGTGACATTTTTCATAATTAAGCACAAGATTAGTTTCCTCACAACGTTGCAACATTCTTTCTAAGTTAGAGAGACATGAAGCGAAAGACTCCCTAAAAACCAAAAAGTCATCCATGAAGACTTCCATGGTTTTTTCGATCATATCATGCAAAATGGCCATCATACACCTTTGGAATGTCCCCGGAGCATTGCATAGTCCAAAAGGCATTCGACGATAGGCAAATGTTCCATAAGGACAAGTGAATGTGGTCTTTTCTTGATCACAAGGGTCAATGGGGATTTGTAAATAGCCGGAAAATCCATCCAAAAAGCAATAGAATTCATTTCCCGCTAGTCTCTCTAACATTTGATCCATAAAAGTTAATGGAAAATGATCCTTCCTAGTGGCATCATTAAGCTTCTTATAGTCAATACAAACACGCCAACCGGTCACAAGTCTAGTAGGAATCAATTCATTATCCTCATTAGTAACAACCTTCATTCCTCCTTTCTTTGGAACACAATGCACGGGGCTAACCCATGGACTATCCGAGATAGGTTATATCATTCCGGCGTCTAGAAGTTTGGTGACTTCCTTTTTGATCACCTCATGAATCTTTGGATTGACCCTTCTTTGATTTTGGATAACGGGTATATAATCATCCTCCATTAGAATCTTATGAGTACAAAATTTTGGATCTATACCCTTAATGTCGGAGATTTTCCATGCAATGGACCGTTTATGTTTCTTAAGCACTTTAATAAGTTCATCCTTTTCATGTTCCTTTAATCCCTTAGCAATAATCACGGGTAACTTATCCGTTCCTTTAAGAAAAGCATACTCCAAATGAGTGGGAAGTTCCTTAAGTTCTAATTCAGGTGCTTCCTCAATAGATGTTTTCACTTTAGTCTCAATTTCACTCACAAATTTTAATTCCATAGGTGGTGATTCAAAAGGATCCATATTCAGCAACTTTTCAATCAACGCAATATCTCTCTCGGGATCAAAATTCTCACTATCAAACTCACTAGGATCGAATGGTTTGCTAAGGTAATCATCAATTTCCTTATTGATTTTTTAATGACCATTATCCTTGAGCTCTTCTAGAATGAAGTCCCCTCCCTCAAATGGAGTGAGTGGAGGTTTAGCCAAAGAGATAATAGGATTCGATGAAGTGGGATTGCCACTTTTAGAAGTATCCGAAAAACCAAGCATATCTTGCGAAACTTCTTCACTAGCAACATCAATCACATCGATTTGATTGATTGATTCCTCGTCGTCCTCGGAAGAAGGCTTCGAGATATTACCAACATTAAGAGTGATACTTTCATCATCAAAACGTAAATTCAATTTCCCCTCTTTCATGTCAACTAAAGAACGAGCCGTATTTAAAAACGGTCTTCCCAAAATAAAAGGCACATGAGAATTTTCCGGATAATCACAAATTACTAAATCCGCTGGGAAGATGAGCTTTCCTACTTTGACTAACACGTCCTCGGCTATACCTTTTGGAAGGGCGGTCGATCGATCCGCTAGCTCGATAGTCATCTTAGTAGGTGTAAGCTCGGGAAGTGATAACCTTTTCCACATGGAAAGAGGCATCAAATAAATGCTAGCGCCAAGATCGGCTAATGCTAAGCATTCTTTCATATTAGGGAAATCACATGGTATCAAAAATTGACCGGGGTCTCCAAGCTTTTTGGGAAACTTTTTAGAGAGAACCGCGGAACAACTTTCATTTAAGGATTTCGATACTTCAACCAATTTATCCTTATCGTTCATCAACTTTTTGATTGCTGAAGCAAACTTAGGCATGCTAAGCAATGCATCCGCGAAACTAAGATTAATATACATTTTCTTAAATACTTCAAGAAACATAGACACTTGAGCATTGGTCTTTTCACGGAGCTTCTCTTTGTTAATTCTAGAAGGGTAGGGAAGTGTGGGTTTAGTCTTCGGAAGCTCGGGTTCCGGAATAGGAAATTGGTCAACCTTTGGTGGAATAGGAATTTCCTTTTCTTTAACCACCTTGGGTTCTTGCTCCACTTCCCTCACCGGAGAGGTACTCACATGTGGAAGCAAAGGTCCGTCTAAAGCCTTCCCACTACGTGTGGTTATAGCTTTCATCTCACCCTTCGGGTTTGGAATGGTGTTGCTAAGTAAGTCACCCGAAGAAGAGGAGGGTTTGCTCATAAAAGACTCAAACATCGAAAGCAATTTGTTTTGACCTTGTTCCAAACTTTGTTGCATACGATTTTGAATTTGCTCTAATATTTGCTCAAATCTTTGTTGGTTAAGCTCAATCTTGTTATTTTGCCCCTTAAGCATATTTTGAAACTCATTTTTCAAAGTTGCCATTTGTCCTTGAATATTGTTTTGAAAAGCTTTCAAATTTGCCTCATTCGTTTTAATGTAGCTTGACAAATCATTTTGATTATTGTTTTGAAAACCTTGATTATTTTGATTGCCTTGAAATCCATTTCCTTGGTTAAAATTCCCTTGGTTCCCATGGTTAAAATTATTCCCATTGTTACCATTGTTGTACCTATTTTGAACCAGTGGAAAACCCGGTGGAGCAACATAATTTTGACGAGGAACTTGACCGTTGGAGCCATAAGTTCCCGTCGCGGCAAAAGCACTAGCTTGATCAAACCCCGTGGTTGAACAAGCATAATTAGGATGTGCTCCACCACATGATACACAAAAATTCTCAACCATATTAATCGATCCATGAGGATTCTTCCTAATCTCACTCAACAAAGTCGCGAATCCACTATCAATCTTAGAGTCCAATCTAGCAATCTCGGGATTAAATGAATTCACATTGGAAACAACCGGTGTGTTTCATGAATATTGTGCCCTAGACTTATTCTCAATTATACCCCACGCGTCTCTCAGAGTTTTTCTTAAAAGATTACCACCCGCGGCGGCATTTAAAGAATCGTGTTCAACCATATTAAGCCCATTATAAAAAGTATTGATTTGATGCAATTCCGAGAAACCCTGGTGTGGACATTGTCTTAACAAATCTTTAAACCTTTCCCAAGCAACCCTAAACGATTCATGCACTTTTTGTTCAAATCTAGCGATCTCGTTCTTAAAGTGTGTTGTTTTGGATGGTGGAAAGAACTAATCCATAAACTTAGTCACTAAATCATCCCATGTCAAAATAGAACCCGGTGGTTCTTTCTCATACCAAATCTTAGCGTTACCCTCGAGCGAGTACGGAAAAAGCATGAGCTTAATCGCGTCATTCGGCACATCTCTAAACTTGAGAGTCGAGGTAATTCGATGAAAATTCCGAATGTGAGTGCGGGCTATCGGTCTCATTGCCACGAAATTGGTCGGCACGAATGAGCGATAAAAGACCCGACTTAATCTCATAATGATCCGCCAAAATAGCCGGCACAACGATTGCTTCCCCATACCCTTCGGTGGGTGCACGGAGCAATTCCTCCATTGTTCGGTTATCGGCCATCTCTACAACAATAGTTGGAAGCTCGGGTTCCACTACACGTTGTTGACTATTCCTATTCCTACGAGGAATGTTTTCTAGCCTATCGTAATTAATCACAAGACGACTAGAACGAAGGTGCATACACTACAATTCAAGAATTTAGAGGATTGAAGAAAAGAAATTAGATGTGAAGAAGATTATTTTTGGTTTTTTTTATTATTTGGTATTGCTCAATCAAAGATTGATAAAAAACAAGGAATAAGGATAACTACTATGGAAGTAATCTACCCTCGGTCGAATTTGAAACGATAGGTGAAAACCTAAACGTCTCGAGGTGCAATAAGTAAACAACAAAAAATAAAGGTAATACTACTTGAGTTGGCAAACCAATAATCGGTTCTCCCTCTCAATATACGCACAAGCAAGCGGGGAAACGAGGTGGCGCAATGCACTTAAGAACCTTTTTCCTTAGACGGCCTTTTATAGCACGTCGCCTTATACCCACCTTATAGTTTGTATAAATCGAGTTCGAACTTTTTATTAGTATTTATCTATTTTGCCTTTTTTTTGTGTTTTGGATTCGAATACAATAGCTAGGTGATGAAATCCCAACTAAGGCCTTATTTGAAAGTAGGTAAATTTATTGTTCTACGTAATACAATATAGTAATCACAAAAAAACGAGAAAAACGATAGATACTATATATATACAAAAATAACAAAACTTTCCGAGGACGGAAAGGGTCTTCAAATCAACGATCAACAAATCTCCACGAACGAAGCGTACACAAGATCCCCGGCAGCGGTGCCAAAAATTTTGATGTGTTGTGATTAATATATACGTTATAGGGTAAATTAGAAAGTTACCTTTAGGAAAAAGTAATAGTCTAAACTTTACCAAAGACGGATTTAATTAAACACTCGTTGTTGAACCAAGTTCGTTGTACACGAAGATCAAGTGAATTTGAGACGTTTTGTTTCGATTTGGAAAATTGATTTGAATGGGTTTTCGGTTTTTAATCTAAAATTCCTACAAATTTTAATCCTAAAGTGCATGAATCGTAAACCCGAATTAATTCTAAAAGACGATTATTAAATCTATCTATTTTTTTTATTTTTATGTTTTTAATTTATTAAAACAAACTATTAAAACAAAATTTATCAAAACTAAATTATTAAGACAATTTTAAAACAAAAGTAAATAGACAAAATAGTGTAAAACGTTTTTATAAACAGCCAAACTTAAGAAAGGTATATAAATGAAACTGGGTAAAACTTTAACAAAAGAAAGTGGCAAGCCCCGTGGTTAGGCATTGCACTGTTGAACAGAAGGTCTCGAGGTCGAGCCCCATGGGTGACAATTTTTGGATATTATTTTTGGAACAGTAAATAGATAAATGCTAGATTACAGTGGATATATTAGTAATACAGCTAACTAGTACAAATAAACAGATGAAGACGAAAATCCAGTAATGGACGAATATATGGTCTAAATAAAGCAAGTAAGATCAACCAAATTTAATCAAATTTAATCAAAGTTCAGTTAAGAAAAAAACAATCAGATGAAAATATCAGCTAAACATTCAGCAAAAGATAAGAAGTAAATCAGCAAATAAGGGAAAAAAATCAGTAAAAGCAGAAAATCAAGAACACAGTACCTATTTTAAACAGAATAATACTCAAATAAACTCCACAAACACAAACTGAGATCAGATTAAATCAAACATAAACTCCCATACAGCAGGCCATTAACATACATTCAAGTAACAACTTAGCTTACTAATACTCCTATATAAAAAAAACTCTAACTAATGAACAGGTACTTCAATGACGGAGCACAAACTCAGCAGCCTAAACGAGTTTCAAACTCAAGATCCATCCAGTAAAGATGATTAATCAGCAATATGCAACCTATAATAAACCTGAACCCCTAATAAGCAAAGTATTCCATCAAATACCTCATAACAGCAAAAACTGATTCTAATGACAGATCAAGACAGTCTAAATTCTCTAAATCCTCAGATTAACACACATTCGAATCCTTAGTTAATAATCAGACCCACTAAATACCAGAGTTCTAAACATTGCTATCATCAAACATCAAGTACCCACAAAATACATACAAGTAGCATATCAATAACTCAGAATAACAGATTCAAGCAAGAGAAAAATTAGATCTATAATCCAACAAATTCAGTTCAAAGACTAACAGATCTATATATACTATTCAACAGGAAATCAATTTAGTACAACTCATACTCGTTCACACTTAAACATGAGAGCATTAGCAGAATTAATAATCGCTCTAAAACAGATGCTTAATTACATACATCCATTATACTAATTTAAGTCATAAACATGAATGACATCCCATCAAATCCAAGATCACAAGAATCAAGCGCAAAGAACTCAGCAGATTCGACACTTTATTAACAAACATGAAAAGCATAATGCAGATCCATAACATACACATTCAAATTAATCAAATAATCAAAAAGCTAATTAATCAAATAAGAGCAATAAAAAAAGAAACTTAAAAACGTAAAACTGAGCTTAACCCTTAATTGGAGAACCGTTGGGACGAAGTCGCGTGCTGAGCGGACTTGGACTAAACCGAGACCACCATGACCACCGTCAAACGTCAAAACAAACTACCATTAGCTAACATCATGTTTCACCATGAAACTCGAACCAGTAATAGTGATTTCGATCAACCAGTAACCATTTAATTTATCCAGTAGGGATAAATGTGTATTCCCTATTTCACTTCTAATCATTCACTATAGCTAATATTTAAGCTAAAATGAACAACACTCATTTATAACATCAATTTGTAAGATTAGAAAAATGCAGTTAAATTTAGGCAGTAAATTAAAACGTGTATGACAATCGATTAAAACTGGAAATCAATTTTCTTATATCAAATCAACATTACAATATTTAAGAAATTGAAAATTACAAATCCTAACTATAAAATAACATTATAACATTAAAGTAAAAAGGGGATACATTTCCAGAAAATTGATGGGGTATTTATAGCCTAACCGAGATGAAGGGGTGAGTTTGATGAGCGATCCATAGCCCTTGGATCATCTCTCCTCTTTCTCTTTCCTTTCTGTTTCGATCCATCGGCTGAAAAACGTCCTTGTGCACACGGATTGCCACCGTGGCACAAGGTGTGCTAGTTGTGTTTCTTCCTTGCTGAGGTGGCTTGATATGATTGGCCCTTTTACTAAATGGCAGGATGTCAGCCAATCATCTTTGAGATGTGACGCATCATTCTTCCATGTGGCGCATAGTACTTGGAATATTCGTGTGTGTCACGCTCCAGATTGCCCTTAATTATATGATTACTTGTGCGTGATGAACACTTGCTAGCTGATTTGAGAGACCCCCTTTTTATTAGGGTTCTTGAGACCTGCGTTTTTTTTCCTTTCCCCAAATCTCTTTCTCTCGTCTATTATTTCTTTCTTTGTTTTGTTACTATCTTTTGACCTCCAAGTTGACCACCAAAGTTTATATAAACTTTCACCGTCTAATAATTTTCACATGGGCTTTTAGCCCATTATGTTTCAATCCGTCACATGTTAAATCCAAGTTGGGCCATATTTGGGCTTTTAACAAATGAAAACATTGTATGAACTTTAAAATGGGCTTTTGAGCCCATTTTCCCAAATGTGGGACCCACAAGCCTTTTAAACTCCATAAATGATGAAATCCGCTAAAAACGAGCTTGATAATGGCTTTGTCGATCTTTTCTTCAAACTCGTGTCGGTTTTTGTCGATTTTCGTGAACCTGGTACCTACACACATGAAATAAACAAAACAAACAAATACAAGGCAATATTCATTAATTATATGCATTTATTGTTTGTTTTTAGATACAATTGGTATGAGTAAAATCACTCATATCACATACCCTTTGCATAACCTGATAATCTTTAACCGCTTTTGACTCGATCTCCTCACGTTCTTCTTAGCCCTACTAGTGACCTTCTGCCTTAACAACAATTCCAAAGGTGAACGTTGACTAGCACCAATAGGAGAGGTGTTATGTTCTAACAGGACTTCCTCTTCAAAATTTTCATTTTCAATTTTTGGTAAAGTAGCCAAGTCGTTACTCAAATTATCTAAACATTTTAGACAACCTGGGCTACAACCTCCTACATCAATGGGTTCTGACAAAGACATGCCTTCGTAGTACCAATCCTCATCAAAGAGGACATCAACTACGCTATCAACATGCAAATAATCACCAAACAGATTCTTGCATGGATATTCAATACCTTTTCTCCTAGGTGTTAGAGGGGATGTTCTCAAAAAAGGTAAACATGATTCTAGCTTCAACCACGCTACGTATCCAGAATTGAATGTGAGTGTGGATAGTTTTTTCCTTTTTTCATGGATTGGTAACATATGGTCATAAACAGCATCAACAAAATTGTCCTTCAAGTTCTTATAGTAGTATCCAACCAAGTTTACTAGAGCATGTGCAATGTACATTTCAATCAGTCCATATTTTTCACCCATGTCATACATTTCATCTACTTGAGCATCACAATCAGTTACATTCAAACCATTCGCTAGAGATTTTCTGGGAATGCAGTAAAACAACCCCCAGATATCACATTCTAATTTGTAGGAACAGACATCAAGAAATCTAGAAAACTTATCCTATTGAACTTAACTTAAGTGGTAACTTTCGCCCATAATCATACCTTAAAGGATAATCATTAAAGACACCACTGTGGTTGATTTAAAATACACAATACTTTTCAGGGGATTCATTAGTCCTGTAAATGGAAGGAACTTCTTAAATACTAATAACGATTATAAGTACATAAAATATACTTAATTGAAAATGCAAACTAGTATTTAAAAGCAATGCAAATATTGAACATGCAAATATGACGTACTTATAAAAGTAAGAAAAAAAACGGGTTAGTACAGCCGACCGCCATGCTAAGTTCTTCTTCATAGTTTGGTAAATCTTCCATGGTTGTAGTGTGTGTAGTTCTACTATGTGTGATTTTGTAATCAAAGAAGAACCTTATCTAATTGTACTTGCAATAATCACTTAGTTAATTGTATGAAAGTAAATTTTGTAAATTTTGGTTAATATAATGGGCTTTGCAAGGTTTAGAATACAAATTTTTTTGATGGGCCTAATTATACAATTGTGGCACCATTCAATTATCCGCTTTTACTGTTGCCCTAAACCTATCTTACACACACCCATAAACCGTCATTTTCAACCTATTTTCTGTTAAAAAATGATGTCAGAGTCTCTAATAAACACAAAAGGTATGTTATCCATAATGAAAATAAATTTAATTTTCGATCAATAAAGTGTTCCTTTGTTTTATATTGATCATGTATTCATTTATAACGTTGATTGAGTGCATGATTAGATTTCTTAAAATCCTGTCATTAGTTAGATCAAATCATTTGACTTTTAATTTAATCATGTCCCTTGTATGCGTAATTTTAGATGAACCAATAAACATATCATTGGACACCTCGACTAATAATCCCAATTTGCTAGACACAACCGGAGAAGTATATAAACCAAAACCTAAGCCATGATATTTTTATAAACGAATTCCTCCTGGTAAAGGATTCAAATATGGAAATTGCCACCAAAAACAACAAACCATGCCAAGAAGCAACCAAATAAAATTTCCATCTCAGGACTGACAAAGAAAATCCCACCTAAGGAACCACTTTTCTATGAGGATACGCTTGTTAAGCCTTCAACCTCCAGATGCTTAACTAAGGAAGTCAGTGATGAATTGGATACCTAAGAGAAAAATATGAATGCAGATACTACTGAGGAGAGGGCTACTAGTAACCATAGAGGTAGAAAGGGTAAAAACTACAAAAAGGTCCGGTTGTCATGAAAAGTCCCGTCCCAATAAGGAATGTTATACTAGGATTGGCTAGTAAACTTAAGAAGGACCACATCAACAAAAACATCATGCCGATAACTAACCAGTCAGTGAGCAACTCATCCTAGGTACTATCTGTTTTATTCTTTATTTTTTGTGTGACACAATACACAAGGATGTTACTATACACAATATATCTTTGTTAGGCGGAAGGCTCTAGAAAAGGAAAACCATTCAGAGATCTGAGGTCCCCGTTTTACGATAGTACTGAAGATGACACTCCAATCACTTACATTTCCAATAAGGTGTCAAAACAGGATGATTCATTGGTTAAGAAAAGGACCGTCCCAATAAGGAATGCAATATTGGGACTGGCAAACAGGACTACATGGGCACAAGTTCAAACTAAACAATTTGGATACAGAAATACTACAGGTGGAAAGGCTGCTAAAGAAAAAGAGAAATTGTAAGTCCTATCGTCGAATGTTATCATAAGGTCTTTTAGGAAGAACTAAGCTATGGTGATATACTGTGTCGTAACACTGTATTACTAAACTTTTAATGTCCAGTAAAACCAAGAACGCGTATGTGATGGTTATATTAACTTTTGTAATTATAAGGGATACACTTGTTACGTGTTATACTAATGGTTGTATTTGTCCGAATATTTTTTGTATTTTGGGTTAGGTCCAATAACTAAATTTGGATTATCATATTCACCAAAATGTGTCCAGAAATAAAACGGATATATACATATAAAGGAAGATTAATGATTACAACTTATGTTTGTTATAGGAATTGTTTAACAACAGTGTAAATTACAAATTAACTAATATTTATGTTCGAAGAAAAACCGCACCATCTGCTCGCGATATGCCAACGTAAAGTTAACGGGGTCATCCACTTCCAAAGATACACCATGTGACAAATGGTATAAGATTATGCACGCCCAAACACCACTATCCCCAAATATACCACCCTGTTTAGGAACATTTTATGCGAGTTTAAACGTTATAGTGTATTTGGTTGAATCAATGGCTTTCTTATTAAAAACATTGACACGTCCTAATACTACTAGGAGGTTAACATGTAAACAATATAAATAGATATAAGCAAATAACATTTATGTTAAACACTAACAACATCCCATTAACAGAAAACAACGATTACATTTACATTGGAATAAGACTAACAACAATAACACTAAACAAACCTAATATTAAACTGGGTGTTGTGCATGACAAAATGCTAAGAACCTAAACCACCCTTCCATAATATACATAGAAAAATACATTAAATTGGTTTTGACAGAATATTGTATTGAGCATCAAAAGTAACCCTTCACAAATGCATCACTGGCGGTGCAAGTGAGCAATGAAGGATACTTTTTCAAAACCCTAATTTGGGTCTTAAGAACAAGCTTCATCAGCGGCCTTGCTTTCTCGAGTTCCTCATTCTGAAGGTCAGAAACCACTTTGATTGAATCAGATAGAATGAGAGTTTGTGGATCAAGCATTTGCAACTCCATCAACTGCTCACGCCTCACCTTTGAACGAGCATTCAAAGCATTGTACATCTCATAAGTGTCGCTAATTAGCTTAAAGTCCTTTTCATTATCCATTTCAAAAAGCTTGATCATCATGTCTTTCAAATACAGGGATTTAGCATCCACAGCCAACTGGTTTAGTCGAGACATTGCAGGGGATTCTACTAAGGAAATGTGTGTATAGATGGATGGTGATAGAAAAGTGGCGGTGATATGAAAACAGAGTATGGGGTAACTTATTTATAACCAAAAAATTTGAATATAATAATATTAATCCAATGGGCAAGAGTGTTGATTAAGCTTCAGGGGCCATTATAGATTTGCAGACATAAGACAACCACAATTAATGTGATTAGAAAGGAATCCATCATTATAACATGGTAACAAATTGGTCAAACTTATTACAGCCACCAAATATTTGACTCTAATTTATCAACCCAATGTTATGGTAATTCAAGATGTACCAGCATTGGTGTGTAATTGTATCTAGTTACATTGTAACTAAATGTATGTTGTTTATAACTAAATATTCTACAAGTTAAATAAGTTTGGGGTTGGGTTAGTATGAAACTAATGTCAAAACAGAGCACCATAGTTAAGTAATTTAAATACAATGATTGGATGCATATAAACATATTATGTTTACCTTTAAACACTTCCGGACACGGACATACCAAGGCCGAAAATCATAATCATAAGTCATAAAAAGTAACTAACCCAGACCAGATATTAAACAGTGCAATACACCAATGTTGCGCTGTTTCGTTAATTGGTATATATACCTAAAACGGATTAAATACAAGGCGTATTAATATAACTTTGACAAAATGGATATCGCATTAAACATTGCAGTTTTGAACTATTACCTGTTCAAAATCAGTCCACGGTACACAATATTGTTCACCATTACCATAAAACAGTGGCATTCCGTTATGGAGTAGTACCTGAACAAAGTAGCAACTAACCATGGCCCAATTTGCTTTCTTAGGTCTAATGTGCCATAAATAGTCGACCCACAAGTCTATATGCTGTTAAAAGATAAATGTTAGACTAAAAACGAATATCTTTTGCAAATAAAACAATGCATGCTAGAAACACACACCTCTTTAGTTAGCCAACCAAGATGACTACGGTCTAAGCAAACAATGGCTCGCCAAAAGTTCATATCTACAGTGTATTCATCACTCCATGGTAATTTACTTTTAATCTCTCCCGTTAATTTGTTATTTATGTATACTTTATACCTCAACCCACGGTTTTACTCTGGTAATCAAATAAGCGACAGTTGGATCATTTTTTATGTTTGTATTTTTGAATCTTGACCCATTTAACTACCGGTTTTGACTTTACAGTTAAATCATTGGTGTATGGAAAATTTTCCCTAGCTTTCTGTGCATGACGTGCTTTGAAAAACTCTATCTGCTTTCTTTTCTTTAATTCTGCCTCCTGCAACATTTTCTCTTCTTACAGCTTCAGCCTTATTGCCTCTTCCTCCCGATACCTCTTCTCCTCTTCAATGTTTTTTTCTCCAGTTCCAACAATAACCTATCTTCATCTTCTAATGCCAATCTTAATTCTTCTTCACGAAGATAATCCTGGCATTCACATTAATAACTTCTATTAACTAACTTACAGAAAAACACACAATTACCTAACCTAAAATTTAAGAAAATGCTTAGATTTGCAACATCGTCATCAGAATTATTTGGGTTGATCAACTGTTGGAAAGTAGTGTTCATTGAATCATAAAAAAATTTGTAGATACTGGAAGAGCAGTCAATGCATGGTAAACTTTCCTATAAAGTAGTTACATATTAGTTAGACTAGATTTACAAAATCAAATTATTAAAATAAGGGATTAACATACCAATACACCAATGTGCCTTTCACGACAAAGCACCTGAAATGTTACTTAATAAATAATTATGAAAGACCTATGCAATATATAACAAAACCCAAACATAAGACTAATAAAAAACAGTTACCTGAATGATTGTCTCTAGCTTTAGCATACGGACATTTAATTCTAAAATAACTCAATCTTTTATAGATTGTTTCTCTATACTGCTTCCAGAATTGGAAACACTTGTTACGACTTTCAGACAAGGGTTCTTAGATGTTCGTTTGCATGCAGTCTCCAACTTAGAAATATATGTCTGAAAAAGACTATCATATCGAATAACCAAAGTTTTGGGGATGTGTTCTTTAAAATAAACATTGTTATCTTTCTAAACGGATGAACCGTACTCATCTAATGTGGGCCTAATATCAATAGTTGTCTTACCATCTTGAAAATATAGTTTTTGAAAGTTCAGTAGTCATAAAAATATCTCCAATAGTTTTAAACAAGTCACCACGTTTACCTTGCCAAAAACATAAGGAATATCAGATCTTTTAAACATAGATAGTCTCGACCAAGCTTTAATCCACCAACCGTTGCACCTTTCGAACGACTCCATTATCCATATCTAGAAAACCAAACAATTTAATCATAAAATGATTCATTGCCCTTATTTATAACTAAAATTACAAGTAACAACAATTTCTTTTTACCTGAAACGCAAACACAAAGCTTTTTAAGATATATGTGGGGACATAATTAGAATCTTTCTCCATAAGTATAAGCTGCGCATCACAGTTCTTTTCTATTACATCCTTAAGATCTTCATACAAATTGACTCATATGTGCTCACCCCAAGGAAAGACATTCCAACTATCAAGGTTTTCCACCAATCTAAACAAGCTATCGTCTAATTCTGAAGACAACAACCTACCCATAAAAAGTACCTCTAAAACTAACAAAAGGCAAAGGCGTACAACATCCAAATCACATAGTTTGGAAATTTGTTCTTCATTCTCTATAACACCGATTACATCTAAAATTGTTACACCTAAGCCTAACTTCTTAGGAAATATTCTATTACGAAAGTCAAGCTGACCAGAGTTATACAAGCCAAAACTAACATTCCCAAATCATAAATCAGTAATAAGAGCAAATTCTCGATGACCAAAATGCAAAGTATGACCTTCCATATAATATATAAGGGGCATATCATAATGTGAATCATCAACTCGTTGCTGTTTTCTCAACATATACTCAATCAAATGTGGTTTATGATCATACAAGCGTAAATCAAGCCAACTTACAAAACAAGTATTCCTAAACAATAATCTTCGCTTTGCATTTATCTTTTGTTCAACAAAAAACATATAGTTCAACTTACTCCTAATGATGAGCTTCGAAAAAGTTTCCTGTAAAAAGGATCAACTATTTTTGTTACAATTTACAATCTATACAAAAACAGATACTCATTGCATGTTATACTGTAGTGGTTAAATGTTCCCCAATCATGTTAATTAGTTAACAAATCAAACATGGAAAAATATTTGTGACAATCCCCACAATAAATACATGTGAATAGTGTTTTCAATTAATTGAATGACAAAAAAATTGTTTTTAAACAAATCAACGATTTGATTCCAACTTCAATAAAAAGCATTTTGAATTTAATTACTATGACTTAATTGATCAATGATAATAGATAAATCGTAAACATTACATTCAGATTACCATAATGAAGATCATTGTACGATTAGGATGTTCAGTTACTTTTGCCCTTCTTTTAATTGTTATGCGCCGGCGCCCGAAAAAAAAACAGAGGAAGAAGAAGTAACGTGGGAGAAGAAGATAATAAATGTGTTTTTTTGGGTTTGAAGACAAGCCGTAATGGAATGTATAATGGGGTAAATTTGTTAAGTTGCCAAAATAATAACTTCCGGCTGCCCAAAATTATTTAGCTGCCCAAAAATTGGTTGTACCTTTTCGCAGGAGGGAAATGACGAATAAACCAGTTGCCCAAAATACAATTGCCCATATTCACAATATTGACAAAAAGTACAAAACCGTATTTATACCCGACAAATACTGACAATATTTGTCAAGTGTCAAATTCTGCTTCCGTTGCCCTGTTGCCTTAAAAAATAAGTCCTTTTTCGGAAAGAGAAGAATTAAGGGCTCTTGTGGGAATTGGAAAAAAGGTTTTGGACTATTTTGATAATTAGCCCTTATTAACAATGTAGTACAAGTCGCATAAGAAAATAAAGTGATGAAAGCTAGGTAAGAGATCTTCTGAAAGTGCCATGGCTAGAGTAGTCCTAACCTTTCTTTCCCTTATACTAGCTTGGATCTCTGCATTGGTTTTGGGAAGCATAACTTGTACAGTACCATCAGCTAAATTGGTAACTTGAACTGAAGTTTCCATTCTTATTGACATCCCACATAGTGTGATCTGTGTGATTCAATAAGTGTTCCATCTGCATGACCCAAGTTTCATAATTTCTAGTTTTGAGAATCAGGAGTTTAACAACAGAGAGAGTGTGTGGAACAGATGCAGGAGCTTGGACTTTTGGTTCAACTTTTGCTCCAGCTGCTACACCTTGCTGAACTGGATCCACCCTATCTTGAACGTCATTTAAGTTAGGAATTTCTTCTCCATGGACAGACATGGTGAGGTTTGTTTGGTGAGAGTTAGGTTACTAGTTTGGGTGAGTTTTTTTTATTCAGAGTTTCTCAACAAGCTTTGATACTACTTGTTGATCCCAGTGAATAGATCGTGATCATGCTAGGATTTCACGTTAGCTTGTAAACAAACTAGAGCACAAGAGAGACTCTTACTGAACCAAGATAAGTTATGCGGAATCTAACTTATAAAAGCTAAGAAGAACAAATATTTACTAACTATCGATTCACTATTAATCGTTAAAACTGTGTCGAGGTACAATAATCTCAACACCCCTATGTTCCTTTTATAATATAAGAAACTTTAGAGTATTCTATTATGATACATATATCACACACGATATACTCCTATTATAACTATAACATATCTTTACCTAAGATATATCTGTCCTTATCAAACTAGCAGTACTTAACAATAAGGCTAACGGTGCTTACATGTACCACGCCAATACTAACAGTACTTGCTACAACTAGCGGTACTTACATACATGTCTAACGGTACTTGGTACTTAACAAATAATTCCCAACAACAAATGTTGAGATGTCGGCTATGTAATACTTACAGCTTTAGTTATGATACTTTTTGCTATCTTACTTTTAGCGTGGCTAAAACTATACTCTACCCGTCTCATAATTATAGTCCACTGCTAATTTTTACGGTTTTATTTTACAACTTTGACCTTAAATAACTTTGTTTGTGTTGTATGATATTTGGTGGAAATTATATCAACGAAAATATATTTAAAACTTACTCCACTAATATATATCAAGTTTTATATAAAAAAAAAATAATATTAAAATTAAAGTTGAAACGCAAAAACTTTATGGGTATTTATAAGTAAAAAAGGTAATTTTTTAATTAAGTAACCGTTATATAATTTGGCCCACCATGTTTACACTCGCACAAGGTGAATTCACTACCATTTTAGACACAACTCGTGTGCGAGTTAGGAAGGGGGGGGGGGGGGGTGGCAACTCACGGTGCGAAGCCACCACTCCTCCGCTCAACCTAATACAAAATTAACTCGTTCAACTACTTCAATACCGATTTATAAGTAGCTTGTATTTCAGGCTTAAATTCATTTTTTAGGTTTGCATAAATATGACATGTTATATAATGATTCACATATATTAGAGTTTCATATACTTACCAAAGCTGCCATGTGCCTCTTTAAGCTATCATTATAAAAAAAATATACTACTATCATAAAACTATTCATTTAGTACCAACATAACAACATTAAAAAAAATACCTTTAAGATGCCACAATAAATAAAGTACTTAGTTTATTAATAATGCAATACAAGTCGCATAAGAAAATAAAGTGATGAAAGCTAGGTAGAGATCTTCTGAAAGTGTCATGGCTAGAGTAGTCCTAACCTTTCTTTCCCTTATACTAGCTTGGATCTCTGCATTAGTTTTGGGAGGCATAACTTGTACAGTACCATAAGCTAAATTGGTAACTTGAACTGAAGTGTTTCCATTCTTATTGACATCCTACATAGTGTGATCTGTGTGATTCAATAAGTGTTTCATCTGCATGGCCCAAGTTTCATAATTTCTAGTTTTGAGAATTGGGAGTTTAACAACAGAGATAGTGTGTGGACAGATGTAGGAGCTTGGACTTTTGGTTCAACTTTTGCTCCAACTGCTACACCTTGCTGAACTGGATCCACCCTATCTTGAACGTCATCTAAGTTAGGAATTTCTTCTCCATGGACAAACATGGTGAGGTTTGTTTGGTGAGAGTTAGGTTATTGGTTTGGGTGAGTTTTTCTTATTTAGAGTTTCTCAACAAGCTCTGATACTACTTGTTGATCCCAGTGAATAGATCGTGATCCCGTTAGGGATTGTACGTTAGCTTGTAAACAAACTAGAACACGAGAGAGACTCTTACTGAACCAATATAAGTTATGCGGAATCTAACTTATAAAAGCTAAGAAGAACAAAGATTTACTAACTATCGATTCACTATTAATCGTTAAAACTGGGTTGAGATACAATAATCTCAACACCCCTATGTTCCTTTTATAATATAAGAAACTTTAGAATATTCTATTATGATACGTATATCACACACGATATACTCCTATTATAACTATAACATATCTTTACCTAAGATATATCTGTCCTTATCAAACTAGCAGTACTTAACAATAAGCCTAACGGTACTTGCATGTACCACGCCAATACTAACAATACTTTTTATAACTAGCGGTACTTAAACGGTACTTGGTACTTAACAAATAATTTCCAACAACAAATGTTGAGATGTCGGCGATGTAATACTTACGGCTTTAGTTATGAAACCTTTTGCTATCTTACTTTTAACTTGGCTAAAACTATACTCCCTTCGTCTCATAATTATAGTCCACTGCTAATTTTTACGGTTTTATTTTACAACTTTGACCTTAAATAACTTTGTTTGTGTTGTATGATATTTGGTGAAAATTATATCAACGAAAATATATTTAAAACTTACTCCACTAATATATATCAAGTTTTATATAACAAAAAAATAATATTTAAAATTAAAGTTGAAACGCAAAATTCAACACTGGACTATAAATTATATGACCAATAGAATAATTAGGATATAGTGAAAGGTGGTTATATGTAAATAACAGTAGAAAATTGATTTAGTCAAAATAATCATAATCTCTCCCATATAAAAAAGCTTTTATTCAGTTGACACTTTAGTTAGTTTGGATCCATCACATGAAGAAAGACAGAAACTACTTTTAGTACTTTGTTAGATTCGATTGTTTCATATCATTACATCCTCTCATAAAAACCCATCAACAGCAATATAAGAAGAACCCTCAAACATGTCGGGTTCTTTTTCTTATGTTATGTTGGCATTAGTGACACTTTGTTGCATAGTGTGGTCGCCTTTGATCTATGGTCATGAATTTAAGGTTGATGATGGAAAAGTGTTGGAACTTACGGAGTCGAATTTCGACGAAGCGATTTCGACATTTGATTATATCTTTGTTGATTTTTACGCTCCATGGTGTGGCCATTGTAAACGCCTTTCCCCTGAGGTATAATATATTTGTTTCTTGATTTTCACCATTTTTCTAGTATTGTGTTTGTTTGTTTTTGTACGCGGGGGTCGGTCGTATACGAGAGAGCCTTTAGGGTGTACAAAATGAGTATGGATCGAGTGAGAACAAAACTTGAAATCACAAGAATGAGAATTAACTATAACCACACGCACTTCTGAGATGTGTCGACTTGAATTAGATGCGTATTTAATAGTTTAGATGCATCCCAATTGGATCCGAATGTGATCATGAAGTAAAACAAAGCAAAATAGTAATACCAACATATCTGAGGTGCAGAGGACGAAAAATACATAGGATTTCTCTAACTTGATGAAATGCATCTAATTTTGATACATCTAAAAGACTAGGAATGCATCGAATTCAAGTTGATGCTTCTTTAATATGTGGATATAGTTATTTCTCATCCTTCTTACTGTAAGGTTTCTTCTCATTTGATCTTAAGTCTATCGTTTATTGAAATTGTGAAATGTAGTATTTTGCTAAACCCAATGGGGTAGCCTAGAGGTTCCGGGGCTTGGGATTCTCTAGCAAAGACTGAACTTCAATCCTTGCAACTTTGGGGTTAGCTGTTTCCGGAGGAGAGGAATTTCCAAGAAATTGGTCACGGGTCATAATGTGTGTTGATACTATTTCTTTCTACATATTGATCTTGGGGTGGGGAGTTTTGCTCGTTAGCGTTGCCAGTTAATAAGTTATCAACGTTTTTTGATTATAATGAGGTATCTTTGCATATTGAAGGGGGGTTGACCTTTAAAAGAAAATGAAAATAGTGAACGCATTAGGATGTTATGCTTATGCTTGAGAGGCCTTGTGTGTATCGCTATATTGAGGTTTTGTATCATTTAGTCCAAAAGGGGTAGAAGTGTTTAATTTGGTCGTATTGGGGGTTATCAAGGTTAGTTAATTCTAGGTATTCCGCAAAATACCACTCCATAACATACTGATTCAGACCTTTTTAGGTCTTTATACTATTTCGTGTAGTCATCAATAGATAGGTTTGTTTCAGTCAAGTTGTGATTCGTTATCTTTGTAATCCCATAACAGTCTTTGTAACATTTTTAGAAGTATTATCATTTGCTTATTAAAATCATCATTGTTTAATGTCGATTTTATGGGGTTATTGCTTACACAATGACCCAAATGGGACACAAAGGCATCTTTTAATGACTCAGATATACAACAACAGCAAGAAAAATAAAATAAAGTACAATGACAAAAACCTATTATTTTAAGGGCACCATATATTCAGTGTATCTGATTTGTGCTCTAGTAAGTCTACTTGTAATAATGTGATCCGCCCTCTGTAGTTTGATGGCTTAGGGAGTTCTTGATGGAACATATAAGTTCAATTGCCAAGTAGAACTCTTTCATAAATAGGTATTACAGAGAAAATTTGTTAAAATTCAATGAGTTATTATGTATATAAATATTTGTTACATAAATCGCTGTATGTAGAAGTACATTGATATTACATATGATTATCCCTTATCTAAATAGGAGGCTCGTATGTCGTGGAACCAATATGCATTGGTCTTCATTATATTGCTTATAGAAACAATTTTTTTTGCATATTAAAGGTGGACCGAGCATTAAAAAAATTGCAAATGCATTAGGATGGCATATTCATGCTCTAGACACCTGCTGTATGGGTATACCGAGGTTTTTGTACCATTCCTCCTGTAAGGGGCTGAAGTGGATAGAGCTTTCAGTTAGCAGAACAATGTCTTATGGTATAGCAAGTCTATGAGCCAAGGAAGCAATTCCTGTGTGTTGTTGATCATATACATGTTGAGATCGAGATACATGTGCACAGAAGAAATCTACGTGCCATGCTCATTTACATATAGAATGTATTTGGTGAATTGCCAATGGTTAGTAGATGTTCCCTTGAGATAATACATTCTAGTATATGGTTTAGGCCATGGGAATGAATCTACCGTATTATCAACATCAATTTACGCTTCCAGTTGAGTTGTTTCTCAATATCATTATGTGAGGAGTGGGTATCTTTATTTCTTTTGGTACTTCAAGAATAGAAGTTAGACTATGGTTAACAACCATTTCTTCTTTAGTTATCAGTAAGTGGTTAACAACCATTTCTTCTTAGTTATCAGTAAGCGTGTTCGTGGATTCCATTGATACGTTGGTGAAATAAATAGTCTGTTATTCCTCTTTTTATTGGCAATTGGAGGCACTAGAGTGTGTTATGTGATTTTGGTGATAGTAGCATATTCCACTAATACTGGTAATTTTAATTGGCATTCTTATATTTGGCAGAGGTGATGATGTTTAATAGTGCTAGTAGGAAACTGTGATTTAACAGTTATTCTTCATTGCAAAACAATACTCAGCGTCCTTTTATCCGCTCTGTAGAGAATCTGGAATCACATTTAGGAGGATTGAAGTAGTTTATATTGGAATAAGTGTTGGTGTTGTTTTGATGTAGTCACTACGATGAAAATCAAAGGTGATTATATTTGTCGAGATGAATCCAACTACTGGAAAATGCACACTCAACTATGTTACAGACATGTGGTGTGCTTGTTTGTATTTTGTTAATGTTTGTTCAGTCTTGTCATACTTAAGTTTCAATATATATAAGTCAAACAGAAAGTTCACCTTACAGCATGCTACATTCTTAAGTTATATACTTTACAATAACTTGATGATGTTGTTTTAGGGTCTTTACCATAACTTAACTATCAAAGATTTTTTTAGCTATTATAGACTCGAGAACATAGAAACCATATATCGATCTTGAAGCTCACCCTTGAAACGTATCACTTGAATTAAAGGGGAATCTTCTTTTTTGTCATTTGAACGCGAAATAAATGCACGTTTGGGGATGAACAAAACAAAAGGCCTTAAGGTAATGAGCATACACCTAATAAGGTTTTGACCCAGTGACCTCTTGTGATGAAACCAAGTACCTTACGACTAGGCCATTTGATGGTTATGGAAGCCAAGTCATTTCAATATAATAGGGGATCGGTGCGTGGCGCTCAGCAATGATGACTAAATGCTCAATCTTGAAAGCCTGCTACAAGATTTTATGGCGTAATAGACCCTTTTTAGACGTCTTGATAAAGACGCCATTTCAGACTATTTTATTTTTGCGATGGTTGATTTGGTTACCATCACTAGCAGAGTAGCAGGTCACTTGGGTAGACTAAAGGCAAATAGCTAGAAATGAAATGGGTTGAAAGTCACTCAATGCGTAATTTTTATGCATTAGAATATTGAATACCTAATTTGTTATCTTAAATTTTTATTGTTAAACTGTGATGATATAGTTTTTGTAAGCACATAATAATGCGTTACTTATGTGCAAATTCGATTTAGGTTACTTATGTGCATATACATTTAAGAAGTGGACAAAAAGTATTCTTAGTGAACCTGACCTGACCCGACCCGTTTCTACCCATACCAAAAAATGACATTCTTTTACCTGTTACCTAACATCGCCTGTCTTGCCACGTCAACCTAACGACAGTACTAGCTGTTTAGGAGAAAAAGTATTCAAGATAAGAAAAAAATGTACTTGAAAATCAAGGATGTTACTTAATGATGTGAAACAAGCTAATTGGGACTTCTGAAGACTTTGAGATTGTCTGATATTGCTGGTAGATATTCAAGGAATGTGTGTAGGATCAGGCTTAGAACTTTTATAAATGACCCATCCTCAAGTTTTACCAAGTGAACACTGATACTTTTGTAGTTAGTGCTCTGTATACCATTTAATAAAAGCTGACAGATTGTTTTTGTTTGGTTCAGTTAGATAAAGCTGCCCCGATGCTTTCTGGATTAAAGAAGCCTGTCGTGATTGCAAAAATAGACGCTGATAAGTATTCTCGTATCGCTTCAAAATATGAGATCGAGTATGTTTCATGCCTTTGTTTCATTTCATGTCATTGCAGAATAACATATACTACCTCCGTCCCATATTAAATGTCCACATTTGACTTTTTGAGTCTCTCTTTTTCAACTTTGACTGTAAATAAGTTTTTTTGTGTTATGTAATATTTGATAAAAATTATACCAATGAAAAATACATCTAAAACACAATCGGTTCATATACCTTACAGTATAACACAAATAAAAATATTTAAAGTCAATTTTGAAAAAGAAAGACTCAAAAAAGTCAAATTAGTGGTTGCAGAAAGGGCTGCATAGGCAGGTCGTGATAAAGTTTTTGGTAATGGTCGAAACAAGTTAACCGAGAACACGTTTTCTCCAAATCTGTATAAGTTATTACCTTTATTATAAATAGTTTTTTATGTGATGACTATAACGTTCTTATAATAATAACACAAATTTCTGAATAGAATGATTAGGGGGGTTTATGCATATAGAAAATTAGAATACAATTTGGTGATTGTCAATTGTTTTACCCATTTGACCTGTTTTCCTGTTAGCTAACTATTTTGTTTTAACTTATTTTTATAACCCGTTTGATCCATTAGACCTGTTGGAGATGGATACTAACATGTATGGACCAATTAATATAATAAGTAAATGTGTCCGAGTTGCCACCTCTGAAATAAACGTGTTGTGGAGATCATTTTTTCACTTTAACTGGACTGTCGCTTTAAACAGTCCAAAAATCTATATAATTTTCTCATATATGAAGCTGTCATGATTTTTAGAACTAGTAGTAGAAGATATTTCCTTTTTACTGACCAGGCACATATTTGTGATACAGTGGGTTTCCCACCTTAAAGATTTTCATGAATGGAGTTCCCTCTGATTATTACGGTCCAAGAAAAGCAGACTTGCTTGTTCGGTACCTGCGGAAGTTTGTCGCTCCTGATGTTACCGTTATTGAATCAGATTCTGGTATTACTGAATTTGTTGAAGAAGCTGGGAAATCTTTTCCAATATTCATTGGGTTTGGTTTGGATAAGTCCGCAATATCAGAAGTGGGTATCAAATACAAAAAAAAAGGTTGGTTTTCCGTGGCCAAAGATTTCTCAGAAAAGACCATGGAAATGTATGACTTTGATAAGGCGCCCGCCTTGCTAGCTCTTCATCCGAACTTCAATGAACAGAACATCTTCTATGGTCCATTTGAAGGTTAGACGAATCTTCATAGTCACCACCTTTTACTATCTGCCTTGATGTATGCAATTTAGAGTCCTATAATAAGCAACAGGGTGGAAAATCTGGCTAGTTGGTTTGGGTTGACCCGAAGTGCTTTTTTACCAAATTTGTTTTTAAAAATCTACTTGTCTAAGATTACAAACATAAAAATGCTTTAAAAACGCACTATGTGCAACTTCGCAACCATTTGAACCACCTATTTATATTTTATAGCTAAACTTGTAAAATAACCCATATGACTGTTACATATGGAGCACAATCCCAATCGAGCAATACATAAGTGTAACAACAAATTGGGAGATCGAATTTGCATTGTCAAACTGAATATTCCGATTAGTCACTTGAAGTTGACTTAATTATTTTCAATGATTGCATAAACAGAGTTTCCTAATTACTTATGAATACAAGTAATCAGTTTTGGAAAATCATGATTGTACCGTTGTACCAACTGCAACCAAATATTATTGAAAGATAAAACTGAAATTATCTGCTTTACCCCCGTTCAAACCTAATTTGAGACATTTACTCCCATTTCGAACAACACGACTCCTTTTTTCATAAAATGTCCTTTTTCAGCACTTTATTCTTAAATAACCAAAACGTGTTAAACACACCTGATTATCTGATTTTGACTTTGAACAACAAAACTTCCCATCACTATCTTCTACCACTGGTCTTGTTACAAGTGATAGTTTGATTGTGATTCTATAAAAAAACACGTATTTACTTTCAAAATATACATCGAAACACATCTATAAAATTCCATATGTTATTGTACACAGAATTCAATTGTTTTAGTGCTTTGAGACCTACCAATTTCTGAAAAAAGGCAGTGTTTTGGTTTTACTTATATTTCGCGTATAATTGAACAGATAATTTTGTGGAAGAGTTTATTCAACAGAGTCTTTTGCCATTGACTTTGCCAATCAGTGGAGAAAGTCTGAAGCTATTGAAAGATGATAAGAGAAAAATTGTGTTGACAATTGTGGAGGACGAGACACATTATGAATCCAAGGCACTTATCAAGTTATTGAGGGCTGCTGCATCTGCAAATCGTGAATTTGTTTTTGCTTATGTCGGTTATAACCAATGGAAAGACTTTGCTGAGGCTTTTGAAGTTGGTAAGAAAACTCCATTGCCGAAGATGGTTGTTTGGGATGGAAATGAAGTGTTTTTCACGGTAAGTTGCTTATGCCTTTAGTTTCAAGTAGTAAACTTTTTGATTGATATATGTTTGAACATGCATGACGTGTTAGAGGTGATTACAAAGTCACATAATAATCTTAACTTCCGGATAATATGATTTAGTAGGCTGTATAAACTTTTGATCCATTTCCCGCATTTCACCCATATTCATTATGGCTTCTTTTTTTTATGCTCTCAGTTGACCCATTAGGGATAAAACCATTTACCAAATTGACCCATTTGTTAGTTTTCTGTTAAAATTGGAAAAGGTATAACTGGGGATATATCTGTCACATGTCATACTCCAATCAGTTGAGGGAGATATTCCTTTTACAGGAGCATCCTTTTTCTACCGAAGTCTTTCTTAGAGGGAACTCAAGTTGTTGTTTCCGCTTGTTGGAGATATCAAACCATTCCTCATTTTGTTAGAACAGTTGATTTAGTGTAGATTTCACATTTTACTGATGAGTACGCCCTTTTTGGGTTACGTGTTATTTCAAAGAACTTGGTTAAAATCAGAAAACTTAGTAAAAAACCCTGACAGACGAGCCAGTCAAAAGTCAACTAACTCTACATTTTAATACATAAACCACTACTGTTTATGAAGTTCAGTTCTTGTGATTATATCTGAAACACTGGTTATATATATCTGACTGATTAGCCAACCTGTCCATTGAAATATGAGAGTATGATCAGGTACTGCAGTGTTTAACGTTTTGATTGCTGTCAGGTTATTGATTCAGAGAACATTAACAGTGAAGATCAAGGATCCCAAATCACACTATTCCTTGAAAGATATAGAGAGGGAAAAGTAATAGAGAAGGCTCTCGGACCATCATTTGTGGGCTATGTTACTTCACTTCTTGGCATGAGAACCGTCTACATCGTCATCTTTTTGATAGCTGTGATGTTTCTAATTGCAACTGTTGGAAAAGAAGAACCATTGAGGGTTGGTACTCGGGATACTTCTGACTATGCTGCAAGCGGTTCCACCTCTGGTGCTGATAACAGAGAAGCTCGTGACAAGGAAGATTAGGAGGCTCATATATGAACACACGTTGAATAGGCATCGTTTCCATTGTTTCTCTAATACCCTTTTTTGTTTAGTATCTATTTCCTTCTGTTTCTCTATTAGTCATTTTGTTCAGTATCATTACCAGGTGTTTTTGAACTGGTACTTATAGATATTTGTTGTTGCGACCTTGTTGAGTTATATAAATCAGAAACAATTTATATCAGAAAAGTTTACACATGCGAAGCTTTAACATGACCAGTTGCACTTAAATTTGTGTCGGTTTTAGTTTCTGCTTCTATATGTAACTGATGTGTCAAATATGATAAAAACATAATGATGTACTATAGTTTTGATAATGCACCTGTTACACTTCATGTAAAGAACCTCTTTTATGGCCCAATGTTACACGGTGTTATCCATTAGAGTCGCCACCTTGTACACTTAGGCCAAAGAGAAGAGGAAGGGGGGGGGGGGGGGGGGGGGTGTCTCAGCGCCACATCAGTTTAACAAAGTCACTATAAATCACTCACAAGAGTAATGACACACACTCACACTCATCTTTCATACTTATTTTTTTATTATTTAAACACACTCATTCACAATAAACACCCAAAATTAAACCTAACTTAAAAAATAAAAAACATTCGGGCCCACATATATACACGCTAGTGAGTTTGCCCCATAATTTTGAGCAGTGCGACTAAGTCGCGAGCGACTTATTTGTGGAAGGGAATCGCGAGCGACTTATTTGTGGAAGGGATGGAAGAAGGGATGGAAGTGGCTCGCTAGTTTCATCAACCCATGAGTGTGTTTGCTTCCACTCCTTTCAGCCTTAGGCTAAAGAGAGTGGGGTAAACCCATTCACCTTCACGTCAGCGCCACATCAGCTTTTTAATAAACTCACTACAAATCACTCACGAGGGTAATGACACTCACCTTTCATACTTATTTTTTTATTATTTAAATACACCCACTCACAAAAAACACCCAAAATTAAACCTAACCTAAAAAATAAAAACATTTGTACCCACGTATATATACAAGTGGCCGAAACGCAATTTAGTACCTTGAACTTGACTAAGTGGAATTTCTACTACCCTGAATTATTTGGGGTGAAGAATAATACCCTTAATTTGGCAAACCGAAATTTTTAGTACCCTACACACACTTGACATGATCACATGACTATCATGTGAGCCTAGATCGTTAAGATTTAACGGAGGATATATAACACGTTAGTTATGCATAAAATAACTGACTATGTGCTTGTGATTTCGAAGTGGACTCGTGGTGATAGGTGGACTGCTACAAGTAAGCAAACTATGTAATCAGTTTATAGAGTTTCTCGTTTGTTTTCATGGATACTACTTGTGTCATGATTTAATGGAATTTTAAAATCTTAATTTATTTGGATGTGCGAAACTCTAATCCTGTTTTGTTTCGGATTTTGCTGCACTAGTAGTAAACTTTTGTTTTTGCTGCACTAAATGTAAACTTCTTTGCACTCGAGAGTATTTGAGTATTGCTACACTTAAGAGTAGTATGGAAATCTTAAGTTACTATTATATGCAGTGGCGGAGCTAGAACGAAATTTAAGGTGGTTCCTTTATTTCGTCAGGACTGCAAAATTAGCTTGTAAAACATTCAAACGGGCAGGGGCGGGTCAGGTCCCGTGTATTGCATATAATTTAGTAGGTGTTTGCACTAGTTTATTTACCTTATAGTTTAAATGGTTTATAAACACATTGAATTCGGCTCACAAGTTTACCAAACTGATAATCTTTTACTAGAAAGTATTTAGTATATGAATTTAAACCAAAAAAAGTCTAATTAGATAATACCTATAGAATAAATGACCCGCGTGATAATGAGGACATTTCACCCAAAAGAACTACTACATCATATTTAATTTAATGAAATTATATGCGTTAAATTTTATGTAATTTTGAGTTTCGACATATTCAAGTTGGATTCCTTTTCGCCTTTAAAAAAAATTGGATTCCTTTTCACGTCTGCGTTGTATATTGTGTCTAAGAATTTGTAATTTAAATTTTTGTTACTACTAGTAGTCTAGTACTACTCCTATTGGATAAAAATGTATTTTTTATACAAACTTTTGTCAAAAAGCTAAAAGTCTGCCACACTATATCTTAAAATATTGCTCCCTACTTCATCATCTTCCTCACCGTTCTCTTGTTGATGTCCGGCGACGTACTCGACCACCAAAATCTTTTTTCTTTTAGTTTTTCTTTCATTCTTTCTTAACTTCGATCCTAAGGTGGTTCCTTCTACAATTCTAAGGTAGGTCCCAAATTCTCTTTATATATCACTTCTAAAGGATTTCGGTTTCCAAGGTGGTTCCCGGGCACCACCTAAACTTGCCTTGGCTCCGCCCCTAATTATATGCTATCATGTGTCTGTATGAAGTTGGGATAAAGTCAAATGAGAAGTGTAATAGTTTTTTCTTTAAACAAACTCAACACTAGGGCTGAGCACGGCAGACCCAAAACCAAACCGGACCGGAAAACCGGACCGAACTGGAACGAACCGAACCGGACCGAGCAATTTCGATCCGGTCCTCGGTCCGGGGTTTTGGACGAATTCGGTTCTCGGTCTGGTCGGTCCGGTCCGATCCGGTTCGGTCTTACCAAAATCTCGTCAAATATGTCTAATAGGACCGGACCAGACCGAGGACCGAACTGGACCGGACCAACCCGGACCGGACCGAACTATTTCGGTCCGGTCTCGGTCCGGGGTTTCGAACCATTTCGGTCCGATCCGGTTTTAGCCGGTCCGGTCCGGCCCGGACCGATGCTCAACCCTACTCAACACCAAACTATGGGTCAGAATCTTCTCAATTGCCTCTTAACATGTAATGTTGACTTCTCAACAATCATATTTAGTTGTTATTAATGGAGGCCAATAACGTGTTATTTCCCCCGGTTAAAAGTTAACAAATTGGGGCTTACATGATAGTCATGTGACTATGTCTGTAAAACTTTTGATTTTACCTATTTGACTTTGTCAAATATTATACTCATCATTCATGGAATCTAATTAATTCCACTTTTTATATGATTAATTGAGCATTATCTTCATTTGTCATACTATCATTTCATATTTATTTTTAATATATATATGAACCTTTAGTTTTTTGACTACTCTCGCAATTGACTGGCCACATGATAAACAATGACTCACCACCTTAGTACACAATTTGAAAACATGATCTTATTTACTTAATTTTACTAAGTGCCTTGAATTAATATTATGTGTATATATTTACATACCTTATACTATGAAAAATTATATAAATTCATAAAAAATCTATTACCTCACCTTGACATTTTATTTATTTTCAACAAGTATAATACTTTTAATATTATACACGTTATATACCTTCAACAAATTATCTAAAAGCTTAACCAAAATACCTAGAAACCTCACAAGTACCTACAATATATTACATAGACTTATGTTAACTCTCAAATTTAAATAAGTCAAACACAATTCCACCCTAAAACTACATTATAGCCGTGTATACATATACATAGTTACATACACTTACTTTGCCAACTTAGGACCGTTATCACTTGCTACAAACCTTCAACTTGCACCATACTACATACCATACACATACTACTATGCATGTCATTCTTGTCCCCCCTTTGACTTCAATCTACACGGCAAGGAAAGGAATGAAGCAAAGATTTGAACATGTTTTGCCAAATATGGATATAGTACATACATATCTTACACATGATCTCCTAATACCTTACAAGATATCCTAGTACTATGGTAAGATACATCCAATCTTCCATATGTCTTGATATAGCCGAATCTCACAAACACACAACACAGAACACAAAACATTTTTCCAAATCTCTCCTACTCTCTCTCAACTTACGGCTTATTTTACTTCCTACACCAAAATCCTGCAAAACTCATTTACTTCTTCATTTACTAGCTCAAATCTATGTCTCATTCATCTTAAATACCAATCATTGTTACACTTACAAAAGCTTATCTCCAAGACAACTCCAAGAGCATATATAAGCAAGGGAAGGTCACGACTTATTTATTAAGCTAGGGTTTCACCATTGTTGATTTATAAGATTAAATTCTCCTTTGGTTCTCTTGTCTTCCTTAACCTCATTTAACAAGTAAGCTTCATAAAAACTACTTTTACATTATTTACTTTCATTTTTACACTTGCTTATTCATTCACATAAACTCATATCATGAACATATACTATAAACAAGTTGAAACTCCAAAACTAGTGAATATATATACCAAAAAGGTCACGACATATTATTGTTTTCACAAGGAAGGATATAAAATTACTAGGTTATGAACACATGAACATATACTCCTATTTAAACCTAGAAAAATCATGAAAACACTCCTATGTATATATATAGCCGTGAGCTATAAGGTCATATTGGAGCTTGTGGTTAACATTGTTAAACTTATAGTAAGTTTAGGAAAATCCTTAGATCTATGTAATCCCTTGAATAATCACTATCTTTCTTAGTGGACTTATTAGGCCCAATTAATAGTAACTAAGCCCGTTAGGCCCATATGTGTTAGATAAGCCCATTATGTAACAACTTGAGTTTTCGCGTCATGTTATTATAATAGAGACATGCTACTTGTACCCATTTTGCTTATTAACGGTTTGTGCCGGTTATGAACACACGTTGATTTTCAAGAATGCGTGTATCCACATAGACCACCGTGTCAAAGTATTCGTGTTATTATGCCGTGCTACTAAGTTTCGCGTGATAACCCCGTGTTATTAAGTTTCGCGTGATAACCTAATACTAGCTTGTTAAACCCTTTTGTTGGGCCAAATGCCAAATTGGTTGTTTCTGTTGGGTCTCGAAAGCCATCAGTTGTCCATTCAACTTGCATTTGGGCCGAACCCAATATGATAATAACAAACAAACACAAAACAAACAAAGGAGCATGTAATAATAAAACTCCATGGAGAGCAAGCTGTGATGTTTCAAATCAGGTCAAACTAAGTCAAAATCACAAAACTGGAAAATATATTCAAACCCTCCACTAACCACAAAACTCCAGCACACAGGCCGAGTATGCCTAAAATAGGTATGTCACAAGCTTGCAAACACGGATGAGGACTAACCCTACGCCAAAAATACAGAATAAAATACAGTCCATTCTTCACAAGTCCAAATACAAAATTAATTTCACCACAAACAAATCTGTGCTTAGTGAAGAGTACTGGACGAAATCTTTGAGCAAAGAGCATGTCCTTGTTTTCCAGCCAGGCCGAACACCCTCATCCTGTCCGAAACCTCAAGCCGAAACCAAAACCCGCTGTGAGTCGTTTGCCCTTTTTCCTTTTACCTTCATGCATACATATAGATGTGCTTGACCAAACCCACCTACCAAAACATGAATAAAAGTGTTAGACATTAGAAACCATTCTAATAAACATGCTAGATGACTTGAAATTTAGACCGAAACCCTTCTTACTCACTTTCATTATTAACATTAGTAAAAACTGTAACAATTGACAAATGGTGACATTTTAAGAGTAAGAACCCCAACCGAATACCAAGTAGACCAAATTTATCGAAACCCTAATTACTAATCGACAATCAAAACATAAAACTAGTACAAATCTTTCTTCAGAAATATTAATTAGACCCTAATTATGTCGCGTATATAAAAACCCCCAATCTTGACAAACACTAATTTTTATAAAACATTTTAAAACTCTAATTAAACCTTATATAAACACGAATTCACCATTTAATTAGATAAATAATGAAGTATGAATGAAACCCTAATTAAACCGAAACCCTAAATTGACAAATCGGTTCAATTAATTCAATTAACATGTTTTTAATAAAGAAAAACGTTAATTAAATATATAAACACGCAAGATCCATCGAAACCCCCAATTTATACGAAACCCTAGTTTGACCGAAACCCCAATTCGTTTAATCAGTCCAATTAATAATAGGTCATTTGTTTTTATAAACGAAAACCCCAAATTAATCATGTAGAGACGCAAGATCTATCGAAACCCCCAATTTACATGAAACCCAAAAATTGTTTATTCAGATTTGAGATCAGAAATATTTAATTAAGATTAACTAGAGTATTTCTAAACCAAGAAAAGCATATGTTTTCGAAAGAACACCGAAGAAACGAAAGATCTTGATGTAGTGAACACTAATTAGAGATTAGACTTATCTTTTTGAAGAATCATTCATGGATAACAAGAAACCCACAACAAGATTCGGATTAAACACATAAGGAGATGAAACCCATGTTGTACGAACCAAGAATCGAACCAAAACACCAACACATGAGGTATACGAACTATAATCAAATCAAGAAACATGTATGTTTGATGTTTCTGAATGATCCACACACACACTTTTGTTTAAATCCTGATGATGATAAGATGAATACAAAGAAACAAACCACCAGGGAGAGAGAGAGAGAGAGTAGTAATGGGGCGGTGGAAATTATGTTGGTGTGTCTGACGTGTTTAGATAGAGAGACAGAGTAATAAAGGGATTATCCCCCTGTTTTCTTGTTAATATCGCCAAAGGCTGGGCCGGGTTGCATTCAAAGGCTATTGGGCCTAGATACGGGCCATGTTTTGGGCCGTGTGTTTTGGCCGGGTATATGTAAGCCCAATTAACTAATGGATTATAAACTTGCGTATGTTAAGCCCACTAGTAATTTAACAAAGTCGTGTCTCGGGTTTTCCGTGAGTAAACGTAAGGTCAAGCACAAATAGGAAGACTTACATTGTTCATTATGAATTTATAGTCATCGTAACACGATATGTATACTTAACTAGGTCGTGGGTAACGTGGTCGTATTCTCGAAGCTCTCTTGCATTACATCCATTTGCCTAACTTACGAGGTGAGTTTATAGCCCCACTTTTACTTGTTTTATCACTTTGGGGTGAGAACATTGCTTGTTTTAAACGGATGAACATAAGTGCCTAAAACTCATACGTGCCTACATGATGTCTAAGTAGCGATACCCCTAGATGCTTTAGCCCACTATCATGAATCGTTAATTACTTTGTGTAAGTGAAAATGTTATGGATAGATCTATTGGGATTGACCTCTCTATCTATTGTTGGTTGTGTGACCAAATTAGATACAAATACATTTGAGGTTGTTACGAATACTTTGGAGTGGTATTTGCTTGGGCACACTCTTATATAAACTTGTTGGTACGGTTAACGCTTCGGTGTCATGAGCTTAGACGTAGGATATCATGAACCTATGCTATTTGATGATAATCTTGTATTTGTTATAAGATTATTTGCCGCTTGTCTAACAAAAATCTTATGGTTCATCACACTACTTATACTTAAACTTATAAACTCACCGACCTTTGTGTTGACGTTTTAGCAATGTTTTTCTCAGGTGTCAAGGCGGAGGAGTGACGTGGTTGTGCTATGGAGATCAATAAAATTATCATGATTTAACTTTGAGACTTGATTTTGATGTATGACATTTGGAAACTCAAATTACGTTATCATGAGTTGTAAAACAATTTCCTTTGGAACCTCTTTTATTTTATGATTGAAAAATGACTTTTGTTAGTCGTTCTTGTATCTATGTCTCTTGGTTGTCATGATAGTCACATCCTTGTGTAAATGTACACATGGGCCAAATTGAGGGTGTGACAGATTGGTATCAGAGACATGGTTATAGAGAACTAGATTACTTTTATAAAATCATTTTTACAAAGATTTTGGTCAAAAAGAAAATTTTGATAAAAAGAGCAATACTAGACTATAACTATTTCTCCATCTCCATAGACCACTTCACTTCGCGCCTTTGACAAGTAAGTTGTAGCTTTAATTTGTATCATTTCATTGATCTTGGTACCTTACTAAGTAAATTGCTAGAATTATCAAATAACGTAATTTGTGACTATATGCTAAATGGTTTGTGCCATACTACGTGAATACAAAATCGATGTTTATTTCGACACTACGTGAGACTCTATGCTTAATGGTTCGTGCCATGCTATACGAATGCGAAATTGAATTTTATTTCGACACTACTCAATACTAAGTGGTTTGTGCCATGCTATACGAATGCAAAATCGAATTTTTATTTCAACACTACTTGAAACTCTATGCTAAATGGTTTGTGCCATGCTATACGAATGCAAAGCTTAATCTTATTTTAACACCACTAGAAACTCTATGCTAAATGGTTTGTGCCATGTTACGTGAACGCAAAATTGATATTATTACATTATTTGAAAACCCTACGTTAAATGGTTTGTGCCATGCTATGCGAATACAATATTAATCTTGTATTAACATGTCTTAAAACTTTTTTTGTGCTAAATGGTGTGTGCCATGACAAACTAAAACTTTAACATATTGCAAAATTGATTTATTCTTACACATGCCTTTCTTGATTTGGCAGTGACATGTCTATCTCGTCCGAAGATTCGTTGTACTACTTGAGCTCATCTACGAATGGAGCACGACGCGAGTCCGCTACTAGTGGTGCTTCGCCACTATCATCTACTCGAGGAGAGCCAAGTGCTCATGCACCTACTCGCGCATCGCCACCACCACTCATTTGCTACCAAAGGCGTGGAAAGGCGCCAATGGTTCCTCCATCCACTTCATCATCGCATGCCCCTAAGGCACCTCACCAACACCGCACCGCGAGGATGTCCGTGAGAGCCTCTATGTTTGGGAAGAGGTTGGCCGCTAGACACGTGAGCTCTACCCGTAAGTCGTCGAAGTCACCATCCGCGAGAGTATCCTCTAGGCGCAAAGCCTCTCGTCGACCCACTATGCCCATGCCACCCCCACCTTGCGGCTATAATGGAGCCGAATGCTCCGCGGCCGGCGAGGCGCGTGGAATGCCCCCTCATCGCTTTGCGAGACTAGCTACCTTAAGGAGCAAGGTGACACATGTTCTCCGTAACATGGGTGGACTATCCTATGAGTCGTTGATGAGACTCGAGACTTGTTACGAGGCGGTTATTTCAGACTTGTGTTTGAATGCCCCACCCCACCCGACCATTTCGCCGGACTAGCTAGGAGAGTCGAGGACCAATATTACGAGATCAGAGCTTTACTCACTCTTTTACATAGGGCCTTGATTGATTTATCCGAGAGGATTGCGGCTCTTGAGCATCGTTTCTATTAGATTTATGTTTAGCTTATTTGTGTACACTTTCATTCCAAATTTTCCCTCCATGTGTTGTAATCCCTAAGAATTCTCAAATTATGTGTTAACTCTTTGTATTTCCCTTTTAATCGTGGAATGAATTAATTGTGCACTACCTAACTTGTTGAGTAACACTTCATTGGATGCTATATCGTGTTTTGTGACATACTTGTACACCCTAGCCGTTAAACTTACAATCCTAACCATGCCATGAACTTTGTTGTGAATTTAGGACTATGGCACCAAAAACCCGCAAGAATAGAGTCGACCCAACTTCGGCCGCACCTATCACCGTCGACCCATCGGTTTTGAGTCAAATGATCGTCGATGGAGTTGCCGCCGCTCTTGCCGCCAACGAAACAAATCCAAGCACGCAAGAGGAGACTAACCAAGTGCCAATTTCGGTACCTCCTACGCGTGCATGCTCATACAAGGAGTTTCGTTCATGCTTCACAAGTACTTTTAATGGCACCGAAGGTGCCGTGGGACTTGCACGATGGATTGAGAGACTTGAGTCTCAATTTAGCGTAAGCAATGTCGCCGAAGGGGACAAAGTGAAGTTTAGCTCTATCACCTTGGTTGATGGTGCACTAACTTGGTGGAACATCCATGTGAAGGCCGTAAGTTTGGAAGCGGCCAATGCTACTCCTTGGGCTCATTTCAAGGGAATGCTTCTAAAAAAGTATTGCCCTAGGAATGAGATTAAAAGATTGGAAGCCGAGTTGTGGAACCTCCGTGTACACGGAGTTAACTTGATGGCTTACACTCAACGCTTCCAAGAGTTGAGGTTGATGTGTCCCGAAATGATACCAAATGAGACACGAGCCGTGGAAAGGTACATCGTTGGACTACCGCCTTCAATCCGAGGATATGTCATCTCTTCAAAACCCAATGATTTGAATGAAGCCATTGAAATGGCAGACGGTTTGATGGACTCCGTCACCTTGGAAAGTGGTGATAACAAACGAAAATGGGAAGGAAACCATGGCCCCAATCATGGTGACTACCCTAACAAACGCCAAGACATGGTAAAGGTGTTCAATGTGAATGGTGGATCCGGTTACCAAGGAAAACTACCGTTTTGTGGTAAGTGTTGTAAACACCACAATGGTGCATGTGGAGGCACATGTCACAATTGTGGGAAAACCGGTCACTTCGCCAAGGATTGTCGAAGTGCACCAAAGCCCACGAGCCAACGGACTCCTATCACTCCAAATGCTCAATACGCGGATGTCACTTGCTATGGTTGTGGCGAAAAGGGTCACTTTAAGAATAGGTGTCCTAAAGCTACCACTCAAGGCTGATGAAACCAAATCCGAGGCAACAACAACAACCAAGCTCGTCGACAACCCCGTCAAAACCATGGTAATTCGAATGGGCGGAACAATGGGAATCAAACGGGAGCACTGGGACGTGTGTACGCTTTATGTGCCAAAGCGGTCATTCAAGACAACAACGTGGTCACCGGTACGTTTCTCATCAATAACATCTATGCTTCCGTATTATTTGATTCCGGTGCCGATAGAAGTTTTACATCCATTGCCTTTAATGAACTATTAAATGTGAACCCCACTCCATTAGATGTCGACTATAATGTGTAATTAGCCGATGGTAAATCGATCACTACCAACACCGTACTTAAGGGTTGTACCTTAAGCCTCCAAAATATTCCTTTCATCATCGATCTTTTACCTATCGAACTTGGAAGCTTTGACGTTTTCGTTGGTATGGATTGGCTATCCAAGTATCATGCGGAGATAATTTGCCATGAAAAACAAGTCCGTATCCCCTACGGAATTCGAACCTTTACCATCCTCGGTGAAAAGAACGGTGCGAAAAGCCGGGCTAGTTTAAATGTCATCTCATGTACTAAAACCCAAAAGTACATCGAAGAAGGTCGTCCTATTTTTCTTATCCAAGTCACTAGCAAAAACGAACCCGAACTAAAGGAGAAGAAAATTGGAGACGTGCCAATTGTTTGTGACTTTCCCGAAGTTTTTCCCGAAGACCTACCCGGACTACCTCCACTTCGCCAAGTGGAATTTCACATCGAATTAACTCCCGGAGCCGCACCCGTCGCAAGGGCACCATATTGTTTAGCCCCGGCCGAAATGAAGGAATTAGCCGATCAATTAAAAGAACTTACCGACAAAGGTTTTATAAGACCGAGTTCCTCACCTTGGGGAGCCCCGATTTTATTTGTGAAAAAGAAAGACGGATCGTTCCGTATGTGTATCGACTATCGCGAATTGAACAAACTCACTATAAAGAATCGTTACCCTTTACCAAGGATCGATGATTTGTTTGATCAACTTCAAGGTTCGAGCATTTATTCAAAGATTGACCTTAGGTCGGGTTACCACGAACTTAGAGTTCGAGAGGAAGACATTTCCAAGACGGCGTTTCGAACCCGATACGGTCACTTTGAATTCCAAGTCATGCCATTTGGGTTAACCAATGCACCCGCGGTATTCATGGACCTTATGAATCGCGTGTGTAAACCTTATTTGGACAAGTTCGTGATCGCGTTTATTGACGACATTCTTATCTACTCTCGTAGTAAGGAAGAACATGAGGAACATGTAAAGAAAATTTTGGAATTGTTGAAACAAGAACAATTATACGCCAAATTTTCAAAGTGTGAATTTTGGATTCACACGGTACAATTTCTTGGACACGTAATCGATAGTAGTGTCATCCATGTGGATCCCGCAAAAATCGAAGCGGTAAAGGATTGGGCGACTCCTACAACACCTACAGAGATTCGCCAATTCCTTGGGCTTGCCGGCTATTATAGACGATTTATCGAAGGATTCTCAAAAATCCCTAAGTCTATGACGGAATTGACTCAAAAGAACAAGAAGTTTATTTGGGGAGACGACCAAGAAACTTCTTTCCAAACTCTAAAACAAAAACTTTGCGACGCGCCCATTCTCGCACTACCCGAGGGTAGTGAAGACTTTGAAGTATATTGTGATGCTTCGATTAAAGGTCTAGGCGCGGTTCTCATGCAAAGGAAAAAGGTCATAGATTATGCCTCTCGACAACTAAAACCGAACGAAGAAAACTACACTACTCACGATTTGGAGCTAGGTGCGGTTGTCTTTGCTCTCAAAATTTGGAGACACTATCTCTACGGAACTAAGTGTGTAGTTTACACCGATCACAAAAGTCTTCAACATATTTTGGACCAAAAAGAACTCAAAATGAGACAACGACGTTGGTTGGAACTACTTGGAGACTACGATTGCGACATTTGTTATACCCCGGGAAAAGCTAACGTTGTAGCCGATGCTTTGATTAGAAAACCTCGTGAGCGACCCCTAAGGGTTCGAGCCTTAGTGATGACTACTGGCTTAAACATACCCGCAAAAATATTAGAAGCCCAACGAGAAGCTATTAAGATAGAAAACATCGATAAGGAAGAAGCCGGCGGAATGATCACCAAAAATCTCGTTGCACGTGCCGATGGAACATTTTGTCTTGACAATAGAAGTTAGTTACCTCGTTGCGGTAATGTCCGAGAACTAATCATGCATGAATCGCACAAGTCCAAGTACTCGATCCATGCCAGATCGGACAAAATGTACCATGACATGAAAATGTTCTATTGGTGGCCAAACATGAAAGCCGACATCGCGACTTATGTTGGTAAATGCCTAACTTGCGCCAAAGTTAAGGTTGAACACCAAAAGTCTTCTGGATTACTAGTCCAACCTAGGATTCCGGAATGGAAATGGGAAAGAATTACTATGGGCTTTATTACAAAACTCCCTAAAACGTCCGCGGGATACGACACCATTTGGGTCATCGTCGATCGTTTAACGAAATCCGCACATTTTCTTCCGATGAAAGAAAACGACAAAATAGATCAACTAACACGATTATATGTGAAAGAAATCGTAGCTAAGCACGGCGTACCAATTTCTATCATATCGACCGAGACGGTCGATATTGCTCAAGATTTTGGCAATCTCTCCAAGAAGCGTTAGGAACGCAATTGGACATGAGTACGGCTTACCATCCTCAAACGGATGGCCAAAGCGAAAGAACCATTCAAACGTTGGAAGATATGCTTCGCGCATGCGTAATCGACTTTGGAAATGGATGGGATCGACACTTACCATTGGTAGAATTTTCGTACAACAATAGCTACCACACTAGCATTAAAGCGGCACCGTTTGAAGCGCTTTACGGTCGAAAGTGTCGTTCACCCGTTTGTTGGGCGGAAGTTGGTGATGCACAACTTACCGATCCGGAAATTATTCACGAAACAACGGAGAAAATCGTATAAATCAAGAGTCGTATGCAAGCGGCTCGTGATCGACAAAAGTGTTACGCCGACAAAAGACGAAAGCCCTTGGAATTTAAAGTCGGAGACCGAGTAATGTTGAAAGTTGCACCATGGAAAGGTGTAATTCGTTTTGGTAAACGAGGAAAGCTAAACCCTCGATATATTGGACCGTTCGAGATTATTCAACGTATAGGTGACGTTGCCTATCGTTTGGATTTACCTCAAGAACTTAATCGCGTGCATAATGTGTTTCACATATGCAATTTGAAGAAATGCTTATCCGACAAAACGCTTGTTATACCTATGGACGAAATCCAACTCAATGACAAACTCGTGTTCGTTGAAGAACCCGTCGAAATTATGGAACGAGAAGTTAAACGACTCAAACAAAGCCGTATACCTATTATTAAAGTGCGGTGGAATGCACGCCGAGGACCCGAATTTACTTGGGAGCGTGAGGACCAATTTAAAGCAAAGTACCCTCACTTGTTTACTAATGTGGTGTCGACGTAAAAATGTATTGTTGTTTTGCTTTGCGGACAAAGCCCTCTTTAGGGATAGCGAATGTAACAACTTGAGTTTTCGCGTCATGTTATTATAATAGAGACATGCTACTTGTACCCATTTTACTTATTAACGGTTTGTGCCGGTTATGAACACACGTTGATTTTCAAGAATGCGCGTATCCACATAGACCACCGTGTCAAAGTATTCGTGTTATTATGCCGTGCTATTAAGTTTCGCGTGATAACCCCGTGTTATTAAGTTTCGCGTGATAACCTAATACTAGCTTGTTAAACCCTTTTGTTGGGCCAAATGCCAAATTGGTTGTTTCTGTTGGGCCTCGAAAGCCATCAGTTGTCCATTTAACTTGCATTTGGGCCGAACCTAATATGATAATAACAAACAAGCACAAAACAAACAAAGGAGCATGTAATAATAAAATTCCATGGAGAGCAAGCTGTGATGTTTCAAATCAGGTCAAACTAAGTCAAAATCACAAAACTGGAAAATATATTCAAACCCTCCACTAACCACAAAACTCCAGCACACAGGCCGAGTATGCCTAAAATAGGTATGTCACAAGCTTGCAAACACGGATGAGGACTAACCCTACGCCAAAAATACAGAATAAAATACAGTCCATTCTTCACAAGTCCAAATACAAAACTTAATTTCACCACAAACAAATCTGTGCTAAGTGAAGAGTACTGGACGAAATCTTTGAGCAAAGAGCAGGTCCTTGTTTTCCAGCCAGGCCGAACACCCTCATCCTGTCCGAAACCTCTAGCCGAAACCAAAACCCGCTGTGAGTCGTTTGCCGTTTTTCCTTTTACCTTCATGCATACATATAGATGTGCTTGACCAAACCCACCTACTAAAACATGAATAAAAGTGTTAGACATTAGAAACCATTCTAATAAACATGCTAGATGACTTGAAATTTAGACCGAAACCCTTCTTACTCACTTTCATTATTAACATTAGTAAAAACTGTAACAATTGACAAATGGTGACATTTAAAGAGTAAGAACCCCAACCGAATACCAAGTAGACCAAATTTATCGAAACCCTAATTACTAATCGACAATCAAAACATAAAACTAGTACAAATCTTTCTTCAGAAATATCAATTAGACCCTAATTATGCCGCGTATATAAAAACCCCCAATCTTGACAAACCCTAATTTTTATAAAACATTTTAAAACTATAATTAAACCTTATATAAACACGAATTCACCATTTAATTAGATAAATAATGAAGTATGAATGAAACCCTAATTAAACCGAAACCCTAAATTGACAAATCGGTTCAATTAATTCAATTAACATGTTTTTAATAAAGAAAAACGTTAATTAAATATATAAACACGCAAGATCCATCGAAACCCCCAATTTATACGAAACCCTAGTTTGACCGAAACCCTAATTCGTTTAATCAGTCCAATTAATAAG